>OW388295.1:28031094-30431094 GCA_936450465.1 Gibbula magus | reverse complement strand
ATGTGCCTTTTGGGTGTTTGAACATGGCAACAATTTGGAATTTGTATTTTTGAAAGGTAATAACTGAAATTGATTTGGGGGAAGGGGGAGACGTCTGACGATTTGTTCTTACGAGTAAAACACCTTCTAGTTATACCATTCTTTGACATTTTTTTCACCTTTACACTTTCAGAAACAAATCAGTATGTCCGAGCCTGACCCATTAAATGAGCGTCTGAAGACTCTGTACGAGATATGTGCGAGTCACCATGACAACATTGACAGTGAGGAGTCTCTGCCCCTCAGTCAGGAGGGTCTGCTTGATGGCTTCCTGTCTCTCTATGACGAGTGTCGTCATGACAACCTTGCACGCAACAAAAATGTTGCCGTGTTTACTAAGAAATGTAAATATCACTTTTTTGTTATTATTTCATTGATTACTTAATAATATAGATGACTGGGTATTAATATTAGAAATAAACATAAATTTCGGTTCATTTGTCTTTTTATATTTATGTTTCATTGTGAGAGTTTGCTAAGTTTGAATGAATAATACTTTGTATAAAACTAATAATAACAAATTTGAGTACAATAAACTTTCTTTTGGGCAACTAAAATTTAAAAGTTACTCATTTCAAATTCCATACATTTTTGTTGTCTTGACAATTTAAATGATATAAACAATGGGCAATTATTTGTATTTCAAATTCATATAATGTGAAATATGAAATTTTCCAAAGGAATAATCACAATTCAAAACAAAATTGTGGTAAAGATATATAATATATCAATATGAAGTAATGTATTCAATTTTGGCAACGCTTTTACAATGATCTAATGTTTTCGATACCAAAGACTACAGAGGGGGATTTCAGACCCCCTTTTGAAATATAAATTTGACGGACACACTGGGTGAACTGCCAACTTCCTTTCTAAATTCTTGTATCCGCCCATGATTGTTGTATTTTGTATCTCTCCAGATGAAAGTGCTGTGACTGAAGCGCGACAATTGATGGTAAAAGCAAAGGATTTTGAAGTGAAGGATGTGATCGGACGAGGACACTTCGGAGTGGTTCAGGTCGTCAGAGACAAGAAACTAGAGACTGTGTATGCGATGAAAACTTTGAGGAAGGCAGACATTCTCTCCCAACCAGAGGTAAGTCATATTTTAACTTTGATATCTTGCATGTTTGGTGTTGACCTGAAGATTTCAAATACACATGATCATCGCAATGTTATGAAATCAAAAACGTAAAAAAAAAACCCATAAAGCTGTTTTATCACTACAGTGACCCCTGTCAGGTTTGAAATTAGTCCAGTAGCCTACAACTTCCCAATGCAAGGCATAACTCTTGCCAGTCTCCATTACTGGCTGATTTAGGCCTTGCAGTATTTCCTTAAGAAATCTGTGTTTAGAAATCCAGGCCCGCTATGCATTTCTGCTGCAGCGATTCACTATCTTGACACAACAAAGTGAGGGAAATACCGCAAGGGTTAAATCAGCCAGTTATGCAGACTGGCAAGAGTAATGTCTTGCGTTTGGAAGTTGAGTAGCCTATGGTTCGTCAAAAATTTGCTCAGCTTGTAAAATGTTTCCAAACTTTTAAAGGCTTGTTTGAATTTAAAGCCTGATCCCGTGGATGTGTTTTGGCTTTGGACTAGAACTTTAAATACATAGAGAACACTAAACAACATCACATTTGATAACATATTTATGAAAGGAGTGAGTGGTTTGTATTTAACGAGCGAAAGCGAGTTAAATACAAATACCATCTCACGAGTTTCATAAATATGTTATTAAACAGAACTGAGTTTAGTATTTTATTTATTACTCACTGATTTAAATGTCACTTCATTCCACGAACTCGTCCATGAATGGGACACAGTCCATTGCGACCTCAGTGATAATATTGTGACGTCATATTTATGCCATTATGACGTCAGGTAAATCTGCAGCACGCAATGTTATTACACAATGTGTAATAAAATTATATATTTATTAAACTGCGATATTTTCAACGGGCGAGTAATAATAAACTAACCTGAACTGCAAGTATTGTTAGGTTAATTTTGACCTCTGCCTGTTGTTATATCCAACCTTATTTCCCCACAGATCTCATTCTACCAGGAGGAACGTGACATCATGGCGTCGGCAGCTAGTGAGTGGATCACTGGACTGCACTACGCCTTCCAGGACCATCAGAACCTCTACCTCGTCATGGACTTCCACCCTGGCGGTGATCTCCTCTCGCTGCTAGCAAGGTGTGTACAGTCTCAAATTAAAGAGACGCTTCTATCAGGACTATGACCCGTTTTGTTTGTGTGCATTACATGAAATGAGAAAAATGTATTTTCATCAATTTTGCAACTTTAATAAAATAAAACAGGGGCGAGCGGGGATGGTTCGGGTGATTTTCAGACAAACCTTCCTGGACTATTAAATACTAAGATATGAAATCCATCCTTTATCAATCCATAGGTGTGCAGACACCTCTCTCTTTAAGTAAAATAAAAATGTCAAACTTGAACAGTCGGGGGTATTAGTGAGCCACGCTTTTTTTTTGCTGGTTTCACTAAGTCACACAACCATGGTTTGGAAGCCTGCTATTTTGATTTTAAATTTTTTTTTAAAAACATATATAAGTAAGTGACTTTTTTGTGTTTTTTTGGGCAAGTGAAGTCAAAGGAAAGTTTTGGCAATTCATTGACCTCAGACTTACAGATTTTTAAGCTGATCAGGCCTGAAAGGCCCGATGAGCTTATGGCATAGCATAGTGTCCGGCATCCGTCCATTTGTCTGTAAACTTGCTTTTTCGACTTCTTCTCAAGAACCAATAACTCTAGTGAGCTGAAATTTTATGTGCAGACTCCTTGGCCAATGGGGATTCTAAATTGTAAGTTGTACCTTAAAAACCTATTTTCATCTTCTTCTCCAGTTCCAAAGGGTCTAGAGAGCTGAAAAGTTTTGTGCAGACTCCTTGGTTAATGGGGATACTTAACTGTAGATTTCATGACCCTGTGACATCAAATGGGGTCACAATTAAGAGTCAAAACCCTAAAAACCTATTTTCATCTTCTTCTCCAGTTCCAAAAGTTCTAGAGAGCTGAAAAGTTGTGTGCAGTCCTTGGCCAATGGGGATACTCAATTGTAGATTTGGTGACCCCTGTGACCTCAAATAGGGTCACAGGGGTCACAACCCTAAAAACTTATTTTCAAATTCTTCTCCACTCTCCAGTAAGTAAAGCTCCAGAACAAGCTGAAAATATCTTTTTATAACAATACAAATCCTGATTAACTACAGAGCCCATGGCTCTTTTTTTTACTTCTTGCCCTAGCAGGGCTAGAAATTAACACTAGTCCTTCGGCTTGAGGCTAGTAAAAATGACACCGGGCTAGTAAATGTTAGCTTCTACTAGCCCTGTTGGCCTTTAAATATTTCTGAATCCTTATGAAATACTCAAAATATGACTACAGATTCTTGTTTTTTTCAGCAAGGATATCAGATGTGAATGATTGAAGTAGGGAAAATACTTGCCATTGTAGTTAAAACATAACATTTTATTATTGTTTGATTACTTGAAGATACGGGCTAGTGATAATTGTATTGGGCTAGTAGAAATCAAAACGACTAGCCCTGCAGGCTACCATTTGTTTGAAGTTAATTTCTACCCCTGCCTAGATTGAAGGAAGTTTGTGCAACTGGCTTTGGATGGTCAGATACTTTCACTTCTTTTGTAAAGATGTGAATATTTTTAGTCTGTTCCTTAATATGCTTGTTGCCGTGTTGTTGCAGACATGAAGACATATTTGAAGAAGACATGGCCCAGTTCTACTTGTCGGAAATGGCGGTGGCTATCAACGATCTGCACCAAATGGGATTTGTACACAGGTACACAGTCAATTCTTACTGATAGTAATTCTCTAAAACTGAAACAAGTGTTAAATGTTCATTCAGTGTAATCTGAATAAAGATGTCAATGAAGAGAGTTTTGAAAGTAATGAGTAATAACACACGTAAGTTTTTCTTGATTTTAGTGTTTTTTGATGGTGATAATGAAAGGGTAATTTTCTTAAAAATTTTCCAAAACATTTTCATTAGTTTTAAGAACCCCGTTGGAGGTTAGATAATACTAATCATATTGTAAAATCATTCAAGCTATGTTGACCCCATGTTACAGTACAGTCATGTACTGATATACCAATTATTGACTCTTTCACAACCTTGAAGACCTATCAGTTATTGTTAGTTGTGTTCAACAATTGAACATTATTCTTGCAATCTTGGTTACAGGGATATAAAGCCTGAGAATATTCTACTTGATCATGCAGGACACATCAAACTGGCTGATTTTGGGTCAGCAGCTAAAATGTCAACTGACATGACGGTACGTAATATGTTTCACGCCTTCGAAACATGTAACCAAAACATTCTGGTCTTTGTGGGGATAACCCCATGCGTTGATGGCGGCTTTATCCTCCCTAATTTTATCCCAAACTTCGGTTTGGTTCCGTCTGTGTATCCTTAAGTGGATCCACATGCTGCTATCCCTACTAAGCCTCCGTATCAAACAGGCAGTCTAGCGCCTCCTGAAATCATAAAAATAGAAATGCTCTGCCATCTTTGATAACTAATGTTTGTCATTGTTTATCATTGTTGATTGGAATATCAGTTAAAGCTCCAAAAAGACCTCACTGTAGTTCAACAATCTGCAGTGGGATGGTTGTACTATTTGACCCATTCCCTAGTTCATTAGCAGCAAACCAAATTTAACTATAAGCTATCAATATTCTCAGGTTTCGTCCCGTATGCCCGTTGGAACTCCTGACTACGTAGCCCCGGAGCTACTGACATCGATGAACTCAAACAGAGGCCCTCGACAGTACAGTGTAGAAGTGGACTGGTGGTCGCTTGGTGTGTGTGCGTACGAGATGATGCATGGAAAAACACCATTCACCGACGACTACGGATCCATGGTCACCACCTACAGCAACATCATGAACTTCAAGGTAAGCTACAGATTATTCTTAGTAAGTCTCTTCATGGAAAAACTTTTTATACTGCCCAAATAGCCAAACCAGTGTTTAATAATTTGTTCACTCAGTAAATTTAAACATGAGATCCTCACATTAGCTTTAGTGTAAAAACATGTGTTTCTTATTTTTCCTTATAACAGTAAGTTTTTATATGTAATATGGACGGGAGGATTTCAAAATATGTGTGTATTGGATCTGTTTTCAGGTTTATCATGACTGATTCAATATTTTATCAACCTCTCATGTATTTCAGTAAATATTGAACATTTTTTAAAGGGATAAAGAAATCATTAAATAACAACAACAATGTTAAATGCACAGAGCAAACTGAAGTTCCCTGATGACATCAAGGTGTCGGACTCTGCGCGGGACTTAGTGCGGAATCTGCTGACAGACCAGGAGACAAGACTACTGTTCCCAGCACTCCGCAAACATGCTTTCTTCTCCTCAGTCGACTGGAGAAATATCGGCAAAGGTGAGTCCTTGATATTGTCCTTGATGATACTCTTCAAAATCTCCAAAAGCTAAGGGGCTGATCTTATCTTAATGATTGTTCATAATTTCAAGAAGCTAAAAGGCTGGTCTTATCTTGATCATTCTTCAAAATCTCCAAAAGCTAAGGGGCTGATCATATCTTAATGATTGTTCATAATTTCAAGAAGCTAAAAGGCTGGTCTTATCTTGATCATTCTTCAAAATCTCCAGAAGCTAAGGAGCTGATCTTATCTTAATGATTGTTCATAATTTCAAGAAGCTAAAAGGCTGGTCTTATCTTGATCATTCTTCAAAATCTCCAAAAGCTAAGGGGCTGATCATATCTTAATGATTGTTCATAATTTCAAGAAGCTAAAAGGCTGGTCTTATCTTGATCATTCTTCAAAATCTCCAAAAGCTAAGGGGCTGATTTTTTTTTTGATGAAGTCATCATAGAGGATAGAGATGAGCATGTCTCCTTGTTTCTGAGCAACAGGATGTATACATGAAGCTTGTGCTAAATGTCTGTTGTTTGTTGACAGGTGCCCCGCCCTTTGTTCCCACCCTGTCCGGCCTGGACGACACATCTAATTTTGAGGAAGTAGAGAGGTCAAAACGGCAGGCTTCACTTGAGGAGTTTAAAGTTCACAAGGACTTCTCGGGGAAAGATTTGCCATTTATCGGCTTCACATTCATCAGAGAACTGAAGGACTTGTAAGTGGAATTCAGCATTTTCTTTCAACTTTTCTTAACCTTCTTTTTTTATGTTTTTCTTAACACCCAGTGTCATTCAAAACAATGTTATATCTTTTTCATCCACAACATGAGGTTGAAATTAAAAAGGAGTTTGTTTCATAAATTTGAGGCAAATGTATTATACCTTGAATAAAACTACTCAAACTCATCTGCAATATCTATCATCAACAGATGCTACTGTACATGTCACGAAGACAAAGCAATGACGAAGACGGTGATCAAGGAAAGTGAAGGCAACACATCTGTATCAACAGCTCTACAGACCTCGCCCGACTCAACAAACTTGGAGGTGACTCTCACAGTGAAGATTGCCGAGCTCCGTTCACTGAAGGAGCGCTGCAACGAGCTTGAGGAAAGTGAAGTTAGGTTGAAATCAGAAGTGAATCGACTTCGGCATGCATGCGATGATAAGGATCGACTTGGTCTAAAGGAAGAGGAAGTGGTCAGACTGCAGAAGGACGTGGATATGTACATCAAGAAAACCAAGGTGAGAGTTATCTCCTCTTTGGGAACTACACGTCATAATTCTTGGGTTTCCTCAGCCCTTTCACCCCTACAGGCCTCTACAGAGGCCAGAAAACATATTAGCGAAAACGCATTAGCTTTCATAAATCATAATGTCAAATGAAACTCAAGTACATGTTCGCTATTCAGAAGCTGTGCCGTTTTGCTTACGATAACAAGAGATGATATTGAATAAGGGTGACAATTCACCATTTATCATTTCTATGACAAAATAAAAAAAACAGCTGTGTAAAGGACTGTCAGACAATCATGTTTCATACACTACAGTATAACATTGTTAACCCCGTCCATGCCATGGTGTGTTGTAGAAGCTGAGTGCCCAGCTGGTGAGTGAGGGGGAGGAACGGAAGCAGCTGGAGCAGCAGGCTGAGCAGCTGTACCTCCACATTCAGCTGCTTACACAGGAGGCTCGCACCATCCACGACGAACTCAACACGTCAGTATCTGCACCATTGTCATATTCTTGTTAATTGTCAGTTTGTTAACAAATAATTAGCAATCCCATGAAGTTGTGGAGCCTTTATCTGAGTTCATAGTACAAAATGTCCAAGACTAAAGAAATAAAATAGTTACCATCAGTAACATGCAGTCTGTTGGAAAGACAAGTTCTATGGATAATTGGATATACAACTTCTTTATTGCAGGAGTGCGACATTTCAGCGCCATGAGCTGGTATTAGTACCTGGATACAGTTGCCTGTACAAATACCCATTATTATTATTTTTAGATGCCAACACCATTATCAAGCAAATTTAATCACTTGGAAGAAAAGGAAAATGTTACTAACAAATACTTTGATCTATTTTTCCACAGGGCGCAGGTTGAGGAGCTGCGTGAGGTCGTAAGTCAGCTGGAGATGGAGAACGAGAACTTGTTGAGACGTCTGCGTCAGAAGGAAGGACAGATCAACTCTCTCACCAACACTCTCACCGACACCCAGAAACAGGTCTCTCATGTACAGCTCAAACTAGACAAGGTACGTCATGGTTAATTTCTTCATCACTGACCATAGTGAGAGAGGTCAGTAATTTATGGCTGGTAGTACACATGTAACTGCCTTGACAATCAAATAAAGAGATATAAAGTCCTTTTTGGATTTTTCTTTCCGAATGAGTACTACTGCCAGCACTTTTCTTGTCTTTTGTAAAATTTTAACTTAAATTAAGATTAGACACCGAATAAGCAGCAAAGTAAATGCTGTTTGAGAGCTAAATCTATTGCAGAATTTGAACCCTCAATCTAAGAATGTGATGCCAAGCCTCAGGATTGAATGTCCAAATATTTTTCTACGGTTTCCTTTCTCTGCAGAGTTCTGGTTATAGCTCCTTTTGAAAACTGAGCACTGAATATCAGAACATCTCGTGCTAGCTGCAGACAAATCTAATCAACTTGTTTTAATGTGAATTTTACATTCAGAATCATTGAGACAGTTATTCAATTTTAAATGAGTAATTTGGTAGAATTTGATGTGCTTTGAACTAATGATATTTATCTATGTTAATATTTTCCTCAGGAGCGGCGGAAGTCGCGGGACGACCAAAAGCGGGACCTCGCTATGATGGAGAATCGAGATGACGTTTGGAAAGAGCAGCTTGAGGAGAAACAGGAGACAATAGACACTCTCAACAAGAACATGAGGGTACGTATAAACTGCTGATGATGCACACTCTCAACAGGATAATCAGGGTCTGCTTTCGGGCACTTTTCTCATAACACGTTTTACCTCTAGTTACTAAAGAACCATTGGAAGTGCAGTAATTTGCTGGTTTAGTAATCCATGACTGTTACAGGACCTGGAGGATCTGGTGGAGGCGTACGAGCAGCAGGAGAAGGAGCACGCCGAGGAGATCGACCAGATCCACCACAAGATGAACACCTCCCTCCAGGAGTCTGGACAACTCCTCCCTGTCATCTCACGCTCCACCGAGGCTAGCAAGAGGAAAGTGGTATGTATCATCATGTGAATGTGAAGTACTTATGTCAGTGCTGGGTAGGTTTCGGTAAGGTTTTGCCCCTTCTCTATGGATAGAACAAGAAGAAGTACCGGTAGGTACTGTGGACTACACAGGATGAGATAAGCTAGGATTTGTAGCTAGCGTGGTGACCGGCTTCATTCGGTGTGAACTCATCAGATCAAGTGGAACTATGGGAAGAGTCTCTGTTTATATAGTGTTGAGGCACTGTGGCGGTGTCTATTGTGACGTTGCTATTTCTCAGGATCAACAAGGCTCACAATTTTGCATAAATTGTATGGATTTTCTCATCTTAGTTTCAGTACAAGTCACTCATTGTGCCACTCTCTGTTCACTGGTTCCAGTTGTAGCTTACAAGTTCCACGGCTTGAACAAGTTAATTAAAATAATCCTCTATGTGGCATCAGACCCAAAATCACCTCATATCACTGATTATTTTAGAGTTAATGGATTATTGCAGTAATACATGACTTGTTACAGGAGCTGTTTGTTACACTTCAAACTGGCCGTAGGTCCTTCCTCAACAGCAGCCATCTTGAAGAGAAGATTAAGGTACGTTTTTTTAAACATGCTTTGTAAAGTTCATCAATATTTTGATATAATCTCAGTGTTGTACATAATGGAGTTGGACTTTTTTTTCCTTTCGTTTGAGAAAACAGTGAGAAAAGAGATGCACACTGAATGGGCTATAGATAGTCTGTACCTGTATATCCTATGTTGCAGGATCTCGAGATGCTGGTAGATCACTACAGTGTGGAGGCGCGGTCCTGGAGACATCGCGAACAGGAAATGAAGTCTACCATACAGGTGCGTCAAGTCACCAGAGGTATAGGGCTACACTTGATTTGCACACTGGCTGATCAGCCGGCTATCCTGGGTCATCTGATTGTCTTGATGTTCACTGGCTCAGACACTGAACAACGTTTAGACACCAGCTTGTCAGCAGTTTTTGGTTGAGTATCTGTGATCGGCTCATGCGTGTTGCCTGATGTATTTGATTCCTTCGATGAGCTGGGTGCCATTTCACTAACCGATCTTAGCCCTAAGATCCATCTTAGCCAATGTTAAGAATTGGGCCTACGATTGAACTTAGGGCTAAGATCGGTTAATGGAATGGCACCCTGGGCTATAAGTCGATTTAGAACAAATCAAGTGCAGCTAGTAACTAACTCTAAGACGATGCACAGCTTCATAATGCAAAATGTGACTGCTGAGAGTGATATTGCACTGAAGGTGTTAAAGTTTCAGAATGGGATTCTTGAATACTTTGAGCTTGATTAATGCTTACCGGTATACCAAGTACTATCTGGCAGACAAGGTTTTGTCATTACATCCATGTATCACTCGTCCTCTCTGTGTGTTGACAGAAGCTACAGAAGCAGCAGCGTGAGAGCAGTGACGCGCTGAACGAGTCCAAGTCTCAGAAGAAGGAGAGTCTGTTCAACCATTTGAAGCTCTACCAGCAGGAGGTCCAAGACCAGAAGAAACTCATCAAGGTCAGCATCACACCAGCTTCTTGTTGTACAGGGCACCTGCTTCATGTCGTGATGATTGATTGTGTCAGTACATTTAGTCTAGGACGGTTGAAGTTATAAGAAATTGCAATCGGAGAGGAGTTGGGGTTATTGATTGTATTACCGTATTCTCTCGGATATAAGACCATGATTAAGCTTAAGGCCAACCCCACTTTTCAGAGGGTTGTCCTGGTTGGGGGTTATAGGCCACCCCCAATTTTGCCTGATGTTTCATGGTCATACATTACATATATCTATAATATTTTTTTAAGTTAAGTATTAAAAATCTACAAAAAACTTGTCTGACTGTCCGACGGTCTCCAATTTTATTCTGAGTTGTGGTCTCTCCAGATGTTTGTTTGTCTGGCCCCTTTGGTCTTATACCCAATAGTTTAGGTAATGAAAATCAATTGATTTTTTAGTAATAATAATAATAATAGTCCACTTATATAGCGCCTTTGCAGGATAAATATTATGCTCAAAGTGATGAGAAAATCTTTTTTGCATACAGTTTGTAGTTAGATTTAGTGCAGATGATGATGTGAGAGTGAAGAGAATACCCAGTATTTACTGGATGATGTATAGACTTGTTTCTCTCCCTGCAGGACCTGCAGGCGACCATGAAGAGTTGTCTGGAGGAGAGGCAGGTCAAGTCAGGAGAACTCCGGCTCAAGGTCGAGGTCAGTAGCTTACACTAGCTCTAGGAATCTTAGTCTCATTCTAGAACTGTGTAAAATGAGCTTGAACTGATAGTCTACCTGAAAGTATTTTTATCAATTTATCAAGCAAACCAAACAAAAGTACAACAAGATTGTAATCCCATGTCTGAAGTCTGGACTGTTGGGCTGGTATTGTTTGAAAGGATGACTTTGAAAGTATCCTTCAACAAAGAAATTTCACACTACAATCAAGGGTTTTTCCAAGATAGTCATTAGTGATCTCAGGAGAATGTTTATTTTGTGAAAGATGCCAGCAGGTTTGATAGTTGTGATGTTCACTGCAGGCGCTGGAGTCGGAGAAGGCTGAGTTGGAGGTGGAGCTGGAGAAGGAGCAGGAGTCGGCCGAGGAGCACCGCGCCGTCATCGACAAGCAGAACAAGGTATGCTGAACTCTCGGGGGATCTTCTTGATGTAGAAACTCAGTTGTGTTAACGCTTGTTGGGGATGTTATTTAGCTTTTCAATAGTTTGATGTGACTCATGAATGTCTTAGGCAAACCTCAGTTTCAGTGTTTTTCATCACTCTGTATTCTCCTCCCTGAAGTCTATATATATATATAATCGACAATGTCGCCACTAATGGTTGCAATATTACAAAATAACCCAAGCACGAATTTACAAATGATTTGGTGGTTACTGACACATTATGGTAATGTTTATGTTGTCGGTTAAAGCTCTTAGTTGACAGTAGAAGACAATATATATTAACAACCTTCTAGCATAAAAATACTTGTCAAATGAAGAGTTTTCCAGCGCATGAGGATTATAAGATAGTTCTGACACTTTCAGAAATCCAAATATTTATGCTGATAGGGTTGTTTTGAGATTTGCCTTGGGGTTAAAATTAGGGTAATCGCTCCTGGGAGAAGAAGAGGGTGATGTCGAGTATTAAATGTTTCCCTTATCTGTCATAACCTGATTGTTACAGGAGCTGGATGAACTGAACAGCCTTGTGTCTCAGCTACAGAAGGATATGGAGGATCTGGAGCAGGAGAAGAAAGATCTCATTGAGGAGTACTCTGGCAGGTTGGTGGACAGACTTATTGAAATAATAGTTTTGTAACTAAACAGCATATGTATTTATCATTAAACTTAGTTATCAATATGTTGCAGAATACAGATGGTAATTGATTTCTATTAATTTTCTACAAATAATAACATTTTTATTTCTTTCATGGAAGGTGTACCATTCAAGTGTCTTGTTTCTTTTCAGACTTGACACATCTGCCCAGAAGCAGACGTCAGAGAAGTTGAACTTGGAGAAGAAGATAAGCTCCCTGGAAATGGAGACAGACTCATTGAGAAGACAACTTGAGGACAAGACGGAGCAGCTACAGGGAGTGGAACGCCGCCTAGTGGAGTCCAAGTCTCACATGCAACAACTCTGCGACCAGAAGTCAAACCTCCAGGTCCGCATCGACTCTCTACAGAGGAAGTCTGCCAGCCATGATGACAGTCAGAAGCTGAGGGCAGAGCTGAATGCTCAGATAGACGACCTGCAGCGAGACAAAAGCACGGTGGAGAGACAGATGGACTCCCTGCTGGAGGAGAAGGAAGAGCTGGAGAGGAGAGTGAAGAACTTGGAGAAAGACAAGGAGGAGATGAGGTCCAAGTTGAGGAGGCTGGAGGAGGTGGAACGTGAGAAGGCAGAGCTGATGAGGAAGATGAGTCGTCTGGAGCGGGTTGAGAAGGATAAGAAGGAAGCCGAGGAGAAGTTGGAGAGGTTGAGGAACATTACCCGGGAGAAGCATGACCTGGAGACGAAGCTGGCTCGTCTGGAGAAGATTCAGAAAGAAAAGGAGAGGACTGAGGAACAGCTTCATGGAGTAGAAAAAGAGAAAAGAGAGATGGAACGGAAGCTGTCAAGACTGGAGCGCAAGGAGAAGGAGCAGGAGGGAATGATGGAGCGTTTGGATAGGGAGAAGAAGATGCTCAACGAGAAGATCCAGAGACTCCAGAGGGTTGAGGAGGAGAAGCATCAGCTCCAGGAGAAGGTCATCCGCCTCCAGAGACTTGAAGTTGAGGTGGAGGAACTGAGAGATAAGCTAAAGACACTGGAGAAGAGTGAGACTGAGAAGTCTAGCAGTTTGACTCTGTCTCAGGAGGGTAAGATGAAGATGGAAGCTCTGGTTGATCAACTCAAAGCTGAGAAGAAAAGGCTTGAGTGTCGGGTGGATGAACTGTCTGAGGTTGAGAATGAGAAGGATCGACTGCAGGAGAAGGCTTTGAGGCTTCCAAAACTTGAGTTGGAGCTTGATGAAGTGAAAGACAAGATGGCAGCAGCTGAGAAGAGAGTTGATGAATTGACCAAGAAAATCTCCAGGACAGAAGGGGACAAAACTGTAAGGGTTGATCAGCTAAATTCTGAGAAGAAAATACTGGAAGACAGAATAAAGAGGTTGGAGAAGGTGAAGCTTGAACTGGAGAAGACTGAATCAGAAAAACGAGATCTGGAGATAAAAGTTGTCCGTTTGGAGAGACTTGAAAAGGACAAGCGTGACCTGGAGGATAAGTTAAAGAATCTGGAGAAAGGAAAGTTTGATGTGCAGAAATCTGAGGAAGAAAGACGAACCTTGGAGAAGAAGGTGGGCCAGTTGGAGAGAGTTGAGGTGGAGAAGAGAAATCTGGAAGAGAAGATGAGGAGGATGGAGAAGGAAAAAGAAGATTTGGAGAAAGAGAAGCTGAGTTTGGAGAAAGCAGAAGTGGAGAAGAAGGATCTCGAGATCCGAGTCAACTGCTTGGTAAATGTGGAGTCAGAGAAGAAAGAATTGGAAGAGAAGGTATCTCAGCTTTGTAAGCTGGAAAGAGTTAATGTCCGGCTGGAAGAAAAACTGAGGATAATTGAAAAAGAAAAAGATTCTCTTGAAAAGAAAGTGAAGGAGTTTGAGAAAAAATCCAGCGAGAGAAACAGCACTGATAACAGACGGTCTCTAGTTGATAGGCTACAGACAGAGAAGTCGGATCTACAAAGAAAGATAGAAAATCTTGAGAAGGAAAAGGATGACATGAATCGAACCCATCTGAGCAGGAGTAAGTCAATGCATGAAAATGACCTCAGGAAAGCAAAGAATGACCTTGAGGACAAGGTCAAGAGGTTAGAGAAGGTCACGTCTGATCTTGAACAGGAGTTGACTCGTAGCAAAGGTCAGATTAACAAGATGAACGATCTCAACGATGGGAAGAAATCTTTACAGGACAGAGTCGACTCATTGACAAAGGACAATGCTGATCTGAGAGTAGCTTTAGAGAAGGCAAAATCACAAGCAGACAAAGCATCTAAAGTGGAGAAATCAGATAGTGATGACAACGAACTGAGCCGAGTTAGAAACAGCCTGAAGAGGACTAAATCATTTGCGGTGCCCAAGGAAAAGGAAGTCGGTGATCTAGAACAGGACAAGCGGTATCTGGAAGCCAAGGTGAACAGCCTGCAGCGTCAACTAGACCAGAAGCAGACATCAGGAGACTCAAAGAGCTCAGAGTCTTCACTGGAAGTGACTCGACTGAGAGAGGAGAAGGCCAGATTGGAGACTCGAGTGAAAAGTCTGACGGAGGGGACGGATACTCTGCAGAAGGAGCTGGAGACGTTGCTGGAGCAGACGGACGCCGTGGAGGAGATGAAGGAGGAGAATGAGAAGTTGAAGGAAGATAACGGGAAGCTGAGGAGTCAGGTGGAGCAGCTCAACCAGAGGCTGGAGGCGGCCGACAGGAAGAAGGTGGGTACATGCTTCGTAAAGTCAGCACAGCTACCATCTTGGTAATATATGACTGATACAATCACCTCATTATTGAAAAATATCAATTTTTTTTATCTTACTGTTACTGTTTAACCTGCAACGGTTAACTCTTTTACCTTCATTTGCACAGTGTTGCTTCTAGAGCTCGGCCTTGCAGGAATCCTGCAACTTTCCAAAAAATGCCCCCAGTTTAAATTTCTGTGCGCCCAAAGGCTGCAAAACATAAATAAATAGCCCTCTATTTGGAATTTGATGGGACCTTGGCCCCCTTTTTTGTATATCCTAGAAGTAACACTGTTTGAATATTCCGGAAAAAAGCCAAATCTCTTTCACCAATGACCAATCTCGAAAGTAAGTCAGGGCACAGGATATTTTGGGTTCCTCTCTCACTCCATAAACTTCCGACACCTCCCAACAGGTGTTCAGCAACTTCAACAACAACAGTTCCCTGGAGGATGTGAGACGAGAGCTAAATGAGTCAAATCTGGCGTTAAGTGAGGCGAGGTCGCTGCTGTCGGCCGCTAAGCGACAGGAGGAAGAACTCCGAGAGCAGATACATCAACTTCAGAGACAGATCGACAACCACGCCATGGAGAGGGGCGTCGCTAGGAATGTGAGTTGTGTGCCTTCATTATTCTATTATATTTTTTTCATTTTATATCAAAAATTTTAATGAAGATTTCTATTGATTGGTGTTAACAGACAGATTATGGTTTAGGTTGGCCTTCACTACAATAGAGAGGTGTCACCACAAATGTGAGGCACTTTACTTCAAGTTTGGCAATCATTTGCATTCTTGTACCGTTCTTGAATTATGTATGTAAACATTTTCCCAAGGAGTTTCTTTCAAACACTGCACAGCTTTTATTTCTCCCTGTATTCATCAAACCATTCCTTTTCTGTCTTTTGGTTATGTTACATTTATTAAACTTTGTGCATGAATCATGCATGTTCCTCTAACTGTTTGTTGCAGGACGATGAAGCAACTAAATCTGTTGCTCCACAGGAAGTTAAGCCAGTAAGAGACAGTAGCACAATTATACCAGTGCTCTTTGTTATGTTGGGTTCATATATTAACCTGTTTGTTTAAAACTGATTAACCCACTTGCTGATGTTGAATGAAAGGTGGTCTTGTTCGGTAACAAAAGGATGGTTTCATCAGATTCATCAAACTGTAAACCCTATTCTACTGGTCCAGGGCTGTTTACAACATACCTCAAACAGCCAGCAGGGAGGGTTTATTCTATTTAATATACTATTTGAATTATTATTACTAACAATGACAATGTCACAATGTTCATGCACATGTTTCCATGTATTTTTGCACAATATTTACACCATATTTATTCCATATATGAAAATGGTTATGGGTAGACTGATTACAATTAGACAAAATATTGCTCATCAATCAACAGCTAATTGCATGTAACGATAGTTTTAGAATGTTTTATAAAGTTACTGACAAATTGGTAAAAGTAATCTAATTGATAAATTCTTCATTTACTCTATCTTAATATTCAGTTTCATAATCAACTATAAATGTGAATGAAGGAAGATATGTCAGTTTCCATTTGACAATTAACAATGATCAAAATTACAATTAAAGTTTGTATACATAAACAAAAAGTTCTGAACTTTTCCTTGCTTTCTCAAGATGAGGGAACTGCTGTAGCTGCTGATAAAACATTAAAGCGCAGAAGCCTACATAACTTATTGAGGGTTGATGGTCTTCCAATATTTTTTTAGAGACATATTTATTACAATACTTCCTGTAATACAAGCCGGGTCTCAAATAGAACTGCTAATATGAATATAGCATGAAAAACCCACATCAAAAAGAACCCTTGGAGGTTAAGTTGTTGCTAAAGGAAATAGAACCCTGGGTATGATTGAGTAAATACAGTATATGGAAACAAAATTTTTGGATTTGTACAATTTTAAAGTGAATGGCTTGGTAATTGATATTTATAATAAATTATTTCCGCCTGACGTTTATGAGGTGAAGATCTTAAAAATAAGTATCAAACTTCATTTTTCTGAGAAAATTTTCAATTTAGTAAAGAGAAAGCTAAAGCTTTTACACAGGGTATTATGTTTTTTTTCTGATTGTAATGTTTGAGAAATTAAGAATAAAGGCTGTTCTTCATCCCCGTGTGGTTATGTTACAGGCGAGAGACGACAGAGAAGATGAACTGAAGCTACTCAAGTCCAAGTACGAGATGTTCTCCAGGCAGAACAAGGTCAGGCTCGATATTCATTGTATTGTATGTTCGCATTCATGGGTCCCTCTCGTACTGCTGAGTGTTGAGTACAGGTGCAACATCACCCGTTAGCTGCTGAAGCGATAAGTGCCTTTCAAGTCTTTGAGGTTAAATTGCAGGAATAAGACAAAACACTTGAGTAACTCAGAATATTCTACGAATTGTCAGAGGACAAAGATTCCATGCCCAGAACATTCCTGAATGAGAAGTTATGATGGTTTGACATGTACATGATACAAACAGAAATTAAACCGAATGCTTCTATCCCCACCAAGCCCTCTTCTATACATGGTGTAAAGCAACTCGTTCAATATAGAAACTAAACTGGAAAAACTTGGTACTGGTGAAATACACTGATGATCTAAGTTCTGGGTTTAGCAAACTTTGGCTACCACTAATCATTTAACTGCTGAACTAACCAAAGTTTAGTCAACTTGTGTGACCAATTTACTGATTATCATCAGAAATATTCTTGGATGGCCATTCATGTACGCTAAGGATAGGCAGGTAAAGGGAATAAGCCATACTAACCTTGTTTAGCCTACATGCTTGACATGTGATGATCTCTGTTATTCAGCCACATAGGAATGATTTAGACATTAGCATTTTAGGATGTGAAATATTAACATGAAACCTTATTGACCATGGCTCTGGTAGTTAACATTTACACTGCTCTGTATTCTCCATATCAAATGTCTCCAAACAAAAAGGAATTAAATTTCAAATCCAAACTTGTCTCAGATGAAACATGATGAATCAAAAGATTGTAACACCAATTGGAAGGATAGCATTGATACAATCTTTACTTTCAACAACAAATTTCCCAACCACCACCCCACTAACTGTATATTGCGTGTGTACACTGCAGACCCTGGAGGAGAAATTGATTAAGCTGCAGAAGGAACGCAGTCTGGACATGCTGGAGCACAACAAGGTGCGCGCCCAGATCAACGACAAGGACCGCCAGATACAGCTGGAAGTCAAGGTATTGTAGCACTACACAAATACTTTACTGTGCACTGGCAGAGCTGATTGATGTACATGAGATAAATGATTCATTGTTGTACTGAAAAGGAATAATGAATTTGTCTTACATCTGAGAGAGATTATGCAAATTAATGTACAAAATGTATATCAAAGAACATTGTAACCACAGGACAGGAGGTCTTTCTTTGATGTGAAATTAAACCTCAAGTGTGTATGGTTTGTGCTGAAGTCAAAGTGTGGCAGTTGCATGACTCATTAACAAATACTGATCACCAGTACTTCAGAATATTGCCCAAGTGGCGTTACAATAACTCACTTACTCACTCACACCATGCCTTGAATATCAGGACTAACCCTCTCTGTTACAGAAAGTGGAGAAATTCCGCGGAGTGTGTAAGGAGCTGGAAGAGCAGATGAAGGATATGGAGGCGCTCGTAGCCGAGTTCGAGAAGCGAGAGGCCGAGTGGAACAAGATCAGGTGAGATAGATAAAGATAAAGATGCGGGACAGTGCAGTAGATATCGCATTTGGCTTTCGAACAAGGGGCACAAGGGTTTGGGTACAATGCTACACTGAATTTCGGTGCAGTATCACCCCTGGTTAGTAAGTTAGTTGCTGATCTTCTTTTATTCCTTTGAATACCCCTACCACAGGGTAGATTCTGGAGTCTTCCCAGAATCTACCCCCTCTTCCCAGAATATACCCCGGGGTATACTTTGAATGTAGATTCTGGGAAGAGGGGGTAGATTCTGGGAGCTCCCAAAATCTACTCGGGTATACTTTGAAGGGGGGGTATAATCGGGGACCTTACACCGGTTATAAACTACAAGAATCATAACTCGCTGATGTCACATATCTGTCAGGGTTTTATTGTGAGAGTCATCACAAAGTGTGTTTGTCATGGACCTAGGAGTTAGTCAACATAAATTCTAATCTCTATCTCTACTACACAGGAAGACGTACGAGCAGGTTGTGGACGAGAGAGATGAGGAGTTGGAGGGGACAAGTCAGAAACTCTCCGCTATACAGCAGGCCAGGTACGTGTCAGGTTAACCCTCTACCTGCTGAATTATTAAGTGCCAAACCATTCCTGAGTGGCTGAGCTACAGCAATCATAACTGTTTATAACCGGGAATAATTAAGGCTGCAACGATACACTGAAATATCGATGCATCTCGATGCGACAGTCACGATACGATACACGATACAATTACATTTGAATATCGGATAAAAACGATACACATAGTTATTTCAATCTAAATAAACACTAGATAAATCAAGCACTGTACAAGTATTAATTCCATTGATATATGACAATAAATTTTTCCCACGTATTAAAATAATCGTTTTTACTCGACTGCTTTCTAGCTTGAAAACGAAACTAACAAGAGTAACTTCCCTTTAGTAATCGCTTCACAACCGAAGGATAATTTATTCAGATTTGCGACTGCCCTGATAGCTCATTGGTCCAAGAGATATAGGTCAGTTCTTTTGAGCTATCGCATTGGTTGATTTTTCCGATCTTTATCTTCGGGTAACTTCGACTATGCTTGACAACTGCTAAGTTTAATACGCAACCAATCAAATCGTGTGAACAAGTAGCAGCAACCAATCAAATTGTGCGAACAAGTAGCGTAGTATTTTAGCGTAGTATTTGACAGTCATGGCAGCCAACAACGAAGATTATCGTTTTCTATTCAATCCCTAGACTTTCCCATTTAGCGTATCTAGATACGTATCGTTTCGTGAGCTAAGTATCGAGATACGTATTGTATCGTTTGCTTAGTGTATCGTTGCAGCCTTAGGAATAATCTTGGTTTGTCTAGGATCTAGTGAGAGGCACACCAGTACTGGCATTAGCAGATACAGATTAACATTCCAGTATCCAGTTGATCTATTCAGATGGTCTTTGGGCGTAACAAGTTATTGTTCTGTAATTCAGGCATGGTTGTATGTTTTAGACCTCAGTTTTTCTGCCATTAAATTGTACCATGGATATCATTCTCTGTTTTTATTAAACATCTGAATTAATGTCTTTAGTGAGGTAGAAGGTTATTATGACTCTTTGAAATTTTTCTCCCATTCAAATTGACAAAATTACACCTTCAATTTGGCTAGTTTTCATGCCTATTTAATACATTTGTAAGGATCACTCATAGATTCGAAATAGTTCATGTCATTTATATGTTAAAATATTGAAGCATGTAGTAAGGCTGAATAACATCAGAAAAATATTATTGTATCCATGTTGATCATAAATATTTTGGATCACTCTTATTTTAGAGTTTATGCTTTGGATTTACCAATCTAGTCAATAAGGATGACTGTTCACAAGTACCTTTCTCCATGTTTACAGATCTGCAACTGACGAGCGTATGACGAGCCTGAAGCACCAAGTGAAGTCGTCGAAGGCGGCACACAAAGCGGAGGTGGAGTCTCTCAACCACAAACTGTGGGAGGAGCGCAGCCGGCAAAAGAAGAACAACATGAAGGTGAGACTCCTCCTCAGTGGCTGATGAGCGTTGATCTGTCAATCAAAATGTTACTTTTCTTTGTGACTGTAGGAGATTTGCAGCAGTCAGCAGGTCAACATGATGGCTAGGTTCTTCCTCTGTAATAGTTATTGGTTTAAGATGAAAGATTTCAGTTCCATTGGTCAGCAACTATCTGCTCTGGAGTTCTCCTTACAGTTAGATTTTGGTGCAATACAACATTTTCAGTGTCGTATCGCCCTTGATTCGCACCTTTCACTAATATACTGAACCCCAACAGAGCCACACTAATAGCTTTGATATAATATGAAACCCTGATAAAGTTCTGTAAGTTGTCGGGTGTGTTGCAGCTGAGCGAGATTCAGGAACAGAGTGAGAAGAGTGAACAGATCCTCAACCAGCAGCGTGACATCATCGACGCACAGGACACTGACAAGATCAAACTCAAGGAGGAGGTAACTCTACATACATACATGTACACTCGCAGTCTCACTCTCATCAAGGGAAATACCATCATGTCATTTAGTAGCCTGTCTTCAATGTAAGCATCATATTGTCCTTGTTGAATTTGGCCCTCTCAGCAATATTAAGCACAAGTCTGCAGAATTCAAGTCAAATCAAATTTGTAAAATATTATCATTTCATTCACAGATCTCTAAGATTTTGACCGAGAACCAGGAACTGAAACTGTCGAACCTGGAACTGAGGAAGAACCTCAACGAAGCCATGGACAAGTTCGAGCTCATCTTCGGGGAGAAGATTGATCTGGAGAACTTCACAGAAGCCATGCAGGTAACATGAGAAACATTCGTTTACTTTTTGTGTTTGACGTTGGAGATGACTTATTTCATCTGCTGAAAGTGCAAAACATTCTGATTTATAATTTGCTATATACTGTAAAGAATAGTTGTACAGAAGCAGTGTTGAGTAATAGACAATTATAGACTGGTGATGAGGTCAATACGTGTTCATGGAACAGAGAAACCAATATTAATGAAGGACGACGACGTAATTGATATCAGCAGAAGCCAAAGATACAGAATTATCTATTCACCCTGACAGTTCGTAAGGAGATTAGATTCCCTGCTAACTGATACTTATTGGTAATATCCATTACCAGCAATAGGATAAGGAAATGGTATCAACTGCAAGTGAAGTATTGCACTGTTTGTATGTGTGTTTGTATGTTTGTGTGTTTGTTTGTATGCAGGGCCTCGCCGCTAATGGCTGCAATACTGCCGAAGCGGCGTTAAACAATAACTCACTCACTCACTCACTCACTGTATGCAGGGCCTCCACTTCTTGGAGAAGTACAAGTTTGAGAGTACCATCGGCCAGCAGATGAAGCTGATAGACTATCTGCAGGAGCTCTGGCACGATAGTATGTCCAAGAAGAAGAAGGTATGTGCTAACTGAAGATACTTTTGGCTACATCTATGGCTTTACTGGCATTCTATTTGACACCAACTTCCCTCACAATTCATAATTCATGCATGTTTCGATCACAGGCTAATTTAATCCTTGTTGCATTTCCGCATGCAGCAAGGATTTAATTAGCCAGTGACCGAAACTGGCAAGGGTAATGACTTGTGAGCGAAGTTGATTTTACACATATCACGACATGTCTTGACACTAAAAAAGTTTGTTAAAATAATCTAATCCCACCATGTTTGGCTAAATAACATCTTAAATAGTAGGGATAGACCGTAGATGTTTGTTCTTGTGTACAGATTAGAATTTCCCTGCAAATTGATAAAACACCCGAGTTGGATAATCATATACAGATTATTACCCGAGGAAGTGTGTCATATGACTTTTATGAAACGAGTGTGAATTTTTGTATTTCCCGAGGGAGAGCGAGGGTTATACATAAATTTGCACGAGTTTCGTAAAATTCATATGACACACTTTCGAGTGTAATAATTTCTTTATTACCCATTTTATTCCATTTGATTCGCGTAAAATTAGCCAGAAAACGACCCACTTCTCTTGCGACGGCAAGCTACAGTGACGTCACGAACAATTGTTTATGACGTCACAGACGGGAAGTCGCGGTGAAACAATGGTTGCTAAGCAAACGTGATATGTGCACCCATTATTTTCAACCATATGGGTAATAAACTGTCTTACAGACCCTTCAGCTATTTGAATTTTTTTTTTCATTTTCAACAAGATAATCTCTTTTGATATATAAAATTAGCAAGATGACAAGAAGAATTTTTGTTTGCTTTTTGATGTCAGTCAGATTATATTATATGTGAAAAGAACAAATTGGACTACAGTTTCTATTATCACCATCCATGTTTCAGCCCGGGCGACTGTTTGGCAGTATGAGGAGCAAGGACGGCCCGCCGATAGTTCCACAGTGGAAGGAGTTCCAGGTGAGCCTCGAGTCAGAGCGCAAGAAGAACGCCAAGCTGCAGGAACAGCTGGACAGACTGAGACAGGAGAACTTCCAGCTCTCTAATGACAGTAAGTGTAAATACAGCCTCACGTTGCAGGAGTAGGATGTGTTTGCAGTGTAAAAAGTAATTGTTCAATAGCAAAGTTAAGCAGAAACTGAGGAAAGTTGTCAGCCTGGATTTATTAGAAGATGCGATGTATGAGGTAATCTTGTTCCCATCTTTCAATTGGTCATGTTTGTGCTCTTTATTTAGATAATTCTGAAACTGAATTATATTTGATAACAACTAATTGTGGAAGTACTTTTTGGTAGTTTATATTGATGATAATTCTCGCCTACAGTTCTGAAGCTGAAGGGTCCCCTCCGTGAGAAGCTGATACTCGAGGGTACAAGCTCACTCACTCCCAAGGTCAAGGCCGCTGTCGCTGCACTTGCTCGATCTCCTTCCAGTCAGCCGGAACCGTTACGCTCTGAAAGTCCCACATTCGAGATGGGGCCACCAACTGCACCCCAGCCCAAGCAGCAGCGCATGCATCACAAGATTCCCCATCGCTTCGTGAGCGGACTCAACACTCGGGCTACCAAATGTGCCGTGTGTCTGGGCAGTGTGCACTTCGTCAAGCAGGCAGCAAAGTGTCAAGGTACGAACAGGGTTACAGCTGTAGTTAAAAATATTTGAATGAATTTAAAATAAAATACAATACAATATATATATCTTTCTTCACATGTCGAGTCTAGAAATATTGTCTTGCTTTTCCAGCTTCGTTTATCATTCTTTTATATGTTCTTAAATTGACTCAAACTAATTGAGGAATAAATCTGGAAGACAGTAAATTTTTCATGGATTTCTTGTCACAAATGTATTAAAAAGTTGGAGGATTACTGCATTTGAAATCAAGAGTGTCTACATCCATGCTAAAGTGTGATATCTGCATTTTGTACTATTTCTCCTTCATTGCATGTTTGTTGCAGAGTGTCACATTGTGTGTCACCCCAAGTGTGTGAGCGAGGTTTCTGCATCATGTGGACTCCCAACAGAGTATATCCGCCACTACACAGACATCATGGAGCGAGTCACGCAGGAACCCGTCCGGTACGGAGAGGAGACTAGCTCGGACGTTAACACCGCTATACAGATGGAGGGCTGGCTCAAAGTGCCCAGGTTGGAGAAACAAACATAGCGTAGCTCTTTGATAATGGGAAATGTGATCAGAGAAGAAAGATGAATTTGTTGAAGACTTTAGGTCTGGTATATCACATAATATTACCATGAGAGCCCAAATTCCTTGAAGCTAATATTATATCGGTTCATTGATGTGATTAATGATATATAATGATAATATCAAATCAAAAAAACTTTCACACAGAATTTGTTGCTCAATTATAACACTATCTATCAGCATAGACACATGTCACTTTTATGACGGGACGGGAGTGCATAGTGGAAGAGCGACTATCAGTTAATCATACAAGGCAATTTAAATTCATCACTAGCTTGAGATATGTATGTAATTGGAATAACACACAGAGTAACATTTAACGCAAATATAGCTGAAGGTAACGACATGTGGCAATGTTACAGTACATTTCAGTACTTTCCGTTAGTGTACGGATAAATCTATATTTCTGAAAAAGTAATGCACATATTTTACATGACTGATCTATAACTAAACATTGTTGTCGCAAAATGCTCCCGAAAGTTAGTTAAAATTCTGACACCCATCTCTCCTTAACCTTTAAAATTGTGAATCAGCACCTTCGACCATTCATATGATTGTCATTAAAAATCCTCAGTCAACCTTGGAACCCGAGAATGTTATGTTGTTATGTTTGTAAGATTTGATATTGCTTGTTACATGTTGCCTTCATATCAAGTCATCTCAACTCACTTTTTATAACAGGACCGGTAAGGCCGGATGGGAAAAGCGCTATGCGACTCTGGATGGGACGTGGTTGATGTTATACCAACAGCAAAACGACGGCAACCCGACGGACACACTTGAATTGAACCCTTCAGACGCAGAGGTGAGCGTCCACAGCGCGGTCACTATAGCGGAACTGTCGAGCATCGCGTCCAGTGACCAGCCCTATGTGATGCGGATTGACACGGACCCATTCACAACCTGCTGGCCAGGAAGGTAAGGGAGACAACTTCTGGATGATGTGCGTTTACTTGTTGGTGTTAGTATTCACTTTCATTAGACTTTACAAACATATTTCATCAACTGTTCTTTCCTATATTCCAGTTTACTTGTCATAAGCCCATACCCTAACCTCGATAATTCCTTTGTTTAAAATTTTTATTTCTGTAGTTTAGCAACTCAATGTTTTTTGGATCCATATAGATTTATATTAGTGAATACATATAGGATTACAAGAAATTTATTAAAAAAAATTATTCATGCATTTTGTTTGCGATGTCAACTTGATAATTCATGAGTTTACCATTTCTCAGAGTGATGTACTTGATGGCGTTGACATTTGCTGAGAAACAACGATGGGTGGCGTCACTTGAGGCTGCGGTGAAAACAGCCAAGAAAGGAGAAGCCTTCAGGAAGAGTGTAAGTTATCTCCATTTTACGGTCATTCCTTCAAAATATTACAAATATCCTGTTTTGAAATTGTAAACATTATATTACTTTAGTCTGTCTCATAGAAAATGGCATAAGTCAATTACGGTCGCTGACGGTCGTTTTGACTAATTTAAGACACCAGGTTGTGATAGACCTTTGTCTTAGTTAATCCTAAAAGACAATTATATGAATTTTCATTGTAAGTCAAACTAAAGCTAGCTTCCTTTCTTAAAGGTGCATCCATTGTGTTTCATAAAATTTGATTTGGCTTTAATACGTTCGAACACACCATATGTGCTGTTTACAATACAAACAAAATCACTAAGCTTGCATATTCATCCTCAATCGCCAAATATATCATAATTACTAGTTTCCAATTAAAATCGAGTAACATCATTATGCATGTGCAGAAACCGAAAGTCCATGTCCTATTTACACGCACAGTAGTTATATGACCTATTAAACATTATCAACCCAAATGTTTTATTTTATCTGGTTTAAATAAGATTCCAAAATTACGTTTGACTCATTGGCGCGTGCCACACGCGGTGCATTGTCCGGTTTTCGATCAGAAATCGACACTTTTACCTTCATATCGTCAATATAGTAAGTCGAGTATCATCAAAATGGTAGTTTTCGGTAACAGTTGGTACTTCTCGATAAAGTAAGACCATTTATAACATTTGGCATATTTGACCCCCTACAACATAATGGATGTACCTTTAAATAACCATTCGCTGCTAATCAAACTAAAGCTAGCTTCCCTTCTTAAATAACCATTCGCTGCTAATGGCTCAAATACTGCCGAAGGGGCATTAAACATTAACTCACTCACCCACTTAAATAACGATCTTACACTATCTTCTGTTGAAAGCGGTGTGAAATCATAACTAACCTCACCTCACCTCACCATCTTCTGTCTCTTCCAGAGAATCCAGATGAACACGGTGGTAACGTTCTCCGAGAGGAAGGAGGTCAACTGTTCTCTTGTTCTCTCTAAACAGGTACTTAATCCTCTAAATACAGTTCTTCATGACTCTTTAAGGTTTAGTTCTGCATGTAGGTTTTAAAATAAAATATATTCTGGTCTTTTAACTTTAATTATTACTCATTACTTTTTTAATGTGATGCAATATTTGAAGTTTATCTGGATACATAGAAAATGTATTACTTGCTGAGAATATAAGCTTTGTGAATATTTATGGTAACAAATATATCTAATTATACAATGAAATACTAAATGATATGTATGCTGAATAAAAATTCATGGCACCTTCAAAAGAAATGAAGTTGGAATGAAATAAAGTTTTACATCCCGTGTGTAGCTGGTGCTGCTCGGTGCGGAGGAGGGACTGTTTGCGGTGAACCCGGCAAGTCCGATATGTAGCGACAAGTTGCTCCTCCCTCTCACAGGCATCTCCAACATCCACCAGATGTCACTTGCTGCTGGTCTCGGCGTCATCGTCATGATCACAGGTACTGTAGTGTATCATTGGATTTAAGTGTAACCCTAATATGCACATCCAACATTTTAGCTAGATATTATACTTCCCCAGATGGGTGGCGGGATAGCGCAGTGGTTGGAGCGTTCGGCTTTGGATCAAGTTATCTAGGGGTCGAATCCCACCAGAGGCACAGCAACTTTGTCTGCAGTAGAGAACTGTTCTCAATGCAGTAAGGTTTGGGTGCGATGCTACACTGGATTTCAGCAAAGTACCACCCATGGTTCGCTAGTTCCAGCCGACAATGCATAGCCACATGGCAATGCAGACTTTCTCCCTGCCGTAATACTAGCAGCCATGATCTAAGTGACATCCTCTTGAAAATTGCGTTGAACCACAAATCACCTCACCTCACTACTTTATAGATGTGATCTGGTCAAAAAAAATGCTGTTCAGTGTTCTTATTCATGAACCAATATGTATACATGAAGACAATTGTTGGCAAAGTATTAGTAACATGACGAGGACCTTTGTGTATCATGGTTGGAATGGATTGTAAATGTCTTCGATGGTTTTGATTGTTAATAATTATACTGTATACTTTTTTGGTGTTTGCAATAATATTTGGAACCAAGTGATAGACTTTCCCTACTTCCTTGAAGTTTCCAATTCTGAAAGACGCTGTTGATGGAAAGATTGGTTAAACACATTGACCCAGTATAATAGATACATTGTTGAAAGCTTTCCCTCTCTGATACTTCAGGTTCTGACAGACGACTAGTGATGATTGAGAAGAAAGTGGTGAAGTTGAGACTGAACCAGTGTAATGGGGGTGAGACCGCACCCCTCCCCTACAAGCAGATCGATGGGGTGCAGGGGTGTACAGTGTTTGACGTGGGCATGTGGCAGGATTCCACCTACCTGTGTGTTGGCATGACGGACCGCGTCCTTCTTATGAAGTACAACCCTAGTCTCGGCATGTTCTGTGTCAGAAAGGTAACTGGATGTTGAAGAAAAGATTAATCCTTGATTTTTTACATAAGGAAATGTTTCATTGATGTTGCATTAGCTTCATTTTGCTACTAACTTCACAGAGGTCTTACATAGAATTGGTTTCCAAAGCACCAGTCACTTGTTATAGAAAAATATATGTTGAGAGCAAAGAGAAAATCAATCCTTATTAAGAAAGACATAAGGAAAAGATTCATTTGTAAAACTATAGCTGCTTAGTGGATCCCTGGTATCCTAAACTTTCTAATCCAGGTGTTCCAGGAAGTAGAAATGTAGACTTGTTAATACTTTCAGTATTCTGTTTTGTTTCTTACATTCCACCTGATGAAGTATATACTCCAAAACGTTGTGTATTTTCACATTAAAGTTGTTATCCAGAAAATCTTCATGTTCTTCAGTATTCAAACTAGTTGGAAAGTTAGAACAAATATTTCAATGGATTTTTGTTTCGAACTAACGATGCAACTATAATTTTGCAGGAGTTTGATTCCTACGAGCCGTGCAGCTGCGTGTGTATTGCTGAGAGTTTTGCTCTGGTCGGCACCGAGAAGTTCTTCAAAATCAGTCTCGATCATCCATCTATGATAGGTATTTCACATTTTAATTACAGTTACAAAAAATGCTTGCCAATTCAAATTTAAGATATATCCAACTTTATATCTTACTGATATCAGGGTTCATACGAGTCATGGAAGTCTGGAAAAGTCAAAGAAAATTAAATTCACATTTTCAGGCCTTGAAGAGCTTTGGAAATTTGACATATATATTAGAAGTCATGAAAAAGTCATTGATTTGTTTATTTCTTGTGACATTTCCTTGTTTCCCCATAATGTTTTAACTAAAAACATAATAAAAAAGCTAGAAACAATGTTATGGGTGGGACTGATCGGCATTCGTTGTTGTTTGTACACATAACACTCTGGAAACATCCTGGATAAACATGGAAAAGGCATGGAATTTGTGTTGCTTTCAAGTGTATGAACCCTGTGATATAGGCGTAAGATTTATTAAGAATTTCCTCATTGTTTTTTTTTAGAATCGGTCACATTTATGACTGTACTCTCCCCAACCAGAATAACTAAATAATCAATGGGATTTCTTCTTCAGATTTTGTGGACCGACAGGACAGTTCACTTGCATTTGCAGCGTTTGGTGCGGCCAACCATCACAGCTACCCTCTTGCTGTTGTACAGGTCTCCCCCGCAGGTCTACCTCTCGAGTTCCTGCTATGTTTCCATGGTAACACATTTATCTAGCATTATTTTGTACATTCCGTTTCATGTCATTGATTCTGACATTGAATTTGTAGAGAAAAAATAGAAGAATCATAATCACCCAAAATATGTTTCTATGAATGTGATTGAACGAGCCAGTAAGTGTTAAGGAATATAATTACATACTAACATTAGTTTATCCAATGGTTACACAGTGTCTGTACACTTTTCTCTCACAGATATTCCTTGCTGATTGGATGCAAACATTTCATTGAGATCATTGAGACCAGCGGTCAACATCTTATGTATGCTTTTCATTTTCACTTCACTTCACAGAGTTTGGAGTATTTGTTGACGACAAGGGACGAAGAAGTCGACCATTGGACGTAAAGTGGAGCGGACTTCCTCTCACATTTGGTAAATTATATCGCTCTCTCAAAACATGAAGTCTTGAAATGAATGTGTTAAAGAAAAGTCAACACCAATCCTTTAGGTTAAAAGTTTATCATATTTCGATGGTGACTCTCAAAGAGTTGAAAGCTTAAAAAAAATTATTTTGTTTAAATATCTTGAAACAATTTGGTATCATTGACAACTGATAATGGTCCATGACATTGATTTGACACTTATTGAACAATTGAATTTAAAAGTGATTAAACCTTGATCCATATTATACTGTATCGCATGTCTCTTGCAGTGTACAGAGAACCGTTCCTGTACATCACTTACTTCAACTGTATCCAGGCAACAGTCGTACCCGCCAGTAAACAG
The DNA here is from genome assembly GCA_936450465.1 of Gibbula magus. NCBI lineage: Eukaryota > Metazoa > Mollusca > Gastropoda > Trochida > Trochidae > Gibbula > Gibbula magus. The sequence goes on along the minus strand of OW388295.1, from coordinate 30,401,231 downwards.
GAAGTCAAGTATGCAACCCCTAATTTACAATTACTTTCGGAAGTTTGTAGTTCTTAACCTTGACCCGATAGTCCAGCAATATCAATGACAAATCCCTGTAGGTACAATTAAACAAGGTATTCTTAATGCATTCTCTGTCTCGTCCTATTAAATCATTTCAAACTGCATCTGCTGACTTGTAGGTTTTTCTATCAATAGTATTGACCACACCAGGGTGCCATTCCATAAATCATAGAGTTTATCAAATTTAGCCCTTTCTTTAAACATGCTTACATTCGCTTGCAAGTGTATCATGGAAAGACTCCCATACATATATGATTGTGAACAAATTATCTGATTCCTGAAGATCAGCCCGCCAGAATGGTCAGGCACGGATTGTTTCAGTAGGTTGAATGTTGATGTTCCACAGAAGTTGTGCTATAATTGATGTCGCCGCTAATGGCTGTGATATGCCGAAGCGGCGTTAAACAATAACTCACTCACTCACTATAATTGATGATATTCACACAGGGGTCGACAGACCATCATCGATCTGCAGTCTCCGCGCTATCTGGGCACAGCAGTGAACCCCGGTACCATCTTTATATTCGCATGCAACAACAACGCTATCGAGATGCTGTGTCTACGCGGTCTGGAGGAACTGGAGTCTGCCAGTGAAGATAAGGAGAACCGGAGGGTTGATAGGTAAATCTAGCTTCATCTCCCTGTTTAGTGAAATACTCTTGAAAGCAGCGTTAAACCCCAACTCACCTCACCTCCCTATTTAGTCTGGATTGGGTTAGGGAAGATAAGATTAAGGAGGTTGATAGCGACACAACAGTGTTTATCTGTATCCAACTTCATGTTCCCTTTTTAGAGTTGATGAGGTTACGATTGGTAGGTTACATGAGATTAGTCAACATTGGGATAATATATTTGATGGTAGAGTGAACGGTCGTTGTGAACTTGTAATCTGCATCTGGACATAGCCAGTTGAAGAGGGATAGGGGAACAGGTGTTGCATTTTAGATTTGAGAACTATTTGATTTAACAAGATTAGAATAGTTTAAACAATATGAATTTGCTAATGACTACATTACATTACAAGTACAATATCATCATGCTATTCCAATTCTAAAATTTTGTAACCTATTTTTTGTTTTTTAACTCAATGACAAATGTGGTCATGTGAATATAATGCCAACCTTTACATGCTATTTATTGTGATGACAATGTATCATTTGAGAGTGACTACACTGTATGTACTGACCGTATGTTTCAGTCTGCGCTACTCGGACAAGGTCCAGGTGAGGTTTGTGAGCCCCAAGAGAGGAGAATCAAGACGAAAACTTTCCCTCACCTCTTTAGAAAGCAACACCAGTGAATGTTCCAGCAGCAGTTAGCTCCCTTCTACAGGATCTCATTCCATGGGAGCATGATCTCATTCTGTCGGGAAGATTGTTTAAAGCAGACTCGAAAACATGAGTGAAATTAGGGGACTTGTGACCATTTCATTTATGTGAACAATGGATGCTGGTGAATAGTGTTTGACATTTGACGGATCTGAGTTTGTAACACAAGAACCACAGACAACCATTTTGATTCTGAAAGTTGTGCAGCGAATTGTGTGTTTCAAGAGTACCCCCTTTGGCCCGTGCCCATATTTCCACTTAAATACAAGTCAACATGGCCTATCTTGATGGCTTTCCTCATTTTATTGTTGGATTACAATCAGTGATGTGCAGAAGAAGTTAACTTGAACGTCTAGTGCTTTGTGTCAAGATTCATCTTTAGACTCAAAGAGCTTTATTTTACAGAATCAAAGCGTAAGCATTGTAAACTACAATCTTCTTGACACCATTCTTGTGTATAGTTATCACACTTTATTGTAATTCCTTGATTTACTTGGCATATTCTGAGTATTTGGATGCTTATTCTTGTCCTATCATTAATGTAAATGAATTGAGATGAAATAATGGCAAAAGGAACGAAATAGCTTCAAATATTCCAGGCACCATGTTAAGTACAATGACTTTAATAGTTTCTTAAATCTGTGTGGATAGATAAGATGCGCATAGTGTAAATTGAAGGCAAGGCTACATTTGTCTGAATAGTGCAATATATATCACATTGAGAAGACAATATCCTGCTTTAGATTTCTTCCGAACCTGTGTTTTATTGGTTTGGATGTATAGTCCTTTATGATTTCTCATTAGTACAATTTACTGGTCACTTACAGTCTACATTAGGAACATGTTTTCAATTTATGTGACTTGGCTCTGGGCCCAATTCCTCAATCTCTCTTTGTCCCATTCATCAACAGTGGGATGGAATATATTGTAATGAATTTTATATTTATATCGATTTCATATGCGCTTCATATCAATTGCTTTCTTAAAAAGAATTCTATCATGCTTAGATAAAATAGTAATAGTAATGAATCATCAAGGATCAGTTTATTTGGTAGTGTTGGTGAAAATATATTTAAATCAACGTCAACATGTCAAATGTTAAAAGATTTGTCCTGAACTATAAAAACGTCAAATCACTCACTTTTTGACCTTTGCAATTAGGGCCATAATAGGGCAAAACAGTACTTTTTTGAAAAGTATATGATGGTTGACAATCTTTAAAAAAAATTGGTAAAAGTTGTCAACACGTTTTAAACTGGTTTGTGCATACATGTTTTTATGTTCTAATCCATAGATTTTAGTTGATGTAAGTAAGTGTACAAAGTTTGTCATTTGAAGGTATCACCATTTCATTGTGTTCATCTGTGTATCATACTGTACAGCGAGTAGGTCAACACTGGTTAAATACTTGTTGATATTTATTTCCATCCAGACTCTGTAACATACTCATGCTTTTGTGTCTTATAAAACCATGTATAATACACTCACCACGCCTTGCTTATGCTTTGTGAGACGCAATTGAGACTGTCACAGTGTACTGCCTGACAGTCTGTGGTAGCCCTTGGAAACCCAGTGGTACCAATTCACCAATCCAACTTTCTCAGAGAAGAGAAAAATCCCAGTATTTCTCAGAGTTTACACACTGGCTCAACACTATATCAAACCACATGTAGAATGAAAACACTTTTGGTGTAAATCCTAGGGATCTTATGTTAAACATATGGGTGTAAAAACTATGGTCTCAGTCAACCTGAGTCAAACTATTGACTATTGTATTGCATGGCCATTGTGAATATCACCGTTTGAGACAAAATACAATACACACATTCATTCATTTTGCACTCCAGTTGAAGATTAAAAACTACACATTTATGACAGTTTTAATCCAAACAAATGAAAGAACACTATGTATTTGGTGATGAAAATGTCTCTCATCTCATCTGGTTTCCGTTGTGTAATGGTTAGATCACTCGACCACGAACCCTAGGGTTGCAGGTTCGATCCCATATTTCGTTGGAAGTATTTGCAATTTGCTTGTGCTGAGAAATGCTATTTTACGAATTATCATCAAGATAGAAATTAAACTAAAGTAAATTTACAAACAATAAGTACTCTCATATCAGGTGTTCACGGCTGTACCAGGTGTTCATGATGAACACCCGGTATGCGTCATGAACACCTCTGTGTGATCATTACAATAGAAAACTTAAGTTAGTATGAAAAATGAACACCCAAATAAAATAAAGGAGCCAGTGTGTAAAATAGTTACCGACCTCGACCTCGGGTTCAAGTTTGATGAACCCTCGCGCACGTGAAACCTGAACACCTCGGCGTTCATGATTCACTTGAACACCTCGGTCTCAGTCGGCAACTATTACTTAACTCATAAAATCTTTATCGTTAGCTCATCCTCCTTCGTCATGACTTTGAAAATAAAGATGACCAAAACAGTGTCAGTGCATGAGACCCTTACCTTGAACAAATACTCATTCAAGTCATGATACAAAACGCTTTAAAGGAAGGAAATTTATGATACTTGCAAGTAGAAAGTGAATAAGTTCTTCCCATTCCGCCTTCCTAACCACCCACCCCTTGTCAATTCACTCTCAACAAGTGTTTGCCACTAACATGGCAATGTCCCCCGCCGTTAACATTGAGTTTAGTTATTTGGTCAAGTGTCATAGTCACCTTGAAAATAAAGTCAAGGTCACCAAAATCGACTGGTGTCTGTAAACCGCCAATATAGGCCGTCAGAAAATATTAAGACATTATGTCTAACTGGTCATGAGATATCACGTTAACAAGAGACAATGCTCAGCTGTCCTATATATAAATTTTGGTACTACAGACTGAACATTGTCAATATGATTACAATTATAAAATTTTCAGTTGACATGGAGAGATTTGAACTCAAAACCAATCCACTCACCAAATTCTATCAAGACTACAAAGTCAGCTGAAATTGTAGGCTTTGATAACTTAATACAACGTTGAGGAGGTCTGCTTAGGGGAGCAATTATCCCTACCAAAGAGTAATTCTCACCATTATTTGTCAATAATGTCTGTCAATATTTTCGTTTTATAATTTCTGCATTATAAAGGGCATGTCTTTAGATATTTGTTATACACAGATGACCTTGGAGCCATATTTTCTTCTCCACAAACAAAGCTAACAATAATCACAAACATCAAACAATATGTACAGATTTTTATTTTTTTCACAGAATGGTACAATTTACATGAAAATGAAGAATTATCTAACACATCTGTTTGCAAGACTCGTGAACAAGATTTCAATCATGAACCAATTTTGAATGATTTTAAAGATGATAGTGCCTGATTTCAGTATATGAAATAAGTAATCCAGACCAGAAATGACCAGGTTAAGTGCTGCCTGACTGACCATTTTTCATAAACTGCTGATATTTACTTTTAAGAAGATTTGAGACTATGATTTGGTTATATACAGGTGAAAAATATGATCGACATTAATGCAAATGTTATATGAATGAATAACATAATCTGGGTATCTCAGCCTTCAATGTATGTGTTTGATTAATGGCCATATTTTATTAATTTCAATATCAAAGAAGACCAATTGTTGCAATTTATATATTTTTTAAAATAAAAAAACATAAATAATTTCAATTTTGGGCAAATATTGCATTGAACTGGAAGTTTATTTATAGACATACTTTTGGTAAAGTGCAAGAAAGTTTTGACAAAAGAAAAACAATTTTGTACAAGCTTTATGGAAGGATTTTTGTTATTTGCATCAAATATAATATCATCATCTTCAGTTTAACCCTTGATCTGTGGGTTCTTTCAATACGACTACAAAGCAATACTGTACTGTCAGAAACTGTTCCCAACTTCCCTGAGAAGGTATAAAAACCTATTCATGTATAACGAATGTACTTGAACTGACTAAACTTTTTTGTCCATGAAAATCTAATCAAAGTAGATAATAATAACCTCACACTTTTTATTTATGCATTGTCAACAACATTCAAAAGACTCTTTTGGATTTACATTAATCAAAGAGCATTCAACAATATTTTCTGCTATTGGTTATTTTAAAACAATTTAAAATTGTCAAGAAAATCTTGAAATCTTTCAAACTAACAATTTGCATTCATATCTAAGATAAGAACTCTAAACCATTGCCTTATAAATACATCACTGAGAATCTCTACTCAATTGAGCAGTCACGAGAAATGAAAACTCTTTCAAGGGCATTTAGAAGAGGAATATATAAGAAAACAAGAAATTTTGGATAACAACTTCTTTATTGTGAAGAGACATGACTTTCGGTCTCCTCACGATTGTTTATTTATTCAGTGTAACTGTACCACCTTGTTATACCCAACATTCCCTGGAAGGAATAAGCACATACCCGTTTTTTCACAATTAAGAAGGTGTTAGCCAGAAAATTGTTTTTTCTTAAGAAATGAAAAGTTTTATATGGCCGTAACATTCCAGCTAAAAGTGTAACTGTCGTATGTCATTAGAAATCACGTAATAATAGAACTAAAACTGTACACTGACATTCTACTAAACTCACAACACAGAACAAGTCCTGGCATTAAATAAAATTGTCATTTTTTGCAGCATTTGTCAGCATTTTATGAGGTAAGATACAGCCATTAGCTCTGTAGTTCAACAGGTATTGCATTGTTCATCACTATCTCAATTAATATTCTATTACACAGTCGCAAAATGTACCATTGACAGTCTACAATGGTTATTTAATCATTATAGACTTTTGCATTACAAACGGACAACGGTCCATCAGGTCATGCCATAAGCCCACCTGGTCTCATAAATAAGTCTGACGAGCTAAAATATTCAAGGAAAATGACTTCATAGAATTTGAGCAGATCAACTGTTGTCACATCTCTGGTCAGATCCATATAAAGCTAATTGTTGATATGGAAAGGAAATAAACTGAATCTGTACATTCATTGAGAACACTACTTGCTTAATCGCTGATAGTAGCTCTATATTGAAACACCATGGGTACTTGTTGAGATATCCTTCAAATTTCATCATACATTTTAATAAACCTGCATTTCACTGATACTATTTTATTATCTTCCTTATCTTTCAACATTTCCGATATCTCCACTGTAATTTTCCCGTTTTTTCCTCAAGCCATCCTTTTGAATTTTGTCATCTTTTATATCATGGATATCAAGTTTTTTTTATCAATTTGTCGTGGTCATGGAAAGTGTCATCCCATATACCATCCTTTATCAAATCCTTTACGTTTTCACATCCCTCATCTTCAGAACCATCTGCAGTTTCATTGTCTAGCACACAAGGCAAATCCAAATGGAATCATCGGTAGAGCCAGACTTTGCAAGGGGAGGAGCTCAAATACCTTGTGATATGTAACAAATCTCACAAAGCCAGGTATAAAGGTATTTTTTATGGAATATTTATTAACCCCCTGGACTCCAGGTTCTCTCGAAGGACACATGTCCCCACTCCAGTTGAAGATTGACGACTTTTCGCTAGACTTCGATTGCATCAATAGTGTCGTTGTCCTCCATATCCAACAAGTCTGGGATATCTGACGGCATAACGTCTTCTCCGTCAAACATAAACTTGAGATACGACAGTTCTGTTTCCACTTTCTGTGCATACGTGTCCATCAGTTTCCGTAATGGTTGATGCTGAATGAAAAATAATTATGTTTTTAGAGTGGTTAATCTTAATCCCATTTTATATTAATCTTTGTTATTATTGAGGTTGACACAACAAAGCTCACTATAATAGTTTTCTATAAACTGTGTAAGAGCTTATATTGATTAAACGTTAGCTTCTCTGTCAGATGATTGATCATGTCCCGTGTACTAAGGACAAGAAAGTTATTAATTCCAGCTCAGTTGTTGTAACAAATCTATAATATACCAACCTTGTTGACTTTGATCAATATTTTATTCTTCCTGTTCCTACACTGTACGTTGAGCGAGATGGCGTCCCGCGCCGGTATGTCTTCCTGGGGGTTCTCACTTGCTCCACCGTGGTACACGTGACAGTCTGTCAGAAAATAGAAATATTTTGCCAAAATTATGTGCTTCAAAACATCAATGTCAATATTGACCCACTATTTACTCTAACAGAGTGAGTGAGTTATTGTTTGACATCGATTCAGCAGTATCACAGCCATAAGTGATGATGGGTTCCCAGTGTATAAGAGACTTAATGCCTCTGTTCACCCAGCAGTACAAATGGGTACCCGGTGATGACGTTTGAGCACTGAGTAATGACAGGGATGAACTTGAGCATGCAGTAAATGTACCGCTAAATATAGAACTATCCTCAGTATTATTATCATCCATGGATGAAGAGTATGAATATTGTTCCTAGAGGGGGTCCTTGGGAAATTTTACCACTCTTTTGACTTTGTCCCTCAAAATTTGGCAAACTAGGATGGATACTTTTATGATTGCAAAGTGCCCTCTCTGTTCGGACTTGACCAAAATGACCACCTCAGCTGAACACCTTGGTACGAAACTGCCAATATAATTTCTTTGCAAAAAACTTGTGCCACAAAACGTTGGGTTGCATACACCCAAGATGAGATAAAACCACAACATTTAGATTCATGTTTGTGAGATGAGGCCATTGAAGTCCAATTTGATACATTTTTACCTTATAGCTCCTACATGCACTTTAGTGTGCTCGATTCTCAAACACTCATCTAAATATCAAATCATTCATCATTTCCTTATAATAATTACTCCAACACCAAATGAGCAATTACCTAAGATATCTGCTATGTGCAGCCCCACTCTCTTGGGTGTGTCTGCAGGAAGTATGTGTCTGTCACCGAGCATCAGGAAGAGGGAGTCCGCCGCCACGTCAACGTCCGCAGAAAGTCGCGCCTTCAGGCTCTGGAACGTGTCGACCTGTACGGAAGAATAGTACCCACATGCTCAAATATATTGAAAAGTGATTCCGCTATGACTGCTGAATATTGATTCTGATTGGTTAATGTTTATAACTCAGTAGGCTCAAATGATGATATTTGACATACTACTCTATTATTCTCCTACAATTATCTGATACAATTTTGAATATACAATAGCGAAAATAATACCCTGATGGAGCAGAATGGATAGATGGTTTCCCAAAACCTTTTTATTGATGTCTACATATTTGCTTGATCATGAACGCCACGGAGGGGTGTTATAAAATGATCTCTTCTCCCATTTCACTACTTTCATCCTGAATGGACTTGATCCAGGTGCAAAATATACTTACAAATCTTTGCTTTAAAATCAATCCTAAGCACTTAAACACTTTATTTGCTCAATTAAAATTTTCAAAACAATCCTGAGGGGCCAATTTACAGCAATCACAAGAATGGTAATACTCTGAGATTGGCCAGTGACAAAGACGGCCTACTCGAGAATATTCCAGGACCAACAGAAGTAAACATTGTCTAAGAGTGATCAAAGGGCTAAGATCGGTAAGTGGACATTACCCTGAACCTATGTTAACCCTACCTTGGCCATGTTGTACTTGTGGACATGACCGTGGTATCTGACCATGGTGGTGATGTGAGACTTCTCCAGGAGAGGACTGCTGATGTGGCTCACGAGGACCAGATCATCGTCCTCATCGTCCTCGTCCTCCACCGTCGGGTTCAGCTGATCCTTCAGACCCTCCAGCGTTCTGTTCAGAACAAAATAACGAAACGCATAAGTGAAACACTGATGCCTCGAGATTAAAGTAGATTTTAGAGGGATAAAGTCGATAACTGATCCATCAAAGGTTTGGTTAATGCTTTATTTGTTGTTACTGCTTGCAGTTTCAAAGGCTTACGACTGACCAAATTAAAAATGGTTCTCCGCAAAGATCAAAGCCACAAAGTAAACAAGAGTAAGATGACATATCCCAAATCAAACACATTTCTACTGAAAAAGAAAAAAAACATTTCAGAAATATGAAAATATGAAAAGGCACCACTTCAGTTAGTAGGTAATACATATGCAAAGTTTCAGGAAGATATGATGAACGGTATTGGAGCTGTGCTCCTGAAACGAACCTGTCTCTGAACAAAGTACAAATTCAACATGTTTCTATGGAAACGAAAAGAAATAAAATTTTCAGAAATCTGAAAATATCAACAGGCCCCACTTCAGTTGGTAGGTAATACACATGGGAAGTTTCAGAAACGGTTTTCTAGTTCTGCTCCGGAAACGAAATGATTACAGACGGACGGACAGGGCGACGACTATATCCCACGGTATTAGATACCGGTGGGATAAAAATCATGACCTCGTCTTAAAGGTCTCATATTATTGTGAAGTAACAAAGCCTGATCACTGACCGATCAAAAGGTATGGCCATAGTTAAAGATTTTTCAGACAGACAGATGAAAAACAATTTAACCCCAGAATCAGAACATGAAAAGAAAATGTAGACAGAGCTTCAGTTAAATATCTTGCAAAGTTTATGAAAAGTGTTGCAAAGTTTATGAAAAGTGTGGACAAGCCATTGAACCATCACATGTAGCTACAAAGATTCAAACTTGGACCCTTAAACCAAACACGCAAACTTTTTCATTAACTGACATCTTTTGCGCGAGATTTGCAGCTGAAAGAACTACCCACCAAGGGCAATCCATAAAGTCACATGTTACATACTTGAGAGCCTTGGTGATATGCTTGTTCATCCTACGTCTACGAGGTCTTTGTGCGACCATCTCTCCAGGTGTCGGAGGTGGGGTCGGGGAACGAGATCGCACAAAAGAAGATTCGGGGGTTGTAACGTATGAACTGGTGGAAGAAAAGAGGAAATTGAGTCAATAATAGCAACAAATTTGGGAATGTTTATTTCCTTTTTTTCATTGGCTACCTGAATTTTAGCGTTACGATTGCAATGTCTGCTCCAAAATTTACAAAAAAGAAACCATAGGCATCTACTAATCACACTTCCTTCCATAAGGTATAAATTAAACCTTAGCTTACTAAAATAAATTCCTGCATTCATAAATAAATACAGGAAATTTGAGCAGTATAATTTTCCGTGTGCTCCTTGGATTTCTGGGTTTTGAAAGACAAAGTGCAACCCCATGAAGCAAAAATCCTGGGTCCGCTTCAGTGGCATACATTAATTCACACATTATATCTCATGTCATGATCAAGTTTTTATAATCATTTAACAACGGAACAATTTGCATACAACTTTAAATTTCATTCATTCATATTTTCATATAATTTAGACTGTGCAATAAATCAACAAACACCTGAACATCTTGGAAGGAAACAAGGACAGACAACTCTATCAACGTAAAATATCAATTAGAAGACAACAAATGATTTATACCAGTCTTGATCTTCTCTTGTGTCATCAAGCAGTGTCTTCTCACTCTCTCTTTGCTTTGGTGGGGTGTTAGGTTCTGAAATCATTTTTCAGCATTTCACAAACTGGCCAAGACAAACAGTATGAAAATAAATAATCAGTTGAACACGTCTATATTATTTTAAAAGTCATAGAAAAATCTTTATTGATATTACACAAAGTAGGAATTGCAAAAAATAGTAAACCATATCATAAAGATAGCACTTTTTTTTAGAAACAATCTAGAAATATCATTTTAAACTATAAGCCAACCAAAAGCAGTTTTTTTTAAATTTCCATTTTTTCAGTACATTTCCATTCATATAAAAAAAAGTATACATGTGCATAAGTACATACATTCAATGTCATATCATGGGTTTTTTCAGGATACCTGTATCTTTGAAAATCATATAGAGAGAAGACCAGAACTTATAAAAACTTGCATATGTACAATTTGAGAAAGCCATAGTTCTTGTTATTTGGTAATAAATAAATAGCAATTGCTTTGCATTAATCTGATTCGCTGATCATTCTCACAGAGATTCAGTTCATACCTGCATGAACTTAATTTCGTGACGTCACATCACATTAAGCCACGCCCAATGACGTCAGGTTCATGGCTAGTTGCGTTGTGCATTTTCATTGGCTATTGTAGGCGGGGCTAATATTTGGTGTCTTCATACGTACGTGTAAATAGTACAGCTCTAATTGTTGCAAATTTGTATATTTGTAGCAATGAAACCTTTTCTAAACATCAGGTACGAATATATTTATTTATAAGTATTGACTTCAAAATTTATTAAGTTCATGGAGGTATAAACTTAAAAAATAGAGCCATGGCCTCTGTAGCTCATCAGGAGATAATAAGTGGGGTATGTTATGGAGTGGACTTTATAGCAATGGTCAGATAATGGAATGTAGTAATAAGAATCTAGGTAGTGAAACGATTAAAGCAGTTTAAAAATATTTTGTTACCATAACTTTGCCAATCTGCTATATATATATGTGTTGAAAGAGCAACACAAAGCTTGGAAATAAATTACTGCTATCAAACATGTAATAATGTGGTGGAGAGATCATACTATTTTTTAAGATCGTACACACATTATATAATAATGAATATACCGGGTACAATTCTTTGCATACAATTCACCACTGTCAGCTATTGCAATAATGGCCTGGGGCTGTAGAAGAAAATGAAAAAAACCTTTTAAGGTCATGACCCCTGCTAATTATTATCAAAATTGGTTACACATAAATCAACATTCGTTATGAATATCATACACCTTTGCATTATATTGTTTTAATTCTTAATTGCATTATGGTAATACCAACATTTATTACATAATGAATAGGAGCCTCAGTTTTTGAAAATCCAAATTTTTTTATAGGCTCCATTTCAATACTTAATAAATTGGTGAATTTTTTTTAGTAAATTCTTTTTCACCATTTCTTATAGGCTCCTTTTCAATATTTGATAAAATGGTGATATTCTATGAATAAATTCTTTTTTAGAGTCAGTGGAAGACTAAAGCAGTCTCACGCACAGTCTATGATAACACAGTGCTGCACAGTAGTTTGAAGTAACCTGAAACCTCTGTGTAACTATCAGTTTTCATCCTTCTGCCAGGAAGAGGTCAACACAATGCAATTACATAACATGCAGACACTGGACTCACAGCCAGTAAAATGTATATGTTAGATGCAGTTTTTCCTACAATTAATTATGTTTCTGTACTGGAGAAGATGATGAAAATAGGTGTGATGTCAGAATCTCATATAGCTACTTCTTTTATAGTCCTATGTTATCACCAGTCATCACTAGTCATATTCAGTTCACATATCTCATGTAAAATGAAAAAATTTAATTCCTCTTCAAGTTATTCCTTCAAAGGGTATTCAATAGTTCTCATTTCAAATAGATTCACATTAAACATGTCCATGATGTAGACATCTATCTCATTTCTTGTTCCTATTGAATAAAATTAACTGCAAAGTTAATAGAAAACTAAATCAGTTATAAAGTATAAAATATGATATAAATAAGGTATACCAAATTGACTCGTACTGGAAATTCTCATTTATTAATTAATTAATTCTCCAAATAATTACACAATATCATGAGATATTAAAAAACTCCATTATTTACTCTTAAATTACAAAGAACATTATATTAGATTTAATAAAAGATTCTGTATTAAGTCTTTAGAATACTTTTAGACTTGTGTACCTTTATCAGCAAATTCACTTGCAAAATACAAATAATTACTCATATGTGAAATGTGAGACAAAGATAAAATATGACTTATAATTTTTGTTAGACCTCCAATTCTAAGTTTTTAATTCTCAATATCTCTTTTTCATCAGACATATTATATTCTCAAAGCACATGTTAGAACTCTCACATCAGAAAGATGAAATGCCTTTAACTCAGCTGTTTTCTTTAAAATTACCTCCCTTACCTACTTACTGATTGAAGTGCACATATAATCTCAGAAAGATGCTGTAAACTGAAATAGGCTTTTAGGTTATGATCCCTGTGACCCATATTTGAGGTCACAGACTCACCAAATTTACAATTTAAAATCCCTTACAGCCAAGGAGTCTGTACATAAAATTTCAGCTCGCTAGAGCCATTGGGACTGGAGATGAAGATGAAAATAGCATTTTAGGTCATTGCCTCTGTGACCCAATATTTGGGGTCTCACTGTCACCAAATTTACAATTTAGAATCCCCTTCATTCAAGGAGTATGTACATACAATTTCAGCTCTCTATGTTCATTGGGACTGGAGAGGAAGATGAAAATAGTTTTTTTTAGGTAATGACCCCTGTGAGACACACTTGGGGTCACAGGGTCACCAAATCTACAATTTAGAATCCCTTTCAGCCAAGGAGTCTGTACATAAAATTTCAGCTCTCTGGAGTCATTGGTTCTGGAGAAGAAGATGAAAATAGCTTTTAAGGTTATGACCCCTGTGACCCACATTTGGGGTCACAGGGTGACCAAATTTACAATTTAGTATCCCCTTCAGCCAAGGAGTCTGTACATTAAATTTCAGCTCTCTGGAGTCATTGGTTCTGGAGAAGAAGTCGAAAAAGCGAAAAGTTTACGGACGGACGGACGGACGGACGGACGCCATCCCATGCCATAAGCCCATCGGGCCTTTCAGGCCAGATGAGCTAAAAACGCTGTGCACACTTGGCATAAATCCGCTACGTGGATTTACACAGTTTGCACAGCGTTTTTTAAGTTTATACCTCCATGAACTTAATAAATTTTGAAGTCAATTCTTAAATATCGCATTAATTCTAGTTGTAAAGGTTTGAAATTTGGTTGAATGTTTTTAACATTGCATTTGTAAAGAAACAATTTTGTTATGAGAATAATTGCATTCAAAGGGTTATTTTTCTTACCTCTAAAACCAAACAGTATTTTCTCCTCATTTAAATCAATAATTCCTTCTATGTAATCTGCAAGCCATTCTGATAATTGTCTCCATGTGATTTTACCATACTGACAAGCATACAAAACATGTGAAATGGTTTTAATTGAGTCGTTGCAAAGAGAACATGCTGATGATTCTACATATCCAACAACTCATATCTTCCCGTGTAACCCTTGTTACAATTTGGGGTACTGTTCGTCTAACAATAGGGAATCCTGATTGGTTAAAATTAACGTAAGTTGAGCAATCAGCGATGTTGATTCAAACTGAGCATTAGGTGTCTTAGTCTCTCATCCAGACCTTAGCGCAAAATATTCAATTGACGACCAGTCTAGAAAATTTAGCATGTCTAGATTCCTCAGCTCAGAAATCTTTAGGGCTCCATTTTGTATAACTATATTAATTGTTTATAAAATATTATTAATAAGAAACCAACTTATTTCTGAGACTCAATGTTAGTTGGTATCTGTGAAGTAGTCCATTCAGGATTTTACAAGAAAAGTGAAATATATCCTGTTGTAACATAGGTTATGTGGGAAGAAATGAGTTTGGTAACCTCTGTGGTGAAGAGAAAGATGCTAATTGACACAAACACACCCTGTATTACGCTACTGCAGGACGTTTGCTAGTGGTTGTTACGGTTTGCCATGGTCACAATTATAAATGTCTTCATAGCTTCATTATTTAATTGAACTTATCTATACCAATGTACCCACACGTTTTCTGTAATATCTGTTTTCTATTACCACATTAGTTAGTGAAATGTATGCTGTTTTGACAAAAAAGTCATTTCTTCCCTTGCATGCCATGCTTTACCATATAACATTGAATATTTTCATAATTCCCGTTTCATTTGGTAAGTTTTTCAGATCAAATTAATATTTTACCAAATAACGATAAATATGTCTCAAAGAAGGTATAATTGTGACTTTCCTTCAAAAATTTCTGAGATAATACAACGTCGCAAAAATTGACATAACCATTGCGAGCCGTTGCTTTGACCATTGCAAACCGTAACGACCACTAGCAAACGTCCTCACGCAGTAGCGTACTACAGGGTGTGACAAAAAAGTCTTTAATGAGCATACTTTCGAGCAACGGAGATTCCTCTTCTTCCTGCTCCACACACAACTGTAGCCTCCCGGACTTGAAATCATCAAGACATTTCGTCACTCGGGACGAATAGACAGAGAGTTGTTTCTTTAATGCTACAGGTTTTGTAGCTTCAACATTTTCTGTCGTGTTGCAACTGGTGGCTCGTCTCACTGTGCGGGTTGATCGAGTTTTCCTGATCTTTGGTGGGGAATCTGCGTCAGAACTATCACTGTCAGAACTGTCCTTGGTATTCTGTGAGGAGAACAATTAGGTCTTTGAAGAGCATTTAGATGTGGTATGCATAAGAACAGGAAGATTTTCTGGATAACAACTTCTTTAATTTGAAAATACACGACTTTTCTGAGTATGTACTGAGTAACTCACTCCTTCACCTGATGAAGGAGTGAGTACATACTTCGAAACGTCATGTATTTTCACATTAAAGAAGTTGTTACAAAATGTATCCAGAAAATGTTCCTGTTCTTAGAACAATTATTGGAAAATATTTCAGAATCTGTGTTCACGGAGTTCAGTTACATTGTATTTATCAAATGATGTGAGATTCATTAAAACAAATGTAATCACTAATCAGGAATAACCTAAAAAATTATGCCAATTCAGTTACATATCCTTAATATACAGAAGTCTCAACAAACTTGAATGAACTTTAAACAGACAGTCGTTGAATGACTGTATGAGTTGATTTGTATGTTTGATGGCTAAAAATGTATTAGCTTTGACGTGGTATATAATTTTGATAATTTAGTCTGATTGAATGATAATATGAGAACTTTCGTAAACGGACATGGGGACCTCATTACATCCCTTTACTTTTTTATAGTATAAGGGCTGGATGGTCAAACTTAATATGCTTTCTAATCGCTAGTTTTTCAACAATACAAGCCCCTGTGCCAGGATTGTAATCATAACATCAATCATCTTCTTTGATATGTTCATTGTGTCAAAGGGACACTTCGTGTTTTTCATGATTTTTTTTTTTAGATTTGAAACATACAACAATATCAAATGTTCTGATTGACACAGGCTGTGTGAAGCAAAGCATTCAGGCGACAGAGGTTTTGGTCTAAGATATTATGAAATAGACAATGACATTGGGCCAGAATTATTACTTCTAGTGTCCACAATTATGCTTTGAGTTAGTCCAGCATGCTAGACGTCTTCCTACGTTGGGTGCGCAGTCATCGCACATAAACCGACGTTTAGATTATCTGAACTAAAATCATCAGAGAATAATAATTATGTATCTCTGACATATTCTCTCTCACATAGTTTTAAACAGATATGTGGGATCGGAAATACATCAGGTATTCGGCTTTCCCACAGTATCACAAGTGTAGTCTGAAGTAAACAAAAACAAACTACAAAGTCCAATGTGAATGATGTTCTAACTAGTAGTAACTTCTATTTTCGTTTTTACCCTTGATGCTTTTTTTGACAAACATCCTTATTTCCCTTTCAAAATGATTTAAGAAGCACATGTCCATATCTTCAAATGAAACGGTCAGTGACAAATATCAGGATGAACCTGTTTTGATATTATCTTACTCACCATGTTTTTACTCATGAGTGGAACTCTCTCCATTTTGAAAACTATTAGCGCCAGTTTTACAAAAAGTAGGATTGTGAAAAGATCCGGAGTCCGATTTTCTAAACCGAACATGGATTAAAATTTGAAAATGATTTGATTTGAAATTAAGTTCAACGCCTTTCAATTCATACTAATTGACTAATATTGATAATTAAACTAAAACAAGTAAGCTTATATTACAACAAACAAATTTGTTTGCGAGGTTACCTGGCTATATAAAATGTACAATATATATCCCGATAGATTAACACATCCCTTATTATTACTTTGCAACATTGTCTATCTTTTTATTATTAATGATTTATAGTTCCTGTGTTTTTATATATGTTCATTCATGTACTTTTAAAAATGTCCTTTTTTAAATATTGGGAAAGGATTCACCGTCGGGGATAATTTTATGAACGCTTCAAATGGAGTGACTTTTTATTTGATTTCTTACATAAGTCTTAAAATTCGTCTTTATAGAAGATATGATCATGCATAAAATTTATTTTAACCACCTTTTATCTTCGAGTGGATCTGCATAATAGTATGGCACCAAATATCAACACAATTGTGTGAACTTTTGTAAGGTTCAAAGCGTAAAGCGATAAATAATAAATGAATGACATTTTTCCATCCACATGTGCTATTAATTTGTATTACTCAACCGACGGTGCTATATTACACATTGTGTTATATATGTATATAAAAGGTCGTGTAGCCTACTGTTGATTGAAATGCAATATATTAATATAAATCAGGACTAAACTCAATGCCGTTAATTACCATGTTTTAGAAACTCGAGAATTAAATCAGTATCTAACTCGCTTTCGATTTCGCTTTAATCTTATTTGATATAAAATGATCACAAATGAATATTGTTTAACGTTTATTCGAGACTACCCATAGTTCGAAACCCGACACCCTTCTTTACAGGTGTTCGGAAAAAAGTACTCGAAAAAGAAATTCTAAAACTGCCTAGGAAAAAAAGTCATCCGTGAAAAAGTCCTTTTTGTAATTTTAGGTGACACATGAAAGGGAAAACAAAGATCCAGTTGTTTTTAATTAGTTTATTTACAAACATCATCTATAATAACAATACTAATTTGATGGTTTCCAATTTTCCAATCCCCTCCTTTTGTATTCAAATTCATGTTCCGCCACGGGGTACGTTGAGAATATTACATCATCCATTCAGGAGGCATGGGTGAATAGCTGTAGAAGACCACATATCGCTTTACTTTCAATGTTGATGTATTCATGTTAACGTTCATTAGCTGAACAATATATGAACATCTATCTTCCCCCACGTAATGTAATGAGTTTAATCGTTAACGATAATTTAATTAGTTTCATATTTTGAAATATTTGACAGTATGTTATCAGCCGAAACCAGACTCTCCCAGCCCCGTCGAAACCAGCCAATCGGATAGCAGCACGTGAGCCACTATGCAGACTTGCATACGACATTCACGATCTCAAATATTATGTTTCAAATAAGGGACAATGTATAAATAATGAAAACGTAAATTCAATAAATTTATATATTAACAAGATCTAAAGTTGTTCTTTTTTCTGGAGACTTGTTTCGAGGTAATTGATTAAGTGAATGAGAAACATATGCGACTGCGATACAGTCCAAAGCATGTATTAATAATATAAATACAACTAATGTATTATATTATTATCAATCAAGAATAATGTATGTGTCTATAACTACAATTAAAAACAATAACTTAATAAATAATAAGTAATAAACAACTCTGCAGTTTTCCTGACGGAAGATAAATATCCCCGCTATTGTGTCTTTATATCAATAGCGGGGATATTTATCTCAAATCTGTATTTCTTAACCGATTTTGCTCAAATTTGGAACATGAGCTCATAATATCTAGATTTTGAATTTTGAAAATATTGTCAAAACAGCGATTCGAACCCCTGTAAATTGGAGGCCATGTATGGGGTGACAGTATTGACTCTATTAGAGAATATCCACTTAACTAAAACAACATCGTTAGGATAAGTTACCAGTATTTTCTACTAGAAATTACACTTGACCAAATGGCAGACTGTGTAGTATGCAACACAGAAATTTGAAAGAGACAACACATGTTTCATCAAATGTTTTAAATAAAGGATGACGATGCATGTACAATACGAAATACGAAAGTAATTTATATTACGAAGGTATGTATCTATCTGTAGTATGAAACTATGGTTTTATATTGTGTTATTATGTTATGTTACGAAACTATGAAATAAACATCATACAAAAACAATATTATTGTCTTGCCTCTCCTATTTATCTATAAAAAATAAGTGGGTACGAGTTCTCCGATTTTTTAGGTTACGAGTTATCCGTGGGTACGAATTCCCGGTGGGGACGAGTTCGTTTTGGGTACGAGTTTTCTGCATCCCATGCATGCACTAGCATGATGAGAGGTGTCATGTTATTATCATGGGTCGCAGTACCGAAAGTTTCAAACAGACTTGATTGGTAGTTTGATACCTTTTATAGTAGAAACGGATATATATTTTGTTCGGGGTGTCTAACTTTTCTTCTCTCTTTATTTGTATAATTAATATTCTAACTGCATAGTTATTGTTCATGCACCTCATTTTTAAAAAATCTTAAAATCTTCGCAATTTAGATTTGAACGTTGTAATAATAGTCATGAGGTAAACTTCGCATAGCATTGTTAAAAGAAATGTAGATATTTGGGATCTTACTATCTGTATAAGCCTAACTGTACAAATTAGTGTACCTATTGGTGGCGAGTCCCTAAATTGCGGGATTCGAACCCACACCCTCTGAGTCAGGCACCAACTGTCAGCAATGAGTGTACCCATTCGTCCCGAAACAAGTAAAAAATTTGCAAATAGTGTGATCCAAAATATATATAGATATAAATGTTACATCTGTTTATTGATACTCATAGGGTTTAATTGTTTGTAAACAACATTGTAAAATTTTATCCGGCGATATGAATCACAGGTTAGCGCAAATATGTTGCGCAACAGAGATGAACGACCAGTTTTCTCT
The DNA here is from genome assembly GCA_936450465.1 of Gibbula magus. Classification (NCBI taxonomy): domain Eukaryota; kingdom Metazoa; phylum Mollusca; class Gastropoda; order Trochida; family Trochidae; genus Gibbula; species Gibbula magus. Next base: position 30,381,306 of record OW388295.1, on the reverse strand, counting down.
TTGTGCGAAGGGAAAACTGGTCGTTCATCTCTGTTGCGCAACATATTTGCGCTAAACTTCACCTGTGTATGAATCAAGCGATTATTCAAGGATTTACGATATTGTAGTTATGACTATTTCCAAATAGAAGCACCGATTTACGTAGTTTTATTAACATCAGCCACTTATGTCTCTATTTTGCCCATGGGTCCATATTTAAAATGATGCAATGTGTCAATCCACAACTGTTCAGAGAGCGACATTTTGTCCATAAAGAAACATTCCACGTTGGAAGTTCCCACACTCAGTCATATGCTATAAATAGTATAACAGGTTGCATCAGACACGTTCATCCAATCAAAATGCTATTCGCGATTGACGTCAGAAATCCTGTCCAATGCACAAGGACCACATCAGCATTTACTTTTCAGCAGGCAGAGTGACAACACACAGAAAATGAGCTGACAGTTTGAGACCGATATCATTCACCGTTGAATTCAGAACTTGACTTATGACCACTTGCTAGCCAATACCGACTACGAAATGTCTCTGCTTACTCCAAAAACCATCGTTATAACCACCATGGCCGGCACACAGCCGGGCCGACCTGTCGCGTTCACAGCGGATATGGACGACGATGAAGAACCGAAGAAAAGACGACGGTTGACACATTTGTCACCAGAAGAGAAAATGTTGCGAAGGTAAATGTTTGTTTTGATGATCACATGTCGAATTGATCATGACTTGTCCATATGTTCTAGAGTATGTCTTTTTGTCTAGATTTGAGATAAAATCAAGAAGTAGGTTACATCCGGGTTCGCAGTTGACCCAGCTGTTGCCAACGTCATCATGTTGTTGTATTGATCAAATATGATTTCAAATGAAAACATGATTCTGAAATGATGTATCCATATATTACTCACAAGTAGTAATCACATGGCAAATTCAGCGATTAATATAGAAACTAAATACTTGATTTTTGTCTAGAGTAGAAATTAATGTAAGTGGGTGTGGTCATTTGACATGTTTTATAATTCTTTAAAATCTTGATAAAAATATATTGCGTTTATACTATGTTCATGTCGTAATTTTAAGAAAATATCAAATTATTTTCCTATTTCCAGAAAACTCAAGAACAGAGTTGCAGCACAAACAGCCCGTGACAGAAAAAAAGCTTTGATGTCCGACCTTGAAATAAAAATTGCAGAATTGGAATCTGAGAACAAGAAACTCTTGAAAGAAAACAAACACCTGAAAGTTGAATCATCAACTCTGTTGAGCGAGAACAGCGCGCTGAAGGAGCGCCTGGGCCAGATGGCGCCCCCTAGTGGTGGTTTGTGTGATGGTGTGGACGAGACTGTCCCCCCCAGGTCTGCAGCACCTGCTGATCCTCTGCCGAAGGAACAGATTCAGTCTCTACTACACTGCCTCACAGCACACTACGCCGCATTCTCCCTCACGATCAGGTATGTAATCGTTATAATACATTGTTATTATATTTTAGCCTTATTAACAAATCATAGCTTGTACAATGCTGTCACAATACACTCTTGATACTGTTTTTCTCTGGTACTGTAGAGTTGCTGTGGTTCTGTATTTTGAGAAATTAGTCTCGTTTAATACTCAATTATCAAGGCAATTTCATATTGAGTCATCCGTTTACAACTAATGTTTGTTTGTTTACAGTCTGATGTTCTTCTTGGCCTGCTCGAACAGCTCAATGAAGAATCAGCACAACTCAAGTCGAAAACGGAAACAGATGAACCCATCTCGTTGTCCGTCCCTTCTGTTGGAGCAGCCACGCCCAATGGATCAGTGGTGGGGCCGTCATCAGCAGAATTGGAATCCCTCAATGAACTGATCAAGTTTGATCACATCTATTACAAAGCAGAACCCAGTGAAAAGGGTGTAGCTAAGAGCAGTGTCTTGTCTCAAGCAGACTCTAGTGTCGAGCAGACGTCATTGCTAACCGGGCAGACGTCACTTCAAACCATGCAGAAATCTGGACAAACAGAGGTTGTAGTTCAAAGTACAGAACTACCCTTAAGTGTTGAAGACAGTTCAGACATGCAGGTCGATATCCCGACCATCAGCATAGAAGATACAACTGATTTGGACGATGTGACCAACTTTCAACTTCTAGACGACATTGAGAGTCTGCTTCAGTGTGAAGATCTGCTCAGTGTGGTGGAAGAGAACTCGCAAAGTGTCTCACAGAGTGTGTCACTGTCTCAGGACAACGTGTGCAGTCAAACACGAGGCCAGAAGAGAAAACTCTCCTCAACCAGCAGCTCTAAAACAGAAATCCTCCCTGTTGACGATCACCTTCAGGGATACTTCAGTGACTCAGGTGTTAGTGGGGACCTCAGTGATGTCCCGTCACCCTCCAGTGATATCTCGGGTGGGTTGAGTGATGATTCATGGGAAGAGTCTTTCACGGAACTCTTCCCTGACCTCTTGTGATCCATCCATGTAGTGTTCATTATACTGAGGTAGCCTCCATTTAGACTTTTCAAAGCCAGGAGCTGCTGATTGAGGCTAGAGACACTTCTACGAGATATCGAGAGACATTAGTGCCTGGCCCCAGCTGTATATAGTTGTCCTGTCCCTCTGTGTAATAAAGTGAAAGAAATGGGTTCAAATCCTGTCTTGTTCTCTCTTTCCTCTATGAATATCTAGCAATGCTAAGGAAGGGTGATCAAATAATGTTCCTGAAATATCTTCGTTATAGTTTTTAAGTATATAGGGTATGTCTAGTATGTTCTTTGAGGATTAAGCACCAATATGATAAATGTTTGAGCTTAAACCATTAAAGAAAAAGTACATTTCTTCGGTAAACCCACTTGATATCCAACTGAGGCAACTAGTTTCATCAAACTATGACTAATTGGAGTATTGCAGTGCACTTCAATATTATTATTAATCAAACTTCAGTGATCGTGCTGGGTATTTCTTCAGTGCATGTATAAAAATAACTTTTAAATAATTTTCAATTTATTTGCGTGATAATTTTCGGAACAATAAGCTTATTTATATTATCTTATTTATCCTTATCAATCGTTTCAGTAACAATTATTAACAGTAGTTACCAGTAAAAACAAATTGAACTAGGTGTTTTTACTGGTAAAAACAGATGTTGATGGTTCATTAAATTAAGATGCAATATTGTTTAAAGAATGAGGTTAAAACCTCTGGATAGACCACTAATTTGCACTAAATATATATGTAATATGAGTATTTGTCTTGAGCAATAACTATCAATTTACTTTTAGTTTTAGTCTTCAGATGAATAAATATTAAATAATTACAAACAGCAAAAATTAAGTGAAGTAAAATGTGCTTTAAACAAATATTTTAGAGGACAATGAGGATGGCTATTTTCTAACAAGCTGGTGCATGTGTGATCAGCCATTGTTCTAACACAAGCATGCCAGTACACACACACTGCAGTTATTGATCTTCTGTTTAGAGTAACAAGATACTTTTCAATGAGGGGCAAGGTTGTTTTGTTGTTGGGAAATGTTCAGTGTGAAGAAAACATTGATCTCTTTGGGTAAGTGCAGACACAAGACATTCAGCAGTCATTTAGATTTCAGCTCACTTATGTATTTAAGTATTATAAGATCAACGTTATTACCACTACAGATAATTTATTTGTGTGATGTTTTACCCTCTAGAGTAAATTTAAATGACACAAATTATCATTATAAATGGGAAATTTAAGAGATTGTTAACAATGGGCGTATTCATGTATATTTGTATAATACTAATATAGTTCAAAAGTGAAAAAAAAAAAACGTTTTGAACAAAGGACACTTATCCACAGGAACTCGATATCGTCATTAAAATGTAGGTAAAAAATAGATAAAAAAAAACATTTGCACCCTATTGTACATACACAGTGGTTTGTATTGTTGAACAACTAGCGAGTAGAAAACATATGAAGTCGACGATCCAGTCCGTTATACCATGAAAAAGTAAAGGGATATCCCATGTCGGTTTGGAATTATTTTCAGAATATTGTCATTATATATGATTCAATATGATACACCACGTAAAAAAAAAACAATGTTTTTTTTAAAATAAGGCTCAGTATAATAATAATAAGTCGTCAAATTTAAAATGTATGATCAAAATTGGTTACACATTAATCCACACTTATTATAAATATTATATTGTTTTTGTTGTATTCTAGTAATATTAACATTTATTACAAATTGAAAAGGAGCCTCAGTTTCTGAAAACCACATTTCTGTGTATTAGTGCTCACTAACAGCTAGCTGGCACTCCCCAGGTCAACACACAATGCACGTACATAACATTCAGACCCTGAACTCACAGCCAGTGAATTATACATTTAGGTTACCTTTTGGTACTGGAGAAGAAGATGAACATATGTTTTTAAAGTCGTGACCCATGTGACCCTATTTGGTGTAACAGGGTCATCAAATCTACAATTTAGAATCCCCATTGATCAAGGAGTCTCCACAACTTTTCAGCTCACTAGACCTTTTGGAACAGGAGAAGATGAAAATAGGTTTTTAAGGTGGGTCACGGGGTCACGAAATCAACAATTTCGAATCCCCATGGGCCAAGGAGTCTGCACATAAAATTTTCAGCTCTCTAGAGTAATTGATTATGGAGAAATAGTCGAAAAGCGACAAGTTTACCGACGGACGGACGCCGGACAACATGCCATGCCATAAGCCCATCCAAATACTGGGCTCTGTAAATGGGTCACTTTTAGCTGACATAATATTTTAAGCGATTTCATATATTATTTATTTATGGTTTTTTTACCAGCGAAGTCTGATGAGCTAAAACTTCGCTTGTAAAAATATACATAAATAAATAATATATGAAATCGCTTAAAATATCATGTCAGCTAAAAGTGACCCATTTACAGAGCCCAGTATTTGGTGCATCAGATCAAGCAAGAATATAACATGACGGACATTGTAATTGTTGTAAGAGATATTCCTGATACTGTACGTTACATACGTTTGCATCTGGTTTTATTCCAAGATTTGATACCGAATACACGAGAATCCGAGTATATACAACCCCTGAGCTAAAGGGATGCATCCCAGGAAATACCAATCTCATCAGATCGAGCGTAACTCTCATACCTCGCTATGTTTCTGATCTGAATACTGCACAATATACAGGTCATGTCAGGTGACCTTCTCCCGACCTTCACTCCAGCCAATCAGCGACGAGGCTAGAAATGCTTCGGACCGACTTGAGTTGACATTCGAAACACTACATTCAATGTTGTATCTAGCAAGGGATCTGATTGGATGAATTAGTGACGGTGAAAGTTCACAGTGAAGGTCACCTCTGCGGGGTAGTACTCGGATCAATGAATGAGGTACAAGTGTTACGTTCAATCTGTTTTAAATGAGATTGAGGAAATAGGTAGGCCTACGCTATTAAATTGTCCTCAAGGAAAATAATATTTATAGCGTATATTTTGGATGGCATTTGACGGATCTGTGTAGGGTTTAGGATTTGGAGAACTCGCTGTACCTTGCGCCTGTCGTTACACAAATGCCCATAAAAATAATTATTAAGAATTACCCTATATCGTTTATTCTTACCTGAGAGGCAGCACCTGTCGCGCGGTCATCATAAATTACTTAAGTACATGTATATGGCTGTGCAGGTATCATGATCTCCTTATGCTGTTTTAAACCTTACACTTGGATAAGTATGATATAGAAGTTACCATCTTCTAAAATAGGGGACTCCGCTTGAAGTTATATTAATTCTTCCATGCAAACAATGTTACGAGAGGAGAACTAATTTCGCCTATTTGCTTGTACTGACTTTTTTTCTTTGGGTAACCTCTTCATGCTCTTGTCATCTTCCCAGGGCTATAGGTGGAAACGGAAATCTTTTCGTAACGGCCTTTTGAGGTTGAATATATATATATATATATATATATATATATATATATATATATATATATATATATATATATATATATATATATATATATACACACACACATATATATATATATATATATATATATATATATATATATATATATATATATATATATATACACACACACACATATATATATATATATATATATATATATACACACACACACACACACACAGCCTCGGGCACTTTTTTATGTCAGCGAGGGCTGATAATTATTCAAGATAGGTGATTATTCAAGTATTCACTGTATTTGTTTTCGTGATTGTAAAGCAGTCCTTGTGATCAAAATTAATTCCAAACACGTATATAATGCATAATTATAGTTCAATATACATATACAGTCAACATTAATAATTACTGATAACGTTCACAGAAAAGTTATCCTTGTCTATTTATTGGTTATAAATAACATATGTAGATTAGACCATATTACATTTAAGAAATATGTTTCCTGGTCAGGATCAATATACATGTACATATGTATTTTGTGATATTATGATATTGTATAATTTGTCTTTTGACGTGCAGGATATTTCAAGTTAAAGTGAACATTGTATATGCGTTTCGGGTTATCATGATCATGGCATTTAAAGCATGATTATTTTACCTCTAAACCAAAACAATACTTGAGAAATTGTAAAACCTCATTGCTCATCTAAAGTGCAGAGCCATATTTTTAGTTAGAGTCATATACTTGCTACACTCCCTTATCAACCTACTAGTCATATAACGTGATACTTGAAACGACCTTTCTAAACCATATCACCCTGTACGAGGGACTTGCAACATTGTACGGTAAGTCCCTCCAGGAGGGTTTGCACAGACAATTGTAAAACCTGTTTAGGAGGAATTACAATTATTGTAAACCCTGATATGTTTGCTAAGATGACGGCTTGAAAGTAAAGATCTGAAGAAACTATTTTAGACTAATTTTGAAACATTTCTCAAATTTATGACAGATTATGAACAACAAATGTTTTGAAGAAAGTTCGTCTCGAACCCACTAACACCTGTGGTACTTGAGCTAGCGCTTTAGTCTACTGCGCCAACGAGGCAGATGAGATGCCACGGTACAAAAGCAACTTATATTCGCGGTTGTAAACAGGGATTTCAGGTTCAACACAAGGATTTTATGAACGACTCTTATTTACCAGGGATCCTCAGTGTAACGCGATAACAGAGTCTGTTTTACTTTAATTAAGCGGTTAATAATATAGAGAAACCATTCTACCTCGGATATGGTAAGGTTGTTGACCATCGTCGGGTTTTCCCCTTCCTGTCAGGGTCCACAACCTTATCATATCCTCGGTATCATGGTTTCTCCTTATAAGAACATATGGTAAATCGTTTCATCAGATTCGTTGCACATTCGTTTGGTTATCAACGTACTTAGAGGAAATGTTTTTTCTTTTTTTTAACCATTTCGAATCGGTACTAAGAGTACATTTATTTGCTATCAACCTAAATCATTCCCAATCCAAATCAGTGTATTTCGAATCAGACACTTGTTCCAATTTATCATAGCAATGGAGTTTAACAATGAGCGAGTCAAGTAATAGATCGTATACATTTTCTTGTGACAAAATGCGTATTTGATTGTAAAAAGGTGTACGGAATTACTCCGTTTAATTCGGGTATAATGAACCTACAGAATGTGCATAATATAAAACTTCACTTTTAATGCCACGATACGCGAGAAAGTCTGTATCAATTAGGTGTAAGAACGCAATGCATCTTGCAATGTAAAAAAAAACCCTACCCTTTTCATCTAAGAATCATATCGTATAAGATATAATACCTTGTTTAACCCAGCACCTGTATTATATACTCTTGTTGCGAACTTTTATGTTACCATTATTCCATATACATTGAGAGAGTCGATCATGTAGTCTTACACTCAGACACTGAATAAATGTGATTATTATGAAAACATCACCATGTTATTAAAAATTGAAAAGAAGACTGTAAGAAATGGGATTTTCAGAAAAAAAGAGGCTCTTTTTCAATATTTTATTCAATATTTTGTTTCAGAGTCAAAGTGTGAGGCTGTAGATCATGCTAACTTTCAACATGTGTTTTATATCTACTTACACTATTGGACCAGTCTTTAAATACCTTTATCCAAAATGGACTTGTACTCGAAGATATATATTTATTTTCAATATCTGAAAGCCATAATAAATGTTGATAGTCTATGCAATAGTACTGCGTGCCAAGTTGATGAAGTACTTTGTAATCTATGTCACAATATGAATTTTTGCGAAGATATAACGTATTTAATAATTCCGGATTTAGAGTGGTGGTATCTATTTTAACTTTATTTGGTTTATCTCTTCATATAACTCTCAAATACTATTTGTAGAATTTGTCTATTACAGATTCGGGTGATCGGGAAAGGGCAGAGAAAAGGTGGTTTAACTTTTGCAGAAGAAAGGGTTTTAAAACGGTGTTTTTTCCATAAGGTGTAAGATTATTTTAGCCACATGTTCATTAAATGTTTTATTTGTAGAAACTTTCCCCGTAGGTAACTTGGATCATACGTTCCATATCGATATCGATATCATATAGGGTTAATAAGGATGCATCCTCCGAGTACTGTGCCAATTAATAGATGTTCTATATGTCTAATGCTTATCCCTGTTATATTTGCAGTAATTATAATTTGAGAGTCTAAAATTTCGACCGAGAGAATAAATAGAAAAGGAGCTACAGGGTCGCCTTAGCGACCTCTTTCAATTCTAAAGGGTGATATGGATCGAAATCCATTTACCAAGAGTCTTGATTCAGTATCATTATTGAAAGTGGAAATCCTATCAATAATGTTTGGACCTACAACGATATTTTTATCAATAGAATCAAATGCATAATTTAGTGTTGGTTTGCATTGAAAATCATTACTGACCGTAGGCCTATATATATTTAGTATCGATAAAAAAAAATATATAAACCGAACCAGATCGAAACTATTCAAATGTTTAACAAAACGGTTTTAAAACCACACAGACACTCCAATAACCAATGTTTTACAAACATTTTCAGAAACGTTTAAAAAAACATTTTCAGAAACGTCTTAAAAAAACATTATTCGATTAAATATCCAAAATCAAAATCAACTCAATACACCCACAAAAGATGTACAGTCAATTATCGATATGGGAAAATTGACGGAAAATTCTACCGATACTGTTCTCTAATGTGAGATAGATAGAAAGATCTATATTGAAATATCTTAGGAATTTCTCCAAATTTCCTTGAAAGGGAGACTTCATTGTCTGACATCCTGTGATCGTCCTAAATGAAGTTATCCCAATATATGACAGCCACTCAGTCCGTTTTATTACATATATAGGTAATAATGGTGTGGTTTTGAATATTTCGACCACCATTTTTCCATGATTCGTTGTGAAAAAGGACAAAATCACTATAACACAATACATGGTCCCTTGAAGCCCGGATGAAAATAACAACAGTGCAACAAGTGGTTGAAGAAAGTTAACACATGGTTTTAAAATACAGAGAATTTTCAAGTTTTACAGCATCGAAGAGTTTATATCTAAATGATATTTTAAAAAGTCGTGTATGTATGTTGCTTTGTTTATGTTAGAGACTCTTTATAGCCTATTGGAAATATATAGTGAACCGTATTGTCCTATTTTCGATCACCATGTGCTCATTGATCCTTTCACATATTACTTATTAGTATTCTAGTGTTGTCTTGTTTATCCAAAATAATTTCTAAATATTTAATTTCTCATTATAATAATGTTGTTATTAGTTTAGTTTATGTCAGGGTAACAACTAAAAGGGTGATTTCACAACTAGAAGGCTATTCGCAAGGTTAATTAAGCAAAAATAATTGTTTTAATTAACATTTTTGAGTACTTAATATGGTATATTAGAGGCTACTGATGATGGAAATATGGAACATTACAAACAAATTAACAATATTATTTCACTTCACTTTGATTATTGAAAGTTATTTGTAAATTAAAATCAAAGTAATACATTAATACTTAAAGTGTGTGCCATGAAGAAATTAGCATATCTCTTCAAGAAATTACATCATAAAAATATTTCAGTTGAAAGTAATTTGTATTTATAAAATCTAATGAGTAATTGGGAGTTACTGATCTAGAACTATGAACACTGAATTAGCCATGTGTAATCACACTCTATGAGCATCTGCTCCTCTAGTTGTAACAAAAAGGAAAACATAAATGAAGAGAAACATTTAAATTGGATTGGATCATTGGAATTAAAACCATAATAAAGAAATTGAATTTGTTTTGGTGTTTTCTGTCAGTGACAGGACTATGTGATGTCCGAGTCTGGGAAGACCCCTCCCACATCGCTACTGTTACCACCCCACACAGCCCCGATAAGCAGGAGGAAAATAAACAGTGAAAGGAATGTTCATCCCGATGATGGTAATATTTCTCAAATAAACTCAGATGTTTAAAAACCTTTATATGTGTGATTAGATATGACATTTATATGATTTACAATTACTTAAGGAATTAATATTAAAACCTCAATGTCAATATTTATTCAATCAATGTATGTGTATAAATGACAAAGTAATGTACAATATGATATTTTACATATTAAATAATAAATAGGCAAATAATAAGTTATTATTGACATAGGAGGGAATCTCTAAGATTCATTGCACTGTGTATATGGCTATGTTTTGTACAAAATCATGATTGTCAATTACTTACTTACTTACTTAATCCTCTTCGTGCTTGGAGCTCATAAGGCCTCTACCAAAGATCGCCAATACGGCCGGTCCTGAGCCCATTGTTGTATCTGTCTCCAGGTCCATCCTATGTCTTTCATCTCTTTTTCCACAGATCTTCTCCACGTTTCTCTTGGCCTTCCTCTGTTTCTCTTTCCTTGTGGTGTCCATCTCATAGCTATACGTGGAATGGCATCTTGTTCCGTCCGTAGCATGTGCCCAATGTATCGCCACTTTCTCTTCTTTATTACCTGGGACAATGGGGTGGTATTTTTCAGGTTGTAGAGCTCTTCATTGGTGATGGTGTTTGGCCAGTAGATACGCAGTATCCGACGAAGGCATCTGGTTTGGAATACATCCAGTTTATTGCTGATGTTCTGTGTGACCTTCCAGGATTCTGCACCATATAGAAGGATTCCAAGGATGTTGCTCTTGAAGATCTGCAGTTTGGTCTTGATCTTGATCCTGGTTGACTTCCAGATGTTCCTTAGTGTCGTGAATGCGTATCTAGCCTTTCCTATCCGAGCTCGTACATCTGCCTCCGAGTCTCCGTTTGCAGTGATGGTACTTCCAAGGTAGGTGAACTCTTGTACCTCTTCAAAGGTGGTGTCTCCAAGAGTCATAGCTTCCGTAGCCTTACCGTTGATCTTCATAACCTTGGTCTTATTGGCGTTGATTTTTAAGCCCTTTAACTATCTTCCTGTCGTAGCAAGGACATTGGTCTTCTCTTTCATGTCATTGAAGCGGTGCGATAGGAGAGCGATGTCGTTAGCAAAGTCAAGGTCCTCTAGGCTTTTGTTGAAGGTCCAGCTGATTCCTCTGCTTAAATTCCTGGTGGTTTCCTTCATCAGCCAGTCAATGCACAGTGTGAAGAGAATCGGGGATAGGAAACAGCCTTGTCTAACACCTGTTCTTAGTTTTAGCTCTTCACTCAGACTGGTTCCACAGATAACTCTTGCACTAAAGGTTGTGTACAGCATCTTGATGATTGAGGTTATCTTGTCAGGGATTCCATAATGTCCAAGGATTCTCCACAGAGCTGTTCTGTTGACACTGTCAAATGCCTTGGAGAAGTCAATGTAGTTGGTGTAGACTGTGGCGTTCCATTCGTTGCTTTGTTCCACAATCTCCCTCAGAGTAAATATCTGGTCTGTGCATGATTTTCCTTTCCTGAAGCCGGCTTGCTCTTTGCGCAGTAGGGGATCCACTGTTGTTGAGAGTCTATTGAGGATCACTCGACTTAGGACTTTGCTTGTGGTTGAGAGCAACATAATTCCTCGCCAGTTGTCACAGTTCGTTAGGTCGCCTTTCTTGGGAAGCTTTACTATAAGCCCTATCTTCCAGGCATCGGGCGATTCTTCTGATTCCCATATGCTCTTTAGGATGTTTTGTCAGCAGTGCAGGTGTCATGTTTTCTTCTGCTTTGAGCATTTCTGCGTTGATCTGGTCCACTCCTGGTGATTTCCCATTCTTAAGTGTTTTGATAGCTCTTTTGACTTCATTAACTGTTGGTGGGTCTGTGTTAATGTTGAGGGTATCCTTTGCTGGCAGAATGTGTGCTTCTATTTCTGGGTCTTCTCTGTTTAATACTCTCTCAAAGTGTTCTTTCCAGCAGTTCAAGATCTCCTCTTCCTTGGTTATTGTGATTCCCTGTTTGTTTTTGACGGGCGGCGTTGATGTTTGGTTTCTGCCTGAGAGGGTTCTTGTCAAGCCATATAATGTCTTCATATCTTGATTGGCTGCTGCTGCTTCTGCTTCCTCTGCCAACTTCTCTACATATGCTTGCTTGTCCGATCTTGCTCTTCTTTGGACCTCTTTGTCTAAGGTTCTGTACCCTTGTGTGAGCTGTTCATTCTGTCTCTCTGATTTGGTGTTGAGGATTTTCTTCTTTTGTTCTTTCCGCTTTTCTATAACTTTCCAGGTGTTTTCCCGTATCCACTCTTCCTTCTTTCTCCTTTGTGGGCCAAGGAGTTCTTTCCCTGTTTCCAGTAGCACTGTGTTGAATTCCTATAGTTCAACCTTGTCTTGCTCCTGGAGTACAGAGAACCTGTTCTTTACCTCTATCTGGAAGTGTTTCTTCAAGGTAGGATCTTTCAACCTGTCTATGTTGACTCGCGGTGGCCTCTGGGACTTCTTCTTCACTTGCCTTAGCTTGATTTTGACCTTGGCCAGTACCAATGTATGGTCGCTTCCCACATCTGCTCCACGTCTTGCCACAACATCCTGTAGACTGCTTCTCCACCTGTTGTTGATGATGATGTGGTCAATTTGGTTTTCTGTGTGACCGTCAGGTGAAGTCCAGGTGGTCTTGTAGATGGTTTTGTGTGTGAACAGGGTTCCTCCGATCACTAGGTTGTTCTCTTGACAGAATGTTGCTAGTCTCTCTCCATTGCTGTTTGGGGTCCCTATTCCTTGTCTACCCATGATGTTCTCCTTTCCTCTGTTCTCTGAGCCTACCTTGGCATTGAAGTCGCCCATGATGATTAGCATATCATGAAGTGGTGTTTTCATCTGTTGGGGCATAGCAGACAATTGTTGTTAGCTTTGTGTATGATGAGTTATATCGTGCCTGGATTATCCTTTCGTTTACTGGTTTCCATTCAAGCAGGCTCTTGTGTACATTGCTGGTTGTAATAATGGCTAATCCTCTGCTGTGATGGCTATCTGTTCTTCCGGAATAGAGCATGTGATGTCATGATGTAAGTTGAACTGAGCCGCTTCCTGTCCATCTTGATTCACTCACTCCCAGCAGCTGAATGTTGTAGCTGTCCATTTCTTTGGTTACTTGGGCGAGTTTTCCTGTTTGGTAGAGTGTCCGCACATTCCAGCAGCCAACTCTACAAGTGGTTTTTGGTCGAAGGATGTCTGTCCTCGGGGTGCCAGCTTCCTGGTGGGTTTGGCTGTCATCCGTCATAGTTCCAGTTGCCTGAATGACGTCTCTCCTTCTTCTGGTGTTTGGTTCTTTGGTTTTGGTTTCTGTAGCGGTTAGTTTTTTTTACGTAGTAGAGTTGCTGGCCCCACGTACAACCCTCCTCCTTTCTCATCCGGGCTTGGGACCGGCCATGGCGGAGTTTTGATTGTCAATTGCCATGAGCATATTGAATTTATGAATGGTTGGGTTTGAGTAAAATGGTAAATATGTCAATGGTGACGGAGGGAAATATTTCAAAATTTTAAAGGGATTCAAAGCAAATGAATGAGATCCTGAGGCTATCCCCACAACTGGTAAGTTAACGTGTATGCATACCACTAGCTACCTGCTGAAGAGATTAATGTCAAACCATTCTGGATGGCTGATTAACAGGAATCGCAGCTAGTTAAAAGGTTTCTTCTGATTGGCCAGAGGTATTGATAGTCAAATCTGGAAAACATGGAACTTGAAACTGCGAGCCCTCGTTTATCCGTATACCCGGAAACCAGCCCATCCGCAGGGTAGTATTTCAAATTGTCTTTATGCATTTCTGTGCAAATGATTATTCACTTAACCACACAACTTGCTATCCAGACGATTTTCAACTATAACCAAATTGTGTGGATAAACGGGGTCTGACTGTATTGTATTGTTTTATGTTCAGCTGGATTGCTGTCGCCAGCGAGAGCCAACATCACCCGCCTGAGACGATTTTCAGACGATTTCCAAGTAGATAAACCTGTAAATACACATCAAATATCCTCATAATATTTATATACCGTAACTTAGAGATGCTTATATATATATTTTTGAAAATAATTTGTATCAGCTATGTAATTAATAACAGTGTATATTTATTATGTGCTTATTTTCATGCTCATGGCTGAAAAAAAACCAAACATGTAATTTTCATAACCATATATATATATTCTGGTATATGTTTATCAAAAATAATAACTTCTTATTATCCCCCGCAGTGCGTTAAGCGCGAATTAAGCGGGGGATATAGTATTCGGCTGCATCCGTCTGTACAAAATGGAATAACTTAAATACTATTCACTGGATTCTTTTCATATTTTGCATATGGGTTCATCATGGGGAGAGTAATGTTCCTACAGAGGTTTTTTACTTTGACCTTCATTTCAAGGTCACAACAAGACTTTGTCATTTTATCCTTGTCAGCGGGATATCTCAAGTACTATTCACTGGATTCTCTTCATATCTTATATATAGATTCTCCAAGGAAAGGCAAAGGGCTGATTAGATTTTGGTGACCTTGACATTATTCTCAAGGTCACAGCGGAACTTTGAATTTTTCGACATGTTAATGTACATGTAAAGCTTGTCAACGGGATATCTCAAGAACCATTCACCGGAATTTCATCATATCTTACACAAAGCACCTCCTAGGTAAGACAAAGGGCTGATTAGATGTTGGTGACCTTGACATTATTCTCAAGGTCACAGCGGAACTTTGAATTTTTCGACATGTCAATGTACATGTAAAGCTTGTCAACGGGATGTCTCAAGAACCATTCACCGGAATTTCATCATATCGTACACAAAGCACCTCCTAGGTAAGCCAAAGGGCTGATTAGATTTTGGTGACCATGACATTATTCTCAAGATCACAACATGTTGAGCTTGTCAGGGGCATCGATATCACAAGAACTGTTCATTGGATTCTCATCATTATCTTACATCAGCCGTTCTTTTAGGGAAAATTCAGGGCCTGGTAAATTTTGCTGATCTTGACATTATTTAAAATTTTTTTAGCTCATCAGGCCTGAAAAGCCCGATGGGCTTATGGCATGGGATGGCGTCCGTCCATCCGTCCGTCCGTCCGTAAACTTTTCACTTTTTCGACTTCTTCTCCAGAACCAATAACTCTAGAGAGCTGAAATTTTATGGCAAATGGGGATTCTAAATTGTAGATTTGGTGACCCTGTGACCCCAAATTAGGGCCCCAGGGGTCATAACCTAAAAAGCTATTTTCATCTTCTTCTCCAGAACCAATGACTCCACAGAGCTGAAATTATATGTGAAATTATCGGTGACTCCTTGGCCAATGGGGATTCTAAATTGTAGATTTGGTGACCCTGTGACCCCAAATAAGGGCCTCACAGGCCATTACCTAAAATCCTTTTTTCATCTTTTTCTCCGGAACAAAAATATCTAGAAGGCTGTGATATTGTAAGCAAACTCTTTAGCCAATGGGGATTCTTACATGTAAATTTGGTGACCCTGTGACCCCAAATATGGGCCACAGCCTAAAAAACCTTTGAAAATGAATTTTGAACTGATATTTTATGTGCACTTCATTCACTTTATTTGAAATGTATGTCGACTTGAGATAACAATCTACATTGTGGACATGTTTGTCAAATTGATGTAATCAATGTGAAATGAGAACTATTGAATAGCCTATGAACTGAAAATTGTGACAAGGCATAAAGGACTAAATTGAAGAGGAGTTAAGAATTCTTTTATTTTACAAGAGATATGTGAACTGCATATGACTGGTGATGAAATGATAAGATAAGATTATTTTCATCTTCTTCTCCAGAACGAAAAGACCTAGAAGGTTGTCATGTTGTGTAAAGAGTCTTTAGCCAATGGAGATTCTAAATTGTAGATTCGGTGACCCAGTGGCCCCAAATAGGGCCTCGCAGGCCATTACCTAAAATCCTGTTTTCATCTTTTTCTCCGGAACAAAAATATCTAGAAGGCTGTAATATTGTATGCAAACTCTTTAGCCAATGGGGATTCAAACTTGTAAATTTGGTGACCCTGTGACCCCAAATATGGGCCACAGCCTAAAAAAAACCTTTGAAAATGAATTTTGAACTGATATTTTATGACACTTCAATCACAATGATTTGAAATATATGTCGACTTTAGATAACAATCTACATTGTGGACATGTTTGTCAAATTGATGAAATCAATGTGAAATGAGAACTATTGAATAGCCTATGAACTGAAAATTGTGACAAGGCATAAAGGACTAAATTGAAGAGGAGTTAAGAATTCTTTTATTTTACATGAGATATGTGAACTGCATATGACTGGTGATGAAATGATAAGATAAGATTATTTTCATCTTCTTCTCCAGAACGAAAAGACCTAGAAGGTTGTCATGTTGTGTAAAGAGTCTTTAGCCAATGGAGATTCTAAATTGTAGATTTGGTGACCCAGTGGCCCCAAATAGGGCCTCGCAGGCCATTACCTAAAATCCTGTTTTCATCCAGAACAAACTAGAAGGAATATTTTGTTCAGAATGTTTAGATGTTTGGATGACAAGGCTTAGAACCGAGATTGTTTAGCCAAGGTGATTCTAAATTGTACTATGTACCATGAGATTCATCACATTGCCTGTTCTCTTTAAGCCTTATACAGTTAGATCAGTGCTGCCAGTGTTAGTGCAA
Organism: Gibbula magus; assembly: GCA_936450465.1. Lineage (NCBI taxonomy): Eukaryota > Metazoa > Mollusca > Gastropoda > Trochida > Trochidae > Gibbula > Gibbula magus. The sequence continues at coordinate 30,364,296 of OW388295.1, read as the reverse complement.
GCAAGAGTATATTACATAATTTGGCGGTAAAACACAAAAAACACAGCTGGCTTGTAACCAGAGCCAAGGGGTCAGAATATTGCATAATCTCCTGTGTGTTGACCTTGCTGAGTGCTCTCTCTCAATTTCAAGCATAAGATTTGTCAGGGTTAGGGATCGTACATTATATTGAGACAACATATTTCTGTCTTCATCATCAAACAAAATAAACTCTGATGAGCTACAGAGCCCATGGCTCTATTTTTAAGTATTAATTTGTGGCGGGGGATCATGTCACCTTATTGACAACTACTTGTTTATCCTTATTTCTTCATGTTTTCCAGGGATTTACCTTGACTTTTTCATTTAAGGGTCCCTGGGACTCATTGTCAAAATGTTTAAGGGTCCTTCCATATAAAAAGGGAGTCCCACCTAGCCTTCTAAATTTCACACTTTTTTAATTTTATGTTTCTCAGATTTTTGTTACCCTAATTCAAAGGGTAGGTAGGGGGGGGGGGGGGGGAAATCAAACTTCAGTGAATTTATTATTTTTTTTTAGACAAACTTTGCTTTGGGTCGGTAGGTAAAATACAGAATTAAAAGTAACAAGAAGACTTATAGAACTAGTCTGTCATCTCTCTGAGTGTTTGGTTAAGTCCATTTTTTGTAGGGATTAACAAGTCAAAAACAATTTTATTGTAAATTCAGGTGATTCGTTTTGATCTGTTTTTCTCTGAATAGTTAAAGTTCGAAAGTATAAAAAGTTTATTAAGGAAAAGAAAAATCAACTAAGTGTGGCCTTATGATGAATTTATTGGAATTCCTTAATATCAAAGCGAAACTAAGATCGTCTTGAATCGTGGCAGTCAAGCATTGTCCTAGTAAATTGGACCGATGTTTTTTTGTGGTAATGTACTCGATTGATTTATGACATAGAATTATATTGCGTCCCTCTTGCGTCCATAGCTTAATTTTATGAGTATAGGACGCAGAATATTGCGTCCGGTAAATCCCTGTGTTTTCATTTGCTTATCAATCATTCAATGAGTTCATGTGTGTTCTGTGATTGTTCATCATTGTGAGATCGTTTCTTAGATTTCTTTTTTTATTTTCAATTATTTTGTTGTTGTGTATGTACCAGGTTTCTGATTGGACGGTGAAGGATGTTGACCTTTGGGTTAGAACCAATCAGCTTGCCAAGTTTGTTCCAGCAGTTAATAGTTAGTATTACATTTCTGTGGTAAAATAATCTATGATAATGAAGTTATTCTATTGTGTTAACAGTTGATTCTTTTTCACAAATCTGTTCACTCTGCTGTAAAAGATGGGCGTGAACATTTGAAATAATGAAACCAGGAAAAGTTTTTTTCAATTTGAATCGTAATTTTGAAGATTGTAAACAAGTGTGGCAGTCCTCTTCAATAACAATTCCTTTATGATGTCATAGACAATCAAATACAAATCCTGTCAACGAAAGTTGGCTGCTTGACAAAAATGAAATGTGCATATGTGCCTACATGATGTATATTATACAACAAGAGTCTGGTGATGAGGTCAATACCTGTTTTTATGGACCCGATAAAACAACATTGACCAAGGACAAACATAAAAACAGGTATTGACCGAATTCACCAGTTCATAATTGTTTTATTCTGTATTTAATACAGAAATGAAAAAATGTAATTTGGTTTGAACAGCTGGGACTACGGTCAAATGATGTCATGGTAACAATAGCATGACGTCATGCAACAATCGTTTGACATCATGCAACAATCGTTTAACGTCACTAAATTCAATATGGCTTTTGGTCGGGCTGGGGCTGGAGTCAATTTGCTTTTCTGTCGATGGTCATGTGATCACGACTCGACCAATCAGATCGCTGAAAAAATATGCTCACGTAGTAAAATACTTTTACTCATGGGTAATACAAACTTGTTGTGAATCTGAAAGATATACATGACTGGAATTGGAACTTTTAGTTACTCTGTTAAAGAGTTTTGTCTGTCTCTCTGAGTGTCATTTTGTGCTTTTAGTCTTTTACATTTCAGTCTTTTAATGCGATTTGTTTTATTCATTTTTCAAGTACATTCTTTCGTGTTGTTTTTATTTTGTTTCACATTCATGAGTATCCTATTTTCACAGAATACAAGGTGACAGGGAAGGATTTGGTAAATCTAAACCTGAACTTTGTATGTAAGTATTATATGTTCATTGACTAGTTGACAGTTTATATCATTGAACAATTGAAGCTATGAACACAAGCTGAGAACATATCTGACCAGTGTATGAAATAGTTATAAAATGTAACAAGCCGACGCGGCTTGTTAACTCAAAATCTTACAAGCCCTCATCAAGCTTAGCAAGTCCTCAAATTTTAAAGTGATAATAAAAAGAACACATTATTTAGTTAACACAAATTTACTACTATGAAATCAGTCGGACTGACTTCCAGGCGATTCTACAACTTACCAATTACTAGATTTGTATAATTTCATATCAAGTACTTTAGATAAGGGTAAAGAAGTAAGAGCAGTGTTTTGTGACAAATAAGTAAGACTTTTGAGAAAGTATGGCATAGCGGACTTTTGAGACAAACTACAATCTTTTGGAATTAGTGGAAAATTAATAGATTGGCTTCGTAATAATACAAATCGTCTTAATAATCAATTGCATGTGTATAATTGTCTCGACATTATGCTCAATTTATTACAATATATAATGTACATAGGGATAATAATCTGTCATTCTTGAGAAAAATGCATTACACATGAATTTAATTAAATTTGCGTGGCAACAAAAGGCACAAGTCAAAAATAAACTATATACTGAAACAAATTTCATAGCTCTTGTTGCAAAAAAAGACGTACAAAAATTAACTCTTTTTCATAAAATGATAAACGGCAAGCACCCAATTACTTATGTAATCTCGTCCCTGACTGCGTTTCGGACACTAATTCGTACGAATTGAGAAACTCATCAAATTTACAAACCTTCATATTACCGTAAGACTAAATTGACAAAGAGGGATAATTTAGCCATCAATCGGGAGACAACATGCAGTAGGAAACTTTATAGCTCTAGTTACCACCTTTCAGGAGGAAAAATGTATCTCCGGTGGTAGCTTCACACTAAGTGTAAGGACTTAGATAGAACAGGGATTTCAGTTTGAAGTCGAAAATGCCATCATTTTAAGTATTTAAATACAAATAGAACGGCTTGTCCTTATTGCTTTGTTACAATTTGGGAAGAGTATTAGAGAATCCTGATAATTTAAAGATCGAGTAGGAATTAATAACAAAGTTGTGTCCAGCATTATTTGCTGGTCATGGTTAATCACAAAGTTGAGATTGACATTAATTAGCCGACTCTGTTTGAGTGGACACATTGTTGCAAATTTGACAACAGTGTTGTGATAGTAAAGCCATAAGCTTTAGGCTTTTTGTCTAGCGTGAGTTGAATTTATCTCAACAGTGACAATTGAGTGGATTAGAGGATGAATGTTCCCTCTTTCAAACAACATGGTTATTTAGGTAATACTTTTCTGAACTCAAAGACCCCATGAGATGACAGGGACCTTGTTGATTGGCAGAGAGCTATGCGTTAATGGAATTGAGTTACTTAAAAAGGAAAACAGACGTTTGTTCTACACTTATTTATGGCTGATAACGATTTACAGCCAATTATCAGTCCAAAGATTATAACAGTGCGCGCATGCTATGCCTCAATTTGAGACCAGCTAGAGAAATATGTCGCCTAACTGTAGTTCCCGTGGGGAAACAGAAAAGAATTTGATGACAAACAAAGATGGGGGGATTTCCCAACAAATCTGAGAATTTTGGACCTCGAGATTGTATAAGTAAATCGGTGACACTTCACAATTTGGAGTAACAGTGAGGTGGAAGAGAACTGCTTTGTTGTGTATGAACATCGGCATCCTCTGAGCATTTGCTACAATGAATACATTGGAGGAGTTTGCTCAGATTGCTCAATCCGGTGGGAATGAGCTGTGGTGGAAATGCTAAGAAATGGAGCAAATACCACCGCCGGTGTTGATGCGGTGGGCGTCGAGCCCGGTGGGGTAGAATAATAACATAGGTTGGGTACAGGGGGACCCCACCGTGACCAGACGGGCTGGTGTTTGTAGAGTGGTGACCGGTTTCGTTCAGATTGAACTCATCAGACCAAGTGACACTACAGAGAAGTGAGAGTCTTTATATAGTGCTGAAGAGCGCCGCCGGTGTCTATTGTGACGTCACAATGACGCTATTTCCGGTTCCGGTTCCGCTGGAAGACACGTCACGGGATAGAGAGGCCATAGAGACGGCTGTGGGTCTGCAGAAGACTGCCTGGAGACCAGTATAATCCGGGACAAATAGCGGAATGAGTTAGCAACGTACAGTGATGGACAATAAAGTTGTCTATAGGTGTTGCACACGTCTTAGGGTTTATGTATTACAAATTGAATACACTGTTTCGCATGCAACAGAAGAAGAAAGCTGAATGCAGTTAGAATTCAAAACAAAGTTGTGTTTTGTTAAGATAAGGATTTAGGGGTCTCAGTAATGTGAGACAAATTAGTAGAGTAGGCAGGTCAGTGAAAATCCATTACAATTTCACATGTTCATATATAATGCTGATATATTCCCGATGTGTCTGTTTACCTCTTTACTACATCAAGTAAATGAGGGCCCCGATGCCGATGTTCATACACAACAAAGCAGTTCTCTTCCACCTCACTGTTACTCCAAATTGTGAAGTGTCACCGATTTACTTATACAATCTCGAGGTCCAAAATTCTCAGATTTGTTGGGAAATCCCCCCATCTTTGTTTGTCATCAAATTCTTTTCTGTTTCCCCACGGGAACTACAGTTAGGCGACATATTTCTCTAGCTGGTCTCAAATTGAGGCATAGCATGCGCGCACTGTTATAATCTTTGGACTGATAATTGGCTGTAAATCGTTATCAGCCATAAATAAGTGTAGAACAAACGTCTGTTTTCCTTTTTAAGTAACTCAATTCCATTAACGCATAGCTCTCTGCCAATCAACAAGGTCCCTGTCATCTCATGGGGTCTTTGAGTTCAGAAAAGTATTACCTAAATAACCATGTTGTTTGAAAGAGGGAACATTCATCCTCTAATCCACTCAATTGTCACTGTTGAGATAAATTCAACTCATGCTAGACAAAAAGCCTAAAGCTTATGGCTTTACTATCACAACACTGTTGTCAAATTTGCAACAATGTGTCCACTCAAACAGAGTCGGCTAATTAATGTCAATCTCAACTTTGTGATTAACCATGACCAGCAAATAATGCTGGACACAACTTTGTTATTAATTCCTACTCGATCTTTAAATTATCAGGATTCTCTAATACTCTTCCCAAATTGTAACAAAGCAATAAGGACAAGCCGTTCTATTTGTATTTAAATACTTAAAATGATGGCATTTTCGACTTCAAACTGAAATCCCTGTTCTATCTAAGTCCTTACACTTAGTGTGAAGCTACCACCGGAGATACATTTTTCCTCCTGAAAGGTGGTAACTAGAGCTATAAAGTTTCCTACTGCATGTTGTCTCCCGATTGATGGCTAAATTATCCCTCTTTGTCAATTTACTTTTAACGTGTACACACCTGTGTACACCCTGATATATTTAGCCACAATCATCAGGTGGAGAGACAGGCTCTCACAGTTCTAGTACAATACAATTACAGTATTGTAAAGTGCACAACCATTCGACTTCCATACACTTGTTGATGTCATATTGGGATTATTAATAAATTTACGTTGCAACTCAATGTGAATATTATATAGAACTGTGAAATTTAACAACCTTGTTAAATTATCTATATGTTATACTGAGAGTCAAAACTTCAAAGAGACTATTTCTAAAATTTAGTCAACCCTCCTCTACAAATTAGTAGAGTAGGCAGGTCAGTGAAAATCCATTACAATTTCACATGTTCATATATAATGCTGATATATTCCCGATGTGTCTGTTTACCTCTTTACTACATCAAGTAAATGAGGGCCCCGAGTCTCACATTACTGAGACCCCTAAATCCTTATCTTAACAAAACACAACTTTGTTTTGAATTCTAACTGCATTCAGCTTTCTTCTTCTGTTGCATGCGAAACAGTGTATTCAATTTGTAATACATAAACCCTAAGACGTGTGCAACACCTATAGACAACTTTATTGTCCATCACTGTACGTTGCTAACTCATTCCGCTATTTGTCCCGGATTATACTGGTCTCCAGGCAGTCTTCTGCAGACCCACAGCCGTCTCTATGGCCTCTCTATCCCGTGACGTGTCTTCCACCGGAACCGGAACCGGAAATAGCGTCATTGTGACGTCACAATAGACACCGGCAGCGCTCTTCAGCACTATATAAAGACTCTCACTTCTCTGTAGTGTCACTTGATCTGATGAGTTCAATCTGAACGAAACCGGTCACCACTCTACAAACACCAGCCCGTCTGGTCACGGTGGGGTCCCCCTGTACCCAACCTATGTTATTATTCTACCCCACCGGGCTCGACGCCCACCGCATCAACACCGGCGGTGGTATTTGCTCCATTTCTTAGCATTTCCACCACAGCTCATTCCCACCGGATTGAGCAATCTGAGCAAACTCCGCCAATGTATTCATTGTAGCAAATGCTCAGAGGATGCCGATGTTCATACACAACAAAGCAGTTCTCTTCCACCTCACTGTTACTCCAAATTGTGAAGTGTCACCGATTTACTTATACAATCTCGAGGTCCAAAATTCTCAGATTTGTTGGGAAATCCCCCCATCTTTGTTTGTCATCAAATTCTTTGCTGTTCCCCCACGGGAACTACAGTTAGGCGACATATTTCTCTAGCTGGTCTCAAATTGAGGCATAGCATGCGCGCACTGTTATAATCTTTGGACTGATAATTGGCTGTAAATCGTTATCAGCCATAAATAAGTGTAGAACAAACGTCTGTTTTCCTTTTTAAGTAACTCAATTCCATTAACGCATAGCTCTCTGCCAATCAACAAGGTCCCTGTCATCTCATGGGGTCTTTGAGTTCAGAAAAGTATTACCTAAATAACCATGTTGTTTGAAAGAGGGAAAATTCATCCTCTAATCCACTCAATTGTCACTGTTGAGATAAATTCAACTCACGCTAGACAAAAAGCCTAAAGCTTATGGCTTTACTATCACAACACTGTTGTCAAATTTGCAACAATGTGTCCACTCAAACAGAGTCGGCTAATTAATGTCAATCTCAACTTTGTGATTAACCATGACCAGCAAATAATGCTGGACACAACTTTGTTATTAATTCCTACTCGATCTTTAAATTATCAGGATTCTCTAATACTCTTCCCAAATTGTAACAAAGCAATAAGGACAAGCCGTTCTATTTGTATTTAAATACTTAAAATGATGGCATTTTCGACTTCAAACTGAAATCCCTGTTCTATCTAAGTCCTTACACTTAGTGTGAAGCTACCACCGGAGATACATTTTTCCTCCTGAAAGGTGGTAACTAGAGCTATAAAGTTTCCTACTGCATGTTGTCTCCCGATTGATGGCTAAATTATCCCTCTTTGTCAATTTACTTTTAACGTGTACACACCTGTGTACACCCTGATATATTTAGCCACAATCATCAGGTGGAGAGACAGGCTCTCACAGTTCTAGTACAATACAATTACAGTATTGTAAAGTGCACAACCATTCGACTTCCATACACTTGTTGATGTCATATTGGGATTATTAATAAATTTACGTTGCAACTCAATGTGAATATTATATAGAACTGTGAAATTTAACAACCTTGTTAAATTATCTATATGTTATACTGAGAGTCAAAACTTCAAAGAGACAATTTCTAAAATTTAGTCAACCCCCCTCTACAAATTAGTAGAGTAGGCAGGTCAGTGAAAATCCATTACAATTTCACATGTTCATATATAATGCTGATATATTCCCGATGTGTCTGTTTACCTCTTTACTACATCAAGTAAATGAGGGCCCCGAGTCTCACATTACTGAGACCCCTAAATCCTTATCTTAACAAAACACAACTTTGTTTTGAATTCTAACTGCATTCAGCTTTCTTCTTCTGTTGCATGCGAAACAGTGTATTCAATTTGTAATACATAAACCCTAAGACGTGTGCAACACCTATAGACAACTTTATTGTCCATCACTGTACGTTGCTAACTCATTCCGCTATTTGTCCCGGATTATACTGGTCTCCAGGCAGTCTTCTGCAGACCCACAGCCGTCTCTATGGCCTCTCTATCCCGTGACGTGTCTTCCACCAGAACCGGAACCGGAAATAGCGTCATTGTGACGTCACAATAGACACCGGCGGCGCTCTTCAGCACTATATAAAGACTCTCACTTCTCTGTAGTGTCACTTGGTCTGATGAGTTCAATCTGAACGAAACCGGTCACCACTCTACAAACACCAGCCCGTCTGGTCACGGTGGGGTCCCCCTGTACCCAACCTTCATATTAAGACATCTGCTTATTCAAAATCTTTTTTACCTAGTACAGTAGACCTTTAGAATGCATTACAAAATGACTTCAAAATGATACAATCTCCAAAATAATTTATCAAAAAAGTAACTCCCCAGTTAGGATACTTATTTGGATTTGATCTAAATTATGGAAGCCGTTTTTAAAGAAATGCATGCTGCATTATACTTCAAAAATGGTTATAGTCTGAAAACAATATTGAATGGAAATTGTGAAATACCTGAAGCTGAAAACTTAGCAATTTTACAATCTGTTTTCCTCTTCATCATTTTTGAGTGGCATTTACATAAGCTCACATGCAGTTTGTTTGCCAATCCATTTCATTGATGAATAAAATATGTTTAAACCAACAAGCGCATCAAGTTTACAATTCTTACAACCCTGGACAAACAGACCTTTCTATAGTTCTAATAGCTCTTCTAGGCTTTCACGTGATGTCATACATCCATTCCATTGATAGCTATTCACGTAATAAATTTAGGGCAACAATGATTTTTTTTACATTTGGTTACATTATATTCTATTTTCGCAGATGAAAGTGATTTCTCCCAGTTGGACCGTGAAGCGCTGCTGTCTGAGGTATACAGACTCATATCTCCCAGCAAGACTGTATCAGACTCCCGTCCTACTCGATACAGCACCGCACAGGAACAAGAGAAGTATGCTGCCGCTGTACGAGTAGCCAGGAACAGAGACCGGAGTTCTTCCCCTTCCTTGGTCGTTTTCTCACGTAGTCCGTCGCCATGCGGAGCCTCACTGCTGTCCATACCTGTAATAAAGGCAAGGTCAAGGTCAGAGTCAGGGGTTGATGGAATGTCATGTGACTTTACACCAACAGCGTCACCAGCCAGGAAGTATCTCAAGAGGAAGTCAACTCCGAATGTTTTATTGGCAGCTAAGGGGTGAGATATGTGTATAGCAACTGTTTACGGTATGTTCTTACCAGTGCAAGCAGTGTGTGTCTCAAGGTGTCATTTATTTCACAAGGTTAATAGACTGAAGATATGTTAGTCTTATGTCGATTTATAGTCCTGCCCCATGACTGTGTAAAAAAATATAAGCCTGTAATGCAATCTAGATCTTTATTCAGCATATCTAGATAAACTGAATGGAATTGAAAGTATTAGAAAAAATATAATCACAAGGATGAAGATAAAAAATCCATAGAGTAATCTTGTCAATTTATTATACAAATAGTTTTGAAATTGTCATAAATATAACAAGACAAGTTGTATGGTTAACAACATCTTTATTTGTTTCTCACAACATTTCAGGGCTACGTTTCAGGGCTACGCCTTCTAAACCAACTCCTAAATGCCTTTGAAGAATTTCATATAATTATTATAAATATGATAAATAAAATATACATACCATTGCTAACAGTACATACATAGAGTATAAATTATGTAAATCTTATAACCATAGTTCCTCTTTTTTTTGTCCAAAAATAAATCACCATGCTGTTCTTATGGTTTAGTAAGATGTTTGTTTTAAATTACAAATCTGCAATCCTTGTTTTTCCTTATATCACTGTGGCTTCAACATGAACATGAAAATATTATTGTCTTGAATATATTCAATATTGTTGCTGACACTTAAATAGAGTGCATGTAAGTTTAGCTCTGTTGGCAGGTATGGACGCCGCCCCTCCCTCTACCAAGTGTTCAACATGAAGGGCCCACAGTGTGTCTTCTGTACAGTTGTCAAGAGAGGTGTGGACGGCTTCAACTTCTCTTGTGAAACATCATCAAATGGCGCAATCTTTGTGAAGAAAGTCACAGGTTCTTCGTCTCTGTGGGTTGGAGACATGTAAGATGATTGCTTTTGATCCAAACAAAGATCATTAAGTACCTTATCTTAATGCTTGAAGTAACGATCACATGTGCTTTTATTTACTCTAGCTTTTAACCACCCATGGTTCGCTAGTTCCAGCCGATGCTCACAGGTTTCACCGCAAAGCATAGCCACATGGCGTTGCGCGCTTTCTCCCTGCCATTATGCTAGCAGCCGATATGAGTGAAATACTCTTAAAATCGGCGTTAAACCCCAACTCACCACCTCTCTCTAGCTTTTACAATTTAGAAATGAGACTCCCTGTTAAGATATTGGATCCCTTTTAGGGCTGTAATAAATAATTGACCATTATTGGCCACTTCCAACGAGTCCAATTTCATGTTTCTAGCACCAATGATAAGATATGAAAGATAATGAAAAAAAGCTGTTTTAAAAATGTGAAAAATGGTCCCATATGTACATGGTTTCAGGAGAATAACATGTTGACAATTTTTAAACTTCTTAAGAATGAGTTTTAAATGTTACCAAATCAGTTGCAGATTTGAACAGATTCTTAGCCTGCAACTGCAAGCTCAGTTATTGTTCCAATTTATTACTCACTTGTTAAGATATTGCTATTTGATAATCTACAATGTTATTACACATTTCACTAGCTACCAAAATAATTGTCACTCATTTGATAAAAATGCTATTCAACATGACATCGTTTAGTATTTTCTATTTAAGGAACAAAGCCTGATTGATGAAATCACCACAAAGGTAAAATGTACTTCAACAGTTATACTTTTTGTGTGTGCAGAATACTAGAAGTGAATGGAATTTCCTTGATCAGGGGAGATAACTCCTCATCTACAGAACTACTGCTGGATAGATTGCTCAGTAAGTCGGAGACTCTTCAACTAGTGGTGGCAAGATTGCACAAGAAGTGAGTGGTCTAGGGGAGATAACTCTCTATAACTCAACTTTCTCTTGGAGTTTCCATTAACTGTGTAATTTAGAAACTGAACAAGTAAAATATCAAAAAGATTTGTGTAGCCAGGGATATAACTAGCCCTGACCGACATTGAAAGATGCAGTCTAATTAAATATCGACCTTGTTCGGAGGTATAAAGTTTGCGAAATGATGCATCTACCAAGATACGAATAGGTTTTGTAGATTCCTCTTCACTAGGTATGAGAACACCCTGTATAGGCGCGTGTTCTGTACCAGTTAAGTGCAGGCAAGACCCAGTCACATAGCTGACCAATCACATCATGATTTTTAACGGTCGCCATTTGGAAAGTAATTGGAATCATTGGTTAACACGTTCCTCGTGTTACAGAAACTGTCGAAAGTATGGTTGTTTTGAGTTTCTTGACCCTAGCTTTTGGCGTTCTGTGATTGGCTACCTGAATAGAGCCAGAGCATGCAAGCCTACGGGCTGTTATCAGACTGTTTGACGAGGAAACTTCTGATGCATTTATTGTGAAGTGGGGAATATAGTATTCAGCTGCGTCCGTGGAATAACTCAAGTACTATTCACTGGATTCTTTTCATATTTTGCATATGGGTTCACCATAGGGAGAGTAATTTTCCTACAGAGTTTTGTGACCATGACCTTCATTTCAAGGTCACAACGAGACATTGTCATTTTACCCTTGTCAGTGGGATATCTAAAAAATCATTGACTATATTCTCTTCATATCTTACACACAGCTTCTCCAAGGGAAGACAAAGGACTGATTAGATTTTGGTAACCTTGACATTATTCTCAAGGTAACAGCGGAACCTCAAGTCATTCGAAATGTTCAACTTGTCAGAGGAATATCAAAAGCTCTGTATTCTCATAATTTTCTTACACCAATGGTTCTTTTAGGGAAGATTCAAGGCCCATGACATTATTTTTAAATTTTGAAGTATTACTTTGTTGCAGAAGATCATATCACCTTGGTGACAACTGCTTGTTTATTTATCATTTGTTTTAGTTCTGTGTCTGACTGTTCTGATGTCAAAGAACTCAATACGAAGGTAGATGACACACTTATTTATATATTATCAGTCATATTATACATGAGAGAGTTTGTTATCCCCCGCCACAACGAAGTTGGCGGGTGATATAGAAATGAGCTCCGTCTGTCCGTCTGTTCGTCCGGGCTTTTCCATTCCAGCCTCAAACTTCAAAACTATTCAATATATTTTGCTGAAACTTTGTACAGGTATTAACCAAGTAGTCTAGATGTGCCTTTTGCTATATAGAAATTTGAGAATATATTTTTTTTTTTACGAATGCAAACAATCTGGACTTAGAACCAAGAAGAGGGAAAACTATATTCCGGCCTCAAACTTCGAAACTATTCAATATATTTTGCTGAAACTTTGTACAGGTATCAACCAAGTAGTCTAGATGTGCCTTTTGCTATATAGAAATTTGAGAATATATATATATTTTTTTTCCAAAGGCAAACAGTCTGGACTTAGAACCAAGAAGAGGGAAAACTATATTCCAGCCTCAAACTTCAAAACTATTCAATATATTTTGCTGAAACTTTGTACAAGTATCAACCAAGTAGTCTAGATGTGCCTTTTGCTATATAGAAATTTGATCACTTATGAGTTATGAGTTATAACAATTTTCAAGAAAGTAAATGCATTATATATTCAAAATGCATAAATATATTCAAAATTCCTACATGGCGGGGGATATGGTCGACTCTGTCTGCTTGTTTCTTTTCAGACATATTGCATTTAGGATATTGTAACAAACAACTTTTTTCTCAAATACACAATTCTTAATTGATGGTAAAAATAAGTATTGGAAACGTTTATAACATTTTATGAACGAAATAATACAAATACTATATGAATGCGTTAAATACCAATATATGAATAAGCTTGAAAGGTAACCAGTACGAAAGTGTTTTTTTGCCAATTCAAGTGGTATTAAACCAACGTTTCATACATACAAATGTCAAAGCAGTCATAATTTTCTAAGAAGATATCAGGACAAACTAATACACAAACAAACAAACATCCATTATCACAATGGATAGAAATATCTTGCAATTGAACATAAATAATGGTTGTTTTAGTTGAGTTTTTCTGAAAAGAAATGGCACAAACTTCGCGGCTTCCTGATTGACTTAAAGAGTGAGAACTTTGACCCGGACCGCATGATCAGTGACACGCCCCCGTCCCAGATACAGGACGTGAAAGAAACCCTCATACTTCAGGTAACATGTTGTTTTATCAATTTCTTCATTTTTAGCAAATTAGTTAATTGATTTGCATTTGTATGTTGGGGGAGGTAATATTTCTTGCAAGGCATTTTGTTATTGCGCACATTTATGATATCTGTGCTTTGTATTTAGTAGAGAACTGTTCTACACGCAGTAAATGCTACACTGAATTTCAGTGCAGTACCACCATTGCAATTGGTTCGCTAGTTCCAGCTGTTGCTCTCAGGTTTTCATCACAATGAATTGCCACAATTGTGTTGCAAGCTTTCTCCCTGCAGTAATATTATAATGGCAGCTGTGATATAAGTGAAATGCTCTTGAAAGAGGTGTTAAACTCCAAATCACCTCCCTTCACCTTTGCATTATTACACTGTATAAAGACAAATATGTTTCATTTTCATCTCCCTCACTTGACCTGCAGTAGATACCTTGTCTGCATGTTCAATTGTAATTCAGTAAAGTGTCACCAATATTCAGCTCACTATTGCAGCTTTCACTGCAGTGCCTAGGAATAATGATGCTGAAGGCTTTCTAGTAGTCTGTAATCCAGACCCCTTAATTTAAAGAGCTGAGGCAAGCATACAATGCGGCAAGTCTACAGAGCTCATCTGTACAAATGGGCACTGCCCACAACCCAGAATCCACATCTCAGAGGTTCCTTTTTATTTTATTAAAATTTTGAAATTTTAACAAAAATTCATTTCAGAGGCTAAATGTCAGACGAGCTTTCCAGCTACTAAATGAATTAAAACCTGGAATATTCAGCATCAAGGCAGGGCTGGGTGACCCACTTCATTCCTGGATAATCTGAGTTAGAATGTTTCTTCCCTTCCCTACACTGAGAGTCTGAGACAAGTGTTGAGAAACTTGTCGTGTCATCCTGTCTTAATTTGAACGCTAAGTGCCTGATAGGCAACCGGTTGTAATATGTTGGCCAGTGCAATGTGCATGGAAAAATGTGATTTATAAATGGACTACTACTATTATCATTTTACTGTGATAACAATTTAAAACAAAATATCTTAAAAGGAGGGTTTAACATTTCACAACTTGATAAAGACATTTTGTTGAAAAATAAAAACAATGAGAATAGAAGCCATTCATCGGCGCTGTGAGTGGGGAGGGTGTGAGATGATCGTGAACTTTGTAAGCCGGGGCGGGGGGGGTTTCTTGTGAGGCGGAGGGAGGGAGGGGGGAGAGAGGGGGTATGACATGATCGTGAACTTTGTAAGCCATGGGGGGTATTGCCCAACCAGGTCATATTTTGTGTGTTTGACAATGCCGTTTTAGTCCTTTAAGCCGAAAATATGACACTTTCGCCTTATCAAGAACTGCTACATCCCAAAAAACTGACATTTTTGGGTGGGTACTTTGCAAAATCAGTTTTTCTCAATATATTTGTTCTTAAATATCTGGATTTGCGTTTACATCTCGATTTTGGCCCCCCAACAAAATTTCAGGCTGCCCCCCCTGTTCCTACGCATATGATACATGGTTAAAACACAGTGAAATTGAAAGATATTTGTGAAGTTAATACTTTGATGTCTTAACATTTCACAACTTGATAAAGACAAGCGCACATTTGTTGAAAAATAAAATTAATGAGAATTGAAGCCATTCATCGGCGCTGCGAGTGGGGAAAATTTTGCTACGGCCTAATAGCATATTGTTTATTAGTTTTATGATACGTTGTGTTATTATGTGAATATTCTGTCAGTGTATATGTTTTATTATTACATAATTGTAAAATTGGGATAAATGTAACGTGTGGTAATGTTACGAAATGCCAAGAAACCAAGATGGCGGATGCTGCGGATAGATCCCTTTAAGGTTGATCATCTGATTTGATCTCCACAGGAGGAAGTACAACAGCTTCAGGAAGCTCTAGATGGTCACATGACCCGCGTCAATGATCTACAGCGTACCCTCGAGGAAAAGGTACTGATTTCAATTATCTGTTCACTGCAGCTGGCTGCCATTGATATGTACATGTTTGTTTACTATTGAATATAATGAGCAACTCAACTTCTTGAAAGAAATCCAACACAAATTCAATGCAGTGAGAAATAACAGTTCTTGTTTAATACCAAGTTTATCTGTTCTTGTATGCCAGACTGGTAATATGTTTACACTTTTATCTTCCAGATTTTTATCTTCCCAGTTGGTGCAAAAATTGTCTCTCAAAATGTCATGTTGTGCATACTAGAACTTTTTTTTTTCAACAAGAAATTTAACAACTTGCTTCAGTCTGTTGCGAATAATTAGTAAATCTCCACTAATTGCTGTTGCATAGACTGGAGCCATACAAGAGCTGGAGAGACAACGAGACTTGGCTATAGGAAAACTTGAGACTATCACTCTGTCAAACAAGTCCAAACAAGGTAAACTTAGTGAAAGTTCTCAGAATAACACTTACAATATAACTTAACACTTTCACAAGTTCTGATGAAAACGAACCTACTTTTAGTTGCGGATGTGTTGAAAACGCTTGTACGATAGAATAGTTTGGGCTGAGCTTAGCTGAACTGTAGCCAGTGTTATCAATGTGAGTAAATGTGTCAATTAAAATTACAAATGGCCAACAGGTCAGGAGACAGAAGACACGGCAGAGAACAGTGTGGTGGCAGGAATGTATGCAGATATGTTGGACAGTCTGAAACCAGAGACTGTCTCAAAGGTATGTATGTGGCGACTGAAACAAGAATACTGATTAAAATAGCTCTCATTTGATTTCACTTAAAGGAAGGCCGAAATAAAATATTTTCTATTGAATTCTTAACTGCAATTGGTTCATTAGACTATTTTGTGAAAAATGAGACCAAAACAAAATCCACACGTTGTTCCTATATTAAACTAGAGCGGCTTAAAAACACCGAAAAACATCGTCTGCTTTTCACCCGTGACCAACAAACCAAAAATGGGGCGGGGCTTAGAGAGTTGGAAGATACCGGAAGTGACGTACGTGAAGGGACGGGTGTAAACATTCGCTTACTATTTACAATGGCAAACACTGGGGAATCGGTCAGTTAATCTGTTATATCTATGCTTTGCAATGATGCCACATCGCTGTTCTGCTGTGTAATCTGTTCGAGTAATATGAGTTATCAAGTTTCACTTTACAAATTTACCAAAATATCGTTATATATATATCAAATCAAATATAATTGGTATAACTAGTGAGAGACGGTGGATTCATAGACGTTCGTAGACATAGGATAAATCAATGCTAATGATATATAAGATGACAAAATGAAACCAAGATATGATAATATGAACGAAGTACAGTTGAGACAACGAAATCAGATAGTCGGTGTTGTTATTTTTTGTTAGAGATTGTTTGTGTTTAAAATAAAAAAACAAACGTGAGATAAGCACGCCGGCGAAGTAGACCCTATTGTAAGCCATCGACAATAAAAGCACTTCACAACATCCTGTTTTTAAACATCGTTAATCAACCGACAACCTAATTTACTAACTGTACATTACAAAAATCAAAATAACTCACCACATATTTTAAAACATCAAAAGAATAATACGTCTACGAATCCACCTACGAAAACATCGCATCCCAATGTTACATTTTACGATTTAGTTATCACTTATTACACCTTAAAACATTCAGAATTTCATAGTTTATAAGATAATGTTTTCAATAAAATGTGTGGTTAATCAAATATAATCAAATAAACATCGTATTAAATTGACAATTCATCAAGAGTGTCAATTAATGTAAGAAACTTACCTTATAAACGTATCCAAAAGGACAATATGAATATCCAAATGCACATTAGACACAAAATGTTAACCTATAATTCCATCAATGACAGTACTTGGAAACAGAAGATGGTCAAATAATAACCCTCTTTCAGCAAAAGTCTTTTCGCAAATGGCAAGATAGAAAACCAAATAGTAATGATGATTTTACACTAAAAATAATTTCATTGGTACATTAGATTTAAACAAGAGTTTTTATTGGCTAACTTGATAGGGATATGTTCATTGGCTGACAATTTCTAGACTGAATGTCGCGTAGAGTGTATTGTGTGTCACCAAGACAAGACGTTGGCAATAAACATGACATGCTGGTCACCGACTTGTGTTATATAATTGAGTCGGTCCAGTAAACTTGTTATCTGTACAAACATAATTACACTCCTTCCTTCTCACATACTCAGCTTCTTAATTGCGTAAACTAATGTGCTGTAACAACACTTCTCCCCTTTGATCTGGAAGAAACATCTATATGGTCCGCTAAACTGAGAATTGTGTGTTGATGTGCAGAAGTGATACATAAAAGCTATCAGACTATTAATTAAACCATTTCGTTTTCATTAACGATATGTTCATTAAAATGCTTCTGGTAACATAATTCTTTTATTCGATAATGTTCGTTGTCTATATCAATCTGTGTATATGTTTAGCGTGCACAATAGAGCAATCTTCATGTAAATTTCATTGAGCTTGTTGACCAATACAGTTCATTTATTTATTCATGAAAGTGAAGTGAAAATGGTTTGCATTCCATTACATCATATATAGAATATTTTAATTGACAAACTTAAGATACAGTAATCTTTATTAAAAACATAATGTTATTTATAAATCTGCAACGTTGTCTCGCTTGTTTGAACAGTCAATCGTTCAGTGTATATGAAGTTATACCTACCATATATATTTATTCATTAATACATACAAAACAAAATTAACATGCCGATTATTCAACATACTTTGATCAATTGATGCTACTTAATCTCTGTTCACCCGATTCCCGCGATAATCTTCTTCCCTTGTTTCAGTGTCACTTGAACTGTCATACCTTCCCTTCTAGTTCCGCGATTAATTGCTACAAACATACTATACAAAAGCGCAGAATGCACTCTAATAAAGCACGCCCCGGTTGTTGTAACCATATAAAATCGCTAGTTGAATAGTTTAGTAATCCGTTTATCGAAAATTGGGGTTGTTTTGATGAAGTTTTCTGTCTTATATGAGCAGTTTAAAAGTGGGGAAAACGCGTTAAATTATGATTAGCGGCCATGTAGAGGCTCCTTCACGTACGTCACAGCCCGATACGCTTCAGTGACCACCCCCGCCCATTTTCATTCTGGTCGCCGGGGCTTAATTGGGCACTTTTTAAAAAAGCCGTATATAAGTTATTTATGGGTCGATTTCAAAATTTTTAAATCGAGCAATTGTCAAATTGAAACCCCTTTTCAACGAATCCGAAAGTGACCATATGTCATTTCATCTAACCTTTAAGCAAGAGATTTCAAAACCCTGGTAAACCTATCACAGATTCCATTTGTTACTTTGTCAGCTATTTCTTTTCCCTTTTGACCAGGAAGGTTTTACCAAATGTAAGACACGTCAGAGGTTGACAGTGGGTGAATTGCATCAGCGCCATATATTGTTGTAGATCAAACTGTTTGACGTTCGACATGCCATTGAAAAATGAACTGTCAGCAATTCAATTCACTATAGGCAAAATCACTCAACTTAAGAGTTTGATGTTTGTATTTCTGCCTCAGAATAACACTAGTGAAGGGATACAGATCTATTATAACACAGGATTCAGGAATCAAACGATATTTAATAAAAATATTGAAACTTGACGGTTCCCTTACAGACAGAGGTACTGACAGCGCTAAGGGAGACAATCACTGAGGCAGTGACACAGAAGACGTACCTCGACAAGCTCATGTGTGTCGTCATCGAGGAGGCTCCATGGTTACTTGACATAATCGATGCCGACCTTGCTGACCTCGGTGACCTTGGCACGAAAGGCGAAGGCGATGGAGAAGAGTTCTGTTAGGTGCTACCTGGAAAGGTTCTTTAGTCAAGAGAGGTAGTGCTTGTCATCATGACCTCGGTCATACCTTCCACGGAGGTTTTTCCATCCTAACCTCTGGTGCATTTGGATCACTTTCTGAAATTCTAGAAATAGAGGATTCTGATTGGTTGCATTGTTAGTTCAATCAGCAATGTATTAAACTGAACATTCCATCACTGTCAAAATGATCAGAGTTGCTTCATCTATGCGATGCATACATATTGTTTACATAACTGAAGTTAGTTGCAGATGTAATATGTTGTTTAATTGGACAAAAATAGAACTTTATCATTGTTGCTTACTTTTTTGCAAGTGGATTTTGTGAGAATCATGAAATATGGCCCATATGCAATAGAGTTAAGGATAGAAGAACTGAGTGGAGTAACATCTGAGAATGGTCCTTGGTGACTACATGTTTTAAGAGAATTTGTGGTTGTGGTGCTGACTTTGGAATGGTAGAAGGAGTAGAAAAGAACAGTTAATCTCTAAAAGCACTATTTGTAAGATCTTATTTTGGCAATGATAGGAGGGGACAATCAGGTGTGTAAATTCTTGTCTTAGAAATTTGTTTAAGCAGTCTCATAAATTTTGATTTAATTTATTTAATCTTGGTTATCAAGTCCACCGACTCCATAGTACAGCTCCATGAACTCGTAATGCAAGTGCCAAGTTCTTACACAACGACTCTACTCTTGTGTCCCTAGGTAAACTAGACCCCTATCTTCCTCACAAAGATCTGGACACTCTTCCACTCGCTGTGGAACAGATAGATTCCATAATTGACAAAATACATGCCCTGGGTCTACATTTTCAAAGCTTTCTTAGTACTAAGACGGTCTTAAGTCAATGTTATATATGGTACTTACTACTCTTAGGGTTAATAGAGGTTAAGAAATGCAGGTCCAGTGCCTTGGCAGTGTGCTTAACTTAGAGATATTAAAGGGCTGTGGTAATTAGAACAGCCTTTTGGAGATGGGCACATGTCTATGAAAGACATTAAGAAAAGACAACACGAAACTGCATGTGATTTACAGTGATTGCCCAGTTTGAAGCTAGGGAGTCAGGGTGGTGCCTTATATGCTTGAATATTAACAGAAGGTACTTGTTAGGATTTAGGGATGCAACCATGCATGTAGGTCACAATACGATACGTACCTCGATACAGCTGCCACGATTCTATATGAATCACGATACCCAAAGTTTTATTTAAACCTGGGCCTCAAAGTACAGAAAGTTTGAATCATTCAGTTTTATGTTTCATCAGACAGTTTATATTTTAAATTCTCAATGTTTTCATGTTGAAATACTATAACACTCTAATGAGAAAGCATTTACTCTATTCGACAAGACTAGAAATAGATTTCACTGTATATAATGTTGTATCGTATCGTATAGTTTCACTGGCAAATCGTATCGTGTATCGTATCGTACGCCTATGAATCGCGATGCACCGGTGTATCGGTGTATCGTTGCACCCTTATTATGATTCATAGGAAGGAGTACTAATAATGTTGATTTTGGTACTCACAAAAGCTCTCTCACCTAACACTCACTGCCCTTTTTATGATTTATCTTACAAATTAAAGAAATTATATTTTGAATCTGTTCATCTACTGCCAAATGTACTTTGAATCACTCATGGTGTGGCATACAATCATTGTAATTGTAAAATTATCTCAGTTTTGGGAAATTGGCAGGGGTTGCATATTTCTATTTGTCTTGGAGGAAATATTTATTATGTTTCGGTGCTTATCAGACAAAATGATGGTGTATACACCCATACTTCCATTGGATCTAATTCTATTGATGTATTGATGAATTGTTGATAGAATTAGTGACTACATTTCATGAACCCTATTTAATGAGATTGATGTCCCTAAATTTAGGGTTTATTATTTCATGGGTAAACATTTGAATTGGATTACTTTTGTCATTTAGCTTTAGAATTTATTTTATTATTGGTAAAACATATTGATAATGATATGATTTTAAATTAAATGTATTTTGGTATATAGTTTTTCCATAACCATTATAATCATGATCTAGATTACATTTATATATTTTATAGCATTAATTTAGTTCTACCAAGTTATAATCAAGGATTTTCTATTTTAAAAGAATTTCAACGAAGCCACTCAGATATGGAGTTAGTAGAGGTAAGGTTTGCATATATAGGCTTTGACTAAAATGAATGCTGATGACTTTTAAATTGTTTAAATGTTACTCATAATATCTAAAATGTACCTCAATGTGCCTTATACATTTGAAATTCTCTATATGATTACTGATCATTACAGGGTTATGAATAATTTAGAAGGTATTTATGAATTTATTTCTCTGTGTGTGATATTTCATCAAGGGGGGACCATTAATAATACTGGAGTCAAATATTTACTTTGACATTTGGGTAAAGGTCACATTATCCTGTTTCATGACACAACAGGCTGCCTTGTTCATGGATTTATGTTGTATATTCAGTGTACCTGCTACTCTCTGCTGATTACCACAGGTGTCCTTGATTAAGTGTCCTTGATTAAGTGTTCTTGATTAAGTGTCCTTGATTAAGTGTCCTTGACTAAGTGTCCTTGATTAAGTGTCCTTGATTAAGTGTCCTTGATTAAGTGTCCTTGATTAAGTGTCCTTGACTAAGTGTCCTTTTTTAAGTGTCCATTATTAAGTGTCCTTTATTGAGTGTCCTCGATTAAGTGTCCTCGATTAAGTATCGCTTAGAAACAGCGTTTTAAAGACATATACCTTTATAGACCCTACCCTATTACTATACAAATGGAAAGGGATGTAACAACGAAACCACCCCATGCTCATTTCCTTTTATATAGTAATAAGGTAGGGTCTATATAGGTATATGTCTTTCAAACGATGATACACGCCCCTGTATTTGGAAGACTCATAGACCCAGAAAAATCAACAGAAATAAAAATACTGGTAGTGGTACCTTCCCCATTGGTATTTGATTAGAAAACATGTGCCACAACCAGCGCTTATTTGTTATTCTTGAAAGTGTTTTTCATCCCTGGAGTTTATTAAAGGAAATATTATACACTGTATACAGGTAGTTATCATGAAATATTAATTTCATTTGAAAATGTGGATGTAATTGTTTAAGCTGCTGGAAACATTATTTATGGCATTTATAAAGTCTAGAGTTTATGTGGCAATTAACTAGCTAGTCAAATATTTTACAATATACACCAGATCAGTTTCATTATTCTGTCACTGTCAATCATAGTCCTTCATGTACGTCCATATTACATTTCTGTATGTATACAGATAATTCTTGTTAATGTCATACAACACGAAGGAAGAAATTGAAATTTTCTTAGAAAGGGAATATTAAAAAATCTATTTTTAATCAAATCCTGTTTGATATTTCAATTTGTTTGATTAAGGAACACTCTATTTGTTTTTTTAAAGATTGAAGTTAAACAGTGACTAAAACTTCATACAATTGTTTTGTATGGATAATCTCTTTCACACAAGCATTTGAATACCCAAACACAGGCAATGTCATTGTATGAAATAAAGCTTGAATAGAACATTTAAGAAGAACCTCATAAAATTACCAGCCCAGATGGTCCTTACACCATAACTCAAAACCTGTTATTATATCCAGACTTGTTGTTTGTCATTCCCCACAACGAAGTTGACTTTAGTAATAAAATGACCTCTGTTTGTCTGTCTGTCCGTGCAGGCTTTTGTAATTGGACCATAACTAAAAAATTGTTTATATTTCATGAAATTTTGTATATGTATCAAACAAGCAGTGTAGATGTGCCTTTTAGGGTTTTCAATGTCCTTTGAATTGTTTCTTATTGTTTTCATGGAAACGCACTTTGAAGTTTGTTTCGAAACAAGAACTCCAAAAACTGTAAGCCCTAGCTCAATGAAACTTAGTATGTGGAACAATAATCATGTGTAGATCTGGTTATAGGGTTTTTCGACTTTTTCAAAATTTTATTTTTAGTCAATTCCATATACCGGTAATACAAATTACAAATTCATTTCTGGACCAGTACTTGAAAATCGTACAGCTGCATGAACTCAATACAACTTGAGAAATAGATCAATATTCTTTTGAAGCGTGAATTGATCACCAATGATTTGAGTATTTTATTATAACAATTTTCAACAGAAAGATGTAAGTGCTTAAGGATTAGTTAGAGGGTAATGCCATGTTCTATATATTTCACAATTTTCATATTGGGCGATGGATATAGCCCACTGTCTATTTGGTTGATTTTATGAATAATTAATGATTTGTTTTTCGGGCATGAATGATTTTCACTCTCTTGGTACATGCATACAAGATTACGCAAATGGCGGCAAACAGGCTTTTAATACGTCGGCAACATTTCACTCGAAAAGAAGTTTGAGTAGCATATTTACTTACAAATTTGTCAAAATCATGTGAGAAGATTCCGTAAAACAATTTAATAATTTCTTCCTTACGTGTGAACAAATTTTCCATTTTGAAAGGAAAAGGAAACATGTTGTTTTTGTTTTTTACAAATATAAATATGAGAGTTATTGAATATGAAAGTGACCAACATACTGAATTTTCCAGAATTGATATCGTTTGACGTTGTTTTAAGTTTATCCCATTTATTTCTGTTATTAATTCTTTATATTTATCCTCACAAGCATTCCACTGGTTCTGTTACGATGTCACACTGTACCTCACTATGCAAACTAATACTTTTGTTGAATTTCACTTTGAGTGATAATTCTAGTAAGTCACACAAAAACTGGCAATGGTAAAACCTTTTTTTCTTCAAATGTTGATATTAATATGTTATATTCAAGTATGTTCTAAATAAAACTTTTTAAAGAGTTCTTTGTGTTTCTGTGTTTTCAATTAGAGCTCACTGCAGTGACATTCATGTCCTCTTTAGAAATACATGTCATTAAAGGGGCAGTAGCACGTTTTTTGCAAAATTTATTTTATCAAATTTCCAATTTATAATGATAGTTAATGTCATTAAAATTAACTTTAGAGGGCAAACCATCTTATTATACAAACCAATTATCCATAGTGGTTAATACGGTGTTGAGTATAAAGCAGAAATTGCATGGCGGCCATTTTATTGTGAACACAATTTATTATTTTGTATTTAAAAAACGATTCCTATGGCTTTACCGAATTATGTACACTCATTTTTAACTTTGATTTTTAGAAGAGAGAAGGGTGTTTTACTATTGGTGAAATTATTTTTCAAATACATTTCATCAACTTATTTGAGCGAAAAAACGTGCTACTGCCCCTTTAATATAATAGTGAACAAATGTAACAGTGTCGTGTATTGGATCCCACTATCTGCAATAGATTCTTGTACTTCGTTCGGGATTCGAACTAATAACCTCAGAATCAAGCACCAACAGCTGACAAACAACAGCTTACCCACTCAGTCACAGAGACCTTGAAAAAAACCTAGGTTCAACGATTGGTACTTTAGCTGTTTTTCATTCAGTACCCCTCTGATATATGTAAAGTGACACAGCTCCCAAGGCTGAATGCAATAAAAATACATGAGATTAATATAGTGAACACATGTAACATTGTTAAAAAGGAGGTCATGCTGTTAGATTATTGTATTTGTTTTCAGTCCTTTTGGGATTCGAACCAGAATCCTCACAATCAGACACCAATGCTAACAGCCAATGTGACATCGGAAAAAATCTCACAAGATCAAGCAACTGATGGAAAACTATTTTACATTCAGTACCACTTAGATGACACAGCTCCCAAAACAGAATGCATTATATGAATCAGAATCTCTGCTTGCCAAGCTAACTGTACTGATGATTCACTGACTGGAATCAGTGATTCTGGAGAATAAGACGAAAATAGGTTTTAATGCTGTGGTTCCTTGGGCCCTTATTAATCAAGATATCCATGATCTAAGGAGTGACAGTAGGAGTATGTACACGAGATGCCAACTGTCTGTAGTCACTACAGAGCTGGTTCTAGAGAAGAAAGACGAAATAGGTTTTTGAGGTCAGGACTGATGAGCTAAAAACGTTTTCAGGAGTGGCCAATGTTGCCCTTACTAGGGGTCACATGGTCACCAAATGTACAATTTCAATCCCAAATGTCTTAGGAGTCGATTACTTCTGGAGAAAAAGCCTAAAATAGTTTTTTTGGGCCATGGCATCTGAGGACCACCAGGGCCACAAACTCTGCAATTTAAGATCCCAATTTGCTAAGGAGTATGTACACAAGATTTCAGCTTTCTTGGCCTTTTCGTTCATGAGAAGATGAAAAAGATTTTACAGCGCCACGGGGTCACCAAATCTATGATTTCAGACCCCTATTGACGATGGTGCCTGTACCTACAATTTCACCCCGCTGGAGCCAGTGGCTCTTGAGAAGAAGTCGAATAAGGGAAAAGTTTATAGACGGACGGACGGACGGTCGCCTGACGCAATGCCATTCAAGCCTGTTGAGCTAAAAATTCATTCCAAATTTGGTGTGAAAAGTACCATTTGCTCCCCGGAAACGCTTTAAATTTTTAAAAAAGCTAGGGGGGGCGGGGGGGGGGGGGGGGTTGGGATTTTGAAACGTATTAAAAACGTATCAAAGCACCCTCCTCCCACCAAACACATCTGTAGGAACAACATTCTTTTCAATTTCGTCTGAAAATTGGGTTGCCATGTCGTATTTTTAGCTCATCAGGCCTGAAAGGCCCGATGGGCTTATGGCATGGGATGGCGTCCGTCCATCCGTCCGTCCGTCCGTAAACTTTTCACTTTTTCGACTTCTCAGGGGTAGACGCTCGCTGGAAATCTTTACTAGCCCGAAGTGCTCTTCGGGTTAGTGACATATGTTAATCTGTAGTGATACAAACAAATTTCATTAGCCCTTCTGAATTTTCACTAGCCTCGGGCTAGCGGACTAGTGCGAGTGTCGATCCCTGCTTCTTCTCCAGAACCAATAACTCTAGAGAGCTGAAATGTTATGTACAGACTCCTTGGCCAATAGGGATTCTAAATTGTAGATTTGGTGACTCTGTGACCCCAAATAAGGGCCCCAGGGGTCATAACCTTAAAAGCTATTTTCATCTTCTTCTCCAGAACCAATGACTCCAGAGAGCTGAAATTTTATGTACAGACTCCTTGGCCAATGGGGATTCTAAATTGTAGATTTGGTGACCATGTGACCCCAAATAAGGACCACAGGGGTCATAAGCTATAAAGCTATTTTCATCTTCTTCTCCAGAACCAATGACTCCAGAGAGCTGAAATTATATGTACAGACTCCTTGGCCAATGGGGATTCTAAATTGTAGATTTGGTGACCCTGTGACCCCAAATAAGGGCCTCACAGGCCATTACCTAAAATCTTGTTTTCATCTTTTTCTCCGGAACAAAAAGATCTAGAAGGCTGTAATATTGTATGCAAACTCTTTAGCCAATGGGGATTCAAACTTGTAAATTTGGTGACCCTGTGACCCCAAATATGGGCCACAGCCTAGAAAAAACCTTTGAAAATGAATTTTGAACTGATATTTTATGACACTTCAACCACTTTATTTGAAATGTATGTCGACTTTAGATAACAATCTACATTGTGGACATGTTTGTCAAATTGATGTAATCAATGTGAATTGTAACATGATTTCGGTGTATCCTTGATTCTGATTGGTTGATTTGCCTATGTTGAATTACAATGAATACCCGCAAATTACTTGGGGCGAATCACCGCGAACATATACATCGTGTTCACAAGATTCGGCCCGACTCAAAATTTATTTTTTCTATTTCTCTTAATATTTGCTCCTTTCTCAAATTTGACAGGTGGCATTGTCATTTTCTTACTTGTGTATAGCAGTATAGGTCACAAATAACTCTCAAAATTAATTAGTTTCAAGTAACTAAAATGTTTTTAACGAGTAAGATTTGTCAAAGTTTGAAGCCTTCTTCCATGCGGCTGTGTTTACCGAATGCCGTTGCCATGGCATGACGTCATAGTGATCAACCGTTTTGACGTCACAATGCTAGAGTCATTGTCACAATGGGTTAGGGCAAGTTTAAGATTTTTGTTCCTTGGTCTTTTACTGTGTTGATGTCGTAGATAAATGTTTATCGCCATCTAAAAGGATACGTGAATATTATGAAGTGAACATAGTAAAGTGACACTGTTTGAGCTTATGTGTAAATTGTTGCTAATGTACATATTACGCCGAGTATTTACATTTGGTTTGACCTGGATACACCTCTAACAAAAATGGAACAGTCGCAAAGTCCTTTCCACTCAGAGATAGGTACGCAAAAAGAGAGTTCGTTTCAAAACGCCTGATAACTAACGGTCATGTTACAATATCGATAAATAGTTGCGTTTGTAAAATTTCCGGGATTCATTGCTATTCAAGACCCGTAAATTTCAGCGTTTAAAACCTCCGGCTAACGCCGTCGGGTTTTAAACTAAATTTGCGGGTGTTGAATAGCAATGAATCCCGGAAATTTTACAAACGCAACTATTTATCTTATAAATGAGAACTATTGAATAGCCTATGAACTGAAAATTGTGACAAGGCATAAAGGACTAAATTGAAGAGGAGTTAAGAATTCTTTTATTTTACATGAGATATGTGAACTGCATATGACTGGTGATGAAATGATAAGATAAGATTATTTTCATCTTCTTCTCCAGAACGAAAAGACCTAGAAGGTTGTCATGTTGTGTAATGAGTCTTTAGCCAATGAAGATTCTAAATTGTAGATTTGGTGACCCTGTGGCCCCAAATAAGGGCCTCACAGGCCATTACCTAAAATCCTGTTTTCATCTTTTTCTCCGGAACAAAAAGATCTAGAAGGCTGTAATATTGTATGCAAACTCTTTAGCCAATGGGGATACAAACTTGTAAATTTGGTGACCCTGTGACCCCAAATATGGGCCACAGCCTAAAAAAAACCCTTTGAAAATGAATTTTGAACTGATATTTTATGACACTTCAATCACAATGATTTGAAATATATGTCTACTTTAGATAACAATCTACATTGTGGACATTTTTGTCAAATTGATGTAATCAATGTGAAATGAGAACTATTGAAAAGCCTATGAACTGAAAATTGTGACAAGGCATAAAGGACTAAATTGAAGAGGAGTTAAGAATTCTTTTATTTTACATGAGATATGTGAACTGCATATGACTGGTGATGAAATGATAAGATAAGATTATTTTCATCTTCTTCTCCAGAACGAAAAGACCTAGAAGGTTGTCATGTTGTGTAAAGAGTCTTTAGCCAATGGAGATTCTAAATTGTAGATTTGGTGACCCAGTGGCCCCAAATAAGAGCCCCGTAGGCCATTACCTAAAATCCTGTTTTCATCCAGAACAAACTAGAAGGAATATTTTGTTCAGAATGTTTAGATGTTTGGATGACAAGGCTTAGAACCGAGATTGTTCAGCCAAGGTGATTCAAAATTGTACTATGTACCATGAGATTCATCACATTGCCTGTTCTCTTTAAGCCTTATACAGTTAGATCAGTGCTGCCAGTGTTTAGTGCAAGCAAGAGTCTATTACATAATTTGGCGGTAAAACACAAAAAACACAGCTGGCTTGTAACCAGAGCCAAGGGGTCAGAATATTGCATAATCTCCTGTGTGTTGACCTTGCTGAGTGCTCTCTCTCAATTTCAAGACTAAGATTTGTCAGGGTTAGGGATTGTGCATTATATTGAGACAACATATTTCTGTCTTCATCATCAAACAAAATAAACTCTGATGAGCTACAGAGCCCATGGCTCTATTTTTACTAGAAGATGCTGTAGGATCAAAATTTTCATCCATATTAGTGTTAAAAATAGGTTGAGGACTCGTCATATTATCTGTCTCTGAAAAAATAGTATGAGAAAAGAAATTTTCTTCAAATTGACACGTACTATTTGCTCCTAGAAAGCGCTATTGAATTTTTTTTTCGTGGGTGAAAATTTGGGGGGCCGTGCCCCCCCCCCCCCCCCAGTTTCAGAAGGGGGGGGGGGGGGGGGGGGGGGGGGGGGGTCACGGCCCCCCTGTTCCTACGCCTATGCAAGTCTATTATTTTCAATTTCAATTTTCTATTTGAGCGAAAAAACGTGCTACTGCCCCTTTAATATAATAGTGAACAAATGTAACAGTGTCGTGTATTGGATCCCACTATCTGCAATAGATTCTTGTACTTCGTTCGGGATTCGAACTAATAACCTCAGAATCAAGCACCAACAGCTGACAAACAACAGCTTACCCACTCAGTCACAGAGACCTTGAAAAAAACCTAGGTTCAACGATTGGTACTTTAGCTGTTTTTCATTCAGTACCCCTCTGATATATGTAAAGTGACACAGCTCCCAAGGCTGAATGCAATAAAAATACATGAGATTAATATAGTGAACACATGTAACATTGTTAAAAAGGAGGTCATGCTGTTAGATTATTGTATTTGTTTTCAGTCCTTTTGGGATTCGAACCAGAATCCTCACAATCAGACACCAATGCTAACAGCCAATGTGACATCGGAAAAAATCTCACAAGATCAAGCAACTGATGGAAAACTATTTTACATTCAGTACCACTTAGATGACACAGCTCCCAAAACAGAATGCATTATATGAATCAGAATCTCTGCTTGCCAAGCTAACTGTACTGATGATTCACTGACTGGAATCAGTGATTCTGGAGAATAAGACGAAAATAGGTTTTAATGCTGTGGTTCCTTGGGCCCTTATTAATCAAGATATCCATGATCTAAGGAGTGACAGTAGGAGTATGTACACGAGATGCCAACTGTCTGTAGTCACTACAGAGCTGGTTCTAGAGAAGAAAGACGAAATAGGTTTTTGAGGTCAGGACTGATGAGCTAAAAACGTTTTCAGGAGTGGCCAATGTTGCCCTTACTAGGGGTCACATGGTCACCAAATGTACAATTTCAATCCCAAATGTCTTAGGAGTCGATTACTTCTGGAGAAAAAGCCTAAAATAGTTTTTTTGGGCCATGGCATCTGAGGACCACCAGGGCCACAAACTCTGCAATTTAAGATCCCAATTTGCTAAGGAGTATGTACACAAGATTTCAGCTTTCTTGGCCTTTTCGTTCATGAGAAGATGAAAAAGATTTTACAGCGCCACGGGGTCACCAAATCTATGATTTCAGACCCCTATTGACGATGGTGCCTGTACCTACAATTTCACCCCGCTGGAGCCAGTGGCTCTTGAGAAGAAGTCGAATAAGGGAAAAGTTTATAGACGGACGGACGGACGGTCGCCTGACGCAATGCCATTCAAGCCTGTTGAGCTAAAAATTCATTCCAAATTTGGTGTGAAAAGTACCATTTGCTCCCCGGAAACGCTTTAAATTTTTAAAAAAGCTAGGGGGGGCGGGGGGGGGGGGGGGGGGGGGGGGGTTGGGATTTTGAAACGTATTAAAAACGTATCAAAGCACCCTCCTCCCACCAAACACATCTGTAGGAACAACATTCTTTTCAATTTCGTCTGAAAATTGGGTTGCCATGTCGTATTTTTAGCTCATCAGGCCTGAAAGGCCCGATGGGCTTATGGCATGGGATGGCGTCCGTCCATCCGTCCGTCCGTCCGTAAACTTTTCACTTTTTCGACTTCTCAGGGGTAGACGCTCGCTGGAAATCTTTACTAGCCCGAAGTGCTCTTCGGGTTAGTGACATATGTTGATCTGTAGTGATACAAACAAATTTCATTAGCCCTTCTGAATTTTCACTAGCCTCGGGCTAGCGGACTAGTGCGAGTGTCGATCCCTGCTTCTTCTCCAGAACCAATAACTCTAGAGAGCTGAAATGTTATGTACAGACTCCTTGGCCAATAGGGATTCTAAATTGTAGATTTGGTGACTCTGTGACCCCAAATAAGGGCCCCAGGGGTCATAACCTTAAAAGCTATTTTCATCTTCTTCTCCAGAACCAATGACTCCAGAGAGCTGAAATTTTATGTACAGACTCCTTGGCCAATGGGGATTCTAAATTGTAGATTTGGTGACCATGTGACCCCAAATAAGGACCACAGGGGTCATAAGCTATAAAGCTATTTTCATCTTCTTCTCCAGAACCAATGACTCCAGAGAGCTGAAATTATATGTACAGACTCCTTGGCCAATGGGGATTCTAAATTGTAGATTTGGTGACCCTGTGACCCCAAATAAGGGCCTCACAGGCCATTACCTAAAATCTTGTTTTCATCTTTTTCTCCGGAACAAAAAGATCTAGAAGGCTGTAATATTGTATGCAAACTCTTTAGCCAATGGGGATTCAAACTTGTAAATTTGGTGACCCTGTGACCCCAAATATGGGCCACAGCCTAGAAAAAACCTTTGAAAATGAATTTTGAACTGATATTTTATGACACTTCAACCACTTTATTTGAAATGTATGTCGACTTTAGATAACAATCTACATTGTGGACATGTTTGTCAAATTGATGTAATCAATGTGAATTGTAACATGATTTCGGTGTATCCTTGATTCTGATTGGTTGATTTGCCTATGTTGAATTACAATGAATACCCGCAAATTACTTGGGGCGAATCACCGCGAACATATACATCGTGTTCACAAGATTCGGCCCGACTCAAAATTTATTTTTTCTATTTCTCTTAATATTTGCTCCTTTCTCAAATTTGACAGGTGGCATTGTCATTTTCTTACTTGTGTATAGCAGTATAGGTCACAAATAACTCTCAAAATTAATTAGTTTCAAGTAACTAAAATGTTTTTAACGAGTAAGATTTGTCAAAGTTTGAAGCCTTCTTCCATGCGGCTGTGTTTACCGAATGCCGTTGCCATGGCATGACGTCATAGTGATCAACCGTTTTGACGTCACAATGCTAGAGTCATTGTCACAATGGGTTAGGGCAAGTTTAAGATTTTTGTTCCTTGGTCTTTTACTGTGTTGATGTCGTAGATAAATGTTTATCGCCATCTAAAAGGATACGTGAATATTATGAAGTGAACATAGTAAAGTGACACTGTTTGAGCTTATGTGTAAATTGTTGCTAATGTACATATTACGCCGAGTATTTACATTTGGTTTGACCTGGATACACCTCTAACAAAAATGGAACAGTCGCAAAGTCCTTTCCACTCAGAGATAGGTACGCAAAAAGAGAGTTCGTTTCAAAACGCCTGATAACTAACGGTCATGTTACAATATCGATAAATAGTTGCGTTTGTAAAATTTCCGGGATTCATTGCTATTCAAGACCCGTAAATTTCAGCGTTTAAAACCTCCGGCTAACGCCGTCGGGTTTTAAACTAAATTTGCGGGTGTTGAATAGCAATGAATCCCGGAAATTTTACAAACGCAACTATTTATCTTATAAATGAGAACTATTGAATAGCCTATGAACTGAAAATTGTGACAAGGCATAAAGGACTAAAATGAAGAGGAGTTAAGAATTCTTTTATTTTACATGAGATATGTGAACTGCATATGACTGGTGATGAAATGATAAGATAAGATTATTTTCATCTTCTTCTCCAGAACGAAAAGACCTAGAAGGTTGTCATGTTGTGTAATGAGTCTTTAGCCAATGAAGATTCTAAATTGTAGATTTGGTGACCCTGTGGCCCCAAATAAGGGCCTCACAGGCCATTACCTAAAATCCTGTTTTCATCTTTTTCTCCGGAACAAAAAGATCTAGAAGGCTGTAATATTGTATGCAAACTCTTTAGCCAATGGGGATACAAACTTGTAAATTTGGTGACCCTGTGACCCCAAATATGGGCCACAGCCTAAAAAAAAACCTTTGAAAATGAATTTTGAACTGATATTTTATGACACTTCAATCACAATGATTTGAAATATATGTCTACTTTAGATAACAATCTACATTGTGGACATTTTTGTCAAATTGATGTAATCAATGTGAAATGAGAACTATTGAAAAGCCTATGAACTGAAAATTGTGACAAGGCATAAAGGACTAAATTGAAGAGGAGTTAAGAATTCTTTTATTTTACATGAGATATGTGAACTGCATATGACTGGTGATGAAATGATAAGATAAGATTATTTTCATCTTCTTCTCCAGAACGAAAAGACCTAGAAGGTTGTCATGTTGTGTAAAGAGTCTTTAGCCAATGGAGATTCTAAATTGTAGATTTGGTGACCCAGTGGCCCCAAATAAGAGCCCCGTAGGCCATTACCTAAAATCCTGTTTTCATCCAGAACAAACTAGAAGGAATATTTTGTTCAGAATGTTTAGATGTTTGGATGACAAGGCTTAGAACCGAGATTGTTCAGCCAAGGTGATTCAAAATTGTACTATGTACCATGAGATTCATCACATTGCCTGTTCTCTTTAAGCCTTATACAGTTAGATCAGTGCTGCCAGTGTTTAGTGCAAGCAAGAGTCTATTACATAATTTGGCGGTAAAACACAAAAAACACAGCTGGCTTGTAACCAGAGCCAAGGGGTCAGAATATTGCATAATCTCCTGTGTGTTGACCTTGCTGAGTGCTCTCTCTCAATTTCAAGACTAAGATTTGTCAGGGTTAGGGATTGTGCATTATATTGAGACAACATATTTCTGTCTTCATCATCAAACAAAATAAACTCTGATGAGCTACAGAGCCCATGGCTCTATTTTTACTAGAAGATGCTGTAGGATCAAAATTTTCATCCATATTAGTGTTAAAAATAGGTTGAGGACTCGTCATATTATCTGTCTCTGAAAAAATAGTATGAGAAAAGAAATTTTCTTCAAATTGACACGTACTATTTGCTCCTAGAAAGCGCTATTGAATTTTTTTTTCGTGGGTGAAAATTTGGGGGGCCGTGCCCCCCCCCCCCCCCCCAGTTTCAGAAGGGGGGGGGGGGGGGGGGGGGGGGGGGGGGGGGGGGGTCACGGCCCCCCTGTTCCTACGCCTATGCAAGTCTATTATTTTCAATTTCAATTTTCTATTTGAGCGAAAAAACGTGCTACTGCCCCTTTAATATAATAGTGAACAAATGTAACAGTGTCGTGTATTGGATCCCACTATCTGCAATAGATTCTTGTACTTCGTTCGGGATTCGAACTAATAACCTCAGAATCAAGCACCAACAGCTGACAAACAACAGCTTACCCACTCAGTCACAGAGACCTTGAAAAAAACCTAGGTTCAACGATTGGTACTTTAGCTGTTTTTCATTCAGTACCCCTCTGATATATGTAAAGTGACACAGCTCCCAAGGCTGAATGCAATAAAAATACATGAGATTAATATAGTGAACACATGTAACATTGTTAAAAAGGAGGTCATGCTGTTAGATTATTGTATTTGTTTTCAGTCCTTTTGGGATTCGAACCAGAATCCTCACAATCAGACACCAATGCTAACAGCCAATGTGACATCGGAAAAAATCTCACAAGATCAAGCAACTGATGGAAAACTATTTTACATTCAGTACCACTTAGATGACACAGCTCCCAAAACAGAATGCATTATATGAATCAGAATCTCTGCTTGCCAAGCTAACTGTACTGATGATTCACTGACTGGAATCAGTGATTCTGGAGAATAAGACGAAAATAGGTTTTAATGCTGTGGTTCCTTGGGCCCTTATTAATCAAGATATCCATGATCTAAGGAGTGACAGTAGGAGTATGTACACGAGATGCCAACTGTCTGTAGTCACTACAGAGCTGGTTCTAGAGAAGAAAGACGAAATAGGTTTTTGAGGTCAGGACTGATGAGCTAAAAACGTTTTCAGGAGTGGCCAATGTTGCCCTTACTAGGGGTCACATGGTCACCAAATGTACAATTTCAATCCCAAATGTCTTAGGAGTCGATTACTTCTGGAGAAAAAGCCTAAAATAGTTTTTTTGGGCCATGGCATCTGAGGACCACCAGGGCCACAAACTCTGCAATTTAAGATCCCAATTTGCTAAGGAGTATGTACACAAGATTTCAGCTTTCTTGGCCTTTTCGTTCATGAGAAGATGAAAAAGATTTTACAGCGCCACGGGGTCACCAAATCTATGATTTCAGACCCCTATTGACGATGGTGCCTGTACCTACAATTTCACCCCGCTGGAGCCAGTGGCTCTTGAGAAGAAGTCGAATAAGGGAAAAGTTTATAGACGGACGGACGGACGGTCGCCTGACGCAATGCCATTCAAGCCTGTTGAGCTAAAAATTCATTCCAAATTTGGTGTGAAAAGTACCATTTGCTCCCCGGAAACGCTTTAAATTTTTAAAAAAGCTAGGGGGGGCGGGGGGGGGGGGGGGGGGGGGGGTTGGGATTTTGAAACGTATTAAAAACGTATCAAAGCACCCTCCTCCCACCAAACACATCTGTAGGAACAACATTCTTTTCAATTTCGTCTGAAAATTGGGTTGCCATGTCGTATTTTTAGCTCATCAGGCCTGAAAGGCCCGATGGGCTTATGGCATGGGATGGCGTCCGTCCATCCGTCCGTCCGTCCGTAAACTTTTCACTTTTTCGACTTCTCAGGGGTAGACGCTCGCTGGAAATCTTTACTAGCCCGAAGTGCTCTTCGGGTTAGTGACATATGTTGATCTGTAGTGATACAAACAAATTTCATTAGCCCTTCTGAATTTTCACTAGCCTCGGGCTAGCGGACTAGTGCGAGTGTCGATCCCTGCTTCTTCTCCAGAACCAATAACTCTAGAGAGCTGAAATGTTATGTACAGACTCCTTGGCCAATAGGGATTCTAAATTGTAGATTTGGTGACTCTGTGACCCCAAATAAGGGCCCCAGGGGTCATAACCTTAAAAGCTATTTTCATCTTCTTCTCCAGAACCAATGACTCCAGAGAGCTGAAATTTTATGTACAGACTCCTTGGCCAATGGGGATTCTAAATTGTAGATTTGGTGACCATGTGACCCCAAATAAGGACCACAGGGGTCATAAGCTATAAAGCTATTTTCATCTTCTTCTCCAGAACCAATGACTCCAGAGAGCTGAAATTATATGTACAGACTCCTTGGCCAATGGGGATTCTAAATTGTAGATTTGGTGACCCTGTGACCCCAAATAAGGGCCTCACAGGCCATTACCTAAAATCTTGTTTTCATCTTTTTCTCCGGAACAAAAAGATCTAGAAGGCTGTAATATTGTATGCAAACTCTTTAGCCAATGGGGATTCAAACTTGTAAATTTGGTGACCCTGTGACCCCAAATATGGGCCACAGCCTAGAAAAAACCTTTGAAAATGAATTTTGAACTGATATTTTATGACACTTCAACCACTTTATTTGAAATGTATGTCGACTTTAGATAACAATCTACATTGTGGACATGTTTGTCAAATTGATGTAATCAATGTGAATTGTAACATGATTTCGGTGTATCCTTGATTCTGATTGGTTGATTTGCCTATGTTGAATTACAATGAATACCCGCAAATTACTTGGGGCGAATCACCGCGAACATATACATCGTGTTCACAAGATTCGGCCCGACTCAAAATTTATTTTTTCTATTTCTCTTAATATTTGCTCCTTTCTCAAATTTGACAGGTGGCATTGTCATTTTCTTACTTGTGTATAGCAGTATAGGTCACAAATAACTCTCAAAATTAATTAGTTTCAAGTAACTAAAATGTTTTTAACGAGTAAGATTTGTCAAAGTTTGAAGCCTTCTTCCATGCGGCTGTGTTTACCGAATGCCGTTGCCATGGCATGACGTCATAGTGATCAACCGTTTTGACGTCACAATGCTAGAGTCATTGTCACAATGGGTTAGGGCAAGTTTAAGATTTTTGTTCCTTGGTCTTTTACTGTGTTGATGTCGTAGATAAATGTTTATCGCCATCTAAAAGGATACGTGAATATTATGAAGTGAACATAGTAAAGTGACACTGTTTGAGCTTATGTGTAAATTGTTGCTAATGTACATATTACGCCGAGTATTTACATTTGGTTTGACCTGGATACACCTCTAACAAAAATGGAACAGTCGCAAAGTCCTTTCCACTCAGAGATAGGTACGCAAAAAGAGAGTTCGTTTCAAAACGCCTGATAACTAACGGTCATGTTACAATATCGATAAATAGTTGCGTTTGTAAAATTTCCGGGATTCATTGCTATTCAAGACCCGTAAATTTCAGCGTTTAAAACCTCCGGCTAACGCCGTCGGGTTTTAAACTAAATTTGCGGGTGTTGAATAGCAATGAATCCCGGAAATTTTACAAACGCAACTATTTATCTTATAAATGAGAACTATTGAATAGCCTATGAACTGAAAATTGTGACAAGGCATAAAGGACTAAATTGAAGAGGAGTTAAGAATTCTTTTATTTTACATGAGATATGTGAACTGCATATGACTGGTGATGAAATGATAAGATAAGATTATTTTCATCTTCTTCTCCAGAACGAAAAGACCTAGAAGGTTGTCATGTTGTGTAATGAGTCTTTAGCCAATGAAGATTCTAAATTGTAGATTTGGTGACCCTGTGGCCCCAAATAAGGGCCTCACAGGCCATTACCTAAAATCCTGTTTTCATCTTTTTCTCCGGAACAAAAAGATCTAGAAGGCTGTAATATTGTATGCAAACTCTTTAGCCAATGGGGATACAAACTTGTAAATTTGGTGACCCTGTGACCCCAAATATGGGCCACAGCCTAAAAAAAAACCTTTGAAAATGAATTTTGAACTGATATTTTATGACACTTCAATCACAATGATTTGAAATATATGTCTACTTTAGATAACAATCTACATTGTGGACATTTTTGTCAAATTGATGTAATCAATGTGAAATGAGAACTATTGAAAAGCCTATGAACTGAAAATTGTGACAAGGCATAAAGGACTAAATTGAAGAGGAGTTAAGAATTCTTTTATTTTACATGAGATATGTGAACTGCATATGACTGGTGATGAAATGATAAGATAAGATTATTTTCATCTTCTTCTCCAGAACGAAAAGACCTAGAAGGTTGTCATGTTGTGTAAAGAGTCTTTAGCCAATGGAGATTCTAAATTGTAGATTTGGTGACCCAGTGGCCCCAAATAAGAGCCCCGTAGGCCATTACCTAAAATCCTGTTTTCATCCAGAACAAACTAGAAGGAATATTTTGTTCAGAATGTTTAGATGTTTGGATGACAAGGCTTAGAACCGAGATTGTTCAGCCAAGGTGATTCAAAATTGTACTATGTACCATGAGATTCATCACATTGCCTGTTCTCTTTAAGCCTTATACAGTTAGATCAGTGCTGCCAGTGTTTAGTGCAAGCAAGAGTCTATTACATAATTTGGCGGTAAAACACAAAAAACACAGCTGGCTTGTAACCAGAGCCAAGGGGTCAGAATATTGCATAATCTCCTGTGTGTTGACCTTGCTGAGTGCTCTCTCTCAATTTCAAGACTAAGATTTGTCAGGGTTAGGGATTGTGCATTATATTGAGACAACATATTTCTGTCTTCATCATCAAACAAAATAAACTCTGATGAGCTACAGAGCCCATGGCTCTATTTTTACTAGAAGATGCTGTAGGATCAAAATTTTCATCCATATTAGTGTTAAAAATAGGTTGAGGACTCGTCATATTATCTGTCTCTGAAAAAATAGTATGAGAAAAGAAATTTTCTTCAAATTGACACGTACTATTTGCTCCTAGAAAGCGCTATTGAATTTTTTTTTCGTGGGTGAAAATTTGGGGGGCCGTGCCCCCCCCCCCCCCCCCCCCCCCCCAGTTTCAGAAGGGGGGGGGGGGGGGGGGGGGTCACGGCCCCCCTGTTCCTACGCCTATGCAAGTCTATTATTTTCAAGCGCAAAGCATCGTGGTCTAGCTCGAACACCGTATACAAAGACACGAAATAAAAAAATAAAGTTTATGAGCAATGAAATTAATCGAGATATATAATTTTTGGCTGTTATCTATTTACCATTTCATTCAATTAAGTATTTTCTACAGATATTAAAATTAATGTTTTACTCAACTAGGTATTTTGCTTGAATTTTATAATCAATGAGAATATATTTGTCATAATTTGCTGATCTTAGCTAAAAAAAACGTACATTAAACAGGCAATAATTTGTGTATTCTCAGGACATTTAGAATCAGTGTTTATAAACCAATCGTCACATTGAGTAATGTGTGAGGGTAGCCTAACTTCCAACAGAAGCACGTGCAGCACGTGGTTTGCTTTGGGGACTTGCGCTAGAGACGCAAAGACTCGTAAAGACTAGTTGTTGTGAAGTACGTTTTATGCAAAAAAGGGAAATCTGTTTACATGACATCAGATACCCGTGGCGCGCGCAACTCGAAGAGGAACCTATCTTTGAAACCAAATTTCATTACATTGGCGTGATATGAAAATTATTTATCACATGTCATATTGTAGATAAAATATGTCTCTAGCTATTGACGTTTGAAACACTAGTTAACATCCTTGATGGGTTTTTAAGAAGTTTGAAAACTAAAAATAAATCTCTCTAAAATAAAGTAATTGTTTTCCGTGGTATTAAAATTAAGGTAGAATCAAAAGTCTATTGAAATGTGTGACTCCTATACTTATGTCGGAGTGACTCTTCACAAGAATGGTACTAACCATGCTGAATGAAGACCTAGAATATATTAAAGGTCATATAATACACTGGAAGAG
Organism: Gibbula magus; assembly: GCA_936450465.1. Classification (NCBI taxonomy): domain Eukaryota; kingdom Metazoa; phylum Mollusca; class Gastropoda; order Trochida; family Trochidae; genus Gibbula; species Gibbula magus. The sequence goes on along the minus strand of OW388295.1, from coordinate 30,324,356 downwards.
GAGAAGTGTGATCGAGCACCTCCTTCTAACCACAGGACATTGAGAATACCCGATATCTATGAGTATATACAATGTAGATGAAACATATTCCCGCCCCTACATCACACTGACAATATATATAGAAGTGCGGGGGTACATCTATCTACATTGCATATACTGTTAGATAGGTATCTCCATTTCCAGTGGCTAGAACGTCACAATTGATACGTGAGAAATATCCACCCAGCAGAAACACATTGTCCTACTGCGTGTAGGTATTACCAGTCCCACTACATGTACGTATCACCAGTCCTACTACATGTACGTATCACCAGTCCTAATACATGTACCTATCACCAGTCCTACTACATGTACGTATTTACCAGTCCTACTTCATGTACCTATTACCAGTCCTACTAAATGTACGTATCACCAGTCCCACTACATGTACTTATTTACCAGTCCAGCTACATGTACGTATTACAGTCTTACTACATGTACGTATCACCAGTCCTACTACATGTACGTATCACCAGTCCTACTACATGTACGTAATACCAGTCCTACTACATGTACGTATCACCAGTCCTAATACATATGTACCTATTACCAGTCCTACTACATGTACGTATCACCAGTCCCACTACATGTACGTATTTACCAGTCCTACTACATGTACGTATTACCAGTCCTACTTCATGTACCTTTTACCAGTCCTACTAAATGTACGTATCACCAGTCCCACTACATGAACTTATTTACCAGTCCAGCTACATGTACGTATTACAGTCTTACTACATGTACGTATTACAGTCTTACTACATGTACGCATTACCAATCCTACTACGTTTAGGCATTACAGTCCTACTACATGTACGTATTACTAGTCTTACTATATGTACGTTTTATCAGTCCTACTACATGTACGTATTACAGTCTTACTACATGTACGTATTACAGTCTTACTACATGTACGCATTACAGTGTTACTACATGTACGTATTACCAGTCTTACTACATGTACGCATTACAGTCTTACTACGTTAAGCCATTACAGTCCTACTACATGTACGTTTTATCAGTCCTACTACATGTACGTATTACCAGACACTACATGTACGTATCACCAGTCCTACTACATGTACGAACTACCCGTCCTACTACATGTACACATTACCAGTCCTATTACATGTACGTATCACCAGTCCTACTACATGTACGTATCACCAGTCCTACTACATGTACGTATTACCAGTCTTACTACATGTACGTATTACCCGTCCTACTACATGTACGTATTACCCGTCCTATTACATGTACGTATCACCAGTCCTACTACATGTACGTATCACCAGTCCTACTACATGTACGTATTACCAGTCTTACTACATGTACGTATCACCAGTCCTACTACATGTACGTATTACCCGTCCTACTACATGTACGTATTACCAGTCTTACTACATGTACGTATCACCAGTCCTACTACATGTACGTATTACCCGTCCTACTACATGTACGTATTACCCGTCCTACTACATGTACGTATTACCAGTCTTACTACATGTACGTATCACCAGTCCTACTACATGTACGTATTACCCGTCCTACTACATGTACGTATTACCAGTCTTATTTCATGTACGTATTACCAGTCCTACTATGTGAACGTAATACCAGACTTACTACATGTACGTATTACCAGTTTTACTTCATGTAGGTAATACCAGTCTTACTTCATGTACGTATTACCAGTACAAGTCCCACTACATGTACGTTTTTACCAGTCCTACTACATGTACGAATTTACCAGTCCTACTACATGTACATATTTACCAGTCCTACTACATGTACGTAATACCAGTCCTACTACATGTACGTATTACCAGTCTTACTACATGTACATATTACCAGTCTTTCTTTATGTACGTAATACCAGTCTTACTTTATGTCCGTAATACAAGTCTTACTTCATGTACGTATTACCAGTCCCACTACATGTACGTATTTACCAGTCTTACTTTATGTACGTAATACCAGTCTTACTTCATGTACGTATTACCAGTCCCACTACATGTACGTATTTACCAGTCTTACTTTATGTACGTAATACCAGTCTTACTTCATGTACGTATTACCAGTCCTACTACGTGTACGTAATACCAGTCATACTTCATGAACGTAATACCAGTCTTATTTCATGTACGTATTACCAGTCCTACTACATGTACGTATTACCAGTCTTACTACATGTACGGTTTACCAGTCCTACTACATGAACGTATTACCAGTCTTACTACATGTACGTATTACCAGTCCTACTACATGTACGTATTACCAATCTTACTACATGTACGTAATACCAGTCCTACTACATGTACACATTACCAGTCCTAATACATGTACCTATTACCCGTCCTATTGCATGTACGTATCACCAGTCCTACTACATGTACGTATCACCAGTCCTACTACATGTACGTATTACCCGTCCTACTACATGTACGTATTTCCAGTCTTTCTTCATGTACGGAATACCAGTCTTATTTCATGTACGTATTACCAGTCCCACTACATGTACGTATTTGCCAGTCCTACTACATGTACGTATTTACCAGTCCTACTACATGTACGTATTTACCAGTCCTACTACATGTACGTATTATCAGTCTCACTACATGTACGTATTACCAGTCTTACTACATGTACGTAATACCAGTCCTACTACATGTACACATTACCAGTTCTAATACATGTACCTATTACCCGTCCTATTGCATGTACGTATCACCAGTCCTACTACATGTACGTATTACCAGTCCTACTACATGTACGTATTACCCGTCCTACTACATGTACGAAATACCAGTCTTACTTTATGTACGTAATACCATTCTTACTTCATGTACGTATTACCAGTCCCACTACATGTACGTATTTACCAGTCTTACTTCATGTACGTATTACCAGTCCTACTATCTGTACGTAATACCAGTCCTACTTCATGTACGTATTACCAGTCCTACTTCGTGTACGTATTACCAGTCTTACTTCATGTACGTAATACCAGTCTTATTTCATGTACGTTTTACCAGTCCTACTACATGTACGTATTACCAGTCTTACTACATGTACGTATTACCAGTCCTACTACATGAACGTATTACCAGTCTTACTACATGTACGTAATACCAGTCCTACTACATGTACGTATTACCAGTCTTACTACATGTACGTATTACCAGTCTCACTACATGTACGTATTGCCAGTCTCACTACATTTACGTATTTACCAGTCTTACTTCATGTACGTATTACCATTCGATAGTTGCCCATAGTGACGAGTGGCTGCATGCCTTGTCTATATTGATTACCTGTGAGTCGCTAACTAAACCAAGTCAAGCGAGTAGTTTGCGACAAAAGCAATTTTAAATTTTGATTATACCGGACTGGTAATTCAATTCATATGTGTTTCCGTTTAAATTTAGCTCAATGAAATATCGAGTTGAAGAAACAGTAAAAGATCGAAGACCCATAGTTAATGCATCTGTAACACTGTACATATGTATACGTCAGTCTTAAGTAAGTGTGTCTTGTTCTGATTGGCCAACAGCCACAGCTTCCGTAGAATTTCATTCACGCATGCATGAATGCACAACGCTGAGGAGCGTGTTCACGAATTAATTCACATGCATACGAAGAACTGGTGTAGTAAATATGTGTATACACACATATGGTAACCTATGAGTTTACAAGCAAGGCGAATATTGGGAGCGTGTAATCGGCATTAATACACGTACAAGCATAGTCTATGAAAGGTAAGAAGCCATGAATTAATACATTGTAATTGAAGATTCATACACGAATGTACATGCTAGCATAAGACTTAAGGATGAATTATATGACTAGTGATCCCTATGAGTGAAGAGGCATTAATGATTTATGTGAAATAACATGGAACTGTCTTATGTTAAAACTAAACATCTTCAAGTTGAATGAATGATTTAATGAATTGTTTGTCTTAGACCTGTATGTAGTGACAATGTAAGCATAATTTTGGTGTGGACATATGTTAGAATAGCTTTATGCCTAGGTGGTTTCGTGTATATTAGACCCATCTACTGTTGGAGATGCATGGTTATCCGTTAGTGTGAAGTATTGGTCTTATGCACTAATAGTTGCCTTTATTGATGACATTTGGGTATACTCAGGATAAAGAAGAGGGTTATTGCAATATTTTGAGATCCATTTGATGGATTTTAAATTGTTATCATATGGTTCTAAGGCATCTTGGTGACACAGCAATTCTCAGTTTTGATGACTTTGGTTCTTTGCCAGGTCACAGCCAGAGATTGTGTAATATCAGGAGAAGAATCATTTGGTGGATTTTGTTTAAATTCAAGTCTTCAATTTCTAACTATAAAAGTCTGATGAGCTAGAAACCCCATGAGTTTATACGTCGATTTAAAAGAAAAGAAAATTCAAATGGATATCTTATGGATTTGACGTTTAATTGGTTGGTGACCCTTCTTCTTGTAAAGGGCAATGTTAAAGGGGCACGGAGTCTTGTCTTAATTTCAATAGTGAAATACAAAGTGTTATGTTATTCATAGACAATGTGAACATTGATGGACATATCGTAGCTGTCTAGTGTATAGTGATAATAATTCCATTTTCAGATGATTGGAGTTGGCGCCCACAGTCTCGGCGTGTTCATCTCGTGGACCTTGGCATCGTTCCTGTGCTACAACTCCACCAAGTATTTTCTTGAAGAGTCTCATGCCAACATCACAGGAGTCTTCATCGTTTCAGCATGGCAGCTTATTCTTTGCTTCGGAGTCATCAAAGCAGACAACCCTGTTTTCATTTCAAGAGATAGAAGTGATGTCATCGCTGCAAGAAGTCACGTGATCGCAACCCTAGCAACTAATTCCGGCTTGTTTCTGCACAGTTCTTCAACTATTGCGTTCAAAATGCTGGAACCGATCTCCACAGCAATTATTCAAAGAATCATAACATTGACGCCATTGTCAACAAGACACGTTGTGAGTCTCGTCATGATCGTAATAGGCGCTGTCATATTCACCGGAAGTCACCATGACACCACGGACCTCAGTTTTAGCTTCGGTCTTGCCCTTGTGTCTAGCTGTGCACTAGCTGTCAGAAACATTGCTATGAAGACAGCATTTGAAAAGGAACAGAAACTTGTTACTAGATCCATCCCGGCCTCTCTGTTGTGCATTTCGTGTATTTGCGTACTGGCAATATCCATGGGTGATGACGTCATGCTGTTTGCAGCTGTCATGACGTCGGCTATAGCTCATGCTGCGTCTGACTTTCTGTCCGTTGCCATTGTTTTGAAATCCGTTTCTGTACTGACCCATACTGTGCTCGTCGTGTTCAAAATGATATTCGTCGTTCTTTTGTTGTGTTGCTGGGGAACCTGGACTCTCAGCTGCACCAATATTCTTGGTTTATTGTTTGCATCGTTTGGACTTGCTGTGTATCTTTTCGGAAAGAACATCTTGTCATCAAAAGCAACAGGCAGGAAGAAAGTTCCCTGTCTCTAAACTCAACTTTATTCATCAACAATAACTTTAACAATACCACCTCAGAATGGCGTCATATGGCTATTAAGACATGTGTGCGGACGCTGTATATCCCAAACAGCATAGTCGAACAATCAATAACGATGGCTATTAATGTCATGATCCTTTATCAATGAAAGAAACACGGAGCTAATAGAGGTCCCTGGGGAGCTCCAGTCAAAGAGTATATACAGCGTGATTTATATCGATCTAATATTCAGGGATCTTTTGTGACGTTTTTATGAATTTGGACAGTAAACTATCTGCTGTTGTAGTATAGCGCAGACGAGTCCAGGACTGTACGTGCTGCGTACCAAGGATCGATATTTCCCTCACAAACTTGAATTAAAAACATGAAAGTTATGCTTGTCGTTTTCTGCCGTTTATTTCAGTCAGCCATCTTTTCTCAACAACAAAATCAATGACGTCATCAAAGTTAGTGCACAAAACATATAGAATACAACTTATTAAAAGTGCATCCATTGTGTTTCATAAAATTTTATTTGGCTTTGATACGTTCCAACTCACCACATGTGCTGTCTACAAAACAAATAAATTCACTCACCTTGCATAGTTATCCCCAATCGCCAAATATATCAAAATCTCTAGTTTCCAATTAAAATTGAGTAACATCATTATGCAGGTGCAGAAACCGAAACTGCACGTTCCATTTACATGCACGGTAGGTATGTGACCTATTAAACATTTTAAACTCAAATCTGTCTTTGTGTCTGTTATAAATAAGATTTCAAAATTACGTTTGACTCATTGACGCGCGCCAAACGCTGTGCATTGTCCGGTTTTCGATCAAAAATCACTATTTTTACCTTCATATCGTCAATATGCTAAGTCTACTATCATCAAACTGGTAGTTTTCTGTAACAATCGGTACTTCTCGATAAAGTAACACCATTTATAACTTGTGCAATATGTGAACCCTAACAACACAATGGATGTACCTTTAATGTCTTGATTCTAGCACAATGCAGTTGTCTGTCGACACAAAAAGTATTATTATAGTATTACACAATCCAAATATTAGTTTCTTGTTCATCAAAAGATTATGAATAAATGTTGCAATGAACAAATAGATTAACATAATTGATTACCAAATATTTTATAAATTCTGACAGGTTTCAGATGTCAAAGTATTTCACAAATTGAAGCGTACACCAAATTCATCCAAGGTTGCTATCAAATCAAAAGTATTCATAATAGTTTGTTTCCATTGTTATTTAAGTTCAATTCATAAAATCGATATACTCTCATCTTTGACCGATTGATAATCATTTTAATACTTTTACGTTGTGATTTTTTTTGTTTTGAATATATATATATTCAGTAGATTTTATATTTATATTGATGTTTGGCTTATTTAAATGTTCGATACGACACATATATATTCAGTAGATTTTATATTTATATTTATGTTTGGCTTATTTAAATGTTCGATACGACACAGTTTATGAACTGGCCCAAGTGTCTTTGCGAGGATTTTAATATTACAATTATTGTTTCGATTCGACTCGTATTACTCACCAAAACAATTTAGTATTGCACTTTATTCTTATTTTTTTAACATACTTATCATGTTTGAAAAACCAAGGACGTATATCACATCTAATTCCTTGGAAAAACCAACATTGCCCAACGCTTCCCCTTGAAGCGTTCCTTAACACATATCACACAGAATAAAACGGGACGCTACCCGGTATAGGTGGCGCTCGAGTCACGTGACATCGGTGACGTCATCATTCCCTAATTTGTTGAGCGAGCACACGGTCACGCGTGTGTTCTCTTTCGACTAATTTCGCTACTTTATAGGCTATTAAAGTCTTTCTAGTTCCTCATACCTTCAGTTATATTGTCACAGGTACCTTTCTGTCTTTTCCTGACCAAACTGCTGAACTAATTCTCGCTAATTAGTTGACTCTTTGGTCGGGTTTGGGTTGTCAGTTTGGTGCATTCTTGCCGAGCCAGACTGCCTGTCTTGCTCGGGCTGCACGTGTCTATTGCTTGACTGGCTGTCGGCTGGTCTCTCGCGTGTCTGCTCCTTGCTACTTGGGGTTGGCGTTGGCATTCGCTGGTTGTGCCCCAAGACCCAGACACTCATTTCGCAGTAATTCGACGACAATTAATGAGGGCTCAATTAACATCAACCCCACAGACATAATAGAATGGTCCACTAGAGTAGATTAAGCCTGGGTCAGGTTCATTATTGAAAAGTTTGGAAATATGTGATTATAACAAAGCTCAATCTTTAACGAGCAAAGTATAACCATGGTAGATTATGTTTGTACACAATTTAATGAAAATGAAAATGCTTTATGACATTGAGTTTACATTCAGTTATTGTCGGATTAGAGTATATTGGTCCACAATGACATTAAGTAGTGTTTATATAAAACTTTGTGATAATCTGTCTTCTCTTCTTAGCACTGCGTTTACATTCAATTATTGTCGGATTTTAATTGATTATCAAAAGGTTTGAAAACTCACAAGGTATATAAAATGGTAAAAAGAACATGGTCATCACCATCACTATGGCTGGACTACGGAGAGTTGAGTATCTTGTGTCGCAGAAAGGAGCCCCTCAGATCATTCTAGATGGATATATCTACACTCGGAACAAGATCAGACAGACCTGCACACACTGGAGATGCATCACCAAGACTTATACAGGAAGATGCTCAACAGTCGTCGACTTCATCAGGACACAGACAGAGAACAACAACACATGATGACGGCATTAGAAAAGGTTGATAGTGAACTTCGCAAGCGAGCCCGAGAGGAGACAACGCCGATGCGGACACTGTACGAAGAGCAGCTCGCGACCGAGGATGACGAGATCCACCCCATCTTCCCATCCTACTCCAGCGTCAGCAGCGCCCTCTACAGACATCGTCGCAAGACCATTCCAGCATTACCTGCAAGCCGCAGCGATGTCAACTTGGAAGACAAGTGGACAGAGACGAGTGATGGCCGGCGGTTACTACTTCTCTCTTATGGTGATGAAGACAAGATTCTAGTGTTCTCTACTACGGAACAGCTCAAGGCCTTGCAGAACGCTGACGCCATCTACATGGATGGAACTTTTACTGCGTGTCCTGATCTCTGGGATCAGGTATACATCATTCATGCCCGTTCGAACTCTGTGTCTTATCCCTTGGTGTTTGCCCTTCTGCCTGATCGTCGGATCCCAACCTACGTGAGACTTTTCAGTATCCTGAAGACCAAGGTTTTGGAGGAGCTGAATCGTCCCCTCGCCCAAGCTAGAATCCAGACAGACTTTGAACAGGCGGCCATCCGAGCCATAGAGACAGAGTTTCCTCAAGCGGTGGTAAAGGGATGCTACTTCCACTACTATCAAGCCCTTTGGAGGAAGACACAAGATCTTGGGTTGGCAGTTGCCTACAAGGAGGACCCAGCAGTTCGTCAGGAGAGCAGCTGCCCTTGCCTTGCTTCCCCAGGACGAAGTTCAAGATACATGGATAGATGTTATGGACGCCGTCCCAGCCACCAACCGCATCGAGGACTTCAAAGATTACATCACAGCGACAAGTGTGTTGATAAATACATGTTCTTGTGACAAATATGCAATATTCATTCAACACATGTGATATTAGATGACAGCATTCATTAAGCTTCAAACAGACGGGTTATCGGATAAGTAACGATATCTTCTATATTTTGTCAGTTTTGATACATAAAACCATATATCATCGTCAACCAACCAGATCCACTCATCCCTGTTTATAGTGTTTAAAAGGAAACTGGCGAAGGACATCGAAGGACACTTCATAGGAATCTTCTACTTTCTATTGGATATTTGTCTTCCCCTGATGTGCCAGTACCAAAGCCGCGCCCAAGGAAACAACGACATACATTGAAACCACCTACCCCTGGATTATCAACCGAGGAGGAATTGGAGGACTCTGTTAGTCAGAACCTTGAGGAGGAATTGATACCTGTTACCATTCCAGGACCTTCAGTTTTAGATGACGCACCATCTGACAGGCCAACTGAGGACGAAGAGGCTGAAGTAGATACAGATGCCGCTCTGGAAGAGGATGTAACAGATGTTGCCAGAAGGTGCTATAGATATTGTAGAGGATACAGCAGACGTCACTGACCAAGATGTTGGACAGGATGCAGCTACATCATCAGAAACTGCAGAGGAAGAGGATCCTGAGGAACAGCCTGCTACACCACAGCCAAGAGGAGCTCTTGGAGGAGAAGCTTCAGTTCCTAGAAGATCTGTAAGGGAAAGACACAGACCACAGTGGCAGACCACAGGGGAATATGTAATGGCAGCTACAGCAGAACCGGAATGGAGGACGAGAGCAAAATACCTTGAGACGTTGTTAGCATAGGGAGTCTTTGATACCAGCACCAAGGCTACTGATGCTCTGATGGATATTATAACAGGAAAACACGCATGACGAGGACGTCATTTGACGGAGGGGGGAAGTGTGTGGCAGAGTGTATATTTTAATATTATGTTTTAATTGTATATATCTATGTTCTAATGCATCATTATATTTCAGGGTATGTTGTTGTAACTAAATAGTTACAACGTTCATGGCCTGTCAAATCAAGCCTTCAATCAAGCAGCTAGCTTTCATTCTTTTGTTCTCAGGTGTGACTGCTTTCTCAGTTCGCCAGCTCAGCTCGCTTTCCTTTGTTCTATCTTTGGTTAGGTAAGCGCACTCCTTGCAATGCATGCTTTCAAAGTTTATAAAGTCAACCAGCACACATATTTCACTGCACTGCAATATTATCACTGATGTGAGACAAGACAAGACAAGTAGACATATCTCACTGGACCGGCATTCAACGCTCTCTATCACCCTTACATCTCCTACAGGTTAGTTTAATTCATAGTTCATTTCATTATATCTAAATAGGATTATAAGTATCAATGCATTTATCGTTAGGATTATGTGTGTATGATGTATGGATGTATTATAGGTTTTATATTATATGCTGAAGGTAAGGTTATATCTATTACATTTGGTTTATGTAATGGTTGCTAACTTCATGCTTTAGTCTATATACAGATCAAGTACATGATTTGTATTAATATGTATTAACATATGCTATTTCTATTTGGTATTTCATATCAATAATGTAGCTACCATGTTAGTACATAACACATTTGTTTTATATTGTACATATCCTATTTTAGTCATTCGTTATTCTCTATTAGCATGTATGCTAATGGCTATGTAAAATATCATAGGTATTGCATAGTACATGTAAAGGTTGCACTGCATATATACTTCATATCCAACCATCTTTATTTAGTAGTGATATGTTTAATATATTTCCATTATATATATGCATCTCTATATATCATTTGAAATATATATCATAGTTTATATGTACGTTACGTATTGTGGGTTAACATATTTCATATGCATAATGTTTTGATATAGTTGATATCTGTATCAGTGTGTTATGTATTTGGGCTCATGGTAAACATGTGCCGAAGTATTAATAACTTCAAGGTTTTACATGTATGTATTTCATGTCATTTATGGTACACATTGAATGATGGTTATATGTATTTGTATTCAGGTGTATTATCCCATTTCATTAATTATTTTAGGTACATGACATGACGTGACATGTGACGTCATCAGGGGATAATCTGTAGCAACTGAATACCACATATTTGGTATATTTTATATTTGCTTAACACTATTATATTTCATGTGTATTATATTCATTTCATTTGTAACTTCTGTCAATAGCTATATTTGTGACAGATTGGTGTCAGTATCTTGTAAAGGTATTGAATTGGTATATTTGTATAATGGGAAACTGTTTTACTATGTACTACCAATTACCATTTCATTTTTCATTCATGTATTTCCGTAGGTGCGTAAGTGCGTTATTATATGGCACAGATATACGTATATGTGGCCAGCATTGGAGTACATGTAACTGTTTCAATAATGTACTATTCTATTTATATGTATTGTATGATTGATCATGTATTTTATATGTATATTCCACTAATGTATTTTATATGTATTGTTACAGAGTGTTATAAACAGGCCTACTAGTTATCATCATATAACTACTGTTAAAAAAAAACTCCTGCCGAACCCAACCAGCAGCACTTGTTGTCTTTGGACCAAGTCCACCCTGCTACAGGAGTAACCAACTTGATTCTAAAATCTAAACGAGAACATTCAAAGACAATTGTTCATGTCATAACAAGCCGACTGTGACGTAATATGTACATAGCACCGGTTATTTCCGGTGAACACTTATATATAATTTTTTTACATAGACTCAAAAACATGTATGTGGCAAAATAACAAATGGTTTTAAAGTATTGACACTGACTTAGGATCAGAGACAGTAATATCAGTTATACCAAATGGTTTCAAAACATTTACTTGACAAGTATGGACACCGAATTAGGATCAGACACAGTTATAGCAGTATGAGTTTATACCAAATAGTTTCAAAACATGCAAATGAAAGGTATCGACACCGAATTAGGATCAGACACAGTTATAGCAGTATGAGTTTATAACAAATGGTTTAAAAACATTTACTTGACAAGTATGGACACCGAATTAGGATCAGACACAGTTATAGCAGTATGAGTTTATACCAAATAGTTTCAAAACATGCAAATGACAGGTATCGACACCGAAATAGGATCAGACACAGTTATAGCAGTAAGAGTTTATACCAAATAGTTTCAAAACATGCAAATGAAAGGTATCGACACCGAATTAGGATCAGACACAGTTATAGCAGTATGAGTTTATACCAAATAGTTTCAAAACATGCAAATGACAGGTATGGACACCGAATTAGGATCAGACACAGTTATAGCAGTATGAGTTTATACCAAATAGTTTGAAAACATGCAAATGAAAGGTATCGACACCGAATTAGGATCAGACACAGTTATAGCAGTATGAGTTTATACCAAATAGTTTCAAAACATGCAAATGAAAGGTATGGACACCGAATTAGGATCAGACACAGTTATAGCAGTATGAGTTTATACCAAATAGTTTCAAAACATGCAAATGACAGGTATCGACACCGACATAGGATCAGACACAGTTATAGCAGTATGAGTTTATACCAAATAGTTTCAAAACATGCAAATGAAAGGTATGGACACCGAATTAGGATCAGACACAGTTATAGCAGTATGAGTTTATACCAAATGGTTTCAAAACTTGCAAATGAAAGGTATCGACACCGAATTAGGATCAGACACAGTTATAGCAGTATGAGTTTATACCAAATGGTTTGAAAACATGCAAATGAAAGGTATCGACACCGAATTAGGATCAGACACAGTTATAGCAGTATGAGTTTATACCAAATAGTTTCAAAACATGCAAATGAAAGGTATGGACACCGAATTAGGATCAGACACAGTTATAGCAGTATGAGTTTATACCAAATAGTTTCAAAACATGCAAATGAAAGGTATGGACACCGAATTAGGATCAGACACAGTTATAGCAGTATGAGTTTATACCAAATGGTTTCAAAACATGCAAATGACAGGTATCGACACCGAATTAGGATCAGACACAGTTATAGCAGTATGAGTTTATACCAAATAGTTTCAAAACATGCAAATGACAGGTATCGACACCGAAATAGGATCAGACACAGTTATAGCAGTATGAGTTTATACCAAATAGTTTCAAAACATGCAAATGAAAGGTATCGACACCGAATTAGGATCAGACACAGTTATAGCAGTATGAGTTTATACCAAATAATTTCAAAACATGCAAATGAAAGGTATGGACACCGAATTAGGATCAGACACAGTTATAGCAGTATGAGTTTATACCAAATAGTTTCAAAACATGCAAATGACAGGTATGGACAGCGAATTAGGATCAGACACAGTTATAGCAGTATGAGTTTATACCAAATAGTTTCAAAACATGCAAATGAAAGGTATGGACACCGAATTAGGATCAGACACAGTTATAGCAGTATGAGTTTCTACCAAATAGTTTCAAAACATGCAAATGAAAGGTATGGACACCGAATTAGGATCAGACACAGTTATAGCAGTATGAGTTTATACCAAATGGTTTCAAAACATGCAAATGACAGGTATCGACACCGAAATAGGATCAGACACAGTTATAGCAGTAAAAGTTTATACCAAATAGTTTCAAAACATGTAAATGACAGGTATCGACACCGAAATAGGATCAGACACAGTTATAGCAGTAAAAGTTTATACCAAATAGTTTCAAAACATGCAAATGAAAGGTATCGACACCGAATTAGGATCAGACACAGTTATAGCAGTATGAGTTTATACCAAATAGTTTCAAAACATGCAAATGAAAGGTATGGACACCGAATTAGGATCAGACACAGTTATAGCAATATGAGTTTATACCAAATAGTTTCAAAACATGCAAATGACAGGTATGGACACCGAATTAGGATCAGACACAGTTATAGCAGTATGAGTTTATACCAAATAGTTTGAAAACATGCAAATGAAAGGTATCGACACCGAATTAGGATCAGACACAGTTATAGCAGTATGAGTTTCTACCAAATAGTTTCAAAACATGCAAATGAAAGGTATGGACACCGAATTAGGATCAGACACAGTTATAGCAGTATGAGTTTATACCAAATGGTTTCAAAACTTGCAAATGAAAGGTATCGACACCGAATTAGGATCAGACACAGTTATAGCAGTATGAGTTTATACCAAATAGTTTCAAAAAATGCAAATGAAAGGTATGGACACCGAACTAGGATCAGACACAGTTATAGCAGTATGAGTTTATACCAAATAGTTTCAAAACATGCAAATGAAAGGTATCGACAACGAATTAGGATCAGACACAGTTATAGCAGTATGAGTTTATACCAAATAGTTTCAAAACATGCCAATGAAAGGTATCGACAACGAATTAGGATCAGACACCGTTATAGCAGTATGAGTTTATACCAAATAGTTTCAAAACATGCAAATGAAAGGTATCGACAACGAATTAGGATCAGACACAGTTATAGCAGTATGAGTTTATACCAAATAGTTTCAAAACATGCCAATGAAAGGTATCGACAACGAATTAGGATCAGACACCGTTATAGCAGCATGAGTTTATACCAAATAGTTTCAAAACATGCAAATGAAAGGTATGGACAACGAATTAGGATCAGACACAGTTATAGCAGTATGAGTTTATACCAAATAGTTTCAAAACATGCAAATGAAAGGTATCGACACCGAATTAGGATCAGACACAGTTATAGCAGTATGAGTTTATACCAAATAGTTTCAAAACATGCCAATGAAAGGTATCGACAACGAATTAGGATCAGACACCGTTATAGCAGTATGAGTTTATACCAAATAGTTTCAAAACATGCAAATGAAAGGTATGGACAACGATTTAGGATCAGACACAGTTATAGCAGTATGAGTTTATACAAAATAGTTTCAAAACATGCAAATGAAAGATATGGACACCGAATTAGGATCAGACACAGTTATAGCAGTATGAGTTTATACCAAATAGTTTCAAAACATGCAAATGAAAGGTATGGACAACGAATTAGGATCAGACACAGTTATAGCAGTATGAGTTTATACCAAATAGTTTCAAAACATGCAAATGACAGGAATCGACACCGAATTAGGATCAGACACAGTTATAGCAGTATGAGTTTATACCAAATGGTTTCAAAACTTGCAAATGAAAGGTATCGACACCGAATTAGGATCAGACACAGTTATAGCAGTATGAGTTTATACCAAATGGTTTAAAAAAATACAAATGAAAGGTATGGACACCGAAATAGGATCAGACACAGTTATAGCAGTATGAGTTTATACCAAATGGTTTCAAAACATGCAAATGAAAGGTATGGACACCGAATTAGGATCAGACACAGTTATAGCAGTATGAGTTTATACCAAATAGTTTCAAAACATGCAAATGAAAGGTATGGACAACGAATTAGGATCAGACACAGTTATAGCAGTATGAGTTTATACCAAATAGTTTCAAAACATGCAAATGACAGGTATCGACACCGAATTAGGATCAGACACAGTTATAGCAGTATGAGTTTATACCAAATGGTTTCAAAACTTGCAAATGACAGGTATCGACAACGAATTAGGATCAGACACAGTTATAGCAGTATGAGTTTATACCAAATGGTTTCAAAACATGCAAATGAAAGGTATGGACACCGAATTAGGATCAGACACAGTTATAGCAGTATGAGTTTATACCAAATAGTTTCAAAACATGCAAATGAAAGGTATGGACACCGAATTAGGATCAGACACAGTTATAGCAGTATTAGTTTATACCAAATAGTTTCAAAACATGCAAATGAAAGGTATGGACAACGAATTAGGATCAGACACAGTTATAGCAGTATGAGTTTATACCAAATAGTTTCAAAACATGCAAATGACAGGTATGGACACCGAATTAGGATCAGACACAGTTATAGCAGTATGAGTTTATACCAAATGGTTTCAAAACTTGCAAATGACAGGTATCGACAACGAATTAGGATCAGACACAGTTATAGCAGTATGAGTTTATACCAAATAGTTTCAAAACATGCAAATGAAAGGTATCGACAACGAATTAGGATCAGACACAGTAATAGCAGTATGAGTTTATACCAAATAGTTTCAAAACATGCAAATGAAAGGTATCGACACCGAATTAGGATCAGACACAGTTATAGCAGTATGAGTTTATACCAAATAGTTTCAAAACATGCAAATGAAAGGTATCGACAACGAATTAGGATCAGACACAGTTATAGCAGTATGAGTTTATACCAAATGGTTTCAAAACATGCAAATGAAAGGTATGGACACCGAATTAGGATCAGACACAGTTATAGCAGTATGAGTTTATACCAAATAGTTTCAAAACATGCAAATGAAAGGTATGGACACCGAATTAGGATCAGACACAGTTATAGCAGTATGAGTTTATACCAAATGGTTTCAAAACTTGCAAATGACAGGTATGGACAGCGAATTAGGATCAGACACAGTTATAGCAGTATGAGTTTATACCAAATAGTTTCAAAACATGCAAATGAAAGGTATGGACACCGAATTAGGATCAGACACAGTTATAGCAGTATGAGTTTATACCAAATAGTTTCAAAACATGCAAATGAAAGGTATCGACAACGAATTAGGATCAGACACAGTAATAGCAGTATGAGTTTATAGCAAATAGTTTCAAAACATGCAAATGAAAGGTATCGACACCGAATTAGGATCACACAGTTATAGCAGTATGAGTTTATACCAAATAGTTTCAAAACATGCAAATGAAAGGTATCGACAACGAATTAGGATCAGACACAGTTATAGCAGAATGAGTTTATACCAAATGGTTTCAAAACATGCAAATGAAAGGTATGGACACCGAATTAGGATCAGACACAGTTATAGCAGTATGAGTTTCTACCAAATAGTTTCAAAACATGCAAATGAAAGGTATGGACACCGAATTAGGATCAGACACAGTTATAGCAGTATGAGTTTATACCAAATGGTTTCAAAACTTGCAAATGACAGGTATGGACAGCGAATTAGGATCAGACACAGTTATAGCAGTATGAGTTTATACCAAATAGTTTCAAAACATGCAAATGAAAGGTATGGACACCGAATTAGGATCAGACACAGTTATAGCAGTATGAGTTTATACCAAATAGTTTCAAAACATGCAAATGACAGGTATCGACACCGAATTAGGATCAGACACAGTTATAGCAGTATGAGTTTATACCAAATAGTTTCAAAACATGCAAATGAAAGGTATGGACACCGAATTAGGATCAGACACAGTTATAGCAGTATGAGTTTATACCAAATAGTTTCAAAACATGCAAATGAAAGGTATCGACAACGAATTAGGATCAGACACAGTTATAGCAGTATGAGTTTATACCAAATGGTTTCAAAACATGCAAATGAAAGGTATGGTCACCGAATTAGGATCAGACACAGTTATAGCAGTATGAGTTTATACCAAATAGTTTCAAAACATGCAAATGAAAGGTATGGACACCGAATTAGGATCAGACACAGTTATAGCAGTATGAGTTTATACCAAATGGTTTCAAAACTTGCAAATGACAGGTATGGACACCGAATTAGGATCAGACACAGTTATAGCAGTATGAGTTTATACCAAATAGTTTCAAAACATGCAAATGAAAGGTATGGACACCGAATTAGGATCAGACACAGTTATAGCAGTATGAGTTTATACCAAATAGTTTCAAAACATGCAAATGAAAGGTATGGACAACGAATTAGGATCAGACACAGTTATAGCAGTATGAGTTTATACCAAATAGTTTCAAAACATGCAAATGAAAGGTATCGACACCGAATTAGGATCAGACACAGTTATAGCAGTATGAGATTATACCAAATAGTTTCAAAACATGCAAATGAAAGGTATCGACAACGAATTAGGATCAGACACAGTTATAGCAGTATGAGTTTATACCAAATGGTTTCAAAACATGCAAATGAAAGGTATGGACACCGAATTAGGATCAGACACAGTTATAGCAGTATGAGTTTATACCAAATAGTTTCAAAACATGCAAATGAAAGGTATGGACACCGAATTAGGATCAGACACAGTTATAGCAGTATGAGTTTATACCAAATGGTTTCAAAACTTGCAAATGACAGGTATGGACACCGAATTAGGATCAGACACAGTTATAGCAGTATGAGTTTATACCAAATAGTTTCAAAACATGCAAATGAAAGGTATGGACACCGAATTAGGATCAGACACAGTTATAGCAGTATGAGTTTATACCAAATAGTTTCAAAACATGCAAATGAAAGGTATCGACAACGAATTAGGATCAGACACAGTAATAGCAGTATGAGTTTATACCAAATAGTTTCAAAACATGCAAATGAAAGGTATCGACAACGAATTAGGATCAGACACAGTTATATCAGTATGAGTTTATACCAAATAGTTTCAAAACATGCAAATGACAGGTATCGACACCGAATTAGGATCAGACACAGTTATAGCAGTATGAGTTTATACCAAATGGTTTCAGAACTTGCAAATGACAGGTATCGACAACGAATTAGGATCAGACACAGTTATAGCAGTATGAGTTTATACCAAATAGTTTCAAAACATGCAAATGAAAGGTATGGACAACGAATTAGGATCAGACACAGTTATAGCAGTATGAGTTTATACCAAATAGTTTCAAAACATGCAAATGAAAGGTATGGACACCGAATTAGGATCAGACACAGTTATAGCAGTATGAGTTTATACCAAATGGTTTCAAAACATGCAAATGAAAGGTATGGACACCGAATTAGGATCAGACACAGTTATAGCAGTATGAGTTTATACCAAATAGTTTCAAAACATGCAAATGAAAGGTATCGACAACGAATTAGGATCAGACACAGTTATAGCAGTATGAGTTTATACCAAATGGTTTCAAAACATGCCAATGAAAGGTATCGACAACGAATTAGGATCAGACACCGTTATAGCAGTATGAGTTTATACCAAATAGTTTCAAAACATGCAAATGAAAGGTATCGACAACGAATTAGGATCAGACACAGTTATAGCAGTATGAGTTTATACCAAATAGTTTCAAAACATGTAAATGAAAGGTATCGACACCGAATTAGGATCAGACACAGTTATAGCAGTATGAGTTTATACCAAATAGTTTCAAAATATGCCAATGAAAGGTATCGACAACGAATTAGGATCAGACACCGTTATAGCAGTATGAGTTTATACCAAATAGTTTCAAAACATGCAAATGAAAGGTATGGACAGCGAATTAGGATCAGACACAGTTATAGCAGTATGAGTTTATACCAAATAGTTTCAAAACATGCAAATGAAAGATATGGACACCGAATTAGTATCAGACACAGTTATGGCAGTATGAGTTTATACCAAATAGTTTCAAAACATGCAAATGAAAGGTATGGACAACGAATTAGGATCAGACACAGTTATAGCAGTATGAGTTTATACCAAATAGTTTCAAAACATGCAAATGACAGGTATCGACACCGAATTAGGATCAGACACAGTTATAGCAGTATGAGTTTATACCAAATGGTTTCAAAACTTGCAAATGACAGGTATCGACACCGAATTAGGATCAGACACAGTTATAGCAGTATGAGTTTATACCAAATGGTTTCAAAACATGCAAATGAAAGGTATGGACACCGAATTAGGATCAGACACAGTTATAGCAGTATGAGTTTATACCAAATAGTTTCAAAACATGCAAATGAAAGGTATCGACAACGAATTAGGATCAGACACAGTTATAGCAGTATGAGTTTATACCAAATAGTTTCAAAACATGCAAATGAAAGGTATCGACACCGAATTAGGATCAGACACAGTTATAGCAGTATGAGTTTATACCAAATAGTTTCAAAACATGCAAATGAAAGGTATCGACAACGAATTAGGATCAGACAGAGTTATAGCAGTATGAGTTTATACCAAATGGTTTCAAAACATGCAAATGAAAGGTATGGACACCGAATTAGGATCAGACACAGTTATAGCAGTATGAGTTTATACCAAATAGTTTCAAAACATGCAAATGAAAGGTATGGACACCGAATTAGGATCAGACACAGTTATAGCAGTATGAGTTTATACCAAATGGTTTCAAAACTTGCAAATGACAGGTATGGACAGCGAATTAGGATCAGACACAGTTATAGCAGTATGAGTTTATACCAAATAGTTTCAAAACATGCAAATGAAAGGTATGGACACCGAATTAGGATCAGACACAGTTATAGCAGTATGAGTTTATACCAAATAGTTTCAAAACATGCAAATGAAAGGTATCGACAACGAATTAGGATCAGACACCGTTATAGCAGTATGAGTTTATACCAAATAGTTTCAAAACATGCAAATGAAAGGTATGGACAACGAATTAGGATCAGACACAGTTATAGCAGTATGAGTTTATACCAAATAGTTTCAAAACATGCAAAGAAAGGTATCGACACCGAATTAGGATCACACAGTTATAGCAGTATGAGTTTATACCAAATAGTTTCAAAACATGCAAATGAAAGGTATCGACAACGAATTAGGATCAGACACAGTTATAGCAGTATGAGTTTATACCAAATGGTTTCAAAACTTGCAAATGACAGGTATGGACAGCGAATTAGGATCAGACACAGTTATAGCAGTATGAGTTTATACCAAATAGTTTCAAAACATGCAAATGAAAGGTATGGACACCGAATTAGGATCAGACACAGTTATAGCAGTATGAGTTTATACCAAATAGTTTCAAAACATGCAAATGAAAGGTATCGACAACGAATTAGGATCAGACACAGTAATAGCAGTATGAGTTTATACCAAATAGTTTCAAAACATGCAAATGAAAGGTATGGACAACGAATTAGGATCAGACACAGTTATAGCAGTATGAGTTTATACCAAATAGTTTCAAAACATGCAAAGAAAGGTATCGACACCGAATTAGGATCACACAGTTATAGCAGTATGAGTTTATACCAAATAGTTTCAAAACATGCAAATGAAAGGTATCGACAACGAATTAGGATCAGACACAGTTATAGCAGTATGAGTTTATACCAAATGGTTTCAAAACATGCAAATGAAAGGTATGGACACCGAATTAGGATCAGACACAGTTATAGCAGTATGAGTTTATACCAAATAGTTTCAAAACATGCAAATGAAAGGTATGGACACCGAATTAGGATCAGACACAGTTATAGCAGTATGAGTTTATACCAAATGGTTTCAAAACTTGCAAATGACAGGTATGGACAGCGAATTAGGATCAGACACAGTTATAGCAGTATGAGTTTATACCAAATAGTTTCAAAACATGCAAATGAAAGGTATGGACAACGAATTAGGATCAGACACAGTTATAGCAGTATGAGTTTATACCAAATAGTTTCAAAACATGCAAATGACAGGTATCGACACCGAATTAGGATCAGACACAGTTATAGCAGTATGAGTTTATACCAAATGGTTTCAAAACATGCAAATGAAAGGTATGGACACCGAATTAGGATCAGACACAGTTATAGCAGTATGAGTTTATACCAAATAGTTTCAAAACATGCAAATGAAAGGTATCGACACCGAATTAGGATCAGACACAGTTATAGCAGTATGAGTTTATACCAAATAGTTTCAAAACTTGCAAATGAAAGGTATCGACACCGAATTAGGATCAGACACAGTTATAGCAGTATGAGTTTATACCAAATAGTTTCAAAAAATGCAAATGAAAGGTATGGACACCGAACTAGGATCAGACACAGTTATAGCAGTATGAGTTTATACCAAATAGTTTCAAAACATGCAAATGAAAGGTATCGACAACGAATTAGGATCAGACACAGTTATAGCAGTATGAGTTTATACCAAATAGTTTCAAAACATGCCAATGAAAGGTATCGACAACGAATTAGGATCAGACACCGTTATAGCAGTATGAGTTTATACCAAATAGTTTCAAAACATGCAAATGAAAGGTATCGACAACGAATTAGGATCAGACACAGTTATAGCAGTATGAGTTTATACCAAATAGTTTCAAAACATGCCAATGAAAGGTATCGACAACGAATTAGGATCAGACACCGTTATAGCAGCATGAGTTTATACCAAATAGTTTCAAAACATGCAAATGAAAGGTATGGACAACGAATTAGGATCAGACACAGTTATAGCAGTATGAGTTTATACCAAATAGTTTCAAAACATGCAAATGAAAGGAATCGACACCGAATTAGGATCAGACACAGTTATAGCAGTATGAGTTTATACCAAATAGTTTCAAAACATGCCAATGAAAGGTATCGACAACGAATTAGGATCAGACACCGTTATAGCAGTATGAGTTTATACCAAATAGTTTCAAAACATGCAAATGAAAGGTATGGACAACGAATTAGGATCAGACACAGTTATAGCAGTATGAGTTTATACAAAATAGTTTCAAAACATGCAAATGAAAGGTATGGACACCGAATTAGGATCAGACACAGTTATAGCAGTATGAGTTTATACCAAATGGTTTCAAAACTTGCAAATGACAGGTATGGACAGCGAATTAGGATCAGACACAGTTATAGCAGTATGAGTTTATACCAAATAGTTTCAAAACATGCAAATGAAAGGTATGGACACCGAATTAGGATCAGACACAGTTATAGCAGTATGAGTTTATACCAAATAGTTTCAAAACATGCAAATGACAGGTATCGACACCGAATTAGGATCAGACACAGTTATAGCAGTATGAGTTTATACCAAATGGTTTCAAAACATGCAAATGAAAGGTATGGACACCGAATTAGGATCAGACACAGTTATAGCAGTATGAGTTTATACCAAATAGTTTCAAAACATGCAAATGAAAGGTATCGACACCGAATTAGGATCAGACACAGTTATAGCAGTATGAGTTTATACCAAATAGTTTCAAAACTTGCAAATGAAAGGTATCGACACCGAATTAGGATCAGACACAGTTATAGCAGTATGAGTTTATACCAAATAGTTTCAAAAAATGCAAATGAAAGGTATGGACACCGAACTAGGATCAGACACAGTTATAGCAGTATGAGTTTATACCAAATAGTTTCAAAACATGCAAATGAAAGGTATCGACAACGAATTAGGATCAGACACAGTTATAGCAGTATGAGTTTATACCAAATAGTTTCAAAACATGCCAATGAAAGGTATCGACAACGAATTAGGATCAGACACCGTTATAGCAGTATGAGTTTATACCAAATAGTTTCAAAACATGCAAATGAAAGGTATCGACAACGAATTAGGATCAGACACAGTTATAGCAGTATGAGTTTATACCAAATAGTTTCAAAACATGCCAATGAAAGGTATCGACAACGAATTAGGATCAGACACCGTTATAGCAGCATGAGTTTATACCAAATAGTTTCAAAACATGCAAATGAAAGGTATGGACAACGAATTAGGATCAGACACAGTTATAGCAGTATGAGTTTATACCAAATAGTTTCAAAACATGCAAATGAAAGGAATCGACACCGAATTAGGATCAGACACAGTTATAGCAGTGTGAGTTTATACCAAATAGTTTCAAAACATGCCAATGAAAGGTATCGACAACGAATTAGGATCAGACACCGTTATAGCAGTATGAGTTTATACCAAATAGTTTCAAAACATGCAAATGAAAGGTATGGACAACGAATTAGGATCAGACACAGTTATAGCAGTATGAGTTTATACAAAATAGTTTCAAAACATGCAAATGAAAGATATGGACACCGAATTAGGATCAGACACAGTTATAGCAGTATGAGTTTATACCAAATAGTTTCAAAACATGCAAATGAAAGGTATGGACAACGAATTAGGATCAGACACAGTTATAGCAGTATGAGTTTATACCAAATAGTTTAAAAACATGCAAATGACAGGTATCGACACCGAATTAGGATCAGACACAGTTATAGCAGTATGAGTTTATACCAAATGGTTTCAAAACTTGCAAATGAAAGGTATCGACACCGAATTAGGATCAGACACAGTTATAGCAGTATGAGTTTATACCAAATGGTTTCAAAAAATACAAATGAAAGGTATGGACACCGAAATAGGATCAGACACAGTTATAGCAGTATGAGTTTATACCAAATGGTTTCAAAACATGCAAATGAAAGGTATGGACACCGAATTAGGATCAGACACAGTTATAGCAGTATGAGTTTATACCAAATAGTTTCAAAACATGCAAATGAAAGGTATTGACAACGAATTAGGATCAGACACAGTAATAGCAGTATGAGTTTATACCAAATAGTTTCAAAACATGCAAATGAAAGGTATCGACACCGAATTAGGATCAGACACAGTTATAGCAGTATGAGTTTATACCAAATAGTTTCAAAACATGCAAATGAAAGGTATCGACAACGAATTAGGATCAGACACAGTTATAGCAGTATGAGTTTATACCAAATGGTTTCAAAACATGCAAATGAAAGGTATGGACACCGAATTAGGATCAGACACAGTTATAGCAGTATGAGTTTATACCAAATAGTTTCAAAACATGCAAATGAAAGGTATGGACACCGAATTAGGATCAGACACAGTTATAGCAGTATGAGTTTATACCAAATGGTTTCAAAACTTGCAAATGACAGGTATGGACAGCGAATTAGGATCAGACACAGTTATAGCAGTATGAGTTTATACCAAATAGTTTCAAAACATGCAAATGAAAGGTATGGACACCGAATTAGGATCAGACACAGTTATAGCAGTATGAGTTTATACCAAATAGTTTCAAAACATGCCAATGAAAGGTATGGACAATGAATTAGGATCAGACACAGTTATAGCAGTATGAGTTTATACCAAATAGTTTCAAAACATGCCAATGAAAGGTATGGACAACGAATTAGGATCAGACACCGTTATAGCAGTATGAGTTTATACCAAATAGTTTCAAAACATGCAAATGACACGTATCGACACCGAAATAGGATCAGACACAGTTATAGCAGTATGAGTTTATACCAAATAGTTTCAAAACATGCCAATGAAAGGTATCGACAACGAATTAGGATCAGACACCGTTATAGCAGTATGAGTTTATACCAAATAGTTTCAAAACATGCAAATGAAAGGTATGGACAACGAATTAGGATCAGACACAGTTATAGCAGTATGAGTTTATACCAAATAGTTTCAAAACATGCAAATGAAAGGTATGGACACCGAATTAGGATCAGACACAGTTATAGCAGTATGAGTTTATACCAAATGGTTTCAAAACATGCAAATGAAAGGTATGGACACCGAATTAGGATCAGACACAGTTATAGCAGTATGAGTTTATACCAAATAGTTTCAAAACATGCAAATGAAAGGTATCGACAACGAATTAGGATCAGACACAGTTATAGCAGTATGAGTTTATACCAAATGGTTTCAAAACATGCCAATGAAAGGTATCGACAACGAATTAGGATCAGACACCGTTATAGCAGTATGAGTTTATACCAAATAGTTTCAAAACATGCAAATGAAAGGTATGGACACCGAATTAGGATCAGACACAGTTATAGCAGTATGAGTTTATACCAAATAGTTTCAAAACATGCAAATGAAAGGTATGGACAACGAATTAGGATCAGACACAGTTATAGCAGTATGAGTTTATACCAAATGGTTTCAAAACATGCAAATGAAAGGTATGGACACCGAATTAGGATCAGACACAGTTATAGCAGTATGAGTTTATACCAAATAGTTTCAAAACATGCAAATGAAAGGTATCGACAACGAATTAGGATCAGACACAGTTTTAGCAGTATGAGTTTATACCAAATGGTTTCAAAACATGCCAATGAAAGGTATCGACAACGAATTAGGATCAGACACCGTTATAGCAGTATGAGTTTATACCAAATAGTTTCAAAACATGCAAATGAAAGGTATCGACAACGAATTAGGATCAGACACAGTTATAGCAGTATGAGTTTATACCAAATAGTTTCAAAACATGTAAATGAAAGGTATCGACACCGAATTAGGATCAGACACAGTTATAGCAGTATGAGTTTATACCAAATAGTTTCAAAACATGCCAATGAAAGGTATCGACAACGAATTAGGATCAGACACCGTTATAGCAGTATGAGTTTATACCAAATAGTTTCAAAACATGCAAATGAAAGGTATGGACAGCGAATTAGGATCAGACACAGTTATAGCAGTATGAGTTTATACCAAATAGTTTCAAAACATGCAAATGAAAGATATGGACACCGAATTAGGATCAGACACAGTTATAGCAGTATGAGTTTATACCAAATAGTTTCAAAACATGCAAATGAAAGGTATGGACAACGAATTAGGATCAGACACAGTTATAGCAGTATGAGTTTATACCAAATAGTTTCAAAACATGCAAATGAAAGGTATGGACACCGAATTAGGATCAGACACAGTTATAGCAGTATGAGTTTATACCAAATGGTTTCAAAACATGCAAATGAAAGGTATGGACACCGAATTAGGATCAGACACAGTTATAGCAGTATGAGTTTATACCAAATAGTTTCAAAACATGCAAATGAAAGGTATCGACAACGAATTAGGATCAGACACAGTTATAGCAGTATGAGTTTATACCAAATGGTTTCAAAACATGCCAATGAAAGGTATCGACAACGAATTAGGATCAGACACCGTTATAGCAGTATGAGTTTATACCAAATAGTTTCAAAACATGCAAATGAAAGGTATCGACAACGAATTAGGATCAGACACAGTTATAGCAGTATGAGTTTATACCAAATAGTTTCAAAACATGTAAATGAAAGGTATCGACACCGAATTAGGATCAGACACAGTTATAGCAGTATGAGTTTATACCAAATAGTTTCAAAACATGCCAATGAAAGGTATCGACAACGAATTAGGATCAGACACCGTTATAGCAGTATGAGTTTATACCAAATAGTTTCAAAACATGCAAATGAAAGGTATGGACAGCGAATTAGGATCAGACACAGTTATAGCAGTATGAGTTTATACCAAATAGTTTCAAAACATGCAAATGAAAGATATGGACACCGAATTAGGATCAGACACAGTTATAGCAGTATGAGTTTATACCAAATAGTTTCAAAACATGCAAATGAAAGGTATGGACAACGAATTAGGATCAGACACAGTTATAGCAGTATGAGTTTATACCAAATAGTTTCAAAACATGCAAATGTTAGGTATCGACACCGAATTAGGATCAGACACAATTATAGCAGTATGAGTTTATACCAAATGGTTTCAAAACTTGCAAATGACAGGTATCGACAACGAATTAGGATCAGACACAGTTATAGCAGTATGAGTTTATACCAAATGGTTTCAAAACATGCAAATGAAAGGTATGGACACCGAATTAGGATCAGACACAGTTATAGCAGTATGAGTTTATACCAAATAGTTTCAAAACATGCAAATGAAAGGTATCGACAACGAATTAGGATCAGACACAGTAATAGCAGTATGAGTTTATACCAAATAGTTTCAAAACATGCAAATGAAAGGTATCGACACCGAATTAGGATCAGACACAGTTATAGCAGTATGAGTTTATACCAAATAGTTTCAAAACATGCAAATGAAAGGTATCGACAACGAATTAGGATCAGACACAGTTATAGCAGTATGAGTTTATACCAAATGGTTTCAAAACATGCAAATGAAAGGTATGGACACCGAATTAGGATCAGACACAGTTATAGCAGTATGAGTTTATACCAAATAGTTTCAAAACATGCAAATGAAAGGTATGGACACCGAATTAGGATCAGACACAGTTATAGCAGTATGAGTTTATACCAAATGGTTTCAAAACTTGCAAATGACAGGTATGGACAGCGAATTAGGATCAGACACAGTTATAGCAGTATGAGTTTATACCAAATAGTTTCAAAACATGCAAATGAAAGGTATGGACACCGAATTAGGATCAGACACAGTTATAGCAGTATGAGTTTATACCAAATAGTTTCAAAACATGCCAATGAAAGGTATGGACAATGAATTAGGATCAGACACAGTTATAGCAGTATGAGTTTATACCAAATAGTTTCAAAACATGCCAATGAAAGGTATGGACAACGAATTAGGATCAGACACCGTTATAGCAGTATGAGTTTATACCAAATAGTTTCAAAACATGCAAATGAAAGGTATGGACAACGAATTAGGATCAGACACAGTTATAGCAGTATGAGTTTATACCAAATAGTTTCAAAACATGCAAATGAAAGGTATGGACACCGAATTAGGATCAGACACAGTTATAGCAGTATGAGTTTATACCAAATAGTTTCAAAACATGCAAATGAAAGGTATGGACAACGAATTAGGATCAGACACAGTTATATCAGTATGAGTTTATACCAAATAGTTTCAAAACATGCAAATGACACGTATCGACACCGAAATAGGATCAGACACAGTTATAGCAGTATGAGTTTATACCAAATAGTTTCAAAACATGCCAATGAAAGGTATCGACAACGAATTAGGATCAGACACCGTTATAGCAGTATGAGTTTATACCAAATAGTTTCAAAACATGCAAATGAAAGGTATGGACAACGAATTAGGATCAGACACAGTTATAGCAGTATGAGTTTATACCAAATAGTTTCAAAACATGCAAATGAAAGGTATGGACACCGAATTAGGATCAGACACAGTTATAGCAGTATGAGTTTATACCAAATGGTTTCAAAACATGCAAATGAAAGGTATGGACACCGAATTAGGATCAGACACAGTTATAGCAGTATGAGTTTATACCAAATAGTTTCAAAACATGCAAATGAAAGGTATCGACAACGAATTAGGATCAGACACAGTTATAGCAGTATGAGTTTATACCAAATGGTTTCAAAACATGCCAATGAAAGGTATCGACAACGAATTAGGATCAGACACCGTTATAGCAGTATGAGTTTATACCAAATAGTTTCAAAACATGCAAATGAAAGGTATGGACACCGAATTAGGATCAGACACAGTTATAGCAGTATGAGTTTATACCAAATAGTTTCAAAACATGCAAATGAAAGGTATGGACAACGAATTAGGATCAGACACAGTTATAGCAGTATGAGTTTATACCAAATGGTTTCAAAACATGCAAATGAAAGGTATCGACACCGAATTAGGATCAGACACAGTTATAGCAGTATGAGTTTATACCAAATAGTTTCAAAACATGCAAATGAAAGGTATCGACAACGAATTAGGATCAGACACAGTTTTAGCAGTATGAGTTTATACCAAATGGTTTCAAAACATGCCAATGAAAGGTATCGACAACGAATTAGGATCAGACACCGTTATAGCAGTATGAGTTTATACCAAATAGTTTCAAAACATGCAAATGAAAGGTATCGACAACGAATTAGGATCAGACACAGTTATAGCAGTATGAGTTTATACCAAATAGTTTCAAAACATGTAAATGAAAGGTATCGACACCGAATTAGGATCAGACACAGTTATAGCAGTATGAGTTTATACCAAATAGTTTCAAAACATGCCAATGAAAGGTATCGACAACGAATTAGGATCAGACACCGTTATAGCAGTATGAGTTTATACCAAATAGTTTCAAAACATGCAAATGAAAGGTATGGACAGCGAATTAGGATCAGACACAGTTATAGCAGTATGAGTTTATACCAAATAGTTTCAAAACATGCAAATGAAAGATATGGACACCGAATTAGGATCAGACACAGTTATAGCAGTATGAGTTTATACCAAATAGTTTCAAAACATGCAAATGAAAGGTATGGACAACGAATTAGGATCAGACACAGTTATAGCAGTATGAGTTTATACCAAATAGTTTCAAAACATGCAAATGAAAGGTATGGACACCGAATTAGGATCAGACACAGTTATAGCAGTATGAGTTTATACCAAATGGTTTCAAAACATGCAAATGAAAGGTATGGACACCGAATTAGGATCAGACACAGTTATAGCAGTATGAGTTTATACCAAATAGTTTCAAAACATGCAAATGAAAGGTATCGACAACGAATTAGGATCAGACACAGTTATAGCAGTATGAGTTTATACCAAATGGTTTCAAAACATGCCAATGAAAGGTATCGACAACGAATTAGGATCAGACACCGTTATAGCAGTATGAGTTTATACCAAATAGTTTCAAAACATGCAAATGAAAGGTATCGACAACGAATTAGGATCAGACACAGTTATAGCAGTATGAGTTTATACCAAATAGTTTCAAAACATGTAAATGAAAGGTATCGACACCGAATTAGGATCAGACACAGTTATAGCAGTATGAGTTTATACCAAATAGTTTCAAAACATGCCAATGAAAGGTATCGACAACGAATTAGGATCAGACACCGTTATAGCAGTATGAGTTTATACCAAATAGTTTCAAAACATGCAAATGAAAGGTATGGACAGCGAATTAGGATCAGACACAGTTATAGCAGTATGAGTTTATACCAAATAGTTTCAAAACATGCAAATGAAAGATATGGACACCGAATTAGGATCAGACACAGTTATAGCAGTATGAGTTTATACCAAATAGTTTCAAAACATGCAAATGAAAGGTATGGACAACGAATTAGGATCAGACACAGTTATAGCAGTATGAGTTTATACCAAATAGTTTCAAAACATGCAAATGTTAGGTATCGACACCGAATTAGGATCAGACACAGTTATAGCAGTATGAGTTTATACCAAATGGTTTCAAAACTTGCAAATGACAGGTATCGACAACGAATTAGGATCAGACACAGTTATAGCAGTATGAGTTTATACCAAATGGTTTCAAAACATGCAAATGAAAGGTATGGACACCGAATTAGGATCAGACACAGTTATAGCAGTATGAGTTTATACCAAATAGTTTCAAAACATGCAAATGAAAGGTATCGACAACGAATTAGGATCAGACACAGTAATAGCAGTATGAGTTTATACCAAATAGTTTCAAAACATGCAAATGAAAGGTATCGACAACGAATTAGGATCAGACACAGTAATAGCAGTATGAGTTTATACCAAATAGTTTCAAAACATGCAAATGAAAGGTATCGACAACGAATTAGGATCAGACACAGTTATAGCAGTATGAGTTTATACCAAATCGTTTCAAAACATGCAAATGAAAGGTATGGACACCGAATTAGGATCAGACACAGTTATAGCAGTATGAGTTTATACCAAATAGTTTCAAAACATGCAAATGAAAGGTATGGACACCGAATTAGGATCAGACACAGTTATAGCAGTATGAGTTTATACCAAATGGTTTCAAAACTTGCAAATGTCAGGTATGGACAGCGAATTAGGATCAGACACAGTTATAGCAGTATGAGTTTATACCAAATAGTTTCAAAACATGCAAATGAAAGGTATGGACACCGAATTAGGATCAGACACAGTTATAGCAGTATGAGTTTATACCAAATAGTTTCAAAACATGCAAATGAAAGGTATCGACACCGAATTAGGATCAGACACAGTAATAGCAGTATGAGTTTATACCAAATAGTTTCAAAACATGCAAATGAAAGGTATCGACACCGAATTAGGATCACACAGTTATAGCAGTATGAGTTTATACCAAATAGTTTCAAAACATGCAAATGAAAGGTATCGACAACGAATTAGGATCAGACACAGTTATAGCAGAATGAGTTTATACCAAATCGTTTCAAAACATGCAAATGAAAGGTATGGACACCGAATTAGGATCAGACACAGTTATAGCAGTATGAGTTTATACCAAATAGTTTCAAAACATGCAAATGAAAGGTATGGACACCGAATTAGGATCAGACACAGTTATAGCAGTATGAGTTTATACCAAATGGTTTCAAAACTTGCAAATGTCAGGTATGGACAGCGAATTAGGATCAGACACAGTTATAGCAGTATGAGTTTATACCAAATAGTTTCAAAACATGCAAATGAAAGGTATGGACACCGAATTAGGATCAGACACAGTTATAGCAGTATGAGTTTATACCAAATAGTTTCAAAACATGCAAATGAAAGGTATCGACACCGAATTAGGATCAGACACAGTTATAGCAGTATGAGTTTATACCAAATAGTTTCAAAACATGCAAATGAAAGGTATCGACAACGAATTAGGATCAGACACAGTAATAGCAGTATGAGTTTATACCAAATAGTTTCAAAACATGCAAATGAAAGGTATCGACACCGAATTAGGATCAGACACAGTTATAGCAGTATGAGTTTATACCAAATAGTTTCAAAACATGCAAATGAAAGGTATCGACAACGAATTAGGATCAGACACAGTTATAGCAGTATGAGTTTATACCAAATGGTTTCAAAACATGCAAATGAAAGGTATGGACACCGAATTAGGATCAGACACAGTTATAGCAGTATGAGTTTATACCAAATAGTTTCAAAACATGCAAATGAAAGGTATGGACACCGAATTAGGATCAGACACAGTTATAGCAGTATGAGTTTATACCAAATGGTTTCAAAACTTGCAAATGACAGGTATGGACAGCGAATTAGGATCAGACACAGTTATAGCAGTATGAGTTTATACCAAATAGTTTCAAAACATGCAAATGAAAGGTATGGACACCGAATTAGGATCAGACACAGTTATAGCAGTATGAGTTTATACCAAATAGTTTCAAAACATGCAAATGAAAGGTATCGACAACGAATTAGGATCAGACACAGTAATAGCAGTATGAGTTTATACCAAATAGTTTCAAAACATGCAAATGAAAGGTATCGACACCGAATTAGGATCACACAGTTATAGCAGTATGAGTTTATACCAAATAGTTTCAAAACATGCAAATGAAAGGTATCGACAACGAATTAGGATCAGACACAGTTATAGCAGAATGAGTTTATACCAAATCGTTTCAAAACATGCAAATGAAAGGTATGGACACCGAATTAGGATCAGACACAGTTATAGCAGTATGAGTTTATACCAAATAGTTTCAAAACATGCAAATGAAAGGTATGGACACCGAATTAGGATCAGACACAGTTATAGCAGTATGAGTTTATACCAAATGGTTTCAAAACTTGCAAATGTCAGGTATGGACAGCGAATTAGGATCAGACACAGTTATAGCAGTATGAGTTTATACCAAATAGTTTCAAAACATGCAAATGAAAGGTATGGACACCGAATTAGGATCAGACACAGTTATAGCAGTATGAGTTTATACCAAATAGTTTCAAAACATGCAAATGACAGGTATCGACACCGAATTAGGATCAGACACAGTTATAGCAGTATGAGTTTATACCAAATGGTTTCAAAACATGCAAATGAAAGGTATGGACACCGAATTAGGATCAGACACAGTTATAGCAGTATGAGTTTATACCAAATAGTTTCAAAACATGCAAATGAAAGGTATCGACACCGAATTAGGATCAGACACAGTTATAGCAGTATGAGTTTATACCAAATAGTTTCAAAACATGCAAATGAAAGGTATCGACAACGATTTAGGATCAGACACAGTTATAGCAGTATGAGTTTATACCAAATGGTTTCAAAACATGCAAATGAAAGGTATGGACACCGAATTAGGATCAGACACAGTTATAGCAGTATGAGTTTATACCAAATAGTTTCAAAACATGCAAATGAAAGGTATGGACACCGAATTAGGATCAGACACAGTTATAGCAGTATGAGTTTATACCAAATGGTTTCAAAACTTGCAAATGACAGGTATGGACACCGAATTAGGATCAGACACAGTTATAGCAGTATGAGTTTATACCAAATAGTTTCAAAACATGCAAATGAAAGGTATGGACACCGAATTAGGATCAGACACAGTTATAGCAGTATGAGTTTATACCAAATAGTTTCAAAACATGCAAATGAAAGGTATCGACAACGAATTAGGATCAGACACAGTAATAGCAGTATGAGTTTATACCAAATATTCAAAACATGCAAATGAAAGGTATCGACAACGAATTAGGATCAGACACAGTTATATCAGTATGAGTTTATACCAAATAGTTTCAAAACATGCAAATGACAGGTATCGACACCGAATTAGGATCAGACACAGTTATAGCAGTATGAGTTTATACCAAATGGTTTCAGAACTTGCAAATGACAGGTATCGACAACGAATTAGGATCAGACACAGTTATAGCAGTATGAGTTTATACCAAATGGTTTCAAAACATGCAAATGAAAGGTATCGACACCGAATTAGGATCAGACACAGTTATAGCAGTATGAGTTTATACCAAATAGTTTCAAAACATGCAAATGAAAGGTATCGACAACGAATTAGGATCAGACACAGTAATAGCAGTATGAGTTTATACCAAATAGTTTCAAAACATGCAAATGAAAGGTATGGACAACGAATTAGGATCAGACACAGTTATAGCAGTATGAGTTTATACCAAATAGTTTCAAAACATGCAAATGACACGTATCGACACCGAATTAGGATCAGACACAGTTATAGCAGTATGACTTTATACCAAATAGTTTCAAAACATGCCAATGAAAGGTATCGACAACGAATTAGGATCAGACACAGTTATAGCAGTATGAGTTTATACCAAATAGTTTCAAAACATGCAAATGAAAGGTATCGACAACGAATTAGGATCAGACACAGTTATAGCAGTATGAGTTTATACCAAATGGTTTCAAAACATGCCAATGAAAGGTATCGACAACGAATTAGGATCAGACACCGTTATAGCAGTATGAGTTTATACCAAATAGTTTCAAAACATGCAAATGAAAGGTATGGACAACGAATTAGGATCAGACACAGTTATAGCAGTATGAGTTTATACCAAATAGTTTCAAAACATGTAAATGAAAGGTATCGACACCGAATTAGGATCAGACACAGTTATAGCAGTATGAGTTTATACCAAATAGTTTCAAAACATGCCAATGAAAGGTATCGACAACGAATTAGGATCAGACACCGTTATAGCAGTATGAGTTTATACCAAATAGTTTCAAAACATGCAAATGAAAGGTATGGACAACGAATTAGGATCAGACACAGTTATAGCAGTATGAGTTTATACCAAATAGTTTCAAAACATGCAAATGAAAGATATGGACACCGAATTAGGATCAGACACAGTTATAGCAGTATGAGTTTATACCAAATAGTTTCAAAACATGCAAATGAAAGGTATGGACAACGAATTAGGATCAGACACAGTTATAGCAGTATGAGTTTATACCAAATAGTTTCAAAACATGCAAATGAAAGGTATGGACACCGAATTAGGATCAGACACAGTTATAGCAGTATGAGTTTATACCAAATGGTTTCAAAACATGCAAATGAAAGGTATCGACACCGAATTAGGATCAGACACAGTTATAGCAGTATGAGTTTATACCAAATAGTTTCAAAACATGCAAATGAAAGGTATCGACAACGAATTAGGATCAGACACAGTTATAGCAGTATGAGTTTATACCAAATGGTTTCAAAACATGCCAATGAAAGGTATCGACAACGAATTAGGATCAGACACCGTTATAGCAGTATGAGTTTATACCAAATAGTTTCAAAACATGCAAATGAAAGGTATCGACAACGAATTAGGATCAGACACAGTTATAGCAGTATGAGTTTATACCAAATAGTTTCAAAACATGTAAATGAAAGGTATCGACACCGAATTAGGATCAGACACAGTTATAGCAGTATGAGTTTATACCAAATAGTTTCAAAACATGCCAATGAAAGGTATCGACAACGAATTAGGATCAGACACCGTTATAGCAGTATGAGTTTATACCAAATAGTTTCAAAACATGCAAATGAAAGGTATGGACAGCGAATTAGGATCAGACACAGTTATAGCAGTATGAGTTTATACCAAATAGTTTCAAAACATGCAAATGAAAGATATGGACACCGAATTAGGATCAGACACAGTTATAGCAGTATGAGTTTATACCAAATAGTTTCAAAACATGCAAATGAAAGGTATGGACAACGAATTAGGATCAGACACAGTTATAGCAGTATGAGTTTATACCAAATAGTTTCAAAACATGCAAATGACAGGTATCGACACCGAATTGGGATCAGACACAGTTATAGCAGTATGAGTTTATACCAAATAGTTTCAAAACATGCAAATGAAAGGTATGGACACCGAATTAGGATCAGACACAGTTATAGCAGTATGAGTTTATACCAAATGGTTTCAAAACATGCAAATGAAAGGTATGGACACCGAATTAGGATCAGACACAGTTATAGCAGTATGAGTTTATACCAAATAGTTTCAAAACATGCAAATGAAAGGTATGGACACCGAATTAGGATCAGACACAGTTATAGCAGTATGAGTTTATACCAAATGGTTTCAAAACTTGCAAATGACAGGTATGGACAGCGAATTAGGATCAGACACAGTTATAGCAGTATGAGTTTATACCAAATAGTTTCAAAACATGCAAATGAAAGGTATGGACACCGAATTAGGATCAGACACAGTTATAGCAGTATGAGTTTATACCAAATAGTTTCAAAACATGCAAATGAAAGGTATCGACAACGAATTAGGATCAGACACAGTAATAGCAGTATGAGTTTATACCAAATAGTTTCAAAACATGCAAATGAAAGGTATCGACACCGAATTAGGATCACACAGTTATAGCAGTATGAGTTTATACCAAATAGTTTCAAAACATGCAAATGAAAGGTATCGACAACGAATTAGGATCAGACACAGTTATAGCAGTATGAGTTTATACCAAATGGTTTCAAAACATGCAAATGAAAGGTATGGACACCGAATTAGGATCAGACACAGTTATAGCAGTATGAGTTTATACCAAATAGTTTCAAAACATGCAAATGAAAGGTATGGACACCGAATTAGGATCAGACACAGTTATAGCAGTATGAGTTTATACCAAATGGTTTCAAAACTTGCAAATGACATTTATGGACAGCGAATTAGGATCAGACACAGTTATAGCAGTATGAGTTTATACCAAATAGTTTCAAAACATGCAAATGAAAGGTATGGACACCGAATTAGGATCAGACACAGTTATAGCAGTATGAGTTTATACCAAATAGTTTCAAAACATGCAAATGACAGGTATCGACACCGAATTAGGATCAGACACAGTTATAGCAGTATGAGTTTATACCAAATGGTTTCAAAACATGCAAATGAAAGGTATGGACACCGAATTAGGATCAGACACAGTTATAGCAGTATGAGTTTATACCAAATAGTTTCAAAACATGCAAATGAAAGGTATCGACACCGAATTAGGATCAGACACAGTTATAGCAGTATGAGTTTATACCAAATAGTTTCAAAACATGCAAATGAAAGGTATCGACAACGAATTAGGATCAGACACAGTTATAGCAGTATGAGTTTATACCAAATGGTTTCAAAACATGCAAATGAAAGGTATGGACACCGAATTAGGATCAGACACAGTTATAGCAGTATGAGTTTATACCAAATAGTTTCAAAACATGCAAATGAAAGGTATGGACACCGAATTAGGATCAGACACAGTTATAGCAGTATGAGTTTATACCAAATGGTTTCAAAACTTGCAAATGACAGGTATGGACACCGAATTAGGATCAGACACAGTTATAGCAGTATGAGTTTATACCAAATAGTTTCAAAACATGCAAATGAAAGGTATGGACACCGAATTAGGATCAGACACAGTTATAGCAGTATGAGTTTATACCAAATAGTTTCAAAACATGCAAATGAAAGGTATCGACAACGAATTAGGATCAGACACAGTAATAGCAGTATGAGTTTATACCAAATAGTTTCAAAACATGCAAATGAAAGGTATCGACAACGAATTAGGATCAGACACAGTTATATCAGTATGAGTTTATACCAAATAGTTTCAAAACATGCAAATGACAGGTATCGACACCGAATTAGGATCAGACACAGTTATAGCAGTATGAGTTTATACCAAATGGTTTCAGAACTTGCAAATGACAGGTATCGACACCGAATTAGGATCAGACACAGTTATAGCAGTATGAGTTTATACCAAATGGTTTCAAAACATGCAAATGAAAGGTATCGACACCGAATTAGGATCAGACACAGTTATAGCAGTATGAGTTTATACCAAATAGTTTCAAAACATGCAAATGACACGTATCGACACCGAATTAGGATCAGACACAGTTATAGCAGTATGAGTTTATACCAAATAGTTTCAAAACATGCCAATGAAAGGTATCGACAACGAATTAGGATCAGACACAGTTATAGCAGTATGAGTTTATACCAAATAGTTTCAAAACATGCAAATGAAAGGTATGGACAACGAATTAGGATCAGACACAGTTATAGCAGTATGAGTTTATACCAAATAGTTTCAAAACATGCAAATGACACGTATCGACACCGAATTAGGATCAGACACAGTTATAGCAGTATGAGTTTATACCAAATAGTTTCAAAACATGCCAATGAAAGGTATCGACAACGAATTAGGATCAGACACAGTTATAGCAGTATGAGTTTATACCAAATAGTTTCAAAACATGCAAATGAAAGGTATCGACAACGAATTAGGATCAGACACAGTTATAGCAGTATGAGTTTATACCAAATGGTTTCAAAACATGCCAATGAAAGGTATCGACAACGAATTAGGATCAGACACCGTTATAGCAGTATGAGTTTATACCAAATAGTTTCAAAACATGCAAATGAAAGGTATGGACAACGAATTAGGATCAGACACAGTTATAGCAGTATGAGTTTATACCAAATAGTTTCAAAACATGTAAATGAAAGGTATCGACACCGAATTAGGATCAGACACAGTTATAGCAGTATGAGTTTATACCAAATAGTTTCAAAACATGCCAATGAAAGGTATCGACAACGAATTAGGATCAGACACCGTTATAGCAGTATGAGTTTATACCAAATAGTTTCAAAACATGCAAATGAAAGGTATGGACAACGAATTAGGATCAGACACAGTTATAGCAGTATGAGTTTATACCAAATAGTTTCAAAACATGCAAATGAAAGATATGGACACCGAATTAGGATCAGACACAGTTATAGCAGTATGAGTTTATACCAAATAGTTTCAAAACATGCAAATGAAAGGTATGGACAACGAATTAGGATCAGACACAGTTATAGCAGTATGAGTTTATACCAAATAGTTTCAAAACATGCAAATGACAGGTATCGACACCGAATTAGGATCAGACACAGTTATAGCAGTATGAGTTTATACCAAATGGTTTCAAAACTTGCAAATGACAGGTATCGACAACGAATTAGGATCAGACACAGTTATAGCAGTATGAGTTTATACCAAATGGTTTCAGAACTTGCAAATGACAGGTATCGACAACGAATTAGGATCAGACACAGTTATAGCAGTATGAGTTTATACCAAATGGTTTCAAAACATGCAAATGAAAGGTATCGACACCGAATTAGGATCAGACACAGTTATAGCAGTATGAGTTTATACCAAATAGTTTCAAAACATGCAAATGAAAGGTATCGACAACGAATTAGGATCAGACACAGTAATAGCAGTATGAGTTTATACCAAATAGTTTCAAAACATGCAAATGAAAGGTATGGACAACGAATTAGGATCAGACACAGTTATAGCAGTATGAGTTTATACCAAATAGTTTCAAAACATGCAAATGACACGTATCGACACCGAATTAGGATCAGACACAGTTATAGCAGTATGAGTTTATACCAAATAGTTTCAAAACATGCCAATGAAAGGTATCGACAACGAATTAGGATCAGACACAGTTATAGCAGTATGAGTTTATACCAAATAGTTTCAAAACATGCAAATGAAAGGTATCGACAACGAATTAGGATCAGACACAGTTATAGCAGTATGAGTTTATACCAAATGGTTTCAAAACATGCCAATGAAAGGTATCGACAACGAATTAGGATCAGACACCGTTATAGCAGTATGAGTTTATACCAAATAGTTTCAAAACATGCAAATGAAAGGTATGGACAACGAATTAGGATCAGACACAGTTATAGCAGTATGAGTTTATACCAAATAGTTTCAAAACATGTAAATGAAAGGTATCGACACCGAATTAGGATCAGACACAGTTATAGCAGTATGAGTTTATACCAAATAGTTTCAAAACATGCCAATGAAAGGTATCGACAACGAATTAGGATCAGACACCGTTATAGCAGTATGAGTTTATACCAAATAGTTTCAAAACATGCAAATGAAAGGTATGGACAACGAATTAGGATCAGACACAGTTATAGCAGTATGAGTTTATACCAAATAGTTTCAAAACATGCAAATGAAAGATATGGACACCGAATTAGGATCAGACACAGTTATAGCAGTATGAGTTTATACCAAATAGTTTCAAAACATGCAAATGAAAGGTATGGACAACGAATTAGGATCAGACACAGTTATAGCAGTATGAGTTTATACCAAATAGTTTCAAAACATGCAAATGACAGGTATCGACACCGAATTAGGATCAGACACAGTTATAGCAGTATGAGTTTATACCAAATGGTTTCAAAACTTGCAAATGACAGGTATCGACAACGAATTAGGATCAGACACAGTTATAGCAGTATGAGTTTATACCAAATGGTTTCAAAACATGCAAATGAAAGGTATGGACACCGAATTAGGATCAGACACAGTTATAGCAGTATGAGTTTATACCAAATAGTTTCAAAACATGCAAATGAAAGGTATCGACAACGAATTAGGATCAGACACAGTAATAGCAGTATGAGTTTATACCAAATGGTTTCAAAACATGCAAATGAAAGGTATCGACACCGAATTAGGATCAGACACAGTTATAGCAGTATGAGTTTATACCAAATAGTTTCAAAACATGCAAATGAAAGGTATCGACAACGAATTAGGATCAGACACAGTTATAGCAGTATGAGTTTATACCAAATAGTTTCAAAACATGCAAATGAAAGGTATGGACACCGAATTAGGATCAGACACAGTTATAGCAGTATGAGTTTATACCAAATAGTTTCAAAACATGCAAATGAAAGGTATGGACACCGAATTAGGATCAGACACAGTTATAGCAGTATGAGTTTATACCAAATGGTTTCAAAACTTGCAAATGACAGGTATGGACAGCGAATTAGGATCAGACACAGTTATAGCAGTATGAGTTTATACCAAATAGTTTCAAAACATGCAAATGAAAGGTATGGACACCGAATTAGGATCAGACACAGTTATAGCAGTATGAGTTTATACCAAATAGTTTCAAAACATGCAAATGAAAGGTATCGACAACGAATTAGGATCAGACACAGTTATAGCAGTATGAGTTTATACCAAATAGTTTCAAAACATGCAAATGAAAGGTATCGACACCGAATTAGGATCAGACACAGTTATAGCAGTATGAGTTTATACCAAATAGTTTCAAAACATGCAAATGAAAGGTATCGACAACGAATTAGGATCAGACACAGTTATAGCAGTATGAGTT
Source organism: Gibbula magus (assembly GCA_936450465.1). Classification (NCBI taxonomy): domain Eukaryota; kingdom Metazoa; phylum Mollusca; class Gastropoda; order Trochida; family Trochidae; genus Gibbula; species Gibbula magus. The sequence continues at coordinate 30,282,533 of OW388295.1, read as the reverse complement.
TATACCAAATGGTTTCAAAACATGCAAATGAAAGGTATGGACACCGAATTAGGATCAGACACAGTTATAGCAGTATGAGTTTATACCAAATAGTTTCAAAACATGCAAATGAAAGGTATGGACACCGAATTAGGATCAGACACAGTTATAGCAGTATGAGTTTATACCAAATGGTTACAAAACTTGCAAATGACAGGTATGGACAGCGAATTAGGATCAGACACAGTTATAGCAGTATGAGTTTATACCAAATAGTTTCAAAACATGCAAATGAAAGGTATGGACACCGAATTAGGATCAGACACAGTTATAGCAGTATGAGTTTATACCAAATAGTTTCAAAACATGCAAATGACAGGTATCGACACCGAATTAGGATCAGACACAGTTATAGCAGTATGAGTTTATACCAAATGGTTTCAAAACATGCAAATGAAAGGTATGGACAGCGAATTAGGATCAGACACAGTTATAGCAGTATGAGTTTATACCAAATAGTTTCAAAACATGCAAATGAAAGGTATCGACACCGAATTAGGATCAGACACAGTTATAGCAGTATGAGTTTATACCAAATAGTTTCAAAACATGCAAATGAAAGGTATCGACAACGAATTAGGATCAGACACAGTTATAGCAGTATGAGTTTATACCAAATGGTTTCAAAACATGCAAATGAAAGGTATGGACACCGAATTAGGATCAGACACAGTTATAGCAGTATGAGTTTATACCAAATAGTTTCAAAACATGCCAATGAAAGGTATCGACAACGAATTAGGATCAGACACCGTTATAGCAGTATGAGTTTATACCAAATAGTTTCAAAACATGCCAATGAAAGGTATCGACAACGAATTAGGATCAGACACCGTTATAGCAGTATGAGTTTATACCAAATAGTTTCAAAACATGCAAATGAAAGGTATGGACAACGAATTAGGATCAGACACAGTTATAGCAGTATGAGTTTATACCAAATAGTTTCAAAACATGCAAATGAAAGATATGGACACCGAATTAGGATCAGACACAGTTATAGCAGTATGAGTTTATACCAAATAGTTTCAAAACATGCAAATGAAAGGTATGGACAACGAATTAGGATCAGACACAGTTATAGCAGTATGAGTTTATACCAAATAGTTTCAAAACATGCAAATGACAGGTATCGACACCGAATTAGGATCAGACACAGTTATAGCAGTATGAGTTTATACCAAATGGTTTCAAAACTTGCAAATGACAGGTATCGACAACGAATTAGGATCAGACACAGTTATAGCAGTATGAGTTTATACCAAATGGTTTCAAAACATGCAAATGAAAGGTATGGACACCGAATTAGGATCAGACACAGTTATAGCAGTATGAGTTTATACCAAATAGTTTCAAAACATGCAAATGAAAGGTATCGACAACGAATTAGGATCAGACACAGTTATAGCAGTATGAGTTTATACCAAATAGTTTCAAAACATGCAAATGAAAGGTATCGACACCGAATTAGGATCAGACACAGTTATAGCAGTATGAGTTTATACCAAATAGTTTCAAAACATGCAAATGAAAGGTATCGACAACGAATTAGGATCAGACACAGTTATAGCAGTATGAGTTTATACCAAATGGTTTCAAAACATGCAAATGAAAGGTATGGACACCGAATTAGGATCAGACACAGTTATAGCAGTATGAGTTTATACCAAATGGTTTCAAAACATGCAAATGAAAGGTATGGACACCGAATTAGGATCAGACACAGTTATAGCAGTATGAGTTTATACCAAATGGTTTCAAAACTTGCAAATGACAGGTATGGACAGCGAATTAGGATCAGACACAGTTATAGCAGTATGAGTTTATACCAAATAGTTTCAAAACATGCAAATGAAAGGTATGGACACCGAATTAGGATCAGACACAGTTATAGCAGTATGAGTTTATACCAAATAGTTTCAAAACATGCAAATGAAAGGTATCGACAACGAATTAGGATCAGACACAGTAATAGCAGTATGAGTTTATACCAAATAGTTTCAAAACATGCAAATGAAAGGTATGGACACCGAATTAGGATCAGACACAGTTATAGCAGTATGAGTTTATACCAAATAGTTTCAAAACATGCAAATGAAAGGTATGGACACCGAATTAGGATCAGACACAGTTATAGCAGTATGAGTTTATACCAAATGGTTTCAAAACATGCAAATGAAAGGTATGGACACCGAATTAGGATCAGACACAGTTATAGCAGTATGAGTTTATACCAAATAGTTTCAAAACATGCAAATGACAGGTATCGACACCGAATTAGGATCAGACACAGTTATAGCAGTATGAGTTTATACCAAATGGTTTCAAAACTTGCAAATGACAGGTATGGACAGCGAATTAGGATCAGACACAGTTATAGCAGTATGAGTTTATACCAAATAGTTTCAAAACATGCAAATGAAAGGTATGGACACCGAATTAGGATCAGACACAGTTATAGCAGTATGAGTTTATACCAAATAGTTTCAAAACATGCAAATGACAGGTATCGACACCGAATTAGGATCAGACACAGTTATAGCAGTATGAGTTTATACCAAATGGTTTCAAAACATGCAAATGAAAGGTATGGACACCGAATTAGGATCAGACACAGTTATAGCAGTATGAGTTTATACCAAATAGTTTCAAAACATGCAAATGAAAGGTATCGACACCGAATTAGGATCAGACACAGTTATAGCAGTATGAGTTTATACCAAATAGTTTCAAAACATGCAAATGAAAGGTATCGACAACGAATTAGGATCAGACACAGTTATAGCAGTATGAGTTTATACCAAATGGTTTCAAAACATGCAAATGAAAGGTATGGACACCGAATTAGGATCAGACACAGTTATAGCAGTATGAGTTTATACCAAATAGTTTCAAAACATGCAAATGAAAGGTATGGACACCGAATTAGGATCAGACACAGTTATAGCAGTATGAGTTTATACCAAATGGTTTCAAAACTTGCAAATGACAGGTATGGACAGCGAATTAGGATCAGACACAGTTATAGCAGTATGAGTTTATACCAAATAGTTTCAAAACATGCAAATGAAAGGTATGGACACCGAATTAGGATCAGACACAGTTATAGCAGTATGAGTTTATACCAAATAGTTTCAAAACATGCAAATGAAAGGTATCGACAACGAATTAGGATCAGACACAGTAATAGCAGTATGAGTTTATACCAAATAGTTTCAAAACATGCAAATGAAAGGTATCGACACCGAATTAGGATCAGACACAGTTATAGCAGTATGAGTTTATACCAAATAGTTTCAAAACATGCAAATGAAAGGTATCGACAACGAATTAGGATCAGACACAGTTATAGCAGTATGAGTTTATACCAAATGGTTTCAAAACATGCAAATGAAAGGTATGGACACCGAATTAGGATCAGACACAGTTATAGCAGTATGAGTTTATACCAAATAGTTTCAAAACATGCAAATGAAAGGTATGGACACCGAATTAGGATCAGACACAGTTATAGCAGTATGAGTTTATACCAAATGGTTTCAAAACTTGCAAATGACAGGTATGGACAGCGAATTAGGATCAGACACAGTTATAGCAGTATGAGTTTATACCAAATAGTTTCAAAACATGCAAATGAAAGGTATGGACACCGAATTTGGATCAGACACAGTTATAGCAGTATGAGTTTATACCAAATAGTTTCAAAACATGCAAATGACAGGTATCGACACCGAATTAGGATCAGACACAGTTATAGCAGTATGAGTTTATACCAAATAGTTTCAAAACTTGCAAATGACAGGTATCGACAACGAATTAGGATCAGACACAGTTATAGCAGTATGAGTTTATACCAAATGGTTTCAAAACATGCAAATGAAAGGTATCGACACCGAATTAGGATCAGACACAGTTATAGCAGTATGAGTTTATACCAAATAGTTTCAAAACATGCAAATGAAAGGTATCGACAACGAATTAGGATCAGACACAGTAATAGCAGTATGAGTTTATACCAAATAGTTTCAAAACATGCAAATGAAAGGTATGGACAACGAATTAGGATCAGACACAGTTATAGCAGTATGAGTTTATACCAAATAGTTTCAAAACATGCAAATGACACGTATCGACACCGAATTAGGATCAGACACAGTTATAGCAGTATGAGTTTATACCAAATGGTTTCAAAACTTGCAAATGACAGGTATCGACAACGAATTAGGATCAGACACAGTTATAGCAGTATGAGTTTATACCAAATGGTTTCAAAACATGCAAATGAAAGGTATGGACACCGAATTAGGATCAGACACAGTTATAGCAGTATGAGTTTATACCAAATGGTTTCAAAACATGCAAATGAAAGGTATGGACACCGAATTAGGATCAGACACAGTTATAGCAGTATGAGTTTATACCAAATGGTTTCAAAACTTGCAAATGACAGGTATCGACAACGAATTAGGATCAGACACAGTTATAGCAGTATGAGTTTATACCAAATGGTTTCAAAACATGCAAATAAAAGGTATGGACACCGAATTAGGATCAGACACAGTTATAGCAGTATGAGTTTATACCAAATAGTTTCAAAACATGCAAATGAAAGGTATCGACAACGAATTAGGATCAGACACAGTTATAGCAGTATGAGTTTATACCAAATGGTTTCAAAACATGCCAATGAAAGGTATCGACAACGAATTAGGATCAGACACCGTTATAGCAGTATGAGTTTATACCAAATAGTTTCAAAACATGCAAATGAAAGGTATGGACAACGAATTAGGATCAGACACAGTTATAGCAGTATGAGTTTATACCAAATAGTTTCAAAACATGCAAATGAAAGGTATCGACACCGAATTAGGATCAGACACAGTTATAGCAGTATGAGTTTATACCAAATAGTTTCAAAACATGCAAATGAAAGGTATGGACAGCGAATTAGGATCAGACACAGTTATAGCAGTATGAGTTTATACCAAATAGTTTCAAAACATGCAAATGAAAGGTATCGACAACGAATTAGGATCAGACACCATTATAGCAGTATGAGTTTATACCAAATAGTTTCAAAACATGCAAATGAAAGGTATGGACAACGAATTAGGATCAGACACAGTTATAGCAGTATGAGTTAATACCAAATAGTTTCAAAACATGCAAATGAAAGATATGGACACCGAATTAGGATCAGACACAGTTATAGCAGTATGAGTTTATACCAAATAGTTTCAAAACATGCAAATGAAAGGTATGGACAACGAATTAGGATCAGACACAGTTATAGCAGTATGAGTTTATACCAAATAGTTTCAAAACATGCAAATGACAGGTATCGACACCGAATTAGGATCAGACACAGTTATAGCAGTATGAGTTTATACCAAATGGTTTCAAAACATGCAAATGAAAGGTATCGACACCGAATTAGGATCAGACACAGTTATAGCAGTATGAGTTTATACCAAATAGTTTCAAAACATGCAAATGAAAGGTATCGACAACGAATTAGGATCAGACACAGTTATAGCAGTATGAGTTTATACCAAATGGTTTCAAAACATGCAAATGAAAGGTATGGACACCGAATTAGGATCAGACACAGTTATAGCAGTATGAGTTTATACCAAATAGTTTCAAAACATGCAAATGAAAGGTATGGACACCGAATTAGGATCAGACACAGTTATAGCAGTATGAGTTTATACCAAATGGTTTCAAAACTTGCAAATGACAGGTATGGACAGCGAATTAGGATCAGACACAGTTATAGCAGTATGAGTTTATACCAAATAGTTTCAAAACATGCAAATGAAAGGTATGGACACCGAATTAGGATCAGACACAGTTATAGCAGTATGAGTTTATACCAAATAGTTTCAAAACATGCATATGAAAGGTATGGACACCGAATTAGGATCAGACACAGTTATAGCAGTATGAGTTTATACCAAATAGTTTCAAAACTTGCAAATGACAGGAATGGACACCGAATTAGGATCAGACACAGTTATAGCAGTATGAGTTTATACCAAATAGTTTCAAAACATGCAAATGAAAGGTATGGACACCGAATTAGGATCAGACACAGTTATAGCAGTATGAGTTTATACCAAATAGTTTCAAAACTTGCAAATGACAGGTATGGACACCGAATTAGGATCAGACACAGTTATAGCAGTATGAGTTTATACCAAATAGTTTCAAAACATGCAAATGAAAGGTATGGACACCGAAATAGGATCAGACACAGTTATAGCAGTATGAGTTTATACCAAATAGTTTGAAAACATGCAAATGAAAGGTATCGACACCGAATTAGGATCAGACACAGTTATAGCAGTATGAGTTTTCACCACATGGCTTCAAAACTTGCAAATGAAAGGTATGGACAACGAATTAGGATCAGACACAGTTAAATTAGTGTGAGTTTATACCAAATAGTTTCAAAATATGCAAATGACAGGTATCGACAACGAATTAGGACCAGACACAGTTATAGCAGTATGAGTTTATACCAAATAGTTTCAAAACATGCAAATGAAAGGTATGGACAACGAATTAGGACCAGACACAGTTATATTAGTGTGAGTTTATACCAAATAGTTTCAAAACATGCAAATGAAAGGTATGGACAACGAATTAGGATCAGACACAGTTATAGCAGTATGAGTTTATACCAAATAGTTTCAAAACATGCAAATGAAAGGTATGGACACCGAATTAGGATATGCACAGTTATAGCAGTATGAGTTTATACCAAATAGTTTCAAAACATGCAAATGAAAGGTATGGACAACGAATTAGGACCAGACACCGTTATAGCAGTATGAGTTTATACCAAATAGTTTCAAAACATGCAAATGAAAGATATGGACAACGAATTAGGATCAGACACAGTTATAGCAGTATGAGTTTATACCAAATAGTTTCACAACATGCAAATGAAAGGTATGGACACCGAATTAGGATATGCACAGTTATAGCAGTATGAGTTTATACCAAATAGTTTCAAAACATGCAAATGAAAGGTATCGACAACGAATTAGGATCAGACACCGTTATAGCAGTATGAGTTTATACCAAATAGTTTCAAAACATGCAAATGAAAGGTATGGACAACGAATTAGGATCAGACACAGTTATAGCAGTATGAGTTTATACCAAATAGTTTCAAAACATGCAAATGAAAGGTATCGACACCGAATTAGGATCAGACACAGTTATAGCAGTATGAGTTTATACCAAATAGTTTCAAAACATGCAAATGAAAGGTATGGACAGCGAATTAGGATCAGACACAGTTATAGCAGTATGAGTTTTTACCAAATAGTTTCAAAACATGCAAATGAAAGGTATCGACAACGAATTAGGATCAGACACCGTTATAGCAGTATGAGTTTATACCAAATAGTTTCAAAACATGCAAATGAAAGGTATGGACAACGAATTAGGATCAGACACAGTTATAGCAGTATGAGTTAATACCAAATAGTTTCAAAACATGCAAATGAAAGATATGGACACCGAATTAGGATCAGACACAGTTATAGCAGTATGAGTTTATACCAAATAGTTTCAAAACATGCAAATGAAAGGTATGGACAACGAATTAGGATCAGACACAGTTATAGCAGTATGAGTTTATACCAAATAGTTTCAAAACATGCAAATGACAGGTATCGACACCGAATTAGGATCAGACACAGTTATAGCAGTGTGAGTTTATACCAAATGGTTTCAAAACATGCAAATGAAAGGTATCGACACCGAATTAGGATCAGACACAGTTATAGCAGTATGAGTTTATACCAAATAGTTTCAAAACATGCAAATGAAAGGTATCGACAACGAATTAGGATCAGACACAGTTATAGCAGTATGAGTTTATACCAAATGGTTTCAAAACATGCAAATGAAAGGTATGGACACCGAATTAGGATCAGACACAGTTATAGCAGTATGAGTTTATACCAAATAGTTTCAAAACATGCAAATGAAAGGTATGGACACCGAATTAGGATCAGACACAGTTATAGCAGTATGAGTTTATACCAAATGGTTTCAAAACTTGCAAATGACAGGTATGGACAGCGAATTAGGATCAGACACAGTTATAGCAGTATGAGTTTATACCAAATAGTTTCAAAACATGCAAATGAAAGGTATGGACACCGAATTAGGATCAGACACAGTTATAGCAGTATGAGTTTATACCAAATAGTTTCAAAACATGCATATGAAAGGTATGGACACCGAATTAGGATCAGACACAGTTATAGCAGTATGAGTTTATACCAAATAGTTTCAAAACTTGCAAATGACAGGTATGGACACCGAATTAGGATCAGACACAGTTATAGCAGTATGAGTTTATACCAAATAGTTTCAAAACATGCAAATGAAAGGTATGGACACCGAATTAGGATCAGACACAGTTATAGCAGTATGAGTTTATACCAAATAGTTTCAAAACATGCAAATGACAGGTATGGACACCGAATTAGGATCAGACACAGTTATAGCAGTATGAGTTTATACCAAATAGTTTCAAAACATGCAAATGAAAGGTATGGACACCGAAATAGGATCAGACACAGTTATAGCAGTATGAGTTTATACCAAATAGTTTGAAAACATGCAAATGAAAGGTATCGACACCGAATTAGGATCAGACACAGTTATAGCAGTATGAGTTTTCACCACATGGCTTCAAAACTTGCAAATGAAAGGTATGGACAACGAATTAGGACCAGACACAGTTAAATTAGTGTGAGTTTATACCAAATAGTTTCAAAATATGCAAATGACAGGTATCGACAACGAATTAGGACCAGACACAGTTATAGCAGTATGAGTTTATACCAAATAGTTTCAAAACATGCAAATGAAAGGTATGGACAACGAATTAGGACCAGACACATTTATATTAGTGTGAGTTTATACCAAATAGTTTCAAAACATGCAAATGAAAGGTATGGACAACGAATTAGGATCAGACACAGTTATAGCAGTATGAGTTTATACCAAATAGTTTCAAAACATGCAAATGAAAGGTATGGACACCGAATTAGGATATGCACAGTTATAGCAGTATGAGTTTATACCAAATAGTTTCAAAACATGCAAATGAAAGGTATGGACAACGAATTAGGACCAGACTACGTTATAGCAGTATGAGTTTATACCAAATAGTTTCAAAACATGCAAATGAAAGATATGGACAACGAATTAGGATCAGACACAGTTATAGCAGTATGAGTTTATACCAAATAGTTTCACAACATGCAAATGAAAGGTATGGACACCGAATTAGGATATGCACAGTTATAGCAGTATGAGTTTATACCAAATAGTTTCAAAACATGCAAATGAAAGGTATCGACAACGAATTAGGATCAGACACCGTTATAGCAGTATGAGTTTATACCAAATAGTTTCAAAACATGCAAATGAAAGGTATGGACAACGAATTAGGATCAGACACAGTTATAGCAGTATGAGTTTATACCAAATAGTTTCAAAACATGCAAATGAAAGGTATCGACACCGAATTAGGATCAGACACAGTTATAGCAGTATGAGTTTATACCAAATAGTTTCAAAACATGCAAATGAAAGGTATGGACACCGAATTAGGATCAGACACAGTTATAGCAGTATTAGTTTATACCAAATAGTTTCAAAACATGCAAATGAAAGGTATGGACAACGAATTAGGATCAGACACAGTTATAGCAGTATGAGTTTATACCAAATAGTTTCAAAACATGCAAATGACAGGTATCGACACCGAATTAGGATCAGACACAGTTATAGCAGTATGAGTTTATACCAAATGGTTTCAAAACTTGCAAATGACAGGTATCGACAACGAATTAGGATCAGACACAGTTATAGCAGTATGAGTTTATACCAAATAGTTTCAAAACATGCAAATGAAAGGTATCGACAACGAATTAGGATCAGACACAGTAATAGCAGTATGAGTTTATACCAAATAGTTTCAAAACATGCAAATGAAAGGTATCGACACCGAATTAGGATCAGACACAGTTATAGCAGTATGAGTTTATACCAAATAGTTTCAAAACATGCAAATGAAAGGTATTGACAACGAATTAGGACCAGACACAGTTAAATTAGTGTGAGTTTATACCAAATAGTTTCAAAATATGCAAATGACAGGTATCGACAACGAATTAGGATCAGACACAGTTATAGCAGTATGAGTTAATACCAAATAGTTTCAAAACATGCAAATGAAAGATATGGACACCGAATTAGGATCAGACACAGTTATAGCAGTATGAGTTTATACCAAATAGTTTCAAAACATGCAAATGAAAGGTATGGACAACGAATTAGGATCAGACACAGTTATAGCAGTATGAGTTTATACCAAATAGTTTCAAAACATGCAAATGAAAGGTATCGACACCGAATTAGGATCAGACACAGTTATAGCAGTATGAGTTTATACCAAATAGTTTCAAAACATGCAAATGAAAGGTATCGAGAACGAATTAGGATCAGACACAGTTATAGCAGTATGAGTTTATACCAAATGGTTTCAAAACATGCAAATGAAAGGTATGGACACCGAATTAGGATCAGACACAGTTATAGCAGTATGAGTTTATACCAAATAGTTTCAAAACATGCAAATGAAAGGTATGGACACCGAATTAGGATCAGACACCGTTATAGCAGTATGAGTTTATACCAAATGGTTTCAAAACTTGCAAATGACAGGTATGGACAGCGAATTAGGATCAGACACAGTTATAGCAGTATGAGTTTATACCAAATAGTTTCAAAACATGCAAATGAAAGGTATGGACACCGAATTAGGATCAGACACAGTTATAGCAGTATGAGTTTATACCAAATAGTTTCAAAACATGCATATGAAAGGTATGGACACCGAATTAGGATCAGACACAGTTATAGCAGTATGAGTTTATACCAAATAGTTTCAAAACTTGCAAATGACAGGTATGGACACCGAATTAGGATCAGACACAGTTATACACTGTAAAAATGGTGTTTAGCATATAAACATAATACTAAGCGCGTATCTTGTCCTGTTTTTTTTTTACGCGTTTAGACCCCTAAACACGTTTAGCTACCTGAATGTGTTTAGGAATGTGTTTAGCAACTAATCACGTTTAGCTACATAAACACGTTTATTAATGTGCTTAGCAACTAAACACATTCCTAAACACATTTAGGTATCTAAACGTGTTTATGGGTCTAAACGTGTAAAAAAAACAGGACAAGATACGCGCTTAGTATTATGTTTAGCTTTTCAACACAAAACCACACTCTCCAGCACGCCTGAAAATGAAAGCATTGCAACTATACAAAATATTTAAATCAATGAAGACCAATGTTATATCTTGTAATTCAATCTTACACACCGCCATCACCAAAAAATTCATGGCGCTTAATAAAAATTATATAAGTACATATAATATATAAGTGTATGATACAAGAAATAAATTTGATCTGCATCACCCCTTTTATAGGGGTGATTAATAATGACTCAAAATCAGGAATTTCTCGAAAAGATTTATTAAAAATTATTGATAAAATAACCATATACACCAATCAACTCATCGATTTCACCAAATATTAAATTTATAAGACAACCATTATTCTCACAATATACATGGATAAGAAGGTATCTACATATAATATATATGCTTATATATGCTTGAACAATGTTCATTTGGCAGTTAAATTTTCAGACACAAATATTTAAAAAGTGGTTTTAGAATCAAGGCAATTTAGCAACATTCTAATCCTTATTACCTAATGTTTAACATTGATGAGTGTCTGCATATGAATTAATAACTAAATAAATCCTTTAAAATAAGTTTGGGTGTTTTCAACATAATATGTTCACACCATCAGAATCATTTTAAAAAAAAAAAAGGTTAATGCTCAATCCCTTTGTTCTGGAGAAAACATGTTATAGTAGTATATATGTTTACAAAGTTTTTGTAGTTTACTCCCTTAAAAGATCTGTATAAGTCAAAGGATTTGGAAAGGTAGTTGAGATTCAGGATGGTCTTTTGTAAACTGCATTATATCTTCTTTGGCATCCTTCACCTGAAACATGAATGAAGAAACTTTTAGTTTACCATCGAAATGCAACATGACAAAAATAACACAATAGATGAACATATCCAGTCTTCTGAAAACATTTTAACAAATGTAGTAAAGTGTAACATGTTATGGAATAACTCAAATGGGTATATACAAATGGTTGTTGTGAAAAATTAACTGACATCAAATCAAGTGATCAATCAGTAAAAACTGTCATTATTTTAGTGGGACTTCAACGTTCTGTAATCACTGATCCTGTCAGTTCTGGTTTCCTACAAAAAGGGCAAAAATAAGTCACAAAAGAGTCAAAAATAAAATGGCAGATACAACATTTTTTTTACCAAAATATATCCATACAATTGTTATGTATTTGTGACAGTCTTTAAATATAAAGGAATTTGGTTCAATATTTACTCACCACAGCTGAGTCAATGCTAACAGTTTCTTGTATTTCTTCATCACATCATCTTTCTTGTCAAGGCAGACTGTCATCAGGAAAATTCCTTCTCCAACTGCATAACATAGATACATCTAAATATACTGGTCTGGTCCTAAATGAGCTATATGATCATCAACCAAGTATTTAATGATGAACATATTGTCATATGCTTCTTTCAGAACTTATTTTAGCAAATACAATTGTTAAACATCTACACCCTTATTACACATCTTAATTCAAGTAATTAAACACAACCAGTTACACTAGTCAAACCTCACTACAATGGAATTCGATAGTAACATGTGGTTTATGGATATTACTTCATGTTAGATATATAAACATTATCAGAACTCTCATATATATCATTTATATAAATAACAAATATTACTAAAATATATATGTACTGTTGGTGCTAGGCATATAATAAACGTACGTTAAATGACTCATTACAAACTCCTTTGACAAATGAAAACAACATAAAAGCAATCGGACGACGTTGTGAAATCTCAAATCAACCTACCTTTCAAAGTCTTGATTGGAACCATAAGTGTGTCGTTCAGGGAACATAGAGACATATATTCACAGTAACATCAACTTTTGGCTTCATGTGCACTTCGAATGACCAGAAACGTGTGCATCAACAACGTGTAAATAGACAAGAGGATGCTGGAGAAATATGGCGGCCACAGGGATACACATCTGTTCTTAATTAACTCTCCCGCCCAAACTGACCAATGTAACCCGACCCATTCGGGAAGTTCTCAAACATGTTTAGGAAAGTGTTTAGCCAATGGTGTAATGTATGTCTAAACACGTTTAGAAATGTGTTTAAAAGCTCTTCGTGTTTAAATAACAGATGTAATATCGTTCTTGTGCTCAGCCATTAAGCACTATCCTAAACATGTGGAGCATTAAACATGTAACGGTGGTGTTTAATTGCTAAACGCGATTTTTACAGTGTAGCAGTATGAGTTTATACCAAATAGTTTCAAAACATGCAAATGAAAGGTATGGACACCGAATTAGGATCAGACACAGTTATAGCAGTATGAGTTTATACCAAATAGTTTCAAAACATGCAAATGACAGGTATGGACACCGAATTAGGATCAGACACAGTTATAGCAGTATGAGTTTATACCAAATAGTTTCAAAACATGCAAATGAAAGGTATGGACACCGAAATAGGATCAGACACAGTTATAGCAGTATGAGTTTATACCAAATAGTTTGAAAACATGCAAATGAAAGGTATCGACAACGAATTAGGATCAGACACAGTTATAGCAGTATGAGTTTTCACCACATGGCTTCAAAACTTGCAAATGAAAGGTATGCACAACGAATTAGGACCAGACACAGTTAAATTAGTGTGAGTTTATACCAAATAGTTTCAAAATATGCAAATGACAGGTATCGACAACGAATTAGGACCAGACACAGTTATAGCAGTATGAGTTTATACCAAATAGTTTCAAAACATGCAAATGAAAGGTATCGACAACGAATTAGGACCAGACACAGTTATATTAGTGTGAGTTTATACCAAATAGTTTCAAAACATGCAAATGAAAGGTATGGACAACGATTTAGGATCAGACACAGTTATAGCAGTATGAGTTTATACCAAATAGTTTCAAAACATGCAAATGAAAGGTATGGACACCGAATTAGGATATGCACAGTTATAGCAGTATGAGTTTATACCAAATAGTTTCAAAACATGCAAATGAAAGGTATGGACAACGAATTAGGACCAGACACCGTTATAGCAGTATGAGTTTATACCAAATAGTTTCAAAACATGCAAATGAAAGATATGGACAACGAATTAGGATCAGACACAGTTATAGCAGTATGAGTTTATACCAAATAGTTTCAAAACATGCAAATGAAAGGTATGGACACCGAATTAGGATCAGACACAGTTATAGCAGTATGAGTTTATACCAAATAGTTTCAAAACATGCAAATGAAAGGTATGGACAACGAATTAGGATCAGACACAGTTATAGCAGTATGAGTTTATACCAAATAGTTTCAAAACATGCAAATGACAGGTATCGACACCGAATTAGGATCAGACACAGTTATAGCAGTATGAGTTTATACCAAATGGTTTCAAAAACTTGCAAATGACAGGTATCGACAACGAATTAGGATCAGACACAGTTATAGCAGTATGAGTTTATACCAAATAGTTTCAAAACATGCAAATGAAAAGTATCGACAACGAATTAGGATCAGACACAGTAATAGCAGTATGAGTTTATACCAAATAGTTTCAAAACATGCAAATGAAAGGTATCGACACTGAATTAGGATCAGACACAGTTATAGCAGTATGAGTTTATACCAAATAGTTTCAAAACATGCAAATGAAAGGTATCGACAACGAATTAGGACCAGACACAGTTATAGCAGTATGAGTTTATACCAAATAGTTTCAAAACATGCAAATGAAAGGTATGGACAACGAATTAGGACCAGACACAGTTATATTAGTGTGAGTTTATACCAAATAGTTTCAAAACATGCAAATGAATGGTAAGGACAACGAATTAGGATCAGACACAGTTATAGCAGTATGAGTTTATACAAAATAGTTTCAAAACATGCAAATGAAAGGTATGGACACCGAATTAGGATATGCACAGTTATAGCAGTATGAGTTTATACCAAATAGTTTCAAAACATGCAAATGAAAGGTATGGACAACGAATTAGGATCAGACACAGTTATAGCAGTATGAGTTTATACCAAATAGTTTCAAAACATGCAAATGAAAGATATGGACAACGAATTAGGATCAGACACAGTTATAGCAGTATGAGTTTATACCAAATAGTTTCACAACATGCAAATGAAAGGTATGGACACCGAATTAGGATATGCACAGTTATAGCAGTATGAGTTTATACCAAATAGTTTCAAAACATGCAAATGAAAGGTATCGACAACGAATTAGGATCAGACACCGTTATAGCAGTATGAGTTTATACCAAATAGTTTCAAAACATGCAAATGAAAGGTATGGAGAACGAATTAGGATCAGACACAGTTATAGCAGTATGAGTTTATACCAAATAGTTTCAAAACATGCAAATGAAAGGTATCGACACCGAATTAGGATCAGACACAGTTATAGCAGTATGAGTTTATACCAAATAGTTTCAAAACATGCAAATGAAAGGTATGGACACCGAATTAGGATCAGACACAGTTATAGCAGTATGAGTTTATACCAAATAGTTTCAAAACATGCAAATGAAAGGTATGGACAACGAATTAGGATCAGACACAGTTATAGCAGTATGAGTTTATACCAAATAGTTTCAAAACATGCAAATGACAGGTATCGACACCGAATTAGGATCAGACACAGTTATAGCAGTATGAGTTTATACCAAATGGTTTCAAAACTTGCAAATGACAGGTATCGACAACGAATTAGGATCAGACACAGTTATAGCAGTATGAGTTTATACCAAATAGTTTCAAAACATGCAAATGAAAGGTATCGACAACGAATTAGGATCAGACACAGTAATAGCAGTATGAGTTTATACCAAATAGTTTCAAAACATGCAAATGAAAGGTATCGACACCGAATTAGGATCAGACACAGTTATAGCAGTATGAGTTTATACCAAATAGTTTCAAAACATGCAAATGAAAGGTATCGACAACGAATTAGGATCAGACACAGTTATAGCAGTATGAGTTTATACCAAATGGTTTCAAAACATGCAAATGAAAGGTATGGACACCGAATTAGGATCAGACACAGTTATAGCAGTATGAGTTTATACCAAATAGTTTCAAAACATGCAAATGAAAGGTATGGACACCGAATTAGGATCAGACACAGTTATAGCAGTATGAGTTTATACCAAATAATTTCAAAACATGCAAATGAAAGATATGGACAACGAATTAGGATCAGACACAGTTATAGCAGTATGAGTTTATACCAAATAGTTTCACAACATGCAAATGAAAGGTATGGACACCGAATTAGGATATGCACAGTTATAGCAGTATGAGTTTATACCAAATAGTTTCAAAACATGCAAATGAAAGGTATCGACAACGAATTAGGATCAGACACAGTTATAGCAGTATGAGTTTATACCAAATAGTTTCAAAATATGCAAATGAAAGGTATGGACACCGAATTAGGATCAGACACAGTTATAGCAGTATGAGTTTATACCAAATAGTTTCAAAACATGCAAATGAAAGGTATCGACACCGAATTAGGATCAGACACAGTTATAGCAGTATGAGTTTATACCAAATAGTTTCAAAACATGCAAATGAAAGGTATGGACACCGAATTAGGATCAGACACAGTTATAGCAGTATGAGTTTATACCAAATAGTTTCAAAACATGCAAATGAAAGGTATGGACAACGAATTAGGATCAGACACAGTTATAGCAGTATGAGTTTATACCAAATAGTTTCAAAACATGCAAATGACAGGTATCGACAACGAATTAGGATCAGACACAGTTATAGCAGTATGAGTTTATACCAAATAGTTTCAAAACATGCAAATGAAAGGTATCGACAACGAATTAGGATCAGACACAGTAATAGCAGTATGAGTTTATACCAAATAGTTTCAAAACATGCAAATGAAAGGTATCGACACCGAATTAGGATCAGACACAGTTATAGCAGTATGAGTTTATACCAAATAGTTTCAAAACATGCAAATGAAAGGTATCGACAACGAATTAGGATCAGACACAGTTATAGCAGTATGAGTTTATACCAAATGGTTTCAAAACATGCAAATGAAAGGTATGGACACCGAATTAGGATCAGACACAGTTATAGCAGTATGAGTTTATACCAAATAGTTTCAAAACATGCAAATGAAAGGTATGGACACCGAATTAGGATCAGACACAGTTATAGCAGTATGAGTTTATACCAAATAATTTCAAAACATGCAAATGAAAGATATGGACAACGAATTAGGATCAGACACAGTTATAGCAGTATGAGTTTATACCAAATAGTTTCACAACATGCAAATGAAAGGTATGGACACCGAATTAGGATATGCACAGTTATAGCAGTATGAGTTTATACCAAATAGTTTCAAAACATGCAAATGAAAGGTATCGACAACGAATTAGGATCAGACACCGTTATAGCAGTATGAGTTTATACCAAATAGTTTCAAAACATGCAAATGAAAGGTATGGAGAACGAATTAGGATCAGACACAGTTATAGCAGTATGAGTTTATACCAAATAGTTTCAAAACATGCAAATGAAAGGTATCGACACCGAATTAGGATCAGACACAGTTATAGCAGTATGAGTTTATACCAAATAGTTTCAAAACATGCAAATGAAAGGTATGGACACCGAATTAGGATCAGACACAGTTATAGCAGTATGAGTTTATACCAAATAGTTTCAAAACATGCAAATGAAAGGTATGGACAACGAATTAGGATCAGACACAGTTATAGCAGTATGAGTTTATACCAAATAGTTTCAAAACATGCAAATGACAGGTATCGACACCGAATTAGGATCAGACACAGTTATAGCAGTATGAGTTTATACCAAATGGTTTCAAAACTTGCAAATGACAGGTATCGACAACGAATTAGGATCAGACACAGTTATAGCAGTATGAGTTTATACCAAATAGTTTCAAAACATGCAAATGAAAGGTATCGACAACGAATTAGGATCAGACACAGTAATAGCAGTATGAGTTTATACCAAATAGTTTCAAAACATGCAAATGAAAGGTATCGACACCGAATTAGGATCAGACACAGTTATAGCAGTATGAGTTTATACCAAATAGTTTCAAAACATGCAAATGAAAGGTATCGACAACGAATTAGGATCAGACACAGTTATAGCAGTATGAGTTTATACCAAATGGTTTCAAAACATGCAAATGAAAGGTATGGACACCGAATTAGGATCAGACACAGTTATAGCAGTATGAGTTTATACCAAATAGTTTCAAAACATGCAAATGAAAGGTATGGACACCGAATTAGGATCAGACACAGTTATAGCAGTATGAGTTTATACCAAATAGTTTCAAAACATGCAAATGAAAGGTATGGACAACGAAATAGGATCAGACACAGTTATAGCAGTATGAGTTTATACCAAATAGTTTCAAAACATGCAAATGACAGGTATCGACACCGAATTAGGATCAGACACAGTTATAGCAGTATGAGTTTATACCAAATGGTTTCAAAACTTGCAAATGACAGGTATCGACAACGAATTAGGATCAGACACAGTTATAGCAGTATGAGTTTATACCAAATAGTTTCAAAACATGCAAATGAAAGGTATCGACAACGAATTAGGATCAGACACAGTAATAGCAGTATGAGTTTATACCAAATAGTTTCAAAACATGCAAATGAAAGGTATCGACACCGAATTAGGATCAGACACAGTTATAGCAGTATGAGTTTATACCAAATAGTTTCAAAACATGCAAATGAAAGGTATCGACAACGAATTAGGATCAGACACAGTTATAGCAGTATGAGTTTATACCAAATGGTTTCAAAACATGCAAATGAAAGGTATGGACACCGAATTAGGATCAGACACAGTTATAGCAGTATGAGTTTATACCAAATAGTTTCAAAACATGCAAATGAAAGGTATGGACACCGAATTAGGATCAGACACAGTTATAGCAGTATGAGTTTATACCAAATGGTTTCAAAACTTGCAAATGACAGGTATGGACAGCGAATTAGGATCAGACACAGTTATAGCAGTATGAGTTTATACCAAATAATTTGAAAACATGCAAATGAAAGGTATCGACACCGAATTAGGATCAGACACAGTTATAGCAGTATGAGTTTTTACCACATGGCTTCAAAACTTGCAAATGAAAGGTATGGACAACGAATTAGGACCAGACACAGTTAAATTAGTGTGAGTTTATACCAAATAGTTTCAAAATATGCAAATGACAGGTATCGACAACGAATTAGGACCAGACACAGTTATAGCAGTATGAGTTTATACCAAATAGTTTCAAAACATGCAAATGAAAGGTATGGACAACGAATTAGGACCAGACACAGTTATATTAGTGTGAGTTTATACCAAATAGTTTCAAAACATGCAAATGAAAGGTATGGACAACGAATTAGGATCAGACACAGTTATAGCAGTATGAGTTTATACCAAATAGTTTCAAAACATGCAAATGAAAGGTATGGACAACGAATTAGGATCAGACACCGTTATAGCAGTATGAGTTTATACCAAATAGTTTCAAAACATGCAAATGAAAGGTATGGACAACGAATTAGGATCAGACACAGTTATAGCAGTATGAGTTTATACCAAATAGTTTCACAACATGCAAATGAAAGGTATGGACACCGAATTAGGATATGCACAGTTATAGCAGTATGAGTTTATACCAAATAGTTTCAAAACATGCAAATGAAAGGTATGGACAACGAATTAGGATCAGACACCGTTATAGCAGTATGAGTTTATACCAAATAGTTTCAAAACATGCAAATGAAAGGTATGGACAACGAAATAGGATCAGACACAGTTATAGCAGTATGAGTTTATACCAAATAGTTTCAAAACATGCAAATGAAAGGTATCGACACCGAATTAGGATCAGACACAGTTATAGCAGTATGAGTTTATACCAAATGGTTTCAAAACATGCAAATGAAAGGTATGGACACCGAATTAGGATCAGACACAGTTATAGCAGTATGAGTTTATACCAAATAGTTTCAAAACATGCAAATGAAAGGTATGGACAACGAATTAGGATCAGACACAGTTATAGCAGTATGAGTTTATACCAAATAGTTTCAAAACATGCAAATGACAGGTATCGACACCGAATTAGGATCAGACACAGTTATAGCAGTATGAGTTTATACCAAATGGTTTCAAAACTTGCAAATGACAGGTATCGACAACGAATTAGGATCAGACACAGTTATAGCAGTATGAGTTTATACCAAATAGTTTCAAAACATGCAAATGAAAGGTATCGACAACGAATTAGGATCAGACACAGTAATAGCAGTATGAGTTTATACCAAATAGTTTCAAAACATGCAAATGAAAGGTATGGACACCGAATTAGGATCAGACACAGTTATAGCAGTATGAGTTTATACCAAATAGTTTCAAAACATGCAAATGAAAGGTATCGACAACGAATTAGGATCAGACACAGTTATAGCAGTATGAGTTTATACCAAATGGTTTCAAAACATGCAAATGAAAGGTATGGACACCGAATTAGGATCAGACACAGTTATAGCAGTATGAGTTTATACCAAATAGTTTCAAAACATGCAAATGAAAGGTATGGACAACGAAATAGGATCAGACACAGTTATAGCAGTATGAGTTTATACCAAATAGTTTCAAAACATGCAAATGAAAGGTATCGACACCGAATTAGGATCAGACACAGTTATAGCAGTATGAGTTTATACCAAATAGTTTCAAAACATGCAAATGAAAGGTATGGACACCGAATTAGGATCAGACACAGTTATAGCAGTATGAGTTTATACCAAATAGTTTCAAAACATGCAAATGAAAGGTATGGACAACGAATTAGGATCAGACACAGTTATAGCAGTATGAGTTTATACCAAATAGTTTCAAAACATGCAAATGACAGGTATCGACACCGAATTAGGATCAGACACAGTTATAGCAGTATGAGTTTATACCAAATGGTTTCAAAACTTGCAAATGACAGGTATCGACAACGAATTAGGATCAGACACAGTTATAGCAGTATGAGTTTATACCAAATAGTTTCAAAACATGCAAATGAAAGGTATCGACAACGAATTAGGATCAGACACAGTAATAGCAGTATGAGTTTATACCAAATAGTTTCAAAACATGCAAATGAAAGGTGTGGACAACGAATTAGGATCAGACACAGTTATAGCAGTATGAGTTTATACCAAATAGTTTCAAAACATGCAAATGAAAGGTATCGACAACGAATTAGGATCAGACACAGTTATAGCAGTATGAGTTTATACCAAATGGTTTCAAAACATGCAAATGAAAGGTATGGACACCGAATTAGGATCAGACACAGTTATAGCAGTATGAGTTTATACCAAATAGTTTCAAAACATGCAAATGAAAGGTATGGACACCGAATTAGGATCAGACACAGTTATAGCAGTATGAGTTTATACCAAATGGTTTCAAAACTTGCAAATGACAGGTATGGACAGCGAATTAGGATCAGACACAGTTATAGCAGTATGAGTTTATACCAAATAGTTTCAAAACATGCAAATGAAAGGTATGGACACCGAATTAGGATCAGACACAGTTATAGCAGTATGAGTTTATACCAAATAGTTTCAAAACATGCATATGAAAGGTATGGACACCGAATTAGGATCAGACACAGTTATAGCAGTATGAGTTTATACCAAATAGTTTCAAAACTTGCAAATGACAGGTATGGACACCGAATTAGGATCAGACACAGTTATAGCAGTATGAGTTTATACCAAATAGTTTCAAAACATGCAAATGAAAGGTATGGACACCGAATTAGGATCAGACACAGTTATAGCAGTATGAGTTTATACCAAATAGTTTCAAAACTTGCAAATGACAGGTATGGACACCGAATTAGGATCAGACACAGTTATAGCAGTATGAGTTTATACCAAATAGTTTCAAAACATGCAAATGAAAGGTATGGACACCGAAATAGGATCAGACACAGTTATAGCAGTATGAGTTTATACCAAATAGTTTGAAAACATGCAAATGAAAGGTATCGACACCGAATTAGGATCAGACACAGTTATAGCAGTATGAGTTTTTACCACATGGCTTCAAAACTTGCAAATGAAAGGTATGGACAACGAATTAGGACCAGACACAGTTAAATTAGTGTGAGTTTATACCAAATAGTTTCAAAATATGCAAATGACAGGTATCGACAACGAATTAGGATCAGACACAGTTATAGCAGTATGAGTTTATACCAAATAGTTTCAAAACATGCAAATGAAAGGTATGGACAACGAATTAGGACCAGACACAGTTATATTAGTGTGAGTTTATACCAAATAGTTTCAAAACATGCAAATGAAAGGTATGGACAACGAATTAGGATCAGACACAGTTATAGCAGTATGAGTTTATACCAAATAGTTTCAAAACATGCAAATGAAAGGTATGGACACCGAATTAGGATATGCACAGTTATAGCAGTATGAGTTTATACCAAATAGTTTCAAAACATGCAAATGAAAGGTATGGACAACGAATTAGGATCAGACACCGTTATAGCAGTATGAGTTTATACCAAATAGTTTCAAAACATGCAAATGAAAGGTATGGACAACGAATTAGGATCAGACACAGTTATAGCAGTATGAGTTTATACCAAATAGTTTCAAAACATGCAAATGAAAGGTATGGACACCGAATTAGGATATGCACAGTTATAGCAGTATGAGTTTATACCAAATAGTTTCAAAACATGCAAATGAAAGGTATCGACAACGAATTAGGATCAGACACCGTTATAGCAGTATGAGTTTATACCAAATAGTTTCAAAACATGCAAATGAAAGGTATGGACAACGAATTAGGATCAGACACAGTTATAGCAGTATGAGTTTATACCAAATAGTTTCAAAACATGCAAATGAAAGGTATCGACACCGAATTAGGATCAGACACAGTTATAGCAGTATGAGTTTATACCAAATAGTTTCAAAACATGCAAATGAAAGGTATGGACACCGAATTAGGATCAGACACAGTTATAGTAGTATGAGTTTATACCAAATGGTTTAAAAACTTGCAAATGAAAGGTATCGACAACGAATTAGGATCAGACACAGTTATAGCAGTATGAGTTTATACCAAATGGTTTCAAAACTTGCAAATGAAAGGTATCGACACCGAATTAGGATCAGACACAGTTATAGCAGTATCAGTTTTTACCAAATGGTTTCAAAACTTGCAAATGACAGGTATCGACAACGAATTAGGATCAGACACAGTTATAGCAGTATGAGTTTATACCAAATGGTTTCAAAACTTGCAAATGAAAGGTATCGACACCGAATTAGGATCAGACACAGTTATAGCAGTATGAGTTTATACCAAATGGTTTCAAAACTTGCAAATGACAGGTATGGACAACGAATTAGGATCAGACACAGTTATAGCAGTATGAGTTTATACCAAATGGTTTCAAAAATTGCAAATGAAAGGTATGGACACCGAATTAGGATCAGACACAGTTATAGCAGTATGAGTTTATACCAAATAGTTTCAAAACATGCAAATGACAGGTATGGACAACGAATTAGGATCAGACACAGTTATAGCAGTATGAGTTTATACCAAATGGTTTCAAAACTTGCAAATGACAGGTATCGACAACGAATTAGGATCAGACACAGTTATAGCAGTATGAGTTTATACCAAATGGTTTCAAAAATTGCAAATGAAAGGTATGGACACCGAATTAGGATCAGACACAGTTATAGTAGTATGAGTGTATACCAAATAGTTTCAAAGCATGTAAATTACAGGTATGGACACCGAATTAGGACCAGACACAGTTATATTAGTGTGAGTTTATACCAAGTGGTTTCAAACCATGTAAATGACATGTATTGACACAGAATTAGGATCAGACACAGTTATAGTAGTATGAGTTTATACCAAGTGGTTTCAAAACTTGCAAATGACAGGTATGGACACCGAATTAGGATCAGACACAGTTATAGCAGTATGAGTTTATACCAAATAGTTTCAAAACATGCAAATGAAAGGTATCGACACCGAATTAGGATCAGACACAGTTATAGTAATATGAGTTCATACCAAATGTTCTGAAATATGCTATGAAATATTAGATGTTTGTAAATATTTTCTCAGACATATATTTGGAAATACTGCAACAACTTAAAACCAGAAACAACAGTTTCATTAATAAAACAGATGTTCAGGTAATAAAATACGAAGCTGTTTCAAAGTATTTGCCCTGAACGAACATACTGTAACACTGTTCGTGTGACAAAATACATTATGGGCATTAAACTATATCAAACAATTTTAGGTTGATAAATACCTGTTCTTGTGACAAATATGCAACATTCATTCAAAACATTCAACACATGAGATGTTAGATGACAGCATTCATTAATCTTCAAACAGACGACGAGAAAAGGTGTATCTGTAGTAGCGATGCCTTCTATATGTTGTCAGTTTTGTATACATAACATATTTGCTTTTATTTATTAGTACGTTTAAGTGGAAGTTCCAAAATCAAAGATCTAAGATGGTCAGTGTAAGTATCTATACTAAACGAAACGTCGCAATTATTACCATAAGTATGTTGATTATCCATACATTTCGGTATTTCTTCATATTGGCTAACCCAGTTCCTGTGAGCAAATGTCGATGTGACAAAATACGAAATTATTTGCAAATGTGTGTATGACAAGAAGTTGAGGCACCGAAATATCAATTTAAGCATAAATAACACACATGTACACGAACTAACGTAACAACAATGTTAAACCATGTATTGACAATTGTTATTGCTCCAGAATCATCATGTTTATGGCTGACAGAAGCAATTATCGTTACATACAGTTCTCGTCAAATCTCGCGAGATAAGGAACCCTGTCGTTCTCGCTAGAGCCGGGAAAAAAACACGTGAAGGCTGATTCCAAACTGGGTTCGTTATTTCTGATAGTACAAGCTATAGCAATACGCTGCGTTGCGCTGCGCTGCGCTGCTCCCTATTAATTAGTTATGAAATGGGTTGTTGTGTTCTTTGCACATATTTAAATCTATTTGTGTATCACGTGTTTGATCCCAGCGAAAATTAAACTTGCAGTTATGAGAAATAATATCTTCCATCTTTCTTCATCGATAGGGATTTATTTGAATACGCAATTTCATTTCCTTGCAAGAATTGAACACAAACTATTTATAAGTAAATTAATTTAAACAAGTAGACAACACTTGCAGAAAATTAATAATAAAATGTTATGCATTGAAACATATACCATTGATAGAATGCATTAAAACCTTTTACAAACAGTGTTATCTACACAACTATTAAAGGATAGATGCAATGACATATGGTACAAATCGGATACATTAAAATGAGATGTCAATTTGACAATTGCTCGATTTTAAATTTCTGAAATCGGTCCATAAATTACTCAAATATACGGCTTTTTATACGGCAGGGATGTGGCCCGTGAAGGGATGACTTCTGTGACGTATCTGGAGGAATCTCATTATCCCTGATAGTCATAATTCAACGTAATTTCGCAACATTTTTATAGTTAATTTCACAAAGAAATCTTCAATAAATCAACTTAAATTTCCCATATATTACATAAACATTTCTTTTTGGCGATGTAATACACCTCATAAATCATTTGGCGGCAGTGTTAATCATCATTACTTAATTAACGAGACTCGGCGTAGTAGCTGTCCAGCCGGTCCCGTCTGTCGCTTATCACAGTCACGCCTCAGTGAGCATTTTCAAAATGGATCGCCCAACTAATTGCGGTAGTGTTAACATGGGTGAATTAAAACCGTCTTAATTATCAATTCCAAGTGAGATTATATCAATTCCACTAAGATTAAGAGGTAAGTAGTTGCATTTTGATATGTTTTACTGTGGATAGACGTTTCTTGTGATATTACAGTGCAATTCACGACATAGTAAATTAGTTAGATGTTGGACGAGTTGACATATATTTCTTTATCTCGATATATGATTAGACTTATTTGATATCGATAGAAATTGTCTAGAATTTGTTACAGTATACTTAAGTGCTACGAGTGCTGAAAGCATTACATGAAAAGGAAGACTTAGTTCTTTCGAAAATATAATGTTAACCGAATGCCGGGACATTATTGTGGCTGGAAAGTTGTGTGGCTTTCGTGGGTAGGGCTTGAACCATGAACATTTCCATGCAACGAAATTTCCCAACATATAACCATAAGAAATGTTTCACCAGTCCATCATTTCATAGAAATCTGGAACCTTTATTCACTTTGAATTCCAACTTTTCATATTACCCACTATTTTAATCCCTTGAAATCACATTTACAGACATCACTCGGATTATACATTCTGCCTCCCGTGCATCTTCCATTCGACAACAGTTTTCAATAATAATAACCTAAACTGTGCAATTTTCAATAATAATAACTTAAACTTTAAACATGAATGATTCTTCTCACAACGATAGATCAAAGAACAGCAAAATGTACCAATTCAACTATCAAAATTGAAATGTATGAGTATTGATTAAGATATGTGTGTGTAAAATGGAGTTAGTATACAGTTTATTTTTAATGTTCAATATGGGAAATATCATAATGAAATGAAATAGAATGGCCAGCATGTGCTCTGTATCCTATTCACATATAGGTGTAACTTAAAAACACATCATGGTTGAAAATTTCTACTGTTTGCATGGTGGTATGTAAGAACAGGAAGATTTTCTGGATAACAACTTCTTTAATCTGAAAATAAACGATGTCTTAGAGTATATACTCTCTTCTCCATCAGGTGGAATGTAAGGTATTAACAAAACTTGTTATATCTAGTTATATCTAATTCCTATATGTTGTTAATACAGGAATAAAACACAATGAAGTTGAGACAAAATAGTACTATAGTAGCGTTTTTCACATTTCATGTAAGCAAACAAAATACAGAATAATCTCAGGATGAAACCATAAATATCGTTATATAATTTTAATCTGTAAAATTGTATTGGTTATAAATTAATAATTGATAATAAAAACTTGATATGTGATACCACGGACTTCAATTACAGAAGTTATTTAATAAGTCCGTGGTGATACGCATTGTCTCGAATTTAGTGCAAAAAGTAAAAAAAGACAACATGACAAAAAATTGTATAAAGTCATAACTAAGAGTAGCGTTAAAGACATATTTCAAGAGGTTTTCGGGTCAAGTGACACTTAAACCGCGTTATCTCATCGATATTCGCGATTTATACGCGCGAGTAAAGACATTGCAGTGCATTCTGGGATATCAGATTTCACGTATTAGGGTTTTCCCTTACCCTTCTCGCTGCATGCGAGAGCAGGCACTATCATCCCAGAGTAAGAGAAATTATAGATGAACGTTTAATGGATAGAACTTGTCACGTGACACAAATTTCGCGGTCAATAAGGGAATAAATGAACAATATTGCACAAACGGATTAGACAGTGTGGCATATGCCTGTTTGCCATAACTCGCATCACTGGGACTGCATTTAGTCGACAGCTAACTCTATCAACTTAACCATAACCTCTTCGAGCTAAGGTAAGTATGTTAAATTTTAAAAAAAAACTTATAAGAGCATACATAAAGATAATTTCATTTTAATTCTGGATTTCTCTCTTTGGAATGTAAACTCAAAAAATTGTGTAATATATTTCCTCTAGTTTGTAGTCTTGTAAAAGTATAACAACGTGAATTAAAGTTTCATTTTAGGATTGAGTATAACAATCGTGAATTGAACATTCTTATGCTTATGTAACCTTAAAATGAGCATATCATTAGTACCATGTTGACACAGGTAAAACCTATAACTGAACCTTTAAGCCAAAACGGTTCTCTATGTAGCTACATGTATTTTGGTTCTTGAGAATCACACTTGTGTATCATGGTTTAAACATTTTATTTTTAATATTTTTAATCATCGTCTCGTTTGGCCAACATTATTCACGTGCTACTTTACTTGCAGAACATTACATGTAAGTTAACCATTCCTGAACACAAGATTAATCTTTTTCCGCAAATTAAATGTCTCGTGCATAACCGAGCGCAGACTACTAGTGCAGCCAACATAATACACCTATATGAGTCAATTAAAAAATATAGAGCCATGGGCTCTGTAGCTCATCAGCGTTTGTATTGTTTGATGTTGAAGACTGACATTTTTCTCCAGATACAGCACAATCACTTGACATGACCTTGTGATGTCCATGATCACCAACATTTTTCAGTTTAAGTGCACAACTTCTACACAATTTCTGCATTGATCTTAAAGAGAAGGTGACTCTTTCAATTCAAATGGTGTAGACATAATCTCGATATCACGACACAAAATGATAAAACATTTGGTGTTAAGTTTTCTCGTCTTCTATAGTTACTATTGTTAAAGGTATTTTGCCAACCTGTAGAGAACTATAACACAAAGCCGTAAACATATCCTCTCCTTCTCTCCCTCTTTAAGTCAACCAAGTCTCCAAAATCTGATCCCTTGGTCAACCCCTTAAAATGAAACCGGAAGTTATAGAGGCATAACTCTTCTTAGTGTATTTAGCAAAATATTCATAGCAATTATAAATAAACGTTAAGTGTTCTGGGCAGATTCCTGTGATAAGATAACTGAAGCTCAAGCTGGTTTTAGGAAAGGTTACACTACTACTGATAATATATTTGTTTTGTGTTCATTTATACAGAGATACCTAAATACAAAAGGTTCTAAATTTTATGTTCTTTTTGTAGATTTTGCAAAAGCGTTCGACTCTGTTCACAGAGACAAATTATGGAATCTTCTAGATAGCCATTTCGTAAGCAGTAAAATGAGTAAACTGCTAAGAAGTATTTATAAGAACGTAAAGATGTGTGTGAAAAATAACTTGTAATAATTTGTATATTCTCAGGACATTTAGAAACATAGTTTGTAAAGCAATCGTCACATTCAGTAGGGTGTGACAAGGGTACTTTGCAAGAGAGACACGTGCAGCACGTGCAGCACATGGGTTGTTATGGCGACTTGCGCTAGATACGAGCCGTCACGCTTCGGAAGCGCTTGCTGTTTGTGTAGTACGTATTACGCAAAAAAGGGGACTCTGTTTATATACGTCAGATACCCGTAGCGCGCGCTAGTCGAAGTGATACTTCTCTTTGAAACCAAATTGCAATACATTGTCTTGATATGAAAATTATTTAACATATGCCATGTTGTAGATAAAAGATTTCTCTGGCGAATGACGTTAAAAGTATATTTTCCAAAAATTTTAACATCCGTGATGGCTCTTTAACGCCGCTTCGACAGTATTGCAGCCATTAGCGGCGTATGGAGATGGAATGAAAGTGATTAAGCTTGAGTGGATTACGGGAATTAAGATATAGGGAGGAAGGAAGGGTTGGAGAAGGAGACGTTGTTTTAAACACACAAAAACAGTTTCACTAAAACAGTTTGAACATCATAACCATTGATACAGAGGATGTTTAATGAATGTTTTCCAAATAAAATCACAATAATCAAATATGGGTAAAATAAATGAGCTACATCAAGTCTGCAATGTTTTTCTCTGTAGACGATATTTAAGACTTCTCAGACAATTACAATGTAAGTAACTTTCAAATCATAAGAGAGAACCCCGTATTCCATTAGCCCATAACTTATGCAAGAGACCCGTATGCCATTTCCTCTCCTGTAGAAAAAATCAGGCGTTTTCCTAGTGAATCGTAAATTTGTAACCATTATATTTTGAAAGGGTTAAGTAAAACATGAGGAAACATTTTACTTAATAGAAAAAGTGTTCCAATTAGAAAATCAAAAGCACCATGCATAATATTCTTAATTGACTGATAAATTGATGGGCAATTCATATTTTTACTTATTTACTTAAACCACCATGTTTTAATTCATTTTGTTAAGGTTATGACACTTCATCCTATTGATTTAAAAAAGTTAAGATTACACAGATTCATCAACCCTATTAGGGCTATGCTATTATTCAATACATTTTATCTTGAAATTTGCAGATCTTACCTTGACATTCAAGATACTAAGTTAAAAATTCAATTAATATTTGGAAAATTCAAGTAGGTATCTTGAAAACTCAACTTAGCATCTTAAATTTAACTAGGTATCTTAAACAATTGATTTAGAATCTTGAAAATTTAATTTAGTATCTTGAAAATATAATTTGATATCTTGAAAATTCATATTGCTATTTTGCTATTTTGAGAATTAAACTTAATTTTGTTGAATATGCAACAGGTAATGTTTCATCCAACATATCACTGCCTTTACATATTACATTGTGGAACTATTTCCATGTACAAAAGAATCACAGATGTGTTCATAGATAACACAAATAACCAACTAGCCTGATGCCATCATAAGAAAAGATAACCATGTGTAATATTATCAATATGACGATGTCTAAACACTACATGATACTCCAGGACGAGAAAACTACTCGCCGTGTGCTTATCTTTTAAATGAACTAATCACTGATAGAACAGAGGAAGGTGATAATATGTTTATTCCACTGCTTAATTTCAAAGTTAAAAAGTAGCTCCTACATATATATTAATTGACTGAACGTGGGAACGAAAGAGAGAATGAATGAGAGATTGGCATGTTCGTTGATATTGTCTAATGTATATCCAGAATACTGTGAACGCTCACCTAGATCGCTTTTCAACAACATTTAGAACATTAAATAGATATACAAAAGATATCGAGATAAATTGGAGGTGTTGTTTCATGAGCGTATGAGCATTTCATCTGATGTACCAGCTTGCTTTTACAAACATCAATCAAACAAATTACCCAATTAGGATGTTCATTTGGATTTGATTTGAATAATGACTGATTATCAAATTATTCAATGTATATTTCACCCAAGCAGTAGAGCTCTAAATTTTTTTATTATAAATTTGACAGACCTATCCCGAAAGGTAGTCTCATCTTCATTCGGCCTGAATAACAAAAATACATAACACCTATCTGTTATAAATGATGAGTTATAGTAAGAATTAGGGCAAGCTTAAAACAACTTTTATTGACAAAGTATGTTATGTCATCTTGATGATTAACCTATCTTACAGTCTTTTTACTGCTCCAACACCGCTTCTTGAATTGATATTAACATGTCTAAGTGTTTATCATGGGACTGCCTTTCAATTATCATACACCAATTTACATTATCAATGACATTAGATTGTTCACTAAACCTCTTAAATAGTCATGTTATTGTTGTGTGGGGTAATATCGGTTTCTTTACCATTAACAATTTCGTTTTCACTAAAATGTATGCATAACCGATCTCGTATTAACCATGAGTACATTTCAAAGAAGAAATGTTTAAAAGAGCATGTACATTTCTTTGATTGGCATTCTAGAAGTTGAAGTGATGAAGGAGAGAGAAAAGATCATGTACATTAACATATGTTTGTTATGTCAATGCTGTTCTCAACTGTTCACATCGACATTCACAGCAATGAGCAACTTGCAGTTATACTTCATATACTGTCTCACATTTTGGTTATCCCGTGGTGTCCCTCTCTAATGCATAGTATGTTTCATGGTGAAGTTTAGTGTCTCTTAGATCAATTTTCCATGGATGGTTTTAAACCTGTGACATTTGAAAACGATCGTCGTCAGAGTACGAGAGTAGTACAACCAATTAGCGATCCTATGTCGGCATCATGTCGTCTGCACAAACGTTGTGTCTCTCCTAATGCATTACGTAATGGTTCCATCAAAGGCGCCGGGTTTCACAGATATCAGCTGCACAGCCTTTCATGGTCAATGTGCGTGCTTACGCTCATTAACAGAGAAGGAAAGGAAACTACCAATTTGAAGTATGTTATATTAATATTTAGAATTAAAGCATTTTAATTGCTGACATTGTCATTTGAAAATAATTAGGTCTTCAAGACAAAGTCATGAAGACCTATTGTTATTATCGTGTTTTTAAATTTTTTTATTCATTATTTGTACCGAATTTTGTCCGCATGATTCCCTCTTTACGGGATGCGATTTACGTGCAATTTGCAGGGTTGATAGCTTGTGGCTTAAAGAGGTTTTGTGTCGAGCTACTTTTTGGATTTTCGACCTTTTTTCATGGGTTATCTCCCCTTGAAGTTAAAACTTCAAACCTTAATTAGCTCAAGAACTAATCAAGATATTTTCACAAAACTTTCACAACTTGGGCAACAACATTCCCCATCGATTAGGTCTATAACGGTGTTCGGTCGTAATAATAGATTTTATGCTATTTTGAAAAAACGGAAAATGTTGTGCAATTACGCAGTTTTGAGGGTATGCGTCTTCAAAAATTTCTCCTAAATAAGGGCAATAGATACAGCTATATGTGAAAGGTCATCTGAAAGCTAATTGAATTTAGAACAAAGTTATTTCAGCAGATTTTTTTTATTTTTACCTTGAATTCGAGTAATCTGCCCTTGAATATGGACCTCTTTCAAAAAGGCGTTTATCGGCTGCACGTTCAAAGGGGTATAACTCTGTTACTAATGATCGTATATCACAATTACTTATTGTCAACTTTACTCATGACTAGTGTAACAATTCCATAACATATCATTGTGATATAAAAGTTGATAGTTGGCGCATAATTTTGACATTTTCCCAAAATGTTAAAAAAATTAGGATTTTGATATTTTTCGAGGGGTATAGTCTTAGAATTTTTGATCGCAAACCACTGAAGATACCAGCTTTTTTTATTAGTTTATTTTGAAGGAGAAACGTCATTTATTAAGGACAATAATTTTCAAGAACGTATCTGTCATAGTGTATGTTTGACAAGTCATAGAAAATTGTCATTTTTAGAAATTCGCCATTTTCAGCAAAGTTGAAAGGGTCATTACTGCTTAACTTTTACGCTATTGAAGTTTTACTCAAACCTACGAATGCACAATTTCAAGTCCAACAACTTTCTTGTGTCAACTTTCTTCAAAAAGTTGATAGTTGATAGCCTCGAACATCGCAAACGTTGTCAAGGGGTCCGAAATTGAGCATTTTTAGCTCATCAGGCCTGAAAGGCCCGATGGGCTTATGGCATGGGATGACGTCCGGCGTCCGTCCATCCGCTCTCGCGAGAGATACATCGTGAGTTGCAATATAAGTACATTACTAACTTCTGAGCTATTTTGCGACATGTGAGTTGCACCCCACATGTCAAACTCTGTCCCTGGTTTCAAATACGTATAAAAGTAACTTTCAGAGAGCACCTCACAAGTAATAACGGATGCCGTCCGTCCACGAAATTTCCGTTCTTGTCATGCTTGCAGGGCCATGGTACTGATTTCTCATTCAGATATCATCGGTTCTTTCCGGGCTCTTCCGGCATGTTTTCCGTCAAGACTTGCGCATGCGCACTAAGCAGACGCAAGTGCAACGAAGTCCCGTAACCAGGTTGATGCAACTCGGAGAACCGAGAAATATCTAACAACGGAAAACATATATTTTTGAGACGAGAAAATCTGTATTATTAATCTGAAACTGAGTAATATGACAGGAAAATGAAAAGACCCCTAAAATAAACTTTCAATGATATCACAAAGATAAAATTGTAACTTCATATGCCTGTCGGTCACTCCTAATTTTTTAAATAACAGACTGTAGGCCTATTTCAACAGCAACCAGCATACAGCCAACACATTATCTGTTTCTGTACTATCGGGTATTTATCAATGTGTGATTTGAATATAATTTCATCTAAAGAATAATGCTAATGTGATGATTAAGGTTATTAAAAGTATCATATCACCGCAAACTTCGGAATCATGGCTGCATTTTTTAAGAAGACTACCCTTACGCCTGGACTTTAAAAAAGCGGCTTCGGGAATTAAGAGTTGAAAAATACATTCCTAATAATTTAACTCATTACTAAATTAGTTACCTAGCAGATAGGCCTACAAAACGTTTATCTATCTTATCTGTTTTACTTGCATTTCTAATCTAAAAGGCCTACGCGATTTACATAATTGCACTTTAAAAATTTACCGCTTATACTATGTGCAAAAATACTGATTGCATGAAACACTTTTGAATTGCGATCATAAGGAATCCTATGCCCAGATATCATACGAAGCAAACGATGATACACGTTGATTTTCTGGGCCTATTTCCTCAATTCGGATTAATAACTCAAGATATCAAGTTATTTAACCTTTCTTTTTACGATGCTTTAAAGGCCTACATTATACAAAGTTAAAATTGTGTGTCTATGGCAATGTTGGGTTGGAAAACAACACAATACAGTAAGGTTGGCATCAATACTTCCAGACTACCAGTGTTAACTCCAAGTGTTGAAGGTAATATGACAAAACACTGTTTTTTAAATATTTCAAGTCTGGCGTTCTTTTACAGTCCAATGTTGCCATCGGCATGGTCCCGACTTTTGAATCGTAAGTTACGATATTTTACTGTGAAACTTTTTTTTAAATAGTGAAATGTGTGCAATCATCAAATATGTGTAATTTTAATCAACTCGTTTGATGTATTTGATAGGCCTACCAAGGGTCACATGGGGAAATTCGCTGTCTGCATAATAAGGGTAATACAATAGCCTCTTTAGATTGCTCTCCAGAAATTCAGAAATGTTCGAAAGTTAAATATTCCAGGATAGGCTTCCTATATGATTGAGACCAAGATTTGTAAAATCCATTATCATATTTCAATTAAAAAAAGGCAGGGTTGCAATTTAAAATGGTGAACCACTTCAGGTCTTGCTAACGTCTTGCTATCCATGTTGAATATAACTCAATGCTTTGGCTAGCCACCTTTAAGAAAATCGTACATCGGATCCCTCTCAAATTCCATAGCAGAAAGTGAATGAATTGCCACGCAAAATGAGAGTATGTTTTATTTTCAGCTGGAGGGAAAGTGCTAAAATGGTCATATTAATAGGCCACATTGTCTGTAAAAGAGATTATCTTTCTCCGTTCTATCACCATAATTATTTTTCCATTTTGTCATTTTACTAGCAGATCAGTCTTCATTTTTAAAGAGCATACTTCTGTATTTTTGCGCCAACAAATAAAAAGTAAAATGCAATACGTAAGAGTAAGGACGATTACAGAAAGCAAGCGATTAATCATTTACATTATTTGGAAACTTGTTTCTTAAAATAACCTAAGGCACAAACACAATAGTGTCTCTATACATGTATAATGTATTTAAGCGTTGTAACAATACTTACAAAATATATGAGCCTTGTTGGTATTTCACTGGACAACTACCGTTATATGGTTTAAACAATATTTATTCAGGTACTCATGGTACATGGGATTGACAAACAGGGTTGCCCCTATATAAATGTCTCTCCCCAAATACATAGTAGTACATCATGAAGATACATAAATACATCGTAAAACAAGCATTATATAAAATGTGTTCAAGTGAAACATCTACTGAGAGATATGAATTTATAAACAGATTGGGTTATTTTTGTATTGATGTGATTAGACAGGGTCTTATTACCATATAAAACAGTATTCAGGTTGTAACCATTAACATAAAAGAAGCTGCCATGACGAAATTTTTTATATTTCGAACAGATAAACAAGTAATGATGTGCATCCTCGTACGCATGACCACAGGAGCAACGCGAGTCGTTATCAATAAATCTATCGAGTTTGTGTCAATTTAGGTTGCTACATCCCAGTCGAATTCGACAAAGTAATATTTGCTCGTTTCTAACACCGTAATTTTGAAAAGTTTCATGAACTGAGCTGCTGTTATTACACAATCTGTTTTTGAACATTGCATACGATACGGATTCCGTTAACGTTTCATCGAGGTTATTCCGTTCGACAACGGCAGATGGCAAGAAAGATCTTTTGTACAATTCCGTACGACAATTAGGAACTTGAATAGCGTCAGAGTTTCTTAATTCATAAAGCGATTGGCGACATATCGTGGGTGGGATAAGCTCCGAGAGATAATCAGGCGTCAGATTTGCAATCATTTTATAAAACAGGCACATTTTATGGTAGTATCGTCTCGTCACAAGTGAAGTGAAGCCAGTCTCGTCATATAATTTTTGATGATTTGTTCCCTTTACAGCACCGCAAATAGTTCTCAGTGCGTCTAGGTGTAACTTTCTCTTGTGTCTTGGTACAATTATTCCATATTTGGTCGCAATAATCAAAGATGGGAAGAATGAAGGAACTATACAAGGTCTTAAGACTTTTGCGCTTTAGGCGAGATTTAAGGCTACGTAGACAGTTGATCATCGGACTAATTCGATTAACCATCTGTTCAATGTGAGAATGCCACTGGCCATCCTTTTGGAAAGTTAAACCTAGGTGTTTATGGTTTTCCACATATTCCTGTGCCTAGTCAAATGTTGTACATTGTAGTATGATTTCTTGTCAAGTGAATGATATGTTTCCAATATGTGGAATAAGAAACCTTATTAATATATGTAAATGATATATTCCTCTGAATAATACCTGTCCATATTGAAGTGAATAAATGTGATATTTGCAGTTGGATAAATGATTTAAAAAAAACAGAGATTATTAAGATCATATTACTTAGTCAAATACATGTACATTGTTGTATTTATTTATATTGTCTATCACATTGTTATATGCCAATAAAAGAGCGAAACAATTTTTTTGAAGTTTATAGTACTTTTTTCCGAGGACTGTTTTTTTCTAGGTAAATTTAGGACTTTTTTTTACCGATACTCATTATCAAACGAAGGATTACATTATTTTATTAGAAACCATTGCCAGGGAAAAGCGCTAAAATTGTCTAAAAAAATCTCCATTTCCTTTTATCAAGCCCCAGTGAACGATTATAAGTATAAGAATTAAAACAGAGGCAATGATAAATTTCCAAATACAGTGGCGGATCCAAGGGGGGGGGTTCAGGGGGTCCGGACCCCCCCCTTTTCAAATCCATGTATAAGTTGGGATATACATTATACATTTTGGGACCCACCCCTTTCAAAAATCCTGGATCCGCCCCTGAAATAAACATACTTTATTCTAGCTAAGCCTTAATTAAAGGTAGGCCTACATCCATTGTGATGTTGGGCGTCACATATTGCAAACGATATAAATGGTGTTACTTTATCGAGAAGTTTCGACTGTTACCGAAAACTACCACTCTGATGATAGTAGACTTAGCATATTGACGATATGAAGGTAAATGTAGCGATTTCTGATCGAAAACCGGACAATGCACAGCGTGTGGCGCGCGTCAATTAGTCAAACGTAATTTTGGAATCTTATTTATAACAGACAAAAAGACAGATTTGAGTTAATAATGTTAATAAGGTCATATAACTACTGTGCATGTAAATGGGACGTGTAGTTTTGGTTTCTGCACATGCATAATGATGTTAACTAAATTTAAATTGGAAACTAGTAATTAGGATATAATATATATATATATATATGCAAGCTGAGTGAATTTATTTGTATTGTAGACAGCACATGTGGTGATTTGGAAAGCCAAATAAAATTTATGAAACAACGGATGCACTTTTGTTCATATTGTTAGATCTTGATCTATAGACGCCCGTGATTTTTTTAAAAAGGACCCGCGCATGCGCACCGAGCAGACAAGACGCCACGTGGATTTTTTTCACAATTTCAGAATTTGACACAGTGAAATGTAGACGCATTAGTTCTGGGCAGCGAGAATCCCAAAACCCTCTGAATCAGAGATGGGCAGAAGAAAACGAAAAAGGTAACCAATACTTATGTAACATGTTTTAAATGCTATCTTTAACATTAATATTGCGAGTTATCTCTCCTGAAGCCTGACAAAAATTAAAAGTTTGGCCGCTACCATGTACAAACTGCCGTCACATTTTCTCGCAATCGAAAATCCGTCCTACACAAAGGATATGCCTACGTTTATGATAAAATATTTTCGGCCAACGCTATGGAGGACATTTATGTTTTGTTACTGTCGATAATAGCAGTTTGTGTGATTGTCATATGGCTTTGTGTGCAACTCACGTTTGTCTTATTCTAGAGATGTTCATTACTTAGATATAAGGACATCCAAGAAATAAAAATATTTAGATTTTTCTGAAAATTGGCACATATATATGTACATGCAACAAAGTGTGCTGGTTTCAAAAATTAAATTAAAAATGGGGGTCACCATGCTGGTTTTCGAGTAATAATGTCATGTGTAAGAAACTGTCTCTTTTATTGAAAAGCCTGAAAATCAAAAATTTCATTTTTTCAGCAAAATTGTATTATTTTTTTAAATGCAAATTTTTTATTCTTACAGCTAGATATAAATGATACTTCAAAGTTTATCCAAAAATAATTTTGAAAAATGAAATTTGAAATTATTTTTTTCAACTTGTATTTTTTAACTTTTTATTTGTTACCTAAAATTTCAAAGAATTCCAAAATTTAGAATTTTTTCAAATTTTCAAAATATGAACTTGACAATATATATACTGGCTGGCGACCAATTATCGCCAACACATAGCTACACCGAGCAGATTGTAGTAGACAGAACATAGACAAGTTTATCCTATGGTTCTCTATTATTTCACACATACAGATATCACCAAACTGATAACCAAAAAAAAGTTCAATTCAACTTAAGTATTTAGCTATGTAGCTATGTGTTGACGATAATTGGTCCTCAGCCAGTATATCGAACTCAATTTCGAAGAAAAAAATGGGGTCACCACACAAAAATAACAAACTTTTTATCTCTGAAAATTGATATCCGCAGTGAAAAATAATTGCCCAAAAACGCTAATGAAAGTCTACTGAAAGACGGCGATATATAGGTTTCACATTGTGTCACATTGTTCATAAAACTCGCAGGTCAAAATGCAAAATGTTGATTACTCTTGTGATGAATATTATGTTCACACATTTAAAGTACCGGTAGGCCGATTAAAACAATCAAGTATTTGGTTTTGACCCCAATTTAGGAGCAGAGAATCATCAAGTATGGTGGCCGAGAATTAAATGCTGCCACCATCTTTGCAGAAGCTTGACGTCATAACTATGACTTCAATGCAAAAATCAAAGGCAAAGGTGATGTCAAACTTCTGCAAAGATGTAGACAGCATTTAATTCTCGGCCTCCAAACTTTCCAAGCGAAACTAACTTTTTAATTGCAAATCAAATACGCTAATTTATCGACTAGTAGAACTTCTGGTTTTGAGAGGACAAGTCGATGAAAAGTTGGTGTTGCAGGTCGTGTGAGTTTTTAGATAGTTAGGGTTGTTTTTGTGTTGTTATTTTGCTTTTGAATACTTTAGAACTGTACCGTGGTGATGTTTATTGCCTTCTAAGTCAATAATTCGAGGGTGTCAAGTGAATACTTGCATATAATTGGCAAAGTGCTAAACGGCGTGTTTGATTAGGCACGCCGAATACTCTAGAAAACAGGCATACGTTAATCATCAGGCTAAAATCTTCAGAATACGCCGATTGATGTATTGTACGCACAGGAACTCGATATTGTAAGTAAAACATAAGTAAAACGTAGGTATAACAAACCTACCCCCTATATAATATAGAGTAAAGGAGCAAGGGCGGCCATGTTGCCGATCTAAGGGTCCATTCAACATTAGGTTAAAAAGTACGCTAAGAATTGGTGACATTCCCAAATGAACGTACGTACCTATCACCTATACATTTCTGCGCAAATCCCGGCTGATTTCCACCATATGTCACCCCTACGATAAGTTTATTAGCTCTTCAAACTCGAAATTCCGACACAAAAACCTCTGCCATGTACGTTAGACCGCGGTCGAAACACTCCGTACGATCTGATTGGTCCGTTGAGCTGCTCTGTTGTTCACATTTCAAAGCTTCCCTCTGATGAGGTGTTGAATTTATAATGAAGCAATTTTCGAAAAATCCTGTCGTCTCGCCACGCCGTCGTGTTTGTTTACGGATACTATATAATATTTCAACTCGACAGACCAATCAGATCGTTCGAATGGGTAGCGAATGCGGTCTAGTGACATGGCAGAGGTATTTTTGTCGGAATTTCGAGTTTGAAGAGCTAATAAACTTATCGTAGGGGTGACATATGGTGGAAATCAGTCGGGATTTGCGGAGAAATGTATAGGTGATAGGTACGTACGTTCATTTGGGAATGTCACCAATTCTTAGCGTAATTTTTAACCTAATGTTGAATGAATCCTTAGATCGGCAACATGGCTGCCCTTGCTCCTTTACACTATATTATATAGGGGGTAGGTTTGTTTTACCTACGTTTTACTTATGATTTACTTACGATATCGATTTCCTGTGATTGTACGCCAATTGACGTATTATATGCGGATTTCAGGGTTTCCCCAACCTGATCGGCTACTCTAAAAACTCATTCAGTGGTTCACAACATCAGCGCATGTTGGAAGTCATCAAATTGCATGATGCCCATGTAATTCGAGAAAGTTTCTTTTCTTTTGATGTTTTGATGTTTGACGATACAACATGTATTTTTCATTTCTTTGAAGAAAAAAAGAAAATTGTGTTTTAAGTAGGCCTAAATATCACTTGAATGATGACAAATCAGCAGACCAACAACGTACATACATCGGGCAAAAAAATCGATCATTAGACAGATGAATTCCACTTAGACTTACTTCGCTATATCTAATATATTTTATTTTGCCTTTACTTACAAAAATCTTCTGCCTGTATTCACACCAATATGACGAATCTGACTGTTGTTCATCAATAAACTGTATATGCCAATGGCACACTATATATTTATAAACTTGTGCTAAAATAAGTTTTTTTAGCTTATAATGGAGCCTTGATCAAGTCTTTACATCGAAACAGTGCTAGCTAGTGCATTTCATCTCAAGTGAAGTGAATTCCTACCCAAAACAAACTTGATCGTTTCTAAATCTGCATTGATGAGATGTTTTGGTGAGAGAAGACTACCAAGTTAAAATCACATGTCATAGCGTGAAGTTAAGCTTAAAATTTATATTGACAGAACACATACTTTGCCAATCAGGATAATAATTATGCACTAATTCAGGGATCAACACTCGCACTAGTCCGCTAGCCCGAGGCTAGTGAAAATTCAGAAGGGCTAGAGAAATATGTTTGTATCACTACAGATTAACATATGTCACTAGCCCGAAGAGCAATTCGGGTTAGTAAAGATTTCCAGTGAGCCTCTACCCCTGTATTTTGAAACTTTGCAAGGTGCTGTAGGCTATATAATTATAAGATGAATAATATTGATATACATATTGATAGGAAATAATTTGTAGACTACTCCATTTCTTTGAATGACCCAAAATAAATGAAATAACTCTTTGGTTCGACATTATGTCCATATGTGCGTAGTGATTATTAACGTAATGCAAAATTCTAATTCTTCAAAAAATTATCTATTGGAAGCGAGCGCTTACGTTCTCATGGAGAAAAGTTGCATGCGATTTGTCAAATAAATAAAATTGTCTTGTCTGATTAAGCTTCCTGTTTGGTCGACTTGTCAATATGCTATAGTTTTATATGTTTTATGTTATAGTTGCAATTTTCCTCAACCAATTAAAAGTTATTTCAGATTTCCTCATTGTTAGCTAGCTGGGTTCCGGTTGTCCATCCATCCATAATATTCGCATATTCTACTTCTTCTGCAGAACCAAAGACTATGTGCAGACTCCTTGGCTAATGCAGATTCTAAATTGTACCCCAAATGGGGTCACAACCTATTTTCTTCTTCTCCAGTTTCACAAGGTCTAGAGAACTGAAAAATTGTGTACAGACTCCTTGGCTTCAACACTTTAATAATCCAATCGTGTATTCTAGGCATGTTTTATGTTACTGACAGACAGCCTTTGGCCCAAAATACATAATAAATGCGATTTTTAGCTCATCAGGTCTGAAAGGCCCGATGGGCTTATGGCATGGCGTCCGGCGTCAGTCCCTAAACATTTTGCTTTTTAAACTTCTTCTCCAGAACGAATGACTCTAGAGAGTTTAAAAGTTGTGTGCAGACTCTTTGGCTAATGGGGATTCTAAATTGTACATTTCGTGACCCCATGGCCCAAAATTGGGTCACAGGGGTCACAACCTTAAAAACCTATTTTCATTTTCTTCTCCAGTTCCACAAGGTCTATAGAGCTGAAATGTTGTGTGATTTTGAGCCAAGAAATGTGAATGAGACAAGTGTCCTAAGTGGATGTCTGGCAATAGGCCATTGGCCTGAAGCTCTTCAAATAATTCTAATGAAATTATTCAACTAAAATTATTAATGATATTTCATGCTTCAATTTGTATCCAAGGTTTTGTCAACTCTTAAATTTTAATTTTCACAGATTCATGATTCATTAGGCTAATATGTAGAAATAACATTGAAATTATTGATCAGCCTGAACGCCTAAATCAAGTGGAGTTAGTAGGTCATTTGAAAATGAAATAGGACAATGGCCTTTGACCTGCAGCAATCTGAATCCTTGACTCTTTTAAAAGTCAATGGAGATTCAAAATTTTAGATTTATGACCCTCTAGCTCCAAATAAGGACCTTACGGGCCATGACCTTAAATCCTATTTTCATCTTCTTCTCCAGAACAAAAATACCTAGAAGGCTGAAATGGTGTGTGCAGAGTTTTTAGCCAATGGATATTTTAAATTGTAGATTTGGTGACCCTATGACCCAAAATTAGGGCCTCACAGGCCATGAACTTAAAACCTATTTTCATCTTCGTCTCCAGAAAGAAAAGATCTAGAAGGTTGTAATATTCTTTAAAGACTCTTAGTCAATTGAGATTCTAAATTGTAGATTTGTTGACCTCTGGCCTCAAATAAGGGTCTCACCGGCCATGACCTAAAAATCTATTTCGGGGTTTCATCATTAAACAATATAAACCCTGATGAGCTACAGAGCCCATGTCTCTATTTTTATCACACAGGTCATCCAGTGACGGCGAGGAAATTGGCAGTTACATATGGAGCAAATTGCCGGGTTGTAGAGTTCTATGGCCTGTGGAAGTCATGAGCCATATCGACAAACACATTACGGTCTACTGTAAATGTGATGATTCCGAGTAAGTTCTTGAAAACTTTCTAATAACATTTGCATTTAACATTATTGAATAAGCGAAGTAGAAGTTGAACAATACATGAACAAACTGAATTTGAATGCTTGATAGGAATATGTAGAGAGTTTACTAGCTTTCAATATAGGTTTACAGTTCCGGAGTCTGAAGCTGTAACTTTATTACCACAATATGAAGCAATAAGAAAAAAAGGCATTGGTATGTTATAGAAATTTTTAATTTTGCAATTCGGTTCTAGTTTATTCGAGTTCTTTGCATGCTTTCATACTTTTCTTTCAATTACTCATTTGTGTTATATTTACACAATTTATTTTGCTTCTGATAGCTAAATGATAGTTGTCTATAATCAACTTTGACCCTGGTGATGTCATCCAATTCAGAGAAGTGACTTGGAACGGAGTTCATCCATTTCATCCTTAGTAAGCCTGTTAAAAAATAATATGGCCTGAAGGCTGAAGGAGTGACCAACTTTTAATAGTCTAGAGTTTAAAGATACTTTTTTACCCATTCTAAATGATAACTTATGGGGCTATATTTGCATGGTGATACATAAAATATTTAGCATTATGGTCATATATATATATAAATATATATATATAAATAAAGGAGTTGTGTACTTTTCCCAGGGTTTCCTGTGATTTGTATTTGCATGGGAAATGTTGATATTCGTTCCTTTCAAATGTATTTATTAACATAGATGCCAACCCTATTACACTTATTCTGAGAAAAAAATGTTTTTTTCTACTCATTTATGATATGTAGAATATAAAGTTTGACAGGAAAGTGCTCTTGAACACATCGGTGCAAGGGCTCAGAAATGGCCTTACGCCAGTCACCAGTTCAGTTTCCTTTAAGCATCACACGAATCCAAATAACCACTCTTGAATGACAGTATTTTGTCTCAAAAGATCAAACAAAATTTGATGACTGGTTTGTGTCGTAATACATCCTAGCGAAATTTTGTTCAAGCATACAGTTCTTGAAGATTTTATGTAAGTAAAAAATCTCTTTAACATTTATGAAAAAAACAGCAGTACACCATTATGACACTTAATATTCCACTGAATACGTTTCCTACTCGTGTGAATGAACATTCAAAACAAATATTCAAGTTCTCTTTGATTAAATGATATGATTTATATTTGTTTACATATATTATATCTCTGAAATAGGGTGGCATCGCTACGTTAAAGGTTACTATTAAATGAAGAGTAATACTGGTCTATACATTTGAGTTCATAGGGTGCTTCGCTTTGCATTGTTTATTATTTACAACCAACAACTGATTGAAAATGTTATCTTTATACATATTGGACATGTTTTGGGATTGAAAGTTGAGCACTTTGGAACTTCAGTCTTGTCGCTATGACTCACTATCATTTTCCGTGCAGTGGACGTCCATGGAAGGCCAGTTTTTCCTTCTAAATTGGGCAAGGCATGACATATGCAGAATTTTTTCTGCTAAAAAGTTGGAAAGATGATTTAGGCCAGATATAAAACTTAGAGCTTAAAACAGTT
This sequence comes from Gibbula magus, assembly GCA_936450465.1. NCBI lineage: Eukaryota > Metazoa > Mollusca > Gastropoda > Trochida > Trochidae > Gibbula > Gibbula magus. The sequence continues at coordinate 30,237,540 of OW388295.1, read as the reverse complement.
CAGGTATCATAGTGGTTTGACGTTTATAGCCCTTGAGAATTGATTATTTCGAGGCCCAGTTGGTAGGTAACGGTCACTGCGAAGCATCTTCTGTTTCATTTTTTTACCGTTTCTTTTAATTGTTTTCATATTTTTTCACATGTGAAATGTTGATCTTGTTTTTCTTAGATATCATTTTATGTCGTTATTGGTAAGAAACGTGAAAACGTGAACATCTGGTCTTATACCCGAGAGAATACGGTATTAACATTTGATTTATCATTTAGATAATAATTATGATTAAATATACAACAAAACAATACCTCGGATCCAGCCTATAGTGCTAACATTTCCGGACCCCTTGGCCAATGGAGATTCTAAATTGTAAATTCTGTGACTCTGTGACAACAATTAGGGTGACAAGTTGAAAACCTTAAGAACCTATTTGCATCTTTTCCAGTATCAAAAGGTCTAGAAACTGAAATGTGTTCAGACTCCTTGGCCATTGGGAATTCAGATTCTAAATTGTAGATCTTGTGACCCCTTGACCCCAAATAGGGTCATACGAGTTACAAACCCTTTAAGTACTTCAAATTTGATAATACCTGTGATAAATTCTGCAAAATTTACATTTGACATTCATTTAGTTTATTTTTTAAAGCGTGATGAGGTACACAGCCAATGGCTCTATTTTTTGTAACAGTACGTCCAGGTATTATACATAATATGCTTGATATGCAGAAGGTCTCAAGAATATGAAGAAGACGTTAGCTGCCTTCAAGAGTGACTGTTCGTTGGCAAAAGGTAAATTAATTTAAAACTGCCTCTCGAAGTGTTATACAAAATATAATAACAATGCATACTCATTCTACACTTTTATGAAGTTCTTCTTTTTAACTGAACTTTCGATATTCAACTTTCAACTTCAAACAGGTGGTAGATTAGCCCAATACAAGTATCACTAGGCAGAACTTCACAAGTAACTGCTAGTCTGATGTCATTTTTACTAGCCTTGGGCTGAAGGACTATTGTTAATTTCTAGTCCTGTTATTATCAAAGCTACAATGTTCTTGTGAACTGGACCTAAAATAAGGTGGCCACAGCGGTATAACCTTAAAACCAGAAAGGAAAGCCGTAAGATCACGTTTTGTTGTGGATGGTAATTTATTATGTCCCCCCAAAATTTTTTTCGGGAGACATAATGTTTTTGCCTCCGTCTGTTATTCTGTTATTCCGTTTATCTGTTATTCCGTCATTCCGTTATTCCGAAAAGCTTTCTTTTCCGGACCATATCTCAAAAACCGTTCCATATTTTTTCACGAAACTTGGTATGTGGTTAGACCTAAATGTGGAGTGGTGCCTTTTGCTAATTTGGTTATTCTGAATTTTTTATTTTTTCTGGTTTCCATGGAAACAATTTGAACTTAGTGCATATTGAGGGTATGGACCATTTCCGGCCTCTGTTTCCAAAACCGTTCAATATTTTTTCACTGAACTTGGTATTTGCTTAGACCTATTGATAGAGTGGTACCTTTTGCTACTTTGGCTAATCTGAATATTTATTTCTCGTTATTAATGCAGTATTGAACTTAGTGCTTAGCATAAGTGAAAAATAAGGGTAATATGACCAGGTTGGATTGAAAGTTGGAGAGGGGACATCACAGTGCATCACATGCACATATTTCTAGTTGGTTTTGTGCCTGACCTGCTAATGATTTTAGCCTTCGCCAAAACAAAAGCCCATTGAAGCGTAGATAATATCTTTGGTCACTTGGGATTATAATTACACGTTTGTTAAAACTTCCCAACAGTTTATTTTATGTTAATTTATTTTATTTGGTATATTAAAGAAGTAAGACCTAATATTTGTTTGCAGGTAACTGTAGATGTGGATACTCTCAGCCCAAGAAAAAGACAGGTTAGTTCACGATACTTGTAAATTAAAGGGGCATCCATCGTGTTTAATAAAATTTTATTAGGCTTTAATACGTTCCGACTCATCATATGTGCTGTTTACAGTGCAAATAAATTAACGCAGCTTGCATATTCATCACCAATCACCAAATATATCATAATTACTAGTTTTCAATTAAAATAGAGTAACATCATTGTGCATGTGCAGAAACGTCAAATTTACATGCACAGTAGTTATATGACCTAATATAAGATACCCACGGCAATCAAACACAGGCGGTCAATGGGACCGACAGTGTGCTTTATGAGACGATAAAACATGCTCGTGATTTCAAACGTCAGTTAGTATATGACGTCATAGTTTACGTCACGTTGATTGTTCAATGCTAGCAAATGTGTTCTCAGACAGGAGACATTAATAAAAAAATTTAATAGTTTTTAGAAACATATCTCCACGAGTTTTTTATATAAAAGCGAGTAGATATTTAAGGGCATCTCATATAAGAAATAGAAGACTCGTTGTTGTGCTTTATCGTAGAATAAAACATAGCAGAGAGCATAAAACACTCAGGGCTGCGCCCTTCGTGTTTTATGCTCCCTGCTATGTTTTATTCAACGATAAAGCACACCAACTTGTCTTCTATTTCTTAATTAAAAATGATCAAATCAGCTTTTTCAGTTTGTCGGTTATAAATAAGATTCCAAAATTACGTTTGACTCATTCGCGCGCTTCAATCGTGATGCATTGTCCGGTTTTCGATCAGAAATCACTACTTTTACCTTCATATCGTCAATATACTAGGTCGATTATCATCAAAATAGTGTTTTTTGGTAACAATCGGTACGTCTGATAAATTAACACCATTTATAACGTTTGGTGTGACCCCCAACAATAGAATGGATTTAGCACTATAAATCATGAACTGTTCCACCTGGCATCTTCAAATTTAGTGCAACTCTATTAGGGGAATATGAAGACACCAGTCGATTTGGGTGACATTGACCTCATGTTCAAGGTCACTAAAAGACTTGTATGATTATAAAATGATTCCATGAACGGCTGCACCTAGAGTCTTCAAATTTCCTTTTCGACTTCAATGGAGAAGTACCAATACACTCTTGATTTGGGTTACCTTGACGTCATATTTAAACATCAAAACGAGACAATGAGTTTTTCAAAAAATTTAGCCCCACATGATAACAATTGGACCAAACATAAAAGCTAACTAATCTGCAGAAACTGTGTTCATCCTTTTAGCTAATTATATTGCTGCGGGAGATACGGTCACATTTGTGACAATTACTTGTTGATGATGAAATGTGCAATGTAATCTTACTGGTCTTGATTCAATAAGGAAGCAAAATATGGTTAACTCAAATAATCAATTGGGGAAGTAATATTCAATGCTGAATTGCTAATAAGCCCAATGAAGGACCACATTTTCTTCAACTACTCCAGAAGAAGAAGCTGAAGGAAGCTGAAATAGTGTGAACTTAATCCTTAGCCAATGGAGATGTTAGAAATTGCATGTAAAGACTGTTTTAATTATTTTTTTATTTAGGTGCTGGTATTGACCTACCTGACAAGTCATCCGTATCAACAACCTTAATGAAACTGAAAGCCTTATCCACACCCTCACAACATGCTGAAGGCAAACTGGTTCCGAAAGGTGAGTTGAAAATGTTTTAGAGCCAGAATAAATAACTCCGTGCTCATCAATCACAAATAACCAATGCACTAAGGTGTATTTATTTATTAACCCTGGTTACAAAGAAGTCACTGCACCTAGCTTGATTGTGAGACATACTTTTTGCTTAAACAACTCGCAAGTCAAACATATTTTGAAAACAGGGAACATTTATTTCACCCTTCCATTCACAAGTTGGTGAACCTCACAATACCTGAAACTCACAAGTGTGGCGTAATAATTTTACATTTAATGTTCATTTAGGTGATTGTATGGTTGAACCTACACAGCCTTTAGTGAAGGTACCTACATCATCACTGACACAGTCTAAGGCCCTGTCCGCTACCTCTAGACATGCTCCTGACTACAAACCATTTCCAAAAGAAGCGGGTAAGTTTACAATAGGTTTACAGTTATGCTTAGCGACTTAACAGCTAGGCCTAACTATTTAATGACTTAGGATATTGTAATGTATTGATATTATAACCTTTGGTATAGAGGTTATCACGTGCAGTAGTAACCACATGGCCGGGTTTAGAGAGTATTGTAGTATTTAGTGGTGGTATTGGCATACATTTTGTCATACGATACTATAATTTTCGTCCCAACGATATATTGCCAAAGTATTGTGCACCTTAACTGGGATAAGATACGTATCCCGATACAAGGCAGGCGATACGATACGTATCATGATACTAAATCTTCATGTCATTGAACCCAACTTACCTTCTCTTACATCAAATTATTACATCAAAACAAAGGCAATGATTTGTTATATGAAAGAACCTTTTTATGAACAGGTAACATTAAATAAGCATGACGGTACCGTTTTTACAAAATATACCGCATCTACATAGCGAATAAGGATTATATACGGGCGTTCAATACAAATTCAAGTAGCGACACCCGTACACAAATGGCAGTCTAATTAAAATCGACCTTGTTCCGAGGAATAAAATTTGCAAAACTTTGCATCTGCCGGGATACGAACAGGTTCTGTAGATTCCTCGCCACAAGGTCTGAGAACACCCCGTAAAGCCAAAACCCAGTCAAATAGCTGACCAATCACATCATAGTATTTAAACGGTTGCTGTTTTGAAAGCATTCGGAACAGACAAAAGGATAGCTGTTTGGAGTTATCTGCCCCTCATTTCTCGCACCGAAAGCATTTGTTGGGCATCTTTTGATTGGCTAGCTGAATTGCGCCCGAACACGCTAGTGTACGCGGTGCTTTCAGACGGTTTGGCGTTGAAACCCACGAACAATACGAGTTTGTATCCCGGTGGATGCACTATTTTGCAATTTTTATTCCACGGAAAACCGTGGATTTAAATCAGACTGACACAAATGGCTAATTCCAACCGAAACTGAATGAATTTTCTATGCTTTTTCGTTGTTATTCTATTACTTTCGAAAGATTGTCTTTAATTCGGGCCTCGTAACATCATAAATACGAAACGAAACGATTTATATAAGGAATTGAATTGTCTAGCTTCACAATAAAATTATTAGAATGCGACCTTTGGTTATAATTCTATTTCCCCCTATCAAATAGTAAATACTAACATGTATGCGGCATTGCGAACGGTCGTTCATCGCACTTTTCCAAGAAATCATAATCTCAAACCAGTTGAATAAGCACATGTCAACCCAAATATAGTTATGATGTCTGACCTTTCAATTAAAAGCTAACCTCGAACCGTAACTGATGAAAATATGTTTATTAGTTTGTGTGCCGTTTGGTTTCACATGCCCCTCAGAAACGTTAAATTATATTTTATTTCTGTGAATAAAATATGCGCATTTTATATAGAATAAAAGATTATTCTTTTCGGTTTATTGTGATATAAAAAATATGAAAATGCATTCAGTAGTTAAGCAGTGATAATTGTGTAAGAAGATGTGAAAATCGTCCATTGTTAACAGGATTGTTTAAGTGTAAACATGACCTTTTCCACGGCGCTTGCTGTGTCTTTATTATTTTTTTGACATTTGCAAATTTTATATATGGGAATGTAGTCCATTCTTTCCCCTTTACTTTGCCGTATTTGATTTTGAAAACAAACAATTCGCTCACATGATATGAAGTGCGGGAGTAAGGCGAGTTAGCGATTTTATTTTTCTTTTCCCGTCTCGCTAGATGATATTTTAGCCGTGGAGGTACAACTTTCGTTTTCTAATTTCAATGCATTTAACGTTTTTCTTCTAAACTCTTATCATAAATCAGTTAATAAGTACGCATCTATAAATAATTATAAGAATAAGGACAATTTACAACATTTATCTCGTCAGATTACGGAAAGATTTTTCTATATGCATCCGGATTCGAGATGACCAAGTTAAAACACTGATTGATGAATGTTACATCGACCTCTAATATGTCAAAGAATGTTTTTGGAGCAAGAATTTCCAAGCAAATCTTTTTTAATTGTAAGCATGCTATTTGAAAATAAATGACATCTAAGTCATATTTACTTATTGAGCCTATTTGACATCGGGATTCGCGGTTAACGAAAATAAACATTGATGTATCGTGGACCGTTTGGAGTATCGCATCAGGATATTTTTCAAAACAAAACTTAGTATCGATACACTGTATCGGCGGCCCATAGATCGATGCATCGATGCTTATCGATGAATCGTCGCATCACTAGTAGTATTGCTTCTCTCTGTTCTAAATATCTTAATGCACCTCACATATGCAAACTAATTCGTCCTTAAACAACTCACAATTGTAAGGATATACAACTCACAAGTGCGGAGATCTACTACAGCTCAGAAGTGTAGAGATATACTACAGCTCACAAGTGTTGAGGTTACCTATGTTTCATTTGCCATATCTATAAGTTGGTGAACCTCACAATACCCCGAAACTTGCGAGTGTGGTGTAATAATTTTACATTTCATGTTCATTTAGGTGATTCTTTGGAACTACCTGATGCATCCCCAATGGAGGATTCAGAAGAACCTACACAGCCTTTAGTGAAGGTACCTACATCATCACTGACACAGTCAAAGGCCCTGTCCACTACCTCAAGACAAGCTCCTGACTACAAACCACTTCCAAAAGACCTGGGTAAGTTTACAATAGGTTTACAGTTATGCTTAGCGACTTAACAGCTAGCCCTAACTGTTAAATGACTAGGATATGGTATTGCTTCTTTCTCTTCTAAATATCTTGATGCACCTCACATATGCAAACTAATTCATCCTTAAACAACTCACAATTGTAAGGATATACAACTCACAAGTGCGGAGATCTACTACAGCTCAGAAGTGTAGCGATATACTACAGCTCACAAGTGTTGAGGTTACATATGTTTCATTTGCCATATCTATAAGTTGGTGAACCTCACAATACGCCGAAACTCACGAGTGTGATGTAATAATTTTACATTTTCATGTTCATTTAGGTGATTCTATGGAACTACCTGATGCATCCCCTATGGAGGAAGAACCTACACAGCCTTCAGTAAAGGTACCTACATCATCACTGACAGAGCCGAAGGCCCTATCTGCTATCTCAAGACATGCTCCTGACTACAAACCACTTCCAAAAGAACAGGGTAAGTTTACAATACGTTTACAGTTATCCTTAGCGACTTAACGCTAGCCCTAACTATTAAATGACTTAGGATATGGTATTGCTTCTTTCTGTTCTAAATATCTTAAAGCACCTTACATATGCAAACTCATTCATCCTTTAACATCTCACAATTGTAAGGATATACAACTCACAAGTGCGGAGATCTACTACAGCTCAGAAGTGTAGCGATATACTAAAGCTCACAAGTGTTGAGGTTACATATGTTTCATTTGCCATATCTATAAGATGGTGAACCTCACAATACCCCGAAACTCACGAGTGTGGTGTAATAATTTTACATTTTCATGTTCATTTAGGTGATTCTATGGAACTACCTGTTGCCCTTGTGGAGGAAGAACCTACAGAGCCTTTATTTAAGGTACCTATATCATCACTGACACAGCCGAAGGCCCTATCCGCTACCTCAAGACATGCTCCTGACTACAAACCACTTCCAAAAGAACAGGGTAAGTTTACAATTTGTTTACAGTTATGCTTAGCAACTTAACAGCTAGCCCTAACTGTTAAATGACTTAGGATATGGTATTGCTTCTTTCTGTTCTAAATATCTTAATGCACCTCACATATGCAAACTAATTCATCCTTAAACAACCCACAATTGTAAGGATATACAACTCACAAGTGCGGAGATCTACTACAGCTCAGATGTGTAGAGTTATACTACAGCTCACAAGTGTTGAGGTTGCCTACGTTTCATTTGCCATATCTATTAGTTGGTGAACCTCACAATACCCCGCAACTTGCGAGTGTGGTGTAATAATTTTACATTTCATGTTCATTTAGGTGATTCTATGGAACTACCTGATGCATCCCCAATGGAGGATTCGGAAGAACCTACACAGCCTTTAGTGAAGGTACCTACATCATCACTGACACAGCCAAAGGCCCTGTCCGCTACCTCAAGACATGCTCCTGACTACAAACCACTTCCAAAAGACCAGGGTAAGTTTACAATACGTTTACAGTTATGCTTAGCGACTTAACGCTAGCCCTAACTATTAAATGACTTAGGATATTGTATTGCTTCTTTCTCTTCTAAATATCTTAATGCACCTTACATATGCAAACTAATTCACCCTTAAACAACTCACAATTGTAAGGATATACAACTCACAAGTGCGGAGATCTACTACAGCTCAGAAGTGTAATTATACTAAGCTCACAAGTGTTGAGGTTACCTATGTTTCATTTGCCATATCTATAAGTTGGTGAACCTCACAACACCCCGAACCTTGCGAGTGTGATGTAATAATTTTACATTTTCATGTTCATTTAGGTGATTTTATTGAACTACCTGATACATCCCCCTTCGAGGAAGAACCTACACAGCCTTTAGTAAAGGTACCTACATCATCACTGACACAGCCGAAGGCCCTGTCCGCTACCTCAAGACATGCTCCTGACTACAAACCACTTCCCAAAGACCTGGGTAAGTTTACAATAGGTTTAAAGTTATGCTTAGCGACTTAACAGCTAGCCCTAACTGTTAAATGACTTAGGATAGCTTCTCTCTGTTCTAAATATCTTAATGCACCTCACATATGCAAACTAATTCATCCTTATACAACTCACAATTGTAAGGATATGCAACTCACAAGTGCGGATATCTACTACAGCTCAGAAGTGTAGAGTTATACTACAGCTCACAAGTGTTGAGGTTACCTATGTTTCATTTGCCATATCTATAAGATGGTGAACCTCACAATACGCCGAAACTCACGAGTATGGTGTAATAATTTTACATTTTCATGTTCATTTAGGTGATTCTATGGAACTACCTGTTGCCCTTGTGGAGGAAGAACCTACACAGCCTTTAGTGAAGGTAACTACATCATCACTGACAGAGCCGAAGGCCCTATCCGCTACCTCAAGACATGCTCCTGACTACAAACCACTTCCAAAAGAACAGGGTAAGTTTACAATTTGTTTACAGTTATGCTTAGCAACTTAACAGCTAGCCCTAACTGTTAAATGACTTAGGATATGGTATTGCTTCTTTCTGTTCTAAATATCTTAATGCACCTCACATATGCAAACTAATTCATCCTTAAACAACTCACAATTGTAAGGATATACAACTCACAAGTGCGGAGATCTACTACAGCTCAGAAGTGTAGAGTTATACTACAGCTCACAAGTGTTGAGGTTACCTATATTTCATTTGCCATATCTATAAGATGAACCTCACAATACGCCGAAACTCACGAGTGTGATGTAATAATTTTACATTTTCATGTTCATTTAGGTGATTCTATGGAACTACCTCTTGCCCTTGTGGAGGAAGAACCTACACAGCCTTTAGTGAAGGTAACTACATCATCACTGACAGAGCCGAAGGCCCTATCCGCTACCTCAAGACATGCTCCTGACTACAAACCACTTCCAAAAGAACAGGGTAAGTTTACAATTTGTTTACAGTTATGCTTAGCAACTTAACAGCTAGCCCTAACTGTTAAATGACTTAGGATATGGTATTGCTTCTTTCTGTTCTAAATATCTTAATGCACCTCACATATGCAAACTAATTCATCCTTAAACAACTCACAATTGTAAGGATATACAACTCACAAGTGCGGAGATCTACTACAGCTCAGAAGTGTAGAGTTATACTACAGCTCACAAGTGTTGAGGTTACCTATATTTCATTTGCCATATCTATAAGATGAACCTCACAATACGCCGAAACTCACGAGTGTGATGTAATAATTTTACATTTTCATGTTCATTTAGGTGATTTTAAGGAACTACCTGATGCATCCCCTTTCGAGAAAGAACCTACACAGCCTTTAGTAAAGGTACCTACCTCATCACTGACACAGCCGAAGGCCCTGTCCGCTACCTCAAGACATGCTCCTGACTACAAACCACTTCCCAAAGACCCGGGTAATTTTACAATAGGTTTAAAGTTATGCTTAGCGACTTAACAGCTAGCCCTAACTGTTAAATGACTTAGGATATTGTATTGCTTCTCTCTGTTCTTAATATCTTAATGCACCTCACATATGCAAAATAATTCATCCTTAAACAACTCGCATTTGTAAGGATATACAACTCACAAGTGCGGAGATCTACTACAGCTCAGAAGTATAGAGATATACTACAGCTCACAAGTGTTGAGGTTACCTATGTTTCATTTGCCATATCTATAAGTTGGTGAACCTCACAACACCCTGAAACTCACGAGCATGGTGTAATAATTTTACATTTTCATGTTCAATTAGGTGATTTTATGGAACTACCTGATACATCCCCCTTCGAGGAAGAACCTACACAGCCTTTAGTGAAGGTACCTATATCATCACTGACACAGCCGAAGGCCCTGTCCGCTGCCTCAACACATGCTCCTGACTACAAACCACTTCCAAAAGAACAGGGTAAGTTTACAATAGGTTTACAGTTATGCTTAGTGACTTAACAGCTAGCTAACTATCAAATGTCTTAGGATATTGTATTGCTTATCCCCATTAAGATATTAATCTACCTCACATGTGCTTAATACTTAACCCCTAAATAACTCACAAGTGTGGAGATATTCGTTAACTAACAAGTGTGGAGATATACTACAGCTCACGAATGTTGAGAACCTAGGTTTCACCTGACATATTTATAAGTTGAACCTACAATAACCCGAAACTCGAGATTGTGGAGTAATAACTTTACATTTTCACGTTCATTTAGATTGTATGGAACTACCTGATACATCCCCTGTCACTATACAGCCATTAGTGAAGGTACCTACAACACCGACAGAGCCGGAGGAAGGCGACCTTATTTTCACCCTGGATTATCTCAAGTAAAACATACAAACATACATGATAGAAAAACTAACAAATTCTTTGAAATTTGGGGATAGAAATAGCGATATAAATATTTATATATATATATTTCGAGTAATACATAAAATATTTCCCCTTGCGATCTAATTTTAATATTAAGAAAAAAACATTGAAAACTGTTTGACCTTATAATGGACATACTTTCATAATCCTATTGTATTTGTAATATGGCTTTTATATGTAGTATTTGTACCACTTGTGCCAATATATTTCCAATGATACTTATGATTTCTACCATTAATCCTAATTACTGTGAGGTACTGTTAGTCACTAACTAAACTCATTATTTTGTAGAGTTCGGGATTACTGCAAAAGGTCACGGGGAGCTGTGAATGACATCACTGAATTAACGCGCTTTGAAAGGAGACTGCTTGAAACACAGGATGTAATGGAAGTCAGAGGAAAGGTAAATAGTGCCCTATTGATATAAGAAATTTTAAATGTATTAACGTAATTATAATCCGATGAAATGAATGCTATTTAGAACACATTTGTGTAAATTTATTATTTTATCATCCACAGGAGATAATGCGTTTGTGATACCAACCGATATCTCTTAGGAAATATCATTTTTACAGTAGATTTATAACAATGCCCTGTTGGCTTAAGTTTTATCAACTTGTGTTGATATATTTGATATGAGGAGACACTTGGATGAGATTCTCAATTTCCCATAATGTTTTATTTAGTTATTCCACTTGAGCTCAATGGAGAATATGACATATTCATGTCATCATTGCTCATTGATCTTAATGCTGAATAATGTTTTAGAGACAAATTAACTTTCTAGATAGTGTTTACAGAATAATTATTTTCTTGTTCCTTTTAGACCGGAAGAGGTGTTCCTATCATACTGCCACCAGAAATACAGAAGACCATGGATTTTCTCTCCAATTCTGTTGTCCGACAGAAATGCGGCATCAAGAGCCCCTATCTATTTGCAAGAAAAGGTACCACTATCAGAACATTCAGGGCTGTTACAATTACATGTGAACATTTGTCATATATTGGTTTATGTCCACAAAGTACTGGATTACATCAATTGATATAATCTAGCATTGTCAGTATAACTAAATCAAACACCCTTCGGATAACTTTGCAAATTTACCCTTTGAAAATTGAATGTTTGGTTACCCTACCAGAAAGTTTTGGGATATTAATAAGATACAATTTTGTTCATCTTTGTTTTACATTGTTTATCATGGATTGTATTATTGTAGGAGATGGGACTGTACGAGCATATGATGCATTGCATAAGACTGCGACATCAGCCGGGATTGAGGAGCCCTCAAAAGTAACAAGCACCCAGCTAAGGAAGTACATTGCTACCATTACTCAGGTATTTATTGGTAACTTTGACAATAATACAGACCATTGAAAGCTAAGTTTTTCCAATTAACACGCCCATAAAATTGAGAGAACTTTCATAGGTGCTAATTTCTCCTAGTTGTTTATCTAGTCCATAAAGGTCAATCATTAAGTGAATATGAAATATTCGCTTCGTTGATGGTCATTGTCATTGAACCCAAATATGTTTTGAATACAAATTATTTATTTAAAAAATACAGCTGTGTGTACCCCCCATTAAAGAAACAAACTAATGTGATCATCATATTTCTCAGTCGTCACTCCAGTGTTTCAAATGTGCCCAGTGATGCAATCTGAATGATACTTTTTAGAAATGCATTTAATTGAGTTTAATGTTCATTGGTCTTGGTATAAATTGCCCATTTTATTGTGGTTGTGAAGGTGGAACAGCAGAGGGCGACATCCTCAGATTTTGGGCTACTCTTGTTTTTGGTCCCGCAAACGTTAATTGAATTTATTTCAGTGACTTGCTTTACTTGGGAGGGGATAGGCTATAGGGAAAAAAAAATTTAATTGTCTATTGTCTAATAATTTGTTTTCGTTTTAGGTCCTGGATCTGAAGGAAAATCAGCTAAACTGGGTTTTGAATCATATGGGCCACACTCTTGATGTCCACAAGATCCACTATAGGGCAACAAGTGACGTAATAGAAAGGACACAGATTGCAAAGATTCTCCTCATCCAGGATCATTCAAGAATGAAGGAATTTGCCAACAGGAAACTGGAGGACATACAAATGGATGAACTTTTGTTAGAAGCGAAGGAAAGGTCTGAACAGGACATCACAGGGGGTGAACTTGAGGAACTCTTGGACAAAGCAGAGAAGTTCTTTGACGAAGAAGTTGCTGAAGAAGATGAAGCAAAGAAAGCAAGATCTCATTTGACGAGAAAAACCTGGTCAAAGGAAGAAGAAGAAGAAATTAAGGCAGAATTCCGAGAAAACTTCGACAGATTATGCCGTCCGAAGGTGAAGGCAGTCGAGAGATGTTTGCGGAAGAGCAAGAAAAGAGGTGGTACTCTTCATTTGCGCACGAAAGAAACCCTGAAGAAAAAGATATTCAGAATGATTGATGCAGAATTAAGAAAGACAGCAGACTGTAATGATCAGCATAAGTGATCGACATTTCACATTTTCGGAGTTTCGGATTTGTCTATATGGCCGAGTTTTACGTTATCTTCCGAGTTTTTTTTAGTTTATTATTTTGAGATGGTATCTAGGAATTACTTTATTTTGTTATTTGATAAAGTAACAAAGACTCCAATGTTGATGTTGTAGGAGTATCTCAGAGTTAAAGAGTTAATTATACGAGTCAGAGTTTAAGCTGTTTACAAGTGACAATATCATTTTTAAATCAATGTCTGAGTATGACCTCATGTTATTTAGGGGTGTCTAAGTTTGTTAGTTTGAGACAGTTTCTAGATATGACTTAAATTTGTTATTTGGTACAGTAACAAAGACAATGTTGATGATGTTGAATGACTATCTCAGAGAGTTGGTTACATTCAAAGGAAGGCAAGCTCTTACCAGTGACCATTTTTATGCTTCAAACAATAATGTCTGAGTATGACCACGTTTTGTGATGTACGGTTATGCAACAATGTTCTGCCCTTAAATTTAATTAACAACTAAGGCCTTTGGTTGACATTATTGATACACATTTTTTTTTAAAAGAAAATGTTTTTATATTTTTATCTGCATGGTCATGTCTGGTAATATGTCCATGAACATGCGTATCATTTATAGTCCAATCCTGTCACATCAGCAAATTTTGATCATGTCCCCCGAAAAAAATTCTGGTTTCCATGTGAACAATTTGAAGTGAGTGCAAATTGGGGCTAGGGACCTTTTCCGACCTCTATTTCAAAATCTATCCAGTATTTCTGAACCAAAATTGGTATGTAGTTAGACCTAGTGGTTGAGTGGTGCCTTTTGCCATTTTTTGGTTATTCTGATATTTTTTTTCTTCTGGTTTCCATGGAAACAATTTGAACTTGGTGCGTATTGGGGGTAGGGCCCTTTTCCGGCCTCTATCTCCAAAACCGTTAAATATTTTTTTCACCAAACTTTGTATTTGCTTAGACCTAGTGATAGAGTGGTGCCTATTGCTACTTTGGCTATTCTGTTGTTTTTTTTTATTACTCGTTATTAATGCAGTATTGAACTTAGTGCTTAGCATAAGTGAAAAATAAGGGTAATATGACTAGGTTGGATTGAAAGTTGGAGTGGGGGACATCACAGTGCATTACATGCACATATTTCTATTTGATAATAATTTCATACATCATTAATAAAGGGTAACATCACTGACATAATTGGTTACAGTGAACACTGATAAGAATTCTGTGAAAGATAAGGCAGTTTCATAAAAAAGGTTTGTAGTCAGGTTCTCAAAGATGGATTTACGTTGGTATTTTACAAGAAATTATAACTTCACCACAAAGATATCATCACAGATTTGAAAGGTAACATCACTGACATTAAATGATAATAAATAATAGAACTCACCATAGTAGCACAGATAATGTGTTTGTTTACTTTCTATTCATTAGTATAAAGGAAATATTTTCTGATGTTTAAAGATACACACTTCATGTCTTGAATAAATCAAGTATGCCGTACCAACAGGAATTACCTGCTAAGTATGTTAGAGCATAAAAACGGAAATGTTTTAATCAGCAACAGGACAGACAGTTAATGACCATTGCAACTTGTTGACTAAAAATACAAGTTCTCATAATGACATTGATGTGTCACAAAAGAAATTTATATTAATAACAACTGATGTACAGTACATTGTGGAGTTGCATCTCGCAATGACAGAATATTGGCAAAGTACTTACTAATAGTCGTTATGACTGAATTAATAGGTAACTTTAATTGGAAAACAACTTTCAATAAAGAATGAACTATGCATTTCAGTGAAGCTAATCTGAAATACTTTCCCAGCTTTCCACACAACTCACTGATCCACTAGTGATGAAGTATCATTGCTCTTACATAATGGCTCCTGTGTTTTATTTCGGTGTTCATATTTCATACTAACTTAAGTTGTCCATCGAAATGCAAGCACAGAGGTGTCCATCGCGTAAAGCGGGTGTTCATGAACACCTGGTATAGCTGTGAACACCTGATATGAGTAAACTTCTTATTTGTATATCCACTTTTGTTTCTTTCAAATCCATGTGATGATAAATAGTAGAATAGCATTTCTCAACATAAGCAAATCGCAAATACTTTTAACGGAATGTGGGATCGAACCTGCAACCAAATGGTTTCTGGTCAAGTGATCTAATCATTACACCACGGAAACAGGATGAGTTAAGAAAGGCTTTTTCATAACCAAATTAATAGTGTTCTTTGATTTGTTTGGATGCAAACTGTCATCAGTTCTTGTACAAGTTATTGATTTTTAAACTTCACTGAAAGTTCAAAATGTTTAAACTAAAATGAAAGTGTGTAAACCGGACATACTAACAATGACTATTTCGACCTTTCGTGTTTTTTTTCCATGCTTAAGTTTTCACAACATCCCAGTAACAGTCCAGACGTTTGGGTAGGGGCTGTAGAAATCGACCCATGTATATTAAAGAGAGCATATTACAACATTTTACCATTGAATATTGCTGTAGTTTGGCAAATGACTTTAAATCAAGTTCATATTTTATTGTCCTGAACAACGTTATTTTCCTACAAAAAATAATCATAAGCATAATCATGCTACACAAGTGTAGGTTTTCTAAATTTGATCTTGGATATCTCGAGATTTACCTTCATCTTCTCTAGCCAATCTCAGATTTTATTACCTTACTGGTACACTGCATATTCATCCAGTGTTCCATATCTCTTTAGCCGAGTTTAATTTTGGAGATTTTATTAATACTAATCAATTAATGAATACTATCAATCAGACTAAAACAAAGTAAAACTTGTTCAAAACAATTTAAGCATACCATTTGTAAGTAATATTTGTTCTTTTTCAACAATTGATACAATTGATTTGTCAGTGATGTTACCATAATTGATATATCGCTTTGAACCTTATAGTTAAAGTGACATTTCTTTGTTGTGATATTTTTTTACTTACTGTAAAACACAATGTATGACACAACTGGAGAAATTCCAATTGGGGTTAAAATGTGTAACATGAAAATAATTCCTTGTTACCAGTTTTGCTCCTTTTTTTGAAAATGACCCGTAAACTTCTTGACTAGAAAAGGGGTTAACTTTATCATGTTTATTTTATTCTGAGTTGCAACCCAGATGTATTTATCTCTGTAAAATTCTACATTTGTGGGTTTTGCATGGGATTATGGGTAATTTAAATGGCGACCAGTGTTAGACACAGCATGGGGCAGTGTTGTGGTAAGAAGTTAAAGGTACGGTTAAACACCTGTGAAGAGAAACTTGATAGCATGGACTGTAGGATGCAGATTATGATTAGGGACATTGATAAACTTTATATATATGCAGAGTGTCCTAAACATTGCTCCTATATGGACAGATTGTCAATTGTTGAAAGTGAACTGAAGTGTTTGAAGTCACGTCCTCCACGTCTACCACCACGATCATTTGAACGACCATCACCGAGGGTACTGCTTGCCCCACATCCAACTCCAAATACTTCAGAGTCCATGGGAAATTGTTCAAGTGATTCCTACATTGATATGCACTCTCCCGGAACTTCCACTGCACAATCCTAAAGATATATGTTGCCTTCAAACAAATAAAGTTATTGGAATGAATGTTTCAGGGTTTTTTGTGATATATTTCCATAGTCTGTAGCTCTCAAGTCTTCAGCCTTTAAAGGCGCTGTAGCACGTTTTTTGCAAATTTTATTTTTGCAAATTTCTCATTTATAATCCGTAGTTGTAATAAAGGTGTTGTGTACAAAGCCAAAATTGCATGGCAGCCATTTTATTGTGAACACATTTTATTATTTTGAATGACAAAAACTATTCCTTTACGAAACTATGTACACTCTTTTGTAACTTGATTTTCTGAAGAGAGAAGGGTGTTTTACTATTGTTGACATTATTTTTCAAATACATTTCATTGAGCGCGAAAAAAACATGCTACAGCGCCTTTAATGCCACTCCAAAGTATTTCTCTTATATCACGGCTACTAGTATTATTGCAGGGAGAAAGCCTGCAGCGCCAAGTGACCATGCATGCGGTGAAACCTGCGATCATCGGCTGGAACTAGTGAACGATGTGTGGTACCTCGCTGAATTCAGTGTAGCATTGGGCCCAAACCTTACTGCATGTAGAACAGTTCTCTACTGCAGACAAAGTTGCTGTGCCCCTGGCGGGATTCGAACCCGGGACCTCTTTGATCTGAAGCTGAACGCCCTAACCACTGCGCTATCCCCCCTCTTGTAAATGGAAACTTGCAAAACACATATATTTTTTTTAAAGTCACATTTAAAGAAAAATACTTTTGAAATATGTCCCATTATGAATAGCGATTCCGTTAACCATGTAATGAATTTTGTTCCTCATTACTTGTATGCAAAAACGTATGCAATTTTGCATTGTCTGCTTGAAACTTTTAAGGAGTACATAGTAAAATGTGATCATAATGAATGCAGAGTACTTTATCAATGCACAGGCATAGGTACGTGGTTGTTGGCAGTATAATTAGAAGGCAGAAATGTGATTTCAACCTTGAATAATGCTCGAATTTAAGAAAAAAAACTGGGATGAGAATATTAAGCTTATCAGCTGTTTTGGGATTGGTCTATATTGTAGTTTTTTCCATAGATTTCTATTCTGGAACCTTCATGTCATGCATTTCAACTGAAATCAAACAACCCATTGCCATCCCTGAAAACCAAGTAATAGTTATATTTAATTGGCATTAGAGGAAGAATGTGCAAGTCGTACGAGATAATTAGATGAGCAACAAATTGAAAACATACCTATAACTGATGAAGCACAACTAAATGATACACTTTTATTAATGATGTATCTACAATCACACATCTCTGGAAACAATGGAGTATTAATGAAACAATATCAATATGCTAATCAATACCTTTGGGAATGCTGTTGGTAGTGTTACTCAAACTAGTATCGTCAAAGGGGAGACAATTCTAAAGTGTTGTGAAAAACGCCAGTGAGAAATTGCAATAGGGGGTTGAAACATTTGCTCTCATATGATTTGTGGTCAAGGGGGAGACAATTTCAAACGCAAAGAAACAGAAGTGGATTGCAATAGCTGATTAGCTCGCATGTCATTGATGTACTATTAAGATGATACCAGATATTTACTAAAACTTTTGATTTGAAAGTCTATCATCAAAAGGTGTTCCAATGATGCTGCATACACTGATGACGGCAAAAGTTTTTAAAATATGGTATTTTTAGACAAACGGCACTGTGGATACTCAAGAAAGCTTTCCCTTGTGAAACCCCATAACATTAGGCGCATAATTTGCACAAGTTACGGACTTGGTCTTATCACAAGTTACGGACACTGTGCTAAGTATAGTAACTCCTCTAGGAACTTCCGAATGTTGCACCCCATACAGTTCAGTAGATAATTAACCCATAACTGACGGATGTACATGATATTTGAAACTCGGAAGTATACGGACAGCTCAAATGCACAATTCACGGACGCTAAGGTGCTGCTCTTAAGTGCTAGATGTACTATCAAGCACCCCACAAATGAAATTAACCCACAACTACTCTCTCGTGGGTACGTCCATCCGTCCATCCGTCCGTCCGTCCGTCCGTCCATCCGTCCGTAATCTTTTCGCTTTTTCGACTTCTCCTCCAGAACCAATAACTCCACAGAGCTGAAATTTTATGGGCAGACTCCTTGGCCAATGGGGATTCTAAATTGTAGATTTCGTGACTCCATGACTCCATGACTCCAAATGGGGTCACAGGGGTCACATGTTTAAAAACCTATTTTCATCTTCTTCTCCAGTTCCAAAAGGTCTAGAGAGCTGAAAAGTTGTGTGCAGACTCCTTGGCTAATTGGGATTCTAAATTGTAGATTTTGTGACCCCATGACCCCAAATGGGGTCACAGGGGTCACATGTTTAAAAACCTATTTTCATCTTCTTCTCCAGTTCCAAAAGGTCTAGAGAGCTGAAAAGTTGTGTGCAGACTCCTTGGCTAATTGGGATTCTAAATTGTAGATTTTGTGACCCCATGACCCCAAATGGGGTCACAGGGGTCACATGTTTAAAAACCTATTTTCATCTTCTTCTCCAGTTCCAAAAGGTCTAGAGAGCTGAAAAGTTATGTGCATACTCCTTGGCCAATGGGGATTCTAAATTGTAAAATTGGTGACTCTGTGACTCCAAATAGGGTCACAGGGGTCACATGTTTAAAAACCTATTTTCATCTTCTTCTCCAGTTCCAAAAGGTCTAGAGAGCTGAAAAGTTGTATGCAGACTCCTTGGCTAATGGGGATTCTAAATTGTAGATTTCGTGACCCCATGACCCCAAATGGGGTCACAGGGGTCACATGTTTAAAAACCTATTTTCAGCTTCTTCTCCAGTTCCAAAAGGTCTAGAGAGCTGAAAAGTTGTGTGCAGACACCTTGGCTAATGGGGATTCTAAATTGTAGATTTCGTGACACCATGACCCCAAATGGGGTCACAGGGGTCACATGTTTAAAAACCTATTTTCATCTTCTTCTCCTGTTCAAAAAGGTCTAGAGAGCTGAAAAGTTGTGTGCAAACTCCGTGGCTAATGGGGATTCTAAATTGTAGATTTCGTCCCCAATCTAGGTCACGGGGTCATGACCCAAAAACCTATTTTCATCTTCTTCTCCAGTTTATATGTAAAGCTCTAGAAAGGAGAAATGTGGTGTAGAGATTCTTTGGTCAAAGGTGATTCTTGATTGTAGGATTGGTGACCCTGTGACTCCAAATGTGGGTCACAGGGGTCATGATCTAAAACCCATATTATTTTGCTTGTTAACAATGTATTACTTGAGATAACTTAGATATTCAACCTTAGATAATAAATCAATGACATACTGATGAGCTACAGAGCCCATGGCTCTATTTTTTAGTATTTTCCTGAATATTCAGAAGAACATAACGCATTACATATGCATGCAATCTAAATGATGGTTACATCTACTTAAGTGGAAATGAAAGCACAACATTTTCTTTACTACACTTTAGTATGAAAATATTAACCATTTTGTCTTAATCACGAGAAAGATCATGTAAGGGTCCATTAATAAGCGAGTGTTCCATTTTCAGAGGGTCATTGTCTTTGGAGAATTTTTGTAAAATAACTACTGAAGATAGAGACATGTTTGATAGGTCATTTTAAAACAGAGAAACTGGTGAATAATCGAGAGTCCAACATGGAGTTCAAGGTCCAGCAGAAGTCTTGAAGACCTAAGTATTGCCTTTGCAATCCTAGTTATTTATTATGATTTCTTTAAAAATGTACTTCACTTTCCACAAGGCCAAAGGACGTTTTTGTATATGGTGTTATGCCAACTTTTCAGTTCTTAACACCTTGAAAACAAAGGCACTGATTATAGATTACAGAGGGAAGAAAGACAACAACCCGTTCTCATTGATAATTCCAGCATAGAAGTTGTCCCGGAGTACAAATATCGCGGCACTATTTTTTTTATGACAAATTGAATTTTTAAGCAAACACAGATAGAATATACAATTAATGCCAACAAAGAGTGTGTTTTACATAAAGTTAAAGCTTTTAATGCCAATACCTTTGCACTTGTTCTTTATTACAAAACATTTATTCTAGAGTTCTCTGTTTTAGCATGGAAAATTGTTTTGGGGGTATTTCATTGCAAAACGAAAACAAGCAATACAAATTATCTTGTTGACCAGTAAAATATCAGGTGTCACTTTAAATATTCGAACACTATTAGGCACGTGGCAAATTGAAAAACTGGATTCTAAAATTATTACAGACTCCGAACATATATATATATATATATATATATATATATATATATATATATATATATATATATATATATATATATATATATATATATATATATATATATATATATATCATCCGGTTATTTTGACATGAGTTGTTCTTTTTTACAGTCTCATATTTAGTGAATAGAACAAAAGTATCACGATTGTGATTTATAATTATGAGTTAAATAATTTATCATAAGCCGATAGGCTCCTAACTGCTATCACCCGACTAACTATTATTGAAGTATATACGTGTGAATATGAATGATAAATGATAAAAATTCAACACGTTGTTTAAAGCGCAACTCCCGGATAAAATTGACCAAAATTCGTTTGACTAAACCAAGGTAAATTGTACACTTATGTTAATCTGTATGCATAGTATCTAGCTAAATATGATTTTCCGTTAGGTCATAAACATTTTAAAACAATAGATTATTTTATTATTTGCGATTATAAAAAATAGCGTCATTTACTTGCCGCGATCGTTTTGTTCCGGTGATGTAACCGGATGTGACGTCAACTGGGGCAAACAAACGTGACGTAGAGCCACGTGACAATGTAAACAACACAGCGCTTCACTTCGGTGATCGCTTTTTGACGATTTGGGTCACAAATAAAGTTAAACTGAGAGTGAAATTCGAATATCTGCTGTATGAAAGTATAATGGCAACGAGGAATTAGCTAAATATGTGTTTTGGTACATAATTATGAGAAGAATTCATGATCCGAAAGGACATGTCAAATTCTGTAGCCTAGTGAAGGAGTCGTTGTCCTCTGTCGACACGGAATGATTTCGGTAAGTGGGTCTTTGATTTCTTTCTTCTAACGATGCATAATTTGTTATGTGTATGGACATGTTCTTTCGAAAATATAAATATTACTTGAATTTTCAATCCGAGTCGAGAAAAACAACATTATCAGTCTCTCAAATCGTGGCTCTCGTCGAGTGTGTTTTGCAGATCCATTTTTCGATACTGTACGCGCTCACAATCTTCCAAAGTGATTTTTTAAAGAAATGTGTCTGGCCCACAGGGATAGCAGTATTCAAAGTTGATAACAATAGTAATTTTTACTAGCCTTGGGTTGAATGACTGGTGTTAATTTTAGCCCAGAGATTCATTAACATGTCAATAATATGACAACTTATAATTAATTTGCACCATTTCATTGACTTAATGTGTGCATGACTCGCCTTTTTAAAAAAAACTTTATAATTAATTTTATTAATATAATTAACTTCAGGAAATTATTTTTTAAATATCGACATTTGCTTTCAATGAAATATATTAGACAGATATCAAATTCAAATCCATATAACAATGTAGTAGAAATTACTACTGGTATTTAAAAATTACAAATTAGAAGCCATACCAGTACAGTATATGAGTTAGTGATCATGAATGTATATGCATATTTAAATTTTCAAAGAAATAGCTTTCCTTAAAAGATTTCAATATTTTGTTTGATAACTATTTATTTGTTTGTGATGAAATTAGACTGAGGCTGTAGATGTTTAGAATTATTTCACTTGCCTGACATAAAAATATCAAAGGTCCTATACCAAACACAAAATAATAACATGTTATGAATTAATCATGTGTAATATATGCAGCATCAAGAAAGATTTATTATTGTTGTTACAGGTGATGGGAGTCCCTAATACAAGAGAACACAACAACAACAAAAAAACCATTAGGAATGGACTGTTTGTGCAGTAAAATATTGGTGCTGAAGGTGTGATCCTTTGCTATCAGGAAATGATATATATAAACATTGTCATAAGAAGTGATATATGCTGATTGTGTGAACTGATATCCAAATCATTATCTTCTCTTGGATATGAGAATGTGCCAATGTTTTAGAAATATTGTATTCAACTTTGAAGCAAACTTGAGATGCCTCATAGAAAGACTACACAAAAACAAGTGTAATAGTAAATCAAATTAATATTCAATTTAATTATGCGAGTAAATAAAATCAAATATTTCCAAAATTTATAAAAAATAACTTTTATGATAAAATTAATTTCATGTGCACTGTTTCTATGTAATTTCTAAAATGCAAACACTTACACAAAGTAATGTTCAATACATGTTGTATACTTAGTTGAATAAATTTGGCTCTTATATTTGTTGTTTGTTTTATTCATGATTAAAAAGTGGAAATGCAATATTGCATCTTAAGTGACTTTAATGTCACAGTAAAAATAGAAAACTTGAACATATTTTTTTCAGAATTCTTAGGTCTGTATCAAGGTAAGTTTTTTTTATATGCAGGTAGGTGTAGGCAAATGTAAAAAACACAAGTCATGCTTACATAGGTATTTACACACAGTTACAAATCTATTTTATAGAAATAAATATCTTTGTCCCTTTGGATAATGCTATTTACAAAATTAATCATATGCATTGTGATGAAGTACATATGTTTTATTATATATATATCTGTAACTGAAAACATAGGTTAGTTAAAATTGCAAATGTTATTGATAAATGTCTGAATTTTCCATTTGATCAGATATATATATACTTGACAAAATATACTCAGAAAATATTATGTAAACTGTGAAATGAATAATAATTATCTTATCATTTAAATAAGATATCAATCACCAAAAATTCCATTATTCTTACCAATTTTATCCACTAAAATACAGATCAGTTAGATACAATATTTTCATTCTTTCGTTCAATGTCTTTCAATACTTATGAAACAATATCACTACAATTAAATTATTTCTATTGAAATACACTATTCATTCTAAAACAAAATTGGGTACGAGTTCAGCGAAACGTGTGGATATGCATTGGAGTTCACTGCATCCCGTAAAGACATCACGTGACCATGCAGGCACGGTAAAGTTATTTCGCCAAAAATGAAATAACCTATGTATTATAGTCAGCAAATTACACAATATTTAACTACATGCATTCACTATTAATGATGTATCTAAAATACGTAAGTTTGGCAGATATGTCAGCACTGAAACACGTATGATATCAGCTGTTCGGTTAATTATTTGGGATTTTACTTCCGGGTTTAGTAAGAACCATTTTTAAAACTTTATCGCTGATATTGAGTTTATTCCTTTTCTGTTTCACTTCAAGTTGTCATATGCAAATATCTTGCAAGTTTTGACATTAAATGGTCGACTGGTATGATTCCTATTGCCCGCGCAGTTTACTCGTCTGACAGTGTTAATACTACGGCGGTCGCCATTTGCATTGGTTTGTTTTCTCCAGTTGACGTCATACATTCCTTCGGGGAAAATCGAGATTTTTCCGGTGTTCTCCGTAAAACAAGATGGCCGACACGTCAAAAAGCGACGTAAACAGACAGTTTTCTGACTTTTTTTACGATTTGCTAAAGTCACACATAATTTCAATGGTAATGGGATGCGAGAATTTGTTGTTTATAAACCGATTCACATAAATTCCATGTCTTTGCAATGTGCATGTAAACCATAGGCAGTTACTTGAAAGAAATTGGAGCAAAATCATCCGGGAGTTGCTCTTTAAGTGTATTAAATACTAATACTTGTTAGTCAACCTGTTCTTTATTTTTAAGATGGTATGCAGAAGAGTTTCTGGTGTAAGACAATTTTGTTATGTTGCAAGCTCAGGTAAAATATGAGTGATTATCATGATAATAATGCTGTCAATTTGCTACATTATATAAATCTTTTCGTCAATCTCATTTTTGATGAACTTCACTGGGGATTATGTAATCAGGTGGAGTCCCTGGCTATATACAGGAGCAAGCGTCATGTCTAAATGCCTATCAGAAAAACCTGAGGTCTGTTTTTATTTGCAATTGTCTGTCTTTCCTAGAATGACAGATGGTGAGGGTTAGTTCTTTAATAAAGACTCACATGACATCATTTATTACCTTGGTGCTTGGTGTTCTTGTACTGCCAGCAGGGTAGTCATTTCCATTACAGTGTTTCATAACACTAATGGCATATAAAACCGTCACCATTTCCTGCTTTTCCATTTTTTCATTAGCCGAGTAATAACCATTTCTGTCAAGACAAACACTCGTGACCTGGTGTACTGTATCTGAATGTCATTATGGTTTAACGTAAATGGAGCCAATAACTCTGTACATCCGCATGCAGGGAGTCACATGGCAACAGAGATATTGTAACGTATCAATGCTTTTAGGACGTTGACTGGGGTACCGTGACTACAGAATTGGAAGTTAGCAATTACAGTTGATATGACCATATGTTATTAATAATGAAGGATTAAAGGGTTCTTGTCTTCTTTTCTGTCATATCTCGACCACGAGCCTGAAGAATCAATCAAACATTTAAAAATACTTTCATCCATATTCTTTGGATTCGTGGAATATACCATATCTTCGCTTACCGTAATTTATGATGAGACACTTGTACCGACTCTATTGACGGTAATTTATCGTCCCAAATCGGTCCCAATAGTATTTTCGTTTAAATGAGATAGCAAATTTATAAATGATACTAATACTGGTATCAAAACCATTGAGGATATACAACGGATGGGCAATGACTCCTTTATCCTTAGTTGAAACAATGCTGATTGAAAATGATAGGACAAACTGGAGAGTCCCGAGAGACAGACATAATTTATAAATGTTAACAAGCACTGCTTGTAGGCAGCAACCTGGAGGTACACACAATAATGATTCATATCACAAATTATTCACAATGTAGTCGTTCATCATGAACCGGTAATAAATTATTCTTGTTGACACGTTGCTTCACCGTTTGTTAGGACATGAGTAACATTTAATTTATCATGCTGTGGTATATAAACTTGTCAATTTGAAGATCAAACCCTTACAGAGGCAGAATGGGATATGCCCAAAACAAATTATTTCAACTGATATACGCTTAAACACATTCTCCGAAAGGGCGTGTCTGTTCACAATAAATATGTTTTAATCAATGTATAATAACGTTCTGATATTTTGTACTTTGGGTGCGCATATCATCAGATACAGGTCATGTTGTCCCTGGAAAATTACTTTTATGGTAACATTTAGTTTTTTCACAACTCAAACCACATACCACTTCCAGCGCAAAGCATAACTCTCACCAGTCTATGTCACTTCCTAATTAAAGCCTTGCTGTATTGTGTAAATTTGTTTGAGAAATATGAATCTCTGGTACAGCGTGCTGCTTCGGTAGTACAGAAGAGTTGACGAAATGCAGTAAGGTTAACTGACCAATGATAGAGACTGGCACGAGCTAAGCCATGCGGAGGAAGTTATATGAACTATAATTAAACGAAGTCTGAACTATATCCACTTGCCATAAAATAAGCGATATAGACTTGCCAACAGTTCATAGACTTAAAGACTCCTATATATCCTGTGTCTAGATGACATACACTGGCCCAAAAAAGAAACGCATAACAGAAAAATCAGAGTTTATTGTCATGTGTTTACAGCATAATTGCACACTAAATATGGAATGTACAACAACCAAATTTTTCACAGCATTAAATGCATGTCTCCTCCACTAAATACAGTCATTTAATCCTCCTGTGGTCGTCTGTGATTGTGACATCACTGTGACGAAGTCAGTACCGGGTGCTACCACCACGAGCATGGTTCACTGCTCTGCATCGCCTGGGCATGGATTGAATGAGCCGTCGAATCTGGCGTTGTGGAATTCTTCCCCACTCATCCAGCAGTGCGTGGGTCAGTTCTTGAAGCGTCTGCGGTGGATGTTGTCGACGTCGTACCCGTCTATCCAACAAATCCCACAAATGCTCGATTGGTTTCAAGTCTGGAGATTTGGAGGGCCATGGCAGTACGTTCACATTGCTGTTGGCAAGATAATCCATGGTAACACGCGCAGCATGCGGTCTGGCATTGTCCTGTTGAAAAATTTCACGTCTGACGTCAATTGCGGGAAGAAGGTGACGTTGCAGGATTTCGTCTCGATAGCGTCCAGCAGTTAAATTTCCTTGCACGTAAACCAAATTTGTCCTACCATTAAAGGATATGCTTGCCCACATCATTACACACCCTCCACTGTATGCATCGATTGCACGGATACAGTGTTGAGCGTAACGTTCATTTCTCCGTCTATAGACCCTCATCCTACCATCGTGGTGATAGAGCATGAACCGTGACTCATCGCTGAACCAGATTCTTCTCCAATGCACTAGAGTCCATGGGCGAACGTTTCTGCTCCATCGCAGACGTGCACGACGATGATGGCGTTGCAAAGATGGCGCTGTATATGGTCGCATAGGACGTATCCCATGTTGACGAAGGCGATTGATGATGGTCTGCGCTGATACTCTACGAAATCCAGGAAGTTGTTGGCTGTGTAGGTGGCACTGACTGTCCTGTTGCGAAGATGCATCACCCGGATGTATCGGTCCTGCGCCGGAGTTGTCACCCTTGGCCTGCCGGATCTCGGTCGATCTCTCGTGGAGTTGTGGACTGTGTAGCGGTGCCAGAGACGAGATATGGTACTCTGAGTAACGTTGAAGTGCCTGGCTACTGCTGACTGACTTTCGCCAGTTTCTAGACGTCCAATGGCCTGGTTTCTGCACTCTTCATTAAGTCTTGGCATCTTTAGAGTCGTGTATACGGAGCATCTGAGAGTGATTCGCAATGGGACTACCCAGGTTTTATACCCATCGGTATCAAGCCTAAGTACCCGTATTTGCACGTGCAACATGCTTTAGGATTTTTCTCCATGCACATTTTTTCAGGTTGGATTCAAGCTGCTGCGTTTTGGCGGCAATTCACAAATTTTTGTGTCCAAGTGCAAGAAATTGTTGTAAAAACTATAGTCTAACTTTAGCAGTAACTTTTACAAAATTTCAAGCCTTAATTTTAAAAATATCATACTTTGTAAACACCTTTTCGCTATGCGTTTCTTTTTTGGGCCAGTATACTTTACTTGTTACATTTACCTTTGGGGCGTCCCAAAACTATATTTCCGATGACGGCAATGTTTCAAATTGCTTTCAGTTTCTGTATAATGTCAAAGCACAACTACATGTACATGTAACACAACAAAGCACCTGAAAATGGCACGTCCATGAATATTTGTTGTTGAAAGCCCAAGAAAGCTGAATATCTTTTTTACATAATCTTTGGTCAATGGCTACATACATTGTGCGTTCAGTGATTATGTGCGCCCTAATAAGGGCCATATAAAAAAAAGTATTTGACATGTACCGAGCGCCCCAGAAAGTTTAACAATCTCGCAGATCCTTTATCCAATTAGATTTATTAGTGTTGAGGCTAAAACAACCCCTTATCCTAATGACTAAACACTTTGGAAGGTGTGATTTTTTGTAACAAACGCCTTGGTCAATTGAACTAATACCATCTACGGATTATTTTGAACATTTGATGTTATAGGGGTGAATGAATAAAATGTTGGGGTTTTTTTAAAAAAAAAAGGAAAAGGAAAGAAACTATATATATATATATATGAAGGCACGTATGGTATGATATTCATGTTTATGGCTTGCAAAAATAATGACTTTCAGTTTTTCTCTCTTACCCAGATATATACGCTGACTGAAGTCAATCAATCATTGATGTGTGAAGCAGTGCACACTACTCGATGGCTACTGTGACATAATATTCTACAATCATCGCCTAAACGAGATTTAACAATAGAGGAGTCCCCAAACATGACTGATTTCAACGGAAAGGAAAGGAAAATCTGGATCTCTGATGACATCTGGCCCGCCAGGGTGGGCTTTTATGGAGTAGTTGGGACGTTATTCTGTATTTTTGGGATCATAGGAAACCTGCTAGCAATCATCGTGCTGTGTAGGTACGAACAGAAGTCGTCTGCCCCTTTCCTACTGATTATACTGGCACTGTTCGACACTGTATACCTTAGCTCCGAGATGATCCTCGAGACAGTCGCCACGGTTGCTAATGGCAACCTGATCTCTCGCACCTACCTGACGTGGCTGACTCCTGGATACGTAATCTTCTTCCCCGTTCCGTTCGTAGCGCAGACGGGAACAACGTTCATGACAGTCACCATCACTGTGGAGCGCTACATCGCAGTAGTCAAACCCTTTCTGGCTCCAAGAATCTGCAAGCGCTCGAACGCCCTAAAGGCAAGTGCGGTTACTCTGGCGTGGAGCATCCTCTATCACATTCCTCGCTACCTGGCGTATACATACCATCAAGTGCGTGTAGAGGGCACGGACACAAGCACTATCAAGTTCTCAAGGACCAAGTTCGGACACAGTTACCTGTATAACGACACGTACCTGGTGTGGATCAACTTCTCCCTCGAGTTCCTCCTCCCAGCCACCATTCTGATCGTCCTGAACGGACTGATGATTCGGGCCCTCAGACAGAGCCAAAGGTTGACGGAGACGAGTGGACTGCCCAAGTCACGTCGGGACGGACAGCGTCTCACAGTCATGGCTATTGCTCTCACCACTGTGTTCTTCATCTGTGAGCTCTTCGCCGCCATCTCTCTCATCAACGTCCGTCGTCTTAACTTCTACGACCAGTGCTCCCTCTCTTGCAACATATTCTGCGCAGTCGCAGACACCATGGTCATCGTCAATTCAGCTTTCAACTTCATCCTCTACTGCGCAGTCGCAAAACGCTTCCGGCAGATCTTCGTCCACACATTTTGTCCCTGTAATACAAAGTGGCGGCTCAATCGAACCAGTCAAAACAGCAACATTGGTCACATCGTGGGCTCGACTCCAACGCGTAAGATACGTACGACGTCGCAGGGACATACGAAGACACGAATGTAGGGTTTATGTGGCTCCGAGATTTACCGATAATATAAATGCCATGCCTATTGCACTGTATACATGCCCAACGTTGTAACATGTGAACATTGAACTGAAGAGAGTTGACGTCGTACTGACACTGTTCTTCCATCTACTCCTTCAGGCTATTTGTACCCGCTATGTTACTCAATCCCATGGTTGTCTTCGCTGATTTTACCTCATATCACTGAATGCTACGTACCCATCGCTAAAAAAGCATATATTGTTTAGGCCAATGAAATGCTGAGATTGGAATTTTGACGCATCCTGGTTCCTGGGCCTTCGTTCTCGCTGCTCTTCTCTAGAGAATGAGAAGACCGATGAGCGACGTCAAAGGTCAGAGCAGTGAGAACAACTTATAATATGTGTATACCTCATTTGGAAAGTTGAACAATACAAGTAATTGCAAATCGTACTCAACTCTGAAATTACTAGCGAAGAGATAAAATCATGTGTTAAAAATCTTAAAAACAATAAAGCTCCCAGAATTGACAATGTTGTAAATGAATATGTTTCTTCTACTATTGGTGTATTCATAGATATTTATGTAAAACTTTTTAATATTGTTCTTGACACTGGAATATTCCCAGATAAATGGTTAACTGGTATCATCAAACCAATTTACATCAAAACCCTAGTAATTATAGACCTATAACATTACTGAGCTGTTTTGGAAAACTTTTCACATCTATTTTAAACATTCGATTAAATGAATTCATCGAAACAAACCAAATTCTCTCCGAGGCTCAGGCTGTTTTCAGAAAAGGATATTCGCCTACAGATCATATTTTAACTTTGTACCATCTTTCGGAACTGTTAAAATGCCGCAAAAAGTAACTATATTGCGCATTTATTGTTTTTCAAAAAGCATTTGATACCGTCTTTGAGATCAGTGGTCTGGCAAAATCCTTTACAAAATAACATATCTGGAAAATGCTTCAAGGTCATTTTACCAAAATATAAAATCCTGTGTTTGTAACGGCCGTTATCATTCTGACTTCTTTTTGTGCAAGCAAGGTGTCCGCCAAGGAGAGAATTTGTCTCCTATTTCGTTTTCATTTTTTCTGAACGATCTTGAAGATGCATTAGCTTAAGATTCATGTTACGGTTTACAACTTAACCCTGTTGATTTTCACAACCGCCAAGATACACTTATTACACTCTTTGCATTATTATATGCTGATGATACAGTACTTATGTCTTCAGACCCAAATGATTTACAAAAAATGTTGGATTCTTTTAACAATTACTGTAACAAATGGAGGCTTAAAATCAACGCATTCAAATCCAAAATTTTAATTTTCGGTGGTTCCAAAAAAGAATATAAAAGAAATTTTAATATTGGAGTAACCAATCTTGATAATGTAGATTGCTATCCTTGTCTCGGAATTACACTTCAGAAAAATAATAAATTCACTAAAACCAAACGTTTGTTAGTTGAAAAGGCTACAAAGGCAATGTTTTTCGTATTAAGCCAAGGAAGAAAACTTAAACTTTCTATTTACTGTCATTTGAAATTATTTGATTTTATGATTACCCCAATTCTTTTATATGGATGTGAAGTCTGGGGTTTTGAAAATGCGTCCTGTTTTTAAAAATGTCCATCTACGATTCCTTAAATATTTGTCGTCATTGCGCAAAGGTACCATTTGGCTAAAATCTGTAGTTAAAAACAAATTAAAAGATATTTTTCAGTAAAATTGGTTATCAACAATTGAAAATTCTTCCCAAGCAATTATATACAGTATCTTCAAAAATCCATCTCTCCAGTTTGAACAATACCTACATTTTTTTTAATTACAATAACTTGTTAAGATTTCGAACAGCTAATCACTTTCTGCTAATCGAGACCGGTAGATGGAAAAATATCCCAGTTCATGAAAGAAAATGTACTCTTTGTTATTTAAACGATCATGGGGACGCATTTCATGATTTATTTCTTTGTCCTATATTACAATCAGAAAGAGAAAACTATATTCACAAATATTATTACAATAGATCAAATATGTACAAAATGAATATTTTATTTAATTCAAATAAGCTAGGAAAATTAAGAACACTCTCAAATTTTTGTAAAATCATTATGTCTTTGTTCAAGAAATAGCTTTTATAATCATATGTACCTTTGTACCAGCTGTACAAACCTATTATATTGTATATTGTATCAATGTATATATGTTTTATGTACCTCTTATGCTGCTGTTTGCAGCCTGAGTTCTTGAATAAAGTTCAGTTCAGTTCAGAGAACGTGTCTGTAAATCCCCGATGCCGTCTCTACTGTGTTCCGTTCTAAGATACCGGACGTTAGGGCTTCGCTTGTCTTGCTACTGTTCCTCACTGGATGGCCGTGTCGCATTGATGGCAAAATTGATATGAGAAAATATTTTCCAATAAAATAAAAACATTCCTGCCCGGCCGCATGTTCTTGTGGTTTCATATCCAGTATTTCTATACTCACGAACAAAGAAACGTAACCATACAAAATGCAAGATATTTCAATCAACGAGTAATAAATACAACTGAAACAGGGTTACATCATGTATTCACGTGCGAACTAAACTAAATTTGAATTTTTGAAACAGTATCCGTTCATACTTTTTAAAAACACACGTTTTAAGAAATCGTCGTTTTGGAATCTGTTTAACTATACGTGATTGTGTCAAAAAGCGATTTTTGACTTGTTTTAATGACGTCCTACAGTAATGATGCGTCTAATTTTTTTATTTCAAGAAGGTTATTTATGTCGGTGACATCTTTATTCATTGATAGTTCTACGTTTTTAAATGTTTAACTTACATAACAAACACTTTGACCAAAACAAAACGTCTTGAAAGTCGATTTCAGTACCCCAAGTGTATTAGAACAGACATACAACTAAAAGTATCATATTCTGATGTAAGATATTGTGATGTTTGATGTTTCTAGCAATTGAGATACTGCATGCCTATATACTGTTCATGATGTTTCTTTAGTTCAAATAATGTTTCCCTATCGACTGTCATGAAGGTTTTATTGATTCAAATACAGTTTCCCTATTAGTGTTTATGATGTCGTTATTGATTCAAATACTGTTTCCCTATCTACTTTTCATGATGTTTTTGTTGATTCAAATACCGTTTCCCTATTAGTGTTCATGATATTTCTTTCAATTCAAATACTGTTTCCCTATCGACAGTTCATGATGTTGTTATTGATTCATATACTGTTTCCCTATCGACTATTCATGATGTTTCGTTTGAATCAAAATGTGCTGTTCATGAGGTTTCTTTTGCTTCAAATACTGCTTCCCTATCGACTGTTCATGATGTTGAGTTCTTCCTCCTCTTGTTTATCAGACATGGCGGCGAGGAGCGTCCCGAGGAAACTATTGAACTCGTGTCTCACACCCTCCGCGTCCTCCTCGATGTTCGTGTGAACCACCTTCATCTTGCTGAAACTCGACGCTGCAGAACAAACCATACAATTAACAATGCAAACTATCTCCCTCTATTTATCTATTTTTCTTTCAATGGTTTTAAAACTTATATTGCCTCAAACTTTTGCACAAAGAAAACAAAAGAAAAACAAACACACTTCTTTCAACATAGAACTAATGCAATGGGCCCTGATCATTGATATCATTTATTCAAAGACAAAGACAAAAAAATATTCAAATTATGTGTTTTGTGTTTTTTGTATCATTTACTAATGATTAATGACATTAAACTATTTCTACCTGCTGGCATTAAGGATGAAGGAGAACGAGTTATATGGATATACAACTTCTTTATTGCAGCAGTGCGGCATTTAAAGATAATTAAGAAGTTGTTTATCCATAGAACTCGTTCGCCTTCATCTACATTAGTCTAAATGCCATTGTAAGAAGACATCAAGGATGACAAACAAAATTTGATAGATTTCATAAGAAATGGCGTTGACGTCTCTTCACCTGTTCAAACTTAGAAATAAAAAAAGAATAGAAAATTTACATAATGGAAATCAAGATATCCATATGCCAGATATCAAAATTAAATCCATTGATTCTTGACTATAGCCGATGAGACCTTGCATTAGTGTAATTCAAGTTTAAAATGAAATGAAATTCAAAATATTGATATAGGAAATAGGAATAAAAATAGGAAATAGGAAATGAAAAACAAAATAAGTTTTTTTCTCAGTCAAAGTGAATTTCTTTAAGATTCCAATTCAAGGGGATCTCAACATTTCAAGATGCAAAAAAAACAAAAACTCAAAACCCCCAATTTTCTAAGTGTGTGTGCCTCTATTTGCCACAATAATGAAAAATATACATACTGTAATTGAACTATTTCAAGTTTCATCTCTGGCCAAACTTTTGATAATTTAACTTTATATATTAAATTGTATTAAACGGTGACATATTTGTTAGCAATTACATCGTCTGAGGAAGTAAATGTAATCTTGACTTTCAAGGACTCCATAGTTATTTACATGCTTTCACGAAAGATATACAGTTCAAGTAACATTAACAGCAAGAATCTTCTTGACTGAATGTAAATAAACATGTTTCCATAAAACTGAATCTTTCAATACGTAAGATTTAACAGCAGTTCTTAATAGAAAAATGTTGTGTTAACAACTAAATATTTCATTGATTTGCTGAATAATTATATTGTTTTTATATAAATTTCAGAGGGGTTAAAAGTAACGATACCTTGACTGTTTAAATCCATTTAAATCATCTAACATTTTTACATTAATGGGATGACACTACCTTCAATAGTACAAATTCTTCTACTTTTTCAGGACCAATCTCTTGCGGGATTCGAACCCACACAAATGGTGAGTTGGATTTAATAGAAAATATATAAAATATACTTCATGCATATATGTATAAAATGCACATTTTGAATAGGATTTTACTCGTGCAGTCAAGTGCATTGTATAGATTATTAAAGTGCAATACTTACAATGAAATACGAAATAAAACATTTGGTGCAATTACAAATATAAAAGTTTTGACAAAGTTGCATGCATGACGTGACAGTGACAAATGTGTGTACAACTTGACGTCAAAACAACGAGCTGAGTACAACACCTCCGAGTTACTGGAACAAAACATCTACTGATTATTTAATCCTGCTTTAAACCAAATAGAAAACACTGGATGTGGATTAAAACTGTCTTTTAGAAAGCATGATATACAGTTAAGCCGCGATAGTCCGGCCACCGATAATCCGAATCCGAACGGTAGCAAGCTGTTACCAATCTAAACGCTATAAATTCATTAACTGTTGATTCATTAATCAGTTGCTTCAGTCTCCGAATCCGAACACTAATTAGCTGTAATGGATTAAGTAATTACGACTGTTTCTGCTTCATTAATCTGACTGTTCATCAAAGGCATTCGGGTAACCCTATTGATCATACTGATTGGATGAGTACACTACACTCCCGACTGTCTAACAGAGAAGAGCACGCGTGGACTTCATGATCATATACACTGAGTGTGTTGGCGAATAGTCTGTGATTATTCATTCTTTTTATTAAATGTTTGATTGTTAAATTGTATCCAGAAATGTTTAGTACAATATTTGTTTTTAAAATTACATGTATCCCAGATACATGTTGAATGTGCAAAAAGTTATTTGATATTCTACATACACACACGTACTTCCTTGTATCTACATTCAAACTGGAGTAATTCAATCTTTTTTTTATGTTTTTATTCCCAAGAAATCACATTACATGGCATATGTATACAGGCATTTAAGACAATGTTTACACTTGTTGGTATATAGGAATATGAAGATAAACAAAACCTGTTGATTTGCATGATGTCATCTCAAATTAAGAAGAGTGTTGACATTCTTCGTACACAATGATATGGCCTATTCATTGTAAACAGTAGTTTCTTGCACATTGTAAATTAAGGGATGGAATAGAAGAAACATTGGAAGATCATTGTGAATAAGGTTATATTAATAGAGTGTGGAGTGATGACCAAAACGCAAAGAATGTTGTTTGTTCATTGTTCGAGTAAGCAATGTATTTGCATAATTTATAGTATCTTCTTATTTCATTTTTAATATGATTAAAATTTGGCTTTGAATCTTTTCTGCTCATATTGTAAATGGTTTTTTTCACAATCAGGCAGATTACATTTAATGGATTGTTATTTTTCCCTTTAAAGCCAAAAAGTATATTTTCAAGATTTAATTCAATATGTCCTTCACTCAAGGTTCCAAGCCATGATGCCAAATCTCTCCACACTCTATATACAATGTTACATTCAAATAGTAAACGTTGTACAGATTCTTGCGTCTGTTTACAGAATGTACATAGTGGTGAATTAATCAAACCAATCTTGTGCAAATACTTATTGGTTGTTAACATGTTTTGAGTTACCTTGTATTGAAAATATTTCAAATTCACACTTTTTGTGCATCTATTGGGCATTACATTAATATTTTCCCATTCGGTCTGTGTAAGTTCTCGTCCCAATCTTTCTTCCCATTTCAGCTGACCTGATGTTCTAGCAAATGCAAAATTACATAGTATTTGATAATAATATTTACTTTTCTTACCCATGCTCATCACACCTATGTTAAAAGGGAGAATATGATATATTTGTCTATTTTCCAGCATCTTGGCTGTTATACTTTTTTTCTTCAGCAGTCAGTTACTGCTTTTTTATACTAAGATATTCAAGGAAGTTGAAATTAATGTTAAACTTGTCTTTTAGATGCCCTAGGGAAGCAACATTTCCATCTTCTTTTAAAATATGACAGAGACATACAATTCCCTTTTCCTCCCATTTCTTAAAGTAAACTGGCTTCCTATCTATCAAAATATTATTATTGCACCATAGTGCCTGGCATAGAATATCTTTTCCTTCAGTAATGTTTTTATAGTGAATATTTAGGTATTCTGGCCATATCTTTAATGTCTCTCTCCAAAATCTATTATTAAGTTTTGGTAAAATATTTTTAAAGATATAATATCCGTCAGCCATCCATATCCTTGGCATATTTGCTATGGTCTCCATTACATTATTTTTCCAAAGTGTGTCATCATAGCATAGTCTTCGAACGCATAGTACCTTTTGGGCTTTAATAGTATTTTTAATATTTGGAACATTAATCCCTCCAAATTTTGTAGTGGATGATATGATTGCCATTTTTACCTTATCTTTTTTACCTTGCCAAATGAAGTTAAAACATTTCTTCTGCAACCGGTCAATTATCTCATCTGGTGGGCTTGGAATAGAGGAGAAAAGATGATTTAATTTTGGGAAAAGTAGTGATTTCAATACAACATTTCTTCCCATTGGTGTGAGGGATCTCAATGACCAAATTTGCATCTCCTTATCTATTTTACCTAGTTTTTCTGTGTAATTAAGTTCTACCATTTCATCTAAATCAACATCGAAAGTAATGCCCAAAAGTTTGAAATTTGATTGTGACCAATCAAGATTATAATCTTTACATAGTTTGTGACTAGATCTCTTTTTTGATCCAATCCAAATCAACCTAGTTTTGTCTGTTTACCTTTAGACAGGAAAATCTAGCAAAGAAATTTAAAGTATTAAGTACTCCATACAGACTTCTTTCTGTTCCATCTAGTAACACTGCTGTGTCATCTGCAAATTGTGCTAGGAGGCTTTCAATATTTCCAATTTTAATACCTTTGATATTCTTGTTATTCTTTATCAGAAGGGCTAGTATTTCAGCGCATAGAATAAATATATATGATGAGACAGGATCTCCTTGTCGGCAGCCTCTAGAAATGTTGAAGAAGGAACTCCCAAATCCATTTACCAAAACGCTAGACTCGATATCATTAAATAAAGTTGTAATCCATTTGTGTATGCTATGTCCAAAATTAAAGAAATTTAGAACATTTAAGATAAATTTTCTGTCGACCGAGTCAAAAGCTTTTTCAAAATCTATCACAAGTAATAATCCCGGAATCTGATAGTCTTCTGTATGGTCCATAACATCGTAGATTAATCTCGTTACCTCACCTATATATCTGCCTGGAACAAATCCTTTTTTATCTTCATTTATGATAAGAGGTAGGATAGGTTTTATTCTATTTGCGATAACAGCTTATGCTAGTTTATAGGAAGTATTTAGTAGGCTTATAGGGCGCCAATATTTCAGAAATTGTTTTGGTTTGTTACTTTTTGGTAAGCAGGTTATAAGTCCTGTTTTTGCGATACAGAGAGGGAACCGCAGACTTAAGCATAATTTAGGAAATTTATGAAATAATTATTTATGTCATTCCAGAAAAAATTCAAAAACTCAGAAGTGAATCCATCTGGTCCTGGGGATTTGTCATTTTTCATATTTTTAAGTTCCAGCAAACATTCCTGACATGTCAATATCCCTTCTAGCCTAACAGATTCTTCATCTGGCAATTTTTTAACACTATTTTCTAAAACAAAAGTGTCAAGATCAATTTGAGTACATTCTTCACTTGTGTATAATTTCTTATAGAATGTCTTTGTTTCTTCTAGTATATGTTTCTGGTCTTCTAAAATTGTACTGTCATTTTTCTCTAGTTTTGTTATAGATTTATTAAGGAAGTTCCTAGCTTCTAATCTAAAGAAATATTTATTTGTTTTTTTTCTCCATATTCTATCCATTTTGCTCATGATCTTATTATCAAACCTTTGGTCTTTTCCTTTTCTATTTGATCTATTTCTAATCTCAAATTATTTATCAAGTCCAAACTCAATTGTTTTTTTTATCAATATTTTCTTCTGAATCCATCTGTATTTCTGCCACCTGTAGTTTTGTCCTTAGTTCAGTCTCCTTTTTATTGTTTTATCTACTTTTTTGTTGAAGTATAATATATTGTCATACCTCTTATTTCTAGCAATATCATTTCCCATAATAATTGATCATTAATGTTATATTTATCTTCTTCCCCATTTTGTTGTGGTAATTTTACAAGTGTTTGTTATAATGTTTCTTTAACTTTTGTTACATAGTCCACGTCATGTAAAAGAGAATTGTTAAATTTCCAAAAACCCTTACTTGTTTCAAGCTCTGTGTAATTTAAATTGAAGCTTATTATAGAATGATCAGAGTTAATACTAGGGGTAATATCTGCATTATCCACTGAGTAACTTAAGTTATGGGATATCAAGAAAAAATCCAATCTGGATTGTTTTAAAGGGGTTGGTTGCCTCCATTTAAATCTCCTATCATTTGGATGTAGATCACGCCACGGGTCTTTTAAATCAAGAAGATCAAGCATATTTATCACCTCACTTCTAGCCTTTGGATTGTTGATATGTTTGTAATTATAGATATCTTTATCCGTATCAAGCACAATATTCCAGTCTCCACAAAGAATTGTTTTCATACTTTCCATTTCACTTACATTATTTTTAATAGTAGCATAGAATTCTGGCTTGTCTTCATTCGGTCCATATATATTAACTAATGAATAGGTAGTTTCATTTATTTCCATTTTGAGTGCTACAAAATTTCCTTCTGCTTTATTTACATCGGTCTCCAGTACTTTAAATTCAAAGTTATTATTAAACAGATGAGCAGTGCCCCTGGCATTGCTTTTATAAAAACTGAAATAGCATTCTTTATACCCCCATTGTTGCCTTATTAATTGTTCTTGTTCTTCAGTAAAATGTACATCCTGAAGACAGATAATGTTGGCCTTTTTCTTTTGAAAAAAATCTGAAAACCTGTTTTCTCTTTTAAAAATGGTTTAAGCCCCGGCAATTAAGAGATAAAATTTTCAATTTATCTTTGTTACCCATTATCCTTGAGATTCTGATTGATTTGTATCATAGTGTAGGCTACCATCGGAAGTAGTAAGAGTTTAATTCTATATATGCACATGGTTTCATTGTAATATGATTCTTGGTTTTTCTTGTAAACAATAACAAAAGGTATAAATAAAAGTCTTTCTGCTTCGACTTCCCTTGTATTTCCTGGGTGTTTTGCCTTAATATTTACAATGAAAATGTAAAATGAAATTGGCATCCCCATTTGGGCCTGTACTAAGGTCCATTTGGTTCACTGCTCCGTAAAGAATCCATCCCCATCCACACCGGTATAAATACACTGCCCACCAGCTCAAAGAGCTTTAGTATAACCTTGTAGTGATTATTAACATTAAAAAGATCATTTTTACACAGCATACATTTTATTAAGTAGTATTTGTGTATTATAAAAAATATCACATCCTTCACATATTTCACTAAACATTTAATAAATGTCAGAAATGCATTAATTCCTTAGTATATGGAATATAATATAAATTCAATATTAATTATTGACATGTTGATCATATGATAAATTTGCTAGAAATCCAGTAATTCTTGTATTGAGTAAAATGTTCAATTTTAAGAAATTATTGTCATATTGATCATGTTGATAAATCCACATAATAGTCCATAGCCATTAGATTCTGATCAGTATCGTACACATTTGATTCTTTTAGGGACGATTCAGGACCCAGTCGATTTAGTGACAACTGCTTGTTTTTAAGGCTTTCAACGTTGGAGAATCTTATGCAGCAAAAAAAGGATAGAGAATTTCTTTAAATTTGGAGAAGAATTGTTAAACACCAAGTTCTAATGGGAGTATCCATAAAGTTGTTGAGCTTTTGTGAAATGAGAAAAACTCTTTATTTTTACTAATTTTACATCATTTTAATAACAAGAAAAAGCTGAGCATGTCTCACATACCCCCGCCATCTGCTATCCGTCCATTGAGAATTATAGATGTGAAGGGTACTATGTTTAAAAAACAGTTTCAAGCATCATACCGGTAATATTGTCCAAAATCATTTTTAAAACTGGCTTTGTAATTTCAAAATTTCATTCACCCAGATGTAATATTTTTAAGGTAACTTAATTTTTCCCATTAGAGCATCACACCGGTAATTTGTACCAAGTTCAATTACAGATTCAAGGGCTTCATAACTCCGTAAAAATAATATTTCGGAACTGGACTGTGAACTCTATGAACTCTATCTCGACTACCTCCATGTTAAATTTCATTCACCTAGATGTAATATATAGTTGCCGAGAAAACTTGTCCCAATTGGAGCATCACAGCTCTTTTGGTACAAAATTAAATTTCGGATTCAAGGGCCATAACTCTGTAAAAATAATATTTCGGAAATGGATTTTAAACTCGATGAAGTGTATCATCTGGACTACCTACATGTTAAATTTCATTCACCTTGATGTAATGGTTTCCGAGAAGTAGAAGTTCAATTTCGGATTCAAGGGCCATAACTCCGTAAAAAATAATATTTCGGAAGTGGTTTTCGAACTCGATAAAGAGTATGGTCATACAAAAAGAAATAAAGTGATAAAAAAAGAGTATGGTCATGAGTACTCACAACCAAAATTTCATTCACCTAGTTTGAACAGACTTAGCGGGGTATAATAAAACATATATATACAGTCAGACACCATTTATCAACACAATTTGGTTATAGTTCAAAATCGTCCGGATAGCAAGACATGCGGTTAAACTTATCATTATTTGCACAAAAATGCATAGAGATTTTAAATATTACCGTGCGTATAGCCGGGTTTCCGGATATACAGGGTCTGGTAAAATGAGGTCTCACTGTTGATGGGATATCCACAAAGTTACACATAATTTATTGTTAGACTGATAAAAAAAGTTACCAACTCACTTTTCACGTTGGTCGACTTCCAGATCCCTGCCCACTCCCTTCAAACTCCAAAATCCTGAAATAAAATAAATATTACATGAATTGTTGTTATATGTATATGGAATAAAACAAAGATCATTCGTATTACCAGTTTTACTTCATGTATGTGTTACCAGTCCTACTACGTGTACGTATTACCAGTCTTACTTCATGTACGTATTACCAGTCCTACTACGTGTATGTATTACCAGTCCTACTACGTGTACGTATTACCAGTCTTACTACGTGTACGTATTACCAGTCTTATTACGTGTATGTATTACCAGTCCTACTACATGTACCTATTACCAGGCCTACCACATGTACGTATTACCAATTCTACTACATGTACGTATTACCAGTTTTACTACGTGTACGTATTACCAGTCTTACTACGTGTAGGTATTACCAGTCTTACTACGTGTACGTATTACCTGTCTTACTAGGTGTAGGTATTACCAGTCCTACTACATGTACGTATTACCAGTCCTACTACATGTGCGTATTACCAGTCTTACTACGTGTACGTAATACCAGTCTTACTACGTGTATGTATTACGAGTCCTACTAAATGTACGTATTACCAGTCCTACTACATGTACGTATTACCAGTCCTACTACATGTACGTATTACCAGTCCTACTGCATGTACGTATTACCAGTCTTACTACGTGTAGGTATTACCAGTCTTACTACATGTACGTATTACCAGTCTTACTAGGTGTACGTATTACCAGTCCTACTATGTGTAAGTATTACAAGTCTTACTACGTGTAGGTATTACCAGTCCTACTACGTGTAGGTATTACTAGTCCTACTACGTGCACGTAATACCAGTCCTACTACGTGTATGTAATACCAGTCTTACTAAATGAACGTATTACCAGTCCTACTACATGTACCTATTACCAGTTCTTCGACGTGTAGGTATTACCAGTCCTACTACATGTATGTGTTACCGGTCTTACTACGTGTAGGTATTACCAGTCCTACTACATGTACGTATTACCAGGCCTACCACATGTACGTATTAACAGTCCTACCACGTTTAGGTATTACCAGTCCTACTACATGTACGTATTACCAGTTTTACTAGGTGTATGTATTACCAGTCCTACAACGTGTATGTATTACCAGTCCTACTACGTGTATGTATTACCAGTCCTACTACGTGTAGGTATTACCAGTCTTACTACGTGAAGGTATTACAAGTCCTACTACATGTACGTATTTCCAGTCCTACTACATGTACGTATTACCAGTCCTACTACATGTACGTATTACCAGGCATACTACGTGTACGTATTTCCAGTCCTACTACATGTACGTATTACTAGTCTTACTACGTGAAGGTATTACCAGTCCTACTACGTGCACGTAATACCAGTCCTACTACGTGTAGGTATTACCAGTCCTACTACGTGAACGTAATACCAGTCCTACTACATGTACGTATTACCAGTCCTACTACATGTACGTATTACCAGTCCTACTACATGTACGTATTACCAGGCATACTACATGTACGTATTACCAGTCCTACTACATGTACCTATTACCAGTTCTTCGACGTGTAGGTATTACCAGTCCTACTACATGTATGTATTACCGGTCTTACCACGTGTCGGTATTACCAGTCCTACTACATGTATGTATTACCGGTCTTACCACGTGTAGGTATTACCAGTCTTACTATGTGTAGGTATTACAAGTCCTACTACGTGTAGGTATTACCAGTCCTACTACGTGTAGGTATTACCAGTCCTACTACGTGCACATAATACCAGTCTTACTACGTGTAGGTAATACCAGTCTTACTACATGTAC
Organism: Gibbula magus; assembly: GCA_936450465.1. Lineage (NCBI taxonomy): Eukaryota > Metazoa > Mollusca > Gastropoda > Trochida > Trochidae > Gibbula > Gibbula magus. Next base: position 30,193,948 of record OW388295.1, on the reverse strand, counting down.
GTATTACCAGTCCTACTACATGTACCTATTACCAGTTCTTCGACGTGTAGGTATTACCAGTCCTACTATATGTATGTATTACCGGTCTTACTACGTGTAGGTATTACCAGTCCTACTACATGTACGTATTACCAGTCCTTCTACGTGTAGGTATTACCAGTCCTTCTACGTGTATGTATTACCAGTCTTACTACATGTACGTATTACCAGTTCTACTACGTGTAGGTATTACCAGTCCTATTACGTGTATGTATTACCAGTCCTACTACATGTACGTATTACCAGTCCTACTACGTGTAGGTATTACCAGTCCTACTACATGTACGTTTTTATCAGTCCTGCCACATGTGCTGCATGCGCATTACCAGTCCTACTACGTGTAGGTATTACCAGTCTTACTACGTGAAGGTATTACAAGTCCTACTACATGTACGTATTTCCAGTCCTACTACATGTACGTATTACCAGTCCTACTACATGTACGTATTACCAGGCATACTACGTGTACGTATTTCCAGTCCTACTACATGTACGTATTACTAGTCTTACTACGTGAAGGTATTACCAGTCCTACTACGTGCACGTAATACCAGTCCTACTACGTGTAGGTATTACCAGTCCTACTACATGTACCTATTACCAGTTCTTCGACGTGTAGGTATTACCAGTCCTACTACATGTATGTATTACCGGTCTTACCACGTGTAGGTATTACCAGTCTTACTATGTGTAGGTATTACAAGTCCTACTACGTGTAGGTATTACCAGTCCTACTACGTGTAGGTATTACCAGTCCTACTACGTGCACATAATACCAGTCTTACTACGTGTAGGTAATACCAGTCTTACTACATGTACGTATTACCAGTCCTACTACATGTACCTATTACCAGTTCTTCGACGTGTAGGTATTACCAGTCCTACTATATGTATGTATTACCGGTCTTACTACGTGTAGGTATTACCAGTCCTACTACATGTACGTATTACCAGTCCTTCTACGTGTAGGTATTACCAGTCCTTCTACGTGTATGTATTACCAGTCTTACTACATGTACGTATTACCAGTTCTACTACGTGTAGGTATTACCAGTCCTATTACGTGTATGTATTACCAGTCCTACTACATGTACGTATTACCAGTCCTACTACGTGTAGGTATTACCAGTCCTACTACATGTACGTTTTTATCAGTCCTGCCACATGTGCTGCATGCGCATTACCAGTCCTACTACGTGTAGGTATTACCAGTCTTACTACGTGAAGGTATTACAAGTCCTACTACATGTACGTATTTCCAGTCCTACTACATGTACGTATTACCAGTCCTACTACATGTACGTATTACCAGGCATACTACTTGTACGTATTTCCAGTCCTACTACATGTACGTATTACTAGTCTTACTACGTGAAGGTATTACCAGTCCTACTACGTGCACGTAATACCAGTCCTACTACGTGTAGGTATTACCAGTCCTACTACGTGCACGTAATACCAGTCCTACTACATGTACGTATTACCAGTCCTACTACATGTACGTATTACCAGTCCTACTACATGTACGTATTACCAGGCATACTACATGTACGTATTACCAGTCCTACTACATGTACGTATTACCAGTCCTACTACATGTACGTATTACCAGTCCTACTACATGTACCTATTACCAGTTCTTCGACGTGTAGGTATTACCAGTCCTACTACATGTATGTATTACCGGTCTTACCACGTGTCGGTATTACCAGTCCTACTACATGTATGTATTACCGGTCTTACCACGTGTAGGTATTACCAGTCTTACTATGTGTAGGTATTACAAGTCCTACTACGTGTAGGTATTACCAGTCCTACTACGTGTAGGTATTACCAGTCCTACTACGTGCACATAATACCAGTCTTACTACGTGTAGGTAATACCAGTCTTACTACGTGTAGGTAATACCAGTCTTACTACATGTACCTATTACCAGTTCTTCGACGTGTAGGTATTACCAGTTCTTCGACGTGTAGGTATTACCAGTCCTACTATATGTATGTATTACCGGTCTTACTACGTGTAGGTATTACCAGTCCTACTACATGTACGTATTACCAGTCCTTCTACGTGTAGGTATTACCAGTCCTTCTACGTGTATGTATTACCAGTCTTACTACATGTACGTATTACCAGTTCTACTACGTGTAGGTATTACCAGTCCTATTACGTGTATGTATTACCAGTCCTACTACGTGTACGTATTACCAGTCCTACTACGTGTAGGTATTACCAGTCCTACTACATGTACGTATTACCAGTCCTACTACGTGTAGGTATTACCAGTCCTACTACATGTAGGTTTTTATCAGTCCTGCCACATGTGCTGCATGCGCATTACCAGTCCTACTACGTGTACGTATCTACCAGTCTATTTCATTTACGTATTAACATTCGATAGTTGCCCATAGTGACGAATGGCTGCATGCCTTGTCTATATTGATTACCTGTGAGTCACTAACTAAACGAAGTCAAGCGAGCAGTTTGCGACAAAAGCAATTTTAAATCTTTATTAAACCGGACTGGTAATTCAGTTCATATGTGTTTTCGTTTAAATTTAGCTCAATGAAATATCGACTTGAAGAAACAGTAAAAATACATATGTATACGTCAGTCTTAAGTAAATGTGTCTTATTCTGATTGGCCAACAGCCACAGCTTCCGTAGAATTTTATTCAAGCATGCATGAATGCACAGCGCTGAGGAGCGTGTTCACGAATTAATTCACATGCATAAGAAGGACTGGTGTAGTAAACATGTGTATACACATAGATGGTAACCTATGAGCTTACAAGCATGGCGAATATTGGGAGCGTGTAATCGGCATTAATACACGTACAAGCATAAGTCTATGAAAGGTAAGAAGCCATGAATTAATACATTGTAATTGAAGATTCATACACGAATGTACATGCTAGCATAAGACTTAAGGATGAATTATATGACTAGTGATCCCTATGAGTGAAGACCGAGGCATTAATGATTTATGTGAAATAACATGGAACTGTCTTATGTTAAAACTAAACATCTTCAAGTTGAATGAATGATTTAATGAATTGTTTGTCTTAGACCTGTATGTAGTGACAATGTAAGCATAATTTTGGTGTGGACATATGTTAGAATAGCTTTATGCCTAGGTGGTTTCGTGTATATTAGACCCATCTACTGTTGGATATGCATGGTTACCCGTTAGTGTGAAGTATTGGTCTTATGCACTAATAGTTGCCTTTATTGATGGTTTTTGGGTATACTCAGGATAAAGAAGAGGGTTATTTCAATATTTTGAGATCCATTTGATGGATTTTAAATTGTTATCATATGGTTCTAAGGCATAATGGTGACACAGCAATTCTCACTTTTGATGACTTTGGTTCTTTGCCAGGTCACAGCCAGAGACTGTGTAATATCAGGAGAAGAATCATTTGGTGGATTTGTTTAAATTCAAGTCTTCAACTTCTAACCATAAAAGCCTGATGAGCTAGAAATCCCATGACTTTATATGTCGATTTAAAATAAAATAAAATTCAAATGGATATGTTATGGATTTGACGTTTAATTGGTTGGTGACCCTTCTTCTTGTAAAGGGCAATGTTGAAGGGGCACTGAATTTTCTCTCAATTTCAATAGTGAAATACAAAGTGTAATGTTATTCAAAGACAATGTGAACATTGATGGACATATCGTAGCTGTCTAGTGTATACTGATAATAATTCCATTTTCAGATGATTGGAGTTGGCGCCCACAGTCTCGGCGTGTTCATCTCGTGGACCTTGACATCGTTCCTGTGCTACAACTCCACCAAGTATTTTCTTGAAGAGTCTCGTGCCAACATCACAGGAGTCTTCATCGTCTCAGCATGGCAGCTTATTCTTTGCTTCGGAGTCATCAAAGCGGACAACCCTGTTTTCATCTCAAGAGATAGAAGTGATGTCATCGCTGCAAGAAGTCACGTGATTGCAACCCTAGCAACTAATTCCGGCTTGTTTCTGCACAGTTCTTCAACTCTTGCGTTCAAAATGCTGGAACCACTCTCCACAGCAATTATTCAAAGAATCATAACATTGACGCCATTGTCAACAAGACACGTTGTGAGTCTCGTCATGATCGTAATAGGCGCTGTCATATTCACCGGAAGTCACCATGACACCACGGACCTCAGTTTTAGCTTCGGTCTTGCCCTTGTGTCTAGCTGTGCACTAGCTGTCAGAAACATTGCTATGAAGACAGCATTTGAAAAGGAACAGAAACTTGTTACTAGATCCATCCCGGCCTCTCTGTTGTGCATTTCGTGTATTTGCGTACTGGCAATATCCATGGGTGATGACGTCATGCTGTTTGCAGCTGTCATGACGTCGGCTATAGCTCATGCTGCGTCTGACTTTCTGTCCGTTGCCATTGTTTTGAAATCCGTTTCTGTACTGACCCATACTGTGCTCGTGGTGTTCAAAATGATATTCGTCGTTCTTTTGTTGTGTTGCTGGGGAACCTGGACTCTCAGCTGCACCAATATTCTTGGTTTATTGTTTGCATCGTTTGGACTTGCTGTGTATCTTTTCGGGAAGAACATCTTGTCATCAAAAGCAACAGGCAGGAAGAAAGTTCCTTGTCTCTAAACTCAACTTTATTCATCAACAAAACTTTTATCTTTCATCTATCCAAGCAAAAGTGACTATCACATCTTTAGTTCCGGTTTTGCAGGGCAAGGGAGTGATTGCCTGTAAGGTTGCAACAAATAAGATCACCTTCGCCTACCCAATGTAATTTATTAATATTTATAAATTTAAGTTTAGGGTTGCGATTCCAAGGTAATAGACAAATAAAAAAATTCATGGGAAAATATCCCAAAAGGCACATCTACACAAGATGATTATTCCACGCACCAGGTTTCGCGAGCTATGCCTTACTGTTTTAGAGTTCTGCTCCGGAAACAAAAGTCAAATTTGCATTTCCACGGAGAAAGTAAAATGAGGACGTGAAGAAGTATGATTATTGTTTTACACACCAAGTTTCGTTGCTTTATGCCTCTCTCTTAGTTCTTGTACTTAAACGAAAGCCTTAGATTAGACAGATGACATTTGAACTGCTTGTCGATTTCAAAGTAATCACATTCCCCTAATGTTTAAGGCTTGTCAGCAGTGTGAGTATACGAACACCTCAGAGAGTGTTCTCACAACATGGAAACGTAATATTGCTGATGCGATATGCGATCTTTGAAACGATACAAGCAACACTTAGAAACGAACCACCTCATACGCTCTCCAGACACGGCATTTCTGATTAGTAGCGTTCCCAGAACAATACCACCTCAGAATGGCGTCATCTGGCTATCAAGACATGTGTTTGCGGACATTGTAAATAACAAACAGCATAGATGAAACATCAATAACGGTGGCCATTAATGTCATGATCCTTTACCAATGAAAGAAACACGGAGCTAATAGAGCTCCCTGGGGAATTCCAGTCAAAGAGTATAGACAGCGTGATTTATGATTTATCTAATTCAGGGATCTTTTGTGACGTTTTAATGAATTTGGACAGTAAAGTTTCTGCTTCGGTCACATTGGATTAGCTGTTTATAAAAAAAATGAATAAATTTTGCTGATATGGAGTTTCTTTGTTTTATAATATAAGTTATAACATTCAGTGGAGGGCGACATCGTAATTTATCAGACCCATGTAAGTGTTTATCCAACGAACCGTAGGCGAGTTGAATAAACACTAACAATTTACGTGGACCAATCAGGGATCGACATTCTTACATGCGGTAGTATAAACTGTTATGTTTGTATTGGTAAGAGTACGAGTTTCACCGTTTGTCAACTGTGATAATGCAACAACTTCATTTCTCTGTGTTTATAATGCAACCGTTCTTTGGAAAATATATTTGGGACAACATTCACTTGCATACATGACATGGCATGACTGTCAAAGTATTTCACAAATTGAAACATGCACCAAATTCATGTTTGTATTCAAGATTGCTATCAAATCAAAACTATTCATAACGGTTTGTTTTTATTGTTATTTAAGTTTAATTCATAAAATCGATATATTCTCATCTTTGACCAATTGATAATCATTTTCATACTTTTACGTTGTCATTATTTTTTATATTCGAAAATATATCTATATCTATGTTTGGCTTATCTAAATGTTCGATACGACACAGTTTATGAACTGGCCTAAGTGTCTTTGCGAGGAGTTAAATTTTTCAACTATTATTTCGATTACCCCGACTCCTATTATTCACCAAAACAATTTAGTATCACACTTAATTCTTATTATATTCATATGCTAGTTTTGGGGTTTGTCATGTCCATTGAGAAGTATAATTAACATGTCATTTACTTGCTATAGGGGACAGATTCAAGTTGATATGTAAATATATTGACGTGTTGTAATATCTAATGTCAAGTTAACCTGTTATCGAAAAACACTTAATGTGATTGGAACACAATTCAAACTGCCCAGCGATACTTAAAGGTACATCCATGGTGTTGTTGAGTGTCAAATATGCCAAACGTTATAAATGGTCTTATTTTATCGAGAGGTACTAACTGTTACCGAAAACTACCATTTTGATGTTACTCGAATTTGTCAATAGACGATATGGAGGTAAAAGTATCGATTTCTGATCGAAAACCGGACAATGCACCGCGTGTGGCGCGCGCCAATGAGTCAAACGTAATTTTGGAAACTTATTTACAACAGACACAATGATAAATTTGGGTTGATAATGTTCAATAGGTCATATAACTACTGTGCATGTAAATAGGACGCGCACTTTCGGTTTCTGCACATGCATAATGATGTTACTCGATTTTAATTGGAAATGAGTAATTGTTATATATTTGGCTATTGGGGATGAATATGCAAGATGAATGAATTTGTTTGTATTGTAAACAACACATGTAGTGAGTTGGAACGTATTAAAGCCAAATAAAAAATTATGTAACTCAATGGATGCACCTTTAAGCAAAAAAGAAAAATATGTTAATCCACGAGTGACGCATAAGCCTGAACCCTAGTATCTCCAGAAGTCAACTAATATGGATTTCTATATTTTTACAATTATATGCTCTTATTTAAAAAAAAACAACACTTGAAACAAAATTCGCCATTTTGGAATCTCATTAAGGATGTCAGCTCCTTCCTGTTGAACTTCAAAAATGAAATATGATTAAGTAAAGATTTTTTCTCATCTTTATTTACTTCATGATATTCTACATCATCTACATACTTTTAAAAAACAAATGAAATAAAGAAAATGTGACTTGAGAACCTCTAAAAAGCGCTTAAGCAGCATAAATGGCCTAAATTTGACTAAAAAGGGGGTTTTCAGGTACATTTTGTGTCAAAGCTTTAAAAAACCCACACTACCATATATATTTTTTCAACGATTTCGGTAGGGTAACATGAACTTTGTAACATATCAAAAAAGGAAAAAAAGTTTAATACTAGAAATGTAGTATTTTAAAGTTTTTAGCAGTTTTTTTCTCATTTTCCCATAGACTCCCATGTTTAAATTGTACGTCACCCCACTATCTTACAGGCGTCATATCTCGAAAAAAAACCCATACTACCCCCTATTTTTTAATGCTGATTTTCCAATCATATACTTTGATCTTTTAAAAAATATAAGTTAGAAAAAAAGTTTAATACTATAAATTTGAGATAAATATAGGACTTTTGTCTTTTGTCACCAAAGAATTAAACTCCAACATCTTCCATTGGTTAAATTTGTTATTTGAATTCCAAAATATCCTGTATTCGTTTGAACATACATATAAATTAAAGGATCGTACTCTGAATGAAATCATAGTTCTTCACAAAACATTTTCAGATATTCAAAATCGACATCATCCGTAGGCAGTATTTTGTTTTAAACTCTTTTGCAAATTTTGTATCGTTTCTTTATTGTTGTGTTGTGTTTAGTGTTACAGTAGAGTTGAATTGGTTCGCATATCAGGCTTAAAATGAAATATGACTTTATTACCATGTCAGGTACTTGATAAACACTATAATCTATGTCAGCTGAAGTCACATGACATGTGGCAGCATTATATAGTAGATATAACACCGGTCATTTAGCAACAATAGTATCATATCTCCCTATATACTGTCCAGTACAACTGCTATTTGACAGAATAATTACTGTTATTAAATGTGATATATCAATCATTTAAAGATAAACACGTTTAGTCGACATAATAACCTCGAGATCAGCCGGCTGTTGAAACGTCGTAATAATTATGGACAAAACGTCCAACATTTAAAAAACTGCTTTGAATATTGACACATGCAGTTTGGGTATGTTTCAGTGAGTGATGGGTATGGCACGTGGGGTAGTACAGTCAACATGCTGCGATGTTCACGTACAAGTGAAGTCAGCATAATAAACTCATTCGGTTGTACCATTTTATGAACAAATCGACACAAAAAATCTTTGCCTGCAAAATCGTACTCATTATGTTCATCACATCTAAGAAATCATTTAACAGTAACATGTTTCATTAATTGTTAAACTATCAAAGAAGGTACATTATGTTGAACATAATTCCCGTATTTTATTTATGAATTTTAACTAAAAGACTGAAATTTCTGTACAAGATGATAGTGAACAAAGGGATTTCAAAGCCCCATGTGTATTTGAAAAGATATGAAAAAGAAAAGTATCATATACTGATGAATGAAGTTGTCCATATTTCTGTACGACATGTGGTTATCAAGGACATTAACATCGATTTTATCCGGCAACAGTAGTTTGATTTGAAAATTCGACAGCGTTTCATTTAAACGTGGATGATAAATCTATATGTGACAACAAAGTTGCAAATGTTTAGATTTTAAAATGTGTGTCGATGCATTTTCTTCACATTTACACTCCGTTTTCAATCTCCTAAGCAATAGTTGGTCTCAAGGTGAACCCGATGAAGAGTTACCGGAGAAATATACAGACTTTCTTGTTCCTTCGGATAGATAATACTATGAAAAGGAACTTTTACAAATAAAAGTCGGAAATAATATATTCAAAAGTTGCCTTTTGGTAGACTAATCTGTCCGAATTGACAAATGCACTTCTTACACAATTAAAAAATTACAAATATCAGAAGATGACAACAGTTAGAAGCTTGTTTCAAATTATGATCATGATCTTAACAGTAAAACTATTTTATTGATGACAACCTCTTTATTGTGAACATACACGGCGCTTCCAAGGATATGTTTACTCTTGCATCAGATGACATGGGACACATATATACGCAGTATTATTAGTTGTTTCTAAAATCTAAACGAGAACATTCAAATACAATTGTTCATGTCATAACAAGCCGACTGTGACGTAATATGTACATAGCACCGGTTATTTCCGGTGAACACTTATATAGAGAGAGAAAGAGAGAAATGTTTTATTACGGTGTCACACATCTGTACATTCAATACAACGTTTGTAAAACACAATAAAATATATACAGATGTCCGGCCATTAGACCTATGAGACACCTTAAACATATACAGATCAATATAATAATTGCTTACAAATATTATCACACATCAAACAATATTATAAAAGAAAAAGAAAATATATTCAAAATATATTCAAAATGGTATGGTGAGTGAAGGGGAAAAACCATAATATCTTATCACAGTGATACACTTGTCGCTTGTCGCCTCTTAAACATTCGTCTTAATGTGTTTGCCAAAAGCGGCTGTAAAATCTCACACCTAAGAAGAAACATGAATTTAAATTCTTCATCATAATTTGTGAAAGAATGGTTTATCCTCTCCGCTTCACTCCATAGATTGAATTTCAGGTCAAAGTAAAAATCACAGTGAATTAGAAAGTGTCCCTCATCTTCAATTGAGAACTTATTTTTAATACATAGACTCAAAAACATGTATGTGGCAAAATAACAAATGGTTTTAAAGTATTGACACGGACTTAGGATCAGAGACAGCTACAGTAATATCAGTTTATACTAAATGGTTTCAAAGCATGTAAATGACTGGTATTGACACCGAATTAGGATCAGACACAGTTATAGCAGTATCAGTTTATACCAAATAGTTTCAAAACATGCAAATGAAAGGTATTGACACCGAATTAGGATCAGACACAGTTATAGCAGTATGAGTTTATACCAAATGGTTTCAAAGCATGTAAATGACTGGTATTGACACCGAATTAGGATCAGACACAGTTATAGCAGTATCAGTTTATACCAAATGGTATCAAAGCATGTAAATGACTGGTATTGACACCGAATTAGGATCAGACACAGTTATAGCAGTATCAGTTTATACCAAATGGTTTCAAAGCATGTAAATGACTGGTATTGACACCGAATTAGGATCAGACACAGTTATAGCAGTATCAGTTTATACCAACTGGTTTCAAAGCATGTAAATGACTGGTATTGACACCGAATTAGGATCAGACACAGTTATAGCAGTATCAGTTTATACCAACTGGTTTCAAAGCATGTAAATGACTGGTATTGACACCGAATTAGGATCAGACACAGTTATAGCAGTATCAGTTTATACCCACTGGTTTCAAAGCATGTAAATGACTGGTATTGACACCGAATTAGGATCAGACACAGTTATAGCAGTATGAGTTTATACCAAATGGTTTCAAAGCATGTAAATGACTGGTATTGACACCGAATTAGGATCAGACACAGTTATAGCAGTATGAGTTTATACCAAATGGTTTCAAAGCATGTAAATGACTGGTATTGACACCGAATTAGGATCAGACACAGTTATAGCAGTATGAGTTTATACCAAATGGTTTCAAAGCATGTAAATGACTGGTATTGACACCGAATTAGGATCAGACACAGTTATAGCAGTATGAGTTTATACCAAATGGTTTCAAAGCATGTAAATGACTGGTATTGACACCGAATTAGGATCAGACACAGTTATAGCAGTATCAGTTTATACCAAATGGTTTCAAAGCATGTAAATGACTGGTATTGACACCGAATTAGGATCAGACACAGTTATAGCAGTATCAGTTTATACCAAATGGTTTCAAAGCATGTAAATGACTGGTATTGACACCGAATTAGGATCAGACACAGTTATAGCAGTATCAGTTTATACCAACTGGTTTCAAAGCATGTAAATGACTGGTATTGACACCGAATTAGGATCAGACACAGTTATAGCAGTATCAGTTTATACCCACTGGTTTCAAAGCATGTAAATGACTGGTATTGACACCGAATTAGGATCAGACACAGTTATAGCAGTATGAGTTTATACCAAATGGTTTCAAAGCATGTAAATGACTGGTATTGACACCGAATTAGGATCAGACACAGTTATAGCAGTATGAGTTTATACCAAATGGTTTCAAAGCATGTAAATGACTGGTATTGACACCGAATTAGGATCAGACACAGTTATAGCAGTATGAGTTTATACCAAATGGTTTCAAAGCATGTAAATGACTGGTATTGACACCGAATTAGGATCAGACACAGTTATAGCAGTATCAGTTTATACCAAATGGTTTCAAAGCATGTAAATGACTGGTATTGACACCGAATTAGGATCAGACACAGTTATAGCAGTATCAGTTTATACCAAATGGTTTCAAAGCATGTAAATGACTGGTATTGACACCGAATTAGGATCAGACACAGTTATAGCAGTATCAGTTTATACCAAATGGTTTCAAAGCATGTAAATGACTGGTATTGACACCGAATTAGGATCAGACACAGTTATAGCAGTATGAGTTTATACCAAATGGTTTCAAAGCATGTAAATGACTGGTATTGACACCGAATTAGGATCAGACACAGTTACGGTGATAAGTTTATACCAAATGTTCTGAAATATGCTATGAAATATTACATGTTTGTAAATATTTTCTGAGACAAATATTTGGAAGTACTGCAACAACTAAAAACCAGAAACAACAGTTTCATTAATAAAACAGATGTTCAGGACATAAAATACGAAGTTGTTTTTGCCCTGAACGAACATACTGTAACCCTGTTCGTGTGACAAAATACCATAACATTTATGGGCATGAAACTATATCAAACAATGTAAGGTTGATAAATACATGTTCTTGTGACAAATATGCAACATTCATTCAAAACATGTGATGTTAGATGGCAGAACCCATTAAGCTTCAAACAGACAACGAGAAAAGGGTTATCTGATAAGTAACGATACCTTCTATATTTTGTCAGTTTTGATAAGATAAGATAATTCTTTATTGTCCGTTAGGGAATTTGTTTCACGACTGAGTGAGCATAATACAAAATTATACACCTTCATTTATAATAAATACATGGAATACATACATTGTTATATAACATGGACAAAGAGTATGATGATGGGAACATTAACGCTTATTCAATAGAGAAATTGACTTTGGTACAAAATACATTTTAAAACGTTTGGTTTTGCACGTCGGTACATTATACCGACGGCCAGAGGGTAACAATTCAAAACAGTCATGCAAAACATGTGAAGGGTCACATATAATTTGTGAAGCCAAATTGTGAGCCTGTCCTTCATGAAGTTCATCTAATGTCTTAAAGATACGATTAGAAATTTTCTCTCCTTGATTAATTATCTTATTTAATTTGTTTCTATTTGTTAGTGACAAGGAGCCGATCCAACATCGGATAGAAAACATGAGAATAGACTGAACACAGGTTTCACAGAAAAGAGCCATAATAGTTGAGTCAATGTGGTAAGATCGGAGCTTATTGAGGAAATGAAGGCGAGATTGACACTTGCTATAAATACGATCGGTATTTTCAGAGAAATTTAACTTAGAACAGTTTGTTTGAGAACTTACACAGTCATTAGTATACAATGTGAAAAGTATTGGAGACAATACACATCCTTGAGGAGCACCGGTGTTAATAGACACAGTCCGGGAACAATAACTTTTCATTTTGACATATTGGGACCTGTCAGTCAAGAATGAGCCTATCCATTTAACCAGAGACGGACATATATCTAAATCAATTAATTTCTTAATCAAAATGTGAGGCTGAATGGTACATAAAAAATGGTACATAAACATCTTTGCTTTTATTTATTAGTACGTGGAAGTTCCAAAATCAAAGATCTAAGATGGCCAGTGTTAGTTTAAATACTAAACGCAAAGTCCCAACGTTGTCATTATTTGTTTATATTCGAAAATATCTATGTTAAGCTTATTCAAATGTTCGATACGACACAGTTTATGAACTGGCCCAAGTGTCTTTGTGAGGATTTAAATTTTACAATTATTATTTCGATTACCTCGACTCGTATTACTCACCAAAACAATTTAGTATCACACTTAATTCTTATTATATTCATATGCTAGTTTTTTGGTTTGTCATGTCCATCGAAAAATATAATTAACATGTCATTTACTTGCTATAAGGAGAAGTTTCAAGTTGATATGTAAATATATTGACGTGTTGTAATATCTAATGTCAAGTTAACCTGTTATCGAAAAACACTTCATGTGATTGGAACACAATTCAAACTGCCCAGCGATACTTAAAGGTACATCCATGGTGTTGTTGAGTGTCAAATATGCCAAACGTTATAAATGGTCTTATTTTATCGAGAGGTACTAACTGTTACCGAAAACTACCATTTTGATGTTACTCGAATTTGTCAATAGACGATATGGAGGTAAAAGTATCGATTTCTGATCGAAAACCGGACAATGCACCGCGTGTGGCGCGCGCCAATGAGTCAAACGTAATTTTGGAAACTTATTTACAACAGACACAATGATAAATTTGGGTTGATAATGTTAAATAGGTCATATAACTACTGTGCATGTAAATAGGAAGTACAGTTTCGGTTTCTGCACAAGCATTATGATGTTACTCGATTTTAATTGGAAATGAGTTGGTATGAGTTTGTATTGTAAACAACACATGTAGTGAGTTGGAACGTATTAAAGCCAAATAAAAAATTATGAAACACAATGGATGCACCTTTAAGCAAAAAAGAAAAATATGTTAATCCACGAGTGACGAATAAGCCTGAACCCTAGTATCTCCAGAAGTCAACTAATATGGATTTCTATATTTTTACAATTATATGCTCTTATTTAAAAAAAAAAAAACACTTGAAAAAAAGAAATCGTCATTTTTTAATCTCCTTAAGGATGTCCGCTCCTTCCTGTTGAACTTCAAAAATGAAATATGATTAAGTAAAGATTTTTTCTCATCTTTATTTACTTCATGATATTCTACATCATCTACATACTTTTAAAAAACAAATGAAATAAAGAAACTGTGACTTTAGAACCTCTAAAAAGTGCTTAAGTAGCATAAATGGCCTAAATTTGACTAAAAAAGGGGGTTTTCAGGTACATTTTGTGTCAAAGCTTAAAAAACCCACACTACATATATATTTTTTCATCGATTTCGGTAGGGTAACATGAACTTTGTAATATATCAAAAAAGGAAAAAAAGTTTAATACTATAAATTTGAGGAGCGAACATCCTTAACAAGGCGAAATGGGAGATAAATATAGGACTTTTGTCTTTTGTCACCAAAGAATTAAACTCCAACATCTTCCATTGGTTAAAATTGTTATTTGAATTCCAAAATATCCTGTATTCGTTTGAACATACATATAAATTAAAGGATCGTACTCTGAATGAAATCATAGTTCTTCACAAAACATTTTCAGATATTCAAAATCGACATCATCCGTAGGCAGTATTTTGTTTTAAACTCTTTTGCAAATTTTGTATCGTTTCTTTATTGTTGTGTTGTGTTTAGTGTTACAGTATAGTTGAATTGGTTCGCATATCAGGCTTAAAATGAAATATGACTTTATTACCATGTCAGGTACTTGATAAACACTATAATCTATGTCAGCTGAAGTCACATGACATGTGGCAGCATTATATGGTAGATATAACACCGGTCATTTAGCAACAATAGTATCATATCTCCCTATATACTGTCCAATACAACTGCTATTTGACAGAATAATTACTGTTATTAAATGTGATACATCAATCATTTAAAGATAAACACGTTTAGTCGACATAATAACCTCGAGATCAGCCGGCTGTTGAAACGTCGTAATAATTATGGACCAAACGTCCAACATTTAAAAAACTGCTTTGAATATTGACACATGCGTTTTGGGTATGTTTCAGTAAAAAGGGTATGGCACGTGGGGTAGTACAGTCAACATGCTGCGATGTTCACGTACAAGTGAAGTCAACATAATAAACTCATTCGGTTGTACCATTTTGTGAAAAAATCGACACAAAAATCTTTGCCTGCAAAATCGTAATATTTATGTTCATCACATCTAAGAAACCATTTAACAGTGACATGTTTCATTAATTGTTAAACTGTCAAAGAAGGTACACATTATGTCGACATCTTTTTCAACGTAATTCCCGTATTTTATTTATGAATTTTAACTAAAAGATTGACATTCTGGATAAGATGATATTGAACAATGGGATTTCAGCGCCCCATGTGTATTTGAAAAGATATGAAAATGAAAGGTTTCATACCCTGATGAATGAAGTTGTCCATACGTCTGTACAACATGTGGTTATCAAGGACATTAAACATCGATTTTATCCGGCAACAGTAGTTTGATTTGAAAATTCGATAGCGTTTCATTGAGACGTGTGTGATAAATCTATATGTGACAACAAAGTTGCAAATGTTTAAATTTTAAAATGTGCGTCGATGCTTTTCCTTCACATAAGTAATTTATTTACACTCCGTTTTCATTCTCCTGAGCTATAGTTGGTCTCAAGATGAACCCGATGAAGATTTACCGGAGAAATATACAGAATTTCTTGTTCCTTCGGATAGATAATACTGTGATGACTTTGGCGCATAACAAACACTTGTTGTTCCGGAGAATAAAGTATATTCATTCATATGACTGGGTTACATGTGTCTAAGTACAATCAGCAGCCATATGGTCTGCTAGCTCTCAACAGAAGCACTCGTTATTATATACACATGGAATGTATAATCGAGGTAACCGGTTCTTCATTACCAATACGCTACAAATACTATGGAAAGGAACTTTTCAAAATAAAAGTCGGGAATAATATATTAAAAAGTTGCCTTTTAGTAGACTAATCTGTCTGAATTCACAAAATACACTTCTTACACAAATAAAAAAATTACAAATATCAGAAGATGACAACAGTTACAAGCTTGTTTCAAATTATTGATGACAACTTCTTTATTGTGAACATACACGGCGCTTCCAAGTGTATGTTTACTCTTGCATCAGATGACATGGGACACATATATACGCAGTGTTATTAGTTGTTTCTAAAATCTAAACGGGACATTCAAATACAATTGTTCATGTTATAATAAGCCGACTGTGACGTAATATGTGGCCTACATAGCACCGGTTATATCCGGTGAAGACTTATATATAAAGTTGTTACATCGACTCAAAAGCATGTATGTGGCAAAATAACAAATGGTTTTAAAGTATTGACACTGACTTAGGATCAGAGACAGTAATATCAGTTTATACCAAATGGTTTCAAAACATTTACTTGACGAGTATGGACACCGAATTAGGATCAGACACAGTTATAGTAGTATCAGTTTATACCAAATGGTTTCAAAACATTTACTTGACAAGTATGGACACCGAATTAGGATCAGACACAGTTATAGTAGTATGAGTTTTTATCATCCAAAACTGAGCTCCTAGGAGATATCGTTTTGGCAGTAGATTTTGAACAATGCCCTGTTGACGTCAGTTACATGACATCACAATGATTTTACATCATCAAGTAATGACATCACAATATGCTATGACGTCATAATCACGATGACGTCACAATGCTATGACATCACAGCACTGGAAGCCAAATGGCAGTTTTCTGTTCAGATATTTTCATTTTTCATTAAAAAAAACAATGAAGAATGATTTTGGATAATAAATAGAATCTCACCCTCGTGTCTTCTGATATCAAATATATCAACACTCGTTGGTAAAAGTCAAAATATCATCGGCAATCCTCGGATATTTGTAACTTTTATCAACTCGTGTTGATATATTTGATATCAGAACACACTTGGGTGAGATTCTCTATATACCAAATGGTTTCAAAACTTGCAAATGACAGGTATGGACACCGAATTAGTATCAGACACAGTTACGGTGATAAGTTTATACCAAATGTTCTGAAATATGCTATGAAATATTACATGTTTGTAAATATTTTCTCAGACAAATATTTGGAAATACTGCAACAACTAAAAAACCAGAAACAACAGTTTCATTAATAAAACAGATGTTCAGGACATAAAATACGAAGTTGTTTCAAAGTATTTGCCCTGAACGAACATAGAGGTTATCATGAGAGTGTGTTTTGGGATGGTCAATATCCTGCATTAGGAATAAACATTGTATTTTGCGAGCCTTGGCGAGCTAAATACATTGTGTTTATTCCTAATGCAGGATATTGACCATCCCAAAACACACGAGCATGATAACTTCTTTATCATACAATGTCATTCTTCATTCATTTTGCGCAAAACAGCATGACAATATTAATTTCAAAGTTGAACTTCACTGTAACTACGCGTATTGATATATGCAAATGAACTGCTTGCTATTCCCACAGTAAAATGACACAAAATAACGCCTCCTAAATTATGCTTTTAGTGAAAATAATTGTTATTTTTGGCATGATCATAATATTCAATGTTTTTAATACGTTTTCAAATAATGAAAAAAATAAAGGTGAGGACAGCGAATTCGAACTCGCGTCCTTTCGTGTAATCATGAGTGTAGGGAAGTCCATCTTGAAGGACATCCTCCATGCAGGCGGTCTGCGTACCTCGGACTTCCTCCTTCGTGTGTAAGCTTGACTTGACATGCGCACGCCGCTGCTTGGAGGATGCTTGAAGGAGCGAGAGTTGCTTCCCTTCCGCCCGGTTGCAAATGGCGACTCACACATCACACGGAGTCTCGAGAGCTAAACTGAATGCTAGGCAGCGAATTCTAAAATCCCCTTTTCAAAGTCACATTATGGAACAGTGAAGATTGACGTTCGATAAATGAATGTGACTCAAACTGCCTTTGTTACCTGTGAGTATCTATAAACAGTAGATTTCAACTCGCGATGACCATGTAAAATTTGCCAAAACTTTTGGTAGGCTACTGGTTGATCATGATAAACAAAGTTTGCCGCACCATGCATTGCACACTGTTTGTTTTGTCATTTCTCAAATTAATGTATAATAAATAAAGCATGTATATTTAATAAATGAAGCTGTTTCGCTGTTAACTGTTACGACAATTTACGTTTTTTACAGGCGTTCGAAATGTTAATGCGTGTGACGTCATTAACAAAAGAAGTTCCGTCACTTGACCTCTGTATCTGTGCATCTTTATCCGTATTTGACCCCAACGGATACCGAAAATATCCGTAGCCTTTATCCTGCCAAGAACACCATCCATTGTATGATAAATACTGTAACACTGTTCGTGTGACAAAATACCATAACATTTATGGGCATTAAACTATATCAAACAATTTTAGGTTGATAAATACATGTTCTTGTGACAAATATGCAACATTCATTCAAAACATGTGACGTTAGATGGCAGCAAACAGACGACGACAGTTTTGATACATACAAATCTTTGCTTTTATTTATTAGTAAGTGGAAGTTCCAAAATCAAAGATCTAAGATGGTCAGTGTAATTAAGTATCTATACTAAACGAAAAGTCGCAATTATTACAATAAATAAGATGTTTATCCATACATTTCGGTATTTCTTCATATTGGCTAACCCAGTTTCCTGTGAGCAAATGTCGATGTGACGAAATACGAATTTGTTTGCAAATGTGTGTATGACAAGAAGTTTAGGCACTGAAATATCAATTTAAACATAAATAACACACATGTACACGAACTAACGTAACAACACTGTTAAACCATGTATTTACAATTGTTATTGCTCCAGAATCATCATGTTTATGGCTGACAGAAGCAATTATCGTTACACACAGTTCTCGTCAAATCTCGCGAGATAAGAACCCCTGTCGTTCTCGCTGCATGCGAGAGCAGGCACTATCGTCCCAGAGTATCAGAAATTATGGATGAACGTTTAACGGATAGAATTTGTCACGTGACACAAGTTCGCGGTCAATAAGGGAATAAATGAACAATATTGCAAAAACGGATTAGACAGTGTGGCATATGCCTGTTTGCCACAACTTGCATCACTGGGACTGCATTTAGTCGGCATCTAACTCTATCATCTTAAGCATAACCTCTTCTAACTAAGGTAAGTCTCTAATTTTGTTAAAGTTAAAATATCATATATAAGATCATACATAAAGATAATTTCATTTTAAGCCTGGATTTCTCTCTTTGGAATGTAAACTCACAAAATTGTGTAATATTATTTCCTCTAGTTTGTAGTCTTGAAAAAGTAGGCTATAACAACGTGAATTAAACTTTCATTTTAGGAACAAGAATGTGGCGATTGAGTATAACAATCGTGAATTGAACATTCTTATGCTTATGTAACCTTAAAATGAGCATATCATTAGTTCCATGTTGACACAGGTAAAATCTATAACTGAACCTTTAAGTCAAAACGGTTTCTCTATGTAGCTACATGTATTTTGGTTCTTGAGAATCACACTTGTGTATCATGGTTTAAACGTTTTATTGTTCATAAAAAAACTTAATTAATCGTATAATAAGGCATAGTGGTGACATAAAGCATGATATTGTTCACTGTACTATATCCGGTGTAAGGTCCCAGATTATATACCCCCCTTCAAAGTATACCCGGGGATATATTGGAAGCCTCGAATCTACTCCCACTCCTCCAAATTCAAAAAGCTCCTGTTACTGCTGTTTCTAAAGGACGTCAACAGTCGTTCCAAGCATATGCCTATACCGTAACAATTACTATTCAGCAAGCACAGCGGTAGCTGTGTGATAGTAGGCGCTATCATCGTCTCGTTTGGCCAACATTATTCACGTGCTACTGTTACTTGCAGAACATTACATGTAAGTTAACCATTCCTGAACACAAGATTAATCTTTTTCCGCAAATTAAATGTCTCGTGCATAACCGCGCGCAGACTGCTAGTGCAGCCAACATAATAAACCTATATGAGTCAATTAAAAAAATAGAGCCATGGGCTCTGTAGCTCATTAGCGTTTGTATTGTTTGATGTTGAAGACTTATATTTTTCTCCAGATAAAGCACACTCCCTTGACATGATCTTGTGATGTGATGTGATGTGAGAGAGAGAGAGAGAGAGAGAGAGAGAGAGAGAGAGAGAGAGAGAGAGAGAGAGAGAGAGAGAGAGAGAGAGCGCGAGCGAGAGAGAGAGAGAGAGAGAGAGAGAGAGAGAGAGAGAGAGAGAGAGAGAGAGAGAGAGAGAGAGAGAGAGAGAGAGAGAGAGATGATTTTACTAGAGGATCAAAGGTTAAGTAACATGAATTAAGCCACTTTTTAAATAAAAGGAGTGATATGTCAGAACTGTTACCAGCTATATGTCCAATTTGTTACCGATTTTCAACATATCTATATACAATGATAATGTTTGAAATTCATGAGTTTTGTTAACATATGATTAGAAAAGGACAACCTCTTACTTGCTTAGAACCACAGCACTTGGTAAAATTTTATTTTAGGAAAATTATGTGCTGTAGTATCCCAAAATGTCAAAACTGTTACTTAATAATTATTATCAAATATACTCATTGTTTTACCGAAGTGAACGGTCAAATATGAAAACACGTTTAAGAATATCAAGGAAATGTGTTAGTAAGGGACATTCAAAACGAATTTAGTCTTAGTTTGAGAAAAAGCAGTGACTTGTCATAACTGTTACCGCTTATATCCAATCTGTTACCAGTTTGATCAGTACTATAACTGACGGTAACAGTTTTGACTGTTTCCCATTTATCAGTTCTGAAACAATGATTGCTCCTGTTTTTAACAATACCAACTACTCACTTGACTGATGCCTTAATTTGCTTTTATTAGGAATGACTACTGTTTTGATAAGTAGCTCTTACATGTGTTTTATTCATTGTAACATATTTGACACTAACATTTACTGACAACGTATGCTAACAAACTGAAGTTGATTTTCTCAATTAAACTTCTAACAGTGCAGCCACGCTGCCATCCAATGGCAAGGCAGGTATATGGAGGCCCATGACAGGTAGTTGTATCATTGTTAGCATCAAGGGAGCAATTTTTTAAAATATGATTCATAACAGTAACAGAACTGACATAAAACATTGAGACAGACGAAAATGTGAATTACAAGCAAAACAAAATTAATTTCATTTTTGGTGATTATATTCCAGTTGGTATGTCTATTAGCTTGTATGGAAACTAAATTTTCATTTTATTTATCATTTCAATCATGCTACAAAATGTCATTTGTAACTTCTGGACAGGCACATTTGCTCGATTTGTGTACTTAAAATGCTACAAAACCTTTATGAAACTATTATTCATAAATGATTGTTCTGAGTAGAAGACACGTGTCTTTATTATTTTTGACAAACTAAAAGAATAACACTATTTTAAATTGTTCAGAAAATAGCCTGGACATGACATTTACACTTTTTGAAACAATTTACTCATATATAGCTAGAATGACTCAACACTGACATATGGCCAGTATATATAGGATGGACCAAAGAAATGGAGTTCTCTCAATATTTACTTTGAACGCTGAGGAAATTTATATCTTGCAAATTATATTTGGATATCAGAATTTGACTATTTGTCATGTCATATGTCCTTGCATAACGATACAATACTGTTTCGAACCTAATATTGAATAATAAATAAAACCACTTATTTATTGATTTCATTGAGCCGCTAGGTCCCTTAAAACATGTTGGCAACTACGATGCGAAAACGCTTTCCTATTTAATGAGATTTACATCTACGTGGTCGAACTTGATATCCACTGTAGTTCATATATGAGTTTAAATCAAGTTAACTACGATTTATCGTATCACTAACGGTGACTTTGGTAACTGGCCCCTGGACATAAAAAATCAATTTGGACAAGCATGGATTATCTGGTTGCATGTTTCAAAGACGTTAAGAATGTAACTGTACATATAAACACATTTTATAGGGATTTTGTAGCATTTCTGGCAATGGGTGTCCAAACAAATGGAAGATAATTCTGCATACATATATAATTGAATATTTATATCAGAATTTGGTAGAACGATATATAACGCAGTATGCACCTTCTGGGGCAATCACATTCAACTAGAAACGTTTGATCAGACGTCATTCTGATGCACATTGGTGACATTCCTGTACATCCGGGTATTGTACCGTCATCTGAAAACACAAATATATCCACATGAACAATGGTCATAAATAAAACAGTGAAGGCGTTCAGACCGATTAACTCCCATTTCCATTTAATTACTCATGGAAGCGTCATTGTTGCAGAACCATTTTAGTACTTAGTATATATAAATAATGGTAAAGGCTTCACACTCTGTTCAAACAAGATTATCTCTAGTATTGTAACACCAACAATAAAACTTCGTCTATGTTCACATATGCAGTAAACACATCCGATATTAGGAGTAGGTATATACTTAATAAGTATTAATGTTTGTTCTTATCCAGAAAATCTTATTTATTATCAACACGTACGTTGATTTAAATAGCAAACTATATTTGAAAACCTTGTTATCTCACAGATAGTAAGCATAATAAGCACATATAAAACACACATTACGTTGAAACTATGTATACAATAAACGTACACACATACGTATTCGCTTTTCAACCGTAAGACTCCAAGGCTGTGCATTCAAATATACGAAATCATATCTAATTACTCAACTTCTACCAAAAAGAAATTCGTAAACAAAAAGAAACAATGAAGAAAATGGTTACGGTTAATAAGCAAAATTATGAACATTACTGATTGAAATAAAACAAGATTTTCTGCGGAACAACTTCTTTATTGTGAACATACACGAGGATTTGGGGTATATATGTATATATGTATATATGTTTACTCTTTCGTCAGGGGGTATGGCGTACAACATGTCCATGTATACAGAATACTAACATCTGTGAGAAAACTTAAAACCAGAAGTTGTGAGCTCGAATGACACTTAAATTTTCATTGAGTACATTTAGTCATATAACGCATTGATACTTGTGAATAACCTGAACAATCTGGGCCAGATTGTGTTTATAGATGAGACTAGCCTTTTGAATAATTCATTGTGACAGCATTACTGTGAATGTACTCTCTAGTGGTCGTACCATTGCACTAACAGAAACTGTCTCGTTCATAACCCGGGCCATTAATCAAGTCTGACTATACCAACCGTATTCTGTAACACGTTCTGCATATATGGCGATATTATTGGAACAATAACTCTTAGAATCCAGTGTTAGATAAAAAATCAAATCATGACGAGAAGTTTAATTTGGTTTTAATCAACATAGTGTGGTATATACACGAAGTAATAAATGCCTGACTTCAAACTCGTGGAATGCATTACATAAACCAACAGGCAACAGTGAAGTTTTACGCGGTTGAGAAATCCAAATCGTAACAGAGAGTCAGGATATTTGCAGCAGAATTGCAGATAAAAATACCCTGATGGACCAGGGTACTTCAAAACCGGAGAAGCTGCAACCCCATGGTTATATTTTCAATTAACTGATTAACCGATATACTTTCTTCCAACAATCTAGATTCATATCAGATTTATCAAATAAATTCATTTTCTGTTGAGAAACAATAAGTCAGGATCGATGGTAGGAAGAAATACGGTACAAGTTATCCCGATACGGCCCCTAGATTTGTTGACGTTGTTACACTAATAGACTCCCTCTATTGTCTTGTATACACGACCCATCGGAGTAATCACTCTTGTATATCATTCAAATATATGGTAAACATAGCCAGGTAGGTATAAAACACTGATGGGCACTCAGGAGTGAAATATGTTCACCCTAGCATGTGACAAACTTCATTAAGTATTAATTTATCATATACGCATTTCATCAACATAATGAAAGGTACTTTTTATGTAGCTAACATAAACATAGAATATATATTCATTCATTTATTTCAGTGATCAATCCTAATATTGCATCATTTTGTGATGATAAGTAGGTTTTAAAGGGACACTGCGTCGAGGATAAAAATGAGTCTAATCTTTATCTCACTTTGATTGAAAACATATTTTATTCATTTAAGAAATGAATTGGGCACACGTTGTGAAACTTATAGAAGCCCTCTCCAGGTAATCAACAACTATTTTACAAGGCTAGAATACATAACAAGAAAGTAAGAAATCTACAAGTGACGAAGTGGATAAACATGTAATATACATTATTAAGGCAAGACACAATTGGAAATGTTATTCTTATGACAAAATGCACTTTGAATATGGTAAATACGTACAATAGTATTAATGTATTATTTGAACCGTTGACTCTTTCCAATGAATTTATGAACATGGTGAAATATGTTTTCATTGACTGTTTGTGGAAGATTTGGGTTTCCATACAGGATTGTATTAATATCAAATTCTGCCTTTAAATTATAAAATCTTTGCTTTAATTCTAAACGAAGATCAGCATGTCTTGGACATCTCAAGAAGAAATGATAAACATCTTCAACTAAAGCACCACAAATGCAAGATTTACTTTCAGATAAATTGACACGATACAGATCACCGTTTAGGGAACTACAAGAATTTCTTAACTTACTGTGTATAATGTTCATCTTCCTATCGCCGAAAAGAAAATATTTTGGGATTTTACATTCTGTTTCAGATAATTTTGCTTTAAATGACGATAATGAATTTGAACATCTTATTTTCGAGGAAAGAGTATTCCACAGATAAGCACAGTCATAAATAAAAGACTTTTGAAGGACTGCAGTTCGAAATTTTGGAATAGATAAATTTGATTTGTTACGCAAGTTGTAATGAGAAATAGTTTCAGTGGCTGGTGGAAGTAAATTAATCAGATAATCTGGAGCTTGTATATTAATAATTTTGTAAAAAGTACAAAGTTTCTTATTTCCACGTCTAATTTTTAAAGGCAACCAACCAGTTTCTTTGTATAAGCTATCTCTTGAAGCAAACTTTGGTAAGCCAGTTACAATTCTTGCAGCTTCAAGTTGGACCTTTTCAAGTTTGTCACACAAAACATCCGAACAGTTATCCCAGACCTCAGAAGCATATTCCAAAATGGGTCGAATATACATTTCATACATACGTGATAAAATACTTCTATTCAAAACATACTTTAACACACGTAGAGAAGAGATTAGTTTTGAAGCCTTTTCTATGGAAAGATCAACATGATTGGACCATTTAGTATTGTCCGAGAAGATAAGGCCAAGATGTTTATGTTGATGTACACGTTCCAGTTGATCATTATTGAATACTAATCTAGGTACTTGATTACTATTACTATGGCTAAATAGCATGAATTTAGTTTTATTGGGGTTAAAGTTAACCAACCATTTGTTAGCCCATTCGTGTAATTGGACTAAGTCATTGTTAAGAGAAGTTTCAACAGAATATAAATCTTTTCCAGCAGCTCCGAGTGATGCATCATCAGCAAACAATCTAGTGACGTTTTGCAAGTTATCGGGTAAATCATTGATATAAACAAGGAATAAAAAAGGACAAAGGACAGATCCCTGGGGAACCCCTGCAGTAACATGTAGTTCTTTTGATAATGTTCCGTTGATACATACACGTTGTCGTCTATCGGACAGATAATCCTTTAACCAATTCAGAATGCCACCGCGAATACCATAATGTTCTAATTTGTGCAATAAACCCTTGTGCCATACTCTGTCAAAAGCCTTAGAAATATCACAAAATACCATACAGTAGAATTGGTGGCTATCTAGAGATGAGCAAATATTGTGATAGATTTCAATGAGTTGAGATGTAGTAGAATGATTTGCAGTAAAACCTGATTGGAATTTGTTTAATATACTATGCTTATAAAAATGGTTATGCAAATGCTTTAACATTATTCTTTCTAGTATTTTGCCAAGTATAGACAGTAGACTAATAGGTCTTGGGAGAGATTTATCTCCTTTCTTGAAAACAGGAATAACATTTGCCGTTTTCCAGAGAGTTGGAAATACACATTCGCTCAATGAAATATTAAACAACATACATAGCGGTGCAGCTATCGATGGACAAATTTTTTTTAAAACCTTCATGTGGATGCAATCTGGGCCAGCTGATTTATTGGCTGGTAAGGTCTTAATCATATCTGATACTTCCTTTTCAGTAACATATATATGTGATATACTGTGAGAACAGCGATGATTTATTGGTGGTACATTTTTGCAACTGTCATTAATATTTGAGACAGATACAAAGTATTCATTTAATGTTTGAGCTTTCTCAAAATCTGTGAAAACAGACGGTTTCCCAGAATTTTCAGTTACAAGAGGGGGGATGGGTCTCGATGAAGTAGAGCCTTTCAACAAGTAGTTAAATGTCTTCCAATAACTAGTTCTTTGAGTAGACTGAGATGATAAAAAATCGTTTAAGTTAGAGTAGAATTTTTCTTTGGCTACTCTTATAACATTATTTACTTTGTTCCTTTGCTTTTTGTATGCAGATAGGTCGGAAGTATTCAGAGAACGAAATGCCTTTTTCCTTAAACGTTCTCTTTTTCGAATTTCTCTTCGAATTTCGCTGTCAAACCAAGGTTTGTCACGAGGCCTTATTGTAACATTCTGGGTAGGGATACACTTAACCATGTAATCTTTTAGAAGGGAAGTAAATAAAGAACAAGCATCATTAACATTAGAGGATTTTGAGAATAAACTCTCCCAATTTGTTTCCTTAATCATAATGTTTAATGCATCATAATTACCTTGTTTATCTCACTGAGCTGATTAGAGTGTCTGCTAACGAGTTACGTTTCACTTCACTGTCTACATTGAGTAGTTTTATTACCGATTACGTCAATTGTCTGAAATTCGGTGTCTATAACTTGTTAGCAGACAAGTTAATCAGCATAGGTAGATACACATGATCTGATTTTTATTCTCGACGCGGTGTCCCTTTAAGAGAATAATTTGCACTTGTATACATAGTGGATACTAGTCACTTGTGGTCAGCGATACTGGTTCACTGACAGTATATTATATCTTCGATACTGACAGTGAATATAGAAGATACAGTCACTGTATTTTGATAGATGCTTTAAGTCAGTGATAAATCCTTTTATCTTTCCTTACAGTAAAAAACTCGTTTTTGATTGGCTTACAGTCGTTACGTTTTTTCTTATGTACCCCGTCAGTCTCACGGTGTACACATGTCATGTACCCCGCTGTCAATGTAAAAGATCCTTGCTACGAGTAGTTGTCGCATTATGGTCAGATGACGTTATAAAAAGATACGTTGTTGTGGACAGTTCGATCACCTGTTTACGAGTCTATTAATTACAAACTTATTATTCGTCTTATTTGCTGATGTTTTGGAAACAAATCTTATTTTACATTGCTTGCATACTCAATTAAACTGATATTAACTCGTTTCAAGGTAGTTAAAAGCGTGTAGTAATACGTTATACGACTTTTAACATTCGAGACGCATGACGTCTTTTCGTTTACGTTTAGGGTCAAGGTCATTCAAGCCATATCAATTGAAACAGTCACTCGCAGTCAAAACACAATAACTATATATAAAAAAATACTAATTTTATTGACGGAAACATAAATACGTTGTATACTTCTCCCTCGGGTAATACGGTCTCCGAGGTGCCATCTTCGTACCAGTGTCATCCCTCGCCTGAAGGCTCGGGAGACGGTACGTGAGACCGTATTAATCTCGTGAGAAGCATACAACTTATAATATTGCATTGCTGATTATCAAATAAATGTTTTTTTGTCAACTGTGTGAATTGACGTCATTCACTCTCAAATAATTTTTTGTAAATGAAGGAGCAGTATCGACCAATTGAATGATTACTTAGTGCTGCACCGTTACTGTATATAAACTCATTTAGAAGCATTTATAAATTTCTGGAAACAACAACACTCATTATTGCTATTTGATATCATGTGGAATTGTAATACCTAAAATTGTACTCTGCATTTATTGAATAAGAAAATAAGCTAAATGTACTATACTACATTAAATATTTCGTCTACTGATAACTGGCTCCCTCCAGAATGACGGACATCTATCGTAACTGCTTTAGATACAAGTGTATTTCTGTTGGCGGAAATAACATTTGGAATAAAACGCATTTACCAAATTCTTTATGAATATATTCATGAACCTCCCACATGGTGGCATATTCAGTTATTAACATTTCAACATTGCCATTACAGATAACGATCATGTAGTAGAATTTGGAAGTGATCGACGCTAATGAAGTATGACAATTGATAAAAAAAAAATTGGAGTTGTATAAAAGATTTATGAACATGACATAAAGTTCAAATGAACACTAAAATATCTTATTGAGTACGTTATCACAACATAGTGATGAATGTAAATATCCTTACAAACTCGGTCAGATAGTGTTGATAGATGAGTTGGACGTTTAAATAATTCATCGAGACGCCATTAATGTAAATGCACCTGGCATGGGCTTAATAAAAAAAGACCATTTAGCAGAATTTGTAATTGGTGTGTTCTGAATAACCAACTTATTTCTGGACACGAAACTTCTCTTTTGCGTACACAACATAGTGGCCAGTTCGTGGTTTATTCACCATTTTACGGCCATGGAGTCTATGTAGTTGTGAAATAGGGATAATTAATATATCATTTCATATATAGTTGCATGTATGTATTGAATATGCACCCATTGTGTTTCGTAAGTTTTTATTTGGCTTTATATGTACTGATTTCAGTTCAAATAATTTCACTCAATTTGCATATTCATCTCCAATCACCAAATATATTATAAATGCCAGTTTCTATTGAAAATCGAACAACATCATTATACACGTGCAGAAACCGAAACTGCAAGTTCCAATTTACACGCACCGTATAGTTATATGGCATATCAAACACTATCAACCTAAATTTGCCTTTTTGTCTCATATAAATAAGTTTCAAATAAAATCCAAGAGTAACTGACGCGCGTCAATCGCGGTGCATTGTCCGGTTTTCGATCATAAATCAACACTTTGAACTATATATTGTCAATATACTGAGTACTAATAATTTCGGCAACAGTCAGTACTTCTCGATAAAATAACACCATTTATAATGTTTGACATATGTGACCACCAACAACAAAATTGATGCACCTTTAAACGATTACTGAAATAATATTAAATATTGTGCAAGATGCGTCCCTAAAGATTTCAGCGTCGGGGGTACAGCAGAGAAGTCGTAAATGGGAATAGGTTACTGACGACGGCCTATTTGATAAGTCAATCTGGCTGTTCAAGCCTTTATAGGTAAAATATTGCAACTGCGATTATAGGTAGAAACATACAGAGAAAATAAAGTTGAATTTGTGTATTTACATGTATAACTGGACTATACAAACAGAATATACTACAGTATCCTAACATGTGGAAGGCACATATATGCTTTGCCATTAAATATTAGACGCCATGTAATAGAATGAATAATGAATTATCTTTTTACACATTGCGTCAACCCAATCAACCAAAACAGAGCAGTTAAATTATTTTCTAATTCCTAGTTTAAAACAAGTCTCAATTGGAGTAAATTACAAATCCGATCACTCATATATTGATTTAAACAATAACCTATTAGAAATATCCTGAATATTGAAATTTCAAGTCAAAATTACTGCATGATATTATGTTAACAAAATAAAGTAAAAAAAACTACACAGCATGTACAATTAAGTATTAATATTGGAAAATATCGATATTGCCGAAATGAATGGTCAGTTTTTATTTGAAATGCTGGAATTGAACATGAAATGACTTCTTATAACCGTAGATTTAAACTGTTGAGTACTGTTGAGTGGAATTATATCGATAAAGCACTAGAAACGTTAATTTTAAAACTTCCCTAAGACATTGGATTAAATTGCTTCAATATATTAACAAACTTGCCAATACAATAACACAATTCCTTTCTTTACGGAACTAATATCTCAAACAAAACATTACCATAATATCGAAACATTCGGTTATGAAAACAATATTTTGTCCCCAAATACATTACAAAACAAAAAATAATGATGATTATCATCCTACATGCTCAGCAGCTGGATAAAACCATGACATCATCATGTAAATGACATCACCGTTTTCAGACATAGCCTACTTCACTTCACAATGTTTTGGCGTAAACAAAACCCCGATGACATCTGAATGCAATAACACGATAAGTATGGTGATATCACAATAAAAGATAGCCCCGGCACTAGGGGATAACCTGGGCTCCGTTCCATAACAGCGAGCGTTTATAATCGCTCACTGATTGCTCATTGTAGCGCTCAAGTAGCGCTCATTCTCTCCTGAACGACGGGTGCAAAACCTCAAAGTTCGCTCGCTTTGCTACGTAGCGCTACATCATTTGAGCGATTACGTTGAAACCTCTCTTGAACACGGCCCAGGGCCTCCTTTCACAAAGCACTAAGGTGATCGTAAGTCACTAAGGTTACCTTAGTGCAATGTTAAAGAATGGGAGTAAAGGTTAACCTTAGTAAAGGTTGCTTTGTGAAAGGAGGCCCAGGTCTGTTTTTATTTGCAATTGTCTGTCTTTCCTAGAATGACAGATGGTGAGGGTTAGTTCTTTAATAAAGACTCATATGACATCATTTATTACCTTGGTCCATGGTGGTCTTGTACTGCAGGCAGGGTTGTCAATTCCATTACAGTGTTTCATAACACTAATGGCATATAAAACCGTCACCATTTCCTGCTTTTCCATTTTTTCATTAGCCGAGTAATAACCATTTCTGTCGAGACAAACACTCGTGACCTCGTGTACTGTATCTGACTGTCATTATTGTTTTAGGTAAATGGAGACAAAATCTATGTACATCCGCTTACAGGGAAGTCACCTGGCAACGGAGGTACCGTATGGTACCAATGATTTTGGGACGTTGTCTGGGGTACCGTGACAACATAATTGGAAGTTAACAATCATTGTTGATTGAAGAGATACTAAAAGGACCTTATGTTATTAATAGATGAAGGATAAAAAGTTCTTGTCTTCTTGTATGTTCTGTCTCGACCAAGAGCCTTTCAGAATCAATCAAATGTTTAAAAATGTGTTGGTCCATATACTTTGGGTTTCTGGAAGTTACATATGATGGGACGCTTGTACCGACTCTGTTCGACGGTAATTTATCGTCCAAAATCGGCCCCAATAGTATTATCGTTTAAATGAGATAGCAAATAACTTCAAATTCATAAATGATACTAATTATCAGCGTGGTCCTTGGTATCAAAACCATTGAGACATGAATGTGATTTATTTCAACGTTACAACTTTTTTCAAAGGAGTATCAAACGTAAAATAGCCAAGAGTCGACATTTAATTAGTTAAAAAAACCAATACAATTCACATAATATGACATATACACAACGGATGGGCAATTACTCCTTTATCCTTAGTTGAAACAATGCTGATTGAAAATGATAGGACAAACTGGAGAGTCCCGAGAGACAGAAATAATTTACAAATGTTAACAAGCAGTGCTTGTTGGCAGCAACCTGGAAGTATTTACACATAATAATGATTCATATCACAATGTAGTCGTTCGTCACGAACCGGTAATAAAATGTGTTATTCTTGTTGACACGTTGCTTCACCGTTTGTTAGGACATGAGTAACTTTTAATTTATCATGCAGTGGTATAAACTTGTCAATTTGAAGATCAAACCCTTACAGAGGCAGAATGGGCATATTCCAAAAACAAATTATTTCAACTGATAAAACGCTTAAACACGTTCTCCGAAAGGGCGTGTCTGTTAACAATAAATATGTTTTAATCAATGTATAATAACGTTTTGATACACGGTCATGTTGTCGCTGGAAAATTACTTTTATGGTAACATTTTGGTTTTTCACATCTCAAACTACATACCACTTTCAGCGCAAAGCATAACTCTCACCAGTCTATATCACTTGCTAATTAAAGCCATGTTGTATTGTGTAAATGTATTTGAGAAATATGAAGCCCTGGTACAGCGTGCTGCTTCCGTAGTACAGAAGAGTTAACGAAATGCAGCAAGTTTAACTGACCAATGATAGAGACTGACACGAGCTAAGCCATGCGGAGGAAGTTAAGAAGAAGAAAAATAAGAACGACATTTTAAACTATATAAAAACACGTATAATGATATTCATGTTTGTGGCTTGTAAAAATAATGACTTTCAGTTTTTCTTTCCTCCCCAGATATATACGCTGACTGACGTCAATCAATCATTGATTTGTGAAGCAGTGCACCTTACTCGATGGCTTCTATGACGTAATATTCCACAATCATCGCCTAAACGAGATTTAGCAATGGAGGAGTCCCCAAACATGACTGATTTCAACGGAACGGAAACGAAAATCTGGATCTCTGATGACATCTGGCCCGCCAGGGTGGGCTTTTATGGAGTAGGGGGGACGTTATTCTGTATTTTTGGGATCATAGGAAACCTGCTAGCAATCATCGTGCTGTGTAAGTACAAACAGAAGTCGTCTGCCCCTCTCCTACTGATCATAATGGCACTGTTCGACACTGTATACCTTAGCTCCGAGATGATCCTCGAGACGGTCGCAACGGTTGCTAATGGCAACCTGATCTCTCGCTCCTACCTGACGTGGCTGACTCCTGGATACGTAATCTTCTTCCCCATCCCGTTCGTAGCGCAGACGGGAACAACGTGCATGACAGTCACCATCACTGTGGAGCGCTACATCGCAATAGTCAAACCCTTTCTGGCTCCAAGAATCTGCAAGCGCTCTAACGCCCTAAAGGCAAGTGCGGTTATTCTGGCGTGGAGCATCCTCTATCACATTCCTCGCTACCTGGCGTATACATACTATCAAGTGCGTGTAGAGGGCACGAACACAACCACTATCAAGTTCTCAAGGACCAAGTTCGGACACAGTTACCTGTATAACGACACGTACCTGGTGTGGATCAACTTCTCACTCGAGTTCCTCCTCCCGGCCACCATTCTGATCGTCCTGAACGGACTCATAATTCGCGCCCTCAGACAGAGCCAGAGGATGACGGAGACGAGTGGACTGACCAAGTCACGTCGGGACGGACAGCGTCTCACAGCCATGGTTCTTGCTCTCACCACTGTGTTCTTCATCTGTGAACTCTTCGCCGCCGTCTCTCTCATCAATGTCCGTCGTCTTAACTTCTACAACCAGTGCTCCCTCTCTTGCAACAGATTCTCCGCAGTCGCAGACACCATGATCATAGTCAATTCAGCTTCCAACTTCATCCTCTACTGCGCAGTCGCAAAACGCTTCAGGCAGATCTTCGTGCACACGTTTTGTCCCTGTATTACAAAGTGGCGGCTCAATCGCGCCAGTCAAAACAGCAACAGTGGTCACATCATTGGCTCGACTCCAACGCGTACGACGTCGCAGGGACATACGAAGACACAAATGTAGGGTTTATGTGGCTCCGAGATTTACCGATAATATAACTTCCACGCCTATTCCACTGTCTGCCCAACGTTGTAACATGTGAACACGGAACTGTAGTGAGTTGAAGTCGTACTGACGCTGTTCTTCCATCTACTCCTCCAGGGTATTTATACCCGCAAGGTTACTCAATCCAAAGGTTGTCTTCGCTGATTTTACACCATATCAATGAATGCAGCGTACCCATCGCTAAAAAAGCATATATTGTGTAAGCCAATGAAATGTCGTGATTTGAATTTTGACGCATCCTGGTTCCCTGGCCTTCGTTCTCGTTGCTCTTCTCAAGAGAAGTGCAGCG
Organism: Gibbula magus; assembly: GCA_936450465.1. NCBI lineage: Eukaryota > Metazoa > Mollusca > Gastropoda > Trochida > Trochidae > Gibbula > Gibbula magus. The sequence goes on along the minus strand of OW388295.1, from coordinate 30,159,962 downwards.
AGAACAAAGGTCTTGAAAAGCAGTGAGAACGAAGGCCCGGGAACCAGGATGATAGAGAAGAGCAGTGAGAACGAAGGCCCGGGAACCAGGATTATTTTGACGTCGCTCATCGGTGTTCTCACCCGGGTACTGCCAATATTGATGATTTAAAGTAATGTTATTGTCATTGTTATGACGAGATACGAACTAAATACCTCAATGGGGCAGGGTGTTCTTCTTCTTATGGTACGATTTGTGGTTTACAACTTATAATATGAGCTTGACACGTGAGTACCTCATTTGGAAAGTTGAATAATACAGGTAACTGCAAATCGTACGGTGAGAACGTGTCTGTAAACCCCTAATCTCGTGTCTACTATGCTCCGTTCTAAGATGCTGGACGTTAAGGCTTCGCTTGTCTTGTTACTATTCCTAACTGTATGGTCGTGTCGCATTGATGGCAAAATTCTCCAATAAAATAAAAACATTCCTGCTCGTTGTTGGCCGCATGTTCTTGTGGTTTCATATCCAGTCTTGAAAGTCGATTTCAGTACCCCAAGTGTATTAGAACAGACATACAACTAAAAGTATCATATTCTGATGTAACATATTGTGAATACTTCTTTACAAAACATGACATTCAAAATCGACTGCATTGTTTCGATTTTTACTATGTTGAAAATGAGGTGATGTTTCCTTTGTTCATCAGTTTACATGTTCTCAAGGTTTAAATGTCGCTTTTAGGAGTAAAAATAAAAGATGCAATGTTATTCTGCTTGTTGAAAGTATTTACGATGAAGTGACATCGTCGCTGTCATCACTTAAAAATAAATGGTCGTACAGTAACCGCCCAGAATGCACGTCATTGAAAGTATTTACGATGAAGTGACATCGTCGCTGTCATCACTTAATAATAAATGGTCATACAGTAACCGCCCAGAATGCACGTCATTTACAAACTTGTACATTAAAGGTACATCCATTGTGTTGTTAGAGTCACATATTGCAAACGTTATAAATGGTGTTACTTTATCGAGATGTATCGACTGTTTCCGAAAACTACCATTTTGATGATAGTAGACTTAGCATATTGACGATATGAAGGAAAAAGTAGTGATTTCTGATCGAAAACCGGACAATGCGCAGCGTGTGGCGCGCGTCAATGAGTCAAACGTAATTTTTGAATCTTATTTATAACAGACAAAAAGACAAATTTGAGTTGGTAATGTTTAATAGGTCATGTAACTACTGTGCATGTAAATGGGACATGCAGTTTCGGTTTCTACACATGCATAATGATGTTACTCAATTTTAGTTGGAAACTAGTAATTATGATATATTTGGCGATGTGGGGTGAATATGCAAGCTGAGTGAATTTATTTGTATTTTAAACAGCACATGTGGTGAGTTGGAACGTATTAAAGCCAAATAATTTTTTTATGAAACACAATTTAATATAGATATTTATAGAACATTCGACAAGAAAGTTCAATTTATTAGAAAGGTATCATGTACAACTTTATTTACAGAACTGAATTATGGTGCTATGGAAGTATCAGTATACACGTGTATTTGCATGCTACACTCCAAAGATTCATGTTTCAGGACTTGTAACATCATCTCGATGTTCCAGATATAGGGAGAGTGATGTCGCCATATTGGATATTTTTGCATTACGTTAAATGAAAGCATGCTATATTGTACCTTATTTTGCAACTTTTTAATAACTAAAGACATACACTGATAGAGTATTCACATATCAACACATAACATGTCATAAAACTAATAAACACTTTGCTGTTATGCTGTAGTGAAGTTTTCCCCACTCGCAGCACCGATGAATGGCTTCAGTTCGTGTTGTTTTATTATTCAACAAATCTGCGCTTGTGATTATCAAGTTGTGAAATATAAATTCATCAAAATATTACCTTTATTAATATATTTCAATTAAACTGTGTTTTAATAATGTATTAATAACATATATGTTTAAACTGGAAAATCCTCTCGAATTTCGTTTCCACAAAAAATACCCCGATAGAACCCTTCTTTTAAAACAATAAGCTATATTATTATATTACTTAACTGCCCGGTCATGATAGTTTCACTAATTTTTCTCAACATCTGTATTTTTTTCTATAATAAACTGTCATGACATCATATTATTCAGTGCGTTTCAAAGTAAAACTATACGCAAATAAACTAATTCTAATATGTTTAACTATACACAAAAAGCTTAATCAAGCACCACCTCATATTTTCAGATTTGTGTGACTATGCCCAACCACTGTGAAAATCTTGTGAAATTAATCGAAGAAATTCTGTTATTTTATGAAAGTGCATCATCTTAGCTAAACAAAAAGACAACACTGAATACAATGTGTAACATGTATCTCATTATATTGCCAGATGAACATGAAGTGGTTTTACTTGAAAACTCATTCCTGTACAACTATTGCTCTCTGAACTTCAAAAACGGTGAAAATGTTTGTTAAGCAGTTGGACAATGTTCATCCTCGATAATCCAGCGCTATATGTTCCGATAAATCTACACACAAGTGTAGATTTATCGGAACATATAGTGCTGGATTATCGAGGATGGACAATGTTCTTTGTTGTCTTAAGGAAACAAATGACTATCACATTATTAATAACGGGTGTATCCGCCACGTGCCCGGATGATTGCTTCAACCACCCTCCACATGTGTGTGGTGAGTCTCTTGATTCGCTGCAGAGGTAACAGCTGCCACTCATGATGTATAGCTGCTTCTAAACCGAATAAATCCTGTACTGGTGCGTCCATGGCTTGCACTCGGCGTCCAATCATATCCCAAATGGGTTCCAGTGGATTGATATCCGGGCTCATGGCAGACCATGGAAGTTTAGATACTGCATTGTTCTTTAGAAAATCAACCACAGGTCAAGAACGGTGAGGCCGAGCGTTATCATTCGTGAATACAGGACAAGTGGCCAATGAATGATTCTCAAAATGTGGCACAAGAACAGGCTGCATAATTTCTCGAATGTAACAATCGCCATTGAGATTACCTCTCGAAGTCACCAAATCGAGCTTACAACCGTGAGAGATGCATCCCCAGACCATTACAGATCCACCAAACAAATGAGACTGATGCTTGGATGTTCTTTGGTGCATTTGCTGTGGTTTGACGATATTTCTGCACAAGACGGCTTATCACAGTGTGGTGAATGTCCAACTGTCGTCCAATAGCTCTACAAGACATTCCAATAACTTGCCATCTTTTTGCTTCAGTGAGTCTCCTTCGAGCCATGTTCAGAGGTAATGACACAATCATTTGAAAATTTTCAAGATTTATACTGATTTCAAAGAACGATTTAAAACTGCTTTTTCAGAAATTCGTGGGTGGTGTGCTTCACGTGCATTGTGGGGTCTGTTTGTGCGATTGACCTCACAGAAAACCCGAACACTGTTGAGAGGAAATGCCGTTCCATATTAATTACCATCTAACAATACATATCCGTTACTATGTATATTTGTATCACTGAAAATATTAGGTGGTGCTTAATTAAATTCTTTGTGTATATTCTCCAATATTAATAGTTGCTTTCAAAGTAAAACTAATAAACATAATTTTAGATTTCAACGGTTGTTCACTCATCTTGTGTTTACGCAGTTATATTCAAATCTGAAGTATACATTCTTCTTTACCAAGCACTGCAAATCCTTTGAAGCCAAATACGACGAGTGGAAAGGTCTTGTGTACGGTTCGTGGTTAGCATAGTACTCGCTGTTAGCAAAGAGAGATTAAAGCATTCTTCCTACAACAGAAGCTTCCAGGTAGAATTAATGAGACAACTTGCGTGGAGAAAATGAGACTTGAGACATGTTTATAACTGGACCGCAACTCCTGTCTTCCCGCACAGCAGATTGTGTACTTAGTTACACGTGCACCAATGCCGTTATGGGGCTGCAGATAGAACCCCTCGACCTAGTAATCGACCAACAGGTGCTTAGTTAATGTAGGTCTTCAGCAACAATAACCCTTTGTTTCTAGAGGAATGTCTATACAGCAATAGACCTGTGTTCAAGTACACTAGCTCTGACCCATGCATGATGGAATATCACAAGAGAAGAAATTGGCACATGTGCGTGTATCGCTTAGAAACAGCGTTTGAAAGACATATACCTATATAGACCCTACCCTATTACGATATACCTATATAGACCCTACCCTTTTACATATATAGTAGGCCTAATAGCCATATATATATATGTATAGACGCTACCCAATTACTATAGTAGTAACCATATACCTATATAAACGCTACCCTATTACTTTAGTAATATGGTAGGGTCTATTTAGGTATATGTCTTTCAAACGTTGTTTCTAAGCAATACACGCCCTGTGGAAATTGGAAGGAGTGGTTGCATTCTTACCAGAGGCGTGTTCAACAGCAAGAGTACTTACTTAGCGTGTACGCGCGTACCACGTTGATCTAAGGAACTGTATGAAGCGTTTTGTCTTCATGCTGTATAGATGGATGGAGGGATGCGATTATGTTCATAAACATGATCACTGGATGTTCCATAAAATACAGTATGGGGCTGTGTTCATTTACGTAGAATCGTATTATTTCTAAACACAGTATAAATAATTCACATCGACACGCGCATTCGGAATTGCTGGAAATTTACTTTGTCGGCATTCAAATGGCTACAGTCGAGCTTTAGCCTATTGTGTATGATTTTACAGAATCGACTACCGTTACCATAATTCAGATCAAGGTAATTTTTATTTGATTCATCATTTTTTCAGCAAGGATTTAAATTCACCGATAGAATAAGTTTGCACGGAATTGTAAGGTAATGAAATTCACATTTTTAATTATTTTTTTTTAAATGCAGCATATACAAAGGTCAAGGTCAACGGCTATGGCCTCAGTATGAAACATGGAAAAGATGTCCTTTTCAAAGGCCTATTCTAAAGACATATAATTGATCAATCAAAAGTTACAATTTAAAGCCAAGCAAAGTTAAAGTTTAAGAACAGAGTTCTATCGCCGGATGGCCGCAATCTTGCTTTTTTACATTACATGAATGAAAATAATGCTGTATTTTATACTAATTTAATTTTTTTTAAAACACACAAAACAACAACAATAAAACAACAACATATGTATTGATAGAATATTCACAGTAACAGTAAGTAACAAATGCTTTATCGTTAAAGGTTGTCTTGTCTTGTGCCCGAAAGCTGTCCATTCTCGTAGCGCTAATCAATCACATTTCAAATATAGTCATGAGAATATTACACTCAGTAATATGTACAGTATATAGGTTTGAGTTTCGTTCGTCCGTCCGTCCGTCCGTCCGAGATGAAGGGGACATTTTTTGTCAATAACCGGATAGGATATTACCAAATTTAGATCGAACATGAGGAGCGCACAATTATTGTTACGGGGTTATAGCCCCTCTTTACGTATTTTGGGACTCATGTGTCTCCGAAGGGGGGCAGCTTTTCTCAGAAACTGTTTTAAATATACATGTAACAACCAATTTTGTTGTGAAGCTTTAGGACATTGATATCTCGATGGAGTTAGAAAATAAGAGGCGTATGCTTATTTTTGCTTGAGTTCTTGCCCTTATTCCGTATTTTTGGACAATATTCATGGTACTTCACTAGATTTAGGACATTCAATAGAAAGTTGCCAAGAACCATTATCCTACCTCATGTAAGAATGTCGATCCCTGATTGGTCCACATGGCCATTAATAAATATCAACAAACACCGTCATACGGGACGGGTTGATAAATCCGAGGGTGATAAATGTTTTGTATCCCGCAACATGAATAAAGTATGCATCCACGTCAATCATTCCATGTCACGTGACACAAGTTCAAGGTCATACTTTGTCGATCGATCCGCTATTTTCTGTCAAAAATTGTCTTTGTTTTTTTAATGATATTTTGAGACATGCGGTAAGATAAATACGTTATAACATTCAGTTTGTTCGGGTGACATCGTACTTTATGAGACTCTTGATAGTGTTTATTCAACTCGTCTGATAAATTATGTCACCCTCACCTGAATGTTATAACGTATAATATGGCGCTGGATGCTGATGATCATGACCAGACTCCATTATCCAAAAAAACTGGCTTCACAGTGTCTTGTATCACATTTACAAGAGTGTTGACATTGTGTGTCGTTAAAAACTGGCTTCCACATTAGATATAGCTTGTGTCACTTTTACACGAGTGTTGACATTGTGTGTCATCAAAAACTGGCTTCCACCTCAGATATAGCTTGTGTCACATTTACAAGAGTGTTCACATTGTGTGTCATAAAAACTGGCTTCCACGTAAGACAAAGCTTGTGTCACTTTTACACGAGTGTTGACATTGTGTGTCATCAAACACTGGCTTCCACATTAGATATAGCTTGTGTCACATTTACAAGAGTGTTAACATTGTGTGTCATTAAAAACTGGCTTCCACATTAGATTTAGCTTGTGTCACATTTACAAGAGTGTTAACATTGTGTGTCATAAAAAAACTGGCTTCCACGTTGGACAAAGCTTGTGTCACATTTACACGAGTGTTGACATTGTGTGTCATCAAAAACTGGCTTCCAAGTTAGATATAGCTTGTATAACAGTTACACGAGTGTTAACATTATGTGTCATCAAAAACTGGCTTCTACATTAGATATAGCTTGTGTCACATTTACAAGAGTGTTAACATTGTGTGTCATAAAAAACTGGCTTCCACGTTGGACAAAGCTTGTGTCACTTTTACACGAGTGTTGACATTGTGTGTCATCAAAAACTGGCTTCCACATTAGATATAGCTTGTGTCACATTTACACGAGTGTTGACATTGTGTGTCATCACAAACTGGCTTCCACATTAGATATAGCTTGTGTCACATTTACAAGAGTGTTAACATTGTGTGTCGTTAAAAACTGGCTTCCACATTAGATATAGCTTGTGTCACATTTACAAGTGTTAACATTGTGTGTCGTTAAAAACTGGCTTCCTCATTAGATATAGCTTGTGTCACTTTTACACGAGTGTTGACATTGTGTGTCATCAAACACTGGCTTCCACATTAGAAATAGCTTGTGTCACATTTACAAGAGTGTTAACATTGTGTGTCATAAAAAACTGGCTTCCACGTTGGACAAAGCTTGTGTCACTTTTACACGAGTGTTAACATTGTGTGTCATAAAAAAACTGGCTTCCACGTTGGACAAAGCTTGTGTCACATTTACAAGAGTGTTAACATTGTGTGTCATCAAAAACTGGCGTCCACATTTAAGGTACATCCATTGCGTGTTGGGGGTCAAATATGCCAAACGTTATACATGGTCTTATTTTATCGAGAAGTACCAACTGTTAGCGAAAACTACCATTTTGATGATACTCGACTTAGTATATTGACGATGTGAAGGTAAAAGTATCGATTTCTGATCGAAAACCGGACAATGCACCGCGTGTGGCGCACGCCAATGAGTCAAACGTTATTTTGGAATTTTATTTAAACCAGACAAAATAACAAATTTGGGTTGATAATGTTCAATTGGTCATATAACTACTGTGCATGTAAATATAATGTGCACTTCCGGTTTCTGCACATTGATAATGATGTTACTCAGTTTTAGTTGGAAACTAGTAATTATGATATATTTGGCGATTGGGGATGAATATGCAAGCTGGGTGAATTTGGTTGTATTGTAAACAGCACATATGGTGTGTTGGAATGTACTAAAGCCAAATATTTTTTTATGAAACACAATGGATGCACCTTTAGATATAGCTTGTATCACATTTACAAGAGTGTTAAAGGGGCAGTAGCACGTTTTTTGCAAAATTTATTTTTTCAAATTTCCTATTTATAATGATAGTTTATGTCATTTGAATTAACTTTAGAGGGTAAACATCTTATTACACAAACCAATTATCTGTAGTGGTAAAAACTATGTTGCGTATAAAGCAAAAATTGCATGGCGGCCATTTTATTGTGAACACAATTTATCATTTTGTATTACAAAAATTATTCCCATGGCTTTACGGAACCATGTACACTCATTTGTAACTTGGTTTTCCTAAGAGAGAAGGTTGTTTTACTATTGGTGACATTATTTTTCAAATACATTTCATCGACTTATTTGAGCGAAAAAACGTGCTACAGCGCCTTTAACATTGTGTCTTATCAAAAACTGGCGTCCACATTAGATATAGCTTGCATCACATTTACGCAAGTGACTTTGTGTGACATTGTGTCACATTGCTAGGACCTGGGATGACTGCTCAAGGAGATTGATAATTCAGCTAACACAATCTTGTACTTCAAAATTGTTGCATGATTGTGTATAAAGACGTTCTGTTACTAGCTATGCAAGTGACCATATGGATATGTTCGAAGTCGTATAAGGACAAGTGTTCATCAGGACGACAACTTCTAAGATGTTTCGACTCAAGGGATCGTCTGTGTTCTTAGTACATGCCCGTTACCATCGTCATATTAATTACAATCATTTGACTTCTAAATTTAATTTCATAATCGGCATTGCAGTGAAGAAATAAAAGCAGAAAAATATCTAGATATTTTACTTTTTATTCAATTCAAAAAATAAATAATGATAACATTTGGACGGAATGTCAGGATGTTCACACAGATGATTATCTCACACCAGAGATGACATTCATATTTCACATTTAATAACTGATAATAACTCCCAGATAACACAAGCTCTCTCCGCCATCCCCATATTGTCTGGGACATCTGTTACATGACAAATAACAACTGTCGTATCGTGAAATATATCCACACAACATGAGTTCGCTTTCAGAAACAATGGTACTTTATCGTTTAAGAAGTGTAAAACAATGTTTTATGGTCCAATTCAAACAGACGTTGGGACGACAGGTCACTGAAATCTCATAAAAGGATAAACTTCTAATATGACAGTTTTACTGTTATCATTTATAGCCCATTGACGCTGTAAATCATGTACAATTACAAGTATTTTACGTTCCTTAATATCAGCACTTAAAGCACATAAACTGTCACTTGAACATAATATTGGTTAGTGTTGCAATTTACACTGTTTTATTTGCAGTAAAATTCCAATCATGTTTATGTCAATGCAATAAATATCAGCTACCATTTAATTCAAAACGAAGAAATTATTGAATTTGTTATATTGTATATTTGCAGAACCAAATGATAAAATATCCTACAAGAGGATAACTTTCTCGTTATGTTTCTGGAGATGAATATGACAATTTATCATAATGTTACCTTTCCAAAAGTTCATAATGTCAAAGTGTTCATCAACAGAACTTTCTCGACCCCAATGCTAATCTCTCTGGATAGTTTCTCCTTCCACACTTCCTAGCTCTGTGGGCGTAGTGTTCTGCAACTTCTTCCTATTCTAAGTGTTTCTGTAGCCAGATACGTCCTTTTCAATAAATCAGGTATTGATATTTGCAGATATAAATTTTTAGTATTGACCAATGACTGGCTGGACAAAAAAGTTATTTCCTGACCAGTGTATCTTGTTTTTTTTTATGAAACTTGTGATGTTATTGTCACTTCTAAATAATTTTTGTCCATGTGTCTGTTGACTTATGTTTTGTGTCTTGGCATTATATTATCCTCCAAATGAGCTCGTGTAAGAGAACAATTAGGTGATTAAAGTACTTTCCTGTCAACTATTCATAAGGTTTCTGTTGATAAAGATACCATTTATCATTAACTAGTACTTGTATCCATGGACTAGTCATATTGTTTCTGTTGACAAATTTACAAAAGAAATGATCGTTCATTATATCCTTATCACAATACCTCCCTATCAACTTATGATTTTGTTTGCATTCGCTTGTTAGCCTTTGAATTGAATGTTAAAATGAAGAAATAGGAAAATATTACATTCCAATTTACTGTTCATAATAAAAATGTTGTAAACAAGTTTGAAGGCAAAATACTTTTCCCCAACAAACTGTTCATCCTGAACTGATAATTGAATCTAACTTTAAAACTTAATGTAAATGTTGTTTCTCTAATGACCCTTCCGGACTGTTCATGATGTTTCTAGCAATTGAGATACTGCATCCCTATATACTGTTCATGATGTTTCTTTAATTCAAATACTGTTTCCCTATCGACTGTCATGAAGGTTTTATTGATTCTAATACCATTTCCCTATTAGTGTTTATGATGTCGTTATTGATTCAAATACTGTTTCCCTATCTACTTTTCATGAACTTTTTGTTGATTCAAATACCGTTTCCCTGTTAGTGTTCATGATGTTTCTTTTAATTCAAATACTGTTTCCCTATCGACAGTTCATGATGTTGTTATTGATTCAAATACTGTTTCCTTATCGACTGTTCATGATGTTTCGTTTGAATCAAAATTTGCTGTTCCTGAGGTTCCTTTTGCTTCAAATACTGCTTCCCTATCGACTGTTCATGATGTTGAGTTCTTCCTCCTCTTGTTTATCAGACATGGCGGCGAGGAGCGTCCCGAGGAAACTATTGAACTCGTGTCTCACACCCTCCGCGTCCTCCTCGATGTTCGTATGAACCACCTTCATCTTGCTGAAACTCGACGCTGCAGAACAAACCATACAATTAATAATGCAAACTATCTCTCACTATTTATCTAGTATTTCTTTCAATGGTTTTAAAACATATCTTGCCTCAAACTTTTGCATAAAGAAAACAAAAGAAAAACAAACACACTTATTTCAACATAGAACTAAGGCAATGGGCCCTGATCATTGATATCATTTATTCAAAGACGAAAAAATATTCAAATTGTGTGTTTTGTGTTTTTTGTATCCTTACTAATGATTAATGACATTCAAACATTTCTACCTGCTTGCATTAATGATGAAGGAGAACGAGTTCTGTGGATATACAACTTCTTTACTGCAGCAGTGCAGGATTTAAAGATAATAAAGAAGTTGTTCATCCATAGAACTCGTTCGCCTTCATCTACATTAGTCTAATATAAATGCCATTGAAAGAAGACATTAAGGATGACAAAAAATTGTTTTTGATAGGTTTCATAAGAAATAGCATTGGCTACTCTTCACCTCAAACTTAGAAATAAAAAAAAAGAATAGAAAATTTACACAATGGAAATCAAGGTATCCATATTCCAGATATCAAAATTAAATCCATTGATTCTTGACTGTAGCCGATGAAACCTTGCATTAGTGTTATTCAAGTTTAAAATGAAATGAAATTTTAAAATATTGATATAGGAAATAGGAATAAAAATAGGGAACAGGAAATGAAAAACAAAATAAGTTTTTTTCTCAGTCAAAGTGAATTTCTTTATGATTCTAATGCAAGGGGATCTCAACATTTCAAGATGCCAAAAAAAAACCACCTAAAAACCCCAATTATCTAAGTGTGTGTGCGTCTGTTTTCCACAATAATGCAAAATATACAAATATTTCAAGTTTCATCTCTGGCCAAAACTTTATTAATTTAACTTTATATATTAAATTGTATTAAACGGTGACATAGTTTTTAGCAATTAGATCGACTGAGGAAGTAAATGTAATATTGACTTTCAAGGACTCCATAGTTTATTTACTTAAAAAAATGATTGTGTTAACAACTAAATATTTCATGAATTTGCTGAATACTTGTATTGTTTTTTTTTTAAATTTAAAATTCAAAAGGGTTAAAAAAAGAAATGATGACTTGACTGTTTAAATCCATTTAAATCATCTAACATTGTAACATTAATGGGATGACACTACCTTCAATAGTACAAATTCATCTACTTTTTCAGGACCAATCTCTTGCGGGATTTGAACTCACACAAATAGGGAGTTGGATTTAATAAAAAATATATAAAATATACTTCATGCATATATGTATAAAATGCAAATTTTGAATAGGATTTCACTCATGCAGTCAAGTGCATTGTATAGATTATTAAAGTGCAGTTCTTACAATGAAATGTGAAATAAAACATTTGGTGCACAATTACAAATATAAAAGTTTTGACAAAGTTGCATGCATGACGTGACAGTAACAAACGTGTGTACAACTTGACGTCATAACAACGAGCTGAGAATGAGTACTCCTCCGAGTTATTGGAATAAAAAATCTACTGATGATGTAATCCTGCTTTAAACCAAATAGAAAACACTGGATGTGGATTAAAACTGTCTTTTAGAAAGCATGATATACATGTATATCAATGAATAAAGATGATCAACAACTACACACACTTCTCTATGGCCCTGTGATTTGTAAATGCAGACTTTAACGTTATCTGTTGAAGAATCCAGGGCGAAAACCATTCTGGTCAATTTACAGGAATCCCAATTATTATCAAAGGGAACGATTTGAGAGAGTCCACAGGCTAAGGATAAAGTAGATCAAAATTTCAACAATCAGGTCCCTTGTTATTTTTTTGGGACAACTCGGCCTATAAGAAAAAGTTCAACTGAGATCTTCTGAACATTGACAGGATGCTGTACCTGTGACAGTGGATAATGATTGGTTAAAGTTTATATTTTCTATGTCCTGATCAACTTCTCAGCCAATCAGGACACAGCTTCCATATGCAAGGTCTAACTCTTGCCAGTCTCCATTACTGGCTGATTTAAAGGGAAAGTTCTATCATCGATTTATATATATCGACAGCATCCGCCATCTTGGTTTCTTGGCATTTCATGAAATGAAAACATGCTATATTTAACCCAATTACATTTTTTTGTAATAATAAAACATATACACTGACATGTTCACAAATTAACACATAACATATCATAAAACTAATACACAATATGTTGTTAGGCCGTAGCAAAGTTTTCCCCACTCGCAGCGCCGATGAATGGCTTCAATTCTCATTGTTTTTTATTTTTCAACAAATGTGGTTTCAAAATGTAAAGTCATCAAAGTTTTAACTTCATTAATATCTTTCAATTTGACTGTGTTTTAAATTTATATTAATAGCATATATGTGTAAATGGGAATCTATCGAATTTCTTTTCCACAAAAAATACCCCAATAGAACCCTCCTTTTAAAGGCGCTGTAGCACTTTTTTTTCAAATTTTATTTTTTTCAAATTTCTCATTAATAATGATAGATTATGTCATTTATATTTACTTCAGAGGGTAAAACATCTTATTACACAAACCAATTACCCGTCGTGGTAATAACGGTGTTGGGTATAAAGCCAAAATTGCATGGCGGCCATTTTATTGTGGACACATTTTATTATTTCGAATGACAAAAAATGGCTTTACGGAACAATGTACACTCATTTGTAACTTGATTTTCCGAAGAGAGAAGGGTGTTTTACTATTGTTGACATTATTTTCAAATACATTTCATCGACTTATTTGAGCGAAAAAACGTGCTACAGCGCCTTTAAGCCTTGCAGTATTTCCCTCGCTTTTTCACTAAGATAGTGGATCGCTGCACCAGAAAATCATAGTGGGCTCTGATTTTCTAGCATGGAAACCTTAAGGAAAAACAGCAAGACTTAAATCAGCAAGTGATAGAGACTGCCAGGCAAGAGTTAGATCTTGCATAGGGAAGTTGTGTCCAGGTGATTGGCTGGTGAGAGTTCATTCAAAAGACATTAAAATAATCAGTCTTTCCTCAGAGACCATTTTAGCATATCCACTTTTGTGATGTGGTATGATGTATTGTGACGTAATTTCATGTTGTGTGTGTTGTGTATAATAACAGGGTGATTTTCCATGCGACAAACGCAAGGAATTAACTACAGAGATGTGGAAATTCTACAAGGGATAACTAAGGAATCTAGTGAAGGAAGATAACCCTTAACTACTGGAGGCAGATAATGCTACAAAAGTCATCTACCCAAGGCAGATAACTCTACAAAGTCCACTACCCAAGGCAGGTAATACTTGTTTAGTCATCTACTCACAACAGACAACTCCTAAAGCATTCACCTACTCAAGGGAGCTAACTGTACAAGGGAGGTAACTAGGGATTACTCACACAACTGAGAGCGTTCCTGGTCGGATGTGTGGGGTTTATGATGTGCAAACACGACGCCCTGGTCATCTCTTAACACCTGCTGGTCCACAAAATAGTTATACCTGTGTGGAGAGGAGTGCAGGTTATGGCAGTGCAGGCAACGCTCTTCAACTACAACGCACATGTAATACTTACTCCTTGTCTCGCTATAGTCAACATACATCTATCAAATTGTTCCTGTGCTCGGTCTGAATATTGCTCATCTGACACGCAACCATTGATGGCATTGCTTGCTGGCATAATTGGTCTTTGTTGGAGATTATCGGTGAGATACATATGCTGGTTCCCGTTTCTCGTTCTGACAACTCTCTCGGAACTCATGGCACTTGCCAGGTGGTACTCTAGATGTTTCTTGGGTGTAGTTGGATAACAATAAATCTACTTAATTCAAATTGAGCCATTAATTAAGAAAAGTTTCTTGCTCTAAGGATTCTTGACTGTAGTCGTCCAAGTGTGAAAACATGCTTGAGAAGGTTGAAGGGCTATGATTGTTTGAGAAGGTTGAAGGGCTATGATTGTTTGAGAAGGTTGAAGGGCTATGATTGTTTGAGTAGGTTGAAGGGCTATGATTGTTTGAGAAGGTTGAAGGGCTATGATTGTTTGAGTAGGTTGAAGGGCCATGATCGTTTGAGAAGGTTGAAGGGCCATGATTGTTTGAGAATGTTGAAGGGCTATGATTGTTTGAGAAGGTTGAAGTGCTATGATTGTTTGAGAAGGTTGAAGGGCTATAATTATTTGAGAAGGTTGAAGGGCTATGATTGTTTGAGTAGGTTGAAGGGCTATGATTGTTTGAGAAGGTTGAAGGGCCATGATTGTTTGAGAAGGTTGAAGGGCTATGATTATTTGAGAAGGTTGAAGGGCTATGATTGTTTGAGAAGGTTGAAGGGCTATAATTGTTTGAGAAGGTTGAAGGGCTATGATTGTTTGAGAAGAGCAAGCCTAGTGTCCCGTTTGATTGATATTTGGGAACTTGCAAACTTGACAGTTTGACAGGCTAACACAAAGTCCACCGGCCATCAGATCTCTACCTTTGGTCCATTTTAGTTTGGGAAATGAAATAGATGTCTTACTGTTTCACAAAACTGTTGTACAGAGGCGTGCCAGTCGGGGTTGTGGTAGGCAAGGGAACATACAACACACCTCCGCTGAGTGCATTATCAACACAGGGAGTTACAAAATATAGCTAGTGTAGACACTAAACAATGGGAAATTTATGGTTGAAGTAAACAAGTTAGCGTACACCTGATAGTGAAGTAGGTCAACAGCTGAGAATTACAAACTGATCTGCAAATCAATGCATGACTTAATCTTCTACTCTGAGAAAGACAATACATAGCTCTTGTTGATGTGGCAGAAATCCAGCACCAGTGGGGAGCTTACTCACTGTTCTTAACACACATATGATATTGATTCATAGCTCCGAATATGACTAAGTTAAAAACTAAAAAAAATCACCAAAATTAAAAAATTCAGTATATATTTATTTGCACTGCACCTCTCCTAGTGGTGAAGAAGACATGTGTCAAATTTGAGAAGGATGAGATAAATAAATTTTCATTAATCAATCGGACAAAAAATGTTGTTGGTATTTCCCCCAACCGTTGGTCGGGAGTATAAAAATGCAAAATGCATTCTGTTGCACACTGAAAAAAAATTTGTCCTTTGGTTGTACTATTGTGTTCATCAAAATTTTATACAAAACATGTAGTCGGCTGACAGGAAGCAAAGTATACACCCAACAGAGACACGGAACATGTACACAGAGACATCAATATAGATCAGCATTGTTGTTGGTTATCGGTGCAGCACGCCACATGCAGGGTTATATCAAACAGGGTTGCAATTTATGCTGATACATAGTCCATACTTACGCCCTTTGCAACGAACACGTTGGGGGGCAGATGGTTTGTGATGTGCGAAACAAACACAGCATCTCTCCCTGATGTTGGCCACAGATATAAAGTAGTTCATCCTACGCATACAGGGCAAATGATAAAGTAGTTCATCCTACGCACACAGGGCACACGATAAAGTGGTTCATCCTACGCATACAGGGCACATGATAAAGTAGTTCATCCTATGCATACAGGGCACATGAAAAAGTAGTTCATCCTACGCATACAGGGCACATGATAAAGTAGCTCTCCCTACGCATACAGGGCACATGATAAACTAGTTCATTCTACATACAGGACACATGACAATGTAGTTCATCCTACGCATACACATCCTCGGTTACCCAAGGTTTTATATATGCTCCGTTCATAATCTCCACTATATCACCCATGGGAAACCTTATCAGGAGAATCTGTACTCAAATTACCTGCCCTTGGCCGGCGTGAGCCAATCAAACTGCTATGCAGCTTGGACCTGCAAGCCAATTACTATTCATATCACTTTGTTTCAAAGCAAGCAAGGTCATTGTGTTAGGCTAGCCATCCGTCACCGGTTATCTCCCTTGACCATTTCCGTCTTATCCCATTTGGTTACTGACTTTGTCATGCCGGCCAAGGGTGGGTAATTTGAGTACAGATTCTCCTGATAAGGTTTCCCATTGGTGATATAGTGGAGAGTAACGGAGCATATATAAAACCATGGGTAACCGAGGATGATGCATACAGGGCACATGATGAAGTAGTTCATTCTACATACAGGGCACATGATAAAGTAGTTCATTCTACATACAGGGCACATGATAAAGTAGTTCATCCTACGCATACAGGGTAATGCAACAAGGCAAATGGTTAACTTACATAAAATAAAAGTATGAGTTTTATGGTTTACGACATATCTTGTTAAGAGACGAACACCCCCAAATTGACCTCTCTTTTTGTGTGTTAATTTTGACGCTCCGAGTTGGAATCCCACCAATTCTCACTAAACAATGTGATGAGTTATTATGTACAATAATCTTGAGAGTTGAAAAGAATGTATGTGGTTAGATGAATAGATCGTAACATAACATTGATAAACACAATAATTTTCTACTTGCATTACATCATCACTTACCAGACATCAAGATCTTTGTCATGGTTTGCTTCATCTGGGTTGAACACGAAGACGATACCGATAGCGTCCCGCGCCATTGCAGGCCAGCAGGACTCAAACCTAAAATCAAACAGTGTAAAATCTGACCACATAGTAACCATTAGATAAACGACAGAAAGTTGAAACATGACTACACATAACATGAATCTGTGATGATCTACAGTCCTTGCTTGATCTTAAAGATGTAAAATGAACAATGACAAAAAGCATTTAAATTCAGAAAAACATCTGGTCGAAACAATTTAAAGTATCAATCCTGCAGAATTTACATTTATCTTCTGGGGAAATTTACTTATTTTGAAAGTAGAAAAAAATCAATTATTAAATGAAACAATAACTATAGCTTAATCATTCTAATGTCAAAATAATATTGAATATAACTGAATGGATACAAATAATCATTTTCGAAATATTCCAAAGCTACGTGTATACAGAATATGCATTCAACCGAACCTTTCAATAAAGTTCAGCTCAGCAAAGTTACAGATTAGAGTCAAAGAAATAAAGTTTGAAATTATTTTTCATTTTTAGGTTATTATTCCCCGCCGCGCGTTGAAGCGGGGGATATAGTATTCGGCTGCGTCCGTACGTATGTCTGTCCGTCCTTCCGAAATGGAATAACTCAAGTACTATTCACTAGATTCTTTTCATATTTTGCATATGGGTTCATCATAGGGAGAGTTATATTCCAACATAACTTTGTTACCTTGACCTTCAATCCAAGGTCACAACGAGACTTAGTCATTTTACCCTTGTAAGCAGGATATCTCAAGAACAGTTCACTGGATTCTCTTCATATCTTACACATAGCTTCTCCTAAGACAAAGGGCTGATTAGAGTTTGGTAACCATGACAATATTCTGAAGGTCACAGGGGAACTTTTAAAAAAAAATTTCAGTATGTTAAGCTTGTCAGGGGGATCAATATCACAAGAACTGTTCATTGGATTCTGATCAGTATCGTACACATTTGGTTCTTTTAGGGAAGATTCAGGGCCAAGTCGATTTTTCAATTTTGAAGTATTAATTTGCGGCGGCAGATCATGTCACCTTAGTGACAACTGCTTGTTTTTAAAGCTTTCAACGTTGGAGAATCTTATGCAGCAAAAAAAGGATAGAGAATTTCTTTAAATTTGGAGAAGATTTGTTGCACACCAAGTTCTAATGGAAGTATCCATAAAGTTGTTGAGCTTTTGTGAAATGAGAAAAACTCTTTATTTTTACTAATTTTACATCATTTTAATAATAAAACACACATATACAGTCAGACCCCATATATCAACACAATTTGGTTATAGTTCAAAATCGTCCGGATAGCAAGACTGTGATGATGCGGTTAAACGAATCATTATTTGCATAAAAATGCATAGAGATTTTAAATACTACCATGCAGATAGCCGGGTTTCCGGATATACAGGGTCCGGTAAAATGAGGTCTCACTGTTGATGGGATATCCACAAAGTTACACATAATTTATTGTTAGACTGATAAAAAGTTATCAACTCACTTTCGGTCTCCACTGCAATCCCACAATTCCACTTCCATGGACGTTGGTCGATTTCCAGATCCCTGCCCACTCCCTTCAAACTCCAAAATCCTGAAATAAAAAAACATTACATGAATTGTTGTTATATGTATATGGAATAAAACAAAGATCATTCAGAGTGCCTTTTAAAGTTTTAAAGAAAGAACTCGAAATCAAATGCTTCCAAAATTAAGATTAAGTAAGAGACAGGGTCAAATATATCCCTATCCATTGTAAAAGATGTCAAATAGTGTCTGTTGAACAGACTGTGTTCTGGTTTTTTTCTTACCATTCAGACACTAAAAAAAACTGTATGTAAACAACAACTGAACAATGGATTATGACTAGTTTATAACAAAGAACATTTTAAATTCTTTCTTTATATGTGCCGAATGCTTAATGATAATGTAAGAATATTGTACAAACTTACGACTAAGCATAAAAATAAGTCAGAACCCTTGTCTTGGATTACCTGGTCATTTAGTAAATGAAAATCGAAATCAACACATTTTAAAAAAATTCATTAAGACAGGTACATGTACAGTGCTTGTATGATACATGTACAAAGCTTTAAAGGAGCAGTAGCATGTTTTTTCGCTCAAATAAATCGATGAAATGTATAAAAATAATGTCACCAATAGTAAAACACCCTTCTCTCCTTAGAAAATCAAGTTAAAAGATGGGTGTACATGGTTCCCTAAAGCCATGGGAATCATTTATGTTCTTTGAAATAATAAAATGTGTTCACAATAAAATGGCCGCCATGCATTATACGCAACATTGTTATTACTGATAATTGGTTTGTGTAATGAGATATTTTACCCTCTAAAGTATATATTAATGACATAAACTATCATTACAAACAGGAAATTTAAAAAATAAAATTTGAAAAAAAAGTGCTTCTGCCCCTTTAAGAAATACATTGAATAGCTTGGAGGTAGTCCTTTACAGTGTTGTCGGGTAAAGCGACTCACCTAAGCAATAAGATCCATTCATAACAGTAAAATATTTCTCAGGTTAAAAATCTATTTCACAATGAAAGTGAAGGCTTCTAGTTTTAACATTAATGTAGAAGTATGAAGTAGAAAATCAAATGCTTAATACATTGACGCTGAAAATAATCAGATGACTACCCCCCTATTTCCATAGGTCAACAAGTGTAGGCTAAAGTTACGCAGTCAGAGTTTGACTATACCATACATTTCGGTCCAATTTTATGATGATTTATTAAATGTTAAAAGTTTTCCCAGAAGCTGATGAAAGGACTAGTAGATGGTAGTAGAAGGAATTTGGTTTCCTTTGACATTTGCTATGTTAGAGAGCAAAATGGTTTAAGATCTCTTGTTCATTACAATTTTTTTAAATTTTCAGTAATTTGTCACTATTTTGGTCAATAAACACAATTCTAAAATCTTTCACCTATAACAAACAATGCAATATCTTCTAAAATTTCCATACACTCTCTACATTTACATTATGTTGTATTTTTGGCAGTGCCGTGTATCTTTACATGCCACGGCTGTACTCCTTATAGCGGTAAAGTGAAACAAACCTGACGCCTTGAGTTGGGTGATAGTCTCCACCAGATGTCTCTGTTGCGTCTGCCAAGAAGTTAGAGAGGACGGTCTTGCCACTCTGGAATCATGGGAAAACATTTGTTTTCAAATCATAGGCCTATTGTACAACTTAATTTATCTTCTTTTTCAAAACTGGTTTATTTGCAGTAGTTTATCATGTTTTTTTGTCGTTTTTACAAGTGTAATCAGTGATACCATAAACTCACATACACTCGCAGAACTGTCTACCCTGAGTACCCTCCTTTCGTGTTAAGTGTATACATACTGCAATTTTGGCATATTTTGTAATGTTTAGGTGTACAAAAATGATGAAGTTAGTATGATAATATTAGTTTCAAGATATCATGCACTGGTTTGACAACAACAATCTGTGTCTGACTTTGTTTACTGGGGTTTACTCCGAAATAATTCAACTCAGTAACTGTTCATCACTCCATTACTCCATCAAGAAATTTATGAAAGAACAATTCTTATTTTCACAGTAAAGAGGTGTACAATTTGCAACATTGGTTTACAATCATATTTTAGGACAGTCAAGTGTACAAAATACCCCATTAGGCAGCCCTGTGAAGGGCCCCTAGACTAACGTACTAGTTGGGGGTCGAAATTAACCAATTCAAAACAGTATAGCCGTTTAGACTAGTTAATGTCCCTTAAAGAACTACATTACCTGGCCAAAAGTGAGTCATCAAAGCTGAAATCCCCATAGACTTTCATGTTAATTAATCGTTGGAAGAATCATTTTCTTAAAAAGAGCAGAAGTGCTTTAAATTGTTACTTATTGTACACAGCAAGGAAATCATCTCTGCTATTCAAACGCAATTATTTTTTTTATCTTTCTGTTAATTAGTTTTTGACTGATAAATGATTAAGCGACACATGTACTGTTTATACCACTGCTCCATAGACCGCCATGTTGAACATGATAAGTATGCTGTTATTTTCTGACCTTTTTTTGTTTTAATAGCAGCAGTTTTCTTTATTATCATCGGAATATATAATTATTAATAATATAATTATGGATATAGTTGAGATGATTTCTCAACTTGTTGATACCTTTTATAAGCCACTCAGCCAATAATCAATTATGAAAATTATTCATCAAAAGATTAATTAACATGAAAGTCTATGGGAATTTCAGGATTGATGACTCACTTTTGGCCAGGTGCTGTAGTCCAAAGCCTTTCTAGCTAGCATAATGCATACTATATGATCATTATTAATGATTATAATCTAAAAAATCAAGCTAGTCTTTTGGACCTAGGATTCATTCCCATGATCCGATGATCAGCTGATGATCCATGTCAAGAATCACGACCACATCATTTCCACAATCAGCGATTTACAAACTTTAATTTAACAAAATCGGTACAATAAACATTTATCGGAATAGTACTCACCTCACATGGACCGAGAACAAGAATCTTAGCTTTCTGCATCGTGTTTGTAAGATGATATTTTCTCGAAGTTATGTTTGTAACAAGTGTTTGTTTGGAATGCCAACCGGTTTTGAAAGGTAGGTAACTCTGATGACAAACATCATTGGGTACCGCTAAAAATATTAAGTTTTGTTATTATAATGATCATAGTTAGAATTATCTCCGGAAAAAATCCTATTTAATATTTCTGACAAACTCATTATATGGTTATGTGTTTACATTATGTTATGTGTTGCTTTTCCACCAGGTATGAATCGATAATCCAATATGCATGGTAAACCAGATAAAGCGTTCGTAAAATCTATTGTAATAGCATGTTTTTGTTCATCTCAGTAAATTATTTCACATTATGGACTTATATTTTTTCACAAAATGTCAGCTTTTCTTGTTATAAATTAAAACAAACTATTTTTATAAACTTTTGATTACATTTACTGTCATATACATTGCCGTGATGTTTTTTCCATAGACTTGTATGTTAATTTAGTCTCAGTCTGATTAAAATCGACCTTGTTCCGAGGAATAAAATTTGAAAAATGTTGCATCTACCGGGATACGAACTTGTTCTGTAGATTCCTCGCCACAAGGTCTGAAAACACCCCATACAGGCGCGTGTTCAGAACCAGTTTAGCGCAGCCAAAGCCCAGTCAAATAGCTGACCAATCACATCACATTATTTAAACGGTCGCTGTTTTGAAAGCATACACGATGTTACAAATTTGCTATTTATAGTAACATTCACTAGTTCGGACATGAGTTACGTCCCTTGGCATTTCGACAAAGGCGACTTCCGGTTGTGTGTAAACAGTTGTAATCATGTAGTAAACAAGTCAGCTTTCAACGCCTCTACAAACGACATTAATTGACTTTAGAGGTGACTAATAATATCAACGTGTTCTTTATTCCATGAAGAATGCATTTCATTCACAGATTTGTTATGACAAAGCGTAACTGCTCCAAAAAGATGAGTAAAAGAGAGAATCGTGCAGTCGCCTTTACACACGTATTGAGTTGGTTTCGGTAGTAATTTATACCAAGGTTCTAAGCCCTTTTTAGCTGGTAAGCTGTCAGTATACATTCTGTAATTAATATGTTTGCATACTTTGAACATGTTTGCACTATGGTTCTGACTTGTTGTGCAGTGACATGTAGGAACAACTCTGATAAAGTTAAGAAATGGAGACAAGAATACTGCTTTGGATGAGAGGCTTCTAGGCTGTCAGATAGGTGTAACTGAGTGTGCATCTCCTTTATTTATTTATTTATTTATTTATTTTTTTTAAAAAATTTTTTAATTTTATTTTATTTTATTTTCAAAGACAGATTTGTAATAAATTACTGTGTATATAGATCTACATAATGATAATTACAAGTTTTCCCCAATTTGTGAAAATAAAGTGTGTGGAAATTAAAACATTTTTTAATTGATGTTTTCGCTTCACCTTATTTATTAAATAACACATATGTAGTTCCATGGTTTGTTAGAACATTTATGAAGGTGGATCTTGTCATTTTACATGCAAATTCAAATGAAATTTTTTTAGAATCCTATTATTATTATCTATTATCTGGACAATACCTTTTAATATTCTACTGCATGGACACCCAATGTTCTGGGTTTGTTCCTTACTTTGAGAGTTAGTTGCAGTTAGCACAATAAAACCACAGATGCCCCTTTTATAATTACTTTAATCCCCTATACATTTTCTGATTGATTGATATCCTGTAATCTAACTATTCACAAACAAATGTCAAAGCCTGAAGGATGAAGCTTAGAAATATCATAAACTTTTTTTTCATTGAGTAACTTCTATAGTTGTAATTTTCACAGACTTCAAATCTTAAATTAAGTAAGAAAATAATAATTTTATATTTTATAAGTTTTACTTTTTTAGATGCTGCTGAAAATTTGTTTATTCATTTCTTAAGTGTTTTGCAAAGATATGTATTCATACAGCACTGGGGACAGAAATGATTTTGCACGAAAATAGAGTCAGCTTATAAACATACGTCTCTTATGAAATCAGAATTTTGTCTTCAGCTTGCTTGCACTTTGTGAATGGTCGACCGTCACCAGAAAACCCAACTTAAAGACTGCAACGCTTAGGCAGCTCCCATACTTTCCTTTTGTATCAATTCTTTTGTGACAGCCCAACTTCTGAATTTTATATTCTTTATTGCAAACATACATGTTACACGCAAATAGAACAGACATGCAAATTACACCATGTTACATCCATCACTTAATCAATTGATTTAAATGATGTATTATAGTGTAACAATAGTTCTTCCTCTTCAGGTGGATTACATTCCTCGACTCAGCACTTGCTTACACTGGGAAAAGCAGGAAGTTCTGGGATTGTGGACATCTGTATTTTGTAGAATTGTTCAATTTGTCAGAATAAAACAAACATCTATGGAAATCATGGAACGTGTTCATCTGCAGTTTTTATATAATTAAGAGAGTGCTATGCGTTAAAAGGCTTGTAATGAATAATCAGCAAATTCTCCAAGGCGACTCTAAATGACAAATTTACTACATGACATTTGCCTATTTCAAACTCAACTTTCTGGATTGTATGTCACAACGCCAAACATACAAATAAACTGTACCTGTTGAAGTTGGAATATCATGTAGGAATATACGAATACAAAGTTGTCAGGGGTATACATATTACAGCGACTAGCATATCTTTTCGTGTTACAAGCAAGTGTCTCTGTGAGGACATGCTGGTTTCACCAAACTTGTCAAAGATGGCAACCACGATCCCAAGATCCCATTTAAATGAATTTGTTTGTGGTTTCCATGGCCTGAACAGCGAGTCTATGAGGAAGTACACATTTCCTACACATTTCAACCATACTACCATATTACCAATATCTTAATTATGTTTTTGTGGTTATCAAATTATGACAAAATATAATATTTGTAAAATTGTCATATTGTCCTTTTGAAGCGTATCTCTGAAACTGATTTCACTCTTTTGAAGCTATTTTCTTTTACCAATGTTGAAAGTAAGGGTATATGAGTGAATTTAATTATTTGGTTTAAAAAATGATATTTCTTACAGTCACATTTATCATTCATTGCTTCCTTGTGTTAGTGTTACTTTTATTATCCAATCAGTATTGTGAATATCCAATGAGGGTGCAATATGCACACTGTCTGTGAAGCTTGCCACACCAGCATGTTCATACTTATATAGGGTATATATAGAGGCTTATAATAATCATTTTGGACATTGGAGGAAAATACAAATATTCAGAGTATTTCATTTTGGAATCTTAAATCTTACAATAAATTATGTCTAATGTCATGGACAAAATATTGTTACAACAAAGACAAGTACTCATTGAAGAGTTGGCATGCTTGGTCTTATCATGGTTTTGTAAACAATGAAGTGGGCGTGGCAGACACGTTTAATGTTGGAAACATTAATAATAAAAAAAATAGATATTATTTTTGTGAAACTTTGTGACAAGTGACAATACTGCAACAGACTTAAAGTACACAATAGAATGACAATTTTGATTTTATGATGTAGGAAGAGTGGTCCAATTCTTTTTTAAATTCACGATTTGATTCCTGGGAGTAGTGTTATTGTAAGTGTCATTACTCAGTAACGAAGCATTGCAAATAGGTACGAACACTTTTTACCTTTAGTTTTAACCTTCCTAATGACAAATAACAAAACTATTTTGAAAAAAATATTTAGAAATGTTTGCGCTACGTTCTATAATACATGGCCACGAATTCACCATCAGTCCTTTCAGTGGTTTTCAGTGTTTTTTACGAAGCAAAAGGAAAGTCTTCAATGCTGTGGCACTCAAAAATCTAAACTTATATAGTTTCATATCATTTAAATCTGCCTTCCTGCAATAAAATTTCACATAATAACTTGATAAAAACGATGTTAACAGCTGTAAATCGAGCGCAAATGATACGATATTACTGAAGGAAACTACGACAACAGAAACTTCCTGTCGAAATGTGCGCACGCATCTGCGGTTCGCGGTTCTATTTTTAGTAACAAATAAGATGGCTGAAATTTGTAACATCGTGTATTCGGAACAGACAAAAGGATAGCTGTTTGGAGTTATCTGCCCCTAGCTTCTCGCACCGAAAGCATTTGTTGGACGTCTTTTGATTGGCTAGCTGAATTGCGCCCGAACACGCTAGTGTACGCGGTGTTTTCAGACGGTTTAGCGTGGAAACCTCCGAACGATAGGTCACGAGTTCGTATCCCGGTAGATGCACTATTTTGCAATTTTTATTCCACGGAAAACCGTCGATTTTAATCAGACTGATTTAGTCTAGGATAAATACTTTTCATAAAATAATAAAGTTCTCATTGTATCAATGTCAAATTTCTCAACTTTATTTGAAATCATTTCATCTTGAAGTACATAATATAAATTTTATTTTCTGACTTCAATTTCACATAGATTTATTCGATTTACCTGTATATTATGTACATCAAATAAAAACGTTTCCCATAGATCGCCATGTTGAATTTTTCACAATTACGTCTATTTGTTGATCAAATTACTGTAATTCCCTAAAATGGAAATGGAAAATTAAACATAAATTATGAGGTTGTAGCCAAGATGATTCCTCAAAACCTTGATAAATGTAAATATAATCGGACAAAAATCATGGCCGTGTTCAAGATACTAGGTTTTAAAGTAATCGCTCAATGAGCGATTACCGTTAAACCTCTCTTGAACGCGATTGCTCAATGTACATAGCGCTACGTAGCAAGGCGAGCAAACTTTGAGGAATTTGCACTGTGTCGCTACGAAGCGCTTCATTTTGTTGAACCGCCGGCAGATCTATGAAAATTATTTATCCTAGACTAAATTAACATGCAAATCTATGGAAATAACTTCACCGTCCGTTAACTTATGCTATGTTATATAGGGGTGTAGGTTTTTTTTTTACCTACGTTTTACCTACGTTATCATTACGATATCGAGTTCCTGTGGGTGCATCCTAGTAACGCATGGTCTTCGATCTACAGTTACGTGCCAAAAGTATTGCAACAATCTCCGTTTTCCCAGAGGATCGCATGCTATTTTAGTGTAGCATAAATCATTTTCAAAATTTTGGCAGTGAACAAAAAGTGTTCAAACTTAACATGTTTGTTATCTAACATCTTGAGATTATGTTCAAATTCATTAAATTTGAGAATTGTTTCGGAAAACGGCAAAGTAATGACTAGGTATTTTTACTGTAACGTTACTTCCCCATTGCCACCATTATGTAAGCAGGCCTAAAGGACAGAAAAATTAACATAGCTCGGTAATCGTTTAACTATTTTGTAAATAACGTTGTATCCAAAATCATAAATTGTGTACGTGTTGCAGAGTAGATTTTCTGTTTTCATGACAAATTTCAGTAAACTATTTTGAAAATTGAAACAATTAAAATTATTTATGCTAGACTGAATTAACATGGGATCCTATTGGGAAACAGTGATTGTTGTAATACTTTTGGCACGTCACTGTACATTTAAAGAAATGGAACAATACTTTCCTTTGAGAATAACAATTATTTTAAACAAACTGTTTCCTTGAAGTAAACGGTGTTAACATCACTGTATTAACTTTTAGGAAATTTTTTTTAATTTTTTTTTTATGTTTTTATTTCCCATCAGATGTTTACATATACATGTTCATTGTTGTATACAACAGTAAAGTTGTTCACATATCAGTAAACTTTACACAAAGTTCCATTTTGCAGGTATTGAAGTTCATGGACAATTGCAAGATTTTATGGCTTTCAAAGTCTTATCTGTATTATTTACAAAAATTATATCTCGTTTTCTAAATGTCTAAATAATGTGTGGAAGGAAGACCAAAATGAATAGAATCTGGGCTGTCTATTATTTGTAAAGGCAATGTATTTACATGCCTGGTAATATCTTAGTATTTCCTTTTGGATACATTTAAACTTCGGTATCTTACCTTTTCTGCTTATTGCATAGATATTTTGTTTCACTAGTAGACAAATGGCATTTAGTGGGTTATTATTTCTTCCCTTAAATCCAAAAATTATATTTTCCGTTGTTAAATCAATAACTCCCTCAGCCAGGTTTTCTAACCATTTAGCCAATTCCTTCCACACTTTACTAGTATATATACAATCACATAATAAGTGTATTGTGCTCTCAGGCACTTGTTTGCAGAAAGAACACAATGGTGAATCAATATATCCAATCTTATGTAAAAAAATGTTGGTTGTCAAAATATTCTGATTGATCTTATATTGAAACCATTTTAAGTTAACACTTTGCGTACATCTATTAGCCATCAAATTACAATTTTCCCATTCATTCTGTTGGAATTCCTTATCAAATATATCTTCCAATTTTAATTGGCCATTAGATTTTGTAAAGCTAAATTGGCATAATATTTTATAAAAATGTTTACTATTGTCTATAACTGAGATATTGTATGGAAGAATTGGGAAAGAGTGTATATTTTTCAACTGATTGGTAGTGAAATTATATTTTTTCAAATATTGAAGTACAGTTCTCTTCAAACCTTGATATGTAAGAAAGTTTAGACAAATATTGTATTTGTTAATCAATTCTTCTAAAGAGAGGATGTTGCCATCTTCCTTCATAATGTTTCTCAGATAGGTTATACCCCTTTCTTCCAATTTTTTGTAAAATACTGTTTCCCCGCCTATCAAGATGTTGTTATTGTACCAAAGCGATTGATTTAAAACATTAGAGTAACACTTTTCATCCTGGTAGCATATTGTTAGATACTCTGCCCATGCCTCAACAACATCCTGCCAAAAGTGGTTTGAAATAGTAGGCACCATACTTTTACCAATATAAATACCATCAGCAAGCCATAGTTTCTGAATATTTGGAATATATAAGGCAGCATTTTTACTCCATATAGAACTGTCATATAGCAATCTTTTAATCCATGTAATTTTTTGAGCTTTAATAATATTTTTCACTATTGGAACATTGATTCCTCCATTTTTAGGAGTGGATGAAATAATATTTCTTTTAATTTTATCTTTTTTGCCCTTCCAAATAAACTTATAACATCTCTTCTGAAATGCCTGGATAATATCATCAGGTGGGCTTGGTATTGATGAAAATAGATGATTTAATTTTGAAAGCAACAAGGACTTCAACACCACATTTCTACCCATAGGTGTTATTAGTCTTGCTTCCCAACTATTCATTTCTCTCTCAATTTTCTCCAGCTTATCGGAATAGTTAATGCCTACCATTGACTCTAAATCAACATCAAACTTAATACCTAACAAAGTAAATTGTGATTGTGTCCAATCTAGATTATAATCCTTGCATAGCTTGAGTCTAGATCTCTTTTTGGATCCTATCCATATCAGTCTAGTTTTGTCAGTATTTACTTTAAGTCCAGAAAATCTTGCAAAAAAAGATAAAGTATTGAGCACTGCATATAGGCCTTTTTCCGTACCGTCTAATGTCAAAGATGTATCATCAGCAAACTGTGACAAAAGACTTTCAATGTTGCCAATTTTAATACCCTTAATCTTCTTATCTTTTCTAATCATTAGTGCTAAAATTTCTACACATAAAATAAATATATATGGCGAGACCGGATCTCCTTGTCTGCAACCTCTGGTTATTTTGAAGAATGAGCTTCCAAATCCATTAACAAGAACACAAGATTCAATATCATGTAAAAGAACTGAAATCCATTTTTGAAGACTTGGACCAAATTTGAAAAAAGAAAGTACATTTTTGATAAAATTTCTATCTACCGAATCGAAGGCTTTCTCAAAATCAATCATTAACAGAAGGCCTGGAACCTGATATGTCTCAGTGTAGTCCATAATATCATAGATAAGTCTAGTTACCTCACCTATATATCTACCCGGGACAAAGCCTTTTTGATTTTCATTAATAATTATTGGTAGTATGGGTTTAATCCTGTTTGCAATGACTGCAGATGCAATTTTATATGCAGTATTTAATAGACTTATGGGGCGCCAAGACTTTAGAAACTGTTTAGGCTTGTTGGCCTTCGGTAAACATGTGTTTAATCCTTGTTTTTGTGTAACCGACAAAGAACCATTCTCATATGCGTAGTTTAGTGAGCTTATCAAATATTTATTTAAGTCAATCCAAAAGAACTTAAAAAATTCAGTAGTGAAACCATCCGGACCTGGAGATTTTTCATTTTTCATTTTTTTCAGTACACTCAGACATTCGTCATAAGTTATTTTACCCTCTAAATTTATTGATTCTTCAGCAGACAATCTTTGAACATTTGTATCAGAGAACAAATTCTCGAGATCAATATCTGTACACTCTTCTTTAGAGTACAATTTGTTATAAAAAAGTTTAGTTTCTTCAAGGATGTCATTTTGATTATTTACTACAGAGCCATCATTTCTTTCAAGTTTTGTGATAGATTTATTTAAAAAATTCCTAGTTTCTAAATGTAAGAAATACTTACTTGGTTTCTCACCATGTTCTATCCATGTTGCTTTTGATCTAATAAAAAGTCCTTGAGTTTTTTCCTTGTTTATTTCTTCTAGTTGCGATTTTGTGTCCTTAATCTTTGTTAGGATATCCTCTTTAACAGTGATATTTTCCTCATTATCTATTTCAATTTCCAATTCTTGCATTTTACTCTCAAGTTCTGATTCTTCCTTAATCCTCTTTTTCTTCTTAGTAGATGAATACTAAATAGTCATACCCCTTATTTCAAGAAGTAGCATTTCCCACAGTAACTGATCATTCAGTTCATATTTTATATCTTCTACTCCCTGGTTGGATATTTGATACTTTTCTAGGGTTGTCTTTATTGTATTTTTAACCTTGCTGATATATTCCTTATCATGCAGTAATGAATTGTTGAACTTCCAAAATCCTTTACCCCTTTCCATCTGTGATGAATTAATTGTGATAGTTACAATTGAGTGGTCCGAGTTGATGCTTGGAATGATATCTGTATCTGAGACAGAGTACATCAAATTATGTGAAATTAAAACAAAGTCTAGACGTGACTGTTTTAAGGGTGTTGGTTGTCTCCATGTAAAACGCCTTTCATTAGGATGAGACTCTCGCCATGGGTCCTTTAAGTCCAGTAAATCGATTATCTCCATAATCTCATTTCTAGCTTTAGGATTATTTATATGTTTGTAGTTATACGTATCCTTCACTGTGTCTAGTACTAGGTTCCAATCACCACAGATTATAGCTTTCTCACTTTCGAAGTTTTCTATAATATTTTTGATATGTTTATAAAAATCCGGTTCATCAGTGTTTGGTCCATACAAGTTGACTAAGGAATATACA
Source organism: Gibbula magus (assembly GCA_936450465.1). Taxonomy (NCBI): domain Eukaryota; kingdom Metazoa; phylum Mollusca; class Gastropoda; order Trochida; family Trochidae; genus Gibbula; species Gibbula magus. The sequence goes on along the minus strand of OW388295.1, from coordinate 30,129,052 downwards.
ATTTCATTTATTCTTAGTTTTAATGCAACATAATTTCCTTCTTTTTCATCTACTGCTGTTTGTATAACATCAAAATGAAAATCATTATTAAAAAGGATGGCTGTCCCCCTGGCATTACTTCTATAATGACTGAAATAGCATTCGTTATATCCCCATTGTTGCTTAATCATTTGTTCTAATTCCTTTGTAAAATGTACATCTTGAAGACAAAAGATCTGTGCCTTCTTTTTCCTCAAAAATCTGAAAATCTGTTTCCTTTTAAAACTATTATTTAGGCCTCGACAGTTTAAGGATATAAGTTTAAACTTTTCCTGATTACCCTTCATTTAAACATATTAAATTGTAATAATAAGTTAAAAAACCTTGTTTTCCAAACCTGCAAAGGTAAACAATACATCTATTTGTTATATAGCAAACATCTAGGGTTTTCATTTGTGTATCTGATATATATGTAAACACTGCAAACATAATTGGGATTTCCTTGTAGTTTCTGCTTTGGGAAACAAAAATAAAAAGGAGTAAAACTAAAATAATTAATGTTACTTGCCCCATATTGCCCTCGGCATTTGCTCCCCATGTTGTTTAATAAGTTGGAAAATGGTTGATACCAAATATATATTGAGCTTAATTATTGTTTAAATCATACAGTGGAAGTCAGTATCGCTACATCATACACATGATACATATCAATATTCATATTTAAAATAAATACCAAAAGGCACTTTTAATTTTATAACAAAATTTAGTCAAGTTTAAATCATATATGCATTTTACTTTCAACACCAAGAAAAACAATTGCATGAAGCTCTCTTAAAATATCCTTGGATGAAACAGGTACACTTCCTGTTTGAAACTTGAGGTGCACATTTTTTAACTATCTACTTGGTAGCATGTCCACAAGTTCACGTTACTTCCCCATTGCCACCATTATGTAAGCAGGCCTAAAGGACAGAAAAATTAACATAGCTCGGTAATCGTTTAACTATTTTGTAAATAACGTTGTATCCAAAATCATAAATTGTGTACGTGTTGCAGAGTAGATTTTCTGTTTTCATGACAAATTTCAGTAAACTATTTTGAAAATTGAAACAATTAAAATTATTTATGCTAGACTGAATTAACATGGGATCCTATTGGGAAACAGTGATTGTTGTAATACTTTTGGCACGTCACTGTACATTTAAAGAAATGGAACAATACTTTCCTTTGAGAATAACAATTATTTTAAACAAACTGTTTCCTTGAAGTAAACGGTGTTAACATCACTGTATTAACTTTTAGGAAAATGCTATGAAGCCAGAGATAGTGAGTCAACACTCCCCAATGCAAATGCAGAATCCCTTTGCAACTGTACACTGAAACCAACCAATCGTACAGCCTGTGTGGATTTTGTGTTTTGTTTATGAATGAGTGTTTGTATTTCAATGATAGATAACATGTAATGTCATTTACTTATTTATATTGCAAAGTAGCACTTAGAGAGAAACAATTAGTGTGTATATATTCTCTCTGCATGATATAATACTTTATGGTAAGATATGGTGTGGTATTTGATAACTTATATAAACATATATTTATCATGGTCTTACCCATTTAGCAATTGAAATGTTGTCTTATCCGTGGCAACAGCATGGTGCAGAGATAGCCAAAGTAAAGCTATATAGTTTCGCCTTAAAGGTACATCCATTGTGTTTCATAATATTTAATTAGGCTGTAATACGTTCCGACTCACCATATGTGTTGTTTACAGTGCAAATAAATTAACCCAGGTTGCATATTCATCCGTAATCGCCACATATATCTAATAACTAGTTTCCATTTGAATTAAAGATGGTATTTAATCCCCTTTACTCCCCTTTACTCCGGATTAAAATAGCAATTAATTTACATCAGAGGAGTAAATATCACATTTAATCATATTTACTCTGAGATTAAATATTTGTGAAGGTGATTAAATAAGATTATTATTTTTTTAAATATTCAGACAAGGTTTTTTTGGCGATATTCTAAGAAAAGTATATAATTTCAACAAAAAGTAACTTTATTGAAAACAAAATTGCTTTGAACATTGCTTTAAAAATTGCGTTAATGAAAAGTTACTTTGATGTAAAGAAATGGTTTTAAAGAAAAAAAAGTGACTTTCATTGAGAAAATGACTTTGATGAAGACAAAATGACTTTGATGAAAACATAATGACATTGATGAAGATATTACTTTGATGGAAAAAAAAGACTTTGCTGAAAAAATTATTTTGATGAAAATATTTGCTTCAATGGAAAAGATAAAAGTGACCTAAATAGAGAATATGACTTTGATGAAAAAAATACTTTAATGAAATAATTGACGTTGATGAAAATTTGACTTTGATGATATAAATGACTTTGATGAAGAAAAAATGACATTGATGAAGATATTGACTTTGATGAAAATAAAAGACTTTGCTGAACAACTTGATTTTGATGATCTTTAATTTTTTTTAAATGATTTAGGAAGAAATTCTCTGAAAAAAATTACTTTGATGACAAAAATGACATTGATGAAAAAAATTACTTTGATGATAAAACTGGCTTTGATGAGATAAATGACTTTGATGAAGACAAAAATGACATTGATTATTCGTCATTTTACTGATATTTAAGCTTATCTAGCCTGAAGGGCCCATTGGGCTTATGACATGGCTAACAATACATCGTAGTATCGAGATACTGACATCCTCACCTCAATATTGAGTATCGATACAGAAACATTCTATACATTATATTTTAATAAAAGTATCGGGAAGGTTGGTATAGATGTGTCGCCATCAATGACGATATATCCCAATACATTTTTCTTACTAATAATCATACATTCTCTTTCAAAATTAATTGTACTAAGGTAAATACAAATCGATTAAATGTCTTTTCAGAGTTGAATATCAAGTTAATAATATTAATATATATTAATAATATTTGCACATTCTGTGTTAAGTTTAACCTTCGAGGTGAATTCATTTGTATTTCAAAGTAATAAACGGGTATCGGAATATTATAGTATCGTCACTTTTGCATCGCGATAATAATCGTCTAGCATGTTACTTATCAATACATGTTCAATATATTGTATCGCTAGATAAAAATGATATCGCCTTACAAACCTCCAGTGACATCACACCACTATACTGCCTATACGCAATAATTCCCATGTGGATGTAATTCTAACGTAATTTCCCTCTACCCAGAGCAATTATCTTAATAATACCACTCTTATATCTCTATTTAATACTGAAATGTTAAGTTTAAGATGAAAGTTGGTGTATGTTGTGTCTAACTCTATTGGAAAACAACTGTTAATTCAAACATCAATCTCCAAATGTTTTTGCAATAACCCGTTTCGAACCCAAAACATCCACATTCCTGCACATCAAGCGTAGCGATGATACCACTGTGCTACAGGGACTAGGCTGATGAGGTTGTTTCCTAAGTTCCCTTATACCCTACTGCCTTTCACCAAAAGGGGATATTTTACGGACGACTCCTTTACTTTTTTGCACTATCAATTAGAATAGAGTAAACATAAAATTTAACCACGGGGTCGGTTTGTAAGCTTGATAAAACATACCATACCCTTAATAATAATAATAATAATAATGTCCATTTATATGGCGCTAAACTCCACTGAAGCGTGCTCATAGCGCATACAAGAGTCTGGTTTTCTATACAGAGAAGCTTAGTAGTACAGCTGAAACAGGTAAGTTTTTAAGAGACTTTTAAAATGTTCCAAAGAGTTGGCATCTTTGAGGGATTCTGGAATTGAGTTCCATTTTGTGGCAGCAGCAACACTGAAAGACCTATAACCAAATGATTTTCTCTTCCATGTTGGTATCACAAGTTTCTGTTGTTTTTCTGACCTCAGAGAACGCGCTGGAATGTACATGCACACAAGGTCACATAGGTATGGTGGAACAATTCCAAAGACACACTGATAAGTTAGGGTGAGGATTTTGAACTCCACCCTAGCAGCTACAGGGAGCCAGTATAGCGATTTGAGCACAGGTGTTATGTGCATTCTTGAGGGAGTTCTGGTGACTATCCTGGCTGCTTGATTCTGTATCTTTTGAAGTTTGCTGAGGAGCATTGTTGGAATGTTTACAAGCAGACTGTTACAGTAGTCAATACGGCATCGAGCGAGTGTTGCAGCTGCATCGAAGTTAATGAGATGACGGATCTTTCCTAGATTTCTCAGTTGCATGTAACAGTTCTTGCAAATACTGCTCACTTGCTGTTCCATTGTTAGTTCAGCATCAATTAGAACGCCAAGATTTTTTTTACAACAGGGGACATTTCAATGTTCGCCTGGTTAATCTGCAGGCCGACTTTAGACAACTTGGATATCTTGTTTTTAGGTCCAATAACGGCTGCTTCTGTCTTCTCCTCATTGAGCTGAAGCATATTGAGCGTCATCCATGTCTTAACATCAGATATTGTATGTTCCATCTTCTCCCATGCCCCGACCTCTTCATCCTGATCAACTTGGAATGAATCGTACATTTGGGTGTCGTCAGCGTACAGGTGGTTGTTCATGTCCTCTTCTGTTAGGAGCTGACCCAGTTGCTTCGTGTACAGAGTGAACAAGATAGGCCCAAGGACAGACCCCTGGGGTACGCCACTGGATAGAGGAACTTTCTCTGAGTGGACGCTCTTTACAACAACTGACTGATGTCTGTCTGACAGGTAAGAAGCAAACCATGCTAGGGCTGTGTCATAAACTCCAAAATCAGCCTTCAATCTGTCTAACAACTTCTGGTGATCAATCGTGTCAAAAGCTGACGATAAATCCAGCAACACGAGGAGAGATACTTTTCCAGAATCTGCTGCCATGCATAGATCGTTTATCACTCGGACAAGAGCTGTCTCCTGCCTGTTTCTGTATGCCGACTGAAATTTATACAGTAACTTTTCCTGTTCAAAATGCTCCAAAAGACGAATCTTCACCGCTTTCTCAAGTACCTTTGACAGAAAGGGCAGATTCGACACTGGCCTGTAATTTCGCAGGTTGTTGGCATTTGGAGATGGCTTCTTTAGCAGTGGTTTGATCGATGCAGTTTTGAACTGATATGGAACAGATCCTGTTTGAAGACTGGAGTTGATGATGTTGGTGAATACAGGACAGAGAACATCCATATATTCCAAAAGAAACTTTGTAGGAGCGGGATCCAACTCACAGTATGTTGGTTTGCAGTCAAACACAAGTTTAAGAACCTCTTGCTCCGAGAAAGGTTTGAATGCGTGTAACACAGTTCCAGTATAACTCTGGAACACCTTCAGAGATGGAGTTTCAGTTCCTTCACCTGACAGGTTTGTTCGAATGTTTTCTATCTTTGCCGTGAAGTGAGAGCAAAACTCATCTGCCAACTCCCTGGGATCTTGGGTATCTGGCATTACAACTTCTTTTGACCTGCCCATCAAAGAGTTCATGAAATTGAAGAGCGCTTTCGGCTTTCCTGAAAATCCATTTACTTTGTTGTTGCAGAACTCAATCTCAGTCTGATTAAAATCAACGGTTTTCCGTGGAATAAAAAATGCAAAATAGTGCATCTACCGGGATACGAACTCGTTCGTGGGTTTCCACGCCAAACCGTCTGAAAGCACCCCGTACACTAGCGTGTTCGGGCGCAATTCAGCTAGCCAATCAAAAGATGCCCAACAAATGCTTTCGGTGCGAAAAACTAGGGGCAGATAACTCTAAACAGCTATCCTTTTGTCTGTTCCGAATGCTTTCAAAACCGCAACCGTTTAAATACTATGATGTGATTGGTCAACTATTTGACTGGGTTTTGGCTGCGCTAAACTGGTTCTGAACACACGCCTATACGGGGTGTTCTCAGACCTTGTGGCGAGGAATCTACAGAACCTGTTCGTATCCCGGCAGATGCAAAATTTTGCAAATTTTATTTCTCGGAACAAGGTCGATTTTAATCAGACTGAACTCAATCTTGGCTTCTTTGATCAAAACGTTTGTGTTCCGTCTCGCGGTGACGTAAATCTGTCTGTCAATTTCTAATCTAGATTTACGCCATTTTCTCTTAGCTTTTCGCCTACTATAGCCTTCGCCTCGGAGATTGATTGTGAAAACCATGGAGCGTTCTGTTTGACCCTGACACATTTAGTAGAGTGCGGTGCATGTTTGTCAAGTAACCCCACTAGTGTTGTATTCAAAGTCTCTACTAGCGCACTGGGATCCTCGGACTCTTTTGAGACTATGTCAGAGCTCAACAAGTCATTTCGAAATGCTTCTTTCGAGATAGCTTTTATATTCCGACATTTGACCTCAACTACACATTCAACTTTTCGGTCAAAGTTCAAGTCTAAATCTATCCATGAATGGTCTGACATCTGGCGATCAACAACATCCAGTGACTGAATGAAGGTGTCGTTGGCTCTAGTGAGAACACAATGAAGAATATGTCCTCTTGCATGTGTTGGTACATGGACATGCTGGGTTATTCCAAGCACTTCAAGTACTTTATACATCCTCCTCACTTCCGGCTTCTCCGGACAGTCAAAGTGAATGTTCATATCGCCGACAACCAGTAATTTACCTCTTTTGACATTCAAACTTTCGATGAATCCAGAAAATTCCTCAAAGAATAGTTTATTTGTCAACTCATTTGATTTAGAAGGTGGGGGACGATATATGCAAACTGTCCGTAACGTCTGCGTTAAACCAGAGATTAACACCTCTATATGTTCAAACGATTTCAGAATACAGTCTGAAATTATCAGTTCAATCTTCATACCTTGTTTGGAGATACCCCCGCCTGATTTTATAGCTCGTGGTATATGCTTGAAAATGTATCCATAAGGTGTGACGTCAGCAATTATGACGTCATCACCAACCTCTTTCAGCCATGTTTCAGTCACGAACAACACATCCAAGTTGAGGTCCAAAATTTCTGTTGCCAATTCAAGACTTTTATTGAGCACAGATCGGACATTCACACCTACTTGACGAATGTTATGTATGTTATGATACCCTTACCTTCGGGATAAACACTCGGGGCTAACGTCCCTCGTGTTTATCCCTCGGGTTGCGGGTTTTAAATCTCATAAACACCCTTTGGCATGTTTTATCCTATACTCATTGACCACAATACACAGCTCTACTTTATTTGGACCGATCGGGTGAATATTTTTATAGTTATGGCCCCTGACTTATATATATCAGAAGACACTAAATAGACGGAGATTATCTGCACACTCGACATTAAAAACATATTTTTCTGGATTTTTCTTTTCATCTGATACTGATATTTAAAAAAATAGAGCCAGTGGCTCTGTAGCTCACCAGGCTTTAAACAATAAACTGAATGAAATTCAAACTGTAAATTTTCCAAGCAATTTATCACACATATAACAAATTTGAAGTACTTGAGAAAAAGATGAAAATAGTTTTATTTAGGTTGTGGCCCGTGACCCCAAATAGGGTCATAGGGGTCACCAAATCTACAATGTAGAATCCCCATTGGCCAAGTCCGCACACAACATTTCAGCTTTCTAGAGCTTTTCATACTTGATAAGAAGATGAAAATAAGTTTTTAGGTCATGACCCTGTGACCTACATTTGGGATCACAGGGTCACGAAATTTATAATTCCCTTTTTCCAACGAGTCTGTATATACAATTTCAGCTCTCTAGAGTCACTTGTTCTGGAGAAGAAGTCGAAAATGCGAAAAATTTACAGTACGGACGGACACCGGATACCATACCATGCAATAAGCCCATCGGGCCTTTCAGGCATGATGAGCTAAAAAAAAACACACACAAGCAGATTCAATTACAGACAAAATGTATGTTTATTCATAGGAAAACTTAGTCAAAATGAAAATGAATATTGTCAAACTAAAAAGTTCTATTCAAAGACGTTATATATGATCGACAACAACATTTGTACGCAATTATACATATTCTTGAATAGACTGTCGGTAGTAAATATATATATTTTTATATAACGTTAAATGGATATATATAATACGAAATGACACCAACTTTGCGTGATATTTAAAAAGATGAAAATCTAATAACTAAGGAATTGAAACTCTCAGGAGAAAGAATTTTCATCCCTTAATGCTTTATCAAAAAGTAACTTTAAAGAATTTAGATTGATAACTTGCAAAGCTCCTAAAAGCCTTTACATCTCATTAATTTAATGCACTTGACATTGCAGTTCGTACTAGTCTACCTTTCAACCAGCAATTAAAACATCGCTAATTAAACTAACAACCAGTTATTTTACCATGCATTGCTATAATCAAGGGAACAATTCACTGAAACGATATCTGAGAACGTTATTTCGCATAGATAAGAAATTAAACATTGATGATAATTTACTGATGTTTACTGATAATAATAATAATACCTTGTCCTTGTAAAATTTACTGATGCAAAACAGACAACTATCTTTTAAATACCAATAATCACATTTACCTTCACTCTACATATTTCTACGCGAAGATCCATCTCGGATATACTAAATTTGACTGAATACTGAAAATACAACGTAATGAGTCTGCACAACATCAAAAGTTAAAATACGCATACCAATGGTTAAAATATAACATCAATAACACGACTTCAGTTACAATTTAATGTAGAAAAATGCCCCTATATATTCAAATAACAGATATTGCATAGTACACATAAAGTAACATACAACGAGACAAAAACAATATGCATAGCAATATGTCATACAGAATCGAGAGAAGAAGATTTTCTCATACTCAAAGCTCGGCCAGACGATCGATACATCCTTGTACTACATCTTAAATAATAGACTTCTTCATTATCAAGGTATTGTATTTACCTGTAAGATCAGAATAAGGGTACCAATGTTGTCAAACTGGTTTTATAGCAAAATCAAATCAAGATAAATGATGGTTCAAGGGTCCGAGACGCTCATGATCAGAAGTTTGGTCGAGTTTGTCCCCAGATCCAATGCACCACCATTTAGTAAGCAGGTTGTCGTATGCTGCATCTTCATTGTTTCCATAGCATCAGGTAACACAATGTTTCCCCACCCATTCCCTACTATCAAATAACTACCCCCGTCTACATGATGTCGTCTGCTACATCCTCGTTGTTTCGGTAGTATAAGTGATGACAGTGATTAGTGAAAGTGATCCCCGCCCCCATTCCCCCCATCCCCATTTCCATCTATCAATTAACCATCTCCGTCTACATCATGTTGTCTGCTCCAACCTCGTTGTTTCGTTGACAATTTCCCCCATCCCGACTTCTATCAACAATTAACCATCTCCGTCTGCATGGTGTCGTCTGCTACATCCTAGTTGTTTCGGTAGTATCAGTGAAGACAATATTCCCTATCCTCACCTCCATCTATCCTATATCTATCTCCGTCTGCATGATGTCGTCTGCTACATCCTCGTTGTTTCAGAGTATCATTGAAGACAATATTCTCCATTCCCAACTCCCATCTACAAATATCCATCTCCATCTACATGTCGTCTGCTACATTCTCGTTTTTTTCGGTAGTCTCAGTGAAGACAATTTCCCCACCCCCCACTTCCATCTACAAATATCCATCTCAATCTTTATGTCGTCTGCTACATCCTCGTTGTTTCGGTACCACCAATGAAGACAATATTCCCTATCTCCCACTCCATCTATCCTATATCTATCTCCGTCTGCATGATGTCGCCTGCTACATCCTCGTTGTTTCGGTAGTATCAGTGATGACAAGGTTTCCCCAGCCCCCGGCTCCATCTATCAAATCATCTATCTCCGTCGTCAGGTTGTCGTCCTCCGCTACAACCTCCACGTTGTACCATATCTTCTTCCCTCGAGTCCAGCTGAACGAGTTGTCGAAACACAGCTCGTCTGTAATTCAACATGACCACATCAGTCGGTGCACTCTGAAACCACCGAGTTCCAATGGCAAGAAATACACAATCTCATGAAATAGTTCCAGAGAGCTAGGCCACAACGGAAATTATTTTTAAACAAATCAAGATCATTTTAGCAGTGTATAATGTTCTGTAGAGATCCAGATCTTTTACAACACAGGGTGGCATTTGACATGATTGATGTTAATGTCTCTACTTATTTCTCAAAATGTTACAGTGTGGCAGTACTATAGTACTTTAGTGGTAAACCATCATACAACCGTGCACATAACATGACACCTAATTGCATAGTATATGGTGAATGTGGAAGATTACCCTTGTACATTAATTTCCAATTAAGATGTTTAAGATGGTTTAATATTCTGAATATGCATGAACAACGTCTTCCGAAATTAGTCTACAATATGCTTTTCAATATGGATAATTAATTAGGACAACACACTTGGACAACTGATATCAGGAATTTACTGTTTTCTCATGCTTTTGTTTCATATGGATGTCTCAGACAATTGGTAACATGAACCGATTTATCAGTGAGTTTCGCCGTAGATTAATATATATGTTTAGTCAAGAATGGTCATCGACCCTAGATTCAAGCTCTCGATATGAATATTACAGGACCTTTAAAACGCTACTTCAGCCAGAAAAATATTTATCAATAATTAAAACATACAGTCTAAGAACAATGTTCGAAAGATTTCTTTTAGGTTTGTTAACTTTAATGGTCAATGAGGGAGGAAACTCGTCTATAGAGAAAGAAACAAGAAGTTGTCCTTTATGTAATCTCGGTATAGAGAATGAAATGCATTTCACATTAGTATGTCCATGTTATGTCGAGTTACGACTGAAATATATACCACCTCATTTTCTTGAAAAACAACCAAGAGATGCCTATATGTAAAATGTTTCAAACTAATAACGAAACTGTTATTGTTCAGTTGTCTTTATAAGTGAAGGATGCTTTAGCCAAAAGAGACTCTTATCAAACACACTGTATACCCTTGAATACTAATGTAAATATATAACAATGTTAATATACCACTGTAACTCTTCTGTATATGGGCCGGGGGCCAGATGATTAACATATTTTGACTACTTATTAACGCAAGACTTAACAATGGACTTTTCTAGAGCATTACCCGACAATAACTTAATTTAATAAACAACGATATATCCTGTCAATGACGAACACTGAGTTCTTTAAAAGAATGTGATGTTGATCAAGTTAGATGAACGTACACAATAACCAAACACTATTGACTAAACACAGTACATGAAAAAGGTGAGGTCTATCTAGTTTTAACCAGATCATGATGTGACAACGCTGTTTGAGTGGAACCTTGGTTAGCAGGCATCGGTATGATACATGTTTATCATGAACTTCACAAATAAAGGGACATCCGATTTGTCAGCTACCCCAATTGTTGGATAGTTAACATACGGTGGACCAATAATCACCTGAAAATGGACTTATTTTGAATCATGTGGCACCTGGGGTTTCTGACAAATGAATTTAATTTGCTGGGGATTACACTCTCGGCCAGAAGAAATACCTACGAGATATCTTATCAGATTTTGTGAAAAACAATAATGAACAGTTTAGCAATATTATAGCATTATGAAGTTGCACCATTTCTGCATAACATATTTAAAATTCAGAAGTTGTCATGTCTCAAAAGAACGGAGATTGTTGAAATGAAAGAACGGAAATTGTTCAGCTTTCGACCAGTGCTTGATCAGAATAACATTTGAAACCGATTTTGATACAACCACGAGCAATAATACAGGCAGACATTTGCATTGAAGTGGTGAGGAGGCTACAGATGTACGTGGTTACTGTGCGCAAGTGAATCAACAAGAAATAGCGGTATTCATTGGGCGTGTTTTTCAGGAATGTTATTGACTCGAATCACAGTTTTTCCACGATTTCAATTGACTTTAATATTAACTATTGTTCCAGCATAACGCGGAGACCGCCATTATTATATTTCAGAACTTATTATTTCATCTTTCATATTTTAAGGAAACTCAAGTAGGCGTTTCTTTTGGCCTACAGTGTACATCAAAAGCACAACACACCTATGACATGTAGTAGGTACAACAGGCGAATATAAACTGTAGCAGAAAATGTTCGTTGAGAGGAAATCTTGATCAGATGAACGAATTCGGTATTGATATAGTCATATAATCGTATGGTCATTATTATCCCCCTTATCAGATATTGCAATAACAGCCACTTCCAATTATGATCGTAGTTAAATAACCTTTTGCTCTAAATTGAATAAAATTAAGTAAGTTAAATGTGTAATGGGCAGGGTAAAACTATGGGGATTCGCAACTTTAATTTCATTATATATGTGATTTATGTGATAGATGCAAAGGTAGGTTTTCACTGCAAACAGACTCGAGTTCAGTTCACTTTACCCGCATCTGTAAGTGTATCCAGTGTTTTAATCCAAAATAATCGAGTGTCGACCAACACAATCCATCAGTGCAAGTAACATGCATACTTCGACCACACATGCAATATACAACATTTAACATGGTCGCCTATTGGCATGGTAACCTACTGCTAGCTGTTGCCATAGTGACCGTGAATGACGTCATCAGAAAGAACCTCTATGTTATAATGCACGACCTTGCGACGGAAGAAACTGTATTTGTTATCAAAGCGAACCACGTCTGAAGTGAAAGGGTCAAGGCGAGGAGGGTTAGTAGATAGAAGCAACAGGGTTAACATGACGTCACAGTGTCATACCGATGTATGCGTATCCATCATACATTTTCGCTAAATGCATTTTCAAAATTCTTAGATATTCTGTCACTTTACATCTGAGGTAGGAATATTTTAGAATATCTGAAGAGAAAGATTGGCACGATAAATAGAGCCTAGACAGTAATATCATTGCATAATTATAGAAGATATAGAAACATCATCGTGCTATGAACTCTTTGATAAACTCCATTCAGTTCAAACATATAATTTGTAACAAATTTACCTCTAAAACTTTTCATTTACATTTTCAAAGAGCGTTATCTTGAATTCCGTATGTAAATCGTCAATCTCGTCAGTAACTACGATTAACATTAAATACTAACTTTTATTTATTTTGATTGAATTAATTAGCAATGAAGATAGATTTCTTCCTTTATTTCACGTTCCAGCTTATAATGACCTCAATACACAATAGCAAAAATAGAGCCACTGGCTCTGTAGCTCATCAGGTATTATATATAACATGGTTATATTTTGGATAACACTACCTTCAATAGTACAAATTCTTGTACTTTTTCGGGCCGAGTCCCATTCGGGATTCAAACCCACGCCCTCAGAGTAAGGCAACTATCGCCAGTATTTTGTCGAGGCGAAATGGTCGTGTGGTAAGCTGTTGGTACAGTCAATGCTGGCGATAGTTGCCTTACTCTGAGGGCGTGGGTTCGAATCCCGAATGGGACTCGGCCCGAAAAAGTACAAGAATTTGTACTATTGAAGGTAGTGTTATCCCAAATATAACCATGTTATATTTCTTCACTATCTAAATGGCAAGTATTTCTAAGGTATTATATACATAACTAATTCCAAATGCCAATTTCTAGGTGAGAGGTACAAATAGAACGTACCTTAAATGGAGAAGATGAAATACATGTAGGTCTCAAGGTGCTTACCCCTCTGACCTACTTTTGAGGCTAGAGATAAAATCCGCTACAAATAAAGACACACTTGAAGATTTAATTGATCAATGTTGTTTCCTTTAAATTACCTCCCTTTGAAGAGCACATACAATCTCAAGATTAAAAAAAACAACAATTTTTTAGGTCATGACCTCTGTGACCTATATTTGGGGTCGCAGCTTTCTAGACCTATTGGTACTGGAGAAGAAGATGAAAATAGGTTGTTAAGGTCGTGACCCCTGTAACCCTATTTGGGGTCACAAGGTCACCACATTTACAATTTAAACTCCCCATTGGCCAAGGAGTCTGTACATAACATTTCAGCTCCTAGACCAAGTGAATCTGGAGACGAAGAAGAAAAAGCGAAAAATTTACAGACGGACGGACGGATTGACGGTTGGACAGACGGACGCCGGACACCATGCCATGCCATGCCATAAGCCCATCGAGCCTTCCAGGCCAGATGAACTAAACAGTTAACTCAATTCTAGTAATGAGTATAATAAAGCGAGCTCTGTTTTCAATGTTCATGTTTCAGAGCTTGAGGACCATTACTTACAAGTTCCGGTTTCCTGACAGGTAAAACTGCCATCTTCCGGCACCATGTGACTGTTGACTCGCTCAAGGGGGATAACTGGCACTCGCTCGTCGTTCTTGAGTAGGAACACGCCGAAGTTGATGTCGAAATCCTCTGTCTTGAACTCCCACCTGAGAACAGTGAAGTAGTTTCATTAGGAACACAAAACATCACCTGGTTAGTATAACCACCAAGAGGAAACGTTGACGTTGAAGCAAGGACTGCGATAGTGTCCTTTAGTTTGACTTGGTATGGCGTGGTTGGTATTAGATCCTTCTTGGTCAAGAGAGGATGTACCAGCTTATATATAACAAAACTCAACGTATGACACGAATTATTTCTTTACCATGCCTTTCTAAAACACAGACCTCTACATTCTCGATAATCCAGAGTATACGCTCCGATACATCTACTCAGTATAAGCGTATACTCTGGATTATCGAGAATGAGACCTCTATAAAGGACTTGATCTGAACACCATGTACTGGGTACATTTGAACAGAGGTGATTCTACCTCATACCATAACCTATCCTAATTACATTCAGATATATTCACAGGATTCACATAAGCACACTGCCACCTCTGTGAACCCTGGACTTGAGGAGATGACGTTTAGGTAACTAAGCCACGAAACTGAGTTGCTTCTACCACCATGTCGGGGCGGGAGTGGTTAGCGCGTTCGGCTTCGGATCTGCAGTTGAGAACTGTTCTACACGCAATAAGGTTTGGTGCAATGCTACACTGAATTTCAGCGTAGTACCACCCATGGTTCGCTAGTTCCAGCCGTTGCTCGCAGGTTTCACCGCAATGCATAGCCACATGGCGTTGCGGGCTTTCTCCCTGCCGTAATGCTAGCAGCCGCGATATAAGTGAAATAATCTTGAAAGCGGCGTTAAACACCAACTCACCTCACCTCACCTCTACCACCATGTCAAAACATTATTTCTTTACGTCCAGATGTCCACACATAACTCACCTCGGGTCACTGCCAGTCCTGTGTACCCTGGACTAGATATGAAGCTCAGCCAACTGATAAACCGAACTGAGTTGCTTCTACCACCATGTCAGACTTTCATTACGTCCAGATATCATATTTATAGATTAACAGAACTCGTCTTGACCACACTGCCAACCCTGTCAACTCTTTGTTGGAGATGAACCTCAACTATTACAAGAAACGGAGTTAATTCTAAATTAGCACCATGCCAGAACAATGCCTCACGCCCAGATGTCATATTGATATGTGTACAGAACTCACCGGAGCACACTGCCCACCCTGTCCACCCTGTACTGGAGATGGAGCTTGTCCCCCCGGGGCACGGTGGCGGTGGTCATCCTGTCCATGTCTGTCTGACCCTGGAGGTAGTAGGACTCGGGCACGTCTCCTCCTGCACAGATCTGGAGGTGAAGAGATTAAATGTTTGAATGTCGTAAATGTGTGTACTGAATATTACATCATTGTAAGGACTATGTAAAATTCTTGATCATTGCGATGTCTGAATTATATCCGTGTTGACACCCACTAGAACCTGATGATCTAATGTTCTTTGAGGAGTACAGGGTCCACTTCCTCAAAGCACATTAAGTCACTGCAAGGCAACCAGGGTGTAATGTTAAAAAATGCGAGTTAGTAAATTCTGTTCTAATGTTGAGTTGTGTGTGGTGGATAAGGCACTGCAAATAAAATGTTGGAATTTTTTTCGAAAGAATTCGTCTTGAGCTTTGAGTTTAACATCTTATTGTTGATACTTGCATATTCGGAAATGATTGCAACGGTTATGTCAGATAAGACGCTTGCATTTCTTTGATAATAAGCATTAAATTGTCTGGTGAGGAAGAAGGAAATGACGATGGACAGATGACAAAATAGAACTATTGAAGGATCCATTGTTTCATGCAGAGCGTAGTTTCAAAGAAAAATGATTATTCCAACCATTTCAGAATTATGACTTCCGAGGAATATGGTTTAATGAAGGAATTTCTCGCGTCATTATGATACAAAACTCAATATAGGCATGAATACAAGGAACGATGTAACGGTTCCAATACAGCACTCACAATATCTGGACAGTAGGGGTCCCCATCAGGTCCGGCGAGAGATCCACCCAGAGCCACAGGTAGGTTGTCTGCCTCGATGTGCTGGAGCAGCGACTCCTTGAAGTTACCTGTAATTACAGAAGGTACAGTGAGTCATCTTTTTAAATTGAAAAATAGAGCCATTGGCTCTGTAGCTCACCAAACTTTAACAATAATCAAAATAAATTTCAAAATTTTCCAGGAGAATATATCACAGGTATATAAATTTGAAGTACTTCCGAAAATAGTTTTTTTTTGTGTGACCCCTATGACCCTATTTGAGGTCATTGGGTCACCAAATCTACAATTTAGAATCCCCATTGGCCAATGAGTCTGCACACAACATTTCAACATTTCTCTAGACCTTTCGGTACTGCAGAAGAAGATGAACTAGGTTTTTAAGGGCGTGACCCCTCTGACCCTATTTAGGGCCATGGGGTCACCAAATCTACTAGTCTCGACGGACGGACGCCGGACGGACGCCGGACGGACGCCGGACGCTATGCCATGACATTAGCCCAATTAAAAATAATTATAATTAAAACTAACATAATAATAAATCAGACTAAGACCACTACACGCCGAGTATCAACAAAACACGATGTGCTACTGTCCCTTTAATACTTTTTAAATATAATAAATAGTAGTTGTAGAAGTAGTATTGTTGATAGTGGTAGTGGGTGTAGTGATTGTAGTAATAACAGTAGTGGTTATTGTATTTGTAGAAGTAGATGTAATAGTAGTCTCACCGCACAAGTACATTTTAAAACAATATAAAACCGTGCGTCCAGTCAAAAAACTGTCTTACAATGTATAATACAGCATGATAACATATTTCACGATAATAAATATATTAATACAACAAGTACATACATGTCGATGGCATTTCTATGCTTAAAACATATTTAGAAAAGAAGGTAAACTATCTTCACTTTCTCTTCATGTGTACTGTACCTCCGACAACGTGGATCTTGTTCTTCATATCCTCGCTGATGAGCGGACGGCTGATACGCCACAGGAGGGGGAAGATACGGGGAGCTGGGGGACAAGATATACACAATAATCAAACAGGAAAACTAGCTTTGGTCGTCTTGAACCAACAGTAGCGTCAGTCGATCATGTTAAGATAGTCAGGTTTCGATAGATTGAAGTGTAACCATCTCTTAGAAGAAGGGCCTCTGAAACCATATCAGGACATGATATTCCGTTAACTTGAGCTATCAAACCAGAGCTGATGTGATGAATTGTGATGTAAGGAATTTTAGAGCACCATGGAATCCTTGCACAAACCATTAGTTAACCTCAACTCCAATTCTTTAGCATAAGGCTGAGAATACCTCACTTAATTATCATTTACAATTCATTAGTTCATTATGTACAATTGAATACTAGTTCATTACGTGCCATTAATGATGAGTTCATTAATTATAATTGAATAATAGTTCATTTTGTAAAACTGAATAAAGTTCATTACACAAAATCAATTTTTAAAAATTTAATTACGTACCATTGAATCAGAGTTCATTACGTACCATCGAATACAAGTTCAAAAGTACCATTGAATACTGTAGTACTGCATTACGTACCATCGAATACAAGTTCATTACGTACCATTGATAGTTCATTACGTACCATTGATAGTTCAATATGTACCATTGATAGTTCATTACGTACCATTGATAGTTCATTGCGTACCATCGAATACAAGTTCATTACGTACCATTGATAGTTCATTGCGTACCATCGAATACAAGTTCATTACGTACCCTTGATAGTTCATTATGTACCATTGATAGTTCATTACGTACCATTGATGACAAACATGCGCTTCATCATCTCAGGGTAGTTGTCCTCGAGGAGCGAAACCAGGTGTAGATACATCTGCAGACCTGTAATAGTCATAGTGATGTCATTAACATCTGCAGACCTGTAACAGTCATAGTGATGTCATTAACATCTGCAGACCTATAACAGACATAGTGATGTCATTAACATCTGCAGACCTGTAACAGTCATAGTGATGTCATTAACATCTGCAGACCTGTAACAGTCATAGTGATGTCATTAACATCTGCAGACCTGTAACAGTCATAGTGATGTCATTAACATCTGCAGACCTGTAATAGTCATAGTGATGTCATTAACATCTGCAGACCTGTAACAGTCATAGTGATGTCATTAACATCTGCAGACCTGTAACAGTCATAGTGATGTCATTAACATCTGCAGACCTGTAACAGTCATAGTGATGTCATTAACATCTGCAGACCTGTAACAGTCATAGTGATGTCATTAACATCTGCAGACCTGTAACAGTCATAGTGATGTCATTAACATCTGCAGACCTGTAACAGTCATAGTGATGTCATAAACATCTGCAGACCTGTAACAGTCATAGTGATGTCATTAACATCTGCAGACCTGTAACAGTCATAGTGATGTCATTAACATCTGCAGACCTGTAACAGTCATAGTGATGTCATTAACATCTGCAGACCTGTAACAGTCATAGTGATGTCATTAACATCTGCAGACCTGTAACAGTCATAGTGATGTCATTAACATCTGCAGACCTGTAACAATCATAGTGATGTCATTAACATATGCAGACCTGTAACAGTCATAGTGATGTCATTAACATCTGCAGACCTGTAACAGTCATAGTGATGTCATTAACATCTGCAGACCTGTAACAGTCATAGTGATGTCATCAACCATAAACATCTGCAGACCTGTAACAGTCATAGTGGTGACATCAACCATACACCTGGAGTATTTTTGACACACATTAATCTAATGGGCGATAGACTGGATTTTGGTAAGAATACAATGACAATGACATCCGTTGCATTTGCTTTCACTTTTCACTATAGTTATAGTCACTCGGTTATCCATGGCTTTATATATGCTCCGTTACTCTCCTCTATATCACCCATGGGAAATTTCATCAAAGAAATCTGTACTCAAATTACCCTCCCTTGGCTGGCGTGAGCCAATCAAACCGCTACGCAGCTTTGACCTGCGAGCCAATGACAATTCATATCACTTCGTTGCAAAGCACGCGAGGTCACTTTGTTAGCCATCCGTCACCGGTTATCTCCCTTGACCATTTCCGTCTTATCGTATTGAGTATTTTCTTTGGTTACTGACTTTGTCACGCCGGCCAAGGGCGGGTTATTTGAATACAAATTCTCCTGATAAGGTTTCCCATGGGTGATATAGTGGAGAGTAACGGAGCATATATAAAACCATGGGTGACCGAGGATGGTAGCATATATAAAACCATGGGTAACCGAGGATGGCTGAGGTTAAAACACCGGCTTAGATTTGACTCTAAGCAGTACATGTTTCACAACCTTGCTGCTGAAGCTAACTGGAGTCTGGATCGCGCGACTGCCATCAAATCAAAAGGTATGTCCAGTTTCTTCATTCAACAGTATACCAGTTATATCATATAAGACGCTATTATTGCACATGTTGCGTTGTTTGAGTGCACAGTATACGTACCTGGTCTCCACAGCATACGGCTGCTGACTCCCTCCATGTCGAAGATAACAGTCAAACCGTGAACTCGTCGTCCCAGCTGTAACACACACCTCACACTATATATACACACACACCAATAAAGCTAACTAACTTATAAACTGAGGTACAAAAGAAACTTCACACCCTGTTGTTTCACTTATACAGTAAAATTAACAAAACAAATTGATATGATAGAACCGGGATATTATTTAATGTTCAATGTTGACTGATTCGGCAAACAATCATACTCGTTTTTTTCCCAACAATATGCAGAGTTAGAGTCCCTGAAAGAACCAAGGGGTATAAAATCATTTTTACACCAAAATGACCCCTACCATGTTTATAATGTTGTAAGCGTGTGCATTATGAGGCACATCTATTTATTTTCACTTAGCAGATGTCTTACATATGTTGATGCACAGTTGTGTTTTATCCAAATTAATTTTGGAAGAATTTATGAGTTTAAAATTTCATTTTTTCCAAAACCATATAATTCCTTGGCTGATAACTAAACGCCTGCACTTTTCAGTTTTAGAGTACGACTTAAGATATTTGTAATTGAAAATCAAACATATGATAAAACCAACTGAGGTGTAAAGTTTCTTTTGTACCTCAGTTTATTAGGCACTTTCAACGGTTACAATGCCTTTCCAGTAATATATAATATTGGAATGATGCATAACTTCAAAATGTAACTTCGTTTCATTGCTGAATTAACATTATCATTATGATTATCTTATACACAGTCGTGGGGATTGACTATGGTTGACAGTAACACTGTGGATCCTCTTGACTCAAACTGTACTGGACTAAAGGTCCAAATATCTCGGTCACCCTGTACCTTCTCCGAGAGGTCCGCCCAGTCTCGGACAGTCTGCTCACAGTGCAGTATCTTCGTCTTCTCCAGGTCCAGTTTCTTACAGGAGTACATTAGTCCCTTCATATCCAGATGTCCGTAGCGCTCCACGCGTATCGGGGACCCCTCCTTGTCGTGTCCACAGAACCCTCCTGTCAGGTACTTCTGTATCACCTGGGAGGGAACAAACATTTAGTCTATGGAATTTTATTAATTACTGCACCCTCATCTCTTTGATCTTATATCTTTAAGTTTTCAGTTTTGTGTACGTGTGTTCAGTTTGTCTAGACTTGCTGAATAAGGAAATGGACTTACCAAATGCACTTATTCATACACTCTAATCTCATATTACGTCATATCTCCTATTTGTAGTTAAAGATTCTTACTCACTCACTCCACATTCTTGAATTAAGGGTACATATATACATGTACTTAAAACGACCTAAAGCTAGGATGTTCATACTTTGACCTAATCACTAAAAGAGGGTTAAAGGTGATTCTAAGGAAATACGAGTTAATGGTATGATCGTATTATCTGAAAATGTTTTAGGAATGATAAATGCTGCCATCGAAAACCGAGGCGATATCTATGACGTCCTAGATATATCACACGTCGATTGGATGCCAGTAAAACAAAAGGGAGTGACGACGTGACATTGGAATGGCATATACAGGCACAATAGTCCTTTGAAGAGCTTGTGGAGAGAAGGGGGTGAACATCTTGCTTGTTGACCAATTAATATAACATATCATGTATCAGATGAAAGGGAAGATGTGAAGTTGGAATGTGGGTTTTTAATGAAATCATCATATTTACAAAATCTAAGTTTAAAACATTTTGATATGTATATTTGTATAACATGAGCTATATCTGAAGACTCCGTTAGTCAACGACATTCAATATTTACTCAACTTTCATCCATTTGTTTATATTTCTTTAGGCTTCCACTATTCAGTTTATTTAGACTGGCTGAATAAGGACCTAGGTTGTATTAAAGGTTCTTAGTTTTTGCACAAACATAGGACAGGACTACTGTGTCAGCTTATACAGAATTTGATTTAAATATACCCTAAACAATTATTTATTTTCCATTGGTGGAAATTCCAGACCTAGCTCACTAAACTAGGTTCCGTTTAATAACATATATGTATGAACCTCATGAATTGTATCGGTATCTAACTCGCTTTCGCTCGTCAAATACCAAACCACTCATTCGTTTCCAAAATAGCTTATTAAACGGGATGTCGTTTAGTATTTTCTATATTGTACAGACCAACTAACTCGCCTAACATAAATCAAAACATGCGCGTTAAGACAGATACGTTGCTTCGTGTGTAAGTACATTATTACTACTGTAACTAAAGCTCATCCCTCCCAATCCCTCCACCACGCGACCCGTCCCTCACTAAGCTGACAACCCCAATCAGCCTGCAGGCCACAGTACCAGAGGTCACGTGTCTCTTCTGATTGGGCTGGTAATTACTGTCACGACATCATCCTGGTTTCCTCGGTCAGTTACGCTGCGTTGTCGTGCGCAGCGTAACTGACTAAGGGAACCAGGATGCCACGACATCCCTGTTGACTGAATTCTGCATTCTCTGAAGATAGATATCTAATTCAGTACACAATGTTTCAATGCAGAAATCGGTTTAATAACCCATACTTAAACTGACGTGGAATAAAGAAGCTGACTCGTCATATTCGCAACAAAAAATAAGTATGTTAAAGGGACAGTAGCACGTTTTTCGCTCAAATAAGTTGATGAAATGTATTTGAAAAATAATGTCACGAATAGTAAAACACCCTTCTCTCTTCGGAAAATCAAATTAACAAATGTGTGTACATGGTTCGGTAAAGCCATTGGAATCGTTTTTGTAATTAGAAAGAATAAAATGTCTTCACATTAAAAGGGTCGCCATGCAATTTTGCTTTATATGCAACACCGTTATTACCACTACGGATAATTGGTTTGTGTAATTAGATATTTTACCCTCTATAGTAAATACAAATGGCATAAACTATCATTATAAATGAGAAATTTGAAAAAATAAAATTTGCAAAAAACGTGCTACAGCCCCTTTAAAGCATATAGTTTCACTGTTCACATCAAAAGATAAAATCTACTTTGCTTGCTGAGTACCTAGCTTAAAGGCAGTTAGATTTTTAGGGCAGTCTATGTTAGAACAAATGGAATCCTGTTTGGACATAAACTATCTAACTAATCTAACTGCATGACACAAAAGCCTTCCAAATTCCCAACCAGGCATAACTCGCTCGAGCATCTATCACTGGCTAATTCAAGCCTTGCTGCACTTCATTGCCTTTTCTGTGCCATAGACTTCTGGTTTCAAAGTCGGATCCTGTGCTGGTACGTAAAGCTGACGAGTTATGCCTTGGGGGAGAAGTTGAAATTTGGTCGAGTACTAGTGTCTGCGATGTAAAGTGCGTGATAATTGCGAATAATTGTTATAATAAAGTTAAGTTTTACACACAGACAAATTAGGTTCAACTCACTTCCGGAGGCGTATAGTCAGCCAACAAGTTGTCTATGTCCAGTTTCTCTCGAAAGGACATACTCTGAAAATAATTAAAATTAAAATTATTAAATCCCTGATAATTTTATTCAAATCAAATGTGAAGTATGGAAACATTTGAAACATAGAGTTCTGATTAAGTATACGATTTAATTGTCAATCAACTTCTTTAATCAATGGCTGTGACGTGTCGGTAGACATCTGTATGATGTTTGAGAATATTATGACAATCTTCAGCGAAACGTCCCTGTCAGAGAATATCCGTATACACGAAACATATATACAATAAAAACATAAGAACAGGAATATTTTCTGGATAACAACTTATTTAATGTGAAAAAACGACGTTTCGGAGTATATATGCTCACTCCTTTATCGGGTGGATTGAAGGAACTAACAAAATGTAATAAACTAACAAAATGTGATAAACTAACAAAATGTGACAAACTAACAAAATATTGGATACATGTGGAAAACTTAGGTGTTTAACCAAGTCTACCACATTGTGAAATCAGTTGTTTATCATATATCATATATCATATATCATATAACATATATCATATATCATATATCACATATCACATATCATATATAACAGTGAAAATGTAAAATATGAAGTGGTTCTCACCTTTCTGAACATCTGTTCTGCCTTGTCCAAGTCGAATTGTCGCGCTTAAATAAAAGAAATCATCTAATCAATCCTGGAACATTGAAATAAGTATCTTGCTCATAGATATCTCAGAAATAAGTGTTTTCTTACCAGCAACATTTTACAAACAATGCAAAT
The DNA here is from genome assembly GCA_936450465.1 of Gibbula magus. Taxonomy (NCBI): domain Eukaryota; kingdom Metazoa; phylum Mollusca; class Gastropoda; order Trochida; family Trochidae; genus Gibbula; species Gibbula magus. The sequence continues at coordinate 30,105,122 of OW388295.1, read as the reverse complement.
AGTTATACAAAATAGAGCCTTAAAGGGGCAGTAGCACGTTTTTTCGCTCAAATAAGTTGATGAAATGTATTTGAAAAATAATTTCACCAATAGTAAAACATCCTTCTCTCTTCGGAAAATAAAGTTTAAAAATGAGTTTACATGTTTTGGTAAAGCCATGGGAATCGTTTTGGTAATACAAAATAATAAATTGTGTTCACAATAAAATGGTCGCCATGCAATTTTTGCTTTATACGCAACATAGTTTTTACCACTACTGATAATTGGTTTGTGTAATAAGATGTTTTACCCTCTAAAGTTCATTTAAATGACATAAACTATCATTATAAATGGTAAATTTGAAAAAATAAATTTTGCAAAAAAACGTGCTACTGCCCCTTAAAAGATGCCATGATTTCCTAGAGCTTTGACATATTTAAAAGTGGAATACATAAGAAACGTTTCGGAGTATATGCTTACTCCTTCATCAGGTGGAATGTGGTCACGCTACAACAAGGTAGGGTTCATGCACAGAATGTCAGCCATTGTCTTGGTTTCTCGTTTAATTACTTTCAAATTCCGTTTAATCCCTGATATGAAGTGTTTGATTTTGATGAGGAAAAATATATCTTACCTTTCAACCATTTTCTAAGGTAATGGTCATCGTGCGTATTTTTCACCAAATCCTGAATCCGGACCTTGAACTGAAATCAAACCCCAAACAATTAAATTTTTGTACGAGTACTTTTAATTTCCCACTTAATGACGAATACAACTCTAAGTATGTACACGTACAAGTTGTATCTTTCAGAACACTGGCCAAGATGAATGTGAGATACGAGAAAACTCCCAAATCAGAATATATACACATAAACATAATCATGCGCACAAGAGCCTCATTTCTAGTTTGTTTCTAATTCAGATCAAATTGGTCATCAACTTGTTATATTTCCATTAAGATAAGTATTGCAGAAGATGTGTTGGCATTTCGATTCTTGGATATCATTTTGTTACTGTTCAGACGTGACCATATTTCAAGAATAAAGGTCTACCAGAACATGCCTGGAAAAGTCGAGACTCAACAATAACATGATATCCAATTTATGAATGGATAAATGAACGTGTAAAACTCCAGGAGCATTACCAGGCGACCAAAGAGACATTCTCATTAAAATCAGACCGTGATTAGATGCTCCGCGTTATTATCTGATTTTAATTAGACTGACATTATAATTAATGTCTTTATCGTAAGGATGTACTCAAATACATAATTCAAACTAAATTAATATACATAACTGTATGCATTCATATTTCTCTTGAAATAAAGGAAAGCAGTTACTTTTGAATGGTCTCGAATAACACAACTATATACATATATACAGTGATCATACCACTTTGATAAGACATAACAAGATAAAAATATAAACATTTGCATGATGTTTTTACTTTCAACGCTCAATTAATGCACTTCAATTTAACCAAAAAACATCATGCAAATACAATTATAGATAGGCAAAAGTAGATATAATAAAACTATGATAAAAGAGTAAAACGCGAGTTACCTCCTGCAGTAGTTTATCCTCCCTGGTTTCGCCAGCTGGTTTAGCGGATCCATTCTGCGCCAGGTTGTACTGCTCCGTCATCGAGGGAAAATAATCAGATGATTAAACAAGGCATCAGTTGATCAAGCCTTTCTCGCTAATTAACCCGCCTCAATTACCCCCTCTTTCTCTCAGCGAATGTTCCTGAATGAAGCATCTAGAACGATAAATGAACGAGCCGGCGCCTACTACTGCGTGTTCCTTTACGTAAGCTTGCAACTGCGGTTTATCATCGCCACCGGCTCCAACCTCTATATGGCATATATCATATGTTGAATGATTTGTCGCATTCGCATTGGACAAGCTTTTGATCGGATCTACTTTCACGTCATCTGATGGGACATATCGAGGCTTATGGTTAATCTGATTTGTAGACAGTGACAATCGATGATTCTTGTAACAAACATGGTTCACATCCATAAATATGCTTCGTTAATTATAACGAATACATCGACAGATCTTTAGGTCTAACAAATGTAATGGTTACATCGTCGACTAGATCAAGTTAATGTACTGGTAACACCAATGAAGGGGTTAAATAAATGTAATAGTTACATCGATGGATATACATGTAGTTACATAGATGAACGAATCTATATTGTGTAATGGCTATGGTAACATCCCTTAATGTAACGGTTACATCGATAACTTGATCTAGTAAATGTAATAGTTAAATCGATAACTGGAACTAGTTAATGTAATAGTTACATCGATAACTGGATCTAGTTAATGTAATAGTTACATCGATACCTGGATCTAGTTAATGTAATAGTTACATCGATACCTGGATCTAGTTAATGTAATAGTTACATCGATAACTGGATCTAGTTGATGTAATAGTTACATCGATAACTGGATCTAGTTAATGTAATAGTTACATCGATACCTGGATCTAGTTGATGTAATAGTTACATCGATAACTGGATCTAGTTAATGTAATAGTTACATCGATACCTGGATCTAGTTGATGTAATGGTTACATCGATAACTGGATCTAGTTAATGTAATAGTTACATCGATGAACATATCTCGTTAATGTAATGGTTACATCGATAACTGGATCTAGTTAATGTAATAGTTACATCGATAACTGGATCTAGTTAATGTAGCCTTATAGTTACATCGATGAACATACCTTGTAAATGTAATGACAACATCGAGTTAATGTAATAGTTACATCGATGAAAATATCTAGTAAATGTAAAGGTTACATCGATAAATGGAACTAGTAAATGCAATGGTAACATCGACGAAGATGTCTAGTGGATGTAGTAACGTCTACTGTCTAGTAACATCGACAAGGAGACATAATTAAAGTAATAGTTCCATTGCTGAAGCGGTCTAGAAATGTGATAATGACATTGACGGAGTGGTTTAGTTAATGTTACGGGTTTATGAAACACCCAGTGTGTTGTTGGGAGTCACATACCGTATATCCAAACATCGATTTGATCCGGCTATTATTCGTGGCAAGCGATTATTTTATTCGAAGCCATAATTTATGTGCAATGCTAAAACATCATAACACAAACACCAGTGCAGTATATAATAATAAGTATATAAAGGAAATGTATATCATCAGGTTAAACTCCGCATAAATATGTTTATGCCGGAATTATACTTTTGAAAAGAAGATATACTTTATTTACATTTGCTGAATTTAACCCGGCGAGTATTCGAGGCAGGCGTTTGTTTAAGGATTTAGGGTATGTCGAACGTTGCTGTTACCGACATTACTGTTTTAACTATAGTTAACTCAGTGAAGTGACGACATAAAGATAAACGTAGTGATAGCTGATCGAAAACCAGACAATGCACTGCAGGTGTCGTGCGCTAATTAGTCAAACGTAATTTTTGAAACTTATTTACAACAGACGAAAATCATTTTGGGCAGGTAATGCTTGATACATACAACTACTGTGCATGTTTATGGGACTATAGTTTAAGCTTTTGCATAAGATGTACCATTCTCTTCCAACGAAGGTTACTCTGTGTAACCTTTGTGGGAAGAGAATGCATATGTATAAGGATGCTGTTAGATTTTCCTTGAAAACAATAACTATCATTATATTTTGTGATTTGCGATGGATATGCAAATTTAGTGAAATTATTTTTACTGAAATAAGCACATATGGTATACTGGCACGAATGGAATATTATGAAAAACACTTGGGGCCACTTTAAGAAATAGATTTCATAGTGTGTTTGTTCACTGACTTTAAAACGGTTTGAAATGTGCAAGTTAAACTGGTATAAATGCAAGAGCTTGTCGACAGCATTTATACTACAGTTTAACTTGAAATAATTGTCCATACTTAGTGACACGTAAAACCTCTAGATTCAAAAACGTTCAATCATAAAAAAAACAGAGCCATGGGCTCTGTAGCTCATCAGGGTTTATAGTGTTTGATGATGAAGACAGAAAGATATTGTCTCAATATAATGCACAATCCTTAGCCCTGAGAAATCTTAGTCTTGAAATTGAGAGAAAGCACTCAGCAAGGTCAACACACAGGAGATTATGCAATATGCTGACCCCTTGGCTCTGGTTACGAGGCAGCTGTGCTTTTACATCCAAATTATGTAATGGCCTCTGCCTTGCACTAAACACTGGCAGCACTGATCTAACTGTATAAGGCTTAGAGAGAACACGCAATGTGATGAATCTCATGGTACGTAGTACAATTTAGAATCACCTTGGCTAAATAATCTTTGCACAATTTTAACGGTTCTAAGCCTTTTCATCTAAACATCTAAACATTCTGAACGCAATATTCCTTCTAGTTTGTTCTGGAGAAGAAGATGAAAATAGATTTTTATGTTTTGACCTGTGAGGGCCTTTTTTTTATAATATCCACAATATTCAGTTCATAGGCTATTTAACAGTTCTTACTTCACATTGATTACATCAATTTGACAAACATGTCCATAATGGAGACTTGATCTTCAACATATATTTCACATTCCTACGTAATAAGATTAACTGCAAAGTTTTTTTTTTCTCAATTCTGCATTTCTCAAACCCAAGTTAGGACTCACATATCTAAAAGATGAGATGACTCTCCCTCAGGTATTTTATTAAGAAACCAGTAAATAGTAAATGAAGTGCACATAAAATATCAGTTCAAAATTGAATTTCAACAGGTTTTTTTTAGGCTGTGGCCAATATTTGGGGCCACAGGGTTGCCAAATTTACAAGTTAAAATCCCCATTGGCTAAAGAATTTACACCCAATAAAACAGCTTTCTAGGAGGTCTTTTTGTTTTGGAGAAAAAGATGAAAACGGGATTTTAGGTCATAGCCTGTGAGGCTCTTATTTGGGGCCAAAGGGTCACCAAACCTACACTTTAGAATCTCCATTGACGAAAGACTTTGCACGCAATATTACAGCCTTCTTGTTTTTTTCGTTCTGGAGAAGAAGATGAAAATAGCTTTTTATGTTTTGACCTGTGAGGGCCTTTTTTTATAATATCCACAATATTCAGTTCATAGGCTATTTAACAGTTCTTACTTCACATTGATTACATCAATTTGACAAACATGTCCATAATGGAGACTTGATCTTCAACATATATTTCACATTCCTACGTAATAAGATTAACTGCAAAGTTGTTTTTTAATCAATTCTGCATTTCTCAAACCCAAGTTAGGTCTCACATATCTAAAAGATGAGATGACTCTCCCTTAGGTATTTTATTAAGAAACCAGTAAATAGTAAATGAAGTGCACATAAAATATCAGTTCAAAATTCAATTTCAACAGGTTTTTTTTAGGCTGTGGCCAATATTTGGGGCCACAGGGTTGCCAAATTTACAAGTTAAAATCCCCATTGGCTAAAGAATTTACACCCCATATAACAACTTTCTAGGAGGTCTTTTTGTTTTGGAGAAAAATATGAAAACGGGATTTTAGGTCATAGCCTGTGAGGCTCTTATTTGGGGCCAAAGGGTCACCAAACCTACACTTTAGAATCTCCATTGACGAAAGACTTTGCACGCAATATTATAGCCTTCTTGTTTTTTTCGTTCTGGAGAAGAAGATGAAAATAGTCTTATCTTATCATTTCATCACCAGTCATATGCAGTTCACATATCTCATGTAAAATAAAAGAACGCGTAACTCCTCTTCAAATTATTCCATTGTGGCTTGTCACAAAATTCAGTTCATAGGCTATTCAATAGTTCTTACTTCACATTGATTACATCAATTTGACAAACATGTCCATAATGGAGACTTGATCTTCAACATATATTTCACATTCCTACGTAATAAGATTAACTGCAAAGTTGTTTTTTAATCAATTCTGCATTTCTCAAACCCAAGTTAGGACTCACATATCTAAAAGATGAGATGACTCTCCCTTAGGTATTTTATTAAGAAACCAGTAAATAGTAAATGAAGTGCACATAAAATATCAGTTCAAAATTCAATTTCAACAGGTTTTTAGGCTGTGGCCCATATTTGGGGTCACAGGGTCACCAAATTTACAAGTTAGAATCCCCATTGGCTAAAGAGTATGCACACAATATTACAGCTTTCTAGGTCTTTTTGTGCCGGAGAAAGAGATGAAAACAAGATTTTAGGTCATGGCCTGTGAGGCCCTTATTTGGGGCCATAGGGTCACCAAATCTACAATTTAGAATCTCCATTGGCTTAAGAGTCTGTTCACAATATTTCAGCCTTCTAGGTCTTTTCGTTCTGGAGAAGAAGATGAAAATGGGATTTTAGGTCATGGCCTCTGAGGCCCTTATTTGGGGCCACAGGGTCACCAAATCTACAATTTAGAATCTCCATTGGCTAAAGAGTCTGTTCACAATATTTCAGTCTTCTAGGTCTTTTCGTTCTGGAGAAGAAGATTAAAATAGGTTTTTAGATTCTGGCCTGTGAGGCCCTTATTTGGGGTCACTGGATCACCAAATCTACCATTTAGAATCCTCATTGCCCAAGGAGTATGTATACAAAATTTCAGCTCCCTAGACCCAGTGGTTCTGGAGAAGAAGTCGAACAAGCGAAAAGTTTACGGACGGACGGACGGACGGACGGACGGACGCCATCCCATGCCATAAGCCCATCGGGCCTTTCAGGCCGGATGAGCTAAAAATGAATTACTTAAAGTGAAGGTTAAACTAGCATCGTCATCGTTTGTTATATCGGTTAATGAAATTTAAAATAAAATGTTTTCAAATTATCATGGTGAAAAACAAAAGGTTATTGAAGGCATGTTGCATATTTACGCATATTGTGCTATAAATGCTCATTAAATCAACATCCCGAACATTTTTTGAAATCAACATTGTTTCATATCAATACGCCTTCTACCAATTATCGTGTACTCTCAAAAACAAAATCGCATATTTTAAATTAACTGTTTACCTTTTTCTTATGCATGATGACAGGACCAACATACCACTACACAGAGCCGTCACGTCATTACGCCAGGTCGTGCTGCTGAAACCAAATACGTATATGTATATGTATATGTATATGTATATGTATACACAGTCAAACCATGCTGACGATGTAGCCGTTGAATAAACACAAAACTACGTTAGGAAGTCAAATTAAAAATAGAGCCATCAGCCGTCTGTTCCATAACAGCTCATTCCCTTCTGAACGACACGGAGCGATACCTCGAGGTTTGCTCCCTTTGCTAGGTAGCGCTACATTGAGCAATCGCGTTCAAGAGAGGTTTAAAAGTAATCGCTCATTCTAAACCTCTCTTGAACATGGCCCTGGTGTTATACTAAGGTTGACATATAAAACTAGATTAGCATTTGCGGGACACCGTAATAGCAGAGCAGTCCAAAAACTTTCAACGGTTCCGCCTTCTCCACAGACATAATAAAAAGGGTATTTATTAATTATAAAAACAACAAAAAAGACAACTGAACATTAAACTCAACGTATCGTGACCTTACCCTTTGATTTTTAATAGTGGATTTTAGCGAAAACCTTTTTCAAATCTTAGTAATTTTATTTCCATGGTTTATATGTACCAAATAAGACAAAAACTTCTCAAGTCATATTTGGTACAAGGATTTTTTTTTTAAATTTCAAAACTTGTGACCATGACATTTGACCTTGAATGTGAACATGTCAAAAGTATTCCCAGGGGGTTTAATCGACACATCATTAATATGAGTTCTTAAAACCTATTTATGATTTCAAAATTTGATCATAGAGTTAAAATGGCCTTCTTAACCCATATCTTTTGATCTTGGCCTTTGACTTTCAAGGTCACACGTTTAATGATCACTTTTCATTGTTTATAACAATCATGCAATGATTCAAAGTGTTAATAGTTAAAATAAGACATATTCGCAAAGGAATGCATAAGTCGTGACCTCGTTGTGATCTTGACCTTTGACGGATGTTAGCCAAAGCATTTTCAAATCTCGGTGATTCTACTTATTTGATATTTACCAAGTTAGAGCCTCATATAGCAGAAACTTTTCAAGTTACGTATTTACAAGGATTTTTTTTCAGAACTCGTAAACTTGACCTTTGAATGTGAACATTCAAGAATTGAAATCGTGGAAGAGTGATTCCAATCCATAACTATATAGAAAACCACAACCACAGAAGACCACTACTTCTCTTGCTACTTCCGGTTGATTCAAGTGCGCACCGTGGCCAGCAACATATGCAGCGTCCACGTCAAGGCGAGCACGTGCCTGTACTGTTGCTCGTGGTTGTTTGTAAATATTTTTAAATGTCATTTCTCTGATGAAACCACATAATCGCTCTTTTAAAACAAATTCTAAAACTTCGAAATGTTTTGCAGAAATGCTGCAACTTCATAATGCTATAACATGTCCATACTTTTTATCAAATCTGATAAGATATCTGCCCGGCAGTGTATCATCCATATTGGTCGAGATATGTCAATCCAAAGTTATTATAGAGATTAGAATTCTAAGGAAGTATATTTTAAAGGTGTGGCCTATATATCTGTCCGAGGCTTGTAGTTCTCTCAAGGAACACGCTCCAAGAGCACAAAAGTATGTTACATCAAGGGTCACACAAGCTTTTAAAACGCAAGATCAAGGATGATTTGACTGTTAGACGTATGCCTGCAATGCTGCACTGAAGGAGCAGGAATAAGCTATATTTCTCATAATTTTGGTGCTACAGATATGGCAGATATGAAAGACCTTTATTATTACATTCAACAGTTTATCATAACACTTGAAATGATAAAAAAAAACCTTTAAATTGCGCCCTTGACACGCCTTTAGTTTTGGAGATAGGGTAATGCTATACATAAATGTTATTCTCCATTCAACAACATTTGAGATTTCTAGCATTACTGTTCAAGGAACGGTGTCGTTTAAAGCTTTTAAAAGTTTACACCCTGCTTATCTCATATTTACGGAAGCGTATTAGTGTCACGGTGAAAAAAAAATCTGTCAAACTATCTCCTACGTAGGAGATAGTATCTCCTACGTAGGACTTAGTATCTCCTACGTAGGACATAGTATCTCCTACGTAGGAGATAGTTTCTCCTACGTAGGACTTAGTATCTCCTACGTAGGACTTAGTATCTCCTACGTAGGACTTAGTATCTCCTACGTAGGACATAGTAGGGTTATCTCCTACGTAGGACTTAGTATCTCCTACGTAGGAGATAGTATCTCCTAGCATGATAAAGCACTGATCACTTCGTTTCATACTTATCCATGAGTTGTGGAGACACCTAACGCATCTTGCGTTTCTTTTTTCATAATAAACATAATTATGTTAGTCTGATTAAAGCATGTTATTTCGAGGTTCCGTCTTGATTTTCAAAAATAAAGTATTGTTCACTTGAAATGTTATTGAGAGAATAACGTCTTTAGGTTACTGTTCCCTTAGTGTCCATTTCGTTAGTGATAGTTTGCGAATATACTGTTACAGTTAGTTTCAAATAAGTATAATTATGTGCACATTATTTTTTCTCTCAGATTTGCCATTTAGTATTAAAGATTATACAATATTGTATTACGTTAGAGGGTAAAACATCCTATTACAGGACCGGACAGGACAGAAAACGGTTATCCGTATTGGTAGAAAATGGGGCGACGTATAAAGTGAGCAATTTATGGAACTCTTCTGTGTGAGAGATAGATTTGTAGATGTCATGCGATTTTTAGAGTTCAGACAGATTGTTGACCATTCCGTTATAGTGTTATATTAAGAACTATATTATTGGGTGATTAGTTCTCGCTACGTCAGTCAGAACACTTGTACCACATTCGAGCGGCCATTTTCATTTGAACACTTTAAAATGGCCGCTCGAAGGGAAATGGACTCGAGTGGCTTAACCAAACCATTATTCGTTTAGAACTCTTTTTATTGATTCAGGAGTGTTATTTAGCCATTGGTAACACTTATTAACCTTTTTGTGAAAACACTTTATTTCAATTCATTAGGAATAGCGTGTTCCAACGCCTTTAAAGGGTTAGGGTTTGGAGACAACTGACAACATAAAACTTTGTTAGGCATTGAAAGAGGTCCTGGCCTAGGATTGAACATATGACAAAAGTTATATTTGTTGCTTAAATGAGGCACATTCTTACCTATTTGATATGTTTATTTGTCTTTTTTACTTGGTCTCAGATTGTTTCACAAAAAGTTTGCTTTGAAATCGAATAACCATATTTTTCAGACCTGAAAAAGGAGTAAGCACATAAACTCATGTGCAAAAGAAACGTCCCCACATTTTGAAAACAGTTAGTATGAAATATTGATGTCGGAGAAAGTAGATTTTCAATGTATTTGGTAGCCACATGTTTTGTATAGAAGTATTCACAATTTCATACATCAGAGTATAATTCTTTTATTTTTTACATCTTTTCAAATACACATGGGGTGCTAAAATCGCTTTTTAAAGACGTTTTTGGCCCACAGTATTTAGTATTTAAGTTTAAAACATTGAAAAAGATGTCCTCGACATGAATAACCTTCTTTGATTTAAATTTGTTGACGCGTCATTACTGTAGGACCTCACAAAACAAGCCAAAACTGCCTTTTTGAGGCTTCTATATATATATTTCGTCTAGTTAAGGAGATTCCAAAACGACCATTTCTTAAAACTTGTGTTTCTCAGAGTTATGAATAGATAATGTTTTGAAAATTCATATTTAGTATTGTTGGGTTTTGAAGACATGATGTAACGCTGTTTCAGTCGCATTTATCGCCCGTCGATTGAAATATCTTGTATTTTGTATGGGGACGTTTCTTTTGCACGTGAGTTTACCACGAGTCGAGTCGCCATTCCTGTTCACATTTACGAAGTTCTTATTTAGAAGTCTTCCTTCATTTCACTTCATTAAAAAATTGATTCGAATTATATGTAAATAAATGAAAGTCAAATAAAAACAACCTCATTTATTCAAAATTAATTGCCCTATTTCACTTCAAACCTACAAAATACCATTCAAATAAGTTATATGTAATTAGATGTATACACCTCATATCAGCAGTATTTCTACTGTCGTTCTAATGACGACATGCTATATATGACAATAAGAACGCTTAACAACTGAGGTAGATTTTAAAATTCGTCACTTCAGATGGTTAATTTACCCATATGGTAAATATACTTGTCAAAAAATAGGTTAGGTATATTGGAAGTTTATTATTGATATTTAATCAGTGTGTAAATGTGCAAATAAATCCATATAAAAAATTCATAATTTACATTTATCGCTAACTATTCTTCTCCAGTACATTCATAACATTCAAGAGTACAGAAATTCATTAACGGTAATTAATTATTGAAGCTGAGATCCTTTATTGTTGAGTAATGTTTTGAGTGACGTCGTGTAACAAATGTCCAACACCAGGTTCAAAGTGTAATTAGGTCGCTAGTAATGACCGTTTTCATTTCACGGAAACATTGACTGTTCTTGAATTATTGAAGGAGTTTAAAACTGATATTCCAAAACATATATAGGGAAACCGCAATCATATCGCAATCAATGTAGAGATCTACCGTGAACTTTTGAATTGATATCAGTTTATTAAATATAATCGTTCAGTGCAAACCTATACTGGATTGCATAACACATGATGACTCAATCAACTCTACTTCTAAAGATACCAATATATAAAATACTTAAAGGCGCTCTAGCACGTTTTTCTTAATGAAAACATTGATCTCACGAAAAGGTAAATAAGTCTTACAAATGGCTAAATAATACTCCAGAATCAATAAAAAGAGTTCTTCAACGAATGTACACTTTTCGGTTAAGCCATGCGAGTCCATTTCCCTTCGAGTGGCCATCGGCTGTATCAATACCTAAACACTCAAAGAAGAGTTTTGAATATGGGACCATGATAAAATAGTCAATTGTCTTGTTGTCTGAACTCTCAAATGACCTACAAATCTACCTCTCACACTGAAGAGTTCCACACCACTGTCGCTTTATACGTCGCACCATTTTATTTCAATAGGGATAACCTTTTTCTATGGATGCAGGCTTATCGGATCGTGTAACGCGATGTCTTACCCTCTAATATAACAATATATTGTTTAAACTGTAAAGTATATGGCAAATTTGAGAAAACAAAATACAGCTTCAGCGTCTTTAAAGCTTTTTACGGTCATATATAGTCTATCATATACTTATACATCATATGATATACACAATATTGTTTATGGGCATTCTAGAAATATATACTATATATATATGTATACTATATATATACTATGTCCTACGTAGGAGATACTAAGTCCTACGTAGGAGATAATATCTCCTACGTAGGAGATACTAAGTCCTACGTAGGAGATAGTATCTCCTACGTAGGAGATACTATGTCCTACGTAGGAGATACTAAGTCCTACGTAGGAGATAGTATCACAATTATTTTTTTCATCGTGACACTAATACGCTTCCGTACATATTTGAGTGGGAATCAAGACCAAAACTGTAAGAACATACTTTAGTCTCCATGTAACAAAGATGTTATTCTGGAAATTTCAGCTTCCTATGTCAACTGGTTTGCGAGAAGAAGTTAATTACTTGTTTAGGAAATGTGCATGTAACGCCCATATTTGAGGACCAAAGGAAAAAAAATGTAATCACCTAGATTAATCAGAATAAAATTTAAGCTTTTAGCCTGTTTTCAAGGAAACTGGTAAAATGAGCGGTATGTGCTCGTAAAACCATTAAATTAATGCTTCCTTCGTAAACTTCCATTTCTATTAAAGAAATAAGCGCCTGGTCTCCATAAAAGCACCGGACCTCTAATAAGCGCCGGGTGGTGGGGTCAAGGAAAAATTAAGCGCCCGGGCTCTTATTAGAGGACATACGGTATGTCATGTCCTACTTATAAACTTTTATTTATTTTATAAAATTAATCAGTGAGTTGGTACTTCATTGATGCAATGAAAACCGTTTTGTAAGGTTATACAATATGCATATGGCGAGTCTAACCTTGTGAATCTGTCATTATTATATATGTTGTGTATATCGTTTTTGATGGATGGATCAGATGGTTGGTAATTTACGTTGTTGTTTTTTCTTTGAATATATTATAGACACGTACTATATTATTATCAGGGAGAGGGGGTCAAGACCAAATGAACAAAGTCTTCACATAACAAAGTTGTGAATCTGAATATTTAAGCTTCTTATAGATTTAATTAACATAGTTTGTTTTTAATATGAAAGCACTGATCTACTTTGGAACTTTCGGACTTTGAAATAAGTGGACGTTTTAATATTTGTATTTGAAAGAAATACTTGGTTTACTATATGAATTCGAAATAACTGATCTAATGATCCAATCTTCAGAATTTGAAATTTGATAATTTGATATTTGAAAAAATACTTGCATTATATTATGAGCACATCGCTGTACCCATATACACCATCCTACTGTAACCCGCACGTGTCAATATTGGGATAACTGAAAATGTTTTTCTTTGTTTTAGATGACAGCAAACACATATATAAATTCATGAGAATATGGGTTTGACATTTATAAAGTGCACATCTAGTTCAGCTGTACCTCAAGCAGTAAAACTGTGAGTCGGCTGCTATAAACCAGGTTAAGGCACGCTTCCACGAAATGTTCATCAGCCTGAATAAATCTGAATATTGACACAAAACGGACAATCCAAAATGACAATCGATCAACATGAAAGAACCATGTGTCGTTGTCGCTGGATCTTCTATCAAAGGGGTTGCGATAGCACAGTGGGTAGCTTGTTCGGTACAAGAGAGTTCGAATATCGCAAGGAGATCGATCGGCAACTTTTTCTGTGGCAATAATGCTACATTAAAATCCAGCGCATTACCATCGGTAATTAACCAGCTTCAGCCCAAGCAATCAGGTTTCACTGCTTGCTTGTATAAATCTTATATTCCGGACTTTCTCCCTGCAGTTAACTCTGCCCCTATCATGTAAATGAAATACCATTGTACTTGGTTTATCCAAACTCACAACGTATAACAAGGGTCGATAGTTTTCTTCTTTGCCACAGCTGACAGCTGTTTAGCTACAACCGGGCTCCGTTCCATAACAGCGAGCGATTATAATCGCTTATTGATCGCTCAATGTAGCGCATTCTCTCCTGAACGACACGGTGCGATTCCTCGAAGTTTGCTCGCCTTGCTAGGTAGCGCTACATTGAGCAATCGCGTTCAAGAAAGGTTTAAAAGTAATCCGGGTGAGGCGCTCCACTTTCTTAGTACGGAAAACTGAGGGAATGTGGAAAGTGATGGAGACTGGTAGGAGTTTATGCCTTTGAAGTTGTGTTTCGGTGTAAATGCTGGCATCGTTATCAAGCAAGTGATCGATGCCGATGCTTGCACCGTTATTGCAGTAAAGAAGTTGACTATCCATAAAACGTATTCTCATTTGCTATCCTGGCATGACAGCAAATGCCTCTATTAAGTCTGGATTAGGAATGATGACCTTAGATGAACACTACTGGATGTTAGTGGAGACGGCAATCTGCAGCGTTCAACCAGCAAAATGTCACCGTCAGTCAACACGTCTGTACATCTGTCACTTGTTATATAAAGAGGAACGATAAACAAACAGTGTGCGTCTATCTGTCTGTGTTTATCTAACGTGTTAAAAAACATCCGACCACAGGTTATTAGGTTGTTTAAGCAAAATTTCAACTTGTTAAAGGTCTAGTGTCCGACACTAATCACAGGCATATGTACAAGAAATGCTTCAATGTTTGTAACTACTTTTAAAACATGAGTTTGGTCACTTTAGTCTGTATTTATTGTTTCCACAACTGTTTAAATAAAATCAGTCATTTTGTTTAACGCATATTACAAAAGGTGTACAAAGCTAAATGAATCATTATCTGAATGGGTATGTAAAATGTTCCTGCTAATTACATATTGAAACTTTTGGGTCCTGTATACTTGAAATAAAGTATTTTCAAGTGGTATCAGTGGTTCAAATAGCACGGGTAAAACAACACAAAATTCATTAAAGAACAATACAGTTAAATAAGGCGAAAATTAATGTTACTCAGTCGACGTCAGACATTTTAAACGCAGTCCTTGACAAACATCTATATTTGACCCGAGAAGTTGTCGTACATGCATAGGGCATTGGACCTATAAGGCTAGTCTAAATGACAACCTTAATCAAACCTTGAATCAGGTTTTGTCACCTTGAACTAAGAATGACCCCAGGTATAATCGGTTTAAACTTGACCCTAATTCGGGCACCTGCTTCACTATAGACACCTTAATTCTTTAGGAATGTGGGTTCGAACCTGAACCAAGTGACCATGACGGCGTTAACTGGTCAGTCTTTACACCTCACTGCCTGTTGGTCATCCTAGCTGTGTTAGTCATCTACGCTTGACCAACGGGTGGAACTATTTTTTAGACTTGAAGCAAGGCCCCTTTAGGTCTATACAGAATGATTGCGTTAACAGCTAGGGATACGACCTTACGATAGTTGCGATATTGGTTTAGATCTGGTAAAAAGTCAACACTAGAAAAAGAGAAATATGAATATCTTTGAGAAAAACAGGAGTAAAACATAAATCGAGCAATATATAGACAAACATTAAAGGGTCACCGCGTCGAGGATAAAAATCAGATTATGTGTATCTACCTTTGCTAATTAACATATCTTCTAACAGGTCACAGACACCCAGTTTCAGACAATTGACGTAATTGGTAGTAAAAACTGCTGCATGTAGACAGTGAAGCGAAGCATAACTCGTTAGAAGACACTCTAATCAGCTTAGTTAGATAAAGATGAGACTCATTTTTATCCTCGACGCAGTGTCCCTTTTATAGGCAAATACGACCAGTCTACCAGTCTACCAGTCTACCAGTCTACCAGTCTATCGTTCATTGTCCACCGGTCATCGACACTGTGTTTTTCAGTTACACGCTTTGATTGAGTTAGACTTGCTGCAGAGTTACTGTAAAAAGACAAGGGCATGGTTGGCAGTTACGAAGTTATATACACGCGTTTGTGCCTGTACTGCTTTATTACACCACAGTATCATTTGAAACATGTAC
Organism: Gibbula magus; assembly: GCA_936450465.1. Classification (NCBI taxonomy): domain Eukaryota; kingdom Metazoa; phylum Mollusca; class Gastropoda; order Trochida; family Trochidae; genus Gibbula; species Gibbula magus. The sequence goes on along the minus strand of OW388295.1, from coordinate 30,089,047 downwards.
CTTATCATGTTATTCTGGACGATCATCTTGAGCAAATATGCACACTTAATTGGCAGTTCTCCACAAATGCTTCTTCCACAAGATTACATGTGTATTGTATATCAATGAATGCCCTTGAGCCACATGCACTAACTTTTCCGTTTTCACTGTCAAGAACTGGTTATGCTAGTCATTTATACCCCAGCACAAGCGAGGGTATAGAACTCAAACGGCGTATGTAACCAATCTCTTTTAGTTAGACCTGTAGCTGCGTTACGTATGGCAGTTTAGCCTTCAGCAATCGGTCTATGCACATGCAAATGGTGATTGGGAGACTTGCACAGAGTCTCCATTCAGCAACTAAATTGTTTGAACCGTAATGATTACATATCTCTCACTACGTTTCAGTCTTGACGTGTTTAGATCATTTCCATTACCTTCAATATCATCAAAATTATCAAATTATTTGTATCAGCCCCTTCAAAGACATTCTTCACATACATTCTATACAACATATAAACTTCAATGACAAGATACACGGATACTGCCGATGTCCTATATTCAAGTTAATAATTCAGTAGATATCAATCAACAGACCACAAAGATGTCACCAATATAAATGGTTGAGAGTAAATCTCAATAATCAAGCTGATAAATGCCTACATAGATTGTCAACAACGTAACTGCGCCATTACAATAAATAAATCGTTGAACGTAAAAGAACTTAAGCCCATATTTCGATGTAGGCATAGCCCCGTGTAAAACTGAAATATTGTGTAATAGTATAGCTTATATATAGGAGTATATCATTAGAGCTGCTGGGATAAGATCCACTCTTCACGCGTCGGTGCTCTTGTGTGCCCGTGTCTCCTGTACACGGGAACTTGTACACACAGCAAATAGTTGGTGGCCGAGTGGTTAAGTTGTCTGGACATTCGAAGAGGTGTGTTCGAACCTCGTTATGCATTTGTCCAAACAATGTAAAATAATGTGTCCTAATGTAGACACTCATCATAGTATGATATCAAATATAACGAAGTTGTGTTTACGGTCCAGTATTCAGCGTTAGGTTTGATTTGCAGGCTCACAAGATGTGTACAAACACTTTCTAAATGCAACCCGCATATGTCATAGACACAGCTTATATTACAGTTGCCTAACCATTGATACTTTTCAAGTGTTGAACATTACGTAATGTAAAATTCAAATATTGACAAGTAACCGTAACTGTCGCTTTCAATTAAAAATTGAAGTAGTTGTCAGAGACAGTTAGCATCTATCGTTATGTATAACAAAAAGCACGATCTAATATCCGTGTTTGTAATAATGTCTCCACTTACCGTCCAGCCTGTCTCGACTATCCCGTATACAAGTCTTGTTCAGGAAGGGTCCAGCACACAATGATATGCTTTACTGGGTTTCAATACGGGGTAACATTGCCCCTGGACATTGGGGGTTGGGTGACTGGTGAATGTGAGGCATGTTCACTTGTCCAGGGTGATCGACCTGACGATTGCACAACAACGGAAAACATGTCTATTTTCTGGTTTGGGTGTTTTTCTTATTTCAACTTGGAATCCTGGACTCACATTTTCGAAGCTCTCTTAGCGCTAAGATAGTCGTAAGTGCCATACATTAACATTGACTTACGACTATCTTAGCACTAAAAGAGCTTCGAAAATAAGGGCCCTGCTTCTTGTATGATAATAAACATTTCAGAAAAAAAGTTGTAACTTTCAGTGACCTAGCCGTATTCGTGGTTACTGGTGTGAACTTAAATACTCTTATGTTCAATTACTGACTTAAACATACATGCGTGTCAGCTTCAGTACCATCGTCTATCCAAAAGGGTTACATTCATCTGCACTCATTCTTGACATTTGTATAGGCTATTTCTATGTTAGCCCTGCGCCTTGACTGTAAAAATCACAGCCTTTAAGTAAGCCTAGGTCCTTATTCACTAAGTCTAGATAAACTGAATATATATGGAACTGAAAGCTTAACGAAATAAAATCACATGGATGGTGACAGTAATTATTCATAAATATAACGTTCAGTAACTAAATTTAAGTCTCTTTTTATGTATAGATACCCAAAACAATACAAACTTCTTCGGTTATGGTTGGTGCACATGTGCACTAAGTGAAGTAAGGTACTTCCAACTTAGGGGTGCAGCAGTTCTAGAGAAATAAACTATGGGAAGAGTTTGATGACAGATTTAACGATGGGCTAAAATATCACTGATGTGTTGGGTCTTCTTCTCTCTTTAATAGTATCTACAAAACAGTCAACGGTTCCAGAAGCATGACAAGAAAGATGATAATATTTCAGTGATATCTGTCCCAAGGACCAGCCAGCTTTGTAGTGCCTGATAGGGAAAAATATGCTTTAACAATAGCTTTAACAATACGTATGCAGTTTCAAAGAAATGTAAATAGTAGTTTACACACAGATGAACAGATGGAGCACATTCTGATTGCTATATCCCCTCTGAGGTGAGGTGAGGTGAGTTGGGGTTTAACACCACTTTCAAAAGTATTTCACTTATATTGCGGCTGCTAGTATTATGGCAGGGGGAAAGCCCGCATCGCCATGTGGCTATGCATTGTGGTGAAACCTGCGAGCATCGGCTGGAACTAGCGAACCATGGGTGGTACTATGCTGAAATTCAGTGTAGCATTGCACCCAAACCTTACTGCGTGTAGAACAGTTCTCTACTGCAGACAAAGTTGCCGTGCCCCTGGCGGGATTCGAACCCTGGACCTCTTGATCCGAAGCCGAACTTATCCCCTCTGAAGGAGAGGTTCTGGACCCCAGCAAGTGAAGGCAGATGTGGTTTCAACCACAAGGTGAAGATCTGGATGGTTCCCGTTGTAAAACACACAAGCACTGTCTTAAAGGTCACAAAACAACTTGCAGGTTAAATATATTCTTTATTACAATTAGAGGATGGTCAACAACAAAAACAATGGCAGTTCACATATTGCCCGTATTTCAAGTTCACTATCCAGTATCCTACATCAGCGTTCTCAGCATGGCAATGGAACCGACAGTATCTATTGCCAGTAATGCATGAAGGACACACATATGGGAATACTAGCTTAACATTTAAACTTTGAACAAAATCCCATGAGAAAATTCCATTTCTCATTCAGTGTTAAATTAAATAGTGACATTTAAAAAAAAATTTTTTAAAGAGTCTGAATGTAAGACATATGTAAAACATACTTTCTCAATCTTTTTCAGCACCCATTTTACAACTTGTGTTGTTAAGGTTGATGAAAAACCAGAACGATAATACGTTTTCTGGCCTCTGACCTCTGTCCACTGTAGAGTCATGTAGAGGTGAAAAGGTTAATTTAACCAGTCATTCTATAAGTGCATGTTGCTAAAAGGAGATTGGCAAATATTGTAAACTATATAATTAAGAATTACGGATATAAGCACAATTAAGTTACAATCTAGAATTGACATCTGTGGTCAAAATGTTATGAAACAGACAATAAAATAACTATGCACAATAAATGTGTCTATTTCATTGACATATGCTTGAGCAGTACTCTAAATAACCTGAATACACTTGCTGTCAAATATTTGAGCTTATCTTTATTCCAGTGAACCCACTAATTGCATTGACTTGTAACAGTTTCACCAGGTAATAACTGACCTTAAAAATCAACACTCAAAATATGTAGTTTTAACATTTTCTTTGTGCAATTTTAATCTGAACTTACTGTATGCTCCCCAATGCTATCTTGTGTTGTTCAACACGTTAACAAAGTCAGGAAAGTCTTATAACCTCAAGCAAGGTAATTATATCAAATTTTATTGGCACTAAATTAACCAAAACGGGACATGTTTCACAGACACAAAACAAAAATAAATATGGTGAACAAAAAAGTTTGGTCCAGAAAGTATAATAATAACAATAATATCATTAAAACTTCAGTCATGAGAAACTTTCCTTCTTTGTGTCATATACAGTAAGGTGGGAAAGTGTTTACATTGATACATTATGCTATGAATGACAATAACGCGTTCCCAACCCCTAAGATGAGAACATAAAATCCATAAACAAAACATACTAGATGGTGACCACAAACAAAATATATGTAGGCCGGGCCGTACCATATACCTTACCATAAAGTTGCAAATGTGCCTGAAAAATATACATATAATCACTCACAGAAGAAAAGTCATAAATATGTCAACACACTTCAGATATGGGAAATGTATTTAATGTAGAAAATATACTCTTTTCATTGCACCTTCAACTTCTTCATATATCACCCCATATGCGGATGCTAATAATCCAATCCAATCTAATCATCATCCATATAAAAGATTATTATGAAGTGAAGTGATTTGGGACTTGGCACTCCTTACTATATCAGGGTTGCTAGTATTGCAGGGAGAAAGCCCACACCCCCACTGTGGCTATATGTTGCTGTGAACCCTGCCAGGATGAACAGGAACAAGCAAACTACAGCGAGACCCCATTTATCTGCACGATACAGCTGAAAGATAGTGAGACGTGTGGTGAAGTGAATCAAAATTTGCATAGAAATGAATAGAGAAGGTTTGAAATACTTCTGTGTGGATGGCCGGGTTTCCAGATATACAAGTCCGGCTAAATGAGGTCTGACTGTACAGAGACAGTAAGTGTAGCATCGTACCAAACTATGCTGCATCCAGGGCAGAATCCTTCAGAAGTTAACCCTGTCCCGGTCAGGGTAATTAATCGATTCCTTATCCACCTTTCAAACGTGATTGCAACTTGGTATAAAGTAGAAAGAGTTTTACCTTAATTCAAAAAGAGTTTAAATGGAATTTTGTAAAAAATACAATGAATATATTAAGCATATTAATCAGATGTGATAATAAAAATGTCTACATTTTATCTGAATTTGTTTACTCCCTTGCATTCAATGTAAACAGTTAAATCGAACTTCATTGATAAATGTCACATACATCAAACACTTAATGTCCTTCCTATCACAGTTCACAACACAACATACATCAAAATTTATCAACCAGCGAATTATGACTTTCAAAGTCATTGAAATTCTTTTAGAAATGGAATACAAGATTTTCTAGATAACTCTTTAAGAATAATAAATGCATCCCACTTTGTATACCCCACACTCCACCTGATGATAAAGTAAGTATATATTATGAAACTTGTGTTTGTTCATCATAAAGAAGTCGTTAACCAGAACACTTATATCCTCCCTTTAAAGTTAAGCAACATTGTAACCTTTAAGACAATAGTCCACATTCTTATTGAACATTACACAATTCAGTTAATACACAACATACATATAGGCGCAGCTCCAATAAAACTTCTGTGTATGTCAAATAATGACATGGATATTTGCTTATTTACTGAATTCTTTAATGAAATCTCTGCTAACCTGGTGATCAAACATACCATTACTGTGGTGATGAGTTATGGTCCACTTTGCAAATATAAGAAAACACTTTCTATGGATATTTTTCAGTAGTAGTAGTAGCCAAACAATACTAAAGAAATGACATAAGTGTCAGATCAACAAAATATTAAAAGAATAATATATACATACATGTAAGTATAATAATACCATAATACGTCACAGCCATACCAATATGATTCTTATAAGGGAAACAATGTTTCTACTAATAAAAAAAATAATCAATAAAACAAACAATCAATTTTACGTTTTGTAAAACACCAAGAACTTAAACAACAGTTAATAGAAAATTTGTTTCAAATATGATTTTTTGATTCAAATATTGAACATTTTCCCTAAATTAAAATCAGTATATATCAATGCAATTCCTAATCTTTGACCACACCAATAAATAGGTTAGTCCTGCCCCATGACAGTGTCTGAAATGAAGGACTTAATACAGTCTAGTCCTTATTCAGCAAGTCTAGATAAACTTATACACATGGAACTGAAAGCTGAACAAATAAAATCACATGGATGAAGGTAGAGTAATTTTCCTGACTAAATTTTAGTTTAATAAGTAGATAATCAGGTATTACATCTAAAACAAGAAAACATGCAGAATATCTCCTATTGACAAAACTTCTTTGACCAATGGGAAGATAACATACATGCCAAATACTAATAAATTCATAAATGTGTCCATTTCAAAGCTGTCTCACATATAACTTGTTCATTCCATCACAACTCTCACACAAATATTTACTGAGTGAGTGAGCGAGTTATTGCTTTACGGTGCTTTGGCAGTATTGCAGCCATTAGCGGCGATAAATATTTACTGAGGTAAAACCCATGATTATTATTTTCTAAGTTGTTACTTTCAATGTATAAGCATATTGAATGTATAAACTTGAGAACTAAAAATGTTTATTCAAAAGAGTGTACTTGCTTAAAATATAAAAATAACAAGATAAATAATATAATATATAAAACAAGATATTCATTGATTCTATGTGACATCATTTATCGGACAACTTCCAACAGAAAATAGGAATTCTGGAGAGGAAACAAGAGGAAACAACAAACACATCCGTACCCTTGCTGATATATGATACAAGTTATGTATTTAACTTGTTGATAATCATGTATACCTATAATTCAATTCTGTGTAGGATATGAAGCATCCCTGAACCCTAATTTATTAGAAGCAAATAGATACATCCAATCAATTAACAATTCTACATCTATAAAGAGTAAAGAGAATTTAGATCTTAACTGAAGAACAATGATAATTCCCTTGCATAAAAATGCAAATGCCACTTTGAGGCTGATCCAGGTAGTTCGAACAACCCCACTCCCCTCTCTTTTAGGTGAGTAGTCTTTACTTAGGAGGTTTCCACTCTAAATCATTGATTACAGATTGAATCCAGTCAAGGTGAGATTGACAAAGATTTAACACACATCACAGTACAGGCATAAATAGAAACTAAAGTCATGTTAAAACACCGCAGCTTCAGCAGCAAGATTAATGGAAGAATGAGAGAGAGATCATAGAATATTCTGTCAAGAGAAACCGTTCATAAACTCATTCATCAAATTTAAACACTCCATCAACAACGAAACAAAATACACGTCCCTTTGGAACCTTTGACATAGCCTTAATTCTTGGTTACCCAGAGTTTTATATATGGTCCGTTACTTTTCACTATATCACCACTTGGACACTATCAGGGAAAACCATACTCCAATTACCCGCCCTTGGTGGGTGTGAGCCAATCAAACTGCTATGCAGCATGGACCTGCGAGCCAATGAAGATTCATATTACAGCTCTCTATGTAATTCATTAAACATGGCCGACATATGCTTCAAGAAAGTGTGTGAAGATTGAAATTGAAAAACTCAGTGAATTCTATCAAGCATTTTCATTGGTTACTGATTTCACGCCGACTAAGGGTGAGTAATTTGTGTACAGATTTCCCTGATTGTCCCAGAGGTGATATAGTGGAGAGTAACAGAGCATATATAAAACCCTGGGTAACCGAGGATACATAGCCTTGAATGTCAACTGCTTATCCTAGCTTTTAACGATGCTCCTGATTGCATATTTGTTGTGACTCTTGCTTTTGATAATACTTGTCCATTAGGAATTGCATCAGAACACGACATGATTTATGAGGATAACTGCTACAAGCTGCGGAAGTTATCAACCGGGAGAGCGATATACTTCCGTGTCTCATACTTGCCAACAATGACATATATACAATAAATGTAGACTCACATTCTAAAATTAGTATTCTTACCCAAGCGGGCACAGATATGCCGGGTATTAAAGTTTTCATAATGGTCATGGGAATTACAGTTTTTCTAAATATAACTTGCATTTTGATTTGTCACGGAACTACTTTGCGCTCATTCATGAATTGCTTAGCTCTCCTGTTCAAGCTAATTACATAATTGAACAATTTCGAGCATACCTAATTGAAGTCACACGTCAGTAAAACATATTAAATATAAAATAATGTTCAACCTATGTTTCCAAGACCGTATTTACAGGACTTAACTTGCAAGGCAAAGCAGCATGCAAGAGTCGCCGACTGCACTGCCGTGACGTCAATGCTTTATGACGTCATTAACCATGACGTCATTTGGTGACGTAATTACAACCCTGTCATGCATTCCAACAGAGCGATTATCAATTCACGTTTTTACAAATTGTATCTCATTCTGCGACATTGTTTACGATATTAATGAGTTGTTTACTACGTCAGTAAACCATTTTGGGAATAAAATTCAACAGTTACTTTAGAATCTTTCTGGAAAAAAGAGCACAAGTTGTAAACTATCTAATTGTGCGCATCTTGAAGGTGTGAGACAGTTTATGAATGGCGTATGAGTACAATTGCAGTCTAATCAAAGATCGTGAATTCGCGTCTTGTTTTTTTCAATTTTTATGCATTAAAATGATCTTGGGTAAGAAAAAGAATAACCAACTTGGTGCTGGGAATTACGAATTATCTGTCCCTCGTGAATTATTATGTCAAACTCCTCGCTAAAGCTCGGAGTTTATCACAATAATTAACTCGGGACAGATAATCCGTAATTTCTTGCAACTCATTGATTATTCTTATAATTCTCTCTTCCAAAATATCCCAAACCGCTCCAGTTTTCTTAGTGTTAAATGCACACATTATTTCAGCTGCAGAATAGAATTCATCAACTAATATTGATTTTTGAAAATCATATCACAATTAGTAAATAGGGCATAATTATATCTCATTTCAAATACATTCTGACGTAGGATTTGATTTTTGCGCTCCTACTAATTTAAGTTGCATGATTCGATGTTGAGGGTTTTAATTCTAAAGCATTTCCTACTGGAAATCGTGCAACATGATCATTGGTTTAACAACCAACTTTTTACATATCAAGGCCCATTTGCACAGTGCTCTCTCAGCCTAAGGTGATTTTAACTCAGTACTAACGATGGGCCAAGACAGCCCTTAGCGCTAAGTGTGGTTTGTGTAAAAAGGTCCTGTGACCACCACCAGAGCTTCCTTAGGCTAAGGTAATCCTTAGCGCTAAGGGGGCTTTGTATAGATAGGCCCTGTGTCCACCACTACAAAACTCTCTTAGTGTAAGGTAATCCCACCTCAGTGTTAACTATGGGCTAAGGTTGTCCTTAGTACCAAGAAAGTAAAGTAAGTAAAAGAAAGTAAATGGGCAAAAACTTAATGCCACTTAGTCAATAAATATTTGGCAAGTTTAGTTAGTTCAGCTAAAGAGCTAAGAGCATCCTTAGCTCATAATTTTAACATTCATCTTTAATAATTTCATAAAACAAACATGCCTTTGTCAACAATGTCCTCTTTCATGTTGCAAATAACTCAACTCCAATAAATACTATTCAACTTCGACTACCAACAGATTCAATAAGGATCACATCATAGTGGAGATAACAATGAAACATCCTAATCTTAAAAGATATAAACAGATTACTAACTGCAATAAAGGGTCATTCTCTCTCAACAGAGGTTAGTCTTCCCACATACCCACATAACCTCTGTTACAAGTGGGTCAAATCCTCCTATTGTTGACAATTTGCAACAGAGGTGAGGTGAGGTGAGTTTGGGTTTAACACCACTTTCAAGAGTATTTCAATTATATATCGTGGCTGCTAGTATTATGGCAGGGAGAAAGCCCGAAACGCGATGTGGCTATGCATTGCGGTGAAACCTGTGAGCAACAGCTGGAACTAGCCATGGGTGGTACTGCACTGAAATTCAGTGTAGCATTGCACCCAAACCTTACTGCGTGTAGAACAGTTCTCTACTGCAGACAAAGTTGTCGTGCCCCTGGCGGGATTCGAACCACAGGCCTCTTGATCCGAAGCCGAACGCGCTAACAACTGAGCTATCCCACTCCAATTTGCAACAGAGATACTGTTCTTATTTCTAACCAATCGAACATCAATTTAAATCTCAAACTGACTTGTGTCTTGTTAGAAATATGTGTACATTGCATAGATGAAGGAACTCTCTTCTCAGCAGTTTAGAGAACAATCCGAATGCTCAGTTTAAAATAATCTCACTGATTGCACAACTAACTTTTAAAGTAATAGTTCAGGATTCTCTTTTGTTAGCCAAGAAAGCATCTCACTTATAACAGAGGCTACATGGGAAGAAATTATTTGAGTAACATCTGTGGTGAGAGAATGATCAAAGGTTAGGGAAAGGAAAATCTCAGGTTAAGAATTGCACTTTATATATATATATATATGTCCATCACAAAACACAATAAATACTACAGGATATAATACACTCAGCACTTCAGCTATTGCTGTACACTGCAAACTGTAAAATGTAACCCAGGATACATAAACTTGGAGACAAGAAATATTGGATTCAGTCAAGTAGAAACTACCTTCTTTTTTTTATAAAAAAATCCACAGTTTGGAATATTAGTTGTAGCCTTATACAAAAGACATATTTTCAATGCCATAAGGTATTCTTTCTACAAACTAAGTGAACAATGTTTACCACATTTAATGGGTTTTTTTACACTTGGAACATTACCTACATAACCCTAACTTTGAGTGAATAACATTAAATAGTTCATCTAGGAAATATTGAATGTTTCCATATTTCTGATGACAAACACTGTCATTAAGCACTCAGACATATCACATTCGTCCTGTGAGGCAATCTTCTCATTATAGAAATATTAAAATAAAGTAACTTATCACTTAAAATAACAATCTTTACATGACATAAACTACACATCTAGGAGTGAAGTGAACATTAACTGCTCCCATGACTGGCTGTGTCATAGTCTAGACTATTACTGCCTGATGATGGGCTACGCGGCATATCAAAATCCTCAAAGTTCGGCTCCAGCACCTCTATCTGGTAGAAGATCTTCTTGCCTCGGGCCCAGCTGTACGTGTTGTCAAACCGTATCACATCTGAAAGTTGAGATAAAGTCACATTATAAGGAACTGAAGAAATCCTTGATCAGAGTCACTTCTTGTGACATCACGGCAATGATATCATTGTCCTTGATGTCATGGAGTATTATGCAATGATGTTGCTCTAAATTCACATTAATAAGAACTGAAAAAGTATTGACTATTGTGGCATAAGTGCAAAGGTTTAATTAAATTGTGCCAAAGTAGTGACAAGGCAATGTCTATGTCGTGTCTAAAACAGAGCAAAATGTAATTAATTTATTCTTGGGCATATCCAGAGGTCGAAACTTCTTTTGATTTTTATTGCAGAACATATATGATTGAGACTACTCAATTCTTCAAGCCTGTCGACTTTGATTTATTTAATTCCACCAAATCTGGTTGTTCATGCCATGCAGCAGGATAGAAAAGGGAGGTCACTCACAGGTGCCCGTCTCTCTACATGTGATGCTCCCATCCTCTGGGACAAGGTGACTGTTGACTCTCTCCGTCACCATCACTGGCTCCATCTCTCCAGCTTTCTGTCGTCCAGACTTTGTGCGGCGGTACACGCCGAACCCAATATCGAACCCATCCGTCTTGAATTGCCACCTGCAACAGTAAAGAATAGCCAATCACTTTCAACATTTGACAAGTGAGAGTGAAATTAATAAGTGTTAAATGTCACTAAGTCTCTGGCAGCTTGGAATTATGAAGATGAACATGAAATTTCTCAACAACAGACAAGTATACAGTTTGCATTTTTATTACAATTTATATCTTTTCAATTCAGGACTTGAGAACAACTTGAGTCATGTACAAAGAAAACATTACCTGGGGTAACATGTTTTAAAATCAGAGAGATGTTATACCAAACTGAATGCAACGAAATATCAATTGAAACAAAAGGTGAAACATTATTAATTTTTCTGCAAGTAATTTCAATTGGAAGTAGGTTCAGATTGCAAAGGTTAGACACCGTAGATTCATCAAAATTTTAAAAGGGGGTGGAGTGGGAACCTTCTGAAAACCTCCTGGATTGTCCACTGAAACATCTACACACTGACCTGATGGCACTGTTGGCGACTTTAATCTCGTAGTCGAGTTGCAGAGAGGAGCCTCTCCCGATGGTGGACTCCTTGAAGTCGTCCAGCTTGACCAGCTGGTTGGAGTAGTAGCACTCCGGTACCTCTCCTCCCCAGAGGATCTGTCAACACCAAGCAACATTCAGATGGCATCTGCAGCGGCATTAATAGAAGCCATATAGGCTTGTTTGCCAATCCTTTTCTATTGAATAATTTATGGTTATACCACATTCAGTGTTCACTGTTAGGGACATGAAATGCACATTTTACAAGGGTCCTGTTCACCCTTTTAAATCATTGTGACGAGTTTACCACCCTTTAGATCTACACCCAGAAAGCCCTCTCGCAAACAGTTTGACAAATTTACCATCCTTTAAATCTATACCCACCAAGCCCTCTCCTAAACAGTTTGTCTAGCAGCCTGAAACATAGTTTACCCTTTAGATCTGTTATTTGAACATAATTTCAAAATACACTTGTTGTTTTAACATTTCAATTTATTATCATGTTTTCTGTTTTACTTTTTTTTTAAAATAATTATTTTGGTGGGAATTTTGGTGGGAATTGTCCAATTTTGAGTCCAGACAGATTACAGGTCATATTGTAAATCGCCAAACTGGCGTTTTCATGAGTAAATATCTGCAAAAATCTGTTCAAAGATGTTTTTGATGAATGTGAAGATGTGAAGTGACTAACAATTGAAAAAGATCTGCAAATGTTTTTTTGGTGTAAAGCCATGTCATTGTCTCCCATGTTTCTAAATGCTAATGCCTTAGTCAACTGCGGCAATTTGGCACTCAAGAAGTAAATATGCATGCTTGGATCTCAAATGGGAGAGGTTTGAGATTTTACTAGCAATTCTTTTTTTGTTGAGTGTATGTGACATATTGTTTTAAAGGGTATGTTAACTTAAACGATTGATAAGTTGGAGAAAGCATCTCATGATTTCAAATCATTAATAAGAATTAAAAATTCTTAAAATCAAAATTACTTAAGAAATTTACAGCCTTTAAAGTTGAATGAACACTAACCTTTGAAGCACACATCTTGTTACCGTCCGGGTCGACCAGAGTGCCGCCATAGTACGCTGGCAGCTGATCACTTGGTATATGGCGACTCAGCTCTTCCTTGTAGTTGGCTGCCAACACAGACAGGAAAACATGGCGATATGTCTTATGGAAATCAATTGTATAGAAAGAGTATTACAATTGCTGTAAAGACTTTATCGGTTTTTTATGGGTTTATATAGGAAAAATGCTCTTTCAACCATAGGCAGGCGACCCACCGTCGTAGCATTTAGAACTCAACATCATAGACGAAACGTGCATCATAGCATTATTTATGACGTTACATCGCGATGACAAAGTAATATTTCGCCTTAGAGCATAATATGAAAATATGAACCCAATATGATTGCCCTCGTAGGTAATAATGTAACTTTTGCCATAGTTGAAGGGGATACTCACTTCCGAGAATCATAACCTTTCTTATTGTCTCCGGACTGAGGAATGGCCGAATCAGACTGTAAGCAATGGGGAATATTCTAGGTGCTGAAAGAAAGAATACAGAAACATTATTGTGTGCATTTCTTAATAATAATTTCTTCAATAATAAGGTTGTACAATACATGTTTAGTTTCTTGGCATTATGTTAGTCCAGTAGCCCATTGCTAGTTGAAAAGATTCTGGGCTAATAAGATCTACTGATCTACTATATTTAAACAATATGTTCATGTAGATGTATTCGGCTAGGTGGAAATGGTTTGGGTTATTACATTCGGAAATCCAATAGTCCAAATGGCTAGTAACTAGGCTAAATTCGACCCCAGAAATAAATATGAACATAAAATATCAACAAAACAGAGGATCTGTGAAAGGCGTGTGTTATGAGATCCTTCATATTTGTTTTGATCGGATGGCCTTCCAGATTTTATATGTGTTTCGCTGAATAAACAAGTTAGTTATAATTACTTATAGCTGTCATTGAACACAAACATTGTGTGTAGAAGAGTTTCTGCAGGTCAGGTGAGTCTACTTCCAAGATTGCATACTCACGTGCAAAAGAAACATCCCCACATATTAAAAAGAGTGTAACATTAAATATTGATGTTGGAAAAAGTAGATTTTGAATATATTTCCAAAAATGTACTCAATTTCATACATCAGGGTGTGATACTTTTATTTTTTTTATATTTCAGTTCAAATATACAAGGGGTGCTTTTTCAAGATGTCTTTTGGCAACAATGTTTGGTAATTAAGTTTTAAAAAATCTTAAATTAGAAAATTAATGAATAAATGATGTCGTCGACATAAATCACCTCCTTGGATTTAAATTTGTCTATACTATAGGATGTCACAAAAAAAGCCAAAATTCGCTTGTTGACACTTCTATATGGTCCAGTTAGGGAGATTTCAAAATGACCATTTCTCAAAATGTGTGTTTCTCAGAAATATGCACAGATAATATTTTGAAAATACATATTTAGTATTGTTGGGTTCTGAAGACATGATGTAATGCTGTTTCAGTCATATTTATGCCCGTGGATTATAATACCTTATATTTTATATGAAGACGTTTCTTTTGCACGTGAGTTTATTAACCAAAGGAAACTTTAAGAAATATCTTACTTTCATCCTGTCATGCATTTCAAATAGAGAATCATTGCTCACCATTTATAACGTATGACGTTTTAAGAGTTTCCGGATACTGGTCCTCAAACATGGAAATCATCTCACAGAATACATCAACACCTGTAAACAAACCATCAAGTTATGATAATGTTTCCAACAAATGTTTTCCCATAAAACAATGAAAATTGCTACACATCCAAAGAAATCATTTTCTATAGTAAAGGAATGAATAGATTTGAACATAGAATGCAATTAAAACTTGTGGAGTAATAAATGTTATCTGAATAAGGTATTAGCATTGTGATGTCATCAAATTAATGACATCTTAGCATTGTCAGTGTTGTTCTAAGTGATATCGAGTTATAATCGTTTTGAAACAATGTTGCTAATTGCACTAGCAACTTTGACTGCAACCAATCTGGATTCTCCATATCTAATTAAGAAAGTGCTCAACTTGTAACCGAGGGAAAGAACAAGTTTTGCATGACAGGTCACATATGAGCTTCAGGATTCCATATTTTTGACAGCCAGTTTTGCATGACAGGTCACATATGGGGTTCAGGATTTCGTATTTTTGACAGCCAGTTTTGCATGACAAGTCACATATGGGCTTCAGGATTCCATATTTTTGACAACCAGTTTTGCATGACAAGTCACATATGGGCTTCAGGATTCCATATTTTTGAAAGCCAGGTTTGCATGACAGGTCACATATGGGGTTCAGGATTCCGTATTTTTGACAGCCAGTTTTGCATGACAAGTCACATATGGGCTTCAGGATTCCATATTTTTGACAACCAGTTTTGCATGACAAGTCAAATATGGGGTTCAGGATTCCATATTTTTGACAGCCAGTTTTGCATGACAGGTCACATATGGGGTTCAGGATTCCGTATTTTTGACAGCCAGTTTTGCATGACAAGTCACATATGGGGTTCAGGATTCAATGTTTTTAACAGCCAGTTTTGCATGACAAGTCAAATATGGGGTTCAGGATTCCATATTTTTGACAGCCAGGTTTGCATGACAAGTCAAATATGGGGTTCAGGATTCCATATTTTTGACAGCCAGTTTTGCATGACAGGTCACATATGGGCTTCAGGATTCCGTATTTTTGACAGCCAGTTTTACATGACAAGTCACATACGGGGTTCAGGATTCAATGTTTTTAACAGCCAGTTTTGCATGACAAGCCACATATGGGATTCAGGATTCCGTATTTTTGAAAGCCAGTTTTGCATGACAAGTCACATATGGGGTTCAGGATTTCGTATTTTTGACAGCCAGTTTTGCATGACAAGTCACATATGGGGTTCAGGATTCCATATTTTTGACCGCCAGTTTTGCATGACAGGTCACATATGGGGTTCAGGATTCCATATTTTTGACAACCAGTTTTGCATGACAAGTCACATATGGGCTTCAGGATTCCATATTTTTGAAAGCCAGGTTTGCATGACAGGTCACATATGGGGTTCAGGATTCCGTATTTTTGACAGCCAGTTTTGCATGACAAGTCACATATGGGCTTCAGGATTCCATATTTTTGACAACCAGTTTTGCATGACAAGTCAAATATGGGGTTCAGGATTCCATATTTTTGACAGCCAGTTTTGCATGACAGGTCACATATGGGGTTCAGGATTCCGTATTTTTGACAGCCAGTTTTGCATGACAAGTCACATATGGGGTTCAGGATTCAATGTTTTTAACAGCCAGTTTTGCATGACAAGTCAAATATGGGGTTCAGGATTCCATATTTTTGACAGCCAGGTTTGCATGACAAGTCAAATATGGGGTTCAGGATTCCATATTTTTGACAGCCAGTTTTGCATGACAGGTCACATATGGGCTTCAGGATTCCGTATTTTTGACAGCCAGTTTTACATGACAAGTCACATACGGGGTTCAGGATTCAATGTTTTTAACAGCCAGTTTTGCATGACAAGCCACATATGGGGTTCAGGATTCCGTATTTTTGAAAGCCAGTTTTGCATGACAAGTCACATATGGGGTTCAGGATTTCGTATTTTTGACAGCCAGTTTTGCATGACAAGTCACATATGGGGTTCAGGATTCCATATTTTTGACCGCCAGTTTTGCATGACAGGTCACATATGGGGTTCAGGATTCCATATTTTTGACAACCAGTTTTGCATGACAAGTCACATATGGGCTTCAGGATTCCATATTTTTGAAAGCCAGGTTTGCATGACAGGTCACATATGGGGTTCAGGATTCCGTATTTTTGACAGCCAGTTTTGCATGACAAGTCACATATGGGCTTCAGGATTCCATATTTTTGACAACCAGTTTTGCATGACAAGTCAAATATGGGGTTCAGGATTCCATATTTTTGACAGCCAGTTTTGCATGACAAGTCACATATGGGGTTCAGGATTCCGTATTTTTGACAGCCAGTTTTGCATGACAAGTCACATATGGGGTTCAGGATTCAATGTTTTTAACAGCCAGTTTTGCATGACAAGTCAAATATGGGGTTCAGGATTCCATATTTTTGACAGCCAGGTTTGCATGACAAGTCAAATATGGGGTTCAGGATTCCATATTTTTGACAGCCAGTTTTGCATGACAGGTCACATATGGGCTTCAGGATTCCGTATTTTTGACAGCCAGTTTTACATGACAAGTCACATACGGGGTTCAGGATTCAATGTTTTTAACAGCCAGTTTTGCATGACAAGCCACATATGGGGTTCAGGATTCCGTATTTTTGAAAGCCAGTTTTGCATGACAAGTCACATATGGGGTTCAGGATTTCGTATTTTTGACAGCCAGTTTTGCATGACAAGTCACATATGGGGTTCAGGATTCCATATTTTTGACCGCCAGTTTTGCATGACAGGTCACATATGGGGTTCAGGATTCAATATTTTTGACAGCCAGTTTTGCATGACAAGTCACATATGCGGTTCAGGATTCCGTATTTTTGACAGCCAGGTTTGCATGACAAGTCACATATGGGGTTAAGGATTCCGTTTTTTTGAAAGCCAGTTTTGCATGACAAGTCACATATGGGGTTCAGGATTCCATATTTTTGACAGCCAGTTTTGCATGACAAGTCACATATGGGCTTCAGGATTACGTATTTTTGACAGCTAGTTATGCATGACAAGTCACACACTGTATCAAGAATAACTTTCCTACTACATATCCTTATGGACAATATGGATAGAGTATGAATAATGCACTTTACAAAGTCGTTTACTTTACAGATCGTTATTATTAAAGGCTCCAACACGTACCTGGTTTCCAAAGATGCTTCATTCCAAACTTGTGGAGATCGAACACGACTATCAGCTGGGACGAGTCGAAGTTGCCATTCTGAATACATCAAACTTTCTTTAGCTTTTTTCATTCACAATTATCTTACAAACCCACATAAACAATTTCACAGTGATCTTATACGTTACAAGCAATTGTCACTAAGGTCACAAATTGGGAAACTTCAAAGCTTTGCTGTGACCTTGAAAATATTGTCAAGGTCACCAAAATTGTGATGATTTCCCCTCAAAATAACTTACTAGAAAATATCCTGTCTACAATCTTGACATTCAAGTTCCCATGCTGAAAAATTCATTGCTTTACTGTGTGACCTTGAAAATAATGTCACCAAAATCTTCCTTAGTAGATATATCAAATATGAAGATACTCCAATAAAAGATTTTTTTTTGACAAGCTGAAAATGTTGAAAAATTGAAAGCTTCACTGTGACCTTTGGCCTTCTCCTTTTGATTTACTAAAGTTTATTTTGAACGTCCGGTACATGCGCAAAGTTTATACGCATAAATGGAAGTGAGGTGAGGGGATTTGGGGTTTATTAAGTTTAACACTGTTCAAGATTATTTCACTTGTACCACTGCTGCTGATATTAATGCAGGGAGAAAGGCTGCAACACCATTGTCAATTTGTGAATATGCATTGCGGTGAAATGTGAACATCGGCTGGAACTAGCTACACCATGGGTGATACTGCAGTGAAATTCAGTGTAACATTGTACCAAAACCTTACTGCATGTCTGCAGAAGACAAAGATGTCGAGCCCTTGGGACAAGGGATTTGAACCCTGGACCTCTGGATCCGAAGCCAAACTCGCTAACCAGTGCACTATCCCACCCCATACGCATGTACATGGGAGAATGTTGCGAAATACTTTATCCAATGCTTTCCGCTAAACAAGCTGAGGAGGGCAATATTAATAAAACAGTGCGGGAGAAAGCCAACTGTCAATTTTGCTCTGGGAAGGCAAACTTTGGTGTTTTTCAGGCAATACGCAAACTGACACATACTGGACATAAATGTAGAAGTAACACATTTACCTGGAAACAATGATACAAGATATCACTCTCATTGAATATTCTATTCCCATTAAGAATAATTAAGAAATAGAAGACGAGTTGGCGTGCTTTATCGTTGAATAAAACATAGCAGGAGCATAAAACACGAAGGGCGCAGCCCTGTGTCATTTATGCTCTCTGCTATGTTTTATTCTACGATAAAGAACAACAACAAGTCTTCTATTTCTTATATGAGATGTCCTTAAATAGTTACTTGCTTTTCTATAAAAACCGCGGAGATAAAATGTTGTTTGCATAAACTATATTTTGAAAATATTAATGCCTC
Source organism: Gibbula magus (assembly GCA_936450465.1). NCBI lineage: Eukaryota > Metazoa > Mollusca > Gastropoda > Trochida > Trochidae > Gibbula > Gibbula magus. The sequence continues at coordinate 30,069,837 of OW388295.1, read as the reverse complement.
CCGTCGTAGAACACATTCTCTAGCATTGGAAATCAAAGTGACGTAAAATATGACGTCATTTGCTAAGCGACGCTCTGACTGTCGTCTAAAATCACGAGCATGTTTTATTGTCTCATAAAGCACGCTGTCGGTCCCATTGACCGCCTGTGTTTTATTGCCGTAGGTATCTTATATTATATTATAATATATGCAATCTGTTGTTAACTTCAAACTTGCTATCTTACATTTTCTTGTTCTTTGAAACTTTTGTATATTTTTTCCATAAGATGAACTTTCATCCGGATGATGTCCACTTTCTTCACAGATCTCAGGATCCCTATAAACATAATAACTTAGTTCACATAAGTAAAAGAAATGGTTGAGGAAAAAAGTATAGAGATTTAAAAGTAAAATCTATGAGAAAAAGAAAACAATATTGAGAAAATACCAAAAAACTTAAACACACAATTTGGGAACTTGACTATCCAAGCATTTTTTACATCAGTGTATTAAGTCTAATTACATGACCTACTTGTGTTTGTCTATTTAATTCGAACCTAGTTTCTCTGTAGAATTACATTTTTCACATAAATCACATATTTGCAGTTTATATGATAATGTCTATTTTCATCTTGTTGAGCATAAACTTCTATCATTAGAGAACATAATTACATGTAGGCGACGATAATGACTTACACATCTGTGGCACTGCCTCACAACCATCTACATGTTATTACCGGTAGAATAAATGTGGAATGGTTATCATCACTTCTATTAATTGTCATCATGCCCCTTTCCTCAGTAATTACAGTCGTTTATAGCTAAAATTGATGATAATGCCCTCTTGTAATCAGAAATTAGCTCGCCACTGCTTAATGGTCCTCTCAATGCCGACATTGGGTCACTAGAGAAAGTCCTACAGTTTCGTCCAGTCCTGATATTTCTTCTACTTATCAAATTAAGGTGAATTAACAGCCCGCCTACCCTCTAATCGTTGTCTCGTTTTTTATTTTTCTTAATAAGAATAGCAGTCACATGATATTGGTCACATGATAAATACAGTAATGTTAATTGGTTGATACAATCTGACGAAGCTGTTACGTCACACCCTTTCCGACCGGGAGACTTACACGTGGACGAAATTATAATACATGGTTTCCGATACTTAAATCTGTGTGAACGAAATTATGAGATTGGTGGACGAAATAACCTGACGCGTACCCCTTGCGTTTGCGCTATTTCATTCAAAAGAGTTAACCCCCTTAGAATTTCAGCCTCGGGCTGACCGAGAAGTGCCGAAAGAGGCCAGTGAGGGTTAGTCATTCCGGTGAGCGAGGTCAGCCTCTAAGTGAGGACTTTTCTCTATCACTTTGTTCTTTTGTGAAATCATTATAGAATATATATCCTCTTGAAATTTCAACCAATATGGTGGCAGAAAGAGTATACTGACTCGAGCATTTAAAAATAGTTCTTGTTTAATAGGAGGAGACAAAATTTTGACTATTAGTATCATAAACATGATTTGTAAATTTTAAACAACATAAAGAAGAATATAGGTCTCAATTAAATCTACTGTGACATAGTTTTTCACATGTGACTTCAAAGTGAAGTCAATATTGTTTTCTGTCAATGGTCAGCCACACTCAAACAACTTCCCCGAAAGTTATAACTCGCACCAATCTCCATCACATTTTTGAGCTAAAATAGTAGGGCCCAACAGCGATTGGGAAAGACACTTTTGATAATAGGCAATTTTAGGGCTTTTAGTCATTTTCAGAATTTTAAATGGGCTATTCCCCTTTGTAGCAATAGTAAAATTTCAAATTTCAATGGACCATTTTTTCATCCAATGCGCAATATGGCCCATACCTTTCCCAATCTCTGGCCCAAGATAAAGTTCAGGTGCAGCGGACATATGAAAACAAAGAAGTAATATGCTTGATTATAGATCTATTGTCACTACCTTGCATGTCAAGAAATCCACCAGGTTCGTACCACACCAAACAGCCATTGTTATCCTTCCCACACAATCCTCCAACGTAATATTTCTCCAAAACCTCGGGTTTCTGGTAGTCTTCAAGAATAGAGTCAACCGATAGCTTCTTCCTCCACGCATGATTCTGTGAATGATAATCATTATCGGGGTAACGAAGGATAAGAATAATAACTGAAGTATTTGTGTCAGAATTATTTTATTTATCAGGGATGAAAAACTTGCAATGGATCAAAGTTAGGAAATTTATCTTTCTATTTTATTTCAGTCTTCAGATGTATACCTTTGTTTCTGCTAGTTCTTTATTTAAATAAAAAAAAAATTCTCCTTTATTCATTTATTTGTCATGTTCATTCAGATCATTGCATTTTCTTGATAAATTTCTCAATTAAATTTTTGTTGAAACATTGAACACTCTCACGTTTCTCATCATAGTTTCGACTTTCTTCAGATCGAAATTCCTTGCTGCAAAACAATAATTCATGAAAATCAGATGTAAATACTATATGATAACAGTATGTAAAACATGTATGTTGGACTTCATTCAAGTATATCATACAAAATGTGAATGTCAGCATAAATCCTACACATTCCAAGATATTGCCATGCATGACTTACAAATGAACACTCATTTTCTGACAAGTCCGCTTACTCATGGTCAGTCCGAAAATGCTGGCCCAGTAAATTAAACTGTATTTACTGATTCAAAATGACCAGTAAAAGAGTTTAAGACAATGTCATCAAATGTCAATGTGCTAAATATAACAATGTCACAGGTATAAGAATACCGTTTCAAGGATAAGGAAAGATAAAACTTCAAATTTTATCCGAATTCCTGCTGTTTATAAACCTTGAGACTGAGACGTCAACAAGTCATGGCGTGGAGCCCCTCCCCCCTTTTAAAATAGTTTGAATATAGATTTATGGACTCCTTGGTAACGCCTAAAATTTCTTGATCTGCCTGTATGCATGGACTTACAGCAGCTACTTAACCTCTGTTATAACACAATAGATATAGATTGATTTAAAAAAGTACCTCTCAGCCATCTCAAGAGGTAGAAATCATCATGTTCAGGTTTCAAAATGTCTTTAACGATGACTCGAATCTGTGGAAAAAAGATAATAAAAGAATATACCGGGTAGTTTATTTGTATATTATTAAACATAAAAGCCATTCATATATAGTCTCGAAGTTCGAATTATTATTTATCAGAGAGAGAGTGTGTGTGTGTGTGTGTCTTAGGGAAAGTAAGTGTATCCAAGCTCTAAGCCCCTATTTTCCCTCAAAGTGAATATGAGTTGCGCCCCTGCAAAGCTCTTAGTTTTTTTAGTAGGGCAATGAAATATACAAATCTTAGTTACAAACCTACCACATCCATTTCAAAGGGGGATCAAGCCAAAATCAACAAATTTTAGTCTCCATGTAACAATCATTGCTTTCAAATGATGACATTATGTATTGTAAGTGAGTCTGACATCATTGTATTTCATAATATTTTATTTGGCTTTAAAATGTGTCAAAACACCATATGTGCTTATTTCAGTTCAAATAATATCACTCACCTAGCATATTCATCCCCAATTAAAAATAAGTTTTAAAACTCAGGGCTCGACAAATAATATAACAATAAGATTGGTCAGGGTCAACAAATATTTACTGGCCAAAATCATCCTTGTGGCCAAAAGATAAAGAGTTAAAACATCAACTGACTTGCGAATGGGTTAACATGAGTTCACTTTTATCCCGATATATATTATACATGTTTAGCAAAACCATCATTATCTTTAGTAAATTCACTCAAATAATACTTTTAGTACAGACTTTTGTTGTTATTTTTAAAGAACAGATAGCATCCATTTCAAAGTTGTTTTTTTCAAGTAGCTTGACCTTATTTAATATTTCAATTTTCCCTATAAAAGTTATAATTTAAACATGAGCTAAGTAATCATGTAAGTGACGCTTGAAAATGTTACTGGCCAGTTTGGCCAATGGAAAATAAAAATTCATGGCCAAATATAAATTTTACTGGCTCATGGCCAATTGACCACTGTATTTGTCAAGCCCTGCAAATTGTGTTTGGCTAATTGACGTTAGCGGCAGAACTGTAGCTATATAACCTTTGTGACAAAGAACCTATTTTGGCAAAGCAACTGTAGCTAAATTGATGCTTGTGAGTTGCCAACTGCAATGCATTGTCCAGTTTTCGATGAGATCACTACTTTTACCATTAAATCATCAATATATAGAGTCCACACTGTCCGTGGTATCTTACTGTAACAACTTTATTGCAACTTTACTGTACAAGCAAGTTTTCGAGCCACCGCCAACATCTTGGAGGAGGTGACCTACATTTCAAACTACAGATACGGACTGAATTAACAGCATTCAGCTGGTTGATATAAATACAATCAGCCAATCAGCTGTTAATTCAGTGCGTTGGAAATGTAGGTCACCATACGTCGCTTCCTCAAAGATGGTGGAGGTGGCTCGAAGATTTGCTTGAAGTTACTATAAATTGCAATAAAGTTGTTACGGTAAGATACCACGGACGATTTAGGTTTGTCAAATGTATCAGGGATGTAAATTGATAATAGAAAATTCTTTTTGAGATTGATTGCTTTTGCTAGGAATGAAATATCAACTTTTTCCTCGATTTTTATTGATGTATTTCTGAGACACCATTTGGCCCACTCAAGTTTGAAGAGTAAAAAATTTCCAGTGTCATAACTTGAGAAATAATGCACCGATTTTGTTGATGTTAGTTTTAATCAAAAGAGAAATCACTGTGCTTTAATTCTGTAGTATATATTACTTGTAAAATGTGTGGTAACACTTTGAAATGTGGACTTGTTTGGGTTTTGTGGTAACAGGCGGTACGTTGCATCCCTTTCTTTATTTATTAGTATAGGGACATAATAGGGTGTATCATATGGGGGATGTAGCTCAGTTGGTAGAGTGTCTGCTCATCACCCGGAAGGTCGGGGTTCGATTCCCGGCCGCATCATACCAAAAGACATTAAGACATTGTTGCTTCCTTGCTTGGCACTCAGCATTGTAAGGACAGAACAATGCTTGAACTGGCGCTGCACTGTGGCTGTCTGGTGCCCAGAGCACAAAATAAATTTCCAATTTACTTTGTATTGAGGACAATAAAGTGTGTTATTATTATAAGTATTGGACCTAGGAACTGTTTGTTTTCAGCAATACAAGTCCCTGTGGTCAAATCATACAAAAAGACGATAAAAGATGGGAGTTGTTGCTTCCTTGCTCGACACTCAGGATTATAAGGATAGAATAACATTTGAACTGTTGGTGCTGTGTGCCCAAGGCACACAATGAATTTCTAATTCACTTTATAACGAGGACAATAAAATGACAGTGTTGTAATAAATAGATAAAAAGGTTTTCTCTTGAACAAATGCAAAATATGAAAGTAAAATCTCGTTAAAACGTAACATGAATCGGTGCATACACATCAACAATAAATATAAAATTATATCCTGTTTGCAGGTAGGTCTAATGAAATTTCTGTTAATCAGACTGGAACAGACGAAGTTTTGTCAACACAACAGGTAACTTAGCCTACTGAAGAAATGTGTGTTAAAATGAGAACTGTAAATACAAAGTAACCTGTTCAAGAGCTTCCTTCTGTTTTGGGCTAAGGTCGTTAAGTCGTCCACTCATTGTTTTCATTGAATAATTGTCCGTCACGTCGCTGTTATCATTCCACAGCTATATTTTGTTATCTCTGTTTATCGATTGTGTCATGCCACCATTAATGAACCGGAAGTAGGGTTACGTTACGACTCATAATAGTTTATTGTAAAGCTCTGAACATATATACCAGTATTTCCAATAATAAGCATATTTAGTTATACTGTGCGGTTTTATTTTAATATAAATTTTTATATATAGTAGTAAATATTTGTAAAATGATCGATTTTGGTGAGTAAAAGAAGATAGTTTTATTAGTTTTAGGGAAAATACAACCAGGCGTCTCCAATCTCCAGGCACCAATCAGCGCACACCCCTTCTATTTTGTATGCCAACTTCATCAAAGCCTAGGCTAAGTTAAATTAGTCTAGATGTTTGATATTAATTAATTAATTAATTAATTAATTAATATTGATGATAATTAGGTTTGTAAAACATAAGTTTATATTTGTCTAAATACGTTTACTTATAGCCTACAAACTTGTTTCTTTTTATTACAGCTAATTAACTATCAAGAGTTTCTGTGACGTTTTGGGACAGCCCGAAATCAGAAAACACATATTCCACTAGAACAAACTATATTGAAAACAATATGTCAATCATAGATTTTAAAATAAAATATACAATCATTCAAGAAAAGCATTTGACTGGTTATTGTAAATTATCATTCAGAGTATTGTTTTCTAGCTATTTTGGATGGTAAATTTCAATCATTAATTTCCGTTTTACAGTGCTACGAGATATTTAACAATAAAACATGCGAAATTCATTACTAATACATAACCAAACTAGTACACCTATATATGAATTAATTAATTGACAACCTCAGTTTTACAAGTAAAATTAGTTCGATATTAAATTAGATAATATTTCTAAAAACAACTTACAATCTGATAAATAATTGTCATTAAAAATGAAAATAGGCGTTTTTCTGTTCAAATACAAGTAACAGTGTAATCTATTGTTGGCATTTTTGAAGTTGAGGTGATGAAGACACATTTTTACGGATACTGACTTGCTTGTTCTCTGTAGGCAACGTTGCGACATAGCTTTTGTTGTCGTTGTGAATCAAGTAATATATGGGCTAATATGAGAAAAATCTTGGAGAACTAAATATACTTGAGTTGTTGTACTTTCTGCATAAACATCAACAAGATAGGTTATTCTCTGAACAGGGATGACGGATATTTCATTCCTTGTGCGTATCACCCTTTAACTGACGCAATCGTATAATTAGTCTCTTATCATATTCAATACTTATATTTAATATTCTTGTATACTTTATCTATACTATGTAAGTATTTCTTCATAATAAATCTCATGTACCTCGAGCTCATTCATTAAATAAACATTCACTTGCCTCCCAATCACTCTCAACATAACATCTTTAACTGACATCCAATATATAACTCCGTACAACAATCAATATTGTATACAAACAACGCATCTTCAATTGATAGAAACACAACTCACGTATATATTTATTTCCTTCTTTGGTAATGGTGGTCCACAATCCGTTATCGAAGGTTAATCCATGGTCATGACGTCACTCTATTGTGTTAGCAGTTGATTATTATTTAGGAATCTACTGGTCATTGACTGTCCCAGTCAGGAGGGGTGTTAGGTTTAGACATTTTCAGTAATGGTACATTTTTCGAGACTGATATATTTTGTCTTGGTGTATAGGATAGGATCTTAAAATATCTAGACAACTATAGACACATTAATTTTTGTAAGGCATGAACCTGGAATCGAACATGCAACCCTTCGCTTGGTAGTCAGCGCTTCTAACCACTAGGCCACAAGACGCTGTTAGAAACCTTAGGATTGTTTGTCAGTAAGAATCCCGCGTTCTATTCAATGGACGGAAGGCATGAAAAGGCAGATTTTTAGCTGTCAATCACATCGCTTCGCGTGGAAGTTTTGCGCTGCACGTGCGTGGAAGAATCCATTTCATGAGGGTCGCAGCTACTTGTACCATATCCGATGAATGAGCACCGAAATTTGCAAAATAATTTATTTTGGTGTCCCATAAGTGAAATTTATTGTTTCAAATGTAAAATGATCACATATGCATGTTTCGTGACGACATACATGGATTAAGATGGAGAATGCATTCGGAGCTCGTTGATTATTTTTAACGAATCCACAGCTTCTCATGCATTCTCCATTACAGAAGTATTAAATAGTTCACATTTGGAGTTGTATTTAAAGTCTTTACATATGTAATGTTTTATACAAATATCGTGCACAAACTATACGCTTTTTGAGATTAAATCACAACATAGTACATATAATGCAAGATGTTGGTTATGTAAGTTTCATTCTTAGTTTCTTATTCAATTCAGATTATTAAAATTTACGTACAGATAGACCTTAGTACATTAATGAGTCTATCCGATGGTATCATTAGAAATTACTTTGTTAGCTAGGTTTGCATCCTTGGACTTGTCTTTTTCGAGACTTGCATGGTTGAGAACGACCTGTAACATTTTACAACTTACAAGACTGCATGTTTTCATTTTTGGCACACATCCTCTTCCATGGCTAAAAATTATCACTAGTCTGTCAGACGTGTACTTCCTGTACAGTTCATTTTCATCAACCTGGACAGTGTGTTTGTCAACAGGAGCAACTACCATCAATGTGTACAAGTTTTGGCTATAATATCTGGTCTTCGATCAATCTGTGAATTAATAATGCTATAACTTTGGGGCTACACCCATATGTAGATTTGCTGTGTTCATGTAGAAAGTCGCATTTCCCCGACTTTCCTTAATGGCGACGATTGACTCGTTCCGAAATGTTAAAATTATAATTTATATATTACATCCATCCATCCATCCTCGGTTACCTATGGTTTTATATATGCTCCGTTACTCTCCACTATATCACCCATTGGAAATTTCATCAGAGAAATCTGTACGCAAATGAAGTAGACGGTTTTCATGAACTTACTGAACATGTTGAGTTTTGGAGCTTAAGGCTTTCGTGATGTGCAACACATTTCCCATTGAAACTATTAATTGGCATTAGAAGCGACACATTTTTGTTATTTAGATCCTTCGTATGGCCATAGAAGACCTGTTAATTTCCCAGTGCTTAGAACTGTATATAGAGTCCTGAATCCTTTCAGTGTATAGTTGACTGAGAGTATAGCGTCTTACCATGGGTCGAGGGTGGGGGATGTGAGGGGTTAGGTCAGTGGTGGGGCTTTTGTGTTGACATATCTTGACCAATATGGATTAAAGATTTGGTTTCCAAGAGGTCCATTAAATTTACATGTAATATGTTTCAAAAGGGGAAGGGGTGAGAGTTGACCCTGCTTAACCCCCTCTTGGGACATACCCAACTGTCCTTCTCGCCTGATTACCTATAGTAATTGAGCCTGCAAACATTTGAAAACATATTATATATTTGATTCATGCTCTGCGGCGCGTTAAGTCCAATCTTGCATTTCCGTGTGTCCGATCACGTTAATGCACTGGTGTGGGAAAAGAGGAGAGAAGGAGTTTAGCTGTACTCACTGCAACTACCTACACAGACCGCGGAAAGCTTCTTGGACATTTGAAGGTAACGTTTCATAGGCAAATTGCTCGGAAATAATTACCAAAAAAAGAATATACAATGTTATTATTTCGGGTACGAGTGTACCGGGAGAATCTTGCTGTTTTAGATACGTGTAGGTGGAGGAGCTTGTTTGAGATCAGTTAACTAAAAATTATATAAGAAAGGAATTAAATATCAGAAATATCTTATTCGAGATCAGTTATTTCATATCGGTTCGTTTAAACTATCACACTAAGGAAGTAAGTGTGAGAAACGGCTTATTTGAGTCCGTGGCGGGGACTAACGTGATCTTGATCAATTATATGCTGACAGAAATTCTAAACAGACTGACTGATATTTCAAGTTTTACAATGTTTACTAATCTTTCTAGTACACTCGTCTCTATGTAAATTTTAAAGGGGCAGTAGCAGGTTTTTTAGCTCAAATAAGTTGATGAAATGTATTTGAAAAATAATTTCACCAATAGTAAAACACCCTTCTCTCTTCGGAAAATAAAGTTTAAAATGAGTGTACATGTTTTGGTTAAACCATGGGAATTGTTTTTGTAATACAAAATAATAAATTGTGTTCACAATAAAATGGCCGCCATGCAATTTTTGCTTTATACGCAACAAAGTTTTTACCACTACAGATAATTGGTTCGTGTAATAAGATGTTTTACCCTCTAAGGTAAATATGAATGACATAAACTATCATTATAAATGGTAAATTTGAAAAAATAAATTTTGCAAAAAACGTGCTACTGCCCCTTTAACCTAACTACACTACCGATGATATTTTTCATTTTAATCTTTCATATTTTTTATTATTGACGTTATAAAACTAAACTGTGATATGGGCAATAACTAGTGGAGAAAACATTCTACTGCTCTCATCTTGCCAACTTCCAAACGCAAAGCATAACTCTTGCCAGTCTCCATTAATGGCTGATTTAGATCTTAAGGAAATACTGCAAGACCTAAATCAGCCAGTAATGGAGACTGGCAAGAGTTATGCCTTACGTTTGGAAGTTAGCAAGATGAGAGCAATATAACAAACTGATATCTTGTTGTGTACAAATTACAATATTTTTACCATTTATCTTTAATGGACCCTACATATTCTACACTCGGTGTTGTAGAGAGTAGTAACATTCGATGTGATTCCAATTGTATACCTTTCCATTATAGGGAGGACACCATGAACACAACACAGCTTCTCCTACTTATGTCTGCTGTCTTTGCAGTTCAGGGAAAGAACATCCTCTTGTTCTTCTTTCCTTCTTACAGTCACATCCGGGGCACTTTGGGCGTTGCTAAGGAACTGGTGTCGCGTGGTCATGTGGTGTGGAACGCACTGCCCACGTACATGGCAAATGATGAACGTTTTCAAGTTCCTGGAGTGAAACAATTGGTGTATACCTCAACAGATGTGAACCGTCTTGGTCCAGTGACAGACAACATTATCGACATTTATTTTGAATCAGGTCGATTATATATGGCTTTTGATGGGATAAGAGAGATCTGTGGATTGATTCTGCGTGATGAAGCCTTGTTCCTGAAAGCCAAGGATATCAAATTTGATTACGTTGTCTTAAGCACTCTTGCTTCAGTCAAGATGTTGACTATTTTTGCCTATCGACTGAACTTACCCTTCATTTTTATTGGGCCGTATTTCAACCCAGCTGCGTCTAGATCTCCTTTCGTTTTATCTACCTACCCTGTAGTAATTTGGGGGAAGAATCCTGAAATGAATTTTCCAACTCGTTTCATCAGTTCAATTATTGTTTTTGGAAATGTTCTCTATGACCCATACTCGTATTCTAAACCAGTGTCACTATACGCCCCAGAAAAACCCTGCATATCCCTGGAGGCCCTCACTGCTAAAGGTCTGCTGTGGCTCGTAGATCTGGAACCCTTGCTTCATTACCCACAAGCGCTTCTCCCTAACGTCAAGGTGGTTGGTTCCTTGTCAGCCTCCTCAACTCAGAAACTGCCAGAAAAATATCAAAAGTTCATGGATGAAGCGGTTAAGGGAGTGGCCCTTGTTTCATTTGGATATTTCATCAAGAAACTTCCCCTAGCAATAGACAATAAACTCATGGAAGCATTCAAGCAGACAGGTTACAGGTACATCATCAAAAGTAACCAGGTAACACAACTCACTTCTGAAATATTATTAACGGACTGGATGCCACAGACAGGTATCCTAGCCCATCCAAATTTGAAACTCTTCATAACCAACTGCGGAACCAACAGTATTAACGAAGCTTTCATCAATGGAGTGCCAATGCTCGGCTTCCCAATGTTCTCTGAACAACATTACAATGCCGAAAAAATTGTCTACAGGGGGTATGGCTTGAAGATGAATATGCGCGCATTTACGGTCAAAGAACTGTTCGAAAGTATAACTGAGCTTATAGGCAACTCATCTTATTCCGAGAAAGTCAAAAGGGCTGCTAAAATAACAAAACTAAGAGACAGAAGTCCGATAGAAGAGTCTGTGTACTGGATAGATCACGTGATTCAATATGGCGGCGAGCACCTGAGGTCGTATTGTCAGGACATGCCCCTCTATCAGTTCCTTAATCTTGACGTCATCGGAATGTTTCTCTTCATCCTATATCTATCCGTCTTCCTTATATGGAAGTTGTGCTGTTGTTTCAGAAGGTGCTGTAAGAAATCACCCGGAGAGAAATCGAAACAGGAATGAAATGTACACTATAGTGATTCGCTTTCTTAACATTTGCATTGTAGTCTACGAATGGTTTATTTTAAATGTACATAAAGAAAAGTAGTTTAAACATATATACAAGCCTTTCGTTAACCCATCGTCTTGTATAAAGTTACTACTAATTGACATAAACATTTTTGTTTTCTTTTCGGTTACTAAATGTATTTTATTACCAATTCAATATGTCAGCAGACTTGATCGAACACATTGAATTAATCTTGATGAAAACATCACCAGGACCAAGGTCATGGAGTTTACCACGGCCATTATGGTCGTTTTTGACGAAGATGGGGGGGGGGGGGGGGGGGGGGGGGGGGTGAGCCACCTTGGACAGAGAGGAAACAACTTGATGCCACGGAAACTTCAAACTCAATGACATGGTTCATTTTCCTCAATCTAAATGAATTTAGATCCACTTTCCTTTATAATGGTTAAACAAACTGTTGAATTTAATTTATTTAGATTGCATTTTCCTTTGCTGCTTTAGCTTTACTTTGTTGAACAGTACATTAATTCAAACACTCACATTAACGTAACCTACTCGTTTAATTTCAATGGCATGTAAAAATATCAGCAGGTTTCACGTGGCTATACTACCAGACTAATGTTTCACATCCATCAATGACAAGGGGACATGAATGACGAACCCAGCGGTTTACACTTAGTGAAGCGGACGCGGTTGAGGAGGTGACTGAAGGTTTACTTAAATGCATGGATCGATGATGCATGTCGACCCAAATACAAGTCTATAATGACAAATGAGGGAGACTTAGTTGCGACCGAAGTGAGGCCTGGTCGAGTTGAATACTTTGTGATTCATTATGGGTCACTTAGTACGTCACTAAACTCACATACATAGAGAGAGAGAGAGAGAGAGAGAGAGAGAGAGAGAGAGAGAGAGAGAGAGAGAGAGAGAGAGAGAGAGAGAGAGAGAGAGAGAGAGAGAGAGAGAGAGAGAGAGAAAGAGAGAGAGTGTGTGTGTGTGTCTTAGGGAAAGTAAGTGTATCCAAGCCCTAAGCCCCTATTTCCCCTCAAAGTGAATATGAGTTGCCCCCGTGCAAACAGAGAGAGAGAGGTATTCAACCTCGAGTTCTCTAAACTAAACTTTATACTCTTCAAAGTTAACCCGAGGAGCTGGTTTCATATTCCCCAATGTGGTATCAGGATCTGAACCGAAGTTCTCCGCGTCGTCATTGTGAAATAAATAAGTTGATTATCCATTAAACCCCTGTCTCCTCTTAGATAAATCCTGTGATCACTCATCCATGCATTTACCTAGTTTTATCGGGTTTATAAACTGTGTGTTTATGCTAACTTGATCGATTTTATCCTTGCCATAAATGGATCATGAACTTCTTCAAATTCGATTTTAAAGGGGCAGTAGCACGTTTTTTCGCTGAAATAAGTCGATGAAATGTATTTGAAAAATAATGTCACCAAAAGTAAAGTTCCCTTCTCTCTTCGGAAAATCAAGTTAAAAATGAGTGTACATGGTTCCGTAAAGTAATGGGAATCGTTTTTGTCATTTGAAAATGTGTTCACAATAAAATGGCCGCCATGCAATTTTTGCTTTATACGCAACACCGTCATTACCACTACGGATAATTTGTTTGAGTTTTAAGATGTTTTACCCTATAAACTAAACATAAATGACATAAACTATCATTATTAATTTGAAATTTGAAAAAATAAAATTTGCAAAAAACGTGCTACTGCCCCTTAACAAGCATCTGTAATTCCTCACGCCCTGACGTCTTTAGTTTAAAGGCGTTGTAGCACGTTTTTCCCACATTATGTGTTCTAAAATTTTCCATTTATTATCAAAATATAATTTATTGGTGTGTTAACGGGTAAAAATCTCATTACATGACCCTTTAAGCCATATCCATAGAAAACGATTATCCGTATTCGTAGAAAATGGTGCGACAGTGGTGTGGAACTCTTCAGTGATAGATTTGAACACATTAAAGGTACATCCATTGTGTTTCATAAAATTTCATTTGGCTTTAATACGTTCCAACATATCATATGTGCTGTTTACAATACAAACAATTTCACTCAGCTTGCATATTCATCCCCAATCGCCAAACATATCATAATTATACTAGTTTCCAATTAAAATCGAGTAACATCAGTATGCATGTGCAGAAACCGATAGTGCACGTCCTATTTACATGTACATTAGTTATATGACCTATTGAACATTATCAACCCAAATTTGTTATTTTGTCAGGTTTAAATACGATTCCAAAATTACGTTTGACTCATTGGCGCGCGCCACACGCTGTGCATTGTCCGATTTTCGATCAGAAATCGATACTTTTACCTTCCAATTGTCAATATACTAAGTCGAGTATCATTAAAATGGTAGTTTTCGGTAACAGTTGGTACTTTTCGATGAAATAAGTCCATCTATAATGTTTGCCATATTTGACCCAAAACAACACAATGGATGTACCTTGCTCGATGGCAAATGGACTTGCATGGCTTAACCGAACCATATACATTTATTTTAGAACTCGTTTTTATTTAAATTTAGGAGTATTATTTAGCCATTGGTAACACCTAATTATATTTCTGTGAGAGCACTGTCAGGAAGAAAATCGTGCTACAGCGCCTTTAAAAGGTAAACATATTTTTCTTGATTTTTTTGGTTTATCAAAAATATTACGTCAACTGGACAATCTCAGTGTTCAATGTTCGCCTCATCTACTGGACAATCTGAGTTTCCTCAGATATTATGTATAAATGTATCCCCACTTGTTAAATTACATCCAACACTACACCTGATGAATATATAAGCATATATAAACGTCGTGTATGCTCACAATATAGAAGTTATAATCCGGAATCTCATTGCTGACTGGTCGTTTGATCCATTGAAGAATATGGTTAAATGTTATATAGCGTTAAATAGTCGCTTGGTCTACTGGGCAATCTCAGTGTTAAACTAGCTTTCCAATTCTATGAATCCAGAGTCAAGATCATCATAAACCTTTAAGTATGTATCCATGTTTTGGAGTCATACTGTGAGACACACAGAGATAAACTAGATGAGCGTTTGCTTAAAGGGGGACTACGTTTTAAGCTGGACATGCTCTCAGGACATCCGGGACCCGCCGGGGATTAACTTCTATATCGACACGGCCTTTCGTATATAACCTTATAACACTCAGACGAGGAGTTAACACTCCCCCCTTGCAGTGTGTGTTTGTAGCTTAATATATTGGATATCTGCTGCCAACGTCTTTATCAGAATGTAAACGACCACTTACTGATGACAAATAATACATGAGATTGCGTTAATATTATTGAAAAAGTTAAAGGGACACCGCGTCGGGCCAACAAGTCACAGACACCGAATGTCATACAATTGATATTATTGGTAATAAAAACAACTGCATGTAGACAGTGAAGTGAAGCGTAACTCGTTAGCAGGCACTCTAATTAGCTTAGTCAGATAAAGATGAGACTCATTTTTATCCTCGACGCAGTGTCCCTTTAACACCGCAAAAGCAGAGCAGCCCCGAAACTGATCGAGGGTCTCGCCTTTCCCTGTTCCGCCTTCTCCACATCCACAATATTTATGGACAAATGTTTAAACAAAAATGTGTTCATCATGTTTTGTTATTAATTGGATTAATATCTCATGACCTTGACCTTCAATGATCACTTTTCAATGTGTATAACAATCATGTAATGATTCAAAGTTGTGACCTCACTACCTAATATGTATCAAATTAAAGCCTGATAGCACAACATGTTTTTTGTAGTGATTTCAGAACTCATATTCTTGATCTTTGCCCTTGAATGTGAACATGTCAAAATAATTCCCACGTGTATAAGAAAGACGCTATGTAGATACGTCGTATACCTTCTTTAGTGATTTCAGAACTGGTGACCTCGACCTTATCTCGTGACCTTGACCTTCAAGATCACACAATCAATGATCACTTTTCATTGTGCATAAACACATGTAATGAAATAAAGTGTTAATAGTTGAAATACGGCCTTTTCGCAAATGCACGCATAAGTCGTGACCTCGCTGTGGCCTTGATCTTTGACGGATTTTAGCGAAAACCTTTTTTAAAATCTTAACCTTTCTCCATAGTTGATATATACCAAATAAGAGCTTGATAGCATAATACTATTTCAAGTTATCGTGTTTACAAGGATTTTCTTCAGTGATTTCAGAACTCGTGACCTTGACCTTTGACCTTGAATGTGAACATGTCAAAAATATTCCCCGGGGGTATAAGTAAGAAGTTATTTATATTACTTCTCAAAAACTTCAAAAAAGTTATAACAAATTCGAAACGCGGCGACGGCGACGGAAACTGCACACGAACTGATAGCAGCCTCGAGGGCTGCTAATGGTCCCAGCGTCCACTGGACAATGTCAGTGTTAAATTATCGCTTGATTCACTTAACAGTCTCAAGGCTAACTGGTCGCTTAATACTTTGTTATAACATTGAGTTGTGTCGTTAGTAACTTCTCATCAGGATCTGTAAATGGGTTGTGATAATATATTCCTGGTAACCTCCGGATGAGCTTCATATAAAGTACAAGTAACAATTAACAAACCAGATACTACCAGTAAGAGTCATTTACACATCAATTCAGTCTTCACAACCACTAGAGATATACTTTAGTACTCCATCCTCTATAGCTCCCTGTAACACTGGTAGCCAAGATAGAACCAACAATCCCCGGCTATATCCGGGACATACAGCTGTATATCTACCAGAGCCCTGACACGTGACCGGAAGTCACTATTGTACATGACATACAGAACCTGTTGGTCTGTGTTACTTAACCCTTCTTCTAGCAGAAGGTGCACGGCATGCCGATAGTCCAGGAGAAAGTGAAGGAACGTCCGTGATTGACCAATGACCATACCACCACCCACGAAAATCATGTTGTTCTTCACGATCTCCTCTGGTTTCAAGTATGATGATGCGCTGTGATACAGTCTGTTGAATGCAATTGTGGTTCTTGAGAAGTTGTTCGGGAGAACCAATTTGAAGGGTCTTTTTCGTTTTAAGTCTCTAAAATAACCAACGTCCATCCATGTGACAAAATCAGATGTGTACTTTTTCAAAATGGCGTCTTCAATGACTTCGTATTTAGCATGCATCGCACAAGAATAATTTGCCACCATTGTGTTCGGGGCAAACTTCGGGTATCCTGGTTCAGCATATATCGCGGCAATCCTCTTCCACAATCTAAACGACCACATGGTATCTTTAGAAATCATCACAATCCTAGTCAAATTAACCGGAAGTGCTCTTCTAGCGGAAGTGACTATTTGCGCAAACTCAGTTGAGTCTGTGTAGAAGACGAGGCGGTTATGAAGGTCGGCCAGAGGCCCGATCCATTTCCGGTATGTCCTCGAGTCGAAGTAAAGATCCTCCGTCTCTCCCTTCTTGAAGCGTCCGATGTTGAAGTAGGCAGACACGACGGTAAGCTCTATGTCGCTTCCAGGTTGCATCTTGGGATATGTGGTCAGGGGAACACGATTAGTTGTACAGATTGTCTGAAACATTGAACGAGTAATGCTTCAGTAACTGTTATAAATGAAGATTTTAACATTTTCCGATTCTTGACAGGTCTAAGGTACATATCTTTACACTTATCTCAGACAAGATAAGCCATGAAATATTAGTATATTAGTTTTAATCTTCTATCTCACAACAACGTAAAGTTGCGTTTTATTGAATAAACTCCTGTTAAACCTACGAATGCATATTATTACCTCCAAGGACAATCATTGTGAGTTCATAATTTGTATACGATGCCCTCTGACAAAATAAAAAAAATGTCATGGTGAATCGACGGTGACGGTGACGGTGACGGTGACGGTGGGTCTATTACTTGAGAGTTTAGTATGCTTTCCGCAATTTCATGACTGCGGTAATAATAGAACATTGCACATTGTATTCGAATACCATGAGATAATACTATGTTTACGACACCCGTACCTGAAAATAGGTATATTCCTCGCTCCCGCTCGGGAAATATCAATATTTCGGCATTGTTATCGTAAACATAGTATGCCATAGACACTCATATAATACCTTTATCAACTATATTCCATCAATATTTACGCCTGCATACAATCACACCCCATGTACAGATGTCAGTTGTCTCTGAAAACATCCTTTATGGTCGGATTTTTCGCACCTTATATTAAAACCACAATATCAATATAGCGTATAGACTTACTTCATTTGGTGTTGGAACTGTACTATTCATGGCATTGTTTAATATAACCACTGACGTCGTCGGCTCTTTATCTGTAGCGTGGGTCACAGTCAACCACGGTTTAGTTTCTTGCCTTTCATTTCCAATAAATATCTGAAATAAAAATATTTTTCAATGATGTTACCTTATAGATTATGTTAATCAATAAGATAAATTTACATGGTTTCAAGGTTCTATGAAATGCATTTTAGACCAATAATGGGGGAAACTAAAGAAGACAGAATGAAGTTCCAAAATGGAAGCTTTTCAAAGACTGTTTAATGATTAATATAGTGCATATCATTATCAACACTTTTTTTTATTCACTGGGTATTGATAATTTACCATTCGGATCTATTTCTTGACGATTTAGCAATGTTAACTTAAAGTGCATATTTGAACCCTCGTTGTCATGACATGAAAATTACATTTAGCTACGATCGCTTGTGATCACCCATCGTTTAAACTGAGTTTACCTTCATGATACTTCCTCGACCCGCTATTTATATTAAAATTCTTTGTTTAGCCGGATGATAAATAGCTTCTGTAAGAGCAAAATACTGAAGGAAATACTTACTGTAAGAAGCACCATCGAACAGACTGCCAATATTACCACCAACAGTTTTCGTCTACACAGAGCAACAAGTCCATTGGACACTAAACCGGATATCGTCTGCAGAAGAAGAAGGGAGGCAATTTCGTTCATTTTGGAAGAAACGTCGCCCTTAAATCTACATACCTACCTTATTCACATTCAATGAATAAAATATAATGAAATATAAATAAAGTAAATCACAAGGTTAATGTTCCATTGATTGTCAAAGCAAGCATGTTAGAACGTTTCTGCAACATAGATCGTAATAAAGTAATCAAGGAAT
Source organism: Gibbula magus (assembly GCA_936450465.1). Classification (NCBI taxonomy): domain Eukaryota; kingdom Metazoa; phylum Mollusca; class Gastropoda; order Trochida; family Trochidae; genus Gibbula; species Gibbula magus. The sequence goes on along the minus strand of OW388295.1, from coordinate 30,050,746 downwards.
TAGACGGATATTGGATGTGATATACGTCTTTGAATAAGGGATAACAATATCATGCAATCGTCGACCTCTTCAACGCTACAAGTACAGTTTTTTTTTCAAACTAACAGGGGAGGTTTTGTATAAATGTAGAATAAATTAAATGTAGCATATAGTTAATTTTGGACATTGAAGTGTTCTTCTTTAATACAATACATTTATCGCTGATTACGTTGAAAGGTCAAGATGATTTGTAATAGGTCCGTATTGATACAGTAACATTCTATTAAATCTGGACATGCATTGAATTAGGTTGCAACCTTGAAACCTTGTATCGTTTTGGGACTCAGATATGTTTAATTTTAAATGTTGCAAACATTCACATGTGTTACTAAAGTATTATAAAAACTTTTTGTTTTTATAATTACTAGAGCGAGAAATGGTAAAGTTTACAACATCCTCGTCTAAGGAGTTTTCCAATCCTGACAATAGAAAACACTGGGTTTTTTAAGTTGCGATATTAACTGAAACTTGTGCCGCCGATGAGTACGACCATCGAGTCAACCACCTGTTATCTGATTTATCTTTGATGAAGTAATACCACGCTGACGTCCTTTATGTCCACTGAGTATTAGCAGAGGGAACCTTGTATCATTTACGTCACACGCGTTGAGGCAGGTCGAAGGAAAGTGGATAGGGGTACCGTTCAATAGTCAATATTCGAGTTTATGCAACATTATTAACACAAAAAAAGTATTGCAGTGAAAATATTTTTGTATGTGATGAAATATTTGCCTGGCATACACGACACACGCGCCTAACTCCTAATTATTGATAGGAATGCAGGCTCTATTTAATTCGTTCATTTAGGGTGAAAAGTTTAACTGACATCATTTCCGGATTTGTTGATACGGTTTATTTTGTTACGATAGAGAGAAATGATGAATGACTGCTTCTGAGCCTGGGGAAATGTGGACATTATTAATATATTATATTTGAAGACCAAATAAATGATATAACTGTCACGTTTTACAATGATGACTGTGTATGACCTACCTTATACATCGTGGCTGCGTATCACCACACGAACTGTACCCCGGGACATCGCCGTATCAGGAGTGCTCAGTGTAAGATAACCTGGGTCAATAATATCAGCAACGTCACACTAGAACATCGCAGGGGATTCGTTCAGAAAAAAAGTGCAAGAATTTGTACTAATGTGGTCATTATACTATGTTTCCCACCAGAAAATCTTGTTTTCTTAATCAGAGGTTAATTGATAAAAACAATTTAACTATCACTTTCCCCATCTCCAAACAGTTTCAAACAGATAGTGTGAAATCAACGGGGAAAATGAGACAGACAGACAGAAATATTTTATTTAGTGTCACATGTGTTTCAAGTAAAATATCATTTGTAAAACATAGAATATAACACATCACAAAGTCATATCATTGGCTTACAATATACTAGTGAAATACATTAACTATGATATAAACAACAATGATGATGAGTAATAAAATGTTTAAAATAAAATAATACATTAGTAAAATGAATAAAGTACCTGTCGTCTGCGGAATATCATTGATAGTATCAGGTAAAGCTAAAAGAGCCTTGATTTCAATTATGTTGAAATTGATAAAAGTCACTTTGGTCTAGGTTAACAGGAGAGCAAATCGTGTAAATTTTACATCTTGAAATATTTTAGTCAAAATGAACGTTTCTATTGTAATCATTAAGTGGTGTTCTCCAAGGGTGCATTATTAGTCCATTTCTATTTTCTATGTTTATGTTATTGTAATCGTTAGTTTGTAAGTAAACTGTAATCTCAACAAGGTCACGCACATATGATACCTTATATAAATAAAATAAACATGTTACATACTGTACTGTCGTATGGTATGTTTATGTATATTATATATAATAATATATTTGATTGACAGAATTATATTTTCAGTCCATATATCATATAGAAAATGTACCATATTTACCCGGCACTCATTTATACGAGGAGTGCTAGCGGTAGGGCAGAACATCCCAACCATTAAAGGGACACTGCTACGAGGATACAAATGAGTCCCATCTTTATCTCACTAAGCTGATTAGAGTGTCTGCTAACAAGTTACACTTCACTTCACTGTCTACCTGCAGTAGCAGACATGTTAATCAGCATAGGTAGATACACATGATCTGATTTTTTTTGTCGACGCGGTGTCCCTTTAAACCAACTCCCAGTGTCACTGTTTGCCACTAATTCAAATGTATCCTTAAATTAATGGGTTTTTTTCAGTTTTCCAGCGATTATCCTTTTTTCAACACGTTTGAAATTTTAGAAATACGTTTATGTACATCAATGTTTAATTATTGAAGAAGTAGTGGGCCGGACATTAAAATATTATATTTCTGACATAATAGTTCATTTTCTTTCGATTTAAAGACAAATCATATTCATTTTGTTAACTATTGGGATACTTTCAAAATATTGTAATAAAATTTCATTATGTTTAATGAAATACTTAAACTTGAAGAACACATATCTTCATAAAAACACTGCCTGGTTATCATAAGCAACGAAACAGCCTTCTTTTACTGACTTTAAATGATCAACGTATGTTTTGTTTCGCTCCATATCTTTATCGTGGACAATAAGGAAAAGAACATGTTCATCTTTGATCGAATAAGGATAATGAATTCTCTCTGAAAGTTACCATCGACTTTAGTCACTACTATTTTTGTGTGTAACAAACATGTGACCAAACCATGGATGAAGCTCACTTTCCAGGAAATGACGTCACGAGGCTTACTCGCCACGACGTTTTAGCCTTCGGAGGAATTACTAAGTCAAAATGACACGTTTGCCACACAAAGCTTAACGTGACGTCACTGTTACACGGTTTATATATACGCCGACACTGTCAGGTTTAACCATACACATTTCCAGCTAGACGCCAATATGAGGACTACCTGTTTGTTCATCTTTCTTGTTCTCAGCATGTTCGCTATTGGTGAGTTCTAATTTGTTATCACTGTCAAGATTAATTTTCCAAAAACGTTTTCATAAAACCTGTACTACTTGCAAGACTCGTTTGTAAAAGATCTTCCTTTGCAGAAATAGGGAAATCATCATTTGTGATATAAGTAACAAGAGAGATTTGACTGTAAACTAAAATTGAGTTTTTGAAATTGAATAATTACCCAATCTTTATCCATGCCATTGTATTTCTGTATAGGCTTTCAGTTCACTGTGTGTATTTAGTTTATCTGGACTTACAGGATAATGACCTAGACTGTATTAAAGGCTCTTATTTTTACACAGCCATGGGGGCAGGACTTAAACGACTGAAAGTAAGTACATAACGTAGGAGAGGTTTGATGTAAATTAGAAGGTCGGGAAACATATTGTAACCTTTTGAGTCGGCGTTGGCGTTCCCGTTGTTACCGGAGCAGATGTATAAACTACTTGACCAATCTTCACCAAATTTGGTATACAACCTCCCCATATCACGTAGATGTGCCTTTTGAGGTCTCAGCTTTTTAAAAAATTTATTTTTTCGTTTCCATGGTAACAATTTGTACTTTGCCTGAATGAAGGTAGAGTTTGTTTCCGGAGCAGATCTCTAAAACTTCTTGGCCAATCATCATCAAATGTTAAGTTCTGTCTCCCTTTGGCATGTAGATGTGCCTTTTGAGGTCTTAGCTTTTTAGGTTCTTTTGTTTTTATTTCCATGGTAACAATGTGGACTTTGTCTTTTTGAAGGGTAGGTCATGCTTCTGGGGCAGATCTTTAAGACTACTTGGCCAATCTTCACCAAATTTAGTACATTATCTCCCAATATCATGTAGATGTGCCTTTTGGGGATTTGAACTTTTTAAAATATTTTTGTTCAGATTCCATGGCAACAATTTGGACTTTGTGTTTTAGAATGGTAATTGGAATTGAATTGAGGGAAGAGGACATCTGTTTGAGGAGTAAAAACACATTCTTATTCAACATTGCGAACCTTTTGAGAAATTATTTAAACACTATCATTTGGCGGAAATTCATATGGGGATGTGTGAGCCCAAGTTGATGTCGAACTGTTAAATCCATATTGGTTGGGATCCCGCCATTAAGATTTCAACATGGTCTCAGTGGTTACTGTTTTACAGTATATTCTTTGCAACAGATAATAAAAGGACACAAGAGGGATTTATCTGACTGAATTTGAAAAAAAATGAACTTTTCACTTGTCCGTTACAGCAAATGATATATACAGGATTGTTCCCATTCAGTGACGTCACACGACCACGCGGGGTGCTTCAACTTCTGCTTCGGTAACTGGGACTGCAGTTACTGTGAATGCGAAGAAGGCATCGAAGCTGTCTGTAGCGACATCATTGGGGCCACCGGATACTGCACGTGTCATCCGGGTGGTTACTAAAAGGTAGGTAACTCTCAACTTCAGACATATACCTGTACATTTTTTAAACATTAATACGTTAAAGGGGCAGTTTTTTGCTAAACATTTTTTTCTTCAAATTTCTCATTTATAATGATAGTTTATGTCATTTAAACTAACTTTAGAGGGTAAAACATCTTATTACACAAACCAATTATCAGTAGTGGTAAAAACTATGTTGCGTATAAAGCAAAAATTGCATGGCGGCCATTTTATTGTGAACACAATTTATTATTTTGTATTACAAAAACGATTCCCATGGCTTTACCGAAACATGTACACTCATTTTAAACTTTATTTTCCAAAGAGAGAAGGGTGTTTTAAGATTGGTGAAATTATTTTTGAAATACATTTCATCGAGTTATTTGAGCAAAAAAACGTGCTACTGCCCCTTTAAACTTGCAATGAACTTGCAACAGTGCCTCATTTTCAGACTCGAATTCGTTTTCAACATTAACGTTTGAATGTGAATGTATACTTATTCTAAACTGACGTGCAAAAGAAAGTACGCTATAACACTCGGTTGTATTTATCATATGTATAATTTTCAATGTCAAATTTTTCGAGTTTTAGAGGTCGTTTTCAAAAAGTGAAGATCAATAAATGTGCCTCGTTCTGCACACATTTACAACATTTTAAACATAGTAGGGGACATGTTGGTGTAAATTTCATTTCTTACCTTTAAAACATGACATTTTAATTTTTAAAATCCCAGTCACCAATTAAGTCATTCAAACAAGCGCCGAAATGTGTTATTTTATCGTGCCATAACCAAATGCATCTCATTTCTTTAAAATATAGAATTAATCGAAAACAAGTGAGTGTTATACTTTATTTTGCTCGTTTGTTTAGATGTAAGCTACATCTGAATCCATCAAAAGCATATGTCTTCTTTACTTCGAACTCATCTGGAAATGTTACATCCAATTTTATGTGCGTGACATAAAATCTCCTTTTAAGAAATGAAGCATGAGAAAGGGTTGTGTCCCAAGACCCAGACACTCATTTAGAGGTAACTGGGTTTGTTATCAATATACACGTGAATACACATAGAGGATATTGCGTTCGTGTCCATCCTCGCGGAGGCATAAGCTGCCTTAGCATTAGCGTACGTTATACCTTGAGACAGGATGTGTCATACCATGTCTACTAGTGTCTGATCATTGGTATTTCTCGAGCGTGAGCAAGGGAAACGTACACCCATATCCATGCACAATGTTTGATATGGACACGAATATAATGTTTTAGTTATTACCGAGGTCTTCAAAATGAGAACAGTACGAAAATACATGTATCTACGTTCATGCTTCTTTCACATATCGTAGCATTTTGAGCGTAACGTAATACGAAACGTACGTAGCATCTTAAAGGGGCAGAAGCACGTTTTTTGCAAAAATTATATTTTCAAATTTCCCATTTATAATGATAGTTTATGTCATTTAAATTAACTTTAGAGGGTAAAACATCTTATTACACAAACCAAGTATCCGTAGTGGTAATAATGATGTTGCGTATAGAGCAAAATTGCATGGCGGCCATTTTATTGTGAACACAATTTATTATTTCGAATTACAAAAACGATTCCGACGGGTTTACAAAACAACGTTTACTCATTTTTAAACTTGATTTTCCGAACAGAGAAGTCTGTTTTACTATTGGTGACATTATTTTTCAAATACATTTCATCAACTTATTCGAGCGAAAAAAACGTGCTACTGCCCCTTTAACATTACTTATTACGTTAAATCACCATGATAAGTGATATTTTGTCTTAGGCATGAACAATATGAATCCATAAGTGATTGCCTTATAAAACTTCCATTACAATACTATACGCAGATACGATGCGGTCAATGGTAGTAAAATATTTTGTTTTGCTATTGTTGACGATTTTTTTACAATTTCATACGCTTTAAAAGCATTGTTCATGATGTTGTATGAACATATGAGCCCCATTATGATTCCACTTTGTAGGATGCTTCGTTCGTTGGTATAACCTCGTGTTGGAGTTTACTTTTTGAAGTATTAAATGGGCAGTGGCACGTTTTTCTCCGCTCAAATATGTCGATGAAATGTATTTGAAAAATAATGTCACAAACAAATCTCTCTCTTCGGAAAAGCAAGATATAAATTGAGTGTACATGGTTCGGCAAAGCCATGGGAATTGTTTTTATAATTCGAAATAATAAAAGGTGTTCACATTCAAATGTCCGCCATACAATTCTTGCTGTATCAGTACACCGTTATTACCACTACGGAGAATTGGTGTGTGTAAAAAGATGGTTTACCCTCTAAAGTAAATATAAATGACATAAACTATAATTATAAATGTGAAATCGGAAAAAATAAAATTTGCCAAAAAAGTGCTACAATCTCTTTAAGATCTGGTTCGTGGTTTAAAATGAAAATATGGATGATTGACGGTTTATAAGTCGGACTAATCACTACTCCACGATCTTCAGTGTATAAGACAAACCTCAATATCGGAAATGTTCTTGTTCTTAAAGCCCGGAGTCATGTTTTCTTCTTCACATAACTTTTCATCAAATCGTATTTATCGTGACATCAGAAGACATCTGTTCGAGAATCTTTATTTCTCCAGAGAAGTGTTATTATTCAATAAGATTTCATACCAGTAAAACTGTCTTTGTTTATATTTCAGCGGACTGAGTTGATGGCGTCACTGGTACATGGGAGAACATTATGCATAATAAACTATTTCACAAAACTATTTTAGATGTTCTTGTACTGGTGGTGAAAAATAACAAAAGTCTCGGAGTGTCATCCAGGGTACCATTACCCAGAGCGATCTTACAGCCAGAATAAACTATACTAAACATGACAAAAAGGTGGTAATATTTAAAAAGATAAATCTGACTTTTGTAAGATAATCAACGTGTAGTGTGATTTATCCTGAAAATCCTTTTAAAATCAAAGAATGTTTAATTTGGTTAACTGGAAATTGTTGTGAACAAATAATTGTATTCCAAGGGGCTGATTTGACTTTCTCAATTTATATTTAGTCAAATATCAACATCAAGGAAATGAATTTATAAGGATATTAACTAGGGTTGTACCCTGCAGTATCATTTAACAAATCCACTCCAATAAACTATCGAAAATCTTTGGTCTAAATTTCCCTTCATATGATAGATCACACCTTGCCAATCGACTGAAGATACAAAACTATTGATCTAGATGAAAGAAAATGTATTAACTGTCGAAGATTAGTTTCACATTGTTTAATTTGTCTTTTATATTTAAATGATTATGTATACACACATACATTTAACACAATGATTGAATATTCCAAACCTTTCTTCCAATATATATATTCACCTGATGAGACCCGTGATGGTCGAAAGCATGCTTGTGAATTATGAATAAATCATCGTGATTTCTTCGACAATTGCATTTTCCTATATGAGACCTGAGGGTTGGACAAGTTTGAACTGAATTTTGTTATATATATATATATATATATATATATATATATATATATATATATATATATATATATATATATATATATATATATATATATATATAAATATACTTCTAACGACACTTGCTGTAGATATCATTTTAATGATGACTGGATGCGTGGCATTTCTACTTGTTTACAAGTCTTTTCAACAGTGTGGTGCATTTTCAACATGGCGACTATATATATATATAGGTAGCTTTAACGTCGGCAACCATCGGTCAGGCCACAAGATGGAAGTGTTGTTTCAAAAACATGAAACATCAGACGCGTTGGTTATTGTTAAGTTATTGTTAAGGATTATAGAGACAAGAGAAGATGAGGAATTGGTGACTGGAGACAAGTGTTGGTCGACCATATCTTTTATTTGGTGTTGTACAGAGAACCCAAAGCCGGTGGTACAATCACAACTTTGTAGTACACGACATAGTCCTCCCAAACTCTGCCGTGGAGACTCACTCCAAGCCATAGGAGCGTGTATCGCTTAGAAACAACGTTTGAAAGACGTGTGTCTATATAGACCCTACCCTATTACTAAAAAGGGTAGGGTCTATATATGTATATGTCTTTCAAACGTAGGGTCTATATAAGTATATGTCTTTCAAACACTGTTTCTAAGCGATACACGCTCCTGTGCTCCAAGTTGTTTCCAGGCTGGGGTGTTGAATCACAAGGTTACATGTCGTCTGATCTATCCTGCTTCTCACACAGTCGAAGATGGACTCTGACACAAATCCTGACTACAGGCGTCTATTGCGAATCAATGAGAGTCCCATATACTTGGATTACAACTCATATACATCAGTACATTCTTATACAGTAAGTATATTTGTCAGCAGGATCATCTTGAAAGGAATCGTTATACGATAGAATACTAATTAAATTTACTTATCAATTTGACATATGTCAAAGATTTTACAATCTAGTTTAAGCTACCTTTATATAACATTACATCTAGTTTTACAACAATGATGAACTAATATTACTGCCCCGAAGGTTATCTTTACGATTTTTAACCATTGAAAGCAAAACCGAGACAAAGTGTTTTATCCAGCCTACTCTCAATACATATGCCGAGTTGTGAATAATAAATTAATAAAGGGTCCGAGTCGGAGACTAGAGGTGAGGGTTTTAAAGCCGCTTTCAAGAGTATTTCACTTACATCGCGGCTGCTAGTATAATGACAGGGAGAAAGCCCACAACGCCATGTGGCTATACATTGTGGTGAAACCTGCGAGCATCATCTGGAACTAGCGTACCATGGGTGGTACTGCACTGAAACCAGAGAGGAAGACAAGAGTTGGGAACACATACAACACCGTAAAAGTCAGCCAAGTCACCTGATTACTGTATCTATTCCCATTGTATATACCTATCTCAGGATATCTCTGTACATTGCGAGGTAACTGCATTTCTTGTACCTTTGAGCAGGTTTCACCACGAATTTTAAGGTTTTACAAAACGTCGAAAGTCATCAAGTGCAATTCATTCAACATAACCATGGCTCTCAGAAAATTCATAGTTTCGTATTTCACCCATTGCATGGTGTTGTATATTATAGTGTCTATAGTCGAATAACATGATCTAACTACAATATTATACTACTTCTACGGATCCACCAGTTTCGAATCCACCGCGTAGAGAGACCAGAGTAGGAGACCAGAGTAGGAGACCAGAGTAGGAGACCAGAGTAGGAGACCAGAGTAGGAGACCAGAGTAGGGGACCAGAGTAGGAGACCAGAGTAGGGGACCAGAGTAGGAGACCAGAGTAGGAGACCAGAGTAGGGGACCAGAGTAGGAGACCACAGAAGGTGACCACAGTAGTAGACCAGAGAATCTTCCCGTAGGCAAAGGCCTCTCTTTGCTAGAATGCCCGAGGATGAGGGTGTTATCTATTTTATATACCAAAAAAAAAAGTCTAATGTGTAGATGAAATTGTCTAAATGTTTTAATTGCAGTACAGGTGATTCATGGCAAATAAAGCGCACATAAAATATCATCTGACAGTAAAGTAGAGACCTACCTTCAACCCCTTCTTGTCACCAACCCCTATGGTCTAGTAGTAATGTCTTGGGCTACAAAGCGGAAGGTTGAGGGTTCGATTCCCACATTGTCTGCTTTGAAAATTTTAAACTTGGCAATTTTGTAGATAGATTATCTAACTCAATGGGACTTAGAATTTATTGAGTGAAGGGAATCCTATTTAGAAGGCATTCTACTGTATAATTAATACCCTGCTGGAAAGGTATTATACTGTACAAGGCCCTCCCAGCAGGGTAATATCCTGTGTAAGGCCCTCTCGATAGGATTTGTAAGGCCCTGTTCCCTTTCTCAGGGATGTTCCCCTGGAAAGAAGACTGAGTTCAAAGAGTGTAAAATGGGCCTTGAGGTATATAAAGTAGGTTACCAGAGTGGGGTACTACAGTAGGAGACCAGAGTAGGGGACTACAGTAGGAGACCAGAGTAGGGGACCAGAGTAGGGTACTACAGTAGGAGACCAGAGTAGGGTACTACAGTAGGAGACCAGAGTAGGGTACTACAGTGGGAGACCAGAGTAGGGGACTACAGTGGGAGACCAGAGTAGGGGACTACAGTAGGTCACCATAGTAGGGGACTACAGTAGGTCACCAGTGTAGGGGACTACAGTAGAAACCAGAGTAAGGTACTACAGTAGGAGACCAGAGTAGGGTACTACAGTAGGAGACCAGAGTAGGGTACTACAGTAGGAGACCAGAGTAGGGTACTACAGTAGGAGACCAGAGTAGGGTACTACAGTAGGAGACCAGAGTAGGGGACTACAGTGGGAGACCAGTGAAGGGGACTACAGTAGGTCACCAGAGTAGGGGACGACAGTAGAAACCAGAGTAAGGTACTACAGTAGGAGACCAGAGATGGGGACTACAGTAGGAGACCAGAGATGGGGACTACAGTAGGTTACCAGAGTAGGGGACTACAGCAGGAGACCAGTGAAGGGGACTACAGTAGGTTACCAATCGGCAAAACAAAAACAGCTAACATAGATACTGGTATATGAAATTAAATTGTTGACAAATGATTTAACTAAGAACATAAGGAGGTAGGTTTGTAACTTGTCATATATATTCAGTGATTTTGAAGCCAATTTCTTTCTCAGAAGGACAGCATTGGAAATCTGCACCAAGAAAATAGCCTTCATGGGTTAAATGTAAGCTTAGGTCATATAGATAACAAATGAGGCCGACAACCACATCTAACATTGTTTAACTATGTAGAAATAAGCACCATATTAATACCCTTATTGTTACCTATGTGTAACTCCACACTACTAACAAGTCACTACAAGTTGCATTTCTGACTTCAAGAGGGACACAGTTCCGTAGTAATGGATCTACAACTAACAAGCTGACATCTGGTGAATGGAACTGCAAAGACCGGATATTTTGTGGTGGAACATATATAACGACAAAGAGTGAGGAGTTCCTGAAAGTAGACAGGTGTTGTCTCACAGAGAAGAGCTGAGTAGGTCAGGGTCAAGATCTTGAAGAATATGCGTTTCTTGGTAGAAAGAAGCGAACTAGCGAACAATGGGCGGTACTACGCTGAACTTCAGTGTAGCATTGCATCCAAACCTTATAAACAGTTCTCTACTGTAGACAAAGTTGCCAGGGCCCTGGTGGGATTCGAACCCCTGACCCCTTTTACCGAAGCCGAACATGCTAACCACTGCGCTATCCCAACCCTGGCATCAAGGAAGTGGAACCAACTGAGACTGATAGTATATGTCTTCCACTTTTGTTGGGGGTCCTTATCATCATGTAATACATGTATTCAGTGTATTCGCTGTTGAGGTTAAGGAAGTTTTATGACATCCAATTTCTAATTCTTTGAACACATTTCTCCAGCAGTGAAATTCTGTCATTGATTTCACAAGGTTAGATGCCAATGTAGAGTTGTATGTCATCAGAATAGTTATGGAGCTGAAGATAGAGAAGCTGATGTTCTTGATGAGAAGCTCTTCCCTGCTATAGCTTGGCAAACTCAGAATGGTCAGAACTGACAGTGACAGTTTTTTCTCCAACAGCGGTGTTTTAGACAATTTGCTGAGCAATGCTGCCATGATTTCTGATACACGGGCTATGGTCGTCTCTCTTTTAGGCTTACATCCACCTGATGTTCTTCTTCCATTCTGAAACTACTTTTTACTTGTAAGGACTGCGTCTCGCTGTCGCCATGGAAGCTGGTCTCGAACAGAGCGAAATTAAAGGGGGACAATTCTCGCTTAAACTTGTGACTAAAACAGGCAACGTCAAAGGAGGCAAAATTGGCCAAGTAACAACCTCGCGTTCAAATATATATAAATATACTCCAAGCAGCCATGTGCGCATGTCTAACCCGTAAGCACTACGAAGAAGGAAGTCTGAGGTGTGCAGACCGCCTGTGTGGGGGGTGATAGCTTGGGTAAGATTGTTGTACCTTTATCATGGATGAAGTTAAAGCTCCAATGCGAACAGACACAGCTTTGGGAAGTGAGTGAGTCACAGTGGATTGAGCCAAGAAAGTCAACAAAATTGTCAATAAAACCGATATTTTACACATTGTCAGATTTCCAAATCCATGAATCCAGAGTCAATGTCATAAACCTTTCAGTTTGTATCCAGGTTTTGAAGCTATACTGTGAGACACACAGAGATAGATTTACCAATTAAGCAGATTTGTAAAAATATGCCTTGCTGCTTAATAACAGAACGCATTGAGTGAGTTAACTTTCTGTGTGAATTTGTTTATGTCTCTTCAGTTGGCTTGAATGTGTAAATTGTTTATCACACATGTCACATTTAAATGGTTTCCCTCGTGTGTGGACTCTCATGTGTGACTTCAGGTTACTTGAACATGTAAATGATTTATCACACGTGTCACATGTGTATGGCTTCTCTCCTGTGTGAAGTTTGATGTGTATTTTCAAAGTAACTGAATGCCTAAATGTTTTATCACAATAATCACATTTGTATGGCTTCTCTTCTGTGAGAATTCTCGTATGGCTCTTTAATAGACTTGAATCTACAAATATTTTATCACACATATCACATTTATATGACTTTTCTCCTGTGTGCTTTTTCATGTGATTCTTTAGGACACTTAAATACACAAATTGTTTGTCACACACGTCACATTTGAATGACCCCTCTCCAGTGTGGATTCTCATGTGGTACTTCAGTGTAGTTCGTCTTGTAAATTTTTTATGACATAGACAACATTCATGTGGTCTTTCTCGAGTGTGAACTGGCATGTGTCGCTTCAGGCAAGATGGTGTCAAAAATGCTTTATCACACACAGGGCATGTGTGTGTTTTTTCTCCAGAGTGGTGTTTTGTATGTCTTCTCATATTGTTATCCATTTTATATACCGAAAAAAAGTCTAATGTGTAGGTGAAATTGTCTAAATGTTTTAATTGCAGTACAGGTGATTCATGGCAAATAAAGCGCACATAAAATATCATTTGACAGTAAAGTAGACCAACATTCAACCCCTTCTTGTCACCAACCCCTATGGTCTAGAGGTAATGTCTTCGGCTACAAAGCAGAAGGATGAGGATTCGATTCCCACATTGTCTGCTTTGAAAATTTTAAACTTTAAGATTATCTAACTCAATGGGACTTGGAATTTATTGAGTGAAAGGAATCCTATTTAGAAGGCCTTCTACTGTATAATACCCTGATGGAAAGGTATTATACTGTACAAAGCCCTCCCAGCAGGGTAATATCCTGTGTAAGGCCCTCTCGATAGGATTTGTAAGGCCCTGCTCCCTTTCTCAGGGATGTTCTCCCGGAAAGAAGACTGAGTTCAAAGAGTGTAAAATGGGCCTCTAGGTATATAAAGTAGGTTACCAGAGTGGGGTACTACAGTAGGAAACCAGAGTAGGGAACTACAGTTGGTCCTGAGTAGGGTACTACAGTAGGAGACCAGAGTAGGGGACCAGAGTATGACTTGAGAATTACATCTGTGGGGAGAGGATGGCAAGGACTGTGAAATCAACAGTATAAATTAGTTATGTAGGTAAACCCCTAGCAGCGCCCTTATTTCAAGCTTCGAAAAATCTTTGAAAATAAACAATCGATCTTTTATGACTTACCTTAAATGAACATGTACTGGTTTTAAAGTGATACATGTTAAAATAGAGAAGCATAAAGGGAACATTTTGAAAAGAATGTTACAGTGTAATGGAATGTTGACCTCGTTACATTTCTTCACTTGTTATAGCATTTGGGGTTTGATCGTCAGTTGCATAAATCTTCTCTTCTTTTGTTGTCAATGCCTGACCCTTTGTTTGGTGGGAGCAAGACTATGGCTTATTTGGTGGGAGCAATTAATGGATTATTCTACGTGAAACTTTGACATTATGTCTAATCTTATTAAACTTTGTTTTGGCCTAGCGATGACTCAGAATGCACAGGGATGCACATGGACATCTGATATTAGAGAGAGGCTATGGTGCGACATCGTCAACTGCAGTCCAATTGAAGTCAGGGTCCTCCTACATAACCGACCTCTGATATTAGAGAGAGGCTATGGTGCGACATCGTCAACTGCAGTCCAATTGAAGTCAGGGTCCTCCTACATAACCGACCTCTGATATTAGAGAGAGGCTATGGTGCGACATCGTCAACTGCAGTCCAATTGAAGTCAGGGTCCTCCTACATAACCGACCTCTGATATTAGAGAGAGGCTATGGTGCGACATCGTCAATTGCAGTCCAATTGAAGTCAGGGTCCTCCTACATAACCGACCTCTGATATTAGAGAGAGGCTATGGTGCGACATAGTCAACTGCAGTCCAATTGAAGTCAGGGTCCTCCTACATAACCGATCTCTGATATTAGAGAGAGGCTATGGTGCGACATCGTCAATTGCAGTCCAATTGAAGTCAGGGTCCTCCTACATAACCGACCTCTGATATTAGAGAGAGGCTATGGTGCGACATCGTCAACTGCAGTCCAATTGAAGTCAGGGTCCTCCTACATAACCGACCTCTGATATTAGAGAGAGGCTATGGTGCGACATCGTCAACTGCAGTCCAATTGAAGTCAGGGTCCTCCTACATAACCGACCTCTGATATTAGAGAGAGGCTATGGTGCGACATCGTCAACTGCAGTCCAATTGAAGTCAGGGTCCTCCTACATAACCGACCTCTGATATTAGAGAGAGGCTATGGTGCGACATCGTCAATTGCAGTCCAATTGAAGTCAGGGTCCTCCTACATAACCGACCTCTGATATTAGAGAGAGGCTATGGTGCGACATCGTCAACTGCAGTCCAATTGAAGTCAGGGTCCTCCTACATAACCGATCTCTGATATTAGAGAGAGGCTATGGTGCGACATCGTCAACTGCAGTCCAATTGAAGTCAGGGTCCTCCTACATAACCGACCTCTGATATTAGAGAGAGGCTATGGTGCGACATCGTCAACTGCAGTCCAATTGAAGTCAGGGTCCTCCTACATAACCGATCTCTGATATTAGAGAGAGGCTATGGTGCGACATCGTCAATTGCAGTCCAATTGAAGTCAGGGTCCTCCTACATAACCGACCTCTGATATTAGAGAGAGGCTATGGTGCGACATCGTCAACTGCAGTCCAATTGAAGTCAGGGTCCTCCTACATAACCGACCTCTGATATTAGAGAGAGGCTATGGTGCGACATCGTCAACTGCAGTCCAATTGAAGTCAGGGTCCTCCTACATAACCGACCTCTGATATTAGAGAGAGGCTATGGTGCGACATCGTCAACTGCAGTCCAATTGAAGTCAGGGTCCTCCTACATAACCGATCTCTGATATTAGAGAGAGGCTATGGTGCGACATCGTCAATTGCAGTCCAATTGAAGTCAGGGTCCTCCTACATAACCGACCTCTGATATTAGAGAGAGGCTATGGTGCGACATCGTCAACTGCAGTCCAATTGAAGTCAGGGTCCTCCTACATAACCGATCTCTGATATTAGAGAGAGGCTATGGTGCGACATCGTCAACTGCAGTCCAATTGAAGTCAGGGTCCTCCTACATAACCGATCTCTGATATTAGAGAGACGCTATGGTGCGACATCGTCAACTGCAGTCCAATTGAAGTCAGGGTCCTCCTACATAACCGACCTCTGATATTAGAGAGAGGCTATGGTGCGACATCAACTGCAGTCCAATTGAAGTCAGGGTCCTCCTACATAACCGACCTCTGATATTAGAGAGAGGCTATGGTGCGACATCAACTGCAGTCCAATTGAAGTCAGGGTCCTCCTACATAACGGACCTCTGATATTAGAGAGAGGCTATGGTGCGACATCGTCAATTGCAGTCCAATTGAAGTCAGGGTCCTCCTACATAACCGACCTCTGATATTAGAGAGAGGCTATGGTGCGACATCGTCAACTGCAGTCCAATTGAAGTCAGGGTCCTCCTACATAACCGATCTCTGATATTAGAGAGAGGCTATGGTGCGACATCGTCAATTGCAGTCCAATTGAAGTCAGGGTCCTCCTACATAACCGATCTCTGATATTAGAGAGAGGCTATGGTGCGACATCGTCAACTGCAGTCCAATTGAAGTCAGGGTCCTCCTACATAACCGACCTCTGATATTAGAGAGAGGCTATGGTGCGACATCGTCAACTGCATTCCAATTGAAGTCAGGGTCCTCCTACATAACCGATCTCTGATATTAGAGAGAGGCTATGGTGCGACATCGTCAATTGCAGTCCAATTGAAGTCAGGGTCCTCCTACATAACCGACCTCTGATATTAGAGAGAGGCTATGGTGCGACATCGTCAACTGCAGTCCAATTGAAGTCAGGGTCCTCCTACATAACCGACCTCTGATATTAGAGAGAGGCTATGGTGCGACATCGTCAACTGCAGTCCAATTGAAGTCAGGGTCCTCCTTCATAACCGACCTCTGATATTAGAGAGAGGCTATGGTGCGACATCGTCAACTGCAGTCCAATTGAAGTCAGGGTCCTCCTACATAACCGACCTCTGATATTAGAGAGAGGCTATGGTGCGACATCGTCAATTGCAGTCCAATTGAAGTCAGGGTCCTCCTACATAACCGACCTCTGATATTAGAGAGAGGCTATGGTGCGACATCGTCAACTGCAGTCCAATTGAAGTCAGGGTCCTCCTACATAACCGATCTCTGATATTAGAGAGAGGCTATGGTGCGACATCGTCAATTGCAGTCCAATTGAAGTCAGGGTCCTCCTACATAACCGACCTCTGATATTAGAGAGAGGCTATGGTGCGACATCGTCAACTGCAGTCCAATTGAAGTCAGGGTCCTCCTACATAACCGACCTCTGATATTAGAGAGAGGCTATGGTGCGACATCGTCAACTGCATTCCAATTGAAGTCAGGGTCCTCCTACATAACCGATCTCTGATATTAGAGAGAGGCTATGGTGCGACATCGTCAATTGCAGTCCAATTGAAGTCAGGGTCCTCCTACATAACCGACCTCTGATATTAGAGAGAGGCTATGGTGCGACATCGTCAACTGCAGTCCAATTGAAGTCAGGGTCCTCCTACATAACCGACCTCTGATATTAGAGAGAGGCTATGGTGCGACATCGTCAACTGCAGTCCAATTGAAGTCAGGGTCCTCCTACATAACCGACCTCTGATATTAGAGAGAGGCTATGGTGCGACATCGTCAACTGCAGTCCAATTGAAGTCAGGGTCCTCCTACATAACCGACCTCTGATATTAGAGAGAGGCTATGGTGCGACATCGTCAATTGCAGTCCAATTGAAGTCAGGGTCCTCCTACATAACCGACCTCTGATATTAGAGAGAGGCTATGGTGCGACATCGTCAACTGCAGTCCAATTGAAGTCAGGGTCCTCCTACATAACCGATCTCTGATATTAGAGAGAGGCTATGGTGCGACATCGTCAACTGCAGTCCAATTGAAGTCAGGGTCCTCCTACATAACCGATCTCTGATATTAGAGAGAGGCTATGGTGCGACATCGTCAACTGCAGTCCAATTGAAGTCAGGGTCCTCCTACATAACCGACCTCTGATATTAGAGAGAGGCTATGGTGCGACATCGTCCAATTGAAGTCAGGGTCCTCCTACATAACCAAAGTGACATTAAACTGGTATCCTCACTTTTATCATGTAGACCTCCAGTGAATTATAATGAATGATGAAGAGACAATGCAATATGCAAAATCTATCATTACACATACACTAAACGCCAAAAGAAACGTTACCTCATTTCCTTTTTTAATAACTTTTTAAGTATCAAAGATAGTTGATAAATGAATGGTTCAAAAGAAAGCTGAATAACGTAGCTTTATGCTAATAACACGTTTAAAAATCCTGATGGGTTCATATTGTGGCAAAATCGGAGCTGCATACAGTGACATCCAAAGGCATTGGCAACATCGTTGTTGGTCGACCCAAAGTGCAACATCCCCAGTGCTTTTTCTCTTTCTACACTGGTCAATCGCGGCATGATTTCGTACATGTGTGCCATATAATGCAAAGTAGGCACCTTTTATACCCTGTAGAAGCATTCAGTTCATGCAAATGGTGCTTGAATTTTGCTACATTTGAGTGATAATGCGTTTGGGTGATAGACAAACAAAATGAAAAGTTTTCATTTTCAAGCAAAAATGTTCACATAAAAAATCGTCTGTGTTCCTAAATACTATTAAGTCATTTGACAACACAGTAAATTCGTTTTCACTAAGGTAAATTACGAGAAAAGATCTTTAATGACTAGAAAAATATATTTCATAAGTTTCCCACTTAAACTTACTCAATAACAGTATTTTCATCGTTATGGGGTTATGGTGTAAAGCATACAAACTTTTTGTCTAGTCACAAACGTAAAAGTTTACTTTCAACTTCTTCTGGACATCTAAATCACATTTATTGGTTACTACCACCCTGGTCGAAAACCGGACAATTTTAAACTTCTTTAACAAGGTGCATTTTGCCACAATATGAATCCATCAGGATTTTTATCCCCCGCCACGAAGTGGGAGGGGGATATAGGTTTGGGCTCCGTCCGTCCGTCCGTGTTTCCGTCCGTCCGTGTGTCCGTCCGTCCGTCCGAGATAAAGGGGACAGCTTTTCTCAGAAACCGTTTAAGATAGGGTTACCAAATTTGATGAGCTGCTTGAGGGCATGAATACCTTGATGGAGTTCGAAAATGAGAAGCGTGCAATTATTTTTTCCGGAGTTATTGCCCTTGTTCCGTATTTTTGGACTTTGTTCATGGTATCTCCAAAGGGGACAGCTTTTCTCAGAAACCGTTTAAGATAGGTTTACCAAATTTGATGTGTTGCTTGAAGGCATGAATACCTTGATGGAGTTCGAAAATGAGAAGTGTGCAAATATTTGTTTTGGAGTTATTGCCCTTGTTCCGTATTTTTGGACTTTGTTCATGGTATCTCCAATGGGGACAGCTTTTCTCAGAAACCGTTTAAGATAGGAGAACCAAAATTGGCGTGTTGTTTGAGGGCTAACATACCTTGATGGAATGAAAATGAGTAATGCACAATTATTTCGAATTATTGCCCTTTTTCCAATTTCTTGGCTCTGGCGAGGGATGTTGATGACTATGTCTTCTTGTTAAACGTGTTATTAGCATAAAGCTACGTTATTCAGCTTTCTTTTGAACCATTCAAAGCCCAAATATCTTTGATACTTAAAAAGTTATTAAAAAAAGAAATGAGGTAACGTTTCTTTTGGCGTTTAGTGTATAGCTCTTTTCAGCTCTGATGCCTAAAATGAACTGTTCAGCACTCCCGACTTAATATATTCTCCTTAAAATGTAAATAGTATGTACATTAATTGCATGCACATGTTCTTCTTTGTACTCTCCTCTGTAAGAATGAACGATTATATGATCGGAAGGTGTTGGATCACCGTCGCTGTCTTCGGAGAAGTAGTCCATATCATACCATACAGATAGTATGCGATCACTAGATCATGAAAAAACCCAATATGAACAGAAATGGATTATGTCGGCAAATGGAACTTTTTTAAGTACCCAGACACAATAGATGGCACATGTTTACTGATAATTGGACCCAAAGAAGCAAAAAGGGTAATATTTTTTCTGATTTTGCGGGGATTATGCGAGCACCACCACGCTTTTAAGAGAGATCGCATGATGATGTCAGATTTTCACAGTGGATTTGCAGTGGTTCCCAGTTATCCTCGTCCCTGGTCAGAAGTGATCGCCATTTGTAACTCCATTCTTCTTGACAGTTTTCCTACATGTGGTGCTACTAATGTAATCAATATAAATCAAAATATTAAATTTTCAAACTTTTTGCTAAATGAAAACGGAAAATATACTCTGCAACACGTACACAATTTCTGATGTTTGATACAACGTTATTTAACAAAACAGTTAAAAGATTACCGAGGTATGTCCATTTTCTCTACCCTTAAGTCTGCTTACATAATGGTGGCAATGGGGATGGGATGTTATAGTAAAACAACCCAGTCATTATTTTGCCGTTTTCTAAAACAAAGCTCAAATTTAATGAATTTGAACATTTTGAACATAATCTAAAGATGATAAATATGCTAAGTTTTCAAAGTGTTTGTTCGTCAATATTATTTATGCTACACTAAAAATAACATGGGTTCTTATAGGAAAACGGAGATTGTTGCAATATTTATTATATATTATACTGTAGGTATGTATCACTTTCTCTTGCCTGGGGATGTCCGGTTCATCTTGACGTTTGAAATTCTCTTTGAAAGCTTTTGTATAAATACTGTATATGCTGTACTTTTTACCCATTTATTTATCTCGTGTACATTTATTCTAACCGTCTTTACAATATTATTCTATGATATCAATGTTATGCTTTATATTTCGTCTCTCATAACTCAATAGGAGTGGCATATATACTGTTGCCTTTTATGCATAATGTTATACGTGTGTGATTTATATGTATATATGGTGAGACGTAACGTAACAAATATGTCTGTCTGCGATGTTATTGCAGTTGCTCAATTCTAAAGCAGCAATTCTTTGTTTTTTTTGTTTGTTCTTTTTTGTGTGATCTCCATCATTACAGTTCATTTCATCAGTTCAATACATAGACACGTTATATGCATATAATTTAAAGGTACATACAAAGTCTGAAAACAGGCATTTTAACAATCAGGTTACATTTGTTTGGTTCATGAAAATGACAGTTGGCAAGTATAGTGATCAGTATATTCACAAAAGATTATGACATATGGACCAGAATTTTCTGAAATTATCATATTTGCACTCCGAGTAGGCGTTATAGCGGTCACGATTGTACGCTGTTTTGAGATCTTGTGGTTCAAGTTTGGTATTTTATCTCCTTGTTTCATTTTGTATATATTATATTTTACGATTGATATGATTAAGTTTAGACTATAGTTTCTCTTTTCGGGATATCCTAAAATAATGTTTTTGCTAGAGAATATTATTGTCGTTCCGGTTTTATTATATCCACTTATCGATGTCTTTCCAGATACATTTTCATTCTCAATGATTTTACATTCATGAAACAAGCGTAATGTTGATTCTGTTTCAGATTTGCAAAATGTACATATATTAGTGCCTTAGTGAATTTCACGCTGTTATAGCATTTAAATGTTATTTTTTCTATAGTCGCCCAAATGTGTTCCTCAATGGATTTATTTAATTCATTAACATAAAGCAGCAATTCATGGCCAGAAATGTGGATATTTCTCTGGTATCTAATGATATATTGGGTATTCTCAATGTCCGATGTGTTCACCGAGTTCAATTGGATATACCATGTTCCAATGAGAGTGATGTTGGCAAACCATTGAAACAACTGACTGATCATAGTCATACATATTCATCATTTATTACTAACATCATGCCATTTGATTTAACTCAAACTGCATGCATCACTCTTGGTAAACCGGTTGTTCCATTACAAGTTCATAGGGCAAACAACATTTTGCCTTGCCAGCTTTGCAGACAAAATCGGATGAAAACTAAATCGAATGTATAGGACCTTACCAAAAGAAAACAGAAGAGAAGGAATATTTGCCATTTTATTCAACAATACTAATGGTGTCCCGGTGACAGGCATTTAACCATGGGTATAACAACGTCAGTTGAAGAAGAGAAAACTGGCTAACAAAACGGACGGAATAGCTTCAAAATGCATGTATATATGTTCATTGTACAGTTACCATGTAGATTTAGAGATTACTGTATTTAATCAAGTACACAATGGTATATGAATAACCTTGGAGTGTTTTAATTGGCAAAGTATCTTCAAAATCAAAGAGCCACCAGCCTGCATAAAAAAGTTAAATGTTTCTCGGGCACATTTTTTTTTCAAAAGTTACAAGGGCGGTAGGATTTCATTGTTAATTGTTGTTGGGAAAATGATGGGGGAGGAGTGCATTTCATTTTTCCCCATCAGAATATGTCATAGAAGTGGTAGAAGTATACACAATGAAAGCACATCTGTTCCCCAGATCCAAATACTGGGAGCACACAGGGATTTTGGGGTTAGCAAAATTGATGCGGAAAATTATTTTTTTATTTTTTTAAACACAATAAAATGTTGTCACATGCACAAATGCAAGTGAAGCGATGATGCCGAGAAACATTTTTATTTTTATTATTTAGCCTAAGTCAATTGCTTGTTGGTATCATTAGGTGTTAATCAACAGGCCTCAAGTAGTAGCTATTGGATTTCAGACTGATGATCATGAAGCAAGACATAATCAATATCAAGATATTTACAGTATAATATACTGTATTTCTGGTAAATGATAGGGACATTTGAGGTGAGGTGAGTTGAGTTGGGGTTTAACGCCGCTTTCAAGAGTATTTCACTTATATCGCGGCTGCTAGTATTACGGCAGGGAGAAAGCCCGCAACGCCATGTGGCTATGCATTGCGGTGAAACCTGCGAGCAACGGCTGGAACTAGCGAACCATGGGTGGTACTACCCTGAAATTCCGTGTAGCATTGCACCCAAACCTTACTGTGTGTAGAACAGTTCTCTACTGCAGACAAAGTTGCCGTGCCCCTGGCGGGATAGGGACATTTGACACATTTGTTAATACATTCATATCTCACTAAATATATTTATCAATATTTTACTAAAAATATTCATTTACTTACGGTCATATATTTCGTCAGCAAATCTTCCACAGCTTAATGTCGTACATTTTACCTTCATTTGCAATTAATGTTACCAATATATTTAGGAAACCTGTCATAATCTTTTCTCATTCATCTCCTCTACAAATCTTTTATACTTCATCGTCATTCATTCATTCATTTCCTATGCAAAACTTTTACAATCTATTATTATACATTTTCACTAGAAATCTGTTATATTTTATTGTAATATTGTAAGAGAAGATACATTCCTCTGTATGCTTGTGTAAGAATGTGTGAGAGAATAGACATTTACAGTATGCTTGTGTAAGACTGTGTGAGAAAATAGACATTTACAGTATGCTTGTGTAAGACTGTGTGAGAAAATATACATTTACAGTATGCTTGTGTAAGACTGTGTGAGAAAATAGACATTTGCGTGTATGGTTGTATATCAATATGTGAAAGAATAGACATTTACAGTATGCTTGTGTAAGACTGTGTGAGAAAATAGACATTTGCGTGTATGGTTGTATAACAATATGTGAAAGAATAGACATTTACAGTATGCTTGTGTAAGAATGTGTGAGAAAATAGACATTTGCATGTATGTTTGAAAAAGAATATGGGATTTCAGAAAGAATAGACATTTACATGCATGTTTGGGTCAGAATGTGTGAAAAAAATAATTTTTTTATTATTAACAAAAGATCTAACATGTAAATTTCAGTATGTGTTTCATCACATATAATACTATATATTAAACATGTTACTTTTATAATTGCGTAAAAATATTTGGAACAATTGAAATGAACACAACACAACATTCATGTTTTAAGAGAAAAACATGTTTTAAGATGCCATGTATTTTAACATAATAGATAAATAAAGTTTACATCATAGTTGTAACTGTAAGCTCTTGTCATTTATAGAGAATACTAAACAACTGTTTGTTTAATAACATATTTATGAAACGTGTGAGTGTTTGGTATTTAACGAGCAAAAGCAAGTTAATTACAAATACCATCTCACGAGTTTCATAAATATGTTATTAAACAGAAACGAGTTTAGTATTTTATTTATTACTCACTGATTTAAATGCCACTTAATTCCACAAACTCGTTGATAAATGAGACACACTCCATTGCGACAGTGGCGCTGACATTGTGACGTCATATTTTTGCCATTATGACGTCATGTCAATTGGCAGCACATGATGTTATTACACAATGTGTAATAACATTGTAGATTTATTAAACTGCGATATCTTCAACAGGCGAGTAATAAGATGATGTCTACAATATGAACACTCAACTAAATTATACTATATCTTAGATAATAATAAACATAGTTCATACTCCTATGTCATGTGTATATATATGTTATACACCAGTCATAGATGTAATAAATAGAGAATACTAAAAGACGTTCCGTTTAATAACATATTTATGAAACGAGTGAGTGGTTTGTATTTAACGAGTGAAAGCGATTTAAATACAAATACCATCTCACGAATTTCATAAATATGTTATTAAACGGAAACGAGTTTAGTATTTTATTTATTACTCACTGATTTAAATGCCACTTGATTCCACAAACTCGTCGATAAATGGGACACACTCCATTGCGACTGGCAGCACGCGATGTTATTACACTAAGTGTAATAACACGGTAGATTTATTAAACTGCGATATCTTCAACGGGTGAGTAATAATGTACACTATATTTCAATACAACTCAGTGGGAATTTTTCTACTATTCAAGTTAATAAAAACCAAAAATGATAACTATCTTGGTTACAGGGCCTCTATATTTATGAGGAGGCCATGGATCAGGATAGTTATAAGTTTAGGTTTTTCTTAAGTTCATCAGGCAGAAGTTTAACAGCTATATGAAGACACATTTCACAAAATATTCATGGCAAATCAAAGGGCAATTTTTTTCACAATGTATACATAAGTAATGTACATATGCATATTGATTCCCAACTTGAAAATGTTATCAGAAAAAATATTGATTTTGGATTAAATAAGTTCACCAATGCCACTAAAACAAACAGCATTGTAGGTGACTATTTTGGAAGCACCTTGGCATAGTTGCACAACACAACCTTAACACTAAGGCTAACCTTAGAACCATCGTACTAGGCTACCTTAGTGATTTAAAGATACCTTAGTGCTTTGTGCAATCGCATCCTGATATTTGGAATATTCATGTACACATGACACATACATATGGCCAACAGTATAACCAGCCATGATGTTTATTGGAATTGTCTTTGTTTATTGAATTGTCAAAGCATAAACCTAAGCTAAAATAATTATCATAATTCTTTTGACATTGGTGGTCAAATAAAACTTGAGTAAAATGAATTTTTTTCTATTTTTCTTGCTTAGGGAATCTGAAACTGATAAGGAAATTAAAAATAAAATTTTATTATAAAATTTATTGCCAAATAATGAATATCAGTTTGGTAGCTATTGTAAATTTTGAGTGGTTGGTCAATTGTTGGATTGATTGGCAGATTACCTTCACTCCTATGGAGGTAATTCTAGTGATTTTCTCCACAGTAACCTCCTAAAGGATGTCAGACAACGCCATATGGACCTGAGCCTATGCAATAAGCCCAATTGGTCTTCTAGGCTTTGATTGAGCTGCTCTTTAAAATCAGTTTCTTTGGTTTGTAATTAATCAGTCTTTGTTAACACCCTTATCTTTTCTATATGATAGTACAGCAAAATAAACTATGAAGAAATCTTTATTTCTTTACCAATTTCCAGGATATATTCAATACAACACTTAGAAATAGATTGTTTAAGTCAAGATTGACTTGACCAAACAATAATTTGATGATGTATGATGAAATGTGTTTTGTGAACTCTTTCTCAGGGTGACACTACTCCTGTGTCGTTAATCATGGCAAGCAGTGCTACAAGTGGTGATTTATCATGGACGAGCACAATATGATCTAATCTGATGTGGAGGCTACTCCAGTGTCAGTGTACATGTGCAGAATAACGCCAGATAACAAACCCATGAGACAGATTTTCTCACACAGTTCAAACTTGGCACAATGTTGGTGGACCTTAAGACATGGTTGTGCGGATAATAAGGAAAATATATGTTTACAAATTTTGTCTACCAAAACAAGAAGACATAGACATCAACATCCCCCACCAGTCAAGAAATCGGAACGAGGGCAATAATTTGAGAAGTAATAATTGTGCGCTTCTCATTTTCTTTCCATAAGGTATCGATATCCTCAAGCCACACAACTCATATAATTTGATCTTGAACAGTTTCTCAGAAAAGCTTTGAAGATACCTGGAACAGAGTCGAAAAAAACGGAACAAGGGCAATAACTCCGGAAAAAATAATTGCGCGCTTCTCATTTTTGAACTCCATCAAGGTATTAATGCCCTCAAGGCACACACCAAATTTGGTTATCCTATCTTAAATAGTTTCTGAGAAAAGCTGTCCCCTTTATCTTCCATGGACGGTCAACAAGATCAAAGCATATTAATTCAAAATGTTTCTTCAATTGTTTGATCTAGTTATGCAAATATATGTTTTAAATTTGAAATGAAAACAGATACCAAATTGCTTTAAGTCCAGTTGATACAATGAAATCTAATTTGATCTTGAGATAGATGGATAAACAGGGAACATAGTTCAAATCGTCACACACGTAGAAGTCTTTCTTCTTATTGGTCAGTTCAAGACAATTAGGTAGAGGACACAACGTTAGTGACAAAGAGTTCACCAGAACATGCACCCAGGAAGTAACAATGTGACTGTAGAATACTTTCTGTATAATGATAAGTTTAAGGCACCCAACATGAAAGCAAATGACTCATTGAAGTCTCAATACAATAAGACAATTTCTGAACATTTTCCGCATATCTTGTATTTAAACAATTATAAGTACATTCTATCGAATCAAACGTTTATGGTTTTGCTCCATTCTGCAGATTTTTCACAATATTCAGAGACAAAGTTGAATATATTACATATTCTTTAAAGACAAGGAGACGGCCAGTCCATACTCTGAGGAGAGGCTTGTAACTTTTAATCACTCTTATTTTTAATGCGTCGTTTGAACGGCTCACCCCTCACGGTCTTTTTTGTAATTTCCTAATATGGTTACATTTGTTGAAACTCCTTTTTGTGTGTAAAACGACCAAGAGCACCCTCAAATCACCGCCATGCTGGTATAGCACTGTGTACAACTCTTGAATCGAACATCACATTTCTAGCAATACGAACAGACCGAATTGGTCGAGGTTTGTAGCGGTCTCTAGCGGTCTTCAACTTTTTTCGTTTGGGTGGTCGAAGAGTTGACCTTTTGAATGACAACTGACGAGGCGTTTGTGTAGAACTGTCACAACTTTCGACATGAGGCTTGATAGACGGGGAGAACAGTCTGTCTTGGTGGAGGTATTGAGCAATGCTCTGCTGGCTTTGGCTGGAAAACTGGTTTTGAGGATGTTGAGCTGGTAGATTCAAAAAAGCTTGTTTGAATAAAATGTTTGAGGCACAAGACGACGAGGGTTTCTCCTCTGAGACATTGTCATTGAGATCTGTAAAACTGGGTAAATTATTGTTGTTTGTGCTTGCAATCCACAATGGAGAGTTTGTCGGAAATATATGATGAGGTGAAACGACCTCTCCATGGCCGAAAGTCATGACAGGATCGTGAGCTGATGCAACGATGTGGACGGTGATGCAACAACAGCTGAATGTGCTGCAGTCAATGTTGCAGTCACATGCACATGGGCACTTGGGTGGAGCAGACAGACAACACTCACATTGCTTGCACTGGAAGAAACAGAAGCACAAAACTAGACTTGCATTATAGTCTATACTGTAATAGTTCTTTCTGTTAATTCATCTAACTAATGGATGTTACATTGAACTAATATAAGGTTATCCATCCTTGGTTACCCAGGGTTTTATATATGCTCCATTACTCTCCACTATATCACCCCTGGGAAACTCTGTCAGAGAAATCTGTACTAAAATTACCCACTCTTGGCCGGCGTGACAAAGTCAGTAACAAAAGAAAATGCTCAATGGGATAAGACGGAAATGGTCAAGGGAGACAACCGGTGACGGGTGGCTAACAAAATTACCCGCGTGTTTTGCAACGAAGTGATATGAATTGTCTTTGGCTTGCAGGTCCAAGCTGCGTAGCAGTTTGATCGGCTTACGCGGGTAATTTGAGTAACGGAGCATTTATAAAACCCTGGGTAACCGAGGATTAAGGTTATCATACTAGTTGAAGAATAATTCATTAGAAAAATGGGCCCAAGGACACTGTAAAGGTTTTCTCATCCGAGATACTGTTTGGTGAGATAGGAGTGCAAGTGGGCCCTGTACATGTATATACAAGTGGGCTCTGAACATGTATATACAGGTTAGTTAATCCAACTTCCCCCTCAAGTCATAACTTGATTCAGTTTCCATCACTGGCTAATATAAGCCTAACTGCATTTCCATCAGTTTTCTGTGCTACCGTACCGCACGCTGCACCTAAACTTCATACATGCTGATACACTAGCACAGAAAAGTAAAGTAAATGCAGTAAGGCAGAAATTACCAAGTAATAGAAACAGGTGAGAGTTACGACATGCGAGGAAAGTTGTTCATGTGATTTATTTTCAAATTTATTGTCTGAGCATTTTATTCTTAAAGTCTTTCTAGACAATAAACAAGTTAACCCAATGTTTGCATGTTGCATGTACAATTTTTGAAATCGTAAAAGGTATAAAATATAAGCTACTCAAATGCATGTGCATCTCTTGCAGATTCTAGGACTGGAATGAAAACAGGCTAATCATATAATCATATGCACACTTCATGCACCTGAGGAGTGTTGGGCCTACTTGCAAAGAACACTGTTTTCATGAAAATTTGTATTTGCACTTATTGACAATATGACATGAGTTATGTGCCACCATATAGATAATAAGATATTGTCTCCCACCGCTGCTCGACTATAAGCTGTGTGACCTTCACCTGACAATCTGATTAGAATACATTTCTTGTGTTTGAGGACTGAGAAAGTGGCATTGTCAACGCCTACTTTAACCCTCTACCTGCCAAAGTAATATGTGACTAACGATTACTTAGTGGTTGACTCAGTAGCTAGGGATGTAACCAAGGATAGGATTGACGACAGATTTAGGGTGATAATAAGAAAGTAATCCTCAGTCTTCATATGATATGTCTCAAACTGTCTCGACATTAACCTGATAAATATCAGACAGACTCAGAGGGTAACTTCAGAGGGTTCAAACCTCTAACCTTGACATGATCATTTGGAGTGGAGAAGCTAGTTTTTGAGTTCGAACCCTCCCTCTTGAAAAGTTTGCATGTAAATTTGATTTGACCCTTAACCTGTTTGTTCTGAAATATTCTTGGATAAAATGTGAATCCCAGATTATTCCTTTTGATAATGATTTGTGCTTCCTGTTAGTTGGCCACACACAATGGTTTAGTCACCTGCTTGCTTGTAATTAGACATTATTTATCACAGACTACAGGATATGCAAATGTGAACATTGTAAGTTATCAAAATAATCTGAATTTAAAATCCTATGAACATCCTTCACTGAGAAGCTGTATAATAATCAGATTGTTTTGCACAACATCAACAACGACTATTTCCTACAACTGTATTTCAGTATGGTTACATGCATTACAACTTGAGAAGTGATGTCATGCTTAGAAGTAATGCTTCTCCCAATTGTTTATTCTCATAAGATTCATAAAGAAAAGGATTCAGTATTAATATTCGTAATATGCTGTTTATGAAATGTATTCATTATAAATGGATGACTCTATAGAAACATAAAAATAAACAAACAATTAATAATGTTATAAAGTATGATTGTATCTTCATTTAACATCATTTATTGATTTATAAACTCGCACATACACTATATACTTTGATAATTCATTACTGTTTGCACTATGGAAAGTATTTAAACAAGTCTTATCAGAATTTAAAGAAATGAAAAAGAAATTAATATAATGAACATTATAAAATCTATTACTTAAAAGTATAACATGGAGATGAGTAGTTGTTGAACTGAAAACTGAGATTGTTAGATTAAGGATACTTACTGAAGTAGATGTGTAACAAATAATCAAAGCTGAATCTCTCAAAGTCCTCGCTGAGTTTGGTTGCCATACTCATAGCAATTCTGACAATAAGAAGACAACATCACAATGAGACAGGCTACCCGTACTTAGCAGTGAACGATACATACACAGACACCAGGCCAACATGAACTAATTGTCAGAATACAGAGCTCGTCTATGACTGTCTCGAGCCAGGGTTCAAGTCACTTCCCCTACAAGTCATAATGCCAGTCTCAATTACTAGCTAATTCAAGCCTTGCTGGATTTTGTTAATGTTTCTGCACCTGAACTTCATAGTGCATACTGCTATGCTAGCACAGGAAAGTTAACACAATACAGCAAGACTTGAATTAGCCAGTCATGGAGATTGGTGTGAACAATGGACTTGAGCGGGAAGTTGGGGTTCCAGAAAGATGTGTAAACAGTAAAGATAATTAAAATAATCCTAGGATGAGTTGACTTTGAGCAATTAAAGCAGTTAAATATAAAAACTATCCATTATTACTATTTATCAAATATCATGAGAAATTGATCTCGAAATAGTTTATATTTTTCTCTGATCCATTTTGCTATGTAGTATGTACAAATGTAAATTTGTTATTTTTGTACATGTGCCTTCAAATAATGTGTCTATCAATCCATGTATTTTATTCATTTATTTTTCTACATTCACACATTATATTATTTGTTTAGATATTAACTGCATTGGTTTAGCTTTTTTAAATTAATCATTTTTTTTTACTTGGGGGCTCTCTGTTGCTCATTTAACACAAAAAACTTCAACCTCATTTGTGTTTTCTGCCCCAAATTCATAGAAGAAGCCCTTCCAAGACAGCCCCAAAAAGAAATCCAAATATTAAATGTTTAATTTCAACCAAGTTTAATATTAAATGTTTAATTTCAACCAAGTTTTCTGTTGTTATTTGAGTACACAAATTGTACATGTGTGGATATTTACGGTAGCAAATTTTATTTGGAGAAGCATAGAATGTTGAGCAATGCAAACTTCGGTTACAAACATCAATTAACAAGATTAAGGCAATGCAAGAGTTGGTAAGGTTAAGAAAACTTTTTGAAAATGAACAGGCAACCTTTTAAATTGATACTAGAAAAAAAAAGGGTGAGTGAGTTAACTTAAATCTTTTTGTTCCCCATCAAGACGTAACTGAATGATATTCTGACATTAATTCATTTTGGCCTTATCACCCAACACCGTTCACATTATACTTTCATTATAAGACAGAACTAGTAAAGATGATTATCTATAATTACAGGCTTATAATGGCAAAATCATGATCTTATTCAAATCAAATGCATGACATTATTGAAACAGATGATTGTAAAGGTAAAATAATGAACTCAATCATTGACAATCTACTAAGAAATGAATGATGAAAGTATATTGTGAACAGGAATGTATACCCATGTGCTCAGCCTAAACATCACAACATGCCACAGTTGTCAAAACTATCATTTCAATATTCAATGTAGGCTGAAAGAAAATATTTATGATGACAATAATTACTCAAAAGTTATTCTTAACATCATAAAGTATTGAAACTAATAACTCTGAGGAGAACTGTTTCTTTTACTTAAATAAATAAAAATCTCAAAGTGGCATAAATAACCAAATGTAAAGCATTTTATGTTGTTTATAACTTGTACAGAATGTTTAAAATATGGAAAAGAGATAACCAAAGAAGATAAATCCAAAACATGCAACAGAATCTCATGGCTCGCCATCATGCAAAGTAAAACGAGAAGTTACCATAGAGAATAGAAACATTAGTGCTGTTTTCTGAACAGTTCAATAAACATTCATTCTCTTCCCACAGACGTTACTCAAGTCTTTTTCCCCATGTTGCCTCTGTTATGAGGAGTGGAGAAATAGAGAATCCTGATTGGTTGCACTCAAAGTTGTTTACAACTGAGACATCCTTAACCTGTGCAATGTGCACATATTTCTTACAAGACAGAAGTAAGCCAGAGATGTTGCTGATTTAAAGAAATAAGGACGGTAACAGTAACAATTTTCACTGCTAGAGGATTTTGTGAGAAACGATAAATATGGTTCACTTGTAACAGAGGGTACATGGGAAGAAATGACTTGTGTAACTTCTATGGGGAGAGAATGTAAAGATTGGGCTTATGTATAACATGTTCCAAATAGCACTACATTTTACCTGAATCAAAAGAAGTGTGGTTATGCTTATGAAGCTGTTGTTGACAAAAACTTTCAGAAAGTCTACACCATTTCTGCATGCAAGTAGTAAGATCAGTAAGATCCTATTTCATTCAATAGACCACACCTTAAATCACACTTTAGTCTTTACGTAACAATATTGTCTGATATAAGGCGGGTGTGGAGTCATAACCAACTCAGACTGGTAACTCTTTTGTGTTTTGTTATTAAATTTGGTCATTATAAATATATTGACAAAGTACGAATTTTGAACAGGCTACTTAGTAAGCTTATTTCATAGTATACACTGTAAAAGGAAAAGCAAATAGAAAAGTCACATCAACATTGAGTGACTGGGAATGAAAACATGGCCAAGCAACACTAGACGTGAGTGTTCCCCTGACATATACACAGGGAAATGCTTTGAGACAATTATTACATAGAGTCTGTGAGTGAGTAGCTAAACCAGTTTACTCACCGCACACATTCCTGCCGCACCCTCGGAACCACCGCACTGACACAGCAGGATCTCTACGCACCCAATACGCTGCGGACAGAGAAGAAACATCAACATAAAATCTAAAAAGATCCATGAGATAGAGTTATATTCAAATCAAGCATAGTTTTAGGCCATCAATCCAATGGCATGTCAATCAACATTGAATAAATAATACTCATCTAATTTCACTAAACTATGACACAATATATGAAAATACCTAAAATAATTTGTGACAGTTATGGAGTCTCTTAGATATAGAAGGTTTCTAATTGACTTTCCTCTATCCCTTGAACAAAGCTTTCCCATTTATAATATAAAGTCAGTGATCTCAGACTAACATCTCTACTCAGTCCTTCATGCACTTGTGTCCATGTGTTTCAAACTCACCCATGCATTTCACTTCAGTTCATGTAATATTCATTCTCTTCCTACAGATCAGCCAAGCCAAACAAGTGCAGAAGCGAGCACAGCTCACATACCCCCGCTTCAAATACAGTTTGACATACCTTTCCCATATTTTCCTTAGACCATCCCCACTTTTCAGGGGTTGTACTGGTTGGGGTTATTCTCAGGTTATAGCCCATCCCCAACTTTGCCAGATGTTCCATGGTCAAACATTACATAAATCTATAATATGATTTCAAGTTAACCCTTAACTTGCGAATCCCGGAATTATCCGGGCGGGCTATAAGCGATTCCGAGGTACCTCAATACGGATCCCGGATCGCTTACTTAGAAGAATTCACGGCTGTCTAAGTACTTCTCTATCCCCCATACCGGGTCCCGAGTCGATTGTTTCCGCGACTCGCTGCATGAGAATGGCTGTATTTATGCCTCGCAGCCCGCAATGAGAATAAAGCTTTGTTCAGTGTCTGGTCAGAACGTCCAGCAAAATTCACACCAATTTGCGTGTGCATTGTTGACCCGTAACGCATCGATAATTAGCTTTACAAAAGGCCAATTATGTCGGGCATAGCCCCCGAAGCATTAATTCGCTTGAGGCTATTTTCACCCATGTGTTTGTATTGGGTCGGGTTTGCCTCGCCCGAGACTGCTATCTGCCTCGCATCCCGAAAAAAATCGCTAACTCGCCTTACTCCCGCACTTCATATCATGTGAGCGAATTGTTTGTTTTCAAAAAAAAATACGGCAAAATAAAGGGGAAACAATGGACTACATTCCCATATAAAATTAGCAAATGTCAAAAAAATAATAAAGACACAGCAAGCGCCGTGGAAAAGGGCACGTTAACACCGACAATCCCTTTAACAATCGGCGATTTTCACAACTTGTTACACGTTTATCACGGCTAAAATACTGAATGCATTTTCATGATTTTTATATCACAATAAACCAAAAAGAATAATCTTTTATTCTATATAAAATGTGCATAATTATTTCACAGAAATAAAGATACAATTTTACCTTTCTGAGAGGCATGTGAAACCAAACGGCACACAAACTAATCAACATATTTTCATCAGTTATGGTTCGAGGTTAGCTTTTATTTGAAAGGTAAAACAACATAACCATATTCGGGTTGACATGTGCTTATTTGTCAACTGGTTCGAGATTATGATTTCTTGGAAAAGTGCGATGAACGACCGTTCGCAATGCCGCAGCATACATGTTGTAAGTATTTACGATTTTATTGGTGGAAATAAAGACAAACTTTACATAGCTATAGAATTATAACCAAAGGTCGCATTCTAATAATTTTTATATCATTGTGAAGCTAGACATCTTGTCTTCAATTCCGTATATAAATGGAGGCCCGAATTAAAGACAATCTTTCGAAAGTAATAGAATAAAAACGAAAAAACATAGAAAATTCATTCAAAGTTTCGGGTGTGAATTAGCCATTTGTGTACGGGTGTCGCTACTTGAATTTGTATTGAACGCCCGTATATAGTCCTTATTCGCCATGTAGATGCAGTATATTTTGAAAAAACGGTACCGAAATCGCCGCCTTGAAATTCCGCCAGCAGAGCTAGTTAATGCCAAAGCCCAAACTACTGCTGCGAGCTGCGAGCCTGTAAATTCCGCCACAGGGGCTAAAAATGGTAAAATATATATACGCAACGTAAGGGTTAAGTGTCAAAAACCTAAAAAAAAACTATTCTGACTGTCCGACACTCTCCATATCAATTTTCATCTGAGTTGGGGTCTCTCCTGTCTAAAAGCCCAACCCCATGTTTTCAAGATGTTTGTTTGCCTGGTCTTATACCCGAGATACTATGGTAATTGAAAATAGGAAAGGCACATCTATGGGAATGACTAACCTGTGTGTAAAGTTGAATGAATATGGAATTAACAGTTCCAGAGATAACTGTTAAATCATTTTTCCATGGAAACCGCCAAAAATAAAATTCAGAAATAGGTCTCACCCTCAAAAGGCACATCTAGGCACCATGGCTGACATGTGTATAAAGTTTGGTGTAGGTAGAATGTATAGTTTGGGAGATAAGTTCCGCACCATATGACTTCCTCACAGAGTCACTGTTTTGGACACGTTTCCATAGAAACCGCCAAAAGTATAATTAAGAAGTCTGTCTTACCCTCAAAAGGCACAACTAGAGATCATGGCTAACATGTGTAGCAAGTTTGGTGAAGCTAGCATGTTTAGTTTGGGAGATATGCTATGCACAAAATGACTTCCTTACAGGGTCACTGATTTGGTTATGCTTCCAAGGAAACCTCAAAAAATAAAATTCAGAAATTGGTCTTACCCTCAAAAGGCACAACTAGAGATCATAGCTAACATGTGTAGCAAGTTTGGTGAAGCTAGCAAGTTCAGTTTGGGAGATATGCTCCACACAAAATCACTTCCTTACAGAGTCACTGTTTTGGTCATGTTTCAAAGGAAACCTCAAAAAATAAAATTTGGAAATTTGGAAATCCGTTTAACCCTCAAAAGGCACAACTAGAGATCATGGCTAACATGTTTAGCAAGTTTGGTGGAGCTAGCATGTTTAGTTTAGGAGATATGCTCTGCACAAAATGACCTTACTGAGTCACTGTTTTGGTCATGTTTCCATGGAAATCGCAAAAAATCAAATTCAGAAATCTTTCTAACCCTCAAAAGGCACAACTAGAGATCATGGCTAACATGTGTAGCAAGTTTGGTGAAGCTAGCATGTATAGTTTGAGAGATATGCTCTGCACAAAGTTTTGTGACGGACGGACGGACAGATGGACAGAATGAACACTAATTATAATAGAGGTTACGTGGGAAGATATGTCTTTAGTAAACTCAACAGGAGAATGATATTACCTCATGGTTAACAAAGCTAACAGGCATAGCTTTACTGGCTTCCCATTAAATACCATTGTAGCAACCAACAATATTAAAGAGCCATCGAGCATGTTAGAGTTTCAAATATAAATATAAATTTTTTTAAAAACATACTTATGACATCAATTACTTGAAAAATGACATATGATAAATGATTTTCATATCACAAGAATCCGATGAAATTTGGTTTAAAAAACAAGTACCTAGCAATTTCTCTATCAACATACTGGATGGCTCTTTAAACCAACATAGTGATAAGATGATGCATAATGAGATGACACCCAGTCTGATTAAAAATCAACCGTATTCTGAGGAGATGAGGTTTCTTATGTGATATTGACTGTGATTAGCATCCTCAGACCCTCAGGAGAGGGAAACCATCAAACCAGTTTGTATCCCAATGGACGCAATATTTCATAATATTTGGGTCACAAGGTCACAGAATCTAAAATTTAGAATCCCCATTGGCCAAGGAGTCATTACAAACAATTTCAGCTCTTTAGAGTCACTGGTTCTGGAGAAGAAGTCGAAAAGGTGAAAAGTTTACGGGGGACGGATGGACATGGGATGACATGCCATGAGCCCATTAGGCCTTTCAGGCCAGATGAGCTAAAAATGAGGCAACAACCCTGCCCAACACTAAATATCAACATCATCAACAGGAAGAGGCAACAACCCTGCCCGACAATGGTGACAACGTCATGAACATGAAGAAGCAACAACCCTGCTCAACAATGGTGACAACGTCATGAACATGAAGAAGCAACAACCCTGCTCAACAATGGTGACAACGTCATGAACATGAACATGAAGAAGCAACAACCCTGCTCAACACTAAATATCAACATCATGAATAGGAAGAGTCAACAACCCTGCTCAACAATGGTGACAACGTCATGAACATGAACATGAAGAAGCAACAACCCTGCTCAACACTAAATATCAACATCATGAACAGGAAGAGGCAACAACCCTGCTCAACAATGGTGACAACATTATGAACAGAGGGAGGCAACAACCCTGCCCGACAATGGTGACAACGTCATGAACATGAAGAAGCAGCAACCCTGCTCAACAATGGTGACAACGTCATGAACATGAAGAAGCAACAACCCTGCTCAACAATGGTGACAACGTCATGAACATGAAGAAGCAACAACCCTGCTCAACAATGGTGATAACGTAATGAACATGAAGAAGCAGCAACCCTGCTCAACAATGGTGACAACGTCATGAACATGAAGAAGCAGCAACCCTGCTCAACAATGGTGACAACGTCATGAACATGAAGAAGCAACAACCCTGCTCAACAATGGTGACAACGTCATGAACATGAACATGAAGAAGCAACAACCCTGCTCAACACTAAATATCAACATCATGAACAGGAAGAGGCAACAACCCTGCTCAACAATGGTGACAACGTCATGAACATGAAGAAGCAGCAACCCTGCTCAACAATGGTGACAACGTCATGAACATGAAGAAGCAGCAACCCTGCTCAACAATGGTGACAACGTCATGAACATGAAGAAGCAGCAACCCTGCTCAACAATGGTGACAACGTCATGAACATGAAGAAGCAGCAACCCTGCTCAACAATGGTGACAACGTCATGAACATGAAGAAGCAACAACCCTGCTCAACAATGGTGACAACGTCATGAACATGAACATGAAGAAGCAACAACCCTGCTCAACACTAAATATCAACATTATGAACAGGAAGAGGCAACAACCCTGCTCAACAATGGTGACAACATCATGAACATGAAGAAGCAACAACCCTGCTCAACAATGGTGACAACATTATGAACAGAGGGAGGCAACAACCACGCCCAACATTAGGTAACAATATCATGAACCCCTTGACCCCTGTCTGGATACACCACTGGTGTATCTGAGAAATCTACAGTACAGAAAGATTCTTAATCATAAAGATATGTGGACCACAGATGCAGTCCATATACAACTATTGAGACTTAAATGTTGAATCTAGAGGGTAGAAACTTATTTACAGTGTGGCGATTGACTCATCCCATTCGTATGTCTTCACATAGAAACACAAAGAATCATATCATAATTACATTTTTCACATGCTTGAAACCATTAGCATGCAATTCTGTATCGTGTAAACAATTTTAAATTTGCTTCAAAGTTTTACTTAAAAGCCAGATTGTTCCTGATTTATCAATGTTTCATGGAAACATTGTCTGTTTGTAGCTTGGACATATTCTAAAATTATTTCACAAAATCAAATCACTAATATCTGGAATTATCGGTATATTTAGTAAGTGCTACTAACTTCCACACAGAAGGTCATTAGATTTGTGCATCATTGATATTAAACCATTTCAATACATGTACACATGTAATTAAATTGCAGATGTGACTTGGAGATACAACAACTTTAAACAAGTGCATCACTTCATCAATTTGGAGGGTGTTTGTGACTAAGAGATATATTTATATATACGTACAATCACTTTTCATAAGAAATTTGAAATGAGTGTGTCCTACAACATAAACTTGTTTTCAAACCTCATCTAACTACTCCTCAGTTTTTGAGTTTCTAACCTTGGCAAGAAGTAAGATTGAACTCTATTTTTCACAATACTTGTCGAGTGGTTGATGTGTGAAGTGTCAAACTTCTGCCGTCCAAAAACAACTAATTTGATAATTTCATGACGTCTTATGTATGACGTCATTTTAGCTTGACAACACTTGACATGTGAAACGTTACTTATATAATTTTAGAAAGTGGCCAAAATGTCTTGTCTTGTATCAATATTAGAGTCATATCAATAAACAGCATATGCATATATTCAGTTGTTGTGTTGCAATAAAACCATCATCAACGTTTTGTTTGTGTAGTTAAGAAATGTGAACCATGAAAAAGTGTGCATCAACAGTAGAAATACAACCATTTTCAAAACATGCATATCATGTAAGGAATCTAATTAAAACTAGATGTAATGTTATTAAACAAATTTAGGAGACGTATAACATTACAGCTGTCGCTAGTTTTAACTAGATTGATCATGTTAGTTTTGTGTATCATAGAGAAACCCGATAGTGTTAATAGTCTGTGTCTTGACATAACAACACATGCTGCAAGACAACGAATGTGGGTGAGACGTAGACAAAGATAAACGAAACTGAGAGATGCAATGTATATATTCATATACTGTGTATACCTTGCAGCAAGCTCGGGCGTCCTGGAACCAAGAAGGTTACTCATATGATGAGACATTGTTCATAGGTAATAGAACATTATTTTTCTTACTAGAATATCCCAAATCATGAGTGTTACTTATCTTGATAGATTTTGAAAAATAATCTTTAGGGCTTAAAATTTGGCTATTATTTTTCCCCGACATCTTTGGACAGTGAAAGCCTAATTTGATCTTTCTCTGATGATTCTACCTGATTTACATATTTTATATATTTTTATCTTATAACTAACTCTTAAACATTTACTTTTGTTTAAATATTTCTTGATTGACAGTAACTTACGTTACATATATTGACTTACTTTCCTGAAAAAGCTGACTGCCAGACTTTCAGTTTGACAGCAAAACTTATCATATGTCAGTAATTGAAAAATTCCTATCGCACGATGCTAAATATTTCTAGTAACTTGTCTTCCTTGCCTCTCATATTAAAGTCAAAGATTTTGATCAAACATAAAGTAATTCCTTACTACTAGAACTATGGTACAGAAGTTTCTAAACCCTCCTCAGAAATGGGTCGAGTACGACAATACTCCACCATACTGAGTTCCTAAATCACCAAAATCATTTACATTTTCATGATGAAATTTAAGGATGTTAGCCGAAACACATATATTTAACCTACATGAAAATCTAACTAAATACAAATAACAATACAACAAAATCCCTCCTCTTTTCTGCATGAAGGGGTGATATATTCCCCACGAATTTGGATACTGACGCAAGTTCCTGGACCACTCACCTTCCTGTTGGGACAGATGGAGTCAAGACAGGAGGTCAGGTTGGGGTTCTGACAACAGTTGCAGCACTCGGCCAGACTCACACAACACGCACAGCTCTGTTGGTCCTCTGCATCGTCCTTTCCACAACTACAGCTGCACTCGCACACACCACGTGACTGTAATATGTAAACTTATTATACATTCATCAATGATATGGGCTGTTTTGCATACGTGACAGAGGTAAGGACACACCACCCAATATTACTGCCCGTCATAAAAAGGTCCACTTATCCATATACCGGTAAATATTATCAGCCTTGGTGACTTTAGAACAGAATGATCTTCCTTTGCTGACAGGGACGTTAACACAGGGTAGCCTAGTATCATAGGCTACAAAGAGTCGGAGTCATTCCCCTGATGAACTTTTATAGGGGGGAGAAAGAGGGTGAAATGTGTGCAGGAGCCTGGAAATCTCTGTAGTTACATGTTTCAGGGGTTAGACCCCCTTTATCAGACTGAGGATTCTTGGATTTGACTGCCCTTTTATACCCATCTCAATCACCTTAACATCATCCAATATTTTAAATAAAAATCAGACATCTTTAATTAATTAAATATATATATTTTTTTAAAAACACTGGAATTATTTCCACTATATTATGCTAATAATACAATTCTTTGTTTAAATTTTCAATAACCAAGTGAATCACTGCAGAATACATGCTTAACCTCCTTTCTATCACTTGTAAAGTACTTTATGACATGTATTCAATGAGATTAAGCCACATTGGTTAATTATTGTACAATCTATAATATGCATTGTTTGATATAATTGTCTCACATTGAGATATAATAATGCTCTTGTATATATTTTACTTATAATATGTATTAACATTTGTTAACTTCTTTGTACACTGCCCATAATGGGTGTTTTATGTACAATAAATATCTTGTATCTTGTATCATTTCCATGACATCACAATGCCCTATGACATCACAATCATAATATGCTAGTTTGATATTTGCCTCTTCAAGACTCTGTTTCAACACATACACTGGAAAAGAAGCTCATAACTGTTTAACTACGAGGATACCTACCACCAGACAGTGTCTGACGAGTAAGATGATCCCGATGAGCAACACGTAACTCCCCACTGCCAGACATACAACCGCTGCTA
This sequence comes from Gibbula magus, assembly GCA_936450465.1. Classification (NCBI taxonomy): domain Eukaryota; kingdom Metazoa; phylum Mollusca; class Gastropoda; order Trochida; family Trochidae; genus Gibbula; species Gibbula magus. Next base: position 30,009,471 of record OW388295.1, on the reverse strand, counting down.
TTGGCAGATCTAGCGAGTCAGTCTACAAGAGATAAGAAGAGGTGGAAGACAACAAAATATGAAGACTTGTATCAACACAGGAATTTCATAACTAAATACAATTCTGGAATATATCACCAGGGCAGAATTTTGCATTGGTGAAAATTCACTGCTGTCTTGTATAGTAAGATATATTCTGTGGCTACATTCAGTTCAGTAGCAAGTTGTACTTCAAATAAAAACATATACAGTGATAGAATATTCAAATAGTAACACATAACGTATCATAAAACTAATAAACAATATGTTGTTAGGCTGTAGCAAAGTTTTCCCCACTCGCAGCACTGAAGAATGGCTTCAGTTTGTCATGCATATATGTGTAAACAGGAATATCATCAAATTTCATTTCCACAAAAGATAACCCGAATCGATAGAACCATCCTTTTTAAATATTATTTTGGCTAAAGGATGGAAATAGAACACAATTCCCAGTGAAAAGAGGCTTTGAACCCTGACTGTTCCAGGTTATACCTGAGCTTAAACGATGTTAACAATGAAGCAGGGGAGCTAGACCGATCGGGCACGATCGTCTAACCTGAGCAAGGCTACACACAAACCATATGCAAATAGTTCAACAAAATGTTTTTCACTTACGCTAGACATTCTGCATCAGTAGTTGAAGTGCTGATTAGAATGTATGACATGTTGGAAACCCATTACCCTTCAAAATGACATATTTCTTCACCCAGAACAACCTGTCATAACAGACAGAAAATAAATACATAAATTTATAAGATAATAAGAATATTTACAATAGTGTGTCGATACTTAAAACAATTAGTTTAGAAATTTGTAAAAGGGTCATCAAATATTGAACAAACAATCACAAAAAAACAAAGCTGCAAATTGAAAGTGATGAACTAAAACTAATGACATGATGATCATAAAACAAAAAAACAGTGTCAGGGCGGGTGTAGGTCTTTTCGTAGGAGGATCCCGTTCGTAGCAGTGCATTTTTCGTAGGAGGATCCCGTTCGTAGAAGGTCTTTTCGTAGGAGTGAAAAAATATATTCGTAGGAGTGAGCTGTTAAATTCTGGTGTAAAATATGTAAAATGCCAAACTCTAGATTTGTAAAAAAATGTTATGACATGTTAGACACTCGCAATGGTAAAACAAACTGGGCATCACAAATTAAGAATATTCTCTACTCTTTTGGATTTGGCTATATTTGGGAACAGCAACAAAATTGATATAATGTTGATAAATTCATACCATAATTTGTCTTTAGACTAAGAGTTAATTATGAACAGGAATGGCACACATCTCTTGTAAATAGTTCAAAATTTTCATTTTATTCTTGTTTTAAAGTCACATTTATCAATTTCAAAATTTCGATCAGCCCTTGCTAAATTCAGGTGTTCCTCACACCGTCTCCAAACTGAAACCGGTAGATATGTTAACCAACCCAGATCAAATAGATTATGTATTTTATGCAAAGATAACGCTATTGAAAATGAATTTCATTTTATGCTGGTATGTAATTGTTAAAAAAAATTAAGATGCTTGTATATACCATACATTTTACTCAAACCCAACCGTTCATAAATTCAATATGCTCATGTCAATTGACAATCAAGATGTTTTAAAAAACATAGCCATTTATATACACAGTGCAATGAATCTTAGAGATTCCCTCCTTTGTAAATAATAACTTATTATCTGCTTATTTATTATTTATTTTGTACAATATCCTATATCCTCGAGTGCCCAAAGTTCGTGGCCCTAAGCAACTATCAAGAATTTCTCTTCAATAAATGCATGTCAGCCTAGTTTGAAAGTATACAGTAAAATTTTAACATTTTATGAATTACCTGACAGGATCAGGTGGATATTTTATATTTTAGTAGAAGCTTTGACCAAGGAGAAACATTTGCTGTCAAAAAACGAGTGTAGTGGCCTTGGGATACAAGTTCGTGACCTTTGATTTGATGCTGTTTTCTTCAAGACTAATTATATGTGGTTAGTCAATTATGGTCATCTGTTGACCTGACATATTTTTCTTTCGGAATTGAAGGCATTCTTTATAAAATTTAATATATTTTGTTACTGTAGAGGTCAGAAAACTATTAATGTATTTATTTTCCAGAAAAATTATGACAAACTTGCTTGATATTTATTTTGAGAATATTTTATTCACAAACAACTTTATACATTGATTGACTGACAACATCATGTGAAGAAATAACCAATGGCTAAATAAATGCATTTGAAATTAATTAATGATAAATATTTCTCTCATGTAACTAATTTTGAAATTATTAATTTTTTAACATCTCAATGAATATTTTGATAATCCAACAGACGACTTCTCAGGCTTAATAAAATAAGTAGTGTGACAATCAGTATTTGATTGTTGGCACACTGCCACATGACCTACTTTAGGAAAGCAGACGACATGAAATGAAATTCATACATAATTCTGAAAAAAAATTATCGACTTTTGAGAATCAAGACATTTTGGAGGTAGTGTAAACAGTGATTTTGAGGACATTTGTTTAGAAAATTGCCATTGTAAATGTTAAATTTGTTTAATGCTACTGAAAGTTGTATCAATAAATTTTGTTTGAGTTTTGAAACAATAGTCCGGGCGTTTCAGATATTTTGCGCTAGTCATAATGGAGCGTGCACATGTGTAAATGACGTCACGAACTTAGGGTACTAACGAACTTGGGGCACTCGACCATATTATACATTACGTTGTCGTTTATACACATACATGTATTGCTCTGTTGAACCAAAATGTAGCCTGGGCCTATGGCCTCCACTGCGAAATGAATAAAGATTGATTGACTTAACAAAAACAACATTAAAATATTTCATTGGAATTTTCTACTTCTACGAAAAGACCTAAAAATCCTCCTACGAAAAGACCGAAAATCACTCCTACGAACGGGATCCTCCTACGAAAAGACCGTTTCCCGTCAGGGCGCACCTGTCACTTTCAGAAGGTAAAATGATGCTTTCGGTACGTACACTGACAGATATCCGTGATTGTCTTTTCTAAAATAATGCTGTCATCTCAACTAAAGCAATAACATTTGAAAAACACCGATAACCGCCTCTCAGTTTATGAAATATTCATGTTGGCACACGTAAAGATTCTCCATTAGCGCTTCCCTAGCAAAGGATGTCACGTGACTATGTTTATGCCGGATGATGGTTCACTGATGTCGTAAATAGATACAGGCAACCATTTAGATTCATAGTGAAGGTAGTGATAACAGATCATGGCTTAATCTGCAGGCGAATAGTAAATACCAAAACAATATATTGTGCTATTCTCGATCATTGTTGTAAAATGTGATAGAGTTACGTCCCTTGGAAGTTGCCAAGATGGCGTCGGTGCAGTTGTTCTCGGCTAGCAGGAATGGTAAAATAGAATATTTAGACGAAATAATGGACTTAAAATTAGTTTTGAATTTTAAAAACGGATTAAAAAATATGTTAATGATAAGCATGTCATCAGTTTGTCTTTAGGAACCTGATAGTACTTTCTCCTTGAAAATACGTCAATGACCTTTAGTGAGCATAAACTGCGCAAGAGTCTCTCTGAGACTCTGTATCTGACAGCATTTGTTTTTATTTCATTTCAGTTGCATAACATTTCAAACTATTTCGTAAAATAGACTGACTGCAAATTCTTTTCAAGATGAAGTGTAAACTGTTTGAGAGGCATTCTAGAAATTGGTGTGATGAAGAAGAAAAATATTTGTCTTCTTCATCACACCAATTTCTAGAACCAGAGAGTAGTAAGTTAATTAGCAAGTAAGTAAGTTAATCCGCCCCCTGGCTACTCTCTGGTTACCTTGTTTAGATTTTCTTAAAGTGTCTTTGCGTACGCGCATGTAGTCGCTATTTCCTTAGTGATCTGGAATACTCCGACGTACTGTAATAACTCGAGTCTTTGTGATAGTTTGAATGAACTGAGAGAATATCTTTTCTTAAAGGGAAAGTTCTATTGCTGATTTATCGGCAGCTTCCGCCATCTTGGTTTCTTGGCATTTCGTGAAATGAAAACACCCTATATTTAACCCAATTTAAATTTTTTTTTTATAAAATAACATATAGGGATATTCACATAGTAACACATAACGTATTATGAAACTAATAAACAATGCGAAGTTTTTCCCACTCGCAGCGCCGATGAATGGCTTCAATTCTCATTGTTTTTATTTGTAAACAAATCTGCGCTTATCTTTATCAAGTTGTGAAATGTTTAGTCATCAAAGTATTGACTTAATTAATATCTTTCAATTTGACCGTGTATAAATCATGTATTAATAGCATACACATGTATGTATGTATGTGTAAATGGGAATATCCTCTTGAATTTCGTTTCCACAAAAAATACCCCGATAGAACCCTCCTTTCAATAAAAATTCTTTATTGTGAACATGTAAGAAGTTTTGGATAGACTGAATTTTTACCAGGTGCACATCAATCTTGTTAATCGTGTTTGTTTGTCTACCCTCAAGGTTGGTTGTGCATTGTAGTCAATATAATTATTAGTTCTGTGAATGTTTACGATGAAGAAAAGTTATTATTGAGAAAATGTCTCATTTGTTTTCCCCTTGCAATTTATGCAACATAATCTGGTTTAAATCCAAGGATTTCTATGTCTTCTCATATTTACATCTGTAGCACTCAAATGATATTAAATATCACTCTTATTGACCATAATGTAAAGGTCTAGTGCACATGGGCTTGTATTGCTGTAACAAAACAGTTCCTAGGTCCAATACTTCGATAGGACAGCCCTTTACTACTAAATAAAGAAAGGGATCCAACGTAAGTTTTACCCCCTGCCCAAACAAGTCAACATTTCAAAATGTTACCACACATTTTACGCATAAATTACTACAGAATTAAAGCAAAGTGATTTCTCTTTCGATTAAAACAAACATCACAATACAGTAAAGAAAGTTTGAGAACTAAGTAATTTACAGAGATCAAGGAGGATTAAATTTCATGGTGACATATTTGATAATCTTTGAGAATATCTATTCTGCACTTTATGAGGGTATCATTACATTGTTTATATTTGTTTTTTAAATCTACAAGCGGATAAAAGCACTGATGATGTGTTTTCAGCTCAAGCACTTCTACGTCAAACTCTGAGGTCATCCTGGACTGTCCAGAACAGATCACACTGGAGTAAGTGAACAATCCGTAATATTGAAATATGGGAGATAGTTCACTCCAATGCCACAAGGAAGAAATTTTCTACCGGTATTACAAAATGTGCCATGAATATTTTGAAATTGTCAAATGTAACTACAGCAGATAGACAGATAGTTAAGAATTTGTTTTTGATCGGAGTCCTTCTTTCTTTTAGGTACAAATATACAGCCTTACTCATTGTCTTTGAGACGTTGAAAATCTGTCTATTAGTATAATTACATTCACACTGTTTTTGCTATATAATTAAATTTGGCCGTGAATTTAATACGTAAGATAGCATTATAAAATCTTACAAAATGTGGTGTCAATGCTTTTGTGGGTCAAAAGATTGGCCGTGTTTAAAGCAATTGTCTTCAAGTCATCATTTGATATAATTTAGACTGCCATTTTGGTCACATGATGAAGTTAGAAACTGAGTTCATAAGATCACATCATACAGTGTCCAAAATATAGAGGGGAATAGAAGAAATGCTTGCAAAGGTAGGGACGAATTACCTTGTTTGACCGTTAGAGTGAGGACTTTTTATGAGATTCGATAATCGTGCGATTGGACTCTCATCATATTCAGGGATTGGGAAAGACAATTTTGACAATGGGCAATTTTTAGGGCTTTGTCATTTTGGATGGGCCATTTCACTTTATAACATGGTTATATTTGGGATAACAAATTCTTATACTTTTCGGACCGAGTCCCATGCAAGATTCGAACCCACACCCTCAGGGTAAGGCAACTATCGCCAGCATAGACTGTACCAACAGCTTACCACACGACCATTTCGCCTCGACTTTGTAGCAATACTAAAATTTCTAATTTAAATTGGCCATTTGTTCATCCTATGTGCAAAATGGCTCATGGCTCCTACCTTTCCCAATCCCTGCAATACCATAAATGTGGAAATATATCACAAAACAAATATAAACTTGTTGGACCCTTTCAGAGGATGTGAGTAACCCTGACCCAGCCATGGACTGGAAGTCGATGACAGATCGAGCAGCCACAGCCACCTTCTGGACTGAACTCATGAGAGGTGTAACATTTAAACATTATCTTATCTATTGTTGCTATCTTTGGCTCAATATTTCCTTTTTCTTCAGCTTTTGTTTTTCTGGTATTAATCTGGTTAGATTTGCTCTTGTAACAATATGATTTTGAATTTGGAATATCAACAGGAAATATAAAGAATATAATTGTGAGTTAAGAAGCATTTTTATTTAACCTTTAAACATTTTAAAATGAAGTATGAAATACTTATAATTTTGTTATCGATAATCAGCACATTCAAATTGGAACCCAAATTAAACTTTCTGTTCTTCATGAAGTTTGTGAATTATTGATAATTTCTTTTTTACTAACCAACAGGTTTCGGAATCACTCTGGGCATGCTGTTTAAGGAGCCAGCAACTATCAACTACCCGTTTGAGAAGGGTCCCCTGAGCCCCAGGTTCCGCGGGGAACACGCACTGAGACGCTACCCCTCGGGGGAGGAGAGGTGTATAGCATGCAAGCTGTGTGAGGCTATCTGTCCGGCTCAGGTCGGTACCATTGTTTGTTAAGGGTACCAATCTTAGCGCTAAGCTGGTCATATTTTGCTCAATGCTATTTAAAAATGTTGCTGTAATATGAACGTGAAACCAACTGCCAAAGTCAAGGTCAGAAATAATAAACTTGTCTGAAACGTCTCGTCACGATTTCACAATGGATGCACATATTAAGTATCACTATCACTGGCCAGTCCAAAGTTATGGCCAAGATTAAGGTTTTTCAGACAAACTGACAGATGGACAGGTGAAAAACAATATACCCCTCTTATTCAGGGGCATAAAAAGTCTTTATTATACCTCTATTAAATTTGTAAGAATATCATTGGCCAGTTCACACCACGTGATCGAAATATATATTTGTACATTGACCTCCGATTCCAGTGATGAGGTCAGTTTTGTGACAGAAATTTCTGTCACTGACCTGAGATATTGACTCGTCGCGTGATTTGTCACTAGATTGTTTGTTTTGACGTTCACTTTCAATATGGCGTCAGCTGATGGGTTCGATTTGACAAATAAGAAAATACATACTATAGTCTGAAGAAAAACAAAAATTTCGGTATAATAAAACACTTAATTACTCATGGTGAGGTCATTATGTGAAAAAAAGGATTCTCGAACCCGACACCCTCGTCGGTCTGACATGACCTCGACCTGCGGTCTCGGTCATGTCAGACCTCCTCGGGAGTCAGGTCTCGAGTCCTTGTATTTCACATAATGACCTCACCATGAGTAATTAAGTATATAATATTGAATTTTGGTGACCACAGGTAGGGAAAGGAGATATTCGACTGTCAGTGTCTTAACTTCTTGTGATGAAAGAGAACAGGGTTCATGGATTTTCGACTTCTTTATTGCTATGAATGTGATGTTTCGGTGTAGATATTAACATTTGCTTAATAATGGTGTTAGCATCAACACTGAAACATCACATTAATAGCAATAAGGAAGTTGACAAGACATAAAACTTTATCAGGAGACAAGAGTGTGAGATTCTATTTATCATCTGAAATCATTTTCATTAGACAAGTTTATCATTGCGCTTCCAGTGTTGCGATAATATAACATTATGATATCATTAAGTATGTAATGTCATATCATTGTGATGTCATGAGGTTTTTGTATATCAAACATTTGAGTCATGTACTTGATGTTAAAACATTGTGATATCATGTTGCTGATGACATCAGGGCACTGTACAAAATATCCTGTCAAGATTACTCCCAGGAGATAGCACGTCATGATCTCGCGATATTTCCTGGGAACATAACTTTTCTTGATACTACTCATTCATTCTAGTGACTTTGAATGGTGTGTAGTGAATATCTAGTTGATGTAGAGTTCTTACTTCAGGCCATCACAATAGAAGCGGAACCTCGATCTGATGGCAGTAGGAGGACGACCAGATACGATATAGACATGACAAAGTGCATTTACTGCGGTTTCTGTCAGGAGGCGTGTCCAGTGGATGCCATTGTTGAGGTTTGCTCAATAACTCAGCTGTCATTTCTGACACACCATGTTGCTCAATTCTGCTTATAGATAAGTAATGTCCTAAATGGCCTTCAAAATCTAAACAACTCCTATTTCTATTGTTACAGGGAAATTTTGATTGAATAGAAATCAAAACTACCAGATTTAGTTAGTGTTTTATGTATTGATTGCATGATCATGACAAAATGTTAACTGTCTAAATAACTTGATCCACCATCTAAATGTTTTTCATTCTAACCATCAGGGCCCTAACTTTGAATACTCAACGGAGACACGAGAGGAACTTCTCTACAACAAGGAGAAACTTTTGAATAATGGAGACAAATGGGAGGTGGAGATAGCAGCCAACCTCCAGGCCGACTACCTGTACAGATAAACACACCGTTGAGGTCGATTCACCATGGAAGCTGGAATATTGTTCAGGGAGATAATCAAGTTGGTCGACTTTCTCCTCTAAGTATTACACAGAGACTCTCACAAGGGGAGGAGCTGATGCTCTTCAAACAAAGAAACGTGTGAATTAACAACTTCTAAAACAATGGGAGGTAGTTCAAGAGTTATCCCCCTTGTTAGCATTGTCACCGATGAGAAGAGATGAGACTCTGTGTCAAGTTGTCATCAACTGAGGTAATGTACCTTGTAACTACAGTCCTGGAGATGTCTTTTGGCTTGGGATATATTTGTGACATTTTACATGTTTGAGAGAATTTGCATTGGTGTAGACAGATAACTGATACAAGGAATTTACAGTGAATTACGAAGGTAAATAACACAAGCTGAAGGAACAATGATCAATGCTATTTGTTGATATTGCTGTGGATTGTAAGCTCCTCCTCTGATGCTGAACATGTATTTCCGGTTTCCATGGTGAATCAAATCAAAGACTTTTTGCCATCTTAGAGCTCTTGTGAGATCTGATGAGCTTGAATCGAAAGTGGTGGGATGCAAACATTGAAGATTCTTGTAGTACTGTTTGCTTAACTGAATATGATCCAACATTGAAATTAAACCCCACAGTTTTCTGTTATTGTGTCACACAATGGGAGCACCTGTATAGAAAATAAAATATTTGTTTGATTTTGAATCTGTTTTACTGTTTCTTATTCACATTGATTCATTGCCATTCCAAGTTCTACATAGATGAACATTTTAAAGCATCAACTTAACATTTTGTGGTCCATTAAATCCTATCTGATATATCAATGGACAACAAAACACATCACAAACAGTACAAGTTCTTATGTACACAATCTTATCATGAAATAATCATAAAGAATAAAATATATTCAAAATATGTATATACAGCATTGTGATAAAAGTTCCTCTAAGATTCTTTCACAGCCATTAGCTTTGAAAACCCAATTTGAGTCCATGAGAATATAATCAGGAATTCATTTTTCGAAGATGCTTTGTCCTCAAACATTGTCATAAGGCACTTGAAGTCTGATGTTGTAGTTGTAAGTGTCTGGTTGGTCGTAGGACGAGAGACATATTTCAGGAACGCCTTGTGTTGACTGATCAGCAGAGAAGTCGTACGCTTGAACCGTCCCCCGATATCTGAAATGAAGATCAATAGCAGGTTAACTGACTTTTCATTGAGAAAATGGTAATATATAAACCAAAACAAATGAATTTACACTGAAATGGACATTGCTTATGTTACCGAAAAAACTACAAACTCGCCGTTCTATCATTTAAATATGTTCAGCACAGAACATATTGGGAAAATTGTCTCATGAAATTGTTGCCAGGAATAATCTGAAAAAGTAACATTTCTCTTAACCTTTTACATGCAAGTGCCGGAATATTTTAGGATAGTCCATCTTTAGTCAGTGGCCAATCCTTATATCAACGAGTTGTCCAGTAACTTGTCCATAGCTTTTTAATTCCTTCGTACAAAACTAAAGTGTTTAGTGGTTAAACCTGGACTGAGTTTGCCTGCTATGAATCGCACAAGATTGCTAATGATTGTTAACTAGCAAGTGAGTTCAAATGGACTTGAAAGATGGACTATAGGCCTGCTTCTTTCGATTTACTGCAGTTTGTGCCGAATATCCAGTAAATGCGTGAAGTGGAAGGAATGGCTTCGAACACTTTTCTGGGCGTGTGGAACATGTTCCATTGCTCTGTGACTTGTACCTACTATTTCAGGGAACATGTTCCACACGCCCAGAACAGTGTTTGGAGACACTCCTTTCACTTCGCACATGTACCGGACGTTCGGAACGAAACATCAGAAATCGAAAGGAGCAGGCCACATGTTTTGAATTTAGTCCAACTAACCTCAGAGGCTACGTCAGACAACTTGACCAGTTCCCAAGTAAGAATGTGCTACACGTTATTTGAAGATGGGACTGGATAACAACGATGTACCAGCCTTTGCTGATTTGTTATTCATTGAAAGCCGTCATAGGTCAGGCAAAAGCTCAACCCAAGATGATCTACAGTCATTGCTGTAAAAAATGTCTTGGTAACACATAGTAATTATGCAAATTTACTAAAAACTTTTTAACAACTGTAACACACCTGGTATTTGGAATCCTGTCAATATGGTTGTCCACAGAGGGAAACTTGTCTACAGGTATGTTGCCGACAACGAGAAGACCTTCGCTGAAACGACTGTACTGCACCGGGTGTCTGAAGAATAACAAGAGATGAGTTGATTGGGGTTTAACTCATATTTAACCATGCATGATATCACAACAGCTCCTACTAGCGCTTACAAACCTCCAGTGACGTCACACCACTATACTGCCTAAAACATTATACTCAATAATTTCTATGTGGATGGATTATCACATAATCCCAGGGTTTCTAACGTAATTTTCCTCTACCCAGGGCAAATATCTTAATTATGCCACTCTTGAAATATCTGTATTTTATACTGAGATGTTAAGTTTAAGATGAAAGTTAGTGTATGTTATGTCTAACTCTATTGGAAAACAACTGTTAATTCAAACATCAATCTCCAAATGTTTTTTGCAATAACCTGTCTCGAACCCGAAATCTCCATACTCCTACACACCAAGCGCAGCGATGATACCACAGTGCTACAGGGACTAGGCTGATGAGGTTGATTCCTTAGTTTCCTTTATACCCTACTGCCTTTTTCATAAAGAATAAATTAACCACTGGGTCGGTTTGTAAGCTTGATAAAATATGCCAAAGGGTGTTTATGAGATTTAAAACCCGCAACTCAAGGGATAAACACGAGGGGTGTTAGCCCCGAGTGTTTATCCCAAGGGTAAGGGTTTTAAATCTCATAAACACCCTTTGGCATGTTTTATCCTATACATATAGAAAAAGAGAAGTGCCACAATTATGATGCTAGTGCAATTAGATAATGATCAATATCTAGCGGATTAGATATTCATCAAATACATACCCAATACATTACCAAGTGCCTGTTGATAATGCAATTATATAGCGCTCAATATCCAGCAGACAATATGTTCATCATTTACACACACCCAATACATAACTAAGTACCAGTTGAAATACGATTATATAGCGACCAGATATTCATAACAGACACACCAACAAGATAACTAAATACCTGTTGTGCCACTCCCACAATTTGGCGCGCATTCTCTGGTCCCAGACACGGATGAATCCCCCCTCGTCCCCCGACACAACCTTCCAGTCGTCCATCTGAACCGTTGTGATCTTCCCACAATGCCCCACTAGTGTCATGGCCGCCCAGTTGGATACACGTGTATCATACAACCGCACCCTAGAGAAGAAAAAATGTTTGGAACTCTTACGATATCTGAAATTGTTATGCTCAGTCAAGATAGAATCAATATGCATTGATGCAAGTACAAATGAATTTTACAGTGGTATCACAGAAAAGCATTGTGCATCTAGTTAATGCAAATATTCAACAAAAGCTGATTAAAAATAAAAATGAAAATATGAAAAACATGAATAAGCATACATTTTATTCTTGTTACCGTTGACTCTTCTAATTTCAGGGATAGCTTTAATTCAATTTTGTAAAACTTAAGAAAGACAAAATGAGAAAGACATACTTCCTGTCTCCACAGCCAGTGATGAAGGAGTGGGCGGGGCTGTCGGTCATGTTGAGACATGTGACCATCCAAGTGTGACCCAGCAGTGAGGTCAACAGGCGACCCGAGGTAAGGTCATACAGGTGGACCTGGAGGTCAGAGGTCAGAGTATGAACAGTAATGAACATTTATAAATGTTTGTAATAACTCATCTGTTTTACCTGTTAATCAGTTGCAAGTGACTTAATTTCCTTTTCTTTACAAATTGTTCAGTTGTTCAAATTCATTGCTTACACATTAACCCTTAACTTGTAAATCCCGGCATAGTCCGGGATGGCCATAAACAATTCCTACGTGTCTCATTCCGGTTCCCGGACACTAGACTTAGATTTATTTGCGGATGTCTACCATTTAACTAGTACTCAACTATCCCTGTCCGAGATCTCCGTGAGTAGCTCAATAAAAACGTTTGTATTCTGCCTCGCAGTTCGCCACGATAATGAGACTTTGTCAATGTCCGGTCGAAATGTCCAGCAAAAATCACACCAAATTGTGCGTGCATTGTTGACTTGTAACGCATCGATAATTAACTTTACAAAAGGCCAATTTTGTCGGGCTTTGCCCCGAAGCCTAATCTCCCTGGGGGCTAATTATCACCCACGTGTTAGCATTGCCTCGGGTACATGCTATCTGCCTCGCATCTAGCGGGACGGGAAAGAAAAATCGGTAACTCGCCTTACTCCTGCACTTCATATCATGTGAATAAATTGTTTGTTTTCAAGAAAAATTACGGCAAAATAAAGGGGAAAGAATAGACTACAATCCCATATAAAATTAGAAAATGTCAAAAATTATATGGAAGACACAGCAAGCGCCTTTAAAAAGGTCATGTTTACACTTCATAAATTTTGAAACAATCGGCGATTTTCACAACTTCTTACACAATTTATCACTGCTAAACTAGTAGTACTACTGAATGCATTTTCATAATTTTTATTTCACAATACACCGAAAAGAATAATCTTTTACCTTTCTGAGAGGCATGTGAAACCAAACGACACACAAACTAATCAACATATTTTCATCGGTTATGGTTCGAGGTTAGCATTTATTTGAAAGGAATATTTGGGTTGACATGTGCTTATTTGTCAACTGGTTCGAGATTATGATTTCTTTGAAAAGTGCGATGAACGACCGTTTGCAATGCCGCATACATGTTGTAAGTATTTGCGATTTTATAGATGGAAATAAAGACAAACTTTACATAGCTATAGAATTATAACCAAAGGTCGCATTCTAATAATTTTTATATCATTGTGAAGCCAGACATCTTGTCTTCAATTCTATATATAAATGAAATGTTTTCGTTTCGTATTTATTATGTTGTGAGGCCCGAATTAAAGACAATCTTTCGAAAGTAATAGAATAAAAACGAAAAATCATAGAAAATTCATTCAAAGTTTCAGGTGTTAATTAGCCATTTGTGTACGGGCGCCCCGACTTGAATTTGTATTGAACGCCCGTATATAGTCCGGTTTCGCGATGTAGATGCGATATATTTCGTAAAGACGGTACCGGAATCGCCGCCTGGAAATTCTGCCAGCAGAGCTAATTAGAGCCTAAGCTAAAATACTGCTGCGAGCTGGAGGGTCTGTTATTTCCGCCGAAGGGACTTAAATGGGTAAAATAGAAATAAGCAACGTAAGGGTTAAAACAAGACAATACAACCATATTCAAGAGCATTTAGCATTTGTATGTTAAATTTCATAAATCAGTGAAAGGACATAACACAGAGAACACACCCGTTAGATTATCACAAAACATTCTTAACTTAGCTTGCTTACCTTGAAAGCTTCAGTAGGACCCCCAAACATTCCACATGCCACGCCCATCTGGTACGGATCGCTGGTCAGGTCGAAGCATGTGACCGGGCTGTCAATCATGTTATGGATCTCTCTCAACTGTCCAGCCTCGTCATCAGGTCGGTAGATGTTGATGATGTTGGATGTTGCCACAGCAAGTACTGAGTCTGTGTGGAACTGATGTGTCCTTGGTTCAAGCAGTTTGATACCAGACACCTGTCAACAGACATACGCCAGTATTAAAGACAGACAGACAGACAGACAAACACATTGATTGGCTCAAGCTGCAATATATGGCCTCTGGCCATGTACATAAACCAATCTATTGTATGTTTTTACGATAGCAAGGACGTTCTACACAAATTAACCATTTCTTTACAAACTGACAATTTCTTTGCTGAAAAGCTTTGTATACATATGCTGCTAACTTTCTCAATTGAATATTGTTATTAGTAGAACATTATTGTTGAAATGTGTAAACTGAAGGTCTATTGATAAAATATTGATATAGATATTTAGGCCTTTGAGAACGCCATGTGGTTATGCATTGTGGTGAAACCTGCGAGCATCGGCTGGAACTAGCGAAACATGGGTGGTACTACACTGAAATTCAGTTAAGCATTGCACACAAACCTAACTGCGTGTAGAACAGTTCTCTACTGCAGACAAAATGGCTGTGCCACTGGCGATATTCGAACCCTGGACCTATTGATCAAAAGCCGAATTTAACCACTGCGCTAACTAACTACTGACAGGTACTGTAGGAGAACTGTGTAGAATCCAATTGGAAGGGGTTTGATCTATGCATTCCTTACTGTGTGACTATGGATTCAATATGACTGTATAAGTTTCAAAGAATAAATTAACATCATATCTTTATATGAATACAAAAGCTGTTCTTGTTGGTAATTAATCGACATTATTACTTACACATTTAAATCAGATTTGAAATCACCCTGGTGAAAATTGTCAATGGCTTACACAATGGTAAAGGCAAGAAAAGTCATTGGATATTTCTACAATAATATTTTGTAAAATATTTAGTATTTTGTTATATTTTCTCCTTTTGCTAATAGAATTTGGGTTCCCAATGTTGTATTCTTAATGGGATATCCAGGTGCATCAATGAATAAATTCCATAAAAATCTCTGCCTAAATAATTGCTGTATTGTTGTCTCACCAGCTTGTTAAGATCTAGTTTGTTGACCATTGAGAACATATCCTTCTCTCCTCTGTAGATGTGTACGTAATATCCCTGCGACAGTGCTACCAGGGGAGATAACTTGGCAAGCTTCAGGCCCGATATGTCCCAGCCTCCCTCGCATCGGAACGTCCCGACTGGTTTCAAACTGTCGTCATTCAGCCAGATGTCAACATGCCCTAGGGACATATAAAACTAGTGAAATCTTGTGTTTAATGTACGATAAGTAAAATGTAAGATAGTAATATTAGTAAAAAAAACATGCCCTGCATTATAAACTCATTCAACGCTGGTTATATATTTTAAAGAGTAATAAACAATCATCAATTAAAACTAACGATGGTTGTAGCTTGCGACAGTAACATGTTGAGATGTTTCCACGTGTAGGACATAGTTTGCGATCGTTCCCTCCTCTGTCGTCTCATCGATACGTAGAGCGGTACTGCTGGGTTGGAAGACACAGTTGTCACCCTTACTTAGGTCCCATATCTTTACATCACCGTTGTTGTAGCTGTAAGTAGATACAGATATAGAGATTATTAGGAAGTGTGTCACATGTCTTATATCAAATGAATTTTTTTTTGTATTGCCTGAGTGAGATAGAGGGTTATACAGAAATTTGCATGAGTTTTGTAAAAGTCACATGTCTCAGTATCGAGGGTAATAACGTCTCTATTTTTAGAATTGGTAATATCGCATAAATGTAGCAAGAAAACAGTCCACTTCAATTGCAAAGACAAACTATCTCAGACAACACGCTGAAACAATGGTTGGAAGCCAAACGTGGTGTGCACATCTGTTTGTATTGAAAATATAACTCTTATTTTCAACTAAATGGGTAATAAAATGTATATTTAGCAAGGATAATATTGAATAAACAAATACAGTTATTTAACTCCTGACTAAGCATTATTTGGTTTCATTATTTCTATGGCATATGAACCATTCAAAGTCTATTAAGTTTACTTTTACATCAAAATAAGTTGACAGTAAATATTTAGAATAATATACTGTTCAATTGCATAATTGAATATGACCTTTTATCAGAGTGACTCAAGAGTTAAACTTAAAGCTATCTATCAAGAAATAACATCTTTATAATTAAACAAGTAATTATTTATCTATCAATAAGAAAAAACATTTTAAATCTTGGGTATATAACTATGAGACCCCAAAAAACTTTTAAGAACAGATATGAACTATTAACAGAAGTGTTTAGATATAAACATAATATAATAGCACTTACCCGGCCACGACAGAGTGCTGGCAGGAACTCACTGCAGTGACCACACCTCCCTGAGGATGTTGCAAGGGAGATAACCTTCCTATCCTTCCCTGGAGCACCACAACAAATTTTTTTCAAAACGTCACTCATTGTCAAGATATAATTATTCCTAAATTAAGTACTAAACAGTAGTATATCAATTGTCTTTTGCCAGATCTGGTTAATAATTTGATATATAGAGAAATATCTAGATGTGTATAAAACTATCTGGTAATTTTCTCTGTAGAATGACAACTTTTTGTAAATTTTGTCAAGTGATTATTTTCTTTAAACTTTACATTACAATTCAAAGTTGAATCTCTACCTTCCAGTTTGCATTCAAAGTATTTCGATGGGTGATGTGTCGTCTGACGACATGTTTCCAGTTGCTTTTGTCGACAGCTTGAAGATCATTTTCATAGCCAAGTCGATGACAGATCTGACACCATAACAACTGGTCATCAGCTAAACTCTTCCAGCTTTTGCTCACCTGTTATACAAATAAAGTTCATGTACATTTCATGACGTCTTGGTTGGAATAGAATTTTTTCTTACAACATTAGGCTTGATATAACAAAATCATAACTTTTTCAAACTGGTTTTGAGGCATTCTAGAAGTTGGTTTAGAAAAGAGAAGGATATTTATGGATAATCAACTTCTTCATTGTTCAATACGGAAGTTGATCATCCATAAATATCTTTGTCTTCTCCATGACTTTTTCAATTGAAAATAAACAACAAAAACATAAATATCAACTGCTTCACTAACACTCTTTAGACTTTAATTGATTTTGACTGGTGAAGCTAGAACATCTATTCCAAGCAAATTCTGTTTTACAAATACTTGGTGAACATAAGCATTGATCAGTAACTGTAGCAGTATACACAATTAATCGTATAAGATAATGTTAGTGTTACAATCAAGGCTTATTGCAACCGATGTAACTGACATGCTTATACCTGGTGCAAACTCTTCATAGCAAATAATGATTACAATGCAATGTAGTAAATGCACCATGATTTGTATTAAGAAAGATATAACAAAATTGAAACATTTAAGTTAACAAATCTTTTACTCACTTGTGCACAATGACACAGATCTTTTAAACTTAAATGCTTGAAGATATGAACAGCAACCTCCTTAGGTAGGGATACATCAAAGAAGGGAATTTCATTTATTTCATCCTGTAAAAGAAACAAAACATGTTAAAGGTTGAAATTGAAATTTGATTTTGCTTAAGGGATTATACCGGTATGCTTTTCAAAGGTCCAAGTTTTTATTAAAATATCAGAGGGAGAATTTGTCGTGTTTTAATTTATCATTTTCACATGTCTAATCATAACAGGCACCGACTTACCAAGTCTGCTATGAAAATATCCAAGAATCTTTCTGAAGAGACTTGTTGATTAACCTTCACATGACCGATATCAGAATGTTCTTTAACTAACATAATCTGTTTCTTTTTTAAAGGATTGTCACTTTTATGTCTCAGGTCACGCAGTTCATCTTCAAAATATTTCCTTTTGAAAGATTCACTTCCTGAACACCTGCTTTCTTGGCTTGACTGTGAAGTTGTCCTATGCTCTTGTGAACCCTCTTTCAGTAATTTACCCAAGATCATAAAAGGATAATATCTCTGTTCCTGTTCTTCTTTTTCTGGTTCATGTGAATGTTCTTGTGCATGTTGATGTTCGTAATGATATTGGTCAGACGATTTTTGCAAAAGTATTCCAGCTGAATTTTCAGTATGTTTCTCTTTATTTAGATTCCTATCACTGACAGGTTTGTTTTGGGTGTTTTTACCATCTTCTCTATGGTCTGACAGTTCTCTTTTCCATTTCTCTCTGAAATTTTCCAAATCATCACCTTTTGCCATGATGAATATAAAACGATGAACTCTTGACAGTAAGGACTTTCTTTCATATCAGTTATTGTTTACATTTCACCGTTTTGCATACGTCTTGGTTTGTCTACTGCTTCTATAAAAGTTTGTGATACAATATGGAGGAAAACTAATTACCATATTGTATATATACAGCAGTACATTTCAATCAAATCAATAACATACTTGCATTAAGTCATATATATTTTTAAATGATGATGGTTAAATACGGGTTTTCAAATTCTATTTCTGTTTTAGAGATAAATTGACAAGCACATATACTATACGATTAAACAAACATATAATGTGGGGTAGTAGATGTAGCATATAGTAGTTTTGCTTCTTCTAGCTCCAGACAGCGAGCAACCGCTCCGTGACGTCACTAATATACTCGCTGCCATCAGAAGGTGTTCGGATGAGAAAGCTCTAATACAGCGCGTGCAGCAAGTGATTGCTGTCACGTTCCAAAACGAAACTTCGAACTCTTAGGATTCGCTTTACAACTCCGTACAGCGACACAGGAAAAGAAGTCGTTAAACGAAAAATTGTGTGATTGTATTTGGGTTAATATGGCGTTATTGAAACAATACATTTTTTCGTTCAATTGCCGAGGTCATTAAACATGATATATTTAACCAAAAACAGCAACAATACTTAAATTCCTACGCCTAACGCATTGCAACACTCTCGAACCGATTGCTTGGTATGTTGACTAAGCCTTTGGTTCCTGGCTATCCGTGACGTCATATTCAATTGTTGTCAACTGGGTTGACAACAATGCCCCCCGTGAAAGACGGCAGGGCCACTACCGTAGAGCCAATCGGAGGTAGAGCGCCCTGACTTGGAGGTTGTTTGCTTCTTCACACACAAAACTTACTTCCGGGGACATAACTCTAGCTTGCTTTGTAGGCTGCTGAACCTTGGCACCGGTAGAAGTGTATTGTTGTCAACCATGGATATATTTTCTCTCCACAAGATCGTGGACTATCTTGTACTTCATCCATGGATTATAATTTTGATATTTCTAATCTATGGCATGTTTTTCTGTCTTTCATTGATGTTTGGTGGAAAGAAACCAGGAAGAAACCCACTGGCAAATGATGGGCGCAGACCACGGGAGCCTTTAGTTACTGAACAACGAGTGAGGGATTACCTGCTCAAACAACGTAAGTACTAAGTAGGAACAAGGAAGCTATTTCAAATACCTGAAATCTGACTTGTTTCACATTTGTATGATAATCATCATTATGATTTTTTACAATGTAAATAATTAAATGAATTAAAATGTTTCTCTTTCACTGTCATTTCATGATTTTTGTCCAAAAAAATATTATTCATATTCATTAATTAATCATATATATGGTCTACTTGAGCCTTTTAAAAAAATTAAAGGTTTATAACCTGATTTGAATGATTCTGATTTGATGAGGACTCGATAAAAGATCACATTAATTTCACATTTGTGCAAGTTATATACATTAAACATGTCGTATCTGAAACAAGATTTAACAACAACTGCAGTGAAACACCGATATGTAGTGGTACCTGAGGGACAAGTTCTATACCACGTTACAAGTGAACAGCGACACCGGCCTTGGTCGAATCGACTACTTTCATTATCACAACCAAAAATTTCAGTTAAAATCGTACAATGCAACCGAATAAAACATTTACTTAATGATATCAGATGAACTTTACACCAACAAATGTAAATAAATATGAAGCTTATAGGGTCAAGTTGGTCTATATACTGATGTTAATCAAAATGTGAGAATTTAGCTTGGACATAACTCAATCGAAATATGGAATATGAAACGAGTTAAAGATCAAGAAGGAATGTAAAACTATAAGCAGTCCACTTCTTAGTAGGGATGTGAACTTCTCTACGAATAGTTGACATTGAATAACTAGTATCTTTCTAAACCTATGTACAAGTAAGATAGTATTTTTATAATAAATGTTGTTTGTTTATTATGTATGAAATATTAATATTAAGAATCTGAATCTCGACCAATTTTTACTTTTAGTTTTATACTTGATACCCTTCATGAAATGATCAAGACCATTCGTTGTTTATAGACTTGGCAGGAAGTTTGGCGACCCTTCGACCATAGTCTTATACACTGCAATGATTTTCAAGATTATCGATTATGGTTTTGAATATAAACATTAGATATCAAATTCCATCCTAGCCGTTCCATATCTAGATTTCTTACACTTGATGTGAATATTAGAAAAATCACAATCTGTCACATATTTATTCAACAGTACCCCTTTCTGTCATTTGTACAGTATGCTTTGTCACTGAAGTAGAACATAAGTAAATATTATTTTATTGCAATTTTCCTTTTCTGCCATCTGCATGTCTTTATCACTGAGACAGAAAATAAATAGCTTAAATATTGTTTTATTTGAACCTGAAAGGAGTTAGATTCATCAACTGTAGTGCTGAACATTGTATGGGTACTGATTATTTTGGGGGACATATGGCCATATTGTATCGCGAAGCGGGTAGTAGTTCATGGTATATCAGGGTTCCACTGTATGCATAATCTAAAACCTCAAAGACAAACAAAATGTTATTGTGACATTCTGCCACTTAGCTGAAAGGTATTAATTTGAACTTTTTGAAGATGGTATCAATATTGAAACAGCTGCCAGTTAGAAACTGATCGTTATAATAATGATGTTTGATATGAAAACTTATCAACAGTAAGACTTTGCCCTCCTTATAACTTAACCAGATTGCATTGTCAAGCGACCATCTGGCTTCGTTACATGATCAACTGTAGACTGATTAAATGATTGGCAGATGTTATCAGTGTATATCATGGATATATCGGTGACTCATGCTGAGGAAACCTAATCAGAGCTCATATCAAGTTCAGCATTGAACATTTTGTTGAACATGATGTAATTATCATGTTTATAGCACATGATAGTCAAAACAAATTGAATTGGGAAAATATTCCAAACTTGTAATCATCAGTTTGTAATAAAAACAATTTGCATTTTAAAAAAAAAATCACTTTTATTCACCAAAACAAAATACTTTATGTATATATCGTATAACAATCTTTTTAAATATTTGTGCTATAACTTCAAAATGAAATAGATTTCAATGGCATGCTGCAGATTATGAAACTCTGCATTCAAGTCAATGTAATAATACAATGTAGCCTGATAACAGATATCAGTTTACCAAGTGATTTGATAAAATGGAAGAAGTGTTGACAACTGACAAGCAGCATGTAACGTGACATTATCATGATTAATGGGTGACGATAAGATATATATATCCCAGTAGCTGTCTATGACTTAGAAGCTCAAGTACCGGTACATACCTCTCAGCACTGTCAAAATTAGCTGATATTATACAAGAAGACAAATGTAATGTGTGTCATTACTTAAAAATTACAAAAATCAAGTTGAATTGGTCGTGTGGTAAACATTTAACTGTTGGTACAGTCAATGCTGGCGATAGTTGCCTTACTCTGAGGGCGTGGGTTCGAATTCCGCATGGGACTCGGCCCGAAATAGTACAAGAATTTGTACTATTGAAGGTAATGTTATCCCAAATATAACCATGTTAAATAATATGTAAGGTAAGACAAATAATTAGTTAAGCAGATGTTAATATAAACATGTTTTAGAACTTTTTTCTCCCCATCAACGCTTTGAGAATATTTATCTTACAATATTTCTTATTTGCTCAATCACTTAGTCTCAAAACAATAATGGTCTTTGGACAACTTGAATATATTAGTACCACACTCTCGGTTTTAGAACATTTGACACAATTTGATAATGATGTCAATGCATACGCATTCATTTACAATATGGAACTCGCCGCTAATGGCTGCAATACTGCCGAAGCGGCGTTAAGCAATAATTCACTCACTCACTCACAATATGGAAGCGTTTGTTGTTATTGTGTCACCTGCACATTAGCGTTTCTTGTAGGAGGTTAAGATAAATGTAAAAGTGTTATCAACATTATTTATAGCTAAAAGCTATTTGTGTAAGAAATCAAGAAAAATTGAAAATAAATGTATAACCAAAAATATGAGAAATGTGTTCAATGAAGCACCCAGTTTTAAATTAATCATGGTTGATCTCTACCTTCTGTTAATTCACTTTGCAGTTAGAGCCTCTTGACCTGAAATAATACCAATCACGTTTATAATGAAAAAAAGCCACAGTCACATATGAGTTGTATTTTATCATAAACAGGTTTCAAGTTAAACAAGATCCCGGAAAAGTTGGACGCAGTTATTATTGGCAGTGGGGCGGGAGGTTTGTCAGCGGCGGTGCTGCTAGCGAAGGCCGGTAAGCAGGTGCTTGTCCTAGAACAACATGACCAGGCCGGGGGATGCTGTCACACCTTCAAGGAAAAGGGATTTGAGTTTGATACAGGTAGACAGTGTTTTATATCCCTAAATCACTGTTAACTGAAATGATTGATGCAGTAGGGTAGATTTATTTTTGATCACCAAAAAGTCAGATAGCTTGACTTCACAATTGTTTATAGTCCTCTGAAAGAAGTTTTCACATTTTCGACTTTTCCTTGTGACACATTATGGCCCTTGGGTTATTGTGACACATTTTGAACAAAAGCTCAAATGTACCATTTCACCCTTTCCTTGGACCTAGGGAACTGGTATTGACATATTGGCAACAATATTGATAAAACAAGGAATTTTTATAAACATATATATGTAACTTTATCAAGTTTGGAAATGGATAACTAAAACATGACAGCTTGTCATTCTTTAAATGAGGTTTCAATGTGAGTACAGTTGGTCATGAATATTCTCCTGCCTATACCCAGGTATCCACTACATTGGGAACATGGTTCCCGGGAACCTGCTACACGACGCGGTGGATCAGCTGACCGAGGGACAGTTACAGTGGGTGCCCATGGACGACGCCTTCGATGTTGTGAGCACAGTTTGACCATTCTCTAATGTTACTGGTCTTTAGGACTGTGCAATATCACCAGTATATACCAGTACAGATGGTGCAATATAATTATTCCAAAATGTTTTGTCATTTACCAATATATCACACGAACAAAATTTAAGTAAAATATATGCATGTATTTGAAGTATATCTTTTTCTCAGGTAAAATTGGAAGAAGATGAAAGATGAGCAGTGGTTAGTGCATTCGGCTTCGAAATTAAGAAATATGGGGTTTGAATTTCCAGTAGGGGCTCTACAACTTTGTCTGCTGTAGAGAACTGTTCTAGGTTTGGTTGCAATGCTACACTGAATTTAATCTCAGTTCCACCCATGGTTCGCTAGTTCCAGCCTATGCTCACAGGTTTCATCATAATGCATAGCCACAATTTTTCTGTCTGCAAATTGCAATGATACTAGCAGCCGTGTTATAAGTGAAGTACTCACTTCAAATCAAATAATCTCAACTGGTTGAAGTAACATAGATGAATATAGTTGAACACGCCTTGAAGGCACCTTTTATGTAACAGTCACCTTCGAGATTTGGCCAATGTGAATCCCACCCAATTAACTTTACGATATGTTTTAAATGTTGAGACAGTCACCTGTTCGACGCGGTCAGTGGTCACCTTAATCAAGTCCGTTTGGAAGACTCAACTTATCAGTAGCAAGTCATGTGATGAGGAAGTATGTTCCAGAGGTTGATCATATATTTCTCTCTAACACAGGTTGCACTCGGCCCGCCCGACAAGGCAAGGCTGTACCCGATGAAGAGTGGACGGGACGCATACTACGACAATCTCATATCGATGTTTCCCAAGGAGGAGGCTGCAATAAATAAATACAGAGCCATTCTTAAGGTGGGTTGTCTAACTTGGAGAATGTAAACAGTGGCCATGCTTGAATCATTCCAGTGGTATATACATCGACCCTGTGGCCGGCGTATAGCACTTAGGCTCAGGTAAAATCAGATCTATTGACCTACGGCAAAAAGAAGTCCGCATCCCTCAGAATAGCTTCAATTAATGTGTGATCTATAATATGATAAAAGTATTTTAAAATTATTTTTAAACAAGGTTTCACATTTCATCATTGTCATTGATTTAAACAATTATGTTTACTTTCATATGAGTTATTTTTGTAGGGAGATTGTCAAAAGCAATCCAGTAAATTGCTAAGTTGTTGATGTTACAAGCACAAGATATATTTTCTGTTGCCTTTGGCAATCATTTTAAACGGGAGGAATAAAATCTGCAAAATAATGTATAACCTGGATACAAACTGGTTCGTCATAAGGTTCGAGTAAGGTAGAAGCATGTGTTCTGTACCAGCACAGACAAATTATTATAGCAGTCATTAGCTAGCCAATCACATCATAGTTTTAATTATCCCCCGCCGCGTGTTTAGTGCGAAGCGGGGGATATAGTATTCGGCTGTGTCCGTCCGTACGTCCGTCCGTATGAAATGGAATAACTCAAATACTATTCACTGGATTCTTTTCATATTTTGCATATGGGTTCATCATAGGAAGAGTAATGTTCCTACAGAGCTTTGTGACCTTGACCTTCATTTCAAGGTCACAACGAGACTTTGTCATTTTACCCTTGTCAGCGGGATATCACAAGAACCATTTTCTGGATTCACTTCATATTTTAAACATAGCTTCTCCAAGGAAAGACAAAGGGCTGATTAGATTTTGGTGACCTTGACATTATTTTCAAGGTCACAGTGGAACTTTGAATTTTTCTACATGTTAATGTACATGTAAAGCTTGTCAGCAGGATATCTCAAGAACCATTCACAGGAATTCCATCATATCTTACACAAAGCACCTCCTAGGGAAGACAAAGGGTTGATTATATTTTGGTGACCTTGACATTATTCTCAAGGTCACAGTGAAACTTTGAATTTTTCGACATGCTAATGTACATGTAAATCTTGTCAGCGGGATATCTCAAGAACCATTCACAGGAAGTCCATCATATCTTACACAAAGCACCTCCTAGGGAAGACAAAGGGCTGATTATATTTTGGTGACCTTGACATTATTCTCGATGTCACAGTGGAGGATTGACTTTTCCGACATGTTTGACAGTTGATTTTGCTGACTTTGACATTATTTTTCAATTTTGAAGTATTAATTTGTGGCGGGGGATCATGTCACCTTAGTGACAACCACTTGTTTTGAACGTATTCGGAATAATTCGTTAACACATTCTGAATGTTACGGAAACAGGCAAAAAGCTGGCTGGCTGGAGTTACTTGCCCTTGTTCTCCACTGAAAGCTTTTGTTGGAGGTCTTGTGATTGGCTAACTGAATTGCACCGTCATCAGACTGTTTGGAGGGGAAACCTCCGATCAGTATGAGTGTGTATCCTGGTAGATGCACTATTTTGCAACTTTTTTTCTTCGGAAAACAGTCAACTTTAATCAGAGTGTTATAAGATATTGAGCAACAGAAAGTGAGGGGCAGTAATATTCATTTAGGGCATAAAATACAATATTGTAATAGATATACTGGACAAAAATAGTTAGGGATATTTTGAAATTTTAAAATAATGATGTTTTTACTAGTTGACATACTAATTAAATATTATTCATAAAACATCCAATATCCTTATAACTAAACTTATAATATACTTTTTATACCCCTGCTACGAAGTAAGCAGGGGTATATAGCGGTCATTCCGTCCTTCCGTCCGGTCAATTTTCGCAAAAAACGTCAAAGGTACATCAATCAAACTTTGTACAGTTGTTTAACATGTTCTTCCGATCACGCAAAGACATTTTTCAATTTTCTGAGATTGAAATTTGTTGTCGTTTCCATTGAAGCGTAATTTTTTGGACTTAGTTTTATTGTGTTCAATGGGAACAAGTTTTCTCGGATACTGTTCAACCTAGGTGAATGAAATTTGGGTTGTGAGTACTCATTACCATACTCTTTATCGAGGTTGAAAACCACTTCCGAAATATTATTTTTTACAGAGTGAATCCGAAATTTAACTTGGTACCAAAAGAACTCTGATGCTCCAATGGGGACAAGTTTTCTCGGCAACTATTACATCTAGGTGAATAAAATTTTACATGTAGGTAGTCCAGATGATGCTCTTCATCGAGTTCGAAAAACAGTTCCGAAATATTATTTCTTACGGAGTTATGGCCCTTGAATCCGAAATTTAACTTAGTACCAAAAGAACTCTGATGCTCCAATGGGGACAAGTTTTCTCGGAAACTATTACATATAAGTGAATGAAATTTAATATGGAGGTAGTCCAGATGATACTCTTCATCGAGTCCTAAAACCAGTTCCGAAATATTATTTTTTACGGATTTATGGCCGTTGAATCCGAAATTGAACTTGGTACCAAAAGAGCTGTGATGCTCCAATTGGGACAAGTTTTCTCGGCAACTATTACATCTAGGTGAATGAAATTTAACATGTAGGTAGTCCAGATGATACTCTTCATCGAGTTCACAGTCAAGTTCCAAAATATTATTTTTTACAGAGTTATGAAGCCCTTTAATCTGTAATTGAACTTGGTATAAATTACCGGTGTGGTGCTCTAATTGGACAAATTAAGTTACCTGAAAAATATTACATCTGGGTGAATGAAATATTGTAATAATAAAGCCAGTTCCTAGAATTATTTTGGACAATATTATGATGCTTGAAGCTGTTTTTTAAACATAGTACCCTTCACATCTATAATTCTCAATGACGGATAGCAGATGGCGGGGGTATGTGAGCCATGCTCACTTTTTTCTTGTTTTGTCCAGTATATGTTGGTGCTTTTCTTTTTTACAGAATAAATAACTTCCACATGTTTAAGGTTGCTCATAAGGAAGACAGAAATATCAAACAGATATTCATTTATTTTTATTTATTAATAATCATACATAAACCGTTCAAATTTCTTTTCATAATTCTACTGGTTGTTAACTATTAAACTGCTACTGCTAATTTTAACCTCATTGTGAATTCAATCATGTGCAGAAAATCTACAAGGGATCGGTGGCGCCAGTGCTTCTGAAGATGTTTCCAGCATGGCTGTGCAGACTGGCTGTAAAGACAGGAATCCTCAATCTATTCTTTGGAGATTTCTTCAAGTACGCCAACCGAACTCTAGGCAGTGTGCTGGATGAGCTAACAGACAACGTGGAACTCAAGGCTGTGTTGTCCTATATACTAGGAGATTATGGTAAGTCAACGATTTCATGATTTGTTAAAATGATGTGATGGAATTAATTAGTGAAAGCTAAAAGACACAAAAAGTATTTGATATAGTTCATGTCAACCGAGAAAGACAATTTTCATGGCAAAATGTTCGGATACTGTTTATGTCGGAACAATATTTGTTCAAAAGCTCATGCTGGAGATCCAAGACGTTTAGGATTGTGGAGTATTTGTACACACGGCTGTTCCAAATTGTACACGGTCAAAGTGAAAGTAGAAGCAATAAACTAGGTAATCCTTACTTTTGTTGAGCAGGATTTGCTCAAAAGCTCATGCTAAAGATTCAATGGTGTTTGGGGTATTTGTACACATTACTCTTCACACTACATAGTGAAAGTAGGAGCCTCCATTTAATATAACTCTGTATGGAGAAATAGAGTCCGTGGTTGATATATGGAGAGGGGGCTTTATTGGGTTCACACTCATTTTTTAACCCAAATTTTGCATGTAAAATGGTGAACACCACATGAAGTATGTTACCTAATTTTACGTAGATGGTACACATTCTTTATGATTCCAGGTATGATCGAGTTAGTTGTTGATATATAGAGAAGGGGTTTTATTGGGTTCAAACTCATTTTTAAACCCAAATTTTGCATGTAAAATGGTAGGTCGAGAGACTCTACCTGCTGCAACCCCACTGGATTGCATAGTTAGTATGCGACTCGCTGTGTGAGATAGAGCATTCGACATGACAGAGGTTTCGTTCTAGTAAAATGGTGAACACCACATGAGGTATGTTATCTATACTTACGTAGATGGTACACTTTCTTTATCCTTCAGGTATATTACCAACCAAGGCTCCCATGGCTCTACATGCGATGCTGATTAACCACTATGTGAAGGGGGCATACTACCCTGATGGGGGGACCAGCGAGATCCCCCTCCACATGATCCACGTCATCGACAGGTTCGGGGGCAGGGTCCTCATGAATGCCCCCGTCAGTAAGATCCTCTTTAACGACAAGGGACGAGCCATTGGTAAGTTTTTGTCTTGTCTTGTCTTAAGTAAAACTTAAAAAAAGGAGTGGGGAAATAGAACAGAGCTAGATTTTGTCATTGATGGAGCTTTTGTCCTCAACTCAAAGATCCAGCGTAATTCTGCTGATATTCTCTCTGTAGTGCTAAGTGAGGCATTTAATAAACTGATGTCATTTTAGTTGGATTTTGGGTCAATTACTCCACCCTTGTTTACATTGTGATGTTTATTTCTAGGTGTGAGAGTGAGTTCCAAAGTGGCTGGCGATGTTGACATAATGGCAAAGAGAGTCATATCTGACGCAGGGGCCGCCAACACTTTCAAATACCTCGTACCAAAAGAAATAGCGCAAACATCATGTAAGTCTACATCAGAAACAAGGGAGGGAACTCTCAAGGCTTAAAACTTGCAGAAACTTCTTGGAGTGACCTTGAACCAAAACCACGAAAAGTTTATTTGATGATTCCAAAACTTCACCATCTTTTAGACATGCCGACAAAATTTTCCAAAAATGACCAAAATTTATTTCACGTCGCTTTCAATAAATGATGCAGTATATAATGTAATAAAAAATGGTATATACATCCAGTCTTATACAGCTTATCATCTGCAGCCACCCACAATCGATATGTGTTGAGGATAGTCAGTTTTCTATTACAGTGCACAATGTTTGATGCACAACAGTAACGTATCATCACTTGCTTTTTGAGTTAAACATTATAATTTGTATCAAATGTCAAAGAAAATCAGGATTACAATTCTTCATTAGATTATTTTCTCTGTTACGCTGTTATTGCTTTTACATAGAGCCAATCACACTATTTTGGCATACACCACCTTAAAATGCTGAAATTATGCATTGGAGTGCCGTGTTTAACACAAGTGCTAACATACTTTTGCATAAATTATGTTTGCATCATTGAAATTGAACTTTTTCCATAAGGTTATCAGATTGTTTTCATCATGACAACAGGTTATTATTCACTGACGGACAAGCTCGGCCCGGGTGTGTCGTGTGTCACAGCGTTCTGTGGGCTGTCAGCGAGTCCGAGCGAACTCAAGATGAAAGGATCCAACTACTGGGCCTATACAAGGTGAAGGTCAAATAATAGCATTTCTACAATTCGATTCAGGAAATATCATGTGATTTTATATACTCATACTTTTTCATCCGCTGTGAGAATAAAAAGAATCATGGGATACAGTGTTCGGCAGCTGTTCATCAGTACAAGACTTTATCATTGTATGTTGGTCGGATATCTCTAGATACTCCTCTATCTCCTAGCCATGACGGCCAACATCCTTAGTGATGTCATGTTCGTTTTATGACGTCAAAGACAATGAAATAAGTAGAGGATATCTGTCTTTTCTTGACTAATATTATGTTTATTTCATCTTGTGAGGTAAAAAGATTATGTTTTCACGATCGTCTATCAGGCTACAGTGAAAATAACTTATATTTTCACTGCGACCAGTGACCAATATTTTGACGTTATTAAACAATGGTCTGACGCAGCGAAATGGCTTATGACGTCACCGTATTACTGTGGTGACGGGCTGTTCCTAGTGGCTGCTCGGCGGGAAACAACCCTTTTCGGATGTAATTACAAGGATAACATCATAAGATAAATAGAATATTCGTCAATTCTTAACAAATACCATGTTTATCTCATCTCGCGAGGTAGAAAAGTTAGCGTTTCACTCGTGACTGTGCTGCTCTTGAAATATCTCCTTTTTTTCACCTCACTCGATGAGATAAACATGGTATTAGTCAAGAAAAGACAGATATCCTCTAACTCTTCTTCTATTCAACTAATAT
Organism: Gibbula magus; assembly: GCA_936450465.1. Taxonomy (NCBI): domain Eukaryota; kingdom Metazoa; phylum Mollusca; class Gastropoda; order Trochida; family Trochidae; genus Gibbula; species Gibbula magus. The sequence continues at coordinate 29,979,003 of OW388295.1, read as the reverse complement.
TCCTTCTTCAACAATTCATTACAGGAATGGCTTTGTGCAAATTCAGTGTTTAGGGCATAGCTCAAAAAAGAAATATATTTAGGTTGAATTGGAGAAAGGAAGAGACATCTTTTTAGATTTCTATGAGTTCTGTTTAATATAATTGACTGTCTCCTCTCTAGCGCTGATATCGAGGGATGTGTAATGTCAGGAACGTCCTGCCCATCAAAGTGGTTTTGAATGGATATTATAAATTGAATATTATTGCTGAATTTGATACAATAAGCACCTAAGATCTGTTTGATATAATTGAATGTCTCCTCTCCAGCGCTGATATCGAGGGATGCGTCGGCAAGTTCCTGTCGAGTGACGTGGCTGACGCGGCCAACTCGGAGGTTCCCCTCATCTACGTCTCATTCCCCTCCGCTAAAGATCCGTCCTGGGAGGCAAGATTCCCAGGTAAGTGAAGGATACACATGTTTCAGAAACAAATTAATGTCTAGCGTCCATTCTTAAATTATTTCATCGCCAATATGTTGAGGTACCTGCAAATTGGTCTCTCAAAGGATTTGGTGAGTGAAGAAGACCTAAATATTTCTTCGGAGCAAATTTTTTTCCCGTTGCTCATGCCTGATTATTCCCTTGGCGTTTTGCATGTGGATTTTGCAAGAAACCGCTGAATGATATGAGTTCATATTCCAAGTTTTATTTCTTGGAAAACACTTGATTTTAATCAGACTGCTTGCAGTTTTGCAGATTGATAACATGTACCGTTATAATCATTCTCAGGTAAAAGTGTTGTTCTGCTTATCACTATCGCCAAATGGGAGTGGTTCAGTGAGTGGAAGGAGGGACGAGACCGTCACCGTGGCGACCGATACGACGAGCTGAAGAACTCCATTGGTCGACAGATGTGGAAGCAGACGGTCTCCATATTTCCTCAGTTTGACGGACAGGTAGGTCAAGCACGTGGTCTGCACTGATGGAGGACAATAACTTCCTGAAATGTATTTTTGTTATATTTTTTGGACAGATCACCTGTAATGTAATTTCAGAGAAAGTGTTTGTTCCATCTATTCTTAATATTTCATAATGAATATTTCTTTGCTTACATATTGACCTCCCTTCATCTACTCTCTACAGCTAGAGTATATGGAGGTGGGTACACCAGTCACCAATAGATACTTCCTTGGCGCCCCCCAGGGGGAGCTGTATGGGCTCGACCACTCGACTGAAAGATTCTCCCCCGAGACTTCCATCAACCTACGACCAAACACTGGCATTCCAGGGCTCTATATGACAGGTACTTAATTTTGTTAACATTATAGTTCTCTATATGATATCTAATCAATATTGCGAGAATTCCTGGGCTCAATATAAGTAACCCAATATTTTAAGCTATGTGATATGTTACCAATATTGTTAGCATTTCAAGGCTCCTCTATATGATATGTTACCATTAATGTTAGCAATAATGAGGCTCTATATGACAGTTAACCAATACTGTTATCATTTCGAGTCTCTGAGACATGTTACCTATATTATTAGCATTCCAGATTCAATATGACAGTTAACCAATAATGTTAGCATTCCGAGGCTGAACCAATAATGTTAGCATTCCGAGGCTCTTTATGATACGTAACTTATATTGTTAGCTTCTGAGATTCTATATATGTTACCCATATTGTTAGTATTCCGAGGCTAAACCAATATTGTTAGCATTCCGAGGCTCAAGGCCTACATGACATGTTACCAATAATGATAGCATTCCAAGGCTCTTTATGATATGTAACTAATATTGTTAGCATTCTGAGATTCTATTGTTAGCATTAAGGTGCACTTTATGATAGGTAACTAATATTATTATCATGTTTATCTTATGTTATATGATATATAAAGGTCGATAATCAATTAATCAACTGTTCATTACATCCTTTCAATTTGTCTGATTGCAGGCCAGGACACGATGACGTGTGGCTTTGTGAGTGCAGTGATGGGCGGTATGCTGTGTGCGGGTACCATTCTCAACAGAAACATCGTCACGGACCTCGAAAAACTCCAGAAGAAAATTGCAAAGACTTCAACAAAGAAAATTGACTGAATTTTCGTATTTTTTTCAAACATGTCCACCTCAAATAACTGTTTTTATTCCGCAGTGCCATCTGATAATTCCTGAAGATTTTCAACCTTCTTTATTGACATGGGTTGTTTTAGATGTTTCATCCAATACATGAAAATCCTCTTGAGTTTTATTGAGTTATTGATTGGTCCAATATGCAGTTATATATATGTTATTTACATATACCATAAATAGATTATTAATTTCAAACATCGATTTGACCCGGCAATTATTCAAGGCAGGCGATTATTCGAGGCAGGCGATTATTTTTTTCAAAGCTATAATATGTATGTGAAATATTAAAAAGTCATGAAAAAAGATCATTTCAGTAGATTTTAAATTATTAATATTGTAAACTAAGGGCATATCGCGAGGTTAAACTTTGCATAAATATGCTTATGCCGGGTATTATCATTGAAAAGGTGATGGCCATTAGTTTATTTATATTTTATAAAAGTTAACCCAGCGATTATTCAAGGATTACGGTACTTGGTAATACTTGATACATACCATCAGCAGAGTAATTACATATTCTTGAGTAGATTAAACAAGTGTAATGTGTTATTTTGATTTGTTGGCCCTAAAAACATTTCCCTTGAAGATTGAAGAATGGAGGTGTACTTAATTCTTTCCTTATCTCTTACTTAGATAGAAAAATTATGATTTTTCAAAAGATATATATATATATATATATATATATTTTGTTGCAAAAGTAGTTTTGCTACAATATCAATGATCACTACAAATTTGTTTCATACTGCATGGCAGCAATTTTCAAGTGATCATTTGTAGTGATCATTGATATTGTAGCAAAACTACTTTTGCAACAAAATATATCCAGCTCCATTTTTATAAATGTCGAGCACTCTTCATCCTTATAAGGTCAAACTGCAAAAAACCTTCCTGGTTTTTGTATTTTGCTTATATATATATATATATATATATTAAACATTAGGTTGTCATTAGATGTTTTTTATATTTTGAAATGTAATATATTTGAATGTAATTTATTATCTAAAGAATGAATGGGTCACAATAATAATTATTCATGCATTGTAAATAAAATAAAAACCAATGTGCGTATGTGCTCATATCAATAATATGAACTCAGTTATTTTCAACCATATGGGTAATCAATATGTTTAAACCATTCCAAATGGAATGGAGTTTAGCTTCCCTAAGTCAATCTCTTGTCGATTCTGCAGACAACTTTTAAAGGAATATTCAAGTAAATTGTTCAACCCTTTCTTCACAATTCTGTACAAGATTCTGAAACCTACAGCTTAAAAAACAACAACCCCAAAAATGTAAAATATCAATCTAAATCTGATTACTTAGCACTTATCTGTAACTTTTGAAGAGATAAAAGATATAAAAAAACAGAACATTTTGATTCAGCATCTTTAGTTGTGAAAAAATAAATATGAAGAAGTTGTAAATCCATAGAACTTTGTTTATCCTTGACCAATGTTTTTGTGTTACCATTCATAATTTTGACATAACCTTACTCTTTGTTTCGTTTGATAATCAACTACTATTTAACAAACTAAATAAATGAATTCTGTATCGGAAAAAATTATAAATTCTGAATGTACTCTGGATGAGTTTTCTGTTGATCAAACATTTTTTGCATCAAAAACTATTTCCCCGATTTAGTCTACATCCGCATATTTGCAGAATGAAGGAGAGACTGTCTGAGGGACCACTAACCATTGTAGATCCTCTGAACTTAGCATAATTGGTGCTATCAACATTTCATGTGTTTGTAATGAAAATGCATTGAGTTGAACCTGTATGCATGTTAAGAAATTGAATATTTGTAAGATTTTCATTCATGAAATCAGATAAAAAAAAATTCATGATACAGGTCATGCTTATGCATTCCACCTTGAAGATGGAATATCAAATACCATTTGATGTGATGATATTGAATGTAGAAGACCATTTATGTTATGAAAACACATACATGTGTGCATTGCTTATACTTGTATAGTGAAAGTCATAAAAAAAATTTCAATAAGATCAAATCGTACCCGTTACATAAGATTTGACCATTTTCTTCACCTTCATAATTTCAACCAATCACAGACCCACATTCATAAGGAATCCTCTACCACTGCAACTTTCACACGCAAGGCATAACTCTTGTCACCTGAAATCCATAGTGGGCCCTGATTTCCTAGCACAGATATCTTAAAGGTGCATCCATTGTGTTTCATAAAATTTGATTTGGCTTTAATACGTTCGAACAAACCATATATGCTGTTTACAATACAAACAAATGCACTAAGCTTGCATATTCATCCCCTATCGCCAAATATATCATAATTACTAGTTTCCAATTAAAATCGAGTAACATCATTATGCATGTGCAGAAACCGAAAGTGCATGTCTTATTTACACGCACAGTAGTTATATGACCTATTAAACATAATCAACCCAAATGTTTTATTTTATCTGGTTTAAATAAGATTCCAAAATTACGTTTGACTCATTGGCGCGCGCCACACGCGGTGCATTGTCCGGTTTTCGATCAGAAATCGACACTTTCACCTTCATATCGTCAATATACTAAGTCGAGTATCATCAAAATGGTAGTTTTCGGTAACAGTTGGTACTTCTCGATAAAGTTAGACCATTTATAACGTTTGGCATATTTGACCCCCAACAACACAATGGATGTACCTTTAAGGATATACGGCAAGGCTTAAATCAGCCAGTAATGGAGACTGGCAAGAGTTATGCCTTGCATTTGGAAGTTGCTATCACTGCGGAATCAACTATTTCCTAGCCTTACTGCTAATTGCCTTAGTGCAGTAATAATATTGTGATTCAATTTGCAGAAAGGTAGGTATATTTTCAACTATTATTGTATTATTTTTAATGTAAAACTAGTCTTAGCTTCTTTCACCAGGAGTTTTTCCAACTTCCCCCGCAAGGCATAACTTGCACAAGTGTCTATCACTGGCTAATTTAAGCCTTGCTGCATGTCATCACCTTTTCTCTGTCAGATATTTTTTTATTGAACTATGGAGTCCAGTTGCAACTACCTGCTTAGCTGAAAAAAATGCCGCATGGTTTAAATTAGCCAGTGATAGACTAGGGTGTAGGTTAGCAGGGGGCTTTTATCTTGTGCCGAAAAAGTACAATAATTTGTACTATCGCAGATATAGAGGATATTTTGGGTTTTCATTGTAACATCACTTAACTTTGATCTCATGACGGGTAAAACTGGTATAAGCTGTATAGACTTTACTCTGTCATGAGATATGAGGGATATTACATTGAAAACACAAAGTATTCTGCTTATTATATGCTTCTGTGGTGCTTAACATCTAAAACTGCTTTGGTTGAGCGAGTTCTGACATTGTCATACCACAGATTCTTTGTCACCTAGCAACGGCGATTGCGCTGCATTGATTGTAGAAGCGACATCATATCAATGTTTAACTTGAATGAAGTCATCTGCTCTGTTATATTTTTTCTGTGTTGAGAAAGTGAATTCAAACTGCAATGACGAGAACTGAGAAAATGCTTCTGTTTTGTAAACTGGCAGAATTTTCGGTATTTTTGATGAAGAAAATAAAAAGTGTTGCTTTTTTGTCATCCCTTATTGCTTTTTAAAAAGAATTCTTTAAAAAGTAAACTTGTTAATGCCACCTAACCTGTTTGTATTTGTAATGTAATCAGTTACCGGTATTAACTCTTCAAATGATTTTCTTATACTACAATATATTTACTATTTGATACATCTTTGTCCAAATTTTTTCTCTCATATATTTTGGTTTCTTTGCTAATAAGGCAATATTCTGTTATTTATACAAGACTGCTGCGAATTTGGTTCTCTTATTTGATCTTGTCTTTGTAGTGCAGTGTTGTAGATGTGTATTATTTCCTGTTTTGTTTTTGTTTGAGTGTGAATTAATAATTTAAAATTGATTTATTTATCAATCATGATTTATATTATACCTGTCCATTGAATGCCCTCTCCATCTGAGATTACAAATGTAGTTGATAAGAAGGGTTATCTGTGTGATTGTGAAAGTGTGAAGCGTTGACTTCTACCCATAATGATCTTGGGCTATTGCCTTATCATTGTTTTGTTTTTGAATTGCTATGAAATAAATCACTTACCTTATATAAAAGTTTATCTCTGTTAGCAGATGCTACCAAACTTGTTATCTGCCATCTGCATCGTCCAGATATATTTGAGACTCATCACTAAGCAATGACGTAAGTGTCTAAGGAAACAACTCCATATCGCGGAACCCACTCAAATCTCTCGAAACCACTGTTGCTACTGTTCTGACATCTGCCATAAAGAGCTGCTGGTATGAATCTGTTATGTATTGTTCAGTTCAGTGCTTGTATGACAAACCTAAGATCTCCATTTATCTTGGATTCTGGTTTATAGCGATCTTGTGAGGCACGCAGGTCGTCTGGTCTTGTCTAGGTGTGGCATTCTCAGGTTGCCCCTGACCTTTCCTCATTACAATATAACCTGTATGATGGCAGAGGTTCCAACAGCTACTGGGTGACTTGTAATAATGTCTGCAACGTCTCGCAGAGAGTGTTTTGATCTCACCAAACCATCAGCTTGCCATTCTTTAGCACATTTTACACCAAACCAATAGCTTGGCATTCTTTAGCACATTTTACACCAAACCAATAACTTGGCATTCTTTAGCACATTTTACACCAAACCAATAGCTTGGCATTCTTTAGCACATTTTACACCACACCAATAACTTGCCATTCTTTAGCACATTTTACACCACACCAATAGCTTTCCATTCTTTAGCACATTTTACACCACACCAATAGCTTTCCATTCTTTAGCACATTTTACACCACACCAATAACTTTCCATTCTTAAGCACATTTTACACCACACCAGTAACTTGCCATTCTTTAGCACATTTTACACCACACCAATAGCTTTCCATTCTTTAGCACATTTTACACCACACCAGTAACTTGCCATTCTTTAGCACATTTTACACCACATCAATAGCTTTCCATTCTTTAGCACATTTTACACCACACCAGTAACTTGCCATTCTTTAGCACATTTTACACCACACCAATAGCTTTCCATTCTTTAGCACATTTTACACCACACCAGTAACTTGCCATTCTTTAGCACATTTTACACCACACCAATAGCTTTCCATTCTTTAGCACATTTTACACCACACCAGTAACTTGCCATTCTTTAGCACATTTTACACCACACCAATAGCTTTCCATTCTTTAGCACATTTTACACCACACCAGTAACTTGCCATTCTTTGGCACATTTTACACCACACCAATAGCTTTCCATTCTTTAGCACATTTTACACCACACCAATAGCTTTCCATTCTTTAGCACATTTTACACCACACCAATAGCTTTCCATTCTTTAGCACATTTTACACCACACCAGTAACTTGCCATTCTTTAGCACATTTTACACCACACCAATAGCTTTCCATTCTTTAGCACATTTTACACCACACCAGTAACTTGCCATTCTTTAGCACATTTTACACCACACCAATAGCTTTCCATTCTTTAGCACATTTTACACCACACCAGTAACTTGCCATTCTTTAGCACATTTTACACCACACCAATAGCTTTCCATTCTTTAGCACATTTTACACCACACCAATAGCTTTCCATTCTTTAGCACATTTTACACCACACCAGTAACTTGCCATTCTTTAGCACATTTTACACCACATCAATAGCTTTCCATTCTTTAGCACATTTTACACCACACCAGTAACTTGCCATTCTTTAGCACATTTTACACCACATCAATAGCTTTCCATTCTTTAGCACATTTTACACCACACCAATAGCTTTCCATTCTTTAGCACATTTTACACCACACCAGTAACTTGCCATTCTTTTGCACATTTTACACCACACCAATAGCTTTCCATTCTTTAGCACATTTTACACCACACCAGTAACTTGCCATTCTTTAGCACATTTTACATCACACCAATAGCTTTCCATTCTTTAGCACATTTTACACCACACCAGTAACTTGCCATTCTTTAGCACATTTTACACCACATCAATAGCTTTCCATTCTTTAGCACATTTTACACCACACCAGTAACTTGCCATTCTTTAGCACATTTTACACCACACCAATAGCTTTCCATTCTTTAGCACATTTTACACCACACCAGTAACTTGCCATTCTTTAGCACATTTTACACCACACCAATAGCTTTCCATTCTTTAGCACATTTTACACCACACCAATAGCTTTCCATTCTTTAGCACATTTTACACCACACCAGTAACTTGCCATTCTTTAGCACATTTTACACCACATCAATAGCTTTCCATTCTTTAGCACATTTTACACCACACCAGTAACTTGCCATTCTTTAGCACATTTTACACCACATCAATAGCTTTCCATTCTTTAGCACATTTTACACCACACCAATAGCTTTCCATTCTTTAGCACATTTTACACCACACCAGTAACTTGCCATTCTTTTGCACATTTTACACCACACCAATAGCTTTCCATTCTTTAGCACATTTTACACCACACCAGTAACTTGCCATTCTTTAGCACATTTTACACCACACCAATAGCTTTCCATTCTTTAGCACATTTTGAATGGCTGCAATACTGCCGAAGCGGCGTTAAACAATAGCTCACTCACTCACTCACTTTAGCACATTTTACACCACACCAGTAACTTGCCATTCTTTAGCACATTTTACACCACATCAATAGCTTTCCATTCTTTAGCACATTTTACACCACACCAGTAACTTGCCATTCTTTAGCACATTTTACATCACACCAATAACTTTCTATTCTTTAGCACATTTTACACCACACCAGTAACTTGCCATTCTTTAGCACATTTTACACCACACCAGTAACTTGCCATTCTTTAGCACATTTACACCACACCAATAGCTTTCCATTCTTTAGCACATTTTGAATGGCTGCAATACTGCCGAAGCGGCGTTAAACAATAACTCACTCACTCACTCACATAAGCACATTTTACACCACACCAATAACTTGCCATTCTTTTGCACATTTTACACCACACCAATAGCTTTCCATTCTTTAGCACATTTTACACCACACCAGTAACTTGCCATTCTTTAGCACATTTTACACCACACCAGTAACTTGCCATTCTTTAGCACATTTTACACCACACCAATAGCTTTCCATTCTTTAGCACATTTTGAATGGCTGCAATACTGCCGAAGCGGCGTTAAACAATAACTCACTCACTCACTCACTTTAGCACATTTTACACCACACCAGTAACTTGCCATTCTTTAGCACATTTTACACCACACCAATAGCTTTCCATTCTTTAGCACATTTTACACCACACCAGTAACTTGCCATTCTTTAGCACATTTTACACCACACCAATAGCTTTCCATTCTTTAGCACATTTTGAATGGCTGCAATACTGCCGAAGCGGCGTTAAACAATAACTCACTCACTCACTCACTTTAGCACATTTTACACCACACCAATAACTTGCCATTCTTTTGCACATTTTACACCACACCAATAGCTTTCCATTCTTTAGCACATTTTGAATGGCTGCAATACTGCCGAAGCGGCGTTAAACAATAACTCACTCACTCACTCACTTTAGCACATTTTACACCACACCAGTAACTTGCCATTCTTTAGCACATTTTACACCACACCAATAGCTTTCCATTCTTTAGCACATTTTACACCACACCAGTAACTTGCCATTCTTTAGCACATTTTACACCACACCAATAGCTTTCCATTCTTTAGCACATTTTACACCACACCAGTAACTTGCCATTCTTTAGCACATTTTACACCACACCAATAGCTTTCCATTCTTTAGCACATTTTGAATGGCTGCAATACTGCCGAAGCGGCGTTAAACAATAACTCACTCACTCACTCACTTTAGCACATTTTACACCACACCAATAACTTGCCATTCTTTTGCACATTTTACACCACACCAGTAACTTTCCATTCTTTAGCACATTTTGAATGGCTGCAATACTGCCGAAGCGGCGTTAAACAATAACTCACTCACTCACTCACTTTAGCACATTTTACACCACACCAGTAACTTGCCATTCTTTAGCACATTTTACACCACACCAATAGCTTTCCATTCTTTAGCACATTTTACACCACACCAGTAACTTGCCATTCTTTAGCACATTTTACATCACACCAATAACTTTCTATAGCACATTATAAAAGTCAGCTACTGTCCTGCCTAAAGAAATATATTGATGCCAGTAAATGTGCGAATCTATTGTTATTAGTCTGACCATTCTGAGACAGTTTCATCAGTTCATCACATGTAAGTAAAACATAAACTACATATAAGCCACCCTAAACATACGGTTATTCGAGACTAATGATCTGAAAAGCAAAAATGGTTATGCAATGGATAACACCCTCATCATGGCGTTCTAGCAAAGACAGGCCTTTGCCCGAGGGTCTTCCCGTAGGCAAAGGCCACTCTTTACTAGAACGCCCGAGTATGAGAGTGTTATCTATTTTATATATCGAAAACAAACAAACAAACAAACTAAAGTGAGTGCAGTTGTTTAAAGGTATACTGCAGGTGGTTCAAAAATAAAGCTCTCATAAAATATCATTGAAGTTCTCCGACGGCAGAATACTGACCAATAATCAACCCTTCTCGGTCACCAATCCTTTGTCTTTGTCTAGTGGTCTAGTCTAATGTCTTAGGCTACAAAGCCAAGGGTTGCGGGTTCGAATCCCTCATTGTCTGCTATGACAATTTTAAACTTGGCATTTTTGTGGATTTATTACCTTACTAAATGGGACTAAGAATTTCTTGGGTTCAAATATGTGTACATGGAGGGCCTAAATCTGGATAATACCCTCTTGGAAGTTTATTATTCTGTTCCATGCTGGTACAGAAATACGCTTTAAGGCGGATAAAAGCACTTCTCTGTTTGTTATAAATTGTACATTGAAACATATAATTGTAAGCATTCTTAACATGGTAACCACATGTACAGTTTGAATTTAGTCTAATTCAAACCTTGTATAAATCATAAGTCAACGAGCTTACAGTATATCGCAACTTAGCATAAATTATATTCAATTTTCTTTTGCCACATGAATAGCACTGTGGTGCAGAAGCGTGCTCATGAGTAATACTTGATTTAAAATTTGAAACTGTTCTAGACTGACGATGGGTGGTTGGTAGAACGTTTCGAGAACATAGTGTTGATGGGAAGAAGGAATTGATTGAATGTTTCAGTCTTGAATAAGAAGTAGATATGTTTTGGGAGTTACGTAAATTAAATTGGTTTTAAAAACCTACATTCTGGGGAAGAACATCAGGAAGGTATTGAGGAGATAATCCATTATTAGTTTTATACATCGAACATAGCTTTCTTCTTTGACGACGTTCTAGTAACGTTTCCTAACCAGTTTCAAATTACAGAAATGTGTGTGATGTATACTTTGGTAATCCAGTATCTATTTGTTGAATTTGTTCTAACTTGTTTGTTAAAGGTACACCCATTGTGTTGTTTAGGGTCACATTCTAAACATTATAAAATGTGTTATGTTATCGAGAAGTACTGACTGTTGTCGAAAATCATCATTTTGATCTTAGTCGACTGAGTATACGGACGATATAAAGGTAAAAGTATCGATTTCTGAAAACCGGACAATGCACCGCGTGTGGTGCGCGCCAATGATAATGTTTAATAGGTCTTATAACTACTGTGCATGTACATGGAACGTGTAGTTTCGGTTTCTGCACATGTATAATGTTACTCGATTTTAATTGAAAACTAGAAATTTTGATATATTTTGCGATTGGGGATGAATATGCAAATTCAGTGAAATTATTTGAACTGATATCAGCACATATCGTATTACAGCCAAATAAAATTTTATGAAACACAATGGATGCACCTTTAATTAAAGAGTACACGCGTCCCAGACTTCGCATGCGTATTCAAAATCATGTGGTCTAATAAACATTACATATACTTTATTCAGGGTTTCTTTGCATTTACTTTTTACATTAGAAGATATGTTGCTAAGAATACTTTGTAAGAACTTTAATATTTCACTACTTTCTTAAGAAACTTAATTGCTACCTCCGGATTGGGAGAAGTCATCGGACATGCTGTGTCGTGGAGCATTGTTGGATTTGTTCCTATTCGCATATGTGAACATAACATAAACAGACACTTTATTAAGTCGTCAACTTTCTTCTGCGTTGAAGGGGAGAGTTTGAAGATCTTATCTTAAAACAAAGTTACGTAAACATTAGGATAGTTTTGTGATCGTATTTTGGTGACACAAGTACGGAACCGTAGAGGGGACATTTCTCGAGAATTATTTTTTCAATATTAAGTCGTGGCCACGAGTTAATATGTCGTGGCCACGAAATAAGATGTCGTGGCCACGAGTTAATATGTCGTGGCCACGAGATAATAAGTCGTGGCCACACGATAATATTTCGTGGCCATGAGATAATAAGTCGTGGCCACGAGATAATAAGTCGTGGCCACAAGATAATATTTCGTGGCCACGAGATAATATTTCGTGGCCACGAGATAAGAAGTCGTGACATCTTATCTCGTGGCCACTACATCTTATCTCGTGGCCACTACATATTATCTCGTGGCCACTACATATTATCTCGTGGCCACGACATCTTATCTCGTGGCCATGACTTATTATCTCGTGGCCACGAAATGTTATCTTGTGGCCACGACTTATTATCTCGTGGCCACGACATCTTATCTCGTGGCCACGACTTATTATCTCGTGGCCACACCTTATTATCTCGAGGCCACGACATCATATCTCGTGGCCACGACATATTAACTCGTGGCCACGACATATTAACTCGTGGCCACGACTTAATATTGAAAAAATAATTCTCGGGAAATGTCCCCTCTACGGTTCCGTACACAAGTCTTCAATAGTTTAGGAACTGAAACCAGGAATTGTTCCCGTCAAATTGAATGCGCTCGAACGCATCCGCCTGATTCCCAAGAAAAGTGTTCTCATACAAAAGCCCGTGCCAACCTATTGTCGACTTCACGTAACAGAGGTCAACGAAAATTGCAACAGTTCAAAGATGACCGTAAAGTGGATAAATTACACTACCAGAAGAAAGAAGTCATCAAAACGATAATAACTACCGGCAAACTACGTTAGAAATCAAAGAAAAATATGGATAAACAGATCCCCGTTCTTTTCGTAAATTATCGTATTTATTAAATTAAATGTAAGTGTAAGGAATCCTAGTTAGCAGGCCTTGTACTGTATAATACCCTGCTTGAAGTGTATTATTCTGTACAAGGCCCTCCCAGCGGGGTAATATCACGTGTAAGGCCCTCTCGATAGGATTTGTAAGGCCCTGCTCCCTTTCTCAGGGATGTTCTCCCGAAAAAAACCAGATACTCTCTTGTTTTCTTTCTGCAAGATAAGTCCACTTCGACATCGTAGAGGTGATGCTAGTTTATCATTGCGAAATCAGTAAGCACGACAATGACATGTTGTTTTAATATTGTCGGCGAATACAGAGAACATGCCCATAATGCATTGGACCTAATGTTCTTCATATCACGCCCGAATATACAAGCCTCGTTGCTTCGAACCCTATGAATCGCGTCTTTCGATACGCCGCCGATACTTACAGAATCCTACGTTTGGTCAAAATTGATCACATCTTGCACGGAAATCATTATATTTTCATTGTATTGCGACTGATGTTGTGGAGTATAATCATCAACATGTTCTAAGAGAAGTGTATAAACACTGTCGGCCAAAATAAACGCCTACTTGATTTTCCTTGAAATGGAAAGATGAAATTATTTCTGAAAAATAATTATGGTGGTCTCCACGTTATGCTGAAACAATACTTAATATGAAAGTCCATTGGAACCGTGGAAAAACTGTGGTTCGGGTCAATAAGATTATTGAAAACCACGCCCAATGAAAACCGCTATTTCCGTTTGATTCACTTGCACACCGTAACCACGTACATATGTGCGTCATCACCACTTAAATGCGAATGTATGCATGTATTGTTGCTCGTGGTTGTATGGAAATCTGTTTCAAATTGGACAATTTCTGTTGTCTCATTTCAACAATCACCATTCTTTTATGACATAAAAAATTTATTATGTAGAAATGGTGCAACTGCATAATACTATAACATTGCTAAACTATTCACTATATTTTTTTTTTACGAAATCTGATAAGATATCTGGTAGGCGTGTCTTTTGACCGACAGTGTAGGCCGTTATTAAAGGAACAATTGAGCATCTTTGATACTCAGATACAACCTATAATTATGTATGCTTCAGAGATGTTTGGTTTTCAGCAATGGCATGTTGTTGAACATTTTCATATGTTTCAAGTATGTGTTGGGTGTAAGTTATAAATGCTCTAACGCTACTATATTGGCTGAATGTGGTAGAGACTATATTTTTCTTGATATTACGTGTTATAAAGTATTGGTTTCAAACTTTTACATTTTCCTTAAGGGATAGATATCCAAAGCAGTGTTATTTTATATTATATTAAATTATTGTTATTGATATATTATATATATAAATAATTGTGCTTATCATTATTTGTTTTATAATAACATTCCATTTTTTCTCTAAAGCCTCTTTAAAGTGGAAAGGATAAAAAGAAACGAACGTGGCAATGAATAGTTATCTCCCCTGGAATTTAATGAGCGCGATGATTGTGGTTAATGACATCTCTGCTATCCAGAGGTAAAAGAACAGTGTTGACTTACTATGACATGTGTCAATTTTGAATATATATTGACTTTATGAATATATAATTTTCTTTAAGTTTGATGAATCAATATTTTTTTTATGAATTGTAATGAATTGAATCGGTGCATTTTATAGATACAAAGAAATGTTTGTTTCATTCAAGCATGTTATTCATTTGTGTTTTGAAATCAAAAGTGTGCAAGTTTGTGCCTATACTATGTGTGAGCCATCCTTTAACAGTATTTTAAATGGGTTAAAGTTAATGACGCACTCAGCTGGTGCTATCTGAATTAGCAATTAGGACCTGTCAAGGCACGTTGTCTAACTAAAAGTTATAAATTTGTTTAACCTTTGGTTCATATGATAAACTACCTTAGACTATGGTGGTGTAATGCACTAAAAAAAAAGGGGGGGGGGGGAGGTGTTTGGAATCACCTATAGGGTCCACCAACTTTACATGCAAAAATGTTTTGAACCTGAATTTCTAAGCGAGACAATTGCTGTGTATTCAATGAAGTGTTCTACAATGATTAATAGATCATCACTGAAGCGTACAACATTAAACCTACAGATATGTGATAGCTCCAGCTGATAACTACAAGAGTTATTGTCATGTGATAATTCAACTTCCAAACGCAAGGCATAACTCTTGCAAGTCTCCATTACTGGCTGATTTAAGTCTTGCAGTATTTCCCTCGCTTTGTTGTGCCAAGACAGTGAATCACTGCACCTGAAATGCATAGTGGGACCGGATTTCAAAGCACAGAGATCTTAAGGAAATACTGCAAGGCCTAAATCAGCCAATAATGGAGACTGGCAAGAGTTATGCCTTGCGTTTGGAAGTTGGTGATAATTTAAAAAACTTGAAAATATTAATAGACGAAATACATAGCAAAATATCAAATTACAAAGACTGTATATTGTTAGCTATATGACAGTGCTAACACTTCAATAAACTTAATTGATTTTGTTAACTGTAAACGTTACATTTTCTTTTCTTGTTATTTGAAGAATTGCAATTCGTCGCAAAGAAAATATACTAATGGCTGACTCATCGTCATGGCTATTATATTGGGGGTGACATATGTGAACATATTATAAATACTCTCTACTCTCGGGATACATAATTAGTTCATACTCGCTTGGCTTATTGCCAGGTACCATTTAGTCCAGAAACCTTTACTCAATATATCACTTTTCTATTATAAGATACAAGACATTTTCACATTTTATTATAAAAGCACTTAGAAGCATGTTTTCATCACTATAAGAACAGCCATCCTATCCGATACAAAAACAATCATTCTAACCCTAAATATATTACCACCTCGGTTCCATCCTGACTTGAGTTCCCACACTGGATCCCTAGCGTCCAAAAGAGGCTTTTTGTTACTGTCGACTCCGGCCTGGCTCTGAACACTGTCTCAATGATCGGCCATGCCTTTTGTGCATGCTAAAGGTTAATTTTTGCCAATTAGATACTCTCAATCTGACCTTTAACCTGTGGTTCAACCTTCCTTCTGGCAGCTATATATTCATGATTCTATATGACATTCGATCCCGTAAAACTAATGCCCATTGTATGTGTTCCCTATTCTGCTCTTTCTAATTGATACGTCCTTCTCGGGCTATAATTTGTATCGTAACCCACTTAAAACCAGGGCTTCGTTCCATAACAGTGAGTGCTTATAATCGCCCATTGAGCGTTCAATGCAGCGCTAAATGTAGCGCTCATTCTGTCCTGAACGACACGGTGCGATTCCTCGAGGTTTGCTCGCTTTGCTACGTAGCGCTACATTGAGCAATCGCGTTCAAAAGAGGTTAAAAGTAATCGCTCAATGAGCGATTACTTTTAAACCTCTCTTGAACATGGCCCTGACATCGACCCCTCTCTAGTGATAGATAATCACATTACAGAACTGGAACTACCTACAGTCCTTTCCAAAGTAGACATCTGTCAGTCCCCGATCCAAATAATTTATCTTATTTTATTACTCATCCTCTACTGTGCCAGATTGGTCTTATACAAAATAGAGCCATGGACTCTTTAGCTCATCAGGATTTCATTTATGTACTATCTAAGGTTAAATATTTAAGTTATCTCAAGTAATACATTGTTTACAAGCAAAAGATAGGTTCTTAGATCATGACCCCTGTGACCTAGATTGGGGTCACAGATTCACCAAATCTACAATTTAGAATCCCCATTGGCCAAGGAGTCTGCACACAACCTTTCAGCTCTCTAGACATTTTGGAACTGGAGAAGAAGATGAAAACAAGTTTTTAAGGTTGTGACCCCTCTGACCCTATTTGGGGTCATGGGGTCAAGAAATCTACAATTTAGAATCCCCATTAGCCAAGGAGTATGGACACAACTCTTCAGCTCTCTAGACCTTTTAGAACTTGAGAAGAAGATGGAAACAGGTTGTTAAGGTTGTAACCCCTGTGACCTCATTTGGGGTCATGGGGTCACGAAATCTACAATTTAGAATCCCCATTAGCCAAGGAGTCTGCACACAACTTTTCAGCTCTCTAGACCTTTTGGAACTTGAGAAGAAGATGAAAATAGGTGTTTAAGGTTGTGAGAACTTATGACCTCTGTGATCCCATTTGGGGTCATGGGATAACGAAATCTTCCATTTAGAATCCCCATTGGCCAAGGAGTCTGGACACAACCTTTCAGCTCTCTAGACCTATTGGAACTGGAGAAGAAGATGAAAATAGTTTTTTAAGGTTGTGACCCCTGTGACCCCATTTGGGGTCATGGGGTCACGAAATCTACAATTTAGAATTCCCATTAGCCAAGGAGTCTGTACACAATTTTTCAGCTCTCTAGACATTTTGGAACTTGAGAAGAAGATGAAAATAGGTTTTTAAGGTTGTGACCCCTGTGACCCCATTTGGGGTCTTGGGGTCACGAAATCTACAATTTTAGAATCCCAATTAGCCAAGGAGTCTGTACATATTTCAGCTCTCTAGAGTCATTGGTTCTGGAGAAGAAGTCGAAAAAGCGAAAAGTTTACAGACGGATGGACGGACGGACGGACGGACGCCATGCCATACCATAAGTATAAGCCCATCGGGCCTTTCAGGCCTGATGAGCTAAAAACTGGATTTAATTAAACTTTGAATAAACTATTCCCTCCACATGACACCTCCCCGTTGGAAATCGGAGGCGTCCTCGACTCAAGGAACAATGGAACCGTTTGGATATGCTAAACGTATAAGACAATGCTGGGTACCACCTGGGTAGAGCAATGTTCTACCTTACAACAGTTACAGAAATAACGTTAAGCCATAGCAAAGCGCAACAAATACTTTGCAATAGTACAATCCGGTGAACCAAACATTGACTTACAATGCAAACACATAGCAACGTAAAAGAAACATAAGCACATATATATCATAGTCCAGAGCGAAATTACAACACGTTATAGTTCATAAACATTCACCAGAGATATCGTAGTCCAAATGAGAAGTTACAACACGTTAACAGTTCAAATCAAATCAAATGTGCTCTGCTCGCTTTCACTCAAAAGTAAGATATAGAGTTCAGTTGACAAGGCTCAGCGCTGCCCTCAACCTTAGAATATCAGAGTTCACACTTAAGGTACACTGCCACAATGTTTGGCCAACCATCCACTCACAATTGTAATTCAAGTTCTGCACATGTGGACGCAAACATACACAAGGCTATCCACTGGCGCATGAACAGTTCTCCTAGACACCCTCTGTTATGATGATGATGAGTACGGAGATTTAATGAGCGATTTTCAGCGGAGCTGTTCTCTCACTCGGCTGCCAAAAATAAACGCCAGGCAGCGGTTAATTGAGGTTCGAATAAAACTAAATGGTAGAAATGGTGAATTTTGAAATTTTGAGAATTTTGAATTTTGATTAGCCTAAGAAAAGGTGAGCCATATTTAAATGAGGAGGAAAAGGAGGGGATTGCATTGAAAAGCTTCTACTCGTGCGGGAGGAGCTTGGAGATCTTGGCATATGTATCTCCGCTGAAGTCTGTGTCCCCAGTAAAAGCTATGTAGCGAGTGTGTACAGTGGAGTGGTATAGGAGTTGTTGGTGATGATTTCGGAGAAATCCTCTTTGCTGAGCTCAATGGGTCTGGTACTTGAATGGTCGGTTTTGTGGATTACCAATGGGTAGTGTACCCCCAGTGGCTGCTTCTCTTTGACAGCGTTGACTTGTTCTGCTGAGAGAACAGATAGAGCGTGATCTTGGTCGGAGGACGGGATGAAGATGGCGACTGGAGCCTGGTGTTTTCTGGCCGCTGCGAGGAGCTTCTTCCTTTTCTTCTTTCCTGGTGGGTTACAAGAGCGTCCAGGGAGAGAGGAGCTCTCCGTTTCAGCTCCCATACCCGTAGGT
Source organism: Gibbula magus (assembly GCA_936450465.1). Classification (NCBI taxonomy): domain Eukaryota; kingdom Metazoa; phylum Mollusca; class Gastropoda; order Trochida; family Trochidae; genus Gibbula; species Gibbula magus. The sequence goes on along the minus strand of OW388295.1, from coordinate 29,959,728 downwards.
GTGGAGGAAAGGGGCGGTGGGGTCCGGTCCTCTTCACATCGCTTTTCAATGGCTTCAAGGTCGGAGTCCGACAGTGAGATAGACCTCCCTGGGGAGGTGTCCATGCTGCTTGTGGTGGAGCTGGCGATGGTGCTGCAGTCTGGCGATGTGTTGGTGTTATCTTCCCTCGGTCGTTTCTCCTGTCGGGTTCTGCTGGCTTCAGTCCGTTCTGTCTGAGGGTTGGCCTTCGCTGGTCCTGGTGGGGCGGCGGGTCTGGCGGTAGATTTGGAAGTAGGTGCCGGGTTGTCCAGGTTAGGTTTAGCCTTCCCCTTCTTACCCGGTCCTTTCTTCCTCCTAGTATCGAACACGATGGTAAAATACTTTTTACCATCGAGCATGTTCTTTACATGGCTGCTTGGGGAGAGGTCCAGTGAGTGCTAGCTTGCTGGGCTGCATGTTGGCGAGAGAGAGTCCCATGTTAGCACAACACACCTTCATGTCCACATAGTCACTAATGAATGTCACATAGGCATTTAAGATCTTGGGTGATCTGTCACTGGAATGTCACATGGGCAGTTTGGCCCGCCTGGATTCGTTGATGCTCATCAACCTCTCAGCGATGAGGTACGCACATTCCATCTCCGGCCAGACTAATGTCAGAATACACCCGAGTCTCAGGACAAGCAAACTTCCGGACAGTCTGCACAGGCCTTCATAAGCCCACATCGACATTAACACTATAAAAATGTATGAACGGTCATTGCCAATGGAGACAACACATTGAAGACCCCCTCTGTTACACACATCATGTTTGTATTTAAGTGTTTTTTTTCCCTTTATGGAACAGGACATTACAAGAAAACATGTAGCCTGGGTAGACAGTGCTAATCAAATCATGGTAATCATACGACTTATGGGTATGTGACGCTAACCCAGTATTAAAGTCAAACTTCTATATATTCTATATCTTGCGTGTTATGTCACTATCTTGACACTGAACATTCATCCTTCCTTGGACTACGATTACAACGGATTATCATCGCCGTCTCAAGGAAATCTTCGCTCCCTACAAGACTCGCTATATACCTTCTCTTGTAACCACATATTAGCTGTAATGTATCTATACATTCACAAACAACTGCAACCAGATATGAGCCATGTCCACTCGCTGTATCTCTGCTACATAATGTACACGTTAGAAGACCACACCTAGATCGGAGGCGCTATCATGAAATAAAACATGAGTTCAGAAGAAGATAATAGTATACCGCGATAGCAAGCGAAAAGTGTGATATCATACACAATATATATATATACATTTAAAAGGACATATACATAGAAGGACATACCTTCACATAATGTTTTTAAAGAAATAAATATCTAATAAATCTGTGTTTGCATTGTTACACATCATATATAATCAACAAAAAATACCACACTGCTTATACAACACTCACCTATGCATTTAATTATATACATTAGGCAGGACCTGAAGCAGATTTTGGTTGGGAGGTAACACAGGGAGATGTGCCAGTTGCAGTGAATCTAACTACTGACTTATTAGTTTACGTATGAAAGGACATTCCTTCACATAATGTTTTTAAAGATTAAATATCTAATAAGTCTGTGTTTGCATTGCTACACATCATAATAAATCATATATATCTTTTTGTTTTCATTAAAGGTTCATCCATTGTGTTGTTGGGGGGTCACATATTTCAAACGTTATAAATGGTGTTACTATGTCGAAAAGTACCAACTGTTACCAAAAACTACCATTTTAATGATAGTCGACTCAGTATATTTACGATATGAAGGTAAAAGTAGTGATTTCTGATCGAAAAGCGGACACTGCATCACGATTGATGCGCGCCGATGAGTCAAACGTAATTTTGGAATTTTATTTATAACAGACAACATGCCAAATTTGAGTTGATAATGTTTAATAGGCCATGTAACTACTGTGCATGTAAATGGAAGATGCAGTTTCGGTTTCTGCACATGCATACTGATGTTACTCGATTGTAATTGGAAACTAGTAATTATGATATATTTGGCGTTTGGGGATGAATATGCAAGCTGAATGAATTTATTTGTACTGTAAACAGCACATAAGGTGTATTTGAACATATCAAAGCCAAATACAATTTTATGAAACACAATGGATACACCTTTAAACAGCACACATGACACAACAATGAACACGTTCCTCCGAATCATTCCCAATGCATCAAATATGTAGTTAGTCACACAAGACAGAGCTTTCTTTATTATATGGCTAAATGAATATGATCTAGAAGGAATGGAGCTTCTTTGCCAAACGACTTGCAACAATAATCAATGTGACGTCACAGAACACATACATCACTGACCTCACTTAGAATCTATAAGTGTTCTGATATATGCTTTTGAGAAGAAACAATCAAAACATACGTTTAGTTGTACTGAATTTTACGTTTTGTTCAACATTCCCGTCGGCAAAACTATTCATGTTCAGCGAGACACGCGGACATCAAAAGTGACGTAAACTATGCATTACGAAATAATGGTTACTGTGACATCACAAAGATATTACGTCAACAATAGGTCGATATCAAAGTTTATTATGTGAGCATATTTTTCAAGCGATCTGATTGGTCGAGAGGCGGTCACGTGACCGTCGACAGAAAAGCATATTGACTCCAGCCCAAGTCCGACCAAAAGCAATATTGACTTGAGTGACGTCAAACGATTGTTGCATGACGTCAAACGATTATTGCATGACGTCATGCTATTGTAACCATAACGTCATCTGACCGTAGTCCCAGCTGTTCAAAGCAAATTACATTTTTGACCGTATTTCATTGTTTTCTTTTCGTTCTTGTGTCAAATACATAATAAAACAATTATTGAAAAGGTCAAGGTCGCTATGGCGAATGCAGGCAGTTGAAACGCGCTCCGACTACAAGGATGCAATTACCGACCAAAATCACCTGTTGAAGAGCCAGGGTAAGGTATATTACCTTTATAAGAACTTATGAACACTTGATCTATATACCTTCATATAAACTCAACATAAAAGGGCTCACAAAACATTTTCAATACTCGTGCACGAAAACAGGGGATCATGTCGTCACACAAAAGTAAAGACCAGGGTCCAGCTAGTGGTTTGAGGTCCAGCTCTAGTCAACCCAGCCTTGAAGATATCAGACAACTTATTCTGGAGTCAAATCAATCAGTTCTAAAGAAAATCGACGAAGTAAAATCCACCCTGCAGCAGTCGATCGATTAAGTAGAGGCAGAACTTTCAACAATCAAAACAAGAGTGGATGATTTTGAAACTGTCGCGAACATGCAAAACACTCGTATTGACACTGTTGCAGATAAGGTATCAGCGTTACAGGCTGATTTTGACTACAAACTTAGAATGCTGAAACGAGAAGCCATTCAAAAGGAACTCCATGATCGAACAGTAAACTTGCTCTTTAATGGGATCGACGAAGCACAGGGCGAAAATACCGAAGATGTGCTCCGTGAACATTTTACTTCAAAATTAAAACTCGCAGATTCTTTTGTAGATGAAATCAACTTCAAGTCAGTCCATCGCCTTCGCAGACCAAAGTATGCTGATTCCCAAAATGAAAAACCTAGACCCCCTACTATCATTGCTTCATTTGTAAAAATGCAAGACAGAAACACTGTTTTTTATGCAAAATCAAAGCTATATGGGACTGGGTGTAACATCCAGACAGACCTGCCAGCATCAATGAAGAAGATCAGGACACATCTGAACAAGGCTGCCTATGATTTAAGAAATAAGTATAACTTATACACCAGAATAAGAGTCAAAGGAATTGACTTGGTATTAGAAATTAAGAAACCTTCTGAACCAAACACTGCATGGAGACGCCACAGTGTTGAGATCCCTCCTTCCCTCAGCCAATACTGAATACTTATTAGTATGAACTTTGAAGTTAATATATATCATATCAATCAGGTGTTCAGCTGCTAAGTTGTGCACAACATTATGATTAAAATAGATGTGCTTTAACTTACATTAACTAATGTCAAATACACATTGTACCAACTATAAGACAAAAGTAAATATATTGTTGCTGGTTCTTATTAGAAATATGTATGCATGGATGCATGATTTGACAAAAGTGATGTCCTGCTAGATATAATTATAGGATTCTGCATTAATAGAAAAGTAGTATGTATGTCCATTTTACAAAAATCATGTTATTATCTAAGCCTTGAATACTACCCACATCAATATTCAATAGAAATACACTAACCAGCTATATTATTTATAATCCTGGAGTGCAAAGTCTACATGCAATAGCCCCTCAATATATCACATCAAAATGTATATAACTATCTCCAGATACAGTTTGTACATTCCTGCTTGTGAGTGTGTAAGTAAACTGTTTTATTAATGAGTTTTAGACAGGTTAAAGCAATTCTGGATGTTTTTGAATGTGTATATGCATAAAGATTATCCAACAAGACATGTGTGTGCATGTATGCATGGATATTTGCATGTAGTATGTTTGTATATATGTGTATGTAGGTATGGGCATGTATGTATGTGTGTATGTGTGTATGTATGTATGTATGTATGTATGTATGTATGTATGTATGTACTATTCATATGCATTTGCATATTTCTTATATATATATTTGGTATAAGCATGTGTGACAAAAAGCATAGGTGTGGTTGTATTGTATGGATATGTGCCAATTATAGAAAGTTGTATAATGCCCCACCAGCATATTTTCATGTCTAGTATGTGAAATGAATGCATGAACATTGCAATATAGATTTAAATTAAGTATATATATATGCATGATGGTTCTCCAACAATACAAAGATAGACATAAATCATGTATCAATAACACCTAAAATAATTCAAAATAGTCATATCCATATCATGACCAACATATAATGCATGACATGTGTGTAAGTATGTACATGTATGCATGGATGCATGTATCATTGCATATGTATATGTGTGTGCTATTCATATACATGACAATATATTTTACATATGTTTTAGAATGAGCATGTGTGTCAAAATGCATATGACTGGTTGTATATGTGCACAATGATGAAAGTTGTATAATGCTGCATCTGCTATTTTCATGTCTAGTATGTGAAATGTATGAATGAACACTGTAATGTAGATTTGAAATAATTACACAAAACCAAAACTTTCCATATACATGAATACTTTCATTAAATGTATATGTATCTATTTTCATGTCCTGTATGTGAGGTGTATGAATGAACTCTGCAATGTAGATTTGACATAATCATAAACATTTAAAGTTTATACACATACATATGCACATACTCTGCATTTTGATTCATATGTTACATTCCACTTGGAATGCCTGAGCATGATTGTGTCATAATGAATAGATAATATGTTTAATATCTGTTACTACATTGTTTTTGTCATGTTATTACTATACAATCACAAACTTTCTATATGGGGAATATAGCTTTTTAAATTTTTCCCAAGGTAAACTATACCCACATAACATGTGCACATAATTGTAATAAAGGTATTTATGTGTGTGTGTGTGTGTGTGTGTGTGTGTGTGTGTGTGTGTGTGTGTGTGTGTGTGTGTGTACAAATAGCAGTTAATGCTGTACTTTTCGGTTACATGTAACAATGTTTTAAATTACATGTGTAAATGTATTATATGATTTCTTGATTTGAAACCACTTTCCTAAATATCAGTTTAGAGTAAACAAAGGTAAAAATACGATGCTTAAAAATATATGGAGATATACAAATAAAACTTACCATTCAAAACCCGTCACCCCAAAAGGTTATCCTCCGTAAAAAAAATAAGTATCCTGACAATGAAAACTGTTCACCTGAAATGTATCATCTTAAATGCAAACCACAACATCAACGCATGGTATGCACGTGTTCTTGAAGAAACACACACGCACGTAAAACACGAGCCCTCACCTCTTACAAGCGGCTCACTGTAAAAATCAATATTGCATCCTCACGGTCTCTCCTTCATGACCAATGTTTTTCTCCCATTCTATGTATATATTTATTCTTCTCTCGTTCTCTTTCTATTTGTGTTACTCTTTCGCTTACAATGGTACATGTACATACATTTACTCGATTAGAATACATCGCTATACTGTAAATGAACGGTAGTCTGAAAATTGTCACCTCAAATTGCCAAGGACTTAATAACAAGAAAAAACGCTTGGAGGTATTTTCAAATCTTAAACGAAAGAAGGCAGAAATATACTGTCTCCAAGACACCCATTTCACGCCAGACCTTGAAAAACATATCAAAATTGAATGGGGCTCAACACAATGCTATTTTAGTTCTTATAAGAGCAATGCACGTGGCGCGCGTAGCAATCATATTTAGCGAAGAAATTGCTATTAAATTGTTAGACAAAAAACAAGATGAAAACAATGGAAACTATCTCGCTATAAAATTTGAAATATACGAGAAAACATTTACTTTGATAACTTTATATGGGCCAAATACGGACACCCCTTCCTTCTATGAACATGTATTCAAAATTGTTGCAGAATTCGACTCTGACCATTATTCGATCTGTGGAGATTGGAACCTAGTCCAGAACTCAGACATGGATTTATTTAACTATAGAAATATAAATAATCCAAAAGCAAGAGAAGTTATGCTCTCATTTATTGAAGAACACAGTATTATTGATCCATGGCGTCATTTAAATCCAGATAGTAAGCGATACACATGGAGACAGAGTAAACCGATAAAACAATCTAGATTGGATTTCTTTCTATTGTCAAGAGATCTAGAACCGTCTATTGAAAATGCAGATATTGAACCTGCTTATAAATCGGATCATTTAATAAGTTGGGTCAATTTGAAATTAAAGGAAGTCGAAAGAGGAAAAGGTTTTTGGAAATTTAACAATTCACTGCTTTATGAAAAAACATATGTTGAAAAAGTTAAGAATATTGTCAACACAACTAAACAGCAATACCAAATAGGGTCTGATGATAAAGGAAACGCACTATTTGAAATTAACGATCAACTGTTCTTTGAAACTTTACTCATCATGATAAGAGGCTTCACTATTAAATAGTCTTCGGAACGTAAACGAGAGAGGGAAAAGAATGAAAATGAATTAAATAAAACCCTTGTGAATCTAAATAAGAACCTAGACGAGACCAATGACACCATTGATAAGGAAGCTATTCTTAAAGATATTAATGAAGTAAATCTGAAAATGGAGAATATAAATAGTGTAAGAGTCGAAGGTATAATGATGAGATCAAAATGTGAATGGAAAGAAAAGGGAGAAAAACCAACAAAATATTTTTTATCACTAGAGAAAAGAAACTTCATTAATAAGTCTATCTCAAAACTACAAACACAAGATAACAAAATCGTAACTGAGACAAAAGAAATAATCAATGAAGCAAAATACTATTATAATAACATTTACACAAAACATTCATGTACATCAGTTAACTTGGATGAACTCTTCCAAGACTGTGAAGTCCCAAAACTCAATAATTTAGACAAAAACATGTTGGAAGGCGAATTACAATATGACGAAGTTTTAGAATCCCTAAAAAATATGAAAAATGAAAAAAAGTCCTGGTCCATCAGGTTTCACAGTTGAATTTTTCAAATTCTTTTGGTTGGACATCCATCCCTACTTGATTCGATCTTTAAATCTGTCCCACAAAACAGGGGAATTGTCTATCTGTCAAAAACAAGGTCTTATAACATGCATCCCCCCAAAAAATAAACCAAAACAGTTCTTAAGTAATTGGAGGCCTATATCTCTACTAAATGTATCATACAAGATAGCATCAGCTACAATTGCAAATCGGATAAAGAGAGTACTTCCAAAAATAATAAATGAAGACCAACGAGGCTTCATGTCAAATAGATATATAGGAGAATGTACAAGGCAAATTTATGACATCATGGACTATCCAGAGTGTATGGAAATACCTGGTCTACTTTTATTGATTGACTTCGAAAAAGCTTTTGATTCAGTAGATTGGACCTTTATACAAAATGTTCTCGACTATTTCAACTTTGGCCCAGATATTAAAAACTGGATATACACGTTTTACAAAAACATAAAATCAAGTGTTCTTGTGAATGGTTTTTCATCAGGTTTTTTTTAAATAACCCGTGGATGTAGACAAGGCGACCCACTATCGCCATATTTATTTATTATTTGTGCCGAAATTTTAAGCATCATGATACGTAATAATAAAAAAATAAGAGGAATTAAAATAGGGGACAGTGAATACCTCATTACTCAGTTTGCGGACGATAACTCTTTAACTTTAGATGGGTCTGAAGCATGCCTCCAAGCGACACTTCAAACACTGACACAATACGCCTCATTCTCAGGTCTTAAAATCAATACAAGTAAAACACAAGTTATTTGGTTTGGTTCATTAAAACATTCTAAGACGATATTGTGCAAAGATTACAAACTCGACTGGTCAAAAACAGAATTTACAATTCTTGGCATAACTTTCACACACAACTTGGCAGAAATGGTAGAGAGAAATTATAAAGACAAGCTAAAACAGATTAAGATCATTATGAATCAATGGCTTGGAAGAGATATATCGCCACTTGGAAGGATAACAATTTTAAAAAGTCTTATCCTACCTAAACTAAATAACATTTTCTCTATACTCCCAAATCCTAGTGAAGGCATCTTAAAGGATCTTGAAAAACTCTGTTATAATTTCATTTGGAAAGGTAAACCAGATAAAATAAAACGGAAAATAATAACCAGCGATTATAAAGACGGTGGCCTTAGAGCTCCTGATATAAGAAATACAATCTTTTCACAAAAAATAAGTTGGGTTAAAAGACTTTTCAATTCTGATAGCAACTCAAAATTAAAGAAACTTTTTTTTTTAACGTATCTCCAGCATACAGGGAATTTTATCAATATAGTGCAACTACCCTGATCGAAAAGGTGTGTACACCAAGAACAAACGATTTTTGGAAAGACGTCTTAAAAGCATGGGGATGCTTTATTACGCAAAAGGGGTTATTTGCAAAAACCCAATCTGAATTACTCTCTCAGCCAATATGGAATAACGACAACGTAAGAATAAATAACAAGACAATACATTATAAGCACATGTCAAACTCAGGCATTCGTTTCATAAACGACGTAATCAATATAAACGGAAAATTTCTAAATTACATAGAATTAAGTCAAATGTACCAATGCAAAACGAACTTTCTCGAATACGCTGGTATCATCAATGCAATCAAAGTGTATTTAGTCAAACTTCACATTAAAGTAGAGAGAAAACTAGAAATGCCGTTATTCCCATACTTTATTGAAAACATTGCTAGTAAGAAAAAAGGATATCTGACATTTTACGATATATTACAATATTCAGTAAAAACACCGAGTTGGTACAAAAACAGAAACAAATGGGAAAGAGATCTCAAATGCCAAATAAACGAAAGTGAATGGAACACAATAAATAAAATGCCTTTTGTGTGTAATCTCTCTTCGAAAACAATATGGTTTCAATATTCCATAATACATAGAATTCTCCCGACAAATGATCTTTTGTATAAGATGAAGTATAAAGACGAAAATATATGCAGCTTCTGTGAGGAAGAGATAGAAACAATAAGTCATCTCTTTTTCGAATGTCCAATTGTGAAAGATATTTGGAGTAAAGTAAAAGAATGGATAGAGACACGTACGCAAGCAAACATAAATCTATCAAAAAGAAACATCTGTCTTGAATATCCTGAATATAGGAACAGAATACTTAACACGATAATCACAACCATTAAGTACACCATTTTCAAAACAAAACAAAACGGCTTGAAACCAAATTTAACCTACGTTAAAAATGACATTAAGAAAACATACAATATCGACAAATATAACGCTTATTGTACCTGCAACTACTCCAAATTTATGAAATTTTGGTCAAGTTGTCATTTACTATTTGACTAATTAAAAACATCATTCTATCTTTACCTTTGTTCCTTCTTTAACTGAAAACCCTTACAAAACAGAGGGTTTGATTGCTTAAAATTCATGTGTGTTATTGTAATATGTTGAACTCAGAATGTCACTTGTAAATTGTTATGTGTATGTACCACAAAAAGAAATAAATAAATAAAAAAATAAAAAATTATTGACTGGTGATTCGGTCAATACCTGTTTTTAACGATGCGTCCATTGTTCCCAAGTCAATATCGTTTTCTATGGACTGTCATGTGACCGTCTTTGGACCAATCAGAACTTGTGAAAACTTTAGATCATATATATAATAATTATGCCCCTATGTGTAAACCTATATTAAAGAGACACCGCGTCGAAGATAAAAAATGAGATCAGATTTATCTACCCATGCTTATGAGCGTGTCTGCTAACGAGTCACGCTTCACTGTTCACATACAGAATTCGTACCAATTACTTCAATTCAAATTGGGGTATGTGACTTGTTAGCAGACACGTTAATCAGTATAGGTAGATAAAGGTGATCTCATATTTATCCTTGACACAGTGTCCCTTTGATATCATATTTCTATTATATATTATGTGTACGATTAATGTATGTATTAATTATTGCCATTTTAGCTCATCAGACCTGAAAGGCCCGATGGGCTTATGGCATGGCATAGCGTCTTACGTCTGGCGTCCATCCATCCGTCCTTAAACTTTTCGCTTTTTCAACTTCTTCTCACTCTAGAGAGCTGAAATGTTATGTGCAGACTCCTTGGCCAATGGGGATTCTAAATAGTGGGTTTGGTGACCCCGTGACCCCATATTTGGTCACAGGGGTCACAACATTAAAACCCTTTTTTTCATCTTCTTCTCCAGTTTCAAAAGGTCTAGAAAGCTGAAATGTTTTGTGCAGACCCCTAGGCTAATGGAGATTCTACATTATAGATTTGGTGACCCTGTGACCCTAAATAGGGTTACGGTGTCATGACCTTACACAACCTATTTGCATATTCTTGAGGGCTGAACTTTTATGTGCAGACTCCTTGGCCAATGGGGATTCTAAATTGTAGGTTTGGTGACCCCGTGACTCCATATATGGTCACAGGGGTCACAACATTAATAACCTATTTTCATCTTCTTCTCCAGTTCCAAAAGTTCTACGGAGCTGAAATGTTGTGTACAGGCTCATTGGCCAAAATGGATTCTAAATTGTAAATTAAATGACCATGTGACCCAAAATATGGATCACAGGGTCACAACCTAAATAAATGTGCTCTTCACTTCAGATTAACAGAATACGAGAGTTCTAACATGTTCTAATGGTTGTTGAGAAAGAGAAGTTAAGACTTGAAAATAAAGAATTGAGGGTCTAACAACAATTGTGCGTGATACTTATTAATGTAAGACCATCTTTTTGTATCTTTTATCATATTTCATATTAAGTAAATATTAATATTTTATCATTAATCATTTAAAAACTGATGAACTACACAACCAATGGCTCAGTTTTTTCTATCACCCCATAAAAAGACCTAACCCAACTCGGTCGCCTTTTACGACCAGGCTCTGGACGCCCATCCCTGTGTTAATCCAGCACCCGTGGGCCAATTCTGACAAGACCAATGAGCACGGTCTCTGATCCCCCGGTACCCACACGGGGCAAGGCTCGGTGTCAACTATGGCCCTATGCACACGGTGACGACAATAGTTTGACATCATATTGGAGAAGATACATGAATATATAAGTTCGTACTGTATATGTTACCCCGTTTCGTCCTACGATATAACAGAGCAACTATAACACCGCTATTAAAACTCCAATTAAAATCCCAATACTCGCACTTAATATTGTATGTATCGCTTCTACACCGCTACTTGTACAAGTCGGCACATTCCATTCGTTTTGAGCATGTGCCGCTTCCGGCTGAATCAGTAATAATATTATCATTTAAGAATTGACTTCAAAATTTATTAAGTTCATGGAAGTATAAACTTTAAAAAAAACGCTGTGCAAACTGTGTAAATCCACGTAGCAAAGTTTGCACAGCGATTTTTAATAATTAATCTTAATAAATTTTGAAGTCAATTCTTATAAATAAATATACTCGTGCCGGATGTTTTGAAAAGGTTTCAATTCTCCAAATACACAAATTTGTAACAATAAGAGCTGTACTATTTACGCGTATGAAGACACAAGATGCCAAATCAAAACGTCATTGGATTATAAGCCCCGCCTACAACGCGTTCATCAGCCAATGCGTGGCTAAATGTGATGTGACGTCACGAAATTAAGTTTATGCAGGTATGAACTGAATCCCTGAGACAGTCTTCAGCGAATCAGATCCACGCAAAGCAATTACTATTTATTTATTACTTCATAACTTCATTAAAAACATTAAAACCATGAGTATGGTAAGTATTGCACAAACGATCGTTAACACTAACGCCAATTTATGATACGTAGACTACTATTAAACTCATCCCATGGGGAATTTGTCATTTCAAAATCACATGTAAACGTGTCTATAACTCATACTCAGATATTTCTTCTTTTTGCTTCATTTTCGGTACGATCTTTTGGTACTTTTTGTCGGTACGGCACAGTTATCCATAGTTTGGTAGCGTAAACATGAAGCCATTTATTTCTCGCTATGTCAATGCTCGCTGTATGTAGAAATAGATCCCCATTTTGACTTCATAGCACGGATCCTCCTGGACTGCGTTCTTGTCTGCTCGACCCCCGCAGACCAACATGTCAATGGACAGCAATATGAACCTTATCACAGCTGTAAGAAATATTCTTTAGCATGACATACACAATAGTACTTCCTGAAAACCATGGAATCTGTCCCTCATGGCCATCATCCTCAATGCAATATTATAATGATATCTCGTTCCACCACGCGCTTCATTATATTTATATTAATTTGTATCATGATATTATAACAAAGCACCCTTCCTAGTTTCCATTTTACACAACAATATATCACTTAACAACAATTAACTCTACATATATATAGTAACGGTAAGTAGATTGACCATCTGAATAAGTTAGCTCCCTCATCCGACCGCCATTCCAGTCATATATAGAGTTAGTCATTTTAAAATTAACATATTCACCAAAAGTAATAAATATTACACTTTTATTCGATTTTCATTGGTGAAGTACAGCATTTATCGGTTAACATGTTATTCTACTCAGTGAAATAACACTTTCAATCATATGACGTCAACGTAACAATAGAATGACGTCATAGGATGGCCGTGGAAAGGAAGGCGATCTCGGAGGCTCCGTTTATAAAATGAACGTCATTTACCAACTAGGCATGGTTTGTTAAATCTAATAAATGGAACATTTGACATGTCAAGTCAAATACCATGTATATCTCATATCGTGAAGAAGAAATAATATATAGAGGTTATTACCCGAGCAAGTGTGTCATATGACTTTTACGAAACGAGTGTGAATTTTGTATTGCCCGAGCGAGAGCGAGGGTTCTACACAAATTTGCACGAGTTTCGTAAACGTCATATGACACACTTTCGAGTGTAATAATTTCTTTATTACCCATTTTATTCCATTTGATTCGCGTAAAAATAGGCAGGAAACGGCCCACTTCTCTTGCGAAGGCAAGCTACAGTGACGTCACGAGCAATCGTTGTATGACGTCACAGACGACACAAACCGGGAGGTCGCGGTGAGACAATGGTTGCTAGGCAAACGTGATATGTGCACATGTGTTCATATCAATAATATTAACTCGGTTATTTTCAACCATATGGGTAATAAATTAGTATACATTCTACTTCACTCGATGAGATATACATGGTATTCGACGAGAAATGTCAAATATTCTCTATATACCCGTCGGTATGACATCACCACCTACAATCTAATCCCAATATTAGCATATCTGTTTCCACTACATTCAACTTATTAACGTTTCTTTTTCCTCCTCTTTTTAGCATTTGTGTGGATTGTCTTTGCAATTTTATACACTTGCACTCAATCCTTCGATGCATTCTTGCCACGTTCTCATGTTGGTTTAGAAAAGCCCGCCCACTCCATTTAAAAATATGGTAGACAATTTATAACGTTACGCGCAAGAATTCTTTCAACCTCATACACTTCAGATTGACCCATTTGAATATCAGCCCCTTCGTCCGTGATGTCCGGATCATCAGATAATGTCTCCTCCGCTAAAGTGTTCTTGTCCTTAACATCTTCACTAAATGTTAACATCCTTCTTAGATTGCGGCACTTCAACGTTTCCCATAGATGATTTCACAACTATGTAGGCCTATACTATGTTGGACAACTTAATGCCTTTCCTAAGCAAACATCAAACATACATATATCATGAGGTTGTAGCAAAGATAAATTCCTTACAAATTTGATAAATGTTTGTAGGATCGGGCAAAAAGAATCGTATCTTCGAACAATATTTATCCGAGACTATTTAAAGTCAATGGAAATAACACCGTATGAATTTAAGTGGTACGAGTTTATTCTGTTTTAAATAAATTGGAAACATTCACACTTCATTGCCTTCACTAACTATCTATGAACACCAAACAAACTTATACTTAGGTTTATATGTTGTATGAATCTTTGTTATTTGAATGAAGGCGAAATTTCGGCGTAAAAAGGCCTACTAAAATTGTATATACCGTAAATCCTTGAATAATCGCCTGCCTTGAATAATTGCCGGGCCAAGCCATCTTTGAAATAAATAATCGCTTGCCTTGAATAATCGCAGGGTTAATTTTAGCAAATGTAAACAAACTAATTTCTATCTCCTTTTCGAAAATAATTCCCGGCACAAGCATATTTACGCAAAGTTTAACCTCATGACATGCACTTGGTTAACAATATTAATAATCTAAAACATACTGAAATTATGATTTTTTGTTATTATTTAAAATTGTCAGATATATTAGGACTTATTTTATATTAAGGCTTCGAAAAAAAATAATCGTCTTGAATGATCGCTGGGTCAAATCTGGGTCAAATCGCTTGGTCAAATTAATAATCGCCGGGCGATTATTCAAGGACTGACGGTATATCTAGGCCCTATTACAGTGGTTGAAATATCAGAATCAGAAATAAAAAACAATGAGTAAAAATAAAACACGCTAAAATTTGTTCCAAATCATATCATCACTTGTAACAACATATGGTCAATATTGTATGACGTCGCCCATGACACTGCACAACGTTACACTCCTTATATGGCAGTCATAACGTATGATACCATAACGTAGAATACATAACGTAAAATACATCGGGATGTTTTATTGCAACGGAATTTTTTTTGGACGTGTTAGCGCAATTGCTGGTGATTACAAGGAAACTTTACAACTTTACCGAGCTGTAACTATTATTTTTAGCAAGTTTCTATTTTAGATTTTTGTAGGAGACACATAACGTAGAATACAGGCTTAACCATACGTTTTTCTTTTAACGATAGTTCTTTAATTTCTAAAAAAATAATACATTTAATATGACAATTGTTTCTATTTTACTTTTCTTTAATATTCAACACAAATGAATAACTGGATGTATTTAGGTTCACTGCAGATATCATTTATTTCCCAGTTTATTTAAAATACATAACGTAGAATACATGGAAATAGCGACAATAAACATTTGGTATTTTAAGAAATTTGAGAAAAGTGTTAACAGTTCTGCTTGTTGAAAATTCCTTAGTTAAGGTTATTCTATATTTGGACATGTGTTATCGCATCCATGACTTATGGGTCAATCTCAGTTCCTACGTCAACGTGACAGTTCTTGTTGGCGACATTGCTATTTTGACATGTTCCAAGATTACTAAGGCCTCTCTAAAAAATATCAACAGTAAAATGTAACATTTTATCTGTCGTTCGTACTACGAATTCAATTTCCTTTTTCATCGATCTTACATTGCACCATATTAACGGTACATTCATTATTTATAACAACGATTTATAAGGACGACATCATTATTTACTAATTGTGCACTTACATTGAGAATGAGTGTATAGCTAATGTTAACTCCATCTACTAAATCAGTTTCGACTAACTCACCCGTAACTTTGTCATTTAAACCCCGCAGTTGTGGGAATGGTTATGAATGGTTTCAATCTGTTAGCGTGGACTGGAACCTTAGTAATACATTATTGTGTACCCTTTTCAATTGATACGTACACTGTCCCCGGGCTTTGAGTCACATATATACAAAGGACCTGTAAATCCCGGGCCGTGTTCAAGAGAGGTTTCAAAGTAATCGCTCAATTAGCGATTACTTTTAAACCTCTCTTGAACGCGATTGCTCAATGTAGCAAGGCGAGCAAACTTCGATGAATTTGCACT
This sequence comes from Gibbula magus, assembly GCA_936450465.1. Taxonomy (NCBI): domain Eukaryota; kingdom Metazoa; phylum Mollusca; class Gastropoda; order Trochida; family Trochidae; genus Gibbula; species Gibbula magus. The sequence goes on along the minus strand of OW388295.1, from coordinate 29,943,415 downwards.
GTGTCGTTCAAGAGAGAATAAGCGCTACTTGAGCGCTACATTGAGCGATCAATGAGCCATTTAAGCGCTCGCTGTTATAGAACGGAGCCCTTAACTTCTTCTTTAAACCCGGTTGTTCAACTGCTCTCCTGTCTAACCATACTTTGTCTCCGATATCATAACTCGGTAACTTGGAACCATTATCATAATATGCCTTGCTCTGTCATGAGACTTAATAAAATTATCTTCACCTACTTCCCTAGTAACAAATCCGAAATAGCTTCAACTCTCTGTTGTATAATTTGTAGAAGCCCAAGTGCAATACCTAATTCTAAGGCCACTGGTAAGTTTGCTTCTTGCTAGAAAATCTGGACTAAAACCTGTACCCTGAGTATGTGGTGTTGAATTGAATTCAATCAATCAAACCTTTATTCCGTATGAAGGCCACCAGGCCCATATACATTTGCAAAGTTCATACATTCAATATATATTCAATATATATACACGCCCATTCAATCGTAACACGTGATATGAAGTAAGAACTTCGTAAATGTGAAAAAAATGGCGACTCGTAGTATACGTGATTACCCCTTTATCAGGTCTGAAGTATATACTTATTCGATTTCAAAGCAAACTTTTCGTACAACAATATAGGACCAAGTACACAAGACAATACCAACATACCAAATAGATAAGAATGTGTCTCATTTAAGCAAAACTTACTTTTGTCCTATTTTCAATCCTATGCTAGAACCTCTCTCAATGCTTAACCAAGTTTTAGGTTTTAGTTCTCTCCTATTACTATCCTATTATCTATAATGTCCTACTCTCCCGCAATTATAACAAGCAACATTATTAGCGGGACATACACTAACATGAGAACTTGTGAACTCACCTTGTCAACAACGAAAATATCTAGGAGTATTCCCACTCCTCTGTCCAGCCTGAGTAGAACGGTGCAATTCCATCCCCCTGGTCCTGTCCGCCACTGTCCTGACATAATGTACCCTTCTGTCCTGCATGCGGACCAAGGCGTTGTTCTTGAGTTGAAGTCCGGGCGTGCTCCCAAAGGTGAGTTGTCAACTTGAAGACCAGTCTCGGAATTCTAGTGCTTACCTCATTTGGCCTCCAGCTATCCCTAGCACCCTGAAACTCGTTAGGATTGATTGTTGATTTTCAAATTTGTTACAATATTTTCAAATAATTGAAAACACTCCTGAACCAGACTGACGTTTGGATCATCATCGGAAATTGTCTCCACCAGCCTATCTGTATACACTACTTCACTAAATTTTGGAGGTTTTTGTATTATTACTAGAGCTTTTATCTTATTAGGTAACCAGTTCACAAAAACTTCCATTATATCGTCCTCCATTGTATTCAACAAAGTCGCTAACCTCGTCAATTGTGCTATATAAGAATCCAGAACCTCACCCGTCTTTAACTTCCTGGCCTGAAAGTCTTTTAAAGGTGTCCAAAACTGTATAAACTTTTCTTTGAACTTCTGTTCTAGACTACAGAAACCATCGAAATTATCAAAGTCGAAACTTTGAACACGTTAATATGCACTCTTTCTTAAAAATAGTGGGAAAGCCTTAATTCTATGATAATCCGTCCACCCCTCAGATACTGCATAATGATTAAATTCTTTGGCGCTGCTATGAACGCTTCCATCAAATATTCTGGTACTAAACTGTGTTCGCCCATTGTGTCTCGAACCATCCACTGATTCTGGACTCAGAGACAATTCAATATCTCCAAAATATTAAAAAATTCTATTTTCCTGGCTTACTAAATTCTCTGCCATTTCCGGTACACCTATACCTTGTACCGTATTTATTGATTCAATCCTACTTACTCGTTGAATCTCAGTAGCCAAATTATCTTTCAAAATCTCACCAACAATTGTTCTGTTTAAGTTTTCTAGTTCACCCCGAGGAGATATAAATTCTGTATCACCTTCACTATCCGATACTTCACTGAAAACATACTCTCTTATTCATCAACTTCAACTTCATGCACCCTCTCGTTACATGGCGTCAACTTTTCAATATCAGATTCTGCTTTTCCCTGACCTTCATAACTGGACTTCCTCAAAACTAACTTCAGGCGATACCATATAATTACATTCCTTTCGGAAGATAGTCCCTTCCAACGTCTTTACAAACTACCTTCATTTAAATCATCCACCTGTAAACTAGTTTTTTTTTTATCTAGTACTACCCGAAGGACCATTGGCACTCACTGCTTCATAATAAATACATATATTATTTAATCAACACTATCCATATCCAAGGCGTTATTCATTCCTATCTCGTTATCAACTATTGCTTGAAAATTTAATACCTTTTGCTTAAAGTCATATAACTCTCGAATGGTTTCCTGCACTTATCACTTGTGTTTGGTGTAATTCCTTTACTTTCTGTGTTAAACTTTCTATTAATATTTCCAATTTCATTAATAATTCAGCGCACCTGATATCGATGCCATATTCATATGAAAAACTAGGCATTTTACAAAAATATCTGTTGAATCCTTGCCATTATCTGACCCTCCTAACCTACAAATATCAATGATGAAAAATATATTCCCATAGCTTAAAATTTTGGGGAAAAATCCGGCATTTAACACCATGTTGTATTGAGGGTGACATATGTGAACATATTATAAATACTCCCTGCTCTCGGGATACATAATTACTTCCTACTCGCTTTGCTTATTGCCAGGTACCATTTAGTCCAGAAACCTTTACTCAAGATATCACTTTTCTATTATAAGATACAAGACATTTTCACATTTTAATATAAAAACACTTAGAAGCATGTTTTCATCACTATAAGAACAGCCATCCTATCCGATACAAAAACAATCATTCTAACCCTAAATATATTACCACCTCGGTTCCATCCTGACTTGAGTTCCCACACTGGATCCCTAGCGTCCAAAAGAGGCTTTTTGTTACTGTCGACTCCGGCCTGGCTCTGAACACTCTGCACAATGTCTTAATGTTCGCCCATGCCTTTCGTGTATGCTACAGGTTAATCTTTGCCGAAGCTTAGCCAATCAGATACTCTCATTCTGACCTTTAACCTGTAGTTCAACCTTCCTTCTGGCAGCTAATCATGATTCTATATGACATAAAACCCCGTAAAACTAATGACCATTGTATGTGTTCCCATCTCTACTCTTTTTAATTGATACGTCCTTCTCAGGCTATATTTAGTATTGTTCCCCACTTAAAGGGGCAGTAGCACGTTTTTTTCGCTCAAATAAGTCGATGAAATTTATTTGAAAATCAAGTTCGCCCATAGTAAAACACCCTTCTCTCTTCGGAAAATAAAGTTAAAAATGAGTGTACATGGCTCAGTAAAGCCATTGGAATCGTTTTTGTCATTCGAAATTATAAAATGTGTTCACAATAAAATGGCCGCCATACAATTTTTACTTTATACGCAATACGCAATGTTTTACCCTCTAAAGTAATTATCAATGACATAAACTATCATTATAAATGGGAAATTTGAAAAAATAAAATTTGCAAAAAACGTACTACTGCCCCTTTAAAACCTGACATCGACCCCTCTCTAATGATATATAATCACATTACAGGCCAACAACTACCTACAATCCTTTCCAAAGTAGACATCTGTCAGTCCTCGATCCTAATACATATATCTTATCTTATTACTCATTCTCTACTGTGCCAGATTGTTTTTATACCAAAATGGTTTTGATTAAAATTTGAATAAACTATTCCCTCCACTGTCAAAACCAATTATTATCACTATCTCAATGTTTACCCACATAATCAATTTCAAAGTACATGTTATACCTCCCGCAAAATCATCTTACTTTTAACCGAAATGTTTATCCAAAGTAACAACAAAAAAGGCAAAAGGAAGATTGCCAAGCTAATCTCAGTTGAGTCAGCTGTATATACATTGATAGGTAAATAAGATTGAAGTGATGAAGTTACGGGGACTTCAGATGGTGTCCGAGCGACGTCATTTTATCCGTATCTAAATAGACGTCGCCATCGGGCTCCAACAAAACTCACACCTGTTTATATGTTCAGCTTATTCACAAGATAAATCAGCTGCGAACCATAGATGGTTATCATCTACCACTGTACCTGAATGTTCCTAAAATGTGTAAAATGCAGAATAAACTGTGGTGAATGTTAATGAAGGAAAGTTTAAAAGATTACCTGGATTTATGTCACAGAGATGAAGTGAATTCCGATGTAAAGCTGCTTCAAGAGTTGCTTTCAAGACAACTGTTCTTCTCATTTGACTACAATTCTAAAAGCTAAGAAACCTGACCAATAACATGATTAAATAAGTTAAACTTTTGTATATTGCTCTACACGAAAATACTCTGTTTTAACCCATCACCATTTTGACATATTGTACATTATGAGTGATATTTAACATGTGCTCTAATACCAAAGGTGTCTTTTCGAGAATATAGTGAAGCTGAAGTTGAAGTGAAGTTGAAGTATAAAAACCTTGTAACTAAAAAATCTTATGACCGAATCATTTTCGTTGATTTCTCATCAACGTATAATACAATTTATCTTCAGCTCCTTGTCCGTAAACTCATCAAAATGATTGCCATTACCTCCATATTAATAAAATGAATAAGTAATATTGTGACCAACAGGACACAGTTTGTTCATGTCAACAAGTTTCAGTCTTCAACTGTTACTAACAACACTGGGGTTTCTCAGGAATGCGTTCTGTCACCTTTATTTTTACATATACACCGAGAGGTGAAGAATGGTTGTTTCGGCCAACGACTTGTTAAAGACTGAACGAAGGTGATTCATCACCACCGCCAAATCACACTCATGAGGTGTTGATTCTTGGCATTCATCAACCTGCTGGTAAGTCCTAATGATCCCTTCAGCACAGATATGTCGATACCCAGCTCCCGCTTGCAAAGGACGGATTTAAGGATCGAAAATAAGGTGGCCGAATGAGGTAGGAGTGGTTGACCTCAGCCGCCATTTGTTCGAGTCCCTCTTCGGCCGTACAAACACTAGAGAATAAAAGCTGGAAGTTAGGTTCAGGAATGGGTGTTTGACCACCGCCCCCTTGGAGATGAGAAAATCAATCTGCTCCAGCGTCAAGGCGAGCCGTCCTGGTGGCGGATGCTCTATGCTCTAGACCCTTGTCCACATACTCATCTAAATCCAACTGCCGCCAGTTGGGCACTAACCGGGAGAGAAGGACCCCTATGGGACCATCCAAAGCATCCACTGTCATTGAACATCCGGAAGGTGCCAAAACATTTCCTAGCCCTCTTCCCTCGCTCTTGTTGACCATTGGGAGTATGTTTCGATCTGGGGCCTGTCTGGAACCCTTGTTTCTCGACTCCCCTGTCGAAAGAACACAGCGCTTTGTGAGGTAGGTGGCCCGCTCCTCCTCATCTTCAGAGTGGACGATGCAGTACGAGATCGCTCCGATGCCAGACGGTTAGTCAATCTTCCCATCACACAACGTCGAAGAGGAGGGGGAAACCGTCCTGAGACGACTCCGGCGCTGAGCATAACCTGCAGTACTCTCCCTGCAACTGAGCCAAACGCGCGATAAAGGCCTTTGTCTCCGTCGTCCATCCAATCTTGCTTGGCAAAAGCCGTCATGACTTGACAGGCGTGGGCAATGGAGTCGGCCATGGCCAAGATGGACCTGGCCTCCTTGTCGACGGGAATCAGGTGGCTGTCCGACACCGTGTGAGAAACCATGGGTGCAGCCACCGGACGGATGTCGTAATCCAAGGCAGGGTGCGTCGCCGACTGGCAGGAAGTAGCGCAGGCGGTCAGAAAACACCAAGGGTGGCATTAGACGACAGGGCCGGCTCGATGCAGGTGATAGTAGATGAAAATCTTTGTGTTCTGAAAAAAGACAATGTGGCTAATAGACCATCCGGCTAACGGGAAGGTCTCCAACCTCTCCCTGTGAAGAGGAGTCTTTGACCTTCTGCCGCGTGGACCTTAGACCATTCCACGATTGCTGTCCGGCAATGGTTTGTACGTACAAACGTCCACAACGAGCTGGATCAACGGAGGTTTGGAAGGGTCGATGAAATCGACCCCTCCCTTGCGCTGCCCCGTCAAACATAAAACCTGAAATGTTAGAGCGGTCTTGATTGTCATAATCCTAACAACTCCCCGCTATAGTTCACGGTAAATACAGTGAGAGAATAATTCGACTGAAATAAGTCTATTTAAAACAGGACAATATTTTACAAAAATAAATATTTTGTGAATGTTTATTTACGGTACATTCTAGTCAAGTGAAGATGCCTAAGACATTGAAAAACGCATGTTTTGTCGTTATTTCAAACGGAAAGTTCTACTGCGAGTGACGTTCGTTATTGTCTGTCACATACCTCTCGCCTCACCAAGTTTTTCTCGAGTAAAAGAACTACTATGCAACTTATATCAACAATTAATCAAGTTCAGAATGTTAAGGAATATTGAATATGATATTAACACCACAAAAGGTAAACAGTCATTGACTGAAACATCACAACATTGTCATTCACCGTAAGACGTGGAATATAAGGGAGGTAATCACTTTACAAAGGGAGATAATTTCATTTTAAAGGGAGACAATCATGAAAAGTAATTCCGGCCACACGTTAGTCACTGAAGTGAAAATATGAGTTATATTTTCACTGCAGTGAAAATTGATTTTCTACTGCTTATGTGCAAATATGGAACATCTTTTATTATATAATCACATATTTCATTACTAGTTATATATTAAAATAAGATACTAACTGTACAATTAGTTTAGCAAATAGTGAAAGGCATTTAGAATTAAATATCCGTCGTCTTTGTTCAGAGAGTAACCTATCTTGTTGATATTTACAGCTTCAAGGAGTACAAAGACGAATGAAAACACAACTCATGTATATTTAGTTCCTCCAAGTTTCTTCTCATTTCACTTGTTTCACAACGACGTTAAAATCTATGTCGAAACGCCACCTACAGAGAACAGAGAAGGTGTTTGTCCATAAAATGTCTCTTCATCATCTCAACTTCTAGAATGCCAATCAATACAGGACACTATTGAGCTAAATACGTCCTTATATTTTGTTGAAGATCATTGGCCGTAGTGGTGTTCATCTCAACCCCTTCATTTATGGTTGGATAGTGGTTTTCTCATAAGTGGGACATACTTTTAAAAACAGTTGGGTTAGATGAACTGTTTTGTGCGCATTTGCGAATAGGAAAAAAGTCTGACAATGTTTCGCGAGAGTGAAAATGTGAAAACTCTTCCTAACCCGAAGAAGATTATATTTTTTAGAAAGAATTAGTAGAAAAGGAAAATCAGAAAACAGATTCATCAAATGTAAAAGATAGTTTGGTTTGAGATTCGTTGCAATCAAAGGTCAAATAACATACGTGGATTTTAAGGGACAAATTAACCCGTGTGGGGGAATGGAAAAAGGCAATCCTGGACCAGAAGGTATTATCTCTGTGTGATACTCTGATAATGTCGAGGAGCGATTTCAGTCATATGGCGACTCTGATGAGAGGGTCGGATCAAAACCTTTACGAGGTGATGAGTTACGGGATCACGAAGGTCAAGAGACTGAACCCGTCTTACTGCGACAAAATACTATAACTGGATAGGCAGGTCAACTGGGTGGATTACAATTACACAAAATTCATAGAAAACTAACCTCAAATAGAAGTGCTTTCATTTACAAATGACAAAATTGTCAATTATTTTAAGTTTGTAAGTGTTTAATTGGAACTATAAAACATCTTTTATTTCATTGTGAACATGTACAATCACTGTAGCATCACTTGAATGGATCAAATGTAAAACTGACGTAAGTTTACCACGCAGTATGACACGCATTCTTTGGACTATAAGGAAATAATTAATGTTATCAAACATTAATTATACATCAAGAAATGTCAAAATAGCAAGCCACACATAAACGGTCTTATATCACTCTTTCTCCTTTATATAACGGATTGGTCTGAATAAATACTTAAATATCAATGCACATCTTTTCTGTGTCAATGTACTAAATGTACTGTTTTAATGTTGGATGCTTTCTTTGCAGCGTAAGCTTTTTGAAAAGACGGTGAGATGATGATGAATTATGTAAGTAATGTAATATTTTTTTCTGAACACATTACAGTGAACTCAAACTTAAAAACTAAAAGCCCAAGAATTTTGAAAGTGTATGTATAAGAAACTTGGCCATTGTTTATTACATACTGTACATTTGGTGACGAAATAGGTGTCACAGAAGCTTCGCCCTAAAACAATTACTTCTTTTTCCCCTCAATATAAATGCTCTCACAAATGTACAATTTTAAAACGGTATCCTTTTGGAATGCGGTTTCTCAACTGTTTATATGGCGACCATTTGACATCACAAATAGACAAATTTAAATATATCCTCATATTTTTCCGAAACGTAAAGTTCTTGAGAGGGGATTCAAGTGAATGAATGAATGTCAATCTGGGCCCTGAATACGAGCAACTTGCCTCAGTACAATCGCAACAACATACATACATTATTTCGACTCCAGTAATTGTCTATTTAAAAGGCAATACACGGAAGAGACCTTATTTTGTAATATATATAATGTAAAGAGGGGAAACAATGCAGGGGCCTGGCAGACAGACAGAAAGGGATGTTTTGATGAGAATGGTATGGGTTGACAAATCAATGAATGCGATGTTTTGATGAGAATGGTATGGGTTGACAAATCATTGAATGCGATGTTTTGATGAGAATGGTATGGGTTGACAAATCAATGAATGTGATGTTTTGATGAGAATATCAACGATTCTCATATTGAGGAGAATATCATGCCAATACAAGCGAATGGGACATAGATAACTTGCAGTTATGACTTACAGTATGAACCAACTTTAGTTGCACTGTGATAAAATCTTAGTCGTAGCATGTACATGTACATCAAATTTGTGTTCATACTACAGATCGATGCAACAAGTTGTAACTACATATCGCTCAGCGTGAACTAGTCTAAAAAAGTATTTATTCATAAAATATCACCATTTCATCGAATATTGAAAAGGAGACTTTTTGAAATTATATTTCTTATATCTTACAGTCTTCTTTTCAGTATTCGGTGAAATGGTGATATTTCAGAATAAATACTTTTTTTTCGGAATCTAGAGTATAAGACTAAGTATGAACGGGCCTTTAACATTTCCTAAAATGTCAGTCAAAGGTGATGTCTTATATTACCACAATGTGATAATGCCACTTTTAGGTACTAGAAATATTTTAGTATATATCAATTGATGTAGTGCAGTAAAATTTGAAAGTGAATATGGTCAAGAAAAGGATTGAGGATGTCATGCTTTCCAGAGAAACTGCTTACTTCCTTGTGTTGGGGTAGTCTTAAAGTGTCATCAATCGTATTATCATTTGGAAACACCAGAATCTCTTTCTGGAAACCAGGTGCCTGGGTTACTAGCCTAGAATTAGCTTTATTTGCATCTTTTATTCTTATTGCCCATTGATATCCGATGTTTCTCATCAAGCTAAACGAAAAACAAACAGTTACAGAAAGTGTTTTCACGTGTTTTAGAGACAGAAGAGGGTAATATTTAATCAAGTTTGTAGGATGTATTATTTATCACCGAGGTTGTGTAACTAGGAAAAATAACAAAAGTGGCTTTCCTACGGAGGCGAGCGTACATATTTCCTTCGGTTATAGAGCCATGTGTGTAGATTTATCGGAACAATAGCGCTGGATTATCGAGGATGTTATAGAGCGAGCTGTCATAATATTGTATCAACGCACCCAAATGAATTCTCTGGTATAAGTTTTAATAAAAAAAACCTCTAAATAATAAAACCTCTTAGTAATAGGTTTAACATGGGATAACACGACCTTCAATAGTACAAATGTTTGTACTTTTTCGGGCCGAGCCCAATGCAAGATTCGAACCCACAGGAGTAATTAAGGCAACTATCGCCAGCATTGACTGTACCAACAGCTTACCACACGACCATTTCGCCTCGACAAAAATCGAGGTCCAACAATCGATAGTTAAGCTTATTTTACATTCAGTACCCCTCTGATATATGTAAATTGGCGCAGCTCCCAAGGCTGAATACATTAGAAATACATGCTATTTAGATAATGAACAAATATAACATGGCTATATTTGGGTTAACACTACCTTCAAAAGTACAAATACTAAGGTAATAGTTGATCAATCTGACACTGAAGTGTGTGTTTGTCCCTTTTTTCATGGGTTAACCCTTTTTCATAGGTATCAAATTTGACCCAGCACCTGTTGTTTTAAGGGATTATACCGCTTGACTGGTTCAATTACCCTAGATAATAGGGCTGGGTGGATGGGAATATTGCAAGGAGACATGTATCTCCCCAGGACCCCGTCTCGTGTATACAGAAGCTGAGCGAGCACCTGGGCAGGACTCTAGACGAACACACAGTGACACAGATAGCCAAGCTGTGTGACGACAGTGACAGGATGAAGTCTCGTTGTCTGATGAGGGCCACCTCGCAAGGAAATGTGCGCATTTGTAGGGCTACACAGGTGTATTTTAAACCTTCATACCGTGACCAGATTTTTCCACATTGATTATGGCACTGAGACTATGTTAAATGAGAGCCTATGTTGTAGGATATGTTTACATCACGACTGTCCAACTGTCGGTATTTGCTGAGCGGGTTCTATCAATCTTAAGGAACGAGTGTAATAAGCAAAGTATACCATGGCCATGATTATAATGTTCTTGAGGACATTACGCCAAAGTCCACTTTCAAACAGCGGGTTCGTAGAAGAAACGTGACATTATAGCATTATTAATGTCGCAACGTCAAGTAATGACATGACATCTTAGTCCATAACATCTTATGACAAAATGTAATATAATAATAGGTAACGTTTCATATAAATTATGAGCAATATGTCTATGATGTAGTAGTCTTATACATCTCAGATATTAAAGTATTATTTAATATAAGCCTATGACCTTTAAATATGGAATAAACCTTGAAAGTAGATCTGGATTATAGTCAGTAGACTATAATAAGTGTATCTCAGTTTCCATGGCAGCTCTTGTAGGTGGCATTACTAGTTTTATATAATCAAAAGTTCTATAACAAATATAAGGAATAATAAGTTACAGTTTCCTTTCAAATTACTTGTTCAAAATCCTATTGTATCGCTCTTACATAGCACTCTATTAACGTTACATTCATCATAAAACAACCACTTTATAAGGATGACTGAATTATTTACTTATTGTGCACTTTCATTTCGATTCGCTCATACTCGGTTTCGCGACATGACGTTGAAATAGCCCCTCTCGGCCACCATAAGATACAGAATCAGTGAACAATCATTGTTGGTGACTTCTATCATAACTTAGGGCAATGGAATAAAAGCATCCAATGTTTGAAAGGAGTCTACAGATGAATGTCTAAAAGCGATCTATTAATCTTTTGTTTGTTGTTTCTCTCCCCATATCCCTACACACGACTCTTAAGACATTTCTTCCCATGTTAACTCTGTTACAATATTGTTACATTATGTCCGGTTATAAAAAAAATTACCCAAGATCTGAGAAACCTCTTACAACTTCCGCTGACGCAATCCTGCTTTTTCAGATATATATGCAAATAAGTTCATAGAAGAATAAAGCAAAACAAGTATGGTGTATGTGTGATTGTCTGGCAAGACAAGGTCAAAATAATGTAATCAAATAAGTTAGTACCTGTTTCAGAATAGGTTTTTCGTGTTTTTACCTGTAAAGAGACGTTTATGATGGTATCACATGGGAATGTACGAGAGACGAGGTTAAGCAGATGTTTGGCTAGTCGACATCAGTAATTTATTTATTTTCTTATATTTGACTACCGGTATGTTAAAAGGGCGGTAGCACGTTTGTTCGCTGAAATAAGTCAATGAAATGTATTTGAAAAATAATGTCACCAATAGTAAAACTCTCTTCGGTTAAAACATGAGTCTACATGGTTCCGTAAAGCTATGGGAATCGTTTTTGTCATTCGAAATAGTAAAATGTGTTCACATTAAAATGGCGGTCATGCAAGTTTTGCTTTATACGCAACACCATTATTACCATTGCGGATAATTGGTTTGTGTAGTAGGATGTTTTACCCTCTAAAGAAAATATAAATAATGTAAACTTTTGAAATTTGCAAAAATAAAATTGGCAAAAAAACGTGCTACTGCCCTTTTAATTAGAAGTCAACAAAATATTTTTTTTAGCATTTCCGACAGTAGTTTAGTGCATATTTTTGATAGCGGAGTTTAAACCCCAAACCCTTACCTCTTTGATATTCAATGCATGTATAACAGGTTTGCTTGACAAGAAATACATTTGTCGCATGTAGCACGTAGCATTTATATAAGCAGGGTTCAATAATGATTTGTGTGTACATCACCGCCCAATAATCGCTCATTGATCGCTCAATGTAGCGCTCAAGTAGCGCTCATTCTCTCCTGAACGACACGGCGCAAAACCTCAAAGTTCGCTCGCTTTGCTACGTAGCGCTACATTGAGCGATTACTTTGAAACCTCTCTTGAACACGGCCCTGGTTTCGATATTGACCATTTACATTCTGACCTGTTGTGATGATATAACCTGTAAGATAAAGATCACCCGTAACTGACCCTGGTCAGTAGTTTCTCTTCACTGCGTGGAGAAATCATCAAATGCACGTATGTATATGTTATCGCCTTATGGTCTTCAAAAGCATATTGTTTTCAGTTTTCTGATACATATAACTGATTTAGTAAGGTTTCAATCGCTTATTGGTATGTTTACAAGCATGTGCTTGTGTATTTGTTTAGATATTAAAGTATGTTTGTTAACATATCTTTTTAACGATTGTGATATGTTTGGGAATCTTTTTTGGTATTCACGTTACCATATTATGTTTGTATCACACATATGTGGCTAGGTTTATTTCAAATATGTCGTTGTATGTATGTACTGTAAACACTTTGGGTATTTCACTATGTGTCTGTTGATATATTTAAACTATGCATAACCAGGGCATCCTTTCACAAAGCACTAACCTTAGATCAATGTTAAAGAATTAAGGTTAACCTTAGTAAAGGTTGCTTTGTGAAAGGAGTCTCTGATGATTTATATAGGGTGATTGAAGCACATGTTACCCTATCAAGCTGGTCTCTTTGTAAGACTAGTATATCCCTCATCAGCAAACTATTTCCTTTTTACAAACATTTTGATATCACCAAGAACATCAAATCTACAGATATTAAAATAAATGTATTACCCAACAAGGTACGTTGCTTGAATTGTATAATCAATGAGAATATATACATACTACATCTGTCATAGTTTGCTGGTATAATCACAATAAAGTACCATTTAACAGGTAAAAAGTCAATTATTTGTATATTCACAGGGTATTTTGAAACATGATAATATAACAATTGTCACATTCAGTAATGTGTGAGAAGGGACGAAAACAGTTGAAAAAACGAGCTTCGTGAAATTAATAAGCCAACTCGCCTAGGAAATCCTTGTTACTCTGTGGTACTTTTTTATGCAGAAAAGGAAAGGCTGTTAATATGACGGTAAATTCTACTGACGCGTTTCAATCTAAGGCCTACTTGTCTTTAAAACCAAATTTCATCGGATAGTGATATGAAAATTATTTATCATATGTTTTGTAGTTGTCTCTAGCGATTGATGTCATAAGTATGTTTTCCAAAACATAATGTTGTATTTAAAACACTAAAATACTCGATGGCTCTTAAACGCTCAGAGTGGATGTTAAAGGTACATCCATTGTGTTGTTGGGGGTCAAATATTCCAAACGTTATAAATGGTGTTATTTCATCGAGAAGTACTGACTGTTACCGAAAACTACCATTTTGATGATAGTAGACTTAGCATTTTGATGATATAAAGGTAAAAGTAGTGATTTCTGATCGAAAACCAGACAATGCACAGCGTCAATGAGTCAAACGTAATTTTGGAATCTTATTTATAACAGATAAAAAGAAAAAATTAAGTTGATAATGTTTAATAGGTCCCATAACTACTGTGCATGTAAATGGGACGTGCAGTTTCGGTTTCTGCACATGCATAATTATGTAACTCAATTTTAATTGGAAACTAGTTATTATGATATATTTGGCGATTGGGGATAAATATGCAAGCTGGGTGAATTTATTTGTGTTGTAGACAACACATGTCGTGAGTTGGTACGTATAAAAGCCAAATAAAATTTTATGAAACACAATGGATGGCATGATAGCATTGTCATCTTGCTGTCTAACCTCTCCAAATTGCATGAGACCAAGCAAACAGATCCCACCATTATAAATCAATACGGATAACCATTTTCTTCTGATACGGCGCGGCTTTGGTCGGGTAATGAGATGTGTTACCCTCTAAACGTAATATATTGTATAAACTTTAATAGATAAATAAACGACACAATTGAGAAAAACAATTATATGGAAAACAATTTTGCTGCACTGACTTAAAACGGAATTGCAATTTTTTTTACAATATGTTGTATTTTTTATTTTATGTAAGCTGACGACATTGACATTGACAGTACCAACATGTACATTTCCACGTGTTCAACGTGCATCACGATTAGTTCATGCTTTGTGTGAGCTGCCTAATATAGACACATTTTTCTAACAAGGACACGGTTTCTTTTACCCTATTATGTTAAACAAACGAAAACTGAAATTGAAACTTAACTTTTGTCAATTCTGTTTGTGGTTTGATGTAGTGTTGAGCTATGGTTCAAGTCAGATGAACCATCGAGCACGTGAAACATGAACATCTCGGCCTTATGATTCACGTGCGCGAGGGTTCTAACTGGCACACCTCGATCTCAGTCGGTAGGAACCACGCAAGCTCAAGACAGTCACGCTGCTTTATTTTAAAATATGAGACAGCATGCCGTCTTGTGAAATATGAAGCTGGCATGCCGTCTTAATTTTAGCATTTTGACACAATGAACTCTCCCTGAATCATTAAGACGGGATACCGTCGAATACGTTTTATAGACGGCATGCCATCGTCATAAGACAATAATTTCATGATAATTTTTAGACGGCATACCGTCTCTTTATAACGAGACGGAAAGCCTTGATGTCCCTGACTGATATCACGAACATGCATGATACGCACATTTTTATTCCGAATTATTCAGCACTAAAGTACATTTCATTGCCCAAAGGACTGAGTGTTTTTTTTATAGAATAAATCAGTTCACACAATGACTTCATCATGGACGGTCCAAGGACAAGTACACTATTCATTCAGGAAAGGTACCTTTACTTTTTTACTCCTTACTTTTTAAAACGTATATTTTAAAAATTCAAGACTAATTTCCATTAAATTGGTTTAATTAATAACAGTTATTGTGTTTGTAATTCACATATTTCCCCATCATTTAAGTTAAGTTGTTTGTTGAACTGTATTTATCAATTTACGAGTTTATCTAGCTATGGTTGCATATTCGCATGTGCATAACGTCTATATTGCACATAAATTATTTCAGGTTACTGCAGCAAGGAAAGTGTACTCAAACTGTCTACGGGAAAGGATTTAGTATATAACGTCGGACGCTGCGGGTAGAGGGTTTTCAGTGAGACACTCCAAAAAGGTAAACTATTTTATATCACTTTCTTCTCTTCTTATTATGTCTATATAACTTCTGAATACTATTTTTTTATATCGTGGGGGTGGGGAGGGCGGGGGGAACAACCTATTACATTTGCAAACATTGGCAACGTGGTTTGTTGCTTGTCACTGTTTCACTTACTCGTGATATACATGAAATACACTTGAACAATCCCAATTGACCTCACATAACTTGCTTTGTTTACATACATGCTTATATTCTTATTTTAGGAATCTCAAGCTCCTGAACATGGAATAACCCCATCGACGGAAGTGACTATTTCCTTTCGGAAAGGGAATACTGCAGTTCATTTATCAATGTAATGAGTGTTTAATTATGTATTATCCCCATAAATAAAACAACCAGTAGGCATTTTCAACAACTTGTACTTCCTTATAAGTATTTATACCCGACTACACGCACTATACAATACAGGTTCAACAAGAGAATTATACAACTTTGTAAAAACATGACATACCTCCAGCATAAACAAACTTAAACAACGCAGACAAAGCTCTAGTGGAAGATTGACACAACGCTCTTACAGTAAGATGCATACAGCCACGAACCAAGATAAACCCGGTAAACTGTATCATAAACAATGGTGTTAAGGCGGGGTTTACACAACGTGCGTTTTTTGGATGCGATGCGTTAAAAATAATCGCATCAGAACGCAACACGTTATTTTCAATGAGTTGTCATACACTACGTCCGTTTTTTTCATGCGTTGCGATGCGAAGCAAATAAAAATAGAACCTGTTCTATTTTATTCGCATCGCATTCAAAATCGCATTGGAATTCCCTATATGACGTCATAATGCGTCATCTGAAGGGGTATTTCCCACCACGTGTAGGCAAAGCAGTCATACAAATAGTATGCCAACATACATATGTACCTCAATATATACAAACATACATTCAGCTGTGTATACATACACACATGTGTACATAAAATCTGTACATACACCCATTGTACACACACCTACAGTAATTACATACATCTATACATATATACATACATAACATATATAACATATGGAACTAATATAAACAATAAAATAATGATATTCGCATTAAAATCGCATGCAAAACGCGTGTAGTGTAAATCACAAAATCGCATGCGTCAACGCAATGCGATTTATTCGGACGTAGTGTAAACCCCGCCTTAACACCACAAGTAAACACGTAACATGATTTAAACAGCTGGCGATTTTCTAACTTGGATTAATTTCGTTTTATCAAGATTTACATTGAGTCCCCACTTCCTACAACAAATATTTAAAACATATAGAGTGACTGTTCATCAGACACTATGAAATCAATATCAAGGTTATATGACATATGAACATAAATGCTTACACCACAGTGAAGATTATTTATCTCATTTGCCAAGCCATTTATATTCATAAAAAAAAACGTTGGGGACATCTTACAATCTTGTCTCAAACCATGGGATACTGAGAATTAGACACTGATGTATTCATTTAAAACGATAACACAGTCATCATATAAGTTCTGAACTGCTTTCAAAATTTCCCCACATATTCCAGTTGACATCAGTTTGCACCACAGGCAATTTCGGCAAACAGTGTCAAATGTTTTTTCTTATGTCCACATAAACCTGAAGTTTTAACTTGAGTCATTGGATGTTCTCGCCGTTTATGTGAAATCGCCACTCAAGGCGGTATAACAAATTAAAGGTGCATCCATTGTGTTTCATAAAATTTTATTTGGCTTAAATACGTTCCAACACGTAATATGTCCTGTTAACAATACAAACAAATTCACTAAGCTTGCATATTCATCCCCAATCGACAAATATATCATAATTACTAGTTTCCAATTAAAATCGAGTAACATCATTATGCATGTACATAAACCGAAAGTGCATGTCCTATTTACATGAACAGTAGTTATATGACCTATTGAACATTATCAACCCAAATTTGTTATTTTATCTGGTTTAAATAAGATTCCAAAATTACGTTTGACTCACTGGCGCGCGCCACACGCAGTGCATTGTCCGGTTTTCGATCAGAAATCGACACTTTTTCCTTCATATCGTCAATATACTAAGTCGAGTATCATCAAAATGGTAGTTTTCGGTAACAGTTGGTACTTCTCGATAAAGTAAGACTATTTATAACGTTTGGCATATTTGACCCCCAACAACACAATGGATGTACCTTTAAGGAAACCACAGGAAAGCTGACCTCAGGAAACACATCCGAGTTGCAAACTTACTCCACCCGCTACAGCAGGGGGTTAAAGTATACCATATATCTACACACAATACATCATTGTGTGTTGCGAAATCAGCTCTGCTGGAAAGCGCTCGTAAAATCACTCTAAGTACAGCGGGTGGCCATATTATATTACGTACATGTGACGTAATCCCATAGACTTACATGTTAAAGGTGTCGGCCTTGGACGCCTAAAATCTTTATTACAAATGTACTGGGAAGCATAATTGTCAGTTTTGGAGAAAGTACCGTTAAGCCTAATCCCTAGCCTGACGGATATGCTTATCAAAACACAAGCGCGATTAATTAATTGAGTTAAGGTATTTAATTAAGAAAACATGATTAGCAGAAATAACACTGATTTCTGCTAACAGATATGAAAGAAATATCGGATATACAAAGTTGTTCATGTGGTCACTTCAATGAAGACGTAGTTCACTTCCTTTTTACTTGTTGGAACTATCAACAACTAAGATCAAATATGTTCTTCTACACTCAGGGATATGACCTTAGGACTGTATTATACGGTAGTGGTTCCCTGAGTATCTCGACTAACAACCGTATTATCGATTCTTTACATCAGCTATCAAGAAAAGTAAACGATTCCCTGAAATAAAATAATTCTGTCGCTGTTTTCCACTTCACAATATGAATCTAAAATTTCAACTGCGCTGCAGCCCATAAATCGTGACCAGGCATACCTAACATACTGTATATTTCAAACATCTTTGTGTTAATATATCATTTTAGTACACAACCATATTGCATTTCACCAAATATGTTATATTATTCCAGCTATATGTACATAATTTCAAAGAGAGGCGTTAATATAAGCCTCCTGGCTTGTTCGCCAATCTGTATTTCTTCTGAAATAAAATACGTTTAAACCACATCAACATGAAAAAATTAAATTCCGCTTGTAAGAGCCAATGCTTTTTGTGAAGACCAGTGCAGAAGGTGACGCAAGCTATGTTATACACTACATACATATGCGCATTTGAATATCATCTAGAATTAAAGACAAGTTATTCCACTACATTTTGGAATAGTTAAAATAAACAATACCAAAAACAGATAAAAATATCTATCATCTGTTTTTGCACACGGCTAACTTATTCATGACACTACAGTGCTCATATTTTGCTTACAATTGACTTATCATATATTCTTTTACAGTATTAAACAGTTATTTCCAACTCTTCACATTTCTTGAGATATTTGCAAAAAAGCTACACTGAAAACGTAAACAAAAATCTCCTCTGCCATTGACAAGCGTACACTTCCGCTCTTAAAAGCAGGCTGCGGCGTACACGTTCACACGGGGTGAACAAGCTACATATTTATCACATGAGAAGTGATATGAGTGAAAGTGACACGAGAAGTGTCTGAATAATCAACTGAGAACTTAATCCTATCTAACTTGTTATTTGTAAGAATTGTTAATTGAGTGCCTTCAGCCATAACGTTTTTGACCATGTACCGCGAAGCCTACGCTCACTGGACCTTGTCGAGTAGCGTTTTAGGCTTCCCGGACCATAACCCATGTTAAATAGCTCTTGCGGGAATAATTTTCATAAATTAAGTAAAAGTTTCCTTGCTGTCATATTTTGCAGACAGACTAGTAATCATCTCAGCTATATCAGGGACTCTATATAAGGTCCCTGGCTATATGTACATAATTACCTGTCATCTATCAGTTGATTAGTTTTCGAATGTCACTTGTTTAAACATCGTATATTCAACTTGTGATTCTAATGTCCGGACCCATTGACGGCCATGTTAAACTTAATCGGTGTGTTGTACATGTGTTGTTTGATAAGAGGTAGATTTCATAATAATTATCAGAAAAAAATATGGAAATTATGTATCTGTAGCGAAGATGATTTCCTAAATTTTGGTACATATTTCAGAATTTATTAACAAACAATAACTCCATGAAAATTATTCCCGCAAGAGCTATTTAACATGTAAGTCTATGGTATTATGTCACATGTTCGTAATAATATGGCCACCCGCTGTACATTGTGATTCAGTAAAACATCTCTCATTTTCATTCTCCGTGACAATGCACAAAATGACATTATGGGTAAACCACATTATAATTAGGAAAAATGCCATGTTTATCCACAGCTGCTACCTCCTTTTAAACCACAATCCTCATTCTCTGAATCTCATTGGTCATTGCATGACAGCTGTGCATTCAATACACACAAAGCAATTAGAATGAACAGTGGTATGACAGGCCATAGAATGGTTAAAATGACTATATTCCACTCATTATTGACGACACATATGTGAAATTGTTTGAAAGCGGATTACCAGCCCAATATGATTACATGTTACATTGTAGCACAGCCCTTGAAGTGCTAATAACTGTACGAATAAAAGCCTATATACAGACTCATTGGTCAACGGGATATATATATATATATATATATATATATATATATATATATATACATGTGTACGTTGTCTATGGTCGTTCATTGTGGGCCGCGGGTCATAACAATCTAGAAACCTTACAAATCTTAAAGGTGCATCTTTCATTCAAAGTAGGCCTACCATTCAAAAAGGTGCATCCGTTGTGTTTCATAAAATTTTATTTGGCTTCAGTAGTTCCAACTCACCATCTGTTCTGTTTACACTACACACAAATGCACTCAGCTTGCATATTCATCCGCAATCGCCATATATTTCATAATATCTATAGTTTCCAATTAAAATCGAGTAACATCACTATGCATGTGCAGAAACCGAAATTTCACGCCCAAGTCATATGCACAGTAGTTATATGATCCATTAAACATTATCAACTAATTTTTTTTATTTTGTCTGTTTTAAATAAGATTCCAAATTAGGCCTACGTTTGACTCATTGGCGAGCTTCAATCGCGATGCATTGTCCGGTTTTCGATCAGAAATCACTACTTTTACCTTCATAACGTCAATCATCCTCGATAATCCAGCGCTATTGTTCCGATAAATCTACACACAAGCGCTGGAAAACAGTAAGGGTAATTATCCTTAACCTAGTTACCTCCCTTCGCAATGACTCAGCGAAACGCTTGCTTTCTAACAACCAATGAGATCACTTGAAATCAAGGGTGAAATAACAAGCACTCTCGTGTCAGGATCTTGGCTTTCGCAGTAGCACAGCACAGCACAGGGATTTTAATCATTTACGTCCACCCGTTTTGATGGACATGAATACACCCTTCTCACGTACAAATTTTATCGTAATCGAGTGAGTGAGCCATGTTTGTTTCTATAAACAACGGTAGTGATGCGTTTTGATTGGTCGAGTTGTTTACGCAGATAGTGTCTGCGTTTCGTTTCTGATTGGATAACATGGACCCAAGGGAGGTAACTAGGTTAGGAATAAATACCCTTACTGTTTTCCAGCGCTTGTGTGTATAGATTTATCGGAACAATAGCGCTGGATTATCGAGGATGAACGTCAATATACTAAGTCCACTATCATCAATATGGTAATTTTCGGTGAAAACAGCATTTAATACGTTTGGAATATGTGACCCCCATCAACACAAACAAACCTACATACGTCTTGCTCAATGTGGATTGTATATTAAGAAAGCTTAATTTAGTCGTTTTCTCCAGAACTAAAAGACCAATTAAGATAGCTGAAATCGTCTGTGTCCTTATTACATCCTTGGTATATGTGTATAAATTGTGTATATGTCAACTGATAATTTAACCGATTTTGAAAAAGGTTTACTCTTCTTTCTGATATATTATTAACGCCTTATAGCTATTAAAGATGAACATCACGTGTTGTGTGTAGGCCTACATGTGAACGATATGCAAACCTCAGAAAAAAGCATATGTGTAATGTAAATTATAGGAATCTGTATGCTCTTGTTACTTCATCAAATATTGAATTGATAAAATCGCAATATTTATGAAACATGTATTTTCATTTTAAAAATAATTATGAACATTTCTGTCACGTGAAGTGTTTATGTCGTCACACTCAATCATACTCTGCCCACATGGCCGAAATACTGAACAAACTGATTTGATTTGATGCCTTAGCTATAAAGTCAATGACTCTAGTACACAGAGGATAGATACGAACTGTTTAGCAAAAGTGCCCTGATAATTTCTAAGTTTACCGATCTGCTGAAGTTTTACGTGCTTACACGGACTTAAAATTGTAAATTACATGATTTAAGTCCGTGGTCCGTGGTGCTTATTAGTGATTGTAATATTGTTTTACACACTGACAGAACATGCAATATTATTTAATACCGTTGATATCTAACGGTGACCATCTTGCCCCCTGCTACTACGGATCTGGGCAGGACAAAGAAAAACGCAGTCCCAAAAGTTGTTAGTTCCGGTTGAATGAGTCGCATCTGCTTTCAAACCGGTCATGTACAATAGTGGCCGCCCTCAATAATGACCCGGGGTCACTTTTCAACGCCTTGGGTCTTTTGTAAACGTTGAATAATTACACAGTCAGGTAATTAATCATCGTTGAAAAAAACCCCGAGGTGTTGAAAAGTGACCCCGGGTCATAATTCAACGTTAAAAAAGTACCCGTCGGGTATGTTTTCAACGCGGGTACGTTTTCAATCTTACACCGGCTAACACATACAGTAGGCCTACATATCGACCGCTTCGCTGCCGATAGTCACTGAACGGTACATCTAGGTGATGCGAGCTGCTGATTCAACGGGATTCAATGGGAGACGGTGATGGCAGGCATATGTTGGATACATACAGTCAGTTGCTCGGAACTTGACGACGTACACCAGGGTAACTAACTATGAATTTGTAACGTTTCTTATCCTGTCATAATTCTATTATTGGTATCAAAACAACATGCATGGTTAGTTCAATATTTCAAAACCCCGTATTTTCCACGTGAATTTACACTGCCAGATTGGTCATTTCATCTGTTTTATTTTGCATCTCTGTCGGAGTCTGTGTTGAAACATGTTAATGACAAAGTAGAGTCACAGGAAACTGAGAATACCGTATTTCCTCTAATAGGGGCCCGGGCCCTTATTAACATGTAATGGCTCTTGTGAAACATATCTAGAAGGGGATGCTCATTATTGCGATATAAACCGGGCCCGTATTAGAGACCCGGCCCTTATTGGAGGCCCGGCTCTTATTCACCGGTACCTTTACCCCCGGCTGCTATTACAGGCCTGGCTCCTATTTGAGGCCCGGCCCCTATTAGAGGAAATACGGTACATAGCAGAGTCAGGACGGCAAATACCGTACAGTCTTCTTATACCGTACGCTTTGAGATGTCCACTGACAGTTACAAAGAGACGGTATGCTGTCTAAAAATTATCATGAAATTATTGTCATATGAAGATAACATGCAGTCTATATGTTGTTTGAAAATAGCTTGCATCATTAGCGTCTGATAGTCAATAGCAACAGTTTAAGAGATGTTTCCATATGTGTAGACAGGAATAAATTCACCATTGATCATTGATGATTTTTTTTATAATGAAGGCCTTCAGTGGTATAGATAATTAACATATTTAATTAAAGACATTAACCCACTCTCAGAGATGTCATTCATGTTGTTTTACAACACTCGTGCCACTCCTTGGAAAAAGATGTAAAAACATTATGACATCCCCGATTGAATATGAATCTCTATATATTCGAAATCTTGTGGAGAATTTGGTTCACCACACCGTATAAACAATGTTAAGATAGTTTACAATTACCAAAACTAAAATATCATCAAAACTTGTAAAACGAAAATGTAGAGCTCTGTTTGCTGACATACTGTCCAAACTTACTTGGCTCTATAACTGATCAGACCTTAAATATAAAAAAAAATATATGAGGCTGAAAACTTACATTTTCCAAATCGACAATGTATATAACCCATAGCCGGCCATATTTGCCAAGACGACTGTAAACTATTTTGGGGGGCCACACCAGATCTAGAACTTATAATCCCCATATGCCAAGCTGTCGACGAAGAAGACGACTTATGATGATTGTTTTACCTGTGGTCCTTGCTTGGGGTCACAGAATCAAACAAATCTACAATTTATAATTCCAATGGCCAAAGAGTCTAAACACAAGATTTCAGATTTCAAGAGTCAGTGTTTCTTAAGAAGTCAAAAAACTTTAAGCTAAAAGACGGAAGGATGGACGACCGTTGGAAACCATGCAATGTCACCGGCCTTTCTTTCGACGGCATGCCGTCTTTCTAAGACAAAAGATATTATACGGCATGCTGTCTTTATAAGACAATATATTAGACGGCATGCCGTCTTTATAAGACAATATGTTTAAGACGGCATGCCATCTTTGTAAGACAATATTTTTCAGACGGCATGCCATCGGAAAACCGTTTGTTTGTAAAGAGACGGAAAGCCGTCATTTATTCATAAAACTATATTTATCATTTAAATTTCAAATAATGATGTCTCCCTTCTGACAATAACGACGGCATGCCGTCCAAATTATTTAAAGATGGTATGCCCTCCTAAAGTATGCTTTTATTAGACGGCATGCTGTCTGATATCACAACATATGCCAAAATATCCCCATTTACTAAAAGAAATGATTCTCTTGATAAAAGAAATGATATACATGTGTTTGCATATCCGTATGCTATAATATCTTATCTTTGAATATGCACTCTTTGAGTTACATGCTTGGCACAGATATTAAGATATATCGATAAAATCACTACCACATGTAGAGGGAAGGGGGAAGGGGGCATTTATTGTTTCCAAAATATTTAGCTTTGTCTGATCCTGTGTTTTCTATATGCTTGAATGAATTGTTAAGCTATCTTATAGTGCAGTCGAAAATCAAGGACGGAAAGCCGACGTGTCCCTGACTGTTCGTACATGTAGTTGCAGGCAGTTTACAAAATGTTGACAGAATTCAAAATTATGAAAATTGAAAGTAATTGTTTTGCCGATATTCAAGTTAATAGATCAAATGCCCTATTGTTAATATCTTTGTCGAAATTTATTTAAATTAACAATTCATAAAAGTACGATATGACTTGACCAATTTTCACCTTTAGAACAGATGATCTCCTAATATCGTACACCTCTCATCATTTTCATTGAAAAGTATGTGAACGTTAAAGACGAAGTAGTATTGTTATTATAATTATTTGAAAACGTGTTTAATTAAAGTACAGGTAATATTTTTTATTATATTATATGAAATTTCAATGCATGTTCGTCTTTATAATAATCCCTGAAATCGGCGTATGATACGTCAATCGGCGTATAATACATCAATCGGCGTATAGAACCATACGTCGATCGACGTATTCTGAAAATTTTGGCCGAATGATTAATGTACGCCGTTTTTCCGAGTATTCGGCAAATGCCTAATCAAACACGCCGTTTAGCACTTTGCCGATTATATGCAACTTTTGACTTGAAACCCTCGAATTATTGACTTTGAAGGCAATAAACATCACCACGGTATAGTTCTAAAGTATTCAAAAGCGAAATAACAACACAAAAACAACCTAAAACTATCTTAAACTCACACGACCAACTTTTTATCGTCTTGTCCTTTCAAAACCGGAAGTTGTACTAGTCGATAAATTAGCATATTTGATTTGCAATTAAAAAATTAGTCAGTTTCGCTTGGAAAGTATGGTGGCCAAGAATTAAATTCTGCAACCATCTTTGCGGAAGTTTGACGTCACCTTTGCATGGATTTTTGCATTGAAATCGCAGTTATGACGTCAAACTTCCGTACGTTAATCATCCGGCCAAAATCTTCAGAATACGTCGATCGACGTATGGTACTATACGCCGATTGATGTATTATACGCCGATTTCAGGGTTTCCCCAACCTGATAATGATTCATACATCTGAATCGATCGGTAACAGGATGACAGCCACACATTTTTACTTTTTCTACTTTGTACATTTTTCCAAATAAAATTTTATGACACATGATCTATGTTTTTATTTTTGTTTAAAAAGTAATAAAACATGGAGTGGAAAATAAATGTCATCGACGATCCAGCTTAATTATGTTAAAAATAATAGAGACAAATGACACTTGGTAGCAGCGAAGATACATGGTGCATGGAGGATTGGCGACGTTGGGACGCAGGTTTGAGATCTTATCAAAATCTTATGATCTTATGTCCAAAAGTGTACGGTATTTGCCGTCCCGACTCTATCCAGAATAGGCTATTGGGTATTCTCCAGGGTAGTTTGGTTTACAACACGAGGGTCGAGTCGACGCATGTGCGTTCACTTTCAAGATGAAATGCCGTCAACTCGACACGAGTGGTCAGTCAGCATTCCGAATTCTCTTGTGCAGAGACCATAAATTAAACTTATGCTCTCTGTCCTAGCTATAAACACATGTAATTTTATAGCTGCAGTTGCTTCGCCAAAATAGGCGACGTCAGGGTGTCAAAGAGCCTATTTTGAATTACATATCTATTTCCATTTTAAAGTTTAATTCATATTTTTTAGTTGTTCTCACAAAATCGGGGAGGACATTCTTTAGGTAACCGTTCTCGGCCTTTGATTTGCCTTGACACTCGAATCGGCAAATCAATTTCAAGTACAGTACTAGCTGCAGAACTGTAGCTATATAACCTCTTCCCCCAGTATCATCGTGTTTATAAAGATAGATATGTAATTCATATCTTTGTTATTATTATTAAGAAAAACAATTACATGCATGTGTTAATAGTTTAGGCGATTTTATGAAAATTTTAGAGTCAACGTTGGGGTCATTTCCGCGGCTTTAAATAGGCTAGAAACGTCTGCTTGTCCTATAGGTGTGCAAATTTTGAAATTACCTTGACTTTATGAATATATAATTCTCTTTAAGATTGATGAATCAATATCTTTTGTTATGAATTGAATCGGTGCATTTTATAGATACAAACAAATGTTTGCTTCATTCAAACATGTTATTCATTTGTGTTTTGAAATCAAAGGTGTGCATGTTTGTGCCTATACTTTGTGTGAGCTATCCTTTAACAGCATTTTAAATGCGTTTAATTTAATGAACCTCCTATCTTAATTAGCAATTAATAGCACAGTGGATCTTTCGATTGCTGTTTTTGACAATATTTTCAAAATCCAAAATCTAGATATTTGCAATCATGTACCGTTTAAATACGATATGGTGAGCTTATATTCCAAACTTTAGCGAAATCGGTTAAGAAATAAAGATTTGAGATAAATATCCCCGCTATTGATATAAAGACACAAGTGTATATCAATGACGGGCCTGTTTGTCTAATAGTCATCAATTTGTGTGACCTTTGGTTTATATGATAAACTAACTTAGACTATAAAGCATGCAAAAGGCGTATGTACAGAGCCAATGGCTATACATGTATTTGTTTAGATAGATCTTCAATCTTAGTTATTCAACCATGCAATTCCTAATCAGCTACATAGCCAGTGGCTCTATTTTTCTTTTACTAATATTGATAACATAGCTTTCAATTGATATCTATGTTGGAAAAATGGCGTTGAAGGAAAACATATGGAAAGCTACATGTATATTGTCTGGTTAACAAATTCTTTATTGTGAACATCCAAGACGTACATGAGTATACTGAAAAAAGGGGGTTCACATACTGAAACGAGGGTATCACCTTTGGAGTCCACCAAATGTACAGGCAACATGTTTTCATACTGAATTTCTAAGCGAGACAATTGCTGTATATTAAATGCCTAAAGTGATCTACAGTGGATGCTAGATAATCAGTGATAGGATATAGCCCCAGGTGAAAACTACAAGAGACATTGTCATGTTGTAATTTGAGTGAATAACTTGAAAATATTGGTAGATGAAATACATATATCAATTAATACTTATCTGCAGCAGTTTGAATTAATTAATTGATTCTGTGGTTAAATTTTAGTTAAAATATATATATTTGTTTAATGAAGACAGGGGTAAGAAAAGAAATTTACACCAACATGATCCCTACCATGTTTAAAATGTTGTAAATGTGTGCAGAATAAGGCACATTTATTAATTTTCACATATAATATGTATTATATGTCGATAAACAGTTCTTTCATAAAAAATAACTTTTGAAGAAATTTAAAATTTAAAAATTTCATTTTTAGCTCATCTGGCGTGAAAGGCCCGATGGGCTTTAAGTTATGGCATGGCATGGTGTCCGTCTGTAAACTTTTTGCATTTTCATCTTCTTCTCCAGAGCCACTTGGTCTAGGGAGCTTTAATTTTGTGTGCAGACTAAATTCTAAATTGTAAATTACATGACCCCGTGACCTCAAATGGGGTCACTGGGGTCACAACCCCAAAAACCTATTTTCATCTTCTTCTCCAGTTCCAAATGGTCTAGAGAGCTGAAATGTTGTGTGCAGACTCCTTGGCTAATTGGGATTCTAAATTGTAGATTTCATGACCCCGTGACCTAAAATATAGGTCACAGACGTCATGACCTGAAAAGTTATTTCATCGAGAGATTGTATGTGCTATTTAAGGGAGGTAATTTAAAGGAAACAACAGTAATGAATTAAATCTTCAAGTGTGAATTTATTTGTAGGGAATTTTATCTCTGGCCTCAGAGAAATATCTGAGGGGCAAGGACCTTAAGACCTATTTCATCTTCTCCATTTAAAGTGCTTCCTTTGTGTTATAGCCTATATAGGCCTACCTCTCACCTAGAAGTTGACATTTTGAATTAGTTAATGTATATAAAGCCTGATGAGCTACAGAGCTCATGGCTCTATTTTTTTTAAAATAATTAAAAACACGTGTACATGTATTAGTATTATTTGACTGCTGACTAAACACCTGTACTTTTCAGTTTTAGATTATGACAACATCAACAGTTTTTTTGTACTTTCTTTTGCCTGGCAGTTTATAAAACGCTCAAAAACATTCACAGGTAAAGACGCAGACGCGTTTTAAGTGCTAAACCTCCTTTATTCAAAATAATTTATTTTGTCAAATGTTTCTTTATCTTTCATAACTCTTTTTGTCGTCGCAAAGAAAATATATTACAGTCCGACCCATCGTCATGGCTGTCAAAATCAATGTCATTTTAACCTCTAAATATGATCAATATCTCAACAACTAACAAAAATCAATTTCAAAGTAGCAATATTCAAAACAATTAAAATTTTTTTAATCTTAATCTAATGGAATTTGCCACCTGGCTCATACAAAACTCGCACCTGTTCATATGTTTAACTAACGCATAGATAAATCAGCAGCGAACCATGGATTGGTATCGTGTACTTACATACCTAAATGTTTCTGAACTGGTATACAATACAGAATAAACTTTAATGAAATGTTAAAGGGGAAGCAGCACGTTTTTTGAAAATTTTATTTTTAGCTCATCAGGCCTGAAAGGCCCGATGGGCTTATGGCATGGCATGGTGTCCGGCTTCCGGCGTCCTTCCAACCGTCCGTCCGTCAATCCGTTCGTCTATCCGTCAGTAAACTTTTCCATTTTTTCGACTTCTTCTCCAGATCCAATGCCTCCACAGAGCTGAATTTTTATGTGCAGACTCCTTGGCCAATTGGGATTCTAAATTGTAGATTTTGTGACCCCATGACCCCAAATGGGGTCACATGGGTAACATGCTTAAAAACCTATATTCATCTTCTTCTCCAGATCCAAAAGCTCTAGAGAGCTGAAAAGTTGTGCGCAGTCTCCTTGGCTAATGGGGATTCTAAATTGTAGATTTTATACCCCAAATGGGGTCACAGGGGTCACAACCTTAAAAACCTATTTTCATCTTCTCATCCAGTGCCAAAAGGCCTAGAGTGTTTAAAAGTTTTGTGCAGTCTCCTTGGCTAATGGGGATTCTAAATTGTAGATTTCGTGACCCCATGACCCCAAATGGGGTCACGGGGGTCACATGCTTAAAAACCTATGTTCATCTTCTTCTCCAGTTCTGAAAGGTCTAGAGAGCTGAAAAGTTGTGTGCAGACTCCTTGGCCAATGGCAGGGTTCGAAATTAGCACTAGTCCGGTAGCCCATGGCTAGTGAAAAAGAAGCTGGGTTAGTAGAGTGTAAAAACTGGTAGTCCGAAGGACTAGTTAAAATTTGAGGTGAAATGATCATAGAGATGTATTTGGCTAGCGAGAATAAGTCTGGACTAGTACTTTTAGAAATGCACTAGTCCGAATGGCTACCGCATTGAAAAGGTAAATTTCGACCCCTGCAATGGGGATTCTAAATAGTAGATTTCGTAATATCGCGACCCCAAATGGGGTCACATGGGTCGCATCCTTAAAAACCTATTTTCATCTTCTTCTCCAGTGCCAAAAGGTCTAGAGTGTTGAAAAGTAGTATGCAGACTGCTTGGCTAATGGGGATTCTAAATTGTAGATTTGGTGACCCCGTGACCTCAAATGGGGTCACAGGGGTCACAACCTTAAAAACCTATTTTCATCCCATTCTCCAGTTCCAAAAGGTCTAGAGAGCTGTTCCTGCGACCCCAAATATAGGTCAGAGACGTCATGACCTGAAAAGTTATTTTATCCCCCCCCCCCCCCCCCCCGGGTCACAACCTATAAAAAATACCATTGTAGCAAAAAGTGAACAGTACAGAATAAAGCTACTTCTGTGATATGTTGACTTTATCATTTTCTTTTTCATGTAAATTTCATAAAAAGCTACTTCTGTGTTCTTGTTGATTTTACTATTTTATATTTCCACTGGTGATATTTTGGAAAAAGTTAAATTTTCTTTCCTTTCAGCCATAAACTGCTGTATATCCTTCACTGTGCTTACAGGGGTGTGCTTCCATGTACCTGTTGTTTCAAGTCACTCGAATGAATCATTATGATGGATTAATTTCCAAAATAAAGTTCAAATCAGTGCTAATGGCAGTAGTGTATTATGTTACCCCTACCTTTTTAAGTTACTATTATTCCTACTTTTACTTAAACCACCTTTTTTACACGAGGACTTGTCCTACCCTTTTCACAAACAGTTTAATCTTACCAATAACATTTCATAGCTTATTAATACCTAGGTATGCAGACACCTCTCTCCATAAGTAAAATAAAAATGTCAAACTTTCACAGTCGGGGGTATTAGTGAGCCACAGACATTAATTTTCAAATACATTTCATCAACTTTTTTCAGCGAAATAACCTGCTACTGAAGGAGAGATTACAGGTGAGATGACTTCCGATTTAACTCTGCTTTTAAGAGTCACTCACTCACTCACTCACTCACTCACTCACTCGAGTGTTCAGTATATACAACAACCATTGTACAGTACTCATTTAGCTCATCGGAATGGTCAATCGGACGTCATCTGTCGTCCGTAATTTTTTAACATTTTCTACTTTGCTGTTCCACTGACGCTGAATTTTGTAGGGACATACCTTGCACCTATAGGATCAAAGTTTGTACATTTGACCTCGACCCCCTTTCAGATATGGGCGTGCCAGGTATTTTCAATAAAACCTTTAAACGACTTCTTTTCCGAAACCAATTGACACATGAGGCTGGAATTTTCCGAATGCGATCTTTTTGACATTGAACATAAAGTTTGTTTATTTAAACTTTATCCCCGCCAAATATAGGCGTGGTATGGTATCACCCTTAAATCTTTGAAGGACAGTAATGATTAGGGCGATAAAATGTCGAAGGTTGTCAATATAGTTATGTTAATTATAAGAATTCACCCAATTTAATCACTGTAGCCCAAGAAATAAGCAATATATAGCTTATACAGTCATTAGTCAAGTAACTTTCTCTTTCAGTGCGCTACAGCTAAGCCAGCCTTAGCAACAAGCCAAATCTGACCTTCGTGTGACCTCGTAATGGACCAGTGGATATTTATTATTAATTAGAGATCAGCATAGTATAGTCATTACTGTGTTGTAATTGGGGTTGGGGGGGTTTGGGGTGGATATTTGGGGTTCACTTCATTATGTGACGTTGGGAAGAGTAGGTATAGTGAATGTAGAGGTCACACCTTAACAATCTACCTGTTACGTGTTCATGAGAATGCAAATGATTATGATTTGTAAATTTTGTGACTGCCCACACCATAATAAAGACCACATGGATATTGCCTTATTATTTAATATGTTAGTCTTTGCCTTAGAGATAATGAATATTGCAATACCCGATGAGCTACAGAGCCTATTGTTATACTATATATCCCACCAGAATAAAGATCACTCAAACAAAAGGATTTAAAACAATGCTTTATTAGTGGCATAGCGATAGGGATGAAACCTGTAATGTCACTGTGATATTGCAGTGAAACCCACAGGCGGAGGCTTGACCGAACACACGAAACCATATACATGGTCTGAATAAGTACTGAATAAATGCACAACTCTTCTGTTTCAAGGTTCTGTTTAATATTGGATGTTTTCTTTGCAGCAAAGGCCTATTGAAGGACGATGAGATGATGTGACAATGAATTATGTAAGTAACTTAATCTTTTTTCGTCACACTTGACAATTAACATACTATAAATGAAAACTGTTACCTATGAGAAAACTATGTATTATAATGTCCAAACAATAAACACATCACCAGCAATATTCGATTATGTCTGATATATAGTTGTTAACAGTCCAGACAGAGAAGAGACAATCTTAAATAATTACCTCAGTCGTGTTTCTCAATGTCCTGGTATGTGGAAAGTTAATTTAATCCAACAATATCTGACAGTGTTACCTTAGCGCAAAGTATATCACTCTGTGTCTCCACCCATAGGATTGAAATGATCTAAAGTAAGAAGTATATTTTCATTCACATCTCGGTGAGTATCTCCAAGAGGATTGTCATTTGAAAACTGAAGAAATCGTAAAGACTGCAAGTCATATGGGGAATTGTCTTAAAGAGGCAGTAGCATGTTTTTTGCAAAATTTATTTTTTCAAATTTCTTATTTATAATGATAGTATGTGTCATTTAAATTTACTTTAGAGGGTATAATATCTTATTACACAAAGCAATTATCCTTAGTAGTAATAACGGTGTTGCGTATAAAGCAAAATTTGCATGGCGGCCATTTTATTGTGAACACATTAAATGATTTTTTTTATTTCGAATGACAAGAAACAATTCCAATGGCTTTTCTTAGCCATGTACACTCATTTATAACTTGGTTTTACGAAAAGAGAACAGTGTTTTACGTTTGGTGAAATTATTTTTCAAATACATTTCATCGACTTTTTTGAGAGGAAAAACGTGCTACTGCCCCTTTAAAAGCTTAGTACATAAATTAACTAGACATCTGGAATCTATTTATTTATTTAATTCATTTCTCGCTGCGTCGCTAGGATGAACCAACCTGAACAGGATGAGATTCATATTAACTTGGCAAATTAATTATATGTGAATATTTGATTTACCTAATAACGGCTTAAAGTGTCATTCTATATACTATATCTTTTGCATTAGTTGCACATTTAACTACGATTGCAAATTCGTTCTGTTATATTTGATGCTTACAACGTTTTGCAAGTTGGGGATATAGACTAGCCACTGAAAACTACATACTGTACTTTTGGTAACATGCATCAGACTTCTTATATGGTTAGAGCAGCTTCGCCCTAATAATGTTTTAAAGGTGTTAAAGGTTTCCTTGAATGATCAGTCTGGACCATGAATACAAGTAGCTTGCCTTGCAAGACAAAATCAGCACAGACATTAGAAGTTACACAGTGTTTTATCCACGATGGTTACTCTGTAAGATAATTTGATTATCAATTTGTAATGAGGACGATTTCGTTGGGCTTAAATACACTAAAATATTGTTAGGAAAAATATTATCTCGAATAACACAGGAAGTCGTCAATCAGCTTATTTTACTCTACCAGCAATAAGCTGGTTTAACTCTACCAGCAATAAGCTGATTTAACTCTACCAGCAATAAGCTGATTTACCTCTACCAGCAATAAGCTGGTTTAACTCTATCTGCAATAAGCTGATTTAACTCTACCAGCAATAAGCTGATTTAGCTCTACCAGCAATAAGCTGGTTTAACTCTACCAGCAATAAGCTGATTTAATTCTACCAGCAATAAGCTGATTTAACTCTACCAGCAATAAGCTGATTTAACTCTACCAGCAATAAGCTGATTTAACTCTACCTCCAATAAGCTGATTTAACTCTACCAGCAATAAGCTGATTTAACTCTACCAGCAATAAGCTGATTTACCTCTATCTGCAATAAGCTGATTTAACTCTATCTGCAATAAGCTGATTTAACTCTATCTACAATAAGCTGATTTAACTCTATCTGCAATAAGCTGATTTAACTCAACCAGCAATAAGCTGATTTAACTCTACCAGCAATAAGCTGATTTAACTCTACCTCCAATAAGCTGATTTAACTCAACCAGCAATAAGCTGATTTAACTCTACCAGCAATAAGCTGATTTAACTCAACCAGCAATAAGCTGATTTAACTCTATCTGCAATAAGCTGATTTAACTCTATCTGCAATAAGCTGATTTAACTCAACCAGCAATAAGCTGATTTAACTCTATCAGCAATAAGCTGACTTAACTCTACCAGCAATAAGCTGATTTAACTCAACCAGCAATAAGCTGACTTAACTCTACCAGCAATAAGCTGATTTAACTCAACCAGCAATAAGCTGATTTAACTCTACCAGCAATAAGCTGATTTAACTCTACCAGCAATAAGCTGATTTCACTCAATCTACAATAAGCTGATTTCACTCAATCTACAATAAGCTGATTTAACTCTACCTGTATTCGTATATTCTGTTTCAGAGATCACTGGCCGTCGTGGTGTTCATCATAATTCCTTTATTCATTGTTGGATACTGGTTTTCTTATGAAGGATACATACAACACATGTTTGCAATAACAACAACCCACAATAGTCCGTCTCCGATGATTGTCTATTTAAAAGGCAATACAAGTAAACGTCCTTATTTTATATTTCAATGCAGACAGGGACAAGAATGTGGGGGCCTGGCTGACAGACAGAAAGGGATTGTAACATCTTACGTCATCTCCCAGATATTAAACACCAGGTTTGGTATTGATGTGGACAAACCGTGCTCATTGACTAATTACCTCGTCCCAAATGAGGTGGATTGGAGGGTGCCGCAAAGTGTTCTCAAAATGAAGAATAAAACGTTGTGGAATCGGTTCGGGCGCAATAGCCCAGTTCTTGACCTGACATTTCCAAATATAACGTCGGAGGTGAGGAACGACGTAATTCTTTTCAAAGGAAATATAGACAGAGTGCCATATCTTATGAACAACACACTCTATAAACAGCTGCCTTGGACGAAAAATCTTAGTCACCATGACCTGTATAAATACGTTTATCAAAAGCTCTTCAAACTGTCATCTTTGACACAAAAGAAACTAGACAACTTTTTTAAAACAGTTGGGACAGACAAACTGTTTTGTGCTCATTTGAGAATGGGAAGAAATCCGACAATGCCTAACGACTCGCCCCGTCGGTTAACTCTTCCAAACCCAGAGGTAGTTATAGAGTTTCTGAAGAAATTAGTAGAACATGAACGTTCTTATAAAGTATTTCTGGCAACAGATGCATTGACTGTAAACAGTACATTCGCCAAGTCGTTTGGTTCGCGAATGATTGAAATCAAAGGCCCAATACACCACACGGATTTGGATGCATCTTCGAAGACGTGTGGGGGATTGGAAAAGGCAATCCTGGACCAGAAGGTGTTATCTCTGTGTGATACTCTGATAATGTCGAGGAGTGGTTTCAGTCGTATGGCGGCTCTGATGAGAGGGTCGGATCAAAACCTTTACGAGGTGATGAGTGACGGGATCACGAAGGTCAAGAGACTGAACCCGACTTTCTTCGACACAAAGCTATGAGTATAGCGCGCAGTATGACATGCATTATGTTGGGCAACAAGGAAAAAAAGGTTTATCACACATAACACATACATCTGCAAATGTGAAAAATAAGAAAGCCTCACATACACAGTCTTGAAATCCAACCATTATGATGGTAGTGAGCAGATGGTTTACAATGAATGTAGATATTGTCCTTTTGTTCTTTATGCCAAAGTCTATTTGAATCATTTTTGTCTCATTTTCTGCTCTATTGAAATGAAAATGCATACCATGTAAATACAAAATGCTACAAATAAAAAACATGCAGATAATATGCAATTTTCTACATGTTGAAAATGTATGAGGTATGAAAGTGTATGTAACCTTAAAAAAGAAATAAATTGGGAGAAAAGGACAAACAATGGTAGTCGGTTCGAATCTGGTTAATTCTACAAAAAGTAAAATTTCTTCTCGAGATATTTGATGCTGCCTCTCAAGGCAATATACCAAAACACATCATGTTTTAAACATGGTGAACTCTGCATTGTTCAAAATTTAAACACCCCTCCAGTGGATTCATAAAAAAATTTCAACTGGTAGCACCATCAAGTGATGTCACCGTCATGGGTTAAGTAAACTAAATGCCAAAAGAAATGTTACACCACTTTGAATTTGAATATAATAAACTGTTACGTGTTCAGAGGAATTTGCTTTATTGTGTTGTAACACTCCATCAGTTTAGTGTTTTGTGCTAAAATAGCAGACCTGTAACTATAATGGTAAATAAGTTATCGCCAGTTCTTCAAGGGTGGGGTCAATTGTCCTATTTCCGATCGTGCAATAATTGAAGGGAATATTGTAAAACTGGTTGGACATTTGGGTTCGAATCCAATTTAAATGAGATAATTATTGGTGTATTGCAAATTCACATGGAAGATATTGCTCATTAGGAAAAGTGTTTAAAACCTCGAGCTTTAGGTCTTACGTGTTAATATAATTTCTTAGCTATGCAATGTAAAACATCAGTCTGATTAAAATCGACCTTGTTCCGAGGAATAAAATTTGCAAAATAATGCATCTACAAGGATACGAACAGGTTCTGTAGCTTCCTCGCCACAAGGTCTGAGAACACCCTGTATAGGTGCGTGTTCCGAACCAGTTTAGCGCTGCCAAAGCCCAGTCAAATAGCTGACCAATCACATCCTAGTTTTAAACGGTCGCTGTTTTGAAAGCATTCGTAACAGACGAAAACATAGCAGTTCAGAGTTATCTGCGCCTAGCTTTTCGCACCGAAAGCTTTTGTTGGACGCCTTGTGATTGGTTAACTGAATTGCATCAGAACATGGAAGTCTACGGGCTGTTATCAGACGGTTTTGCGAGGAAACCTCTTAACGATATGAGTTCGTATCCTGGTAAATGCACTATTTTGCAATTTTTATTCCTCGGAAACCGTCGATTTTAATCAGCATATTCATAAGTACACCCTCTCGTATTCAATAATATCATAGGACTAATGCAAAGTGTAGCAATGTTTGTGTAATAAACTTTGTGGACCAATGATTATGTATCATGGGCCGATGGTAAGTACCCTATGGAAATAAACAATTATCATAAGACAATAATTTTAGGAATATTCATATCATTGATTGGATACTATTGTGCTGCTCGATTGTTGTTGTATTATTGTAGTATCTTTTCCAAAGTCAAACTTTTACTTATCTTATCAAAGACAACATTTCACTAAATTGAATATCAGTTCAAAGTCAACATGTCACCCAAGTCAATATATTTATGTATCAATATTATGTTATGTGGACTTAGTCTACTTCAAGGGTAGTGTTCGTTTCCGGAGCAGATCTCTAAAACTATGTGACCAATCATCACCAAACTTGGTATTCTGTCTCTCCATATCGTGTAGATGTGCCTTTTGGGGGTTAGAGATTTTTTTTTATTTTAATTTTTTTTATTTCCACCTCATCGATTTGGACTTAGTCTATTTCAAGGGTAGTGTTCGTTTCCGGAGCAGATCTCTAAAACTATATGACCAATCATCACCAAACTTGGTATTCTGTCTCTCCATATCGTG
Source organism: Gibbula magus (assembly GCA_936450465.1). Taxonomy (NCBI): domain Eukaryota; kingdom Metazoa; phylum Mollusca; class Gastropoda; order Trochida; family Trochidae; genus Gibbula; species Gibbula magus. The sequence goes on along the minus strand of OW388295.1, from coordinate 29,905,648 downwards.
TAGATGTGCCTTTTGGGCGTTAGAGATTTTTTAAAATTTTAATTTTTAGCTCATCAGGCCTGAAAGGCCCGATGGGCTTATGGCGTCCGGCGTCCGTCCGTCCATCCGTCCGTAAACTTTTCGCTTTTTCGACTTCTTCTCCAGAACCAATAACTCCACAGAGCTGAAATTTTATATGCAGACTCCTTGGCCAATGGGGATTCTAAATTGTAGATTTCGTGACCCCGTGACCCCAAATGGGGTCACGGGGGTCACATCCTTAAAAACCTATTTTCATCTTCTTCTCCAGTTCCAAAAGGTCTAGAGAGCTGAAAAGTTGTGTGCAGACTCCTTGGCCAATGGGGATTCTAAATTGTAGATTTCGTGACCCCATGACCCCAAATGGGGTCACAGGGGTCACATCCTTAAAAACCTATTTTCATCTTCTTCTCCAGTTCCAAAAGGTCTAGAGAGCTTAAAGGTTGTGTGCAGACTCCTTGGCCAATGGGGATTTTAAATTGTAGTTTTCGTGACCCCATGACCCCAAATGGGGTCACAGGAGTCACATGTTTAAAAACCTATTTTCATCTTCTTCTCCAGTTCCAAAAGGTCTAGAGAGCTGAAAAGTTGTGTGCAGACTCCTTGGCCAATGGGGATTCTAAATTGTAGATTTCGTGACCCCATGACCCCAAATGGGGTCACAGGGGTCACATCCTTAAAAACCTATTTTCATCTTCTTCTCCAGTTCCAAAAGTTCTAGAGAGCTGAAAAGTTGTGTGCAGACTCCTTGGCCAATGGGGATTCTAAATTGTAGATTTCGTGACCCCATGACCCCAAATGGGGTCACAGGGGTCACATATTTAAAAACCTATTTTCATCTTCTACTCAAGTTTCAAAAGGTCTAGAGAGCTGAAAAGTTGTGTGCAGACTCCTTGGCCAATGGGGATTCTAAATTTTAGATTTCCTGACCCCATGACCCCAAATGGGGTCACAGAGGTCACATCCTTAAAAACCTATTTTCATCTTCTTCTCCAGTTCCAAAAGGTCTAGAGAGCTGAAAAGTTGTGTGCAGACTGCTTGGCCAATGGGGATTTTAAATTGTAGATTTCGTGACCCCGTGACCCCAAATGGGGTCACCGGGGTCACATCCTTAAAAAACTATTTTCATCTTCTTCTCCAGTTCCAAAAGGTCTAGAGAGCTGAAAAGTTGTGTGCAGACTCCTTGGCCAATGGGGATTCTAAATTGTAGATTTCGTGACCCTGTCACCCCAAATGGGGTCACAGGGGTCACATCCTTAAAAAACTATTTTCATCTACTCCAGAACAAATGTACCTCAAAGGCTGTAATATTGTGTGCAGACTCTGTCAATGGGGATTCTAAATTTTAGATTTGGAGACCCTGTGGTGCCTCAAATAAGGGCCTCAAGCCATGACCTTAAAATCTATTTCTGTCTTCATCATTAAACAATATAAACCCTGATGAGCTACAGAGCCCATGGCTCTATTTTTTTTTATTTCCACCTCATCGATTTGGACTTAGTCTATTTCAAGGGTAGTGTTCGTTTCCGGAGCAGATCTCTAAAACTATGTGACCAATCATCACCAAACTTGGTATTCTGTCTCTCCATATCGTGTAGATGTGCCTTTTGGGGGTTAGAGATTTTTTTTAATTATCCCCCGCCACAACGAAGTTGGCGGGGGATATAGAAATGAGCTCCGTCCGTCCATCTGTCCGTCTGTGCGTCCGGGCTTTTCCATTCCGGCCTCAAACTTCAAAACTATTCAATATATTTTGCTGAAACTTTGTACATGTATCAACCAAGTAGTCTAGATGTGCCTTTTGCTATATAGAAATTTGAGAATATTTTTTTTTTTTTACGAATGCAAACAGTCTGGACTTAGAACCAAGAAGAGGGAAAACTATATTCCGGCCTCAAACTTCAAAACTATTCAATATATTTTGCTGAAACTTTGTACAGGTATCAACCAAGTGGTCTAGATGTGCCTTTTGCTATATAGAAATTTGAGATTTTTTTTTTTACGAATGCAAACAGTCTGGACTTAGAACCAAGAAGAGGGAAAACTATATTCCGGCCTCAAACTTCAAAACTATTCAATATATGTTGCTGAAACTTTGTACAGGTATCAACCAAGTAGTCTAGATGTGCCTTTTGCTATATAGAAATTTGAGATTTTTTTTTTTTTTTACGAATGCAAACAGTCTGGACTTAGAACCAAGAAGAGGGAAAACTATATTCCGGCCTCAAACTTCAAAACTATTCAATATATTTTGCTGAAACTTTGTACAGGTATCAACCAAGTAGTCTAGATGTGCCTTTTGCTATATAGAAATTTTAGAATAATCTGGACTTAGTTTTCCCTCTTCTTGGTTCTATATTCCGGCCTCAAACTTCAAAACTATTCAATATTCTTCCTGAGCAACGTCTAGAGGTGTAACGATACAGAGCGGTTGCGATACAATACATATACATTTATCAACGTGTTGAGGTTAGAACTATCACTTATGAGTTATGAGTTATAACAAATTTCGAGAAAGTAAATGCATTATATATTCAAACCGAAAAACCTTAGAAACAATGTATAAGCATTTCATATTACCAATTTTTGATTACTGTAGTCATATATGGGACAACTGTACAAAACAGCAAGCAGATATACTCGAAAAACTCAATCTTGATGCTCTAAGAACCGTTTGTGGTGCTGTTCGCGGTACCAGCCATCATAAGATTTATGAAGAAACCAACTGTCATCCACTTTGTCAAAGAAGATATGTACAGAAAATGACTATGTTCTATAAAATGGTCAATAACATTGCCCCGAGTTATTTAAGTAACCTTGTACCTCCGACATTAGCAGAGGCATCTAATTATAATCTACGCAATGCTTCGAATATTCAGACCATACACTCTAAAACTGCAAATTATGCAAGGTCTTTTCTTCCAGATACTGTCAAATTATGGAATTCATTACCTATTGAACAGAGGGAAATAAAGTCCCTATCAAATTTCAAAATTGCCATTCAAAATAAGAATAATACCTACTGTCATTTTGATTTAAACAGTGGTAGCAGATTTTGTCAAATAATTCATTCTCGTATTAGACTTGAATGTAGTGATCTTAATGCACATAAATACAAACGTTTTATATCTCCAACATCATCCTGCGCTTGTGGCCATACTTATGAAGACTCTATTCATTACTTTTTTGTATGTCCTTCCTATAGCGATATAAGACAATATATGTACTTTTACAACAATGGTTTTAACCTCAAATCAGTCCTCTTCGGTAATAAAAATGCAACCAAAACTGTTAACAAAGAACTTTTAATTTCAGTTCACTCTTTTATAAATTTGACTGGCAGATTTGATTAAAAACATTGCAATGACGCATATTTTCTGACAATGACTGTTTTGTAAATCCTTTCCATTTTGTACATACATATTTTCTGACAACGATTGCTTTGTAAATTCTTTCCATTTTGTACATTCATCATGACGTGTTCTTCTTTAATTGCTGTATCCCGGAGCGGTATCAACATAAGCTTTTCAAGCTTGTTTACCAATCCGGTTCCTTTTCTTTTGGAAATAAATATGTTTAAACCATATTCAAAATGCATAAATATATTCAAAATTCCTACATGGCGGGGGATATGGCCGACTCTGTCTGCTTGTTTTAATTTTTTTTTATTTCCACCTCATCGATTTGGACTTAGTCTATTTCAAGGGTAGTGTTCGTTTCCGGAGCAGATCTCTAAAACTATGTGACCAATCATCACCAAACTTGATATACTGTCTCTCCTGAGAAACTGAGAAAATTAATGGTGCTTTATGATATTATTGTTTAGAGGTTTGGAGCATTTGAGGAAGGGGGAGACATCTGTTTTTACGGGTAAAAACACTTTCTAGTTTAAAAATAGTTTTGTTCTATTCAGTTCATTTGGATACAATCGTTAATATTTATTACAATATATAGGAATAATTGATATGGAACATCGTGCATTATAGAATTGGCTTTTTAGCTCATCAGGCCTGAAAGGCCCGATGGGCTTATGGCATGGCATGGCGTCCGGCGTCCGTCCGTCCGTCCATCCGTCCGTCCATCCGTCCGTAAACTTTTCGCTTTTTCGACTTCTTCTCCAGAACCAATAACTCCACACAGCTGAAATTTTATGTGAAGACTCCTTGGCCAATGGGGATTCTAAATTGTAGATTTGGTGACCCCATGACCCAAAATGGGGTCACAGGGGTCACATCCTTAAAAACCTATTTTCATCTTCTTCTCCAGTTCCAAAATGTCTAGAGAGCTGAAAAGTTGTGTGCAGACTCCTTGGCTAATGGGGATTCTAAATTGTAGATTTGGTGACCCCATGACCCCAAATGGGGTCACAGGGGTCACATCCTTAAAAACCTATTTTCATCTTCTTCTCCAGTTCCAAAAGGTCTAGAGAGTTGAAAAATTGTGTGCAGTCTCCTTGGCCAATGGGGATTCTAAATTGTAGCTTTCGTGACCCCATGACCCCAAATGGGGTCACAGGGGTCACATCCTTAAAAACCTATTTTCATCATCTTCTCCAGTTCCAAAAGGTCTAGAGAGTTGAAAAATTGTGTGCAGACTCCTTGGCCAATGGGAATTCTCAATTGTAGATTTCGTGACCCCATGACCCCAAATGGGGTCACAGGGGTCACATCCTTAAAAACTTATTTTCATCTTCTTCTCCAGTTCCAAAAGGTCAAGAGAGCTGAAAAGTTGTGTGCAGACTCCTTGGCCAATGAGGATTCTAAATTGTAGATTTGGTGACCCCATGACCCAAAATGGGGTCACAGGGGTCACATCCTTAAAAACCTATTTTCATCTTCTTCTCCAATTCAAAAAGTTCTAGAGAGCTGAAAAGTTGTGTGCAGACTCCTTGGCCAATGGGGATTCTAAACTCTAGATTTCGTGACCCCATGACCCCAAATGGGGTCACATGGGTCACATCCTTAAAAACCTATTTTCATCTTCTTCTACAGTTCCAAAAGGTCTAGAGAGCTGAAAAGTTGTGTGCAGACTCCTTGGTTAATGGGGATTCTAAATTGTAGATTTCGTGACCCCGTGACCCCAAATGGGGTCACAGGGGTCACATCCTCAAAAACCTATTTTCATCTTCTTCTTCAGTTCAAAAAGTTCTAGAGAGCTGAAAAGTTGTGTGCAGACTCCTTGGCCAATGGGGATTCTAAATTGTAGATTTCGTGACCCCGTGACGCCAAATGGGGTCACAGGGGTCACATCCTTAAAAACCTATTTTCATCTTCTTCTCCAGTTCCAAAAGGTCTAGAGAGCTGAAAAGTTGTGTGCAGACTCCTTGGCCAATGGGGATTCTAAATTGTAGATTTCGTGACCCTGTGACCCCAATCTAGGTCACGGGTCATGACTCAAATACCTATTTTCATCTTCTCCAGTTTATATATATATGTAAAGCTCTAAAAAGGTGAAATGTTGTGCAGAGATTCTTTGGTCAAAGGTGATTCTTAATTGTAGGATTGGTGACCCTCTGACTTCAAATGTGGGTCACAGGGGTCATGATCTAAAACCCATATTATTTTACTTGTTAACAATGTATTACTTGAGATAACTTAGATATTCAACCTTAGATAATAAATCAATGAAGTACTGATGAGCTACAGAGCCCATGGCTCTATTTTTCGTTACAAACAACAGTGGAATAAAACAGTACATGGAGAAGAGATGTATCAATCTTGGGTCACCTCATCAAGAAATCTTTCCTTCAATAACGTTCGATGACATCCTTAATAATCTCCCATTTCCTCTCAAAAGAGTTCATGTTGAGATTTTCTCGAGCGATATATTTCTCAATGTCAAAAACATCTTTTAAAATCAATTTATACAATGTGAAACGTGGTTTCAAACCTGTGATAGTCATGATAAATATATTGCGTTTGGCGTTTGGCTCTCTTTAGTTGAGAGTTCAAATGTTCAGTTAAAGGCTTTATTAATGAAGTCCGTGAATTCTTTCAAGTATGTTTTAAGGTTTGACATTCCAAATATACATGATAATTATTCTCGCATGATCCTCATGATGAACATTAGTCAATATCAACCAGTTTAATTTTTAACAATTCTCTTTTAGTATAAGATTTAGCGCCTTGAGCATGCTTTCGAGCGTGGATATATGCGCTTTATAAATATGCACTAATATTATAGAGAACTCGATGAATTAATTTGTATTGGAAATAAAAAAACTTTGTGTCTTTGGTGGATTGTCTATATCTAAAAAAAAGGGATTTCATGGGAGATTTTGATTGTCACATGTCTAGGTTAAACCCCGAAATTTTGGTGGTATAGTTAGGGGAGAATGCTTTGTGTTGTGCGAACGCTGACACGGTGAAGAACGCCGGCGAGTTCGTAGATTTCTTCTTTCTCATGAAACAGAAGTACAACATTGTGGTCGATGTGGCACAGATACTGAAGTAGGTGATTCAACCTATATCGGTATTAATGGCACGAGTGTTGTCGATTTTATCATAGCGTCGTCGACAGAATCTGATCATCTACCACTCACTTTGCGTTTACGTGCGCTTCATAGGAGTGAGCAGCCCGACTACAATGAACATAAGTCCTATAGATTCATTTGGGAACATGATAAAGTAGAGGAATTCAGACAAAATATTCTTTCAGAAAATGTACAAGAACTACTCACTGATTCACTAGATTCAACTTTTACTGATATAGATAGAAGTATTGACTTAATAACTGAAGCTCTTTGTACAGCTGCGGGTAACAGAAATAACCCCGATAGAACATATGAACATTCATGGCACGACCCAGAATGTAGAACTTTAAAAAAGGAAAGATGTAAATATCTAAACAAGTTCAGGAAAGTAAAAGACTTAGATTCTCTAAACAAATATCACAGCAGTAGGAACGCATATATTGCACTTTGTAGGAAAAAACGAAACCGTTATTATAAGATAAAACAACAAAACATTTTGGTCCATGCTGAAGACATTAAACGGAAAGGTATATTCGAGAAATAATATCCAAACTAAAGACTGGTACAAACACTTTAACAAATTATTCTCCGAGTTTAATAGTGACGGTGATTTATGTGGCCAGTAACATGGAGAAGCAATACATTCTGATCGTATAGATATTGATTAAAGTTTTGGAGAAGATAATCCTGACTCCCTAATCAGCAAGGAGGAAATATTACAAAGTATCACAAACATAAAATCTAATAAATCCCCTGGTACAGATTCAACAATCTCTGAATTCTTTAAACATGCTGCCGTTTCAACAATCTCTGAATTCTTTAAACATTCTGCCGATTGTTTTTTGCCACATTTAGAACTGATATTTAATATTATTTTAAAAAAGGGTTTCTTCCCTACAACATGGTCAACTGGTATAATAGTTCCAATTCATAAGAAAGGTAACCGAAATGACCCTGAAAACTATAGAGGCATAACGTTATTAAGCATATATGGCCAAATATTTACATCTATCATAAATAAGAGATTATAGTTGAATGGGCAGACTCTTTAGATAAGAAAACAGAATCACAGGTTGGATTCAGGAAAGGATATTCCACTACTGATAACATATTTGTTCTTAATTCTATTATCCAAAAATACCTTATTCAAAAAGGACAGAAATTTTATGTTTTATTTGTAGATTTTCCCAAGGCTTTCGACTCATTAAAAAGAAATAAACTATGGAATCTCTTAGATGAACGAGGCGTTAGTGGCAAAATGGGGAAATTACTGCGGAGCATGTACGAAAATGTGAAAATGTGTTTAAGGAATAACAATGAATTATCAGATACATTTATGAGCCATCTAGCAGTTAGAAAATGCTGTATATTAAGCCCCTTCCTATTTACACTCTTTATAAATGAATAAGCAACACAAATCCAAACCAACTGTTCAAACGGTATCAAATTGCATCCAGATATAATACAAATATTCCTGTTATTATTTGCCGATGACATCATACTATTTTCAAGCACAATTAAAGGTCTACAAAAAGAAATTGAGTAATTAGAAAATTACTGCGATAACTGGAAACTTAATGTAAACGAGACTAAAACAAAGGTGGTAGTTTTTAAAAATGGAGGTAAACTCGCCAAAAACGAACAATGGTTTTATAAAGGAAAACAAACTAGAAACAACCCCTTCATATGAATACCTTGGTGTGCATTTTACCAACCATCTTTCATGGTCAGTCCATACATCACAGGCATCTTTTCAAGCAAAGAAAATATTAATAGGTATAATAAAATATATACATATCTTAGGTGACATGTCCTACAACTCCTTTTTCAAAATATTTGTTATATGTTATTAGTTATAAGTTGTTAGATGGTGCCGAAGTAGAGGGTTTTAAATCATTTGATGTTATCGAAAAAGTTCATTTGTATGAATGTAAAAAAAATCCTTGGTGTAAAAACAGCCACTTTATATTGTATGGTTTATGGAGAATGTGGCAGATACCCATTGTACATTGAGTCTAATATAAAAATAATTAGATTCTGGTTAAGGTTATTAAAAATGCCTTCATATAGAATACCAAGAAAATGTTATGATATGATGTTACTTTATGATAGCCACGGTAAAACTAACTGGGTAACACACACGAAACACTTGTTATCATCTATCGGCTTCGGTCTGGCATGATCAATTTGTAGAATCCCACTCTCATTTTGTCTTCTTAGTAAAACAAAGACTTAAAAGATATATTTCTGCAAAATTGGTTAACGAGTCTCTCATTGTCTAACACATGTTATTAAAAAGGAAAATAGAATATGTAAAATGTGCAATTTGAATAATGTCGAAGATGAGTATCATTTTGTGTGTGTTTGCCCAGCATACTTATCGTTAAGAATTGTATATACATTGTATCAAGACATACTATTATTAACACCCTGCAACTTTTAAGTATATATCATTGATGAAAAGTCTTGTAAAGTTCAATTAGAAAATGTGTCCATCTACATGTACATCCATAAAGCTTTTACTCTTAGACAAACTGTGTTGCTACCATCAAATGAAAAAAATGTAATTTGTACTACAGGCCTGAGGCCTTTCAGTATGAGAATAAAGATTGGTTGAAGATTGATTGAACATTGTGCAACTTACTGTCTGCGAGGAATTCCCCAGGTTTACTTGTAGGACATCAGCTAGTGGGTATGAGGGAAAAAGGCGGCAGTTCAACCAGTAACTGGGAACATAAAAAGATGTCTAATTCTTCCCTTTCTCTGTTCCGTCCAGATGGCGTACATTTGTCCCAGGGGGTACCTACAAGTTTGACCGCAGTTTGCGGGGTTGTATTGTCAATGTTTCCGATTTGCCCAGTTGTGGTCTCCCTTCTAAATAATAACTAATCAAGCGGCGCTCACACTACTCTGTAATGCCTGCATTCATGTTGACCTATAGCTTATCAAGCAGCCCTCGCTCTACTTTGTAATGCCTGCAAAATGTCACAAGAATCCTTGTGTATTAACTGTGAATGTAGACATAGCTGTTACAATACTCATGTTATTAACAGTTAATCAGTAAAATATTGTGCTGTAATTTTTTTTTTAACATAATGTCAATCTGTGGCTGGAAGGCGGTATGCCTAAATTTTATAACATATCGTATTTTATTGGGCACACGTATATATCTTGCTCTCTATGTTTGCGTGCACATTACTTGTGGCTAGGCGGGTAGAGTAAATCATGTTCATGCCATTATTATGCCTTGTTATGTAAATCATGATTTATAATTTTCTTCCATATCATTTACGTGAGGTGCTATCAACGGTATAGCACTTGGTGGGTTAAACTTGTAAATCAAGGCGGCGTTTTAACATTTGTGTAACTTGTGAAATCATGTCTGATGCCAATGTTACCTTGTTATTTTTTTCCCATCAGTACTTGATACGTTCGTTCCTATAGTGGTCGATTACACATATTTGGATACTATCTTTGGTATATACGTGCGGGTCTTGTATTTCAAGGCGGCTTTATAACATGTCTTGTAATTCCCACTATTATATTTTGGGTCTTGTTCCCATAATGTATCAACTAGTGCTTTGGCTAAGTGCTTCATTATGGATTTCATTGAGATGAATGTTTCAAAGCACTAACGTATAAAGCATTACTGCTAGGCTACATTGTTATTGATAAGGAATAGAGAGTCGTTTCTTTCCTGTGATTTATTATTACTAGATCATCTTGGAAATGCCCCGTCCATCACGGAGCAAGAAACGAGGTGGCGCTGAGGTCATGGTCAACAAAGCCGACGTGGCTTCTTCGTGTCAATTTTTTGAGAAATTCAGTACGGCCATGAATCGGATTGCTACTCAGAAACTAGGTATCGAAAGTATGCTACATATTTTGGATGATTTTCTGATAGTTGCAGGGGATGGGGAAACTTGTCAGATACAACTGAATTCATTTTTGGAATTGTGCGAGGATATCAGGGTGCCTATGGCGCAGGATAAGATTTTCGGTCCGGCGACATGTTTACAATTCCTAGGCATAGAATTAGATAGCTTGGCAATGGAGGCACGACGTCCCGGGGATAAGCTGTATAAGGCACGAGAGAGTGTCCTCGCGGTATACAAGAAGAGGAAAGTTAAACTCATTTCGCTTCAATCACTACTAGGTTACTTTAACTTTACCTGTAAGATGATCGTGCCAGGCAGAGCATTTTTGCAAAGGTTGTTTGATTTGACTTGCGGGGTGCGTAAGTCTCATCATAGAATACCGCTAAACAAAGAAGCAAGAGCTGACTTGAGGTTATGGTTGAATTTCATAAGCAAACATAATGGAAAATCTATATTGCTAAAACGAATGTGGCAATCCAACACCTCCCTCCATTTGTTTACCGATCCTGCGGCATCCACTGGTTTTGGCGTGGTATTCAATTCAAATTGGTCTTTTTGGCCAGAGATATCGAAATCATTTAACAAAACTCTCTTAGAACTTTCCCCCGATCATGTTGGCCGTAAATGTTTGGTGTGCAGAATTGAAGGATAGGTGCATCGTATTTCACAGAGACAACATGGCCTTTGTGTATATCATTAACAAGCAATCATCAAAAGATCCCATGATTATGTCCGTCTTTTGGTTTTAACTTGTATGAAATACAATATCCAGTTCAGAGCAGAACATATTCCAGGTCGTTTCAACACGTCAGCGGATCTGCTTTCTCGGTTACTGATCACAAATTCCTCGCCCAGGCAGCCTGGGTAGACACGTCCAAAACGCAAATTCCTCCACCCCTTCTTCCAGACAACTTTCACTTCACGTAGGCACGTTGTTAGGTGCAGCACTCAGTGATAATAGTCTACGTATGCTAGAGCATGGGAACTATCTGTGGAATTCTGTAGAATGTTTAAAGAAAGAACATGAGTTACCGATAGCAGCAGCTCATTGGTCGCTTTTCGTGGCATATGTGTTTCATAAGGGATTATCCTCAGCAACGATGAAAACATACATACAATGTATCTGCCCTCGGTTACATACACAAAATCCGCGGTATCAGTCAAAATCAGTCAACTACTTTTGTTGTGCAAAAATTGCAGCAAATATTGTTCAGGGCAATGTTCCTTACAGCTTTTCATGTTTTTTTCCGTATTGGAGAGCTTACCGTGCAGAGTCAGGGATTGGTATCTTCTTTGCAGGTGCAAGATGTATCATTCTCCGATAACCCAGATATCTCCGATATAAAAATTTCCAAGTTTAAGCACAATTCTTCTAGCTAATTCAACAAAAGTTGTTATTTTGGAACGCTCAAACGATCAAATTTGTCCGGCCACAGCACTAGGAGAATTCCTAAAAGTAAGGTCTCTGACAACTGGGCCACTTTTTTGTGACCGAAACTTTCGTCCAATTTTGAGATCAAAATTCAATCAAACCTTAACGAATGTTCTCAGATTCATCTGTTTGGATTCCTCACGATACATGGGGCATAGATTTAGATTACAAGGGGCAAAGATTTAGATTAGGCACGGCGAGTTCGGCAGCTCGGAAGGGCTGGTCTGACGCGAAAATCAGACATAGAGGCCGCTGGAATTCTGATGCCTTTAAAACATACATACGTTTGCAGTTGTAAATCTCAAAACAAAATGCTGCTATGGGTACCCAAGTCACTAGTCAAAGATAATGGGGATTAGTTCGTTGGTTATTATAGGATACAGTGGTTTCAATTATTTTTCGCATGTGCAAAAATGGCTGAAATTCCATTGTTATAGTTGTTTCGCTATTCGCATGTGCAATAGGAGTTCGTGGATTATAGCATTAGTTTTTAGGATAATAATATTGTTATATTAGGGGTCTGAGGGTAAATTGTCTACCCTTTCAGAAAAACTATAAATATGTTACGACAGTTTCCGTTACTTTGTCATTATTTCAAATAGTTGATCATATATTACATATATGTTTATAGTTCCAACATCGGAAAACCTTTCTGTTGTGTGCTATTTGTTTTCAGGCCACGGCCGTGCGCGTGCAGACACTGGCAGACATTCGCGGAAGTTTGTGGACTTGTGATCTGTGGGAACATTGTGCTTAATAAAGTGGTCGAACATTCCTTTCAAAGGCTTGGTCAAAGGAGAATGCACGTCAGGGCATATAAACCCACAAGTTAATTGTTATAATGAATAGCCCATGTAAGTGGAAACTCTTGTTAATATAAGATGCCATCGCGTTATAAAACATTGTTTTGGATAAAACTATATTGTTATAAGTGCCGCTCGAAGGCGGTACTCATTTCATATATATGTTAATAAACTTGTCCGCTTTATGCGGGACTTTACAACAATTTCTCTTGACTTTTCTTCCCCAAATAGAACTGGTCAGCGTCAGGTATTTCTCGGGTTTGAGGATATATATATATATATATTATCCCCCGGTATGAGGTAATCGTCCGAGTTAAACCTTTCTTGGAAACCGTTTAAGATAACCAAATTTGTCGTGTGGCTTGAGATCATAAATACCTTGATGGAGTTCGAAAATGAGATACTTGCAACTTTTTTTTTCAGAGTTATTGCCCTTGTTTCGTTTTTTAATCGTTTCTGGTAACTCCAAAGGAAACATCTTTTCTCAGAAACCATTTAAGATAGGATAACCAAAAGTGCAAGTACACATTCAGTGTATATTTTCTTGATAACAACTTCTCTATTGTCGGATACACGATGTTTCGAAGTGGAGCGCAATGTATACATTTGACCTTGAGACAGAATGCTTTATTGTTGTTGTTTCCTTGTCTATGGTCGTTGGTACTGATCCAATAGGTAGAAGGCTTATTTTTAATAAAGAAAGACAGAGATAACAAACAATACAACAATCATTTGTCGCTAAGGTGACATGATTCCCCCGGCACAAATTAATACTTCAAAATTTAAAAATAATGTCAAGATCAGCAAAATCGTTTGGGCCCTAAATTTTGAATGCCAAAACATTAAAATTTCTGCTGTGACCTTGAGAATAATGTCACCAAAGCCAAATCAGCTCTTTGGCTTCCCTATGAGGTGCTTTGTGTAAGATATGATGAAATTTCAATGACTCGTTCTTGAGATATCCCGCTGACAAGGTTAACATGCAGAAAAATTCAAGGTTCCGCTGTGACCTTGAGAATAATGTCAAGGTCACCACAATCTAATCAGCCCTGTGTCTTATCTAGGACTTGCTTTGTGTAAGATAAACTCAGGTGCAAAAGAAACGTCCCAATACAGAATACAAGATATTTCAATCCATGGGTGATAAATACGACTGAAACAGAGCTACATCGTGTCTTCCGAATTCAACAGTACTAAATATGAATTTTCAAAACATTTTCTGTTCATATCTCTAAGCGTTTTTTTCCACAAAATCGTAATGCTTTAATCTGTATTTATACAAAATATCATTAACAGCTCATATAATATAATCATATACTGCTCAATGAAATAGTGGGAGAATGTGAGTCATGCTTACATTTTTCTTGTTTAATTCATCGATGTATATAAAAAGCATTATGCACTTTCCCCCTTCTTTACCTCTTTCTCTGTCAACTGTTGCAGTCGTTCAATAAATCAAGTGTTCGAGGTGTCCCTAAGATCATTATGAGCGCTGCATCAAGTGTTTGGCGGAGGATGTTCATAACGATCATACCTGCTGTGAGAGCTTCACTTCAGGGCACATGAGAGACACCAAGCCGACTCTCTCTATTTTCGGGATATCTGTCAAGTGAACTCCTCTCTAAAGTTAAACGACTAAATTGTAACGGCAAGGTTGGAAAAGTGGTCAAGGATAAGGCTGCTTCCTCGGATGTCATCTCAGGTACTGATTCTGTGGTTGCCAAAAGCAGCAGCCCACTACGAGGCAAGATTCTTCCTTTCCAGCTGCACAAATCGAAATTAACCAGTTAACTTCTATTGGAGAGGATGCTCGGCGATGTGTTGGCCATCAATAAATCCAGAATGATTCAAGACAGGACAGTAAACGGATTGATCCTTGGAGACGGTTACACGGGCTTGGTCTTACTACTTCCAGGCTCTGAACGAGAGACACTTCACAGATCAGGTGCTCCCCGTTGTAACAATGAGGTACACTGGGTCTGTCGATAACTTTTCCAAAGAAGTTTTCTTGGGGACATAGCTGCATGAGGAGGAGGATGATTCCGAGATTAAAATCGCACCTACCAAGGCCCTAAGGCAGGAGATTGACAAAATAACCTTCGCCATGCATCAGGTTATCATTTCAACCACTACAATGGAGAAGTGTGCAGGACCACAAGTATATTTGCTTGATGTGTACGCTCGACCCGCAAACGACTGCTGAACGGAAACTCGGGTCGCGAGTATTTCCCAAGATGTTTTCAGAATATCATCACCCTTTTGGCAAAAATGACCAAATTAAGGGTGTAATAAAAGAAAGAAAAATGATTTAATGGCGAGACTGCTCCAAAGTGTTCACGCGTGTTTTTGTGAGGATGCGCGAACTCGTTGTCGTTCAGAAACGGGTACTTGCAGTCCTGAACACGCCTGGGATCATACATGGTTACCTCTTCCGGTGACAAATTAGCTGTTCCCAATCCACAGCAGAATGGACTCCACCACAGGTTGTCTACGGAAACTGAGGCAGTCACTCATTTCCAAGTACACAAAACACTATTCTACTGGACCAGACAGAAGATTAGGCTGTGCTTAACAATCAATTGAATGTGGTTCAAACTTCAGGTTTAAAACAATAAATATTATTTTAAGACTTAAATTGCATCAAATTATTTATAAGGGATATTTCAAGCAGCGAATGTCTTTCTTGTTATAACGTTTATTGATTCCAATAAGAATTCAAATCTTGTGTCCAGTGCCATTTGTAAAATCATGTTTTCTTCTTATGACTATAGTAGGTAGTCACATGACCAGCCTAGTTTCCTTTGTGAAACAGTGTGGTTCCCTTAAATTCATTGCTTGAATGCGTAGTTCTGCAGTTATTCAAGGATTTTTTTCCAGCTCAGCTTTTTCCCACCAGCTTTAACAACCAAAATATAACCTCTGTGTAGTTTTTTGTATCATACACTTAAAATACCCATGATGATGACGTCACTCGATTGTGCTAAGTGTTCAACCCTTTTTTGTATGAATGTACTGACGGGGTTGAACAATTCAGAGTTCAACAAGAATTATGTGTTTTGACTTGGTTTATTGACTCAATAGACTTTATAGAATCAAACATCTCGAGAAGAAATTTGACTTTTTGTAGTATTGACCACGATTCGAAAAGACAACCATTGTTTGTTCTTTTCTCAAACTTTATTCCTTTTTGAAGTTTACATACACATTCATACCTCAATCATTTTCAACATGTAGAACATTGCATATTATTAGCATAACATAGAATTTTTTCAACATGGTTTGCATTTTCATTTCAAAATGAGGATAAATTATTCAAATATACTGTTGCATCAATACCAAAATGACATATATTTGACAGTGTAAAGCATCCGGCTACTAACGTCAAATGTGTTGCATTTAAGATCGTTTATGAGAGGCTTTCAATTTTATATCTATTATCTTATATCTAATATGTGGTAAACAATTTTCCCTTGTAGCCAAACATAATGTGTGCCACACTGTTTGCTAAACTTAGTCAGTTTTACATTTGATCGATTCGAGTGATGCTACAGAGATTTTACATGTACACAATGAAATAAAAGATATAACATGGTTAAATTAGGGACAACACTACTATCAATAGTACAAATTATTGTACTTTTTCGGTCCGAGTCCCTTGCGGGATTCGAACCCACAACCTCAGAGCTTACCACACGACCACCTCGCCTCGCCAAATTCGAGGTCCAACAATCGATAGTTCAACTAATGTTACATTCAGTAACCCTCTGTTAGACATAAATTAGCACAGAAATACATCAGAAATACATGTCATTTATATAGTTAACAAATATAACATGGTTACATTTGGGATAACAGATGTTTTATAGTTTCATTTGAACACTTACAACATGTAAATAATTGACAATTTTATAATTTGTAAATGAAAAAAGTTTCCTATGAATTATGTGTAATTGTAATCCATCCAGTTGACCTGTCCATCCAATTATAGTATTTTGTCGAAAAAAGACGGGTTCAATCTCTTGACCTTCGTGATCCCGTCACTCATCACCTCGTAAAGGTTTTCATCCGACCCTCTCATCAGAGCCGCCATACGACTGAAACCACTCCTCGACATTATCAGAGTATCACACAGAGATAACACCTTCTGGTCCAGGATTGCCTTTTCCATTCCATCACACGGGTTATTATGTCCCTGAATATCCACGTGGGTTATAGGACCTTTGATTGCAAGGAGTTTCGAACCAAACAACTTGCTGAATTTGTCTTTTACATCTGATGAATCAGTTGCTAAGAACACTTTGTAAGATTTTTCATTTTCTACTAATTTCTTAATTAATTTGATAACTTCCTCGAGGTTAGGACGCCTTTTCACATGTACGGCATCGCGAGGGTTTGTCGGATTTCTTCCAATTCGCAAATGCGCACAAAATAGTTTATCTGTCCCAACAGTTTTTAAAAAGTTGTCTAGTTTCCCCTGTGTTGAAGATGACAGTTTGAAGAGCTTTTTATAAACTTGTCTATACAGATCATGATGACTAAGATTGTTCGTCCAAGGCAGCTGTTTATAGAGGGCATTTTTCATAAGATATGGAACTCTGTCTATATTTCCTCTGTACATAATTACGTCGTTTCTCACCTTCGACATTAAGCTTGGTAACGTGAAGTCAAGAGTTGGGCTATAGCGTCCCATTCGGTTCCAAATAGTTTTATTCTTCGTTTTGAGAACACTTGATGGCACCCTCCAATCAACCTCATTTGGGACGAGGTATGTAGTCAATAAACACGGTTTGTCCATATCAATACCAAACCTGGCGTTTAATATCTCGGAGATGACGTAGGATGTTACGATCCCTTTCTGTCGATCTCCCAGGCCCCCGCATTGTTCTCCCTGTTTACATCGGAATATAAAATAAGGTGTCTTACTAGTGTTGCCTTTTAAATAGACAATCTTCGGAGTCGGAATAGTGAATGTTGTTGTCATTGGGAGCATGTCCCATTTATAAGAAAACCAGTATCCAACGACGAATAAAGGGGTTGTGATGACTACCAGTATGGCCAATGATCTCTGTTACAAATTATAAGGTAAAGTATAAGTTTTTTGGTAATGAAATCGTGCATTATTCAAATTCATTTAAATCGTCCACATGGCAAATTGACAATACAAATATATCGCCACATAAACAATGATAAACCCCATTGCAAAAGGAATACAGTATTCAAGAATGTTCCTTTTTGAGAGCTTTCATATTTGGAGGAAAAAGAAGAAACTATTTAAGGTCGAAGCTTCTGTGATACCTATTTGGTCAAATGAATGAACACATATTCGAAGTTTACTACTAGAAGAGAGCAGGTATGAAATTATATATGTAACATTAATATCTGAAGACACGAGGGTAAGATTCTATGTGTTACAGTGATGACAGAGGGTATTATTATCAGAAGACGAGGGTGGGGTTCTCTATGTCTAACAGTGATAACAACGGTTATTATACCAGAAGACGAGGGTTGGGTTCTCTATGTATAACAGTGATAACAACGGTTATTATACCAGAAGACGAGGGTTGGGTTCTCTATGTATAACAGTGATAACAACGATTATCATACCAGAAGACGAGGTTGGGGTGCTCTACATGTATGTCTAACAGTGATAACAACGGTTATTATACCAGAAGACGAGGGTGGGGTTCTCTATGTCTAACAGTGATAACAACGGTTATTATACCAGAAGACGAGGGTTGGGTTCTCTATGTATAACAGTGATAACAACGGTTATTATACCAGAAGACGAGGGTTGGGTTCTCTATGTCTGACAGTGATAACAACGGTTATTATACCAGAAGACGAGGGTTGGGTTCTCTATGTATAACAGTGATAACAACGGTTATTATACCAGAAGACGAGGGTGGGGTTCTCTATGTCTAACAGTGATAACAACGGTTATTATACCAGAAGACGAGAGTGGGGTTCTCTATGTCTAACAGTGATAACAACAGTTATTATACCAGAAGACGAGGGTGGGGTTCTCTATGTCTAACAGTGATAACAACGGTTATTATACCAGAAGACGAGGGTGGGGTTCTCTATGTCTAACAGTGATAACAACGGTTATTATACCAGAAGACGAGAGTGGGGTTCTCTATGTCTAACAGTGATAACAACGGGTATTATACCAGAAGACGAGGGTGGGGTTCTCTATGTTTTACAGTGATAACAACGGTTATTATACCAGAAGACGAGGGTGGGGTTCTCTATGTTTTACAGTGATAACAACGGTTATTATACCAGAAGACGAGGGTGGGGTTCTCTATGTTTTACAGTGATAACAACGGTTATTATACCAGAAGACGAGGGTGGGGTTCTCTATGTTTTACAGTGATAACAACGGGTATTATACCAGAAGACGAGAGTGGGGTTCTCTATGTCTTACAGTGAAGTTAACACATATTAATATCAGAAGGCACGAGGGTGGGGTTCTCTATGTCTAACAGTGATAACAACGGTTATTAAACCAGAAGACGAGGGTGGGGTTCTCTATGTCTAACAGTGATAACAACGGGTATTATACCAGAAGACGATGGTTGGGTTCTCTATGTCTAACAGTGATAACAACGGTTATTATACCAGAAGACGATGGTTGGGTTCTCTATGTCTAACAGTGATAACAACGGTTATTATACCAGAAGACGAGGGTTGGGTTCTCTATGTATAACAGTGATAACAACGGTTATTATACCAGAAGACGAGGGTTGGGTTCTCTATGTATAACAGTGATAACAACGGTTATTATACCAGAAGACGAGGGTTGGGTTCTCTATGTCTAACAGTGATAACAACGGGTATTATACCAGAAGACGAGGGTTGGGTTCTCTATGTCTAACAGTGATAACAACGGTTATTATGACAGAAGACGAGGGTGGGGTTCTCTATGTCTGACAGTGATAACAACAGTTATTATACCAGAAGACGAGGGTGGGGTTCTCTATGTCTAACAGTGATAACAACGGTTATTATACCAGAAGACGAGGGTGGGGTTCTCTATGTCTAACAGTGATAACAACGGTTATTATACCAGAAGACGAGAGTGGGGTTCTCTATGTCTAACAGTGATAACAACGGGTATTATACCAGAAGACGAGGGTGGGGTTCTCTATGTTTTACAGTGATAACAACGGTTATTATACCAGAAGACGAGGGTGGGGTTCTCTATGTTTTACAGTGATAACAACGGTTATTATACCAGAAGACGAGGGTGGGGTTCTCTATGTCTAACAGTGATAACAACGGTTATTATACCAGAAGACGAGGGTGGGGTTCTCTATGTTTTACAGTGATAACAACGGGTATTATACCAGAAGACGAGAGTGGGGTTCTCTATGTCTTACAGTGAAGTTAACACATATTAATATCAGAAGGCACGAGGGTGGGGTTCTCTATGTCTAACAGTGATAACAACGGTTATTATACCAGAAGACGAGGGTGGGGTTCTCTATGTCTAACAGTGATAACAACGGTTATTATACCAGAAGACGATGGTTGGGTTCTCTATGTCTAACAGTGATAACAACGGTTATTATACCAGAAGACGAGGGTTGGGTTCTCTATGTCTAACAGTGATAACAACGGTTATTATACCAGAAGACGAGGGTTGGGTTCTCTATGTATAACAGTGATAACAACGGTTATTATACCAGAAGACGAGGGTTGGGTTCTCTATGTATAACAGTGATAACAACGGTTATTATACCAGAAGACGAGGGTTGGGTTCTCTATGTCTAACAGTGATAACAACGGTTATTATACCAGAAGACGAGGGTTGGGTTCTCTATGTCTAACAGTGATAACAACGGTTATTATACCAGAAGACGAGGGTTGGGTTCTCTATGTCTTACAGTGATAACAACGGTTATTATACCAGAAGACGAGGGTGGGGTTCTCTATGTCTAACAGTGATAACAACGGTTATTATACCAGAAGACGAGGGTGGGGTTCTCTATGTCTAACAGTGATAACAACGGGTATTATACCAGAAGACGAGGGTTGGGTTCTCTATGTCTGACAGTGATAACAACGGTTATTATACCAGAAGACGAGGGTTGGGTTCTCTATGTCTGACAGTGATAACAACGGTTATTATACCAGAAGACGAGGGTTGGGTTCTCTATGTCTGACAGTGATAACAACGGTTATTATACCAGAAGACGATGGTTGGGTTCTCTATGTCTGACAGTGATAACAACGGTTATTATACCAGAAGACGAGGGTTGGGTTCTCTATGTCTGACAGTGATAACAACGGTTATTATACCAGAAGACGAGGGTTGGGTTCTCTATGTCTTACAGTGATAACAACGGTTATTATACCAGAAGACGATGGTTGGGTTCTCTATGTCTAACAGTGATAACAACGGTTATTATACCAGAAGACGAGGGTTGGGTTCTCTATGTATAACAGTGATAACAACGGTTATTATACCAGAAGACGAGGGTTGGGTTCTCTATGTCTAACAGTGATAACAACGGTTATTATACCAGAAGACGAGGGTGGGGTTCTCTATGTCTGACAGTGATAACAACAGTTATTATACCAGAAGACGAGGGTGGGGTTCTCTATGTCTAACAGTGATAACAACGGTTATTATACCAGAAGACGAGGGTGGGGTTCTCTATGTCTAACAGTGATAACAACGGTTATTATACCAGAAGACGAGAGTGGGGTTCTCTATGTCTAACAGTGATAACAACGGGTATTATACCAGAAGACGAGGGTGGGGTTCTCTATGTCTAACAGTGATAACAACGGTTATTATACCAGAAGACGAGGGTGGGGTTCTCTATGTTTTACAGTGATAACAACGGTTATTATACCAGAAGACGAGGGTGGGGTTCTCTATGTCTAACAGTGATAACAACGGTTATTATACCAGAAGACGAGAGTGGGGTTCTCTATGTCTAACAGTGATAACAACGGGTATTATACCAGAAGACGAGGGTGGGGTTCTCTATGTTTTACAGTGATAACAACGGTTATTATACCAGAAGACGAGGGTTGGGTTCTCTATGTCTAACAGTGATAACAACGGTTATTATACCAGAAGACGAGGGTGGGGTTCTCTATGTCTAACAGTGATAACAACGGTTATTATACCAGAAGACGAGGGTGGGGTTCTCTATGTTTTACAGTGATAACAACGGGTATTATACCAGAAGACGAGAGTGGGGTTCTCTATGTCTTACAGTGAAGTTAACACATATTAATATCAGAAGGCACGAGGGTGGGGTTCTCTATGTCTAACAGTGATAACAACGGTTATTATACCAGAAGACGAGGGTGGGGTTCTCTATGTCTAACAGTGATAACAACGGTTATTATACCAGAAGACGATGGTTGGGTTCTCTATGTCTAACAGTGATAACAACGGTTATTATACCAGAAGACGATGGTTGGGTTCTCTATGTCTAACAGTGATAACAACGGTTATTATACCAGAAGACGAGGGTTGGGTTCTCTATGTATAACAGTGATAACAACGGTTATTATACCAGAAGACGAGGGTTGGGTTCTCTATGTATAACAGTGATAACAACGGTTATTATACCAGAAGACGAGGGTTGGGTTCTCTATGTCTAACAGTGATAACAACGGTTATTATACCAGAAGACGAGGGTTGGGTTCTCTATGTCTAACAGTGATAACAACGGTTATTATACCAGAAGACGAGGGTTGGGTTCTCTATGTCTTACAGTGATAACAACGGTTATTATACCAGAAGACGAGGGTGGGGTTCTCTATGTCTAACAGTGATAACAACGGTTATTATACCAGAAGACGAGGGTGGGGTTCTCTATGTCTAACAGTGATAACAACGGGTATTATACCAGAAGACGAGGGTTGGGTTCTCTATGTCTGACAGTGATAACAACGGTTATTATACCAGAAGACGAGGGTTGGGTTCTCTATGTCTTACAGTGATAACAACGGTTATTATACCAGAAGACGAGGGTTGGGTTCTCTATGTCTTACAGTGATAACAACGGTTATTATACCAGAAGACGATGGTTGGGTTCTCTATGTCTGACAGTGATAACAACGGTTATTATACCAGAAGACGAGGGTTGGGTTCTCTATGTCTAACAGTGATAACAACGGTTATTATACCAGAAGACGAGGGTTGGGTTCTCTATGTCTTACAGTGATAACAACGGTTATTATACCAGAAGACGATGGTTGGGTTCTCTATGTCTAACAGTGATAACAACGGTTATTATACCAGAAGACGAGGGTTGGGTTCTCTATGTATAACAGTGATAACAACGGTTATTATACCAGAAGACGAGGGTTGGGTTCTCTATGTATAACAGTGATAACAACGGTTATTATACCAGAAGACGAGGGTGGGGTTCTCTATGTCTGACAGTGATAACAACAGTTATTATACCAGAAGACGAGGGTGGGGTTCTCTATGTCTAACAGTGATAACAACGGTTATTATACCAGAAGACGAGGGTGGGGTTCTCTATGTCTAACAGTGATAACAACGGTTATTATACCAGAAGACGAGAGTGGGGTTCTCTATGTCTAACAGTGATAACAACGGGTATTATACCAGAAGACGAGGGTGGGGTTCTCTATGTTTTACAGTGATAACAACGGTTATTATACCAGAAGACGAGGGTGGGGTTCTCTATGTTTTACAGTGATAACAACGGTTATTATACCAGAAGACGAGGGTGGGGTTCTCTATGTCTAACAGTGATAACAACGGTTATTATACCAGAAGACGAGAGTGGGGTTCTCTATGTCTAACAGTGATAACAACGGGTATTATACCAGAAGACGAGGGTGGGGTTCTCTATGTTTTACAGTGATAACAACGGTTATTATACCAGAAGACGAGGGTGGGGTTCTCTATGTCTTACAGTGATAACAACGGTTATTATACCAGAAGACGAGGGTGGGGTTCTCTATGTCTAACAGTGATAACAACGGTTATTATACCAGAAGACGAGGGTGGGGTTCTCTATGTTTTACAGTGATAACAACGGGTATTATACCAGAAGACGAGAGTGGGGTTCTCTATGTCTTACAGTGAAGTTAACACATATTAATATCAGAAGGCACGAGGGTGGGGTTCTCTATGTCTAACAGTGATAACAACGGTTATTATACCAGAAGACGAGGGTGGGGTTCTCTATGTCTAACAGTGATAACAACGGTTATTATACCAGAAGACGAGGGTTGGGTTCTCTATGTCTAACAGTGATAACAACGGTTATTATACCAGAAGACGATGGTTGGGTTCTCTATGTCTAACAGTGATAACAACGGTTATTATACCAGAAGACGAGGGTTGGGTTCTCTATGTATAACAGTGATAACAACGGTTATTATACCAGAAGACGAGGGTTGGGTTCTCTATGTATAACAGTGATAACAACGGTTATTATACCAGAAGACGAGGGTTGGGTTCTCTATGTCTAACAGTGATAACAACGGGTATTATACCAGAAGACGAGGGTTGGGTTCTCTATGTCTAACAGTGATAACAACGGTTATTATACCAGAAGACGAGGGTTGGGTTCTCTATGTCTTACAGTGATAACAACGGTTATTATACCAGAAGACGAGGGTGGGGTTCTCTATGTCTAACAGTGATAACAACGGTTATTATACCAGAAGACGAGGGTGGGGTTCTCTATGTCTAACAGTGATAACAACGGGTATTATACCAGAAGACGAGGGTTGGGTTCTCTATGTCTGACAGTGATAACAACGGTTATTATACCAGAAGACGAGGGTTGGGTTCTCTATGTCTGACAGTGATAACAACGGTTATTATACCAGAAGACGAGGGTTGGGTTCTCTATGTCTGACAGTGATAACAACGGTTATTATACCAGAAGACGATGGTTGGGTTCTCTATGTCTGACAGTGATAACAACGGTTATTATACCAGAAGACGAGGGTTGGGTTCTCTATGTCTGACAGTGATAACAACGGTTATTATACCAGAAGACGAGGGTTGGGTTCTCTATGTCTTACAGTGATAACAACGGTTATTATACCAGAAGACGATGGTTGGGTTCTCTATGTCTAACAGTGATAACAACGGTTATTATACCAGAAGACGAGGGTTGGGTTCTCTATGTCTAACAGTGATAACAACGGTTATTATACCAGAAGACGAGGGTTGGGTTCTCTATGTATAACAGTGATAACAACGGTTATTATACCAGAAGACGAGGGTGGGGTTCTCTATGTCTGACAGTGATAACAACAGTTATTATACCAGAAGACGAGGGTGGGGTTCTCTATGTCTAACAGTGATAACAACGGTTATTATACCAGAAGACGAGGGTGGGGTTCTCTATGTCTAACAGTGATAACAACGGTTATTATACCAGAAGACGAGAGTGGGGTTCTCTATGTCTAACAGTGGTAACAACGGGTATTATACCAGAAGACGAGGGTGGGGTTCTCTATGTTTTACAGTGATAACAACGGTTATTATACCAGAAGACGAGGGTGGGGTTCTCTATGTTTTACAGTGATAACAACGGTTATTATACCAGAAGACGAGGGTGGGGTTCTCTATGTCTAACAGTGATAACAACGGTTATTATACCAGAAGACGAGGGTGGGGTTCTCTATGTTTTACAGTGATAACAACGGGTATTATACCAGAAGACGAGAGTGGGGTTTTCTATGTCTTACAGTGAAGTTAACACATATTAATATCAGAAGGCACGAGGGTGGGGTTCTCTATGTCTAACAGTGATAACAACGGTTATTATACCAGAAGACGAGGGTGGGGTTCTCTATGTCTAACAGTGATAACAACGGTTATTATACCAGAAGACGATGGTTGGGTTCTCTATGTCTAACAGTGATAACAACGGTTATTATACCAGAAGACGATGGTTGGGTTCTCTATGTCTAACAGTGATAACAACGGTTATTATACCAGAAGACGAGGGTGGGGTTCTCTATGTATAACAGTGATAACAACGGTTATTATACCAGAAGACGAGGGTTGGGTTCTCTATGTATAACAGTGATAACAACGGTTATTATACCAGAAGACGAGGGTTGGGTTCTCTATGTCTAACAGTGATAACAACGGGTATTATACCAGAAGACGAGGGTTGGGTTCTCTATGTCTAACAGTGATAACAACGGTTATTATACCAGAAGACGAGGGTTGGGTTCTCTATGTCTTACAGTGATAACAACGGTTATTATACCAGAAGACGAGGGTGGGGTTCTCTATGTCTAACAGTGATAACAACGGTTATTATACCAGAAGACGAGGGTTGGGTTCTCTATGTATAACAGTGATAACAACGGTTATTATACCAGAAGACGATGGTTGGGTTCTCTATGTCTTACAGTGATAACAACGGTTATTATACCAGAAGACGAGGGTGGGGTTCTCTATGTCTAACAGTGATAACAACGGTTATTATACCAGAAGACGAAGATTGGGTTCTCTATGTCTAACAGTGATAACAACGGTTATTATACCAGAAGACGAGGGTGGGGTTCTCTATGTCTAACAGTGATAACAACGGTTATTATACCAGAAGACGAGGGTTGGGTTCTCTATGTATAACAGTGATAACAACGGTTATTATACCAGAAGACGAGGGTGGGGTTCTCTATGTCTAACAGTGATAACAACGGTTATTATACCAGAAGACGAGGGTGGGGTTATCTATGTCTAACAGTGATAACAACGGTTATTATATAAGAAGACGAGGGTGGGGTTCTCTATGTCTAACAGAGATTACAAAGGTTATTATACCAGAAGACGAGGGTGGGGTTCTCTATGTCTAACAGTGATAACAACGGTTATTATACCAGAAGACGAGGGTTGGGTTCTCTATGTATAACAGTGATAACAACGGTTATTATACCAGAAGACGAGGGTGGGGTTCTCTATGTCTAACAGAGATAATAACGGTTATTATACCAGAAGACGAGGGTGGGGTTCTCTATGTCCAACAGTGATAACAACGGTTATTATACCAGAAGACGAGGGTGGGGTTCTCTATGTCTAACAGTGATAACAACGGTTATTATACCAGAAGACGAAGATTGGGTTCTCTATGTCTAACAGTGATAACAACGGTTATTATACCAGAAGACGAGGGTGGGGTTCTCTATGTCTAACAGTGATAACAACGGTTATTATACCAGAAGACGAGGGTTGGGTTCTCTATGTATAACAGTGATAACAACGGTTATTATACCAGAAGACGAGGGTGGGGTTCTCTATGTCTAACAGTGATAACAACGGTTATTATACCAGAAGACGAGGGTGGGGTTATCTATGTCTAACAGTGATAACAACGGTTATTATATAAGAAGACGAGGGTGGGGTTCTCTATGTCTAACAGAGATTACAAAGGTTATTATACCAGAAGACGAGGGTGGGGTTCTCTATGTCTAACAGTGATAACAACGGTTATTATACCAGAAGACGAGGGTTGGGTTCTCTATGTATAACAGTGATAACAACGGTTATTATACCAGAAGACGAGGGTGGGGTTCTCTATGTCTAACAGAGATAATAACGGTTATTATACCAGAAGACGAGGGTGGGGTTCTCTATGTCCAACAGTGATAACAACGGTTATTATACCAGAATACGAGGGTTGGGTTCTCTATGTATAACAGTGATAACAACGGTTATTATACCAGAAGACGAGGGTGGGGTTCTCTATGTCTAACAGAGATAATAACGGTTATTATACCAGAAGACGAGGGTGGGGTTCTCTATGTCTAACAGTGATAACAACGGTTATTATACCAGAAGACGAGGGTGGGGTTCTCTATGTATAACAGTGATAACAACGGTTATTATACCAGAAGACGAGGGTTGGGTTCTCTATGTATAACAGTGATAACAACGGTTATTATACCAGAAGACGAAGGTTAGGTTCTCTATGTCTAACAGTGATAACAACGGTTATTATACCAGAAGACGAGGGTGGGGTTCTCTATGTCTGACAGTGATAACAACGGTTATTATACCAGAAGACGAAGGTTGGGTTCTCTATGTCTAACAGTGATAACAACGGTTATTATACCAGAAGACGAGGGTGGGGTTCTCTATGTCTTACAGTGAAGTTAACACATATTAATATCAGAAGCCACGAGTGCGAGATTATATATGTTACAGTGGAGACAAGTCATTAATATCAGAAATTTTATGTCAAACAGTGACAAGACAAGAGGTATTCTTCATCATTTAAGCAAGCCCTATTCTACAAGAATTCAAATAACATTTACCATATATTTACAATTATTATTAATGGGTAACAGTTTAAATGTATATGCTGTTCACTGTAATTTGTTCAGTAGAAAAGATTAGATTACTTACATAATTCATTGTCATCTCATCTCTTTTCAAAAGGCATTCGCTGTAAAGAAAGATCCGACATTAAAACAGTACATGTACTACACTGACACTGACACAGTTGTATATTGATATATAAGTACTTACATGTATTCAGACTAATCCCGTTATATAAAGGAGAATGAGTGATGAACACATTTAAATGGCAGCTATGAAGCAAATAGACTCGCGTGGCTTAACCGTGTACATTTGTTTTAGAGCTAGTTTTATTGATAAAATAAAATAGATAATTAAATAGAAGGATATTCAGAAAAGAACTAACCCGCTTTCAACTCATCAGGTTACCTATGTTTTAAAAGAATTTTATCTTTGTATTCGATGTAGATAAATCTTTTTGCAGAGCAAAACATTCCTGTTCACCCTCAGAGGAGGTTTGTTTTGGTAAGAATTTCCGTTTACCAAGTCTGACTTACATATTTCTTGGACGAACATGGGGAAGAAAGTAATAATTTAGGAAATACACACACACACATCGATATTTGAAACATTTCGAATTTATGAACATATAAACATCTAAAAAGTTCAGTCTTAATGTTACAGATATCATGTGATTACATGTTATTACAGTGGATACAAAATGAGATGCGACAGTTAATGTGCTTACATAGTGTGATCTCAAAAGTGTTCATGCATGTATACATATATACACACTTACATAAATGTGAATTAAATGTGACAGTGAATGTGTCTGCCATATCTGTATGAACTATACACTTAAAAATTAATGAAGCAGCACCCTAGTTTTTAAACTGAAATGTGGTGCTCTGGGATTGTGAGGATAAATTGAACGATTTTATCGTCCCAGACAAGACAATTAGTTATTGAGCGACTCATTCACTGAAATAAAAATAGAGCCATGGGCTCTGTAGCTCATCATTGATTTATTATCTAAGGTTGAATATCTAAGTTATCTCAAGTAATACATTGTTAACCACCATGATAATGACCACCATGACCCACATTTGGAGTCACAGGGTCACCAATCCTTCAATTACAATTTCATCTTTCTAGAGCTTTACATACTTGAGATAAAGATGAAAATAGGTTTTTGGGTTATGACCCGTGACCTAGATTGGAGTCACAGGGTCACACAATCTACAATTATGAATCCCCATTGGCCAAGGAGTCTGCACACAACTTTTCAGCTCTCTAGACCTTTTGGAATTGGAGAAGAAGATTAAAATAGGTTTTTAAGGATGTGACCCCTGTGACCCCATTTGGGGTCATGGGGTCACGAAATCTACAATTCAGAATCCCCATGGGCCAAGGAGTCTGCACATACAATTTCAGCTCTGTGGAGTCATTGGTTCTGGAGAAGAAGTTGAAAAAGCGAAAAGTTTACGCACGGATGGACGGACGCCGGACACCTTGCCATGCCATAAGCCCATCGGGCCTGATGAGCTAAAAATCCATCACATGCAAAATTTGTAAAAATGTGTGAGAAAATGTGATGGTACTGAATTTTGACTTTCACGATACCAACTTTAATGTTTAAAATACTAAATTAAATATTCAAGACAGTGAATATTCATTATTCAACAAACTAGGGTTGAATATCCCACAAAATAGGGTTGAATATTCAACAAAATAGGATTCAATATTCAACGAAAATAGATCGAATGTTCAACAATATCAAGTTGAATATACAACAAGATTAAGTTGAATTTTCTAAATAGTAACATGAATTTTACTACAGATACTAAATAGAATTTTCGAGATAGTAAGTTGAATTTTAAAATCTAAATTTAATTTTCAAAATATTAAGTTGAATTTTCAACTTAGTATCTTGAATTTCAAACTAAGACATTAATATTTCAAAATAAAAATATACTGAATAATAGTTTAGCGTAGTCCAAAAAGGGTTGATGAGTCTCTGTTATATGAACTTCAATCAACATGCATTCAACGAAGTGTCATAATCTTATTAAAATGAGATAAAACATGTGGTATGTGAACTGCCTATTAATTTATCAACAAGCAAAAAAGTGAGCGTGGCTCACTAATACCCCCGTGTTTAAGTTTGACATTTTTATTTTACTTAAAGAGAGAGGTGTCTGCACACCTAAGGATTGATAAGCTTTGAAATGTAATTGCTAAGATTAAACTGTTTGTGAAAATGGTAGGACAAGTCTCGATCTTCATGTAAAAAGGGTGGTGTAAGTCAAAATAGGAATAAAAGTAACTTGAAAAGGTATTGGTAACATAATACACTACCGCTATTACCACTGATTTCAACTTTATTTTGGAAATTAATCAATCATAATGATTCATTCGAGTGACTTTAAACAACAGGTACATGGAAGCACACCCCTGAAGGCACAGTGAGAGATATACATGTATAGCAGTTTATGGCTGAAAGGAAAGAAATTTAACTTTTCCCAAAATATAACCAGTGGAAATATAAAATAGTAAAATCAACAAGAACACAGAAGTAGCTTTTGATGAAAGTTACATGAATAAGAAAATGATGAAGTCAACAAATCACAACACAGAAGTAGCTTCATTCATTCTAGCTATGATAAAGTAAAAAAAATATAAAAAATCGCCAAAAATTCAAACATTCACCAAATCGTGTTACATTTTGCAATGCACCTCTCCTAGTGGTGAAGAAGACACGTGCCAAATTTGAAAAGGATGAGATGAATAGTTTTTCTGAAATCGATAGGACAAAAAATGCTCAGAATTTGACTAAGTTAAAAAATACAAAAATTCGCCAAAAATTAAAAAATTCACCAATTCGGTTTAAATTTCGCACTGTACCTCTCCTAGTGATGAAGAAGACACGTGCCAAATTTGAAAAGGATGAGATGAATAGTTTTTCTGTAATCGATCGGACAAAAATTGTCTTCGGACGGAAGGACGGACGGCCGGACGGACGGACGGACGGACGGACGGACGGAATCGTTGGTATTACTATATACCCCCAACCGTTGGTCGGGGGTTTAATAAAGTAGGAATACATAGTATGCATGCTGGTTTTAATTTTCTAATTCGAAAAGTTGTTTTTTTTAAGTAAAATGTTTCATCCTTTTTTCCCGTTAACCTTTCATAAAATAATGTTAACAAACTTACCTTTCACTAGGCTAGGAAAATGCCTGCTTACCTCACATTTTTTTTAAATAGCAGGAGAGGGAAAGCAACTGACAATTCGTAGAAGATCATGAAATACATATAGAGCATTCAATGTAAGTCGCAATTAGTTTTGGCGTGCAGTCCAGTATCAAGAACATGTTTACTTAAACTTGTTTTAAGTAGGAGAATGTCCGAAAACTGGCCATTAGTTTTGCACGTGGAGCATTTTTTCGGCCTCACGGACATTCTCCTACACGTATATCAGTTTGTTTGTTATATTTCGTCATAGAAAGACAAGAAGAAGGACAACCATGAATAGCCCCCAATTAATTGTTACGGTCTTTTTGTGTTTATGTCTTTGCACTTTTTCCTGTCTACCTTTTCTCTCACCCTACCTTCCAAAGTAACAGAACAAATAACCTCTAAATTGAGCAAAACACAATGAACAACCTCAATCATGACATTAGTAACCTCACAATTGAGAAGAAGAACCTTAAAACGGAAGAAAAAAGATCACACGAGCGCAGCGCAAATCTGTGCATCGTATAGTTTTGACCAGTCTGGGTTTAGAAGCTCAGTCGTCATTGTTTTCGTGAGCAAAGCCGGAGATAGCTGGCCGGTTTTGTTATTTCCATTCTTTACAGGTATACATACAGGCCAGGTGACATTACAAATAGGTAGATCCATATACATACAGAGTCAACAACAATAAGTGTACATATTCAGAGAGAAGTTGTAAATTGTCTATTCATTTGTTCTAAATAACATATGCAGAATAGACCACAGTTCTAAGAAATACGTTCCTGGTCAAGATTAATATATATTTATTTTGTGATATTATAGTATTTTATGATCTGCATTTGTATATACAAGATACTTAGACTAAACCCGTTCTTGCTACATGCATATGCTGTGTTTGGCTATCATGATCATGACATTTAAAGCATAGTTATTTTGACCAAACAAATAATGTGCATGATAATTAAATCAATTTCCCGCTTTAAATAGTAACTGATCATTTATGCATTGTAATAGTGATAGCATTGACATTTGTAAGCGAACAAAGCAATACAATATATTGAAATAAATCTATGTTGTTTAAACGAATTAATCTGCCAGATCTCTGGTTGTCAGTTAAACTCACATCTATAGATAAGGACATCATTTGTAGAGTTATAAGGTCTATGTTGTTGTCCCCATCTGGAATGACAGGAAACTACGTGCTGATCTGCTTCTGAAAGTGTCATGAAAAATATTCACTCAAAAAACAAAAAATGATGCTTTAAAAACATATCACGTCTGTGAATGTTTAATGGCCTTCTCATTTTAATCTTGATCAGGTAGTGATTAATGATTAAATAAGTCAGAGTTAAGAACTGGTAAATTCTTAAACACTGGGTTATAAATCAAGACAAGAGTGACCAGTTCTCATACAACCCAATCATGTTTACTTCGTATTTCAGACCCATGGTACAATTGTATTTGAAGAAGTACATAGTTGTCACAAGATCAATAAGAGAATCTTAACCTGAATGTTTTAAAGGAAGGCCGAAATAAAATATTTTCTATTGAATTCTTAACTGCAATTGGTTCATTAGACTATTTTGTGAAAATTGAGACCAAAAAAAAATCCATATGTTGTTCCTATATTAAACTAGAGCGGCTTAAAAACACCCAAAAACATCGTCTGCTTTTCACCCGTGACCAACAAACCAAAAATGGGGCGGGGCTTAGAGAGTTGGAAGATACCGGAAGTGACGTACGTGAAGGGACGGGGTGTAAACATTCGCTTACTATTTACAATGGCAAACACTGGGGAATCGGTCAGTTAATCTGTTATATCTACGCTTTGCAATGATGCCACATCGCTGTTCTGCTGTGTAATCTGTTCGAGTAATGTTAGTTATCAAGTTTCACTTTACAAATGCACCAAAATATCGTTATATATATCAAATCAAATATAATTGGTATAACTAGTGAGAGACGGTGGATTCATAGACGTTCGTAGACATAGGATAAATCAATGCTAATGATATATAAGATGACAAAATGAAACCAAGATATGATAATATGAACGAAGTACAGTTGAGACAACGAAATCAGATAGTCGGTGTTGTTGTTATTTTTTGTTAGAGAATGTTTGTGTTTAAAATAAAAAAACAAACGTGAGATAAGCACGCCGACGAAGTAGACCCTATTGTAAGCCATCGACAATAAAAGCACTTCACAACATCCTGTTTTTAAACATCGTTAATCAACCGACAACCTAATTTACTAACTGTTCATTACAAAAATCAAAATAACTCACCACATATTTTAAAACATCAAAAGAATAATACGTCTACGAACCCACCTACGAAAACATCGCATCCCAATGTTACATTTTACGATTTAGTTATCACTTACGAGGGGCGTTCAATAAGTGTTGCAAGCGGGGCATTGGTGTTTACATAAACAGTGTCAGCTTATAGCAGGTGTTACTATAGTCAAAACATAACATTGACACATGTCAAAACAATTTCTAGACATAACAATTATTTAGATATAATAGCTGCGCTGACCTAGGGGTCTCCATAATCATGGATTCTCTCAAACATGAACAACGCGCTGTGATCAAGTTCCTTACGAAAGAGGGATGCAAAGCTACAGAAATACATAATCGTATGTGTAATGTGATGGGTAAGGATGCTCCTAACTTTTCAACAGTTTGTCGCTGGTCTCTTCAGCTCAAGCGGGGCAGGGAGTCCTTAGACAATGACCCACGGTCAGGCAGGCCATCTGAAGTCACCCGACCGGAAGTTATTGCCGCTATCGAAAGACGAATTTTAGTTGACCGCCGTGTTAAAGTTTCTGAACTGTCTTTGGAATTCCAGATATCAGTTGGAAGTGTTGAAAAAATAATTCATGACCATCTTGGTATGTCCAAGGTATCTGCAAGATGGGTACCCAGAAACCTCACAGCACAAGATCGCCAGAAAAGAACCGAAAGTTGCATGGAGCTCCTGGATCGGTTTAATGCGGATGAAGCCAGGTTTTTGTCTCGTCTGGTGACAGGTGACGAAACCTGGATCCACCACTGGGACCCGGAAACTAAACTGGAATCCAAGCAATGGAAGCACACGAGTTCACCGGCTCACCTGAAGTTTCGCACTCAACCATCAGCTGGCAAGGTTATGGCGACAATCTTTTGGGATGCAAAAGGCATATTATTAATTGATTACTTGCCAACCAAAATTACAATGAATGGTCAATATTATGCCAACCTAATGCAAGAATTGCGAAAAGACAATTCGACAGAACCGCCGTGGAATGTTGACACGTGGTGTCCTGATTTTGCATGACAACGCTCCAGTCATCAAGTCAAGAGTTGCACAGGCCGCTATACGGGATTGTGGATTCGAACAGCTTAACCACCCACCCTACAGCCCAGACCTAGCCCCCAGTGACTACTTCCTGTTCAGAAACCTGAAATCCGCCCTACGTGGAAGGCACTTTCGGGATGACGAAGACGTCAAAGCTGCCACAGAGGCGTGGTTAGGGGGGCAAACGGAAGAGTTCTACAAAAGCGGCATCAAAAGTCTTAAAGAGAAATGGAATAAGTGTATTGAGGTGAAGGGTAACTATATTGAAAAATAAAAGTAAAAAATTGACTACGCGAGTTGGTTTTATATTGAAGTTGCAACACTTATTGAACGCCCCTCGTATAACACATTAAAACATTAAGAATTTCATAGTTTATAAGATAATGTTTTCAATAAAATGTGTGGTTAATCAAATATAATCAAATAAACATCGTATCAAATTGACAACTCATCAAGAGTGTCAATTAATGTAAGAAACTTACCTTATAAACGTAACCAAACGGACAATATGAATATCCAAATGCACATTAGACACAAAATGTTAACCTATAATTCCATCAATGACAGTACTTGGAAACAGAAGATGGTCAAATAATAACCCTCTTTCAGCAAAAGACTTTTCTCAAATGGCAAGATAGAAAACCAAATAGTTATGATGATTTTACACTTAAAATAATTTCATTGGTACATTAGATTTAAACGAGAGATTTTATTGGATAACTTGATAGAGATATGTTCATTGGCTGACAATTTCTAGACTGAATGTCGCGTTAAGTGTATTGTGTGTCACCAAGACAGGACGTTGGCAATAAA
Source organism: Gibbula magus (assembly GCA_936450465.1). Taxonomy (NCBI): domain Eukaryota; kingdom Metazoa; phylum Mollusca; class Gastropoda; order Trochida; family Trochidae; genus Gibbula; species Gibbula magus. The sequence continues at coordinate 29,870,380 of OW388295.1, read as the reverse complement.
CATGACATGCTGGTCACCGACTTGTGTTATATAATTGAGTCGGTCCAGTAAACTTGTTATCTGTACAAACATAATTACACTCCTTCCTTCTCACATACTCAGCTTCTTAATTGCGTAAACTAATGTGCTGTAACAACACTTCTCCCCTTTGATCTGGAAGAAACATCTATATGGTTCGCTAAACTGAGAATTGTGTGTTGATGTGCAGAAGTGACACATAAAAGCTATCAGACTATTAATTAAACCATTTCGTTTTCATTAACGATATGTTCATTAAAATGCTTCTGGTAACATAATTCTTTTATTCGATAATGTTCGTTGTCTATATCAATCTGTGTATATGTTTAGCGTGCACAATAGAGCAATCTTCATGTAAATTTCATTGAGCTTGTTGACCAATACAGTTCATTTATTTATTCATGAAAGTGAAGTGAAAATGGTTTGCATTCCATTACATCATATATAGAATATTTTAATTGACAAACTTAAAATACAGTAATCTTTTATATTAAATACAAACTGTTATTTATAAATCTGCAACGTTGTCTCGCTTGTTTGAACAGTCAATCGTTCAGTGTATATGAAGTTATACCTACCATATTTTTATTTATTAATACATACAAAACAAAATTAACATGCCGATTATTCAACATACTTTGATCAATTGATGCTACTTAATCTCTGTTCACCCGATTCCAGCGATAATCTTCTTCCCTTGTTTCAGTGTCACTTGAACTGTCATATCTTCCCTTCTAGTTCCGCGATTAATTGCTACAAACATACTATACAAAAGCGCAGAATGCACTCTAATAAAGCACGCCCCGGTTGTTGTAACCATATAAAATCGCTAGTTGAATAGTTTAGTAATCCGTTTATCGAAAATTGGGGTTGTTTTCTGTCTTATATGAGCAGTTTAAAAGTGGGGAAAACGCGTTAAATTATGATTAGCGGCCATGTAGAGGCTCCTTCACGTACGTCACAGCCCGATACGCTTCAGTGACCACCCCCGTCAATTTTCATTCTGGTCGCCGGGGCTTAATTGGGCACTTTTAAAAAAAGCCGTATATAAGTTATTTATGGGTCGATTTCAAAAATTTAAAATCTAGCAATTGTCAAATTGAAACCCCTTTTCAACGAATCCGAAAGTGACCATATGTCATTTCATCTAACCTTTAAAGAGGTATATTATAGCTGTTAAACGAAGTATATTTGTATTAGTCTGACTTATTTCATAAGTCAGGAGGCCATGGGACAATATGACATACATTTGCAATATATTGCAATTTGCAATAACACAAAAACAAAACAAACAGGACATACATAGTTGACATGACATACAGATGTCATTAGTAACAAACATACATACATACATACATACATACATACATCAACCTACATACATACATACATACATACATACATTATACATCAACCTACATACATACATATATACATACATACATACATACATACAAACATCAACCTACATACATACATACATACAAACATCAACCTATATATATATATATATATATATATATATATATATATATATATATATATATAAATTAGTCGTTTCTCACGTGAAGTAAGGTTATATATAGAAAAGAGTACACTTCAGATGGGTTTGACTGGATCAATCTTCTTTAATACGATGAGCTCATTTCGACCAGTATATCGGTCTTTTCAAGTATTCAAGTACTTGAAAAGACCGATACACTGGTCGAAATGAGCTCATCGTATTAAAGAAGATTGATCCAGTCAAACCCATCTGATGTTTACTCTTTTATATATATATATATATATATATATATATATATATATATATATATATATATATATATATATATATATATATATATATATATATATATATATATATATATATATATATACATAACATAACATAACATACTAGTTATACATACTATTAGACATTTGAAGTTTTGAAGCATGTTAAATACATGTTGATAAATCTGTAATTATAAACGGATTGTGTGTTAAATATTGCTGCAGTTCTCATACACCTCCACTGCGAGTTTGTCAGTCACGCCAGCCTTTACAAACAATATATTAATCATGTTTATAACTGTATCATATATACATATAATATTGTAATAGCTTTTAATTGTTTTATATTAATAATCGAAGGCTCTATTGAACACTGTTTTCACATATTTCATCTCTGATAAATGTTATTCCTAAAATTCTAAATCATCGACAATGACCTTTAAAGGGGCAGTAGCACGTTTTTTGCAAATTATCCATTTACGATGATAATTTAAGTCATTCTATCTACTTTAGAGGATTTGACATCTTATTATAAAAATAAATTTTACGTAGCGGTAATAACTGTGTTGTGCATAAAGCAAAAATTGCATGGCGGCCATTTTAATGTGAACACATTTGATTATTTTGAATTACAAAAACGATTCCCATGGCTTTAACGAAACATGTACACTCATTTTTAACTTGATTTTCCGAAGAGGGAACAACTTCCAAACGCAAGGCATAACTCTTGCCAGTCTTGCAGTATTTCCCTCGCTATGCCGTGCCAAGATAGTGGGTCGCTGCACCTGAAATGCATAGTGGGCACCAATTTCCTAGCACAGATATCTTAAGGAAATACTGCAAGGCCTAAATCAGCCAGTTAGGCCTTGTATTTGGAAGTTGACGAGGGAATGGTGTTTTGCTATTAGAGACAGTATTTTATAAATACATTTCATCATCTTATTTTAACGAAAAAAACGTGCTACTTCAGTTCAATGTCACCATTGACGACTAGACATTACCCTGTGGCAAATTAGTTCATAGAATTGTACTTGCTGTTGACACATCTGCCTATCCATCTCCCCATCGTAGGTGCAAATGATCGATAAACGTTGTGCACGCCCGTATCGTGTGCATCTATATTTAATGTGTACTGCCATGCATCACAGATTGCTGTAGCAGCGACACATCTACTGATCAATATCAGGGACGTAGGTGGCAGATTTAGCGCAATCAGTATGGGTATAGGGACCCCAGATGTGAACCCCCTTTTTGTTTGTGGAGTATACAATGACGACGATGTTACGGTTACTCGCACGTGTGAGGTATAGTTCCTATCCTGGCTCGATAAAATTCTATACCGATCCCCATTCTTCTCAGGTTCACTGGACTTAGACGGAGATAAACAACATTCACATTTATTTTACATTTATAATTACCCCGAGAGCTTGAAACACATGCGATCCCTGACTAAGAGAGCTCACTCAAAACTATCAACACGTCACACCAAAAGCAATTAGAATTTCGCTCACCTGAAGAAACCTGGCTCCGGGAGCGGCCTACTTCCTCAGCGTTGCTAGCCTCGTGTTTCCCCTGTTACGATATTGTGTGATGCATTGATGATCAATATTGTATTGTCTCTGGTCACGATGCAGCAGAAATAGTATTGGGGGGGGGGGGGGGGGGGGGGGGGTCTCTTGCTATAGCGTTAACATTGGATAATAGTATATCATAAATAGCTGAAGCAACATTTGGGAGTACTGAGCTTAATCGGGCCCTAATATTATACAAATATAACCAGCTGCAATGCACTATACCAACCATTGCTCTAGGCAAATTAACCCTAAAAGATCGTCAATATGGAATAGCACGAAATTAACGTAAACGATGTACGCACGGTAAAAACATTCTATCCGCTCTATGCATACACTGGAGATCATCACTAGTAATAGGATCATCGAAGGGAGCCAGAATTTCGCCTACCTGAAACAGGCGGTTAACGTTCTGCGGGCGGACATCTTCCTCAGCGTTGCTAGGGTGAACAAAAAACAACCGTTGGATTCATCCGGCTAAACCGATCAAATCGATACGATACCCAGATCTGCGCTGTGCTGGCGTGAGGTTATTTGTTCCGTCCTGAGGTTTTTCATTCCAATTTAAGGTTTATTCCATTTTGAGGTTACTAGTTGCATATGCGATGTTATTTGTTCTGAATGTGAAGTAATTTCCACCATTCGTGAGCTTATGGAGTGGAGTTAATTTGTTCTGTTAATTTGGTAGACCTTTATACTATTCACTCTCTATTGACAACCATTCATGCTACACTCTTCATCCAAAGTACACTATCACTACATACAAATTCACATTGTTACTTCAAATATACGTCTACAAAAACTGTCAGAGTATGCACTTATTTTTGTATTTCGGACCAAGGGTCTCTCATCGCTAATCCCTCCGAAGTGAAGATATACCTATTTCAACTCCCAGGAAGCCAAATCCTCGCCGGGACTGGAACGTTGACCAAAGTTGTGAACGTGATACATTCAATAACAAGCATATAAATAATTTACAAGCACGCAATGCTGTTAGCAAGTTAAATATTAACATTAATTGAACCGTGGAGATTCCTTAACCCTGATAAAGTCATATGTAATATGTAACAATCCCCAATCACACAAATAAGACTTAACTATTTCCTTATACCATGATATACTTTTATCAGTAGTTAAAATAGTATATGAATAATCTGACCACGCGTATATATTACTTGAGCTATCGTATATACAATTGCTGAAAGTGTTGACGAATTTCACGATTCTTGAAATCTCGAAGATTTCGAAAATGTTAAATATACAATAAACGGTCAATTCTTATTTCGAATTATTTAGGATGAAAAAATAAATCCATTATAGAAAATACCAGACTACTCTTTGATCTAATTAGGAATTAATCACTGTGAATTAGCAGATAAAATACGAGGTTTATTAGTTACTGTAGATTTCGAGAACGCTTTCGATACAATCATTGTGTGATTGTATGACATTTTATTGAAAAACCACAAGAGACGTTTAATTCTATTATGACGAATCCTTTCGAAATGGATTAAACTTATTCCACCCATATGCAAGTGCAAGTGCAGAACGTATTAAATGCGGGTAATATCCCGGACTACTTTAATTGTATGTACGGGTCGTTTAATAAAAGGCTCGGCAGTCTTGTCGTGGTCGTCTCCAAGTCGACAGTGCTATGTTTTTCATTGCATGCGCTATGAAGTATATGAATCCAACATAAAGTTACATTATTTCCATGCGATTGATTAAAGGAATAATCCATCGCAAAATGAAAACCTAATTAGGGAATGTTTATTGGGTAAGCGATACATATTATCAAATGTTTTAGGTAATTTGCAAAATCTTTAATAAAAATTCAAAGAGAGAACAAAATTCGCAATTATCGGGCTCACAGGGCGCCGCCATTTTGCCAGAACGAATGCGTGAAACGACGAGATTACGCTATGAAAGACACATCACGAAGTTAGGAGACACCACAGGGAGAGTTTCGAACAGATTATGATGAATGATCGGCAGTGTTTATCTATTTTGTGTTGTCTGTATCAATAAAAAAAAATCGGTGAGTGGAGTACCTCAAGGATCTGTGCTGAGTCCAGTGCTGTTTGTACTCTATACTAATAGTCTTGCTAGAGTGATAGAGGATCATAAAATGGATCATCAGTCTTATGCTGATGATATGCAACTGATTGACAGTTTCAAGCCAGAAAATGCACAGGAGGCTCTGCAACGTACTACTGATTGCACAACTGATATAACGTCATGGATGTCATCAAATATGCTGAAGCTAAATGATGAGAAAACAGAGGCATTGTTGATAGGAACTAAACGTAATTTGCGTGATATTCAAGCTACCTCTGTTGAAATCGGAACTGCTGAAATCCCTTTTGCTGACCATGCAAGAAATCTTGGAGTCATCATTGATTCTCAACTTTCAATGGAATCACACATATATAAACTCTGTAAAACTTGCTATTATCATCTCCGTTGCATCAGTCAAATACGTCATCTTATAACCAGAGATGCCGCCAAAATACTTGTGCAAATGCTTGTTCATTCAAGACTTGACTATAGTAATAGCTTACTGATAGGAATCAGTAAACGTCAGTTGTACAAGCTCCAGAAAGTTCAGAACACAGCGGCAAGAATTGTGACCAGAACACCAAAAGCATGTCATATAACGCCTGTGCTTAAGCGTCTACACTGGCTTCCCATTGAAGCGAGAATCAAATTTAAAGTTCTATGTATCACTTACAAATGTCAACATAATATGGCTCCAGCATATCTCTTAAATTCCTTGGAGGACTATACCCCTGCAAAAGAACTTCGATCCCAGAATTTGAAGCTTCTCCAGATGCCAAAGTATAAAAACACCAGTTATGGACTAAACTCTTTCAGCTGTACTGCTCCAAGACTTTGGAACCAACTTCCTCACTGACTGTATTTAAATCACAGCTCAAAACTTATCTATTTTCTAGCTATTATTCATAGATTCTATTTTCATATTATTTTACCCATAGACTCTAATGATAAATATCCTTAATCAATGCTAACAGTATTACATTTAGGCTTTATTCCATAGTATTTCATCTCATCACCTTAAATGTTCTTATTTTCAATGCGCTTTGAGCATGCACCTTGTGTATGGATATAGCGCTTTATAAATGCCCATTATTAGGTCTTCAAGACGTATGTCTCGAAGACGTATTGTTATTATTTATCCTGATTATTTTTTTTATTATTCTTTGTACCAAATTTTGTTCAGCAGATTTCTCAGTAACGGCTGGGTCGATTTGCATGAAATTTTCAGGAAAGGTAGCCTGTAACCAAACTTAGAGGACACTTTTTTACTTTTTTGATTTTCGACTTCTTTCTTGAGTTATCTCCCCTTGAAGTTGAAACTTCAAACCTCAATAGCTCGAAAACTTACCAAGATATTTTCAAAAAACTTTCACCAAAATGTGGGCAACAACATTCCCCATCGACCATCGGTTTTCGGCCGTAATGATAGATTTTTGCTATTTTGAACAAACTGAAAATTTGGTGCACTTTCGCGGGTTTGAGGGTACGCGTCTTAAAAAATCTTCTTCTAGATCACGGCAATACATACAGATATGTGTGATAGCTCATTGGAAAGCCAAGACAACGTAGAATATAATTTGCTAACAGAATTTTGAATTTCGGCCTAGAATTCGAGTTATCTGCCCTTGAATATGGTCCTTTTTAAAAAGGGCGTTTTTAGGCTACAATTTCAAAGGGGCAATTCTCTGTAACTAATTGACTTATGTCAAAGTTATTGAATATCATATAAAGTTGATAGTTTCGGTACAATTTGGACATATTCTTAAAAAAGTAAAAACAATGATTTTGAGCACTTTCCAAGGGTATACCATGCGGAGATATGTTCAATAGCTCATGCATAACTTGAAACGTCATTTAATAAGGACAATAAACTTCATGCACGTATCTGTCTTTACAACATACGTATTATAATCGGAATAATAATTCATTTTCAGGTATAGAAATACTTCCTCTTTTTACGAGTGCTTCAAATAATTTAAAATACTAATACATGTAAAATTTGAATTACAAACGCAACTTGTCACCTCATTGGCTTAGGAAAATTTAGTCTTTTCCCTTTCCCTAATCTCAACATCCACATATATTTATTTAATTTATTTATATTTAAATATTTGAAATTTTGCTAAGTGCGCTCAGGCCTGATTAAAATTTCCGAGTTTACCTATCGTTTTCTACGGTGGCAAATAAGGGCCATCTGTTTTTTATCTTGCACATTTCAAGATATAATTTGAAATTTCAAGAACATTAGTTGAAATTTCAACATATGAAGTTGAAATTTCAACATATGAAGTTGAAAATTAAAATTACAACTCACGCAAGTATCTAGAAATTTCAATATTTGGAGATGAAATTTCTAGATAAAAAATTAAAAACAGATGGCCCTAATATGTCACCGTAGTTTTCTGATTGGAAAAACAAGAGGCAAATGAAGGTCATAGATTATTACATGCTATGCTATTACATGCTATGCTAACTTAGACGTCGATGTCTCACGGATTTCAGAATTTTATACATCAGTTGATATTTGAGGTCGTCGTGTCAACAACTAACTAACCTTGTTAGCTTTGAAGGCATTTAGTACATGTCACTTTCAGGTTTGTCAGTAGTTTATCTTCTGACATTTGATTAGATTTGCATTCTTATGCCAACTTTGCTCTCGCAAGTTATGTAGTATTTTACAATTCAAGTTCATTATATTTTTGTCATCTACTAATTGAATTAAACTCCCTAACTCTTTACAACCAACTTGAGTTTCTGTGTTCCCCTCGTCCCTAAATTTAGATAAGTTATAAATTAGATTAATAAATTGCTTTCCATAGTTGTTTATTTCCATAGTTGTTTACTGGCTCTGTGTGTAGCTGTGACGCAAGTTTGCATTTTTACTTTGTCCGTCATTCACTTGTTAAATATCATAAATTGCTAGTTTAATTGCTACGTAATCAATGTTATTTATTTGAAGTGTCAAACAAAAGTTTGACCTGTCCTTTTTTCTCTTTCAGGGTAGGTTTAATGTTGCAGATTAGGGACGGTTCAGGTACTGCCTGCAATCGTACTCGTGTGATCGATTGAAGCTACGCACAAATACTATATGCGGGTGCATTTATTTGCGTATATTCAATGGATCGCACTGTGCAATACACCCATCCCCTAAGATTTCTTTTTTTAAAAATGCTGAGTCATGATGATCGCAATTTAACAGCGTTCACACGTAGGGAGTACCAGTTTTGGACCTGATGGTTTATAGCATGGCATGTAATAGGCCCGCCGCTTGGTACATCACAGCAGCTAGTTATTAGAGGCTTCACCTGTTAGACGAGTAGTGATACTCGTGTATAATCATTCATTTGTTAAACGCGTATTAGCAGACTTTTTCAAGATCATTTTGTTGATAAATGCATTTTTTATTGTGAGTGAACTATTATTGACTGTTTTTTCCCCCAAACCAGTTTATAATTTTGATGGTCACAATTTGAAGAGTTTATTTCAAGTTACGTTTTTGTTTTAACCTGGAACTTAGTTGTAAGACCGGATCCCTCATTTGAAATGACAGATTATCAAACTGGTTTTTTGATACATGCATTACCCGTGTATTATTATAGTTTTCCAAATCTGTGTATAGTTTTCATTGTTTCATGTTCAGATCTGCCCACACATTTTGAACTCGATACTGTTATTACAAGCTTTGAATTTCAAATAGTGTTCATTTTTGTTTTAGCCGGGAACTAATGTTTAGGCCGCATCACTAATTGCGATATTTCATATTTTATTGCAGATTATCTGAATCAATCATGCCGCGAAAAAGAAATTGGAAGAAAGTACAAGCGGGGAAAAAATTGGCAAAAATTAAAGCAAATGCTATCTCTGAATTGATATCACAATCATTTGATATTTCCGATGATAGTTTTGATGAGATTATTTTGCATGATGATGATGCTGCAGTTGATCAAATTATTTTACAAGCGGACTTCTCGCAGGCCAACCCTCTGTTCGAGAACGCAGGTCTTCAGTGTGTTAGCAATTGTTTCATGGCCTTATTGTTCGGCAAAGTTAAATCTCTCAACGAATGGACAAAGGACGACTTGAATACAGTTCTGATCGAGGGTGATCAATTGTATGGTCACATACAGAGATCTTCAACCATGTCAAGTGCATATCTCTTGATAACAGAACTGCCAGAATATCTGGAAGCATTCAATCGTACTTTCACACTCGTTAGAGACGATCCATGTGCTGGATATATTTGGCCAGCTGAAGACCAGATTCAGTTTGGTGATCTGGTCACCTTAGAAACCGCTCTCGAAGAATCCTTGACAAATAGAGCAGCTTGTTTCATTAATTTCTGTCAATCTGTGTTTGCAGTTATTCAGCATGAAGGGTCCTACTTTGTTTTTGATTCGCATTCACGGAGCAGGGAGGGCACTTTGAGTTGTGATGGCACTGCCATTGTTATGCAATACCACAGTATTAATGCCGTTTATCACCACTGTATTCGTCTTGCCCGGTCCATGAATGCCAATCACAATACACTGTTTGAGCTTACAGCGGTTAGTGTCAGTTGTGAGAATGAGGTTGAAGGTCCAAAAAGACTGAGACCAGGGAAACTCCCACATGTTAAGCGAAAATCTCGACAGTGTGCATCTCATTCAAAATCACATCCGTCGGATAAAAAGTTTAAGGTATCTGGCAGCAATCTATCAAATCCCATAATAACAGAGTCTGATTCTGATTCATCTCAGAATGAATCGGGCTGTAACGAATTTCAAGCTGCTCCTCAAGGCAATTCTTTTGAGCGTCTGATTGCTATTAAGCAAAAGAGATTAGAAAGTCGTAACCGTATGAGAGAAAGGCGGTTGAATGTGGAAGCTAAAAGCTATGCAGTGTCCAATGAAAGTTGTTCAATTAGGGAAGAGACCATTACACAGAAAAGAAGTGAACGGGCTGCAGAGAAATATGCAGTAAATGAACAATATCGTTTGAAATTAAAAAGGAGAAGTAAGGAAATGTATTCAGAAAATGAAGCTTTTAAAAGGCATAAACAAATGTCTAGCATCGAAAAGTATAAAACAAATGTTCAATTTCAAGAAACTGTTAAAATTGCTAGGGCTTCTAAATACCAGCATAATGCAGAGTTCAGACAGGCAGTGCAATCAGCTAACAAATCAAAATATCAAGATAATGCAGAGTTCAGAGAGGCTGTTAAATCAGCACTTAATGCAAAATATAGGGAAAATGAAATCTTCCGTAAAACATCAAAATCAAGAAGCAAAAGTGCATATCAAAGCAATTCAAATATTCGAGAAAAAGTTAAGCAAAGTAATAAAAGGAGGAGAGAACAAGTGTCCACCTATAGCAGGGCAATTGCTAATGTAATCACCAAGTTTAAAAATGCTATAGTTGAAGGCCCAGAGTATATCTGTTCAGTTTGTAGCCGGAGGCATTTCAAAAACCAAGTAGTTCAGTGTTCAAAAAACAATTACCGAGCGTCTGAAGTTGCTGATCAATGTATTATTACTGAATTTGTTCATAAGTGTTCTTCAGATTGTAAAGCAGTTTGTCCTCTAGCCAAATGTTGGATCTGCCATACATGTCATAGAAAATTGAAAAGTGGCAAGAAACCAGCTGAAGCTGTAATCAATAATCTGAAGTTGAGTGAAATCCCGCTAGAACTGAAACGATTAAATGATTTAGAACGTCACTTGGTATCAATCAACATACCGTTTATGAAAATGATGGCCTTGCCAAAGGGTGGTCAGAATGGTGTACATGGCCCCACCATTTGTGTACCATCAAATATTCGGAAGGTAACATCTGTTCTTCCAAGATGTGAATCAAATGACCAAATGATTCGCATTAAACTAAAGCGGAAACTGTCTTACAAAGGTCATCATGAATACAAGTTTGTCAATCCCAAAAATATTGAAGATGCATTATCGTTTTTGAAAACTAGCAACATTTACTATAAAGATGTAGAATTCAATAATGATTGGGTAAACCCACATGATGTCATTGAGGTTGATGGCGAGACTGAAAGTTCCAGTAATAATGATGAATTATGCTCTGAAGATAATTTACCAACTTGTAGTGCGCAATCCCGTGACAAGCAAACTTCTAGTGTGCAATCGGATGACCAACAGGCTGTTGATGGTGAAGAACATCGGTTACTGCTTGACACATGTCTCCAACCAGTTGATATTGGGCAAGAAATTCTTGATAACAATTTGGACAATATTATTAATATCTCACCTTGTGAAAATAATAAGCCTGTATCCATAGCTTGTGATGAAACAAACGAAGCCAAATGTTTTCCTACTTTATTTCCTACAGGGACACCAACATTTCATGATCAAAGAGAGGAAAGGTTAACTTTAGGGAGGTACTTTAACAACAGACTTATGAATTCAGATAATAGATTTGCCAAAAACACTGACTATATATTCTATGCCCAATATCTATCTGAGTTAGAGATGGTGAAGTCGAATGTGTCAGTGACAATACGTAAGGGTAAGACTTCTGGAAGGTCGATGAACATAACCTCACAGTCACTGATGGATAAGGAATCTCTTTCAAATATTCTAAAGCAGGACTTGGGTTATAAATTCCTTAAGCCAATAAGGGGGACTCCTCCCTTCTGGCAAGCTGCCCAGAAAGATTTATTTGCCATGATTAGACAGTTAGGAATTCCTACTTGGTTTTGCTCATTTTCCTCAGCTGAGCTTAGATGGCCAGAAATAATTGAATGCATCCTTCGTGAAATGGGAGACACCACTAGAAAAGTTGAGCAACTCGATTGGAATACTAAATGTGGCATTCTCAGACAAAATCCAGTAACATCTGCCCGAATGTTTGATCGGAGATTTCATTGCTTTTTGAATGATGTCATCATGTCATCTGCAGCCCCTATTGGAAAAGTTGTGGATTATTTCTATCGGGTTGAGTTCCAGCAGAGAGGATCCCCGCATACTCATTGCTTATTTTGGATCGAAAACGCGCCAAAAATTGGAACTGATCCAAATCATGTGGTTGTTGATTTCATTGATAAATATGTTTCGTGTGAAATGCCTGATGTTGATGCAGATATTCATGAAGTTGTTGACAGTGTTCAAAAACACAGTAAAAGACATTCCAAATCTTGTCGCAAAACTGGTAAAAACTGTAGATTCAACTTTCCACGAGCTCCATCTTGTCAAACATTTGTAAGTCAGCCAGAAAATAATGAAAATACCAAAAAAGTTGAAGATTTACCTAAAGATTCAGATGGAAACCCTGATTTTAGGTGTTTGAATGACGTTTCAAAATCTGGTAAAATGATGCCGAAAATTGCAGAAATTATATTAAAAAGAATTTGGGAAGAAATAAATGATGAAAACAAAATATATGAGTGTACAGAAGATTTGTTTGATGCAATTGGTATAAGTCAAAGTGTATTTGAAAATGCAATAACTGCACTTGGTAAAAGGACCAGTTTGACATTGCAAAGACGTCCATGTGATGTTTGGATCAACCAATATAATCCTGCGCTATTGAGATGTTGGGATGCAAATATGGACATCCAGTTTGTCCTTGATGCCTATTCCTGTGTGGTTTACATAATATCATACATCAGCAAGGCAGAGCGGGAAATGGGCCTACTCTTGGGTCAAACTGAAAAAGAAGCCCGGAATGAAGGAAATGTTAACGCCAAGGAGGACACAAATATCTTACACACAGGGAAGTCAGTGCACAAGAATCTGTCTACAGAGTGTGTAATTTACATCTCAAAGAAGCTTCTCGACTTGTGCAATTCATACCTATTGGTATGGAAACCGTACGGTTGAGTTTGCCAATTCAAACTATTAAGCAAAAATTGTCCTCTGGTGACATCAGTGAAGATGAGATGTGGGCAACTAGCATGATTGATCGGTACATCAACAGACCCAATGAGTCCGAAATGGAGGACCTGTGTTTGGCCAAATTTTGTTCAGAGTATAGAGTTGTGTCGCCATCCGAGGTTTCTCGTGTTGATAAAGATAAACGGAAAACCCCTTTAACAAAACTAAAAAAGAATCTTGGTTATATGCAAAAACGATCAAATAGTAAACCAGCAATAATACGCTATCCCCGTTTCTCTAAAATTAAAGACTCTGAAAAATTCTACCAAAGCATGCTACAGTTATTTTTGCCTTATCGAGTTAGTGAACATATAAAACCTCTTGCCTTTGAAACTTTTGAAAAGTTCTATTTTGAAGGATCTGTGAAAATCAACAACATAATTAAATCCGTGAAGATCATTGTTGATTCAAATAAAAGCATTTTTGAGAAGGATGCTGAAGAAATTGACAATGCAGAAGCAGTTCTGGAAAGTGCTGGATGCTTGGAGGACGCATGGTCACAAATAAGTCCCGAGACAGAACTTGAAAGACACGAGTGTGAAGCATTGGCAGAAGATGTGGATGATAATGGTGACTGTGATGAGAATATTCCTGATTTGTTGAACACGGAAAATAGGCAATATACAACCGATACTGTAGTGTCCGCAGCGTCAATTTCTAAAACTGATGCCCAAAGACCTTGCTTTCGTTGAACACGGAACAGAGCAAAATATTTTATAAAATTAGACAGTGGGCCTTGAATAAACGAAACAGACATCAGTTGGAAGCATTTTACCTTTGCCTTCATGGCCCAGGTGGCACTGGTAAATCCATGCTGATAAGAGCAATCAATTATGAATGCAACCGTCTTCTTGGCAAAATCCGAGAACATCCTGATGACATATCTGTGTTGCTCACTGCTCCAACTGGTGTTGCTGCTTTCAACATTCATGCTCAAACCATCCATAGTGCTCTTTCAATTGGCATTGATGCACATTTGCCTTATGTTCCTTTGGGTGAGGAAAAACTCAACACCCTACGGTGCAAATATCAAAGCTTGAATTTACTAATCATCGATGAAATATCAATGGTTGACCATAAACTGTTAACCTACATTCATGGAAGGTTGAAGCAAATCAAGCAAACATCAGATGACATACCGTTTGGTAACGTCTCTGTGTTAGCTGTTGGTGATTTTTATCAACTTCCACCAGTTAAAGGTAAACCCTTATTTGCTGAAAACTTGGGAACGGATTACTGGAATGATTATTTTACTAAGGTTGAATTGACTGAAATAATGAGGCAAAATAACAAAAGTTTTGCAGAAACGCTTAATCGCTTACGAATTCGAAAACGTAATGAACCTTTAGATCCGCAAGATGAGAGAATCCTCAAGAGTCGTGAAACTGGTCAAAACTTAGACTGTATTCATGTATTTCCTACAAATGCTCAAGTTGATGAAGTCAATTTGCGAATGCTCAATTCAAAGTGTGCAGATATCATTGCAGTTGATGCTGACGACATTTGCAAACAAAAGAACACGGGTGTTTTGATTAGCAAATCTAAATCCAAATGCGGTACATTTGCTCTACCAAAGACAATCAATATTGCAGTAGATGCCAGAGTCATGCTAACCAGAAATGTGGACACTGCGGATGGCCTTGTGAATGGAGTATTTGGCTCAGTTGTGCACGTACTTTTTAAAGAGGATGAACAGAAACCAAAGGCAATTTTCATTTTATTTGATGACCCTACAGTTGGCACTGAATTGCGGAAAAAGACTATCTTTCCAAATAATGTGTCTGCATTGAGCACTCCAATCGTAATGCAAGAAGAGTCCTCCAGAAGTGGAGCTGGAGTTCGTCGGCAGTTCCCATTAAAACTTGCATGGGCCTGTACGGTACATAAAACTCAAGGATTGACTTTCAATGAAGTTGTTGTATCATTTGAGGGCATCAGAACAGCAGGCCAAGCATATGTAGCCTTAAGTCGAGTAACCTCATTAGAAGGTCTGGTAATAAAAAAATTTGACCCAAACAAAATCTATTGCAATGAGGAAGTTACAAATGGATTGTTAAGAATGCAGAAGTTTATTAAAGAACCCTTTATTTGTCATCCAAAACCAGACCTAACTCTTGTGTTATACAATATTCAGGGCTTGGACGCTCATTTCCATTGCCTGAAAAATGATAACAGGTTTACAGATGCAGAACTTATTTGTCTCACAGAAACTTGGATATCTGTTGAAAATTTTTGTACAAACTCTTTACCACCATATATTTTTCACCATCAAAGTAGGAGATCATCCTATGATAATTCAAGCAATATGTTTTCTTCATTGAAATCTCAATTACATGGTGGTGTTGGCATGTTTGTCAAAGATGTAATTGTAGAATCTTTGAAATATGATTGCAATTTAGAACATCTAAGTGTTTACTTGCCAGCATTTGACATTGTTGTTGTGACAATATACAGACCACAGCAATACAAACTCTCTGAATTCAAGAAGAACCTATCATTGTTGATAAGAAGGTTTAAAGATTCGTTAGAGAGTGGAATCTTAATATTTGGTGATTTCAATGACAACTTGCGTACATCATCTTCTGTGCAAGATTTATTCGAATCACACGGCTTCATGCAACATGTATCCGAATCTACCACAGAAGATGACACTATCATCGATCATGTTTATTCCAGAAATATTCGGACTGTTTCTGTGACAATATTGCCTACATTTTACAGTTTCCATGAAGGCATCAAAGTAAAGATTTTCAAATAATAAGGGTATTATTTGCACATGAAACTGAAATAGGAGGTCAAAGGGGTGTTTTTGTATTCATGTCTGCTACAGTGTTTTTTGTATCTGGTTTAACATTTTTGCATTTAGGTTATGGTTTAAGGCACCGTGCACAGTTAATTTATTGTTGTTTTTAATCTTGGCACAATCTTGACTGCAACTTTTTCATTGAATATATTTTGCGTGTATAAATGTTGGACTCCTGCAATCAAGATGACTTGGCACTACGCCTGCCTTGACTGCAGCTTTTTCATTGAATGTTTCTTGTGTATAAATGTTGGACTCCTGCAATCAAGATGACTTGGCACTACGCCTGTCTTGACTGCAGCTTTTTCATTGAATGATTTTTGTGTATAAATGTTGGACTCCTGCAATCAAGATGACTTGGCACTACGCCTGTCTTGACTGCAGCTTTTTCATTGAATGATTTTTGTGTATAAATGTTGGACTCCTGCAATCAAGATGACTTGGCACTACGCCTGTCTTGACTGCAGCTTTTTCATTGAATATTTCGTGTATAAATGTTGGACTCCTGCAATCAAGATGACTTGGCACTACGCCTGCCTTGACTGCAGCTTTTTCATTGAATGTTTCTTGTGTATAAATGTTGGACTCCTGCAATCAAGATTCAACTTTCCACGAGCTCCATCTTGTCAAACATTTGTAAGTCAGCCAGAAAATAATGAAAATACCAAAAAAGTTGAAGATTTACCTAAAGATTCAGATGGAAACCCTGATTTTAGGTGTTTGAATGACGTTTCAAAATCTGGTAAAATGATGCCGAAAATTGCAGAAATTATATTAAAAAGAATTTGGGAAGAAATAAATGATGAAAACAAAATATATGAGTGTACAGAAGATTTGTTTGATGCAATTGGTATAAGTCAAAGTGTATTTGAAAATGCAATAACTGCACTTGGTAAAAGGACCAGTTTGACATTGCAAAGACGTCCATGTGATGTTTGGATCAACCAATATAATCCTGCGCTATTGAGATGTTGGGATGCAAATATGGACATCCAGTTTGTCCTTGATGCCTATTCCTGTGTGGTTTACATAATATCATACATCAGCAAGGCAGAGCGGGAAATGGGCCTACTCTTGGGTCAAACTGAAAAAGAAGCCCGGAATGAAGGAAATGTTAACGCCAAGGAGGACACAAATATCTTACACACAGGGAAGTCAGTGCACAAGAATCTGTCTACAGAGTGTGTAATTTACATCTCAAAGAAGCTTCTCGACTTGTGCAATTCATACCTATTGGTATGGAAACCGTACGGTTGAGTTTGCCAATTCAAACTATTAAGCAAAAATTGTCCTCTGGTGACATCAGTGAAGATGAGATGTGGGCAACTAGCATGATTGATCGGTACATCAACAGACCCAATGAGTCCGAAATGGAGGACCTGTGTTTGGCCAAATTTTGTTCAGAGTATAGAGTTGTGTCGCCATCCGAGGTTTCTCGTGTTGATAAAGATAAACGGAAAACCCCTTTAACAAAACTAAAAAAGAATCTTGGTTATATGCAAAAACGATCAAATAGTAAACCAGCAATAATACGCTATCCCCGTTTCTCTAAAATTAAAGACTCTGAAAAATTCTACCAAAGCATGCTACAGTTATTTTTGCCTTATCGAGTTAGTGAACATATAAAACCTCTTGCCTTTGAAACTTTTGAAAAGTTCTATTTTGAAGGATCTGTGAAAATCAACAACATAATTAAATCCGTGAAGATCATTGTTGATTCAAATAAAAGCATTTTTGAGAAGGATGCTGAAGAAATTGACAATGCAGAAGCAGTTCTGGAAAGTGCTGGATGCTTGGAGGACGCATGGTCACAAATAAGTCCCGAGACAGAACTTGAAAGACACGAGTGTGAAGCATTGGCAGAAGATGTGGATGATAATGGTGACTGTGATGAGAATATTCCTGATTTGTTGAACACGGAAAATAGGCAATATACAACCGATACTGTAGTGTCCGCAGCGTCAATTTCTAAAACTGATGCCCAAAGACCTTGCTTTCGTTGAACACGGAACAGAGCAAAATATTTTATAAAATTAGACAGTGGGCCTTGAATAAACGAAACAGACATCAGTTGGAAGCATTTTACCTTTGCCTTCATGGCCCAGGTGGCACTGGTAAATCCATGCTGATAAGAGCAATCAATTATGAATGCAACCGTCTTCTTGGCAAAATCCGAGAACATCCTGATGACATATCTGTGTTGCTCACTGCTCCAACTGGTGTTGCTGCTTTCAACATTCATGCTCAAACCATCCATAGTGCTCTTTCAATTGGCATTGATGCACATTTGCCTTATGTTCCTTTGGGTGAGGAAAAACTCAACACCCTACGGTGCAAATATCAAAGCTTGAATTTACTAATCATCGATGAAATATCAATGGTTGACCATAAACTGTTAACCTACATTCATGGAAGGTTGAAGCAAATCAAGCAAACATCAGATGACATACCGTTTGGTAACGTCTCTGTGTTAGCTGTTGGTGATTTTTATCAACTTCCACCAGTTAAAGGTAAACCCTTATTTGCTGAAAACTTGGGAACGGATTACTGGAATGATTATTTTACTAAGGTTGAATTGACTGAAATAATGAGGCAAAATAACAAAAGTTTTGCAGAAACGCTTAATCGCTTACGAATTCGAAAACGTAATGAACCTTTAGATCCGCAAGATGAGAGAATCCTCAAGAGTCGTGAAACTGGTCAAAACTTAGACTGTATTCATGTATTTCCTACAAATGCTCAAGTTGATGAAGTCAATTTGCGAATGCTCAATTCAAAGTGTGCAGATATCATTGCAGTTGATGCTGACGACATTTGCAAACAAAAGAACACGGGTGTTTTGATTAGCAAATCTAAATCCAAATGCGGTACATTTGCTCTACCAAAGACAATCAATATTGCAGTAGATGCCAGAGTCATGCTAACCAGAAATGTGGACACTGCGGATGGCCTTGTGAATGGAGTATTTGGCTCAGTTGTGCACGTACTTTTTAAAGAGGATGAACAGAAACCAAAGGCAATTTTCATTTTATTTGATGACCCTACAGTTGGCACTGAATTGCGGAAAAAGACTATCTTTCCAAATAATGTGTCTGCATTGAGCACTCCAATCGTAATGCAAGAAGAGTCCTCCAGAAGTGGAGCTGGAGTTCGTCGGCAGTTCCCATTAAAACTTGCATGGGCCTGTACGGTACATAAAACTCAAGGATTGACTTTCAATGAAGTTGTTGTATCATTTGAGGGCATCAGAACAGCAGGCCAAGCATATGTAGCCTTAAGTCGAGTAACCTCATTAGAAGGTCTGGTAATAAAAAAATTTGACCCAAACAAAATCTATTGCAATGAGGAAGTTACAAATGGATTGTTAAGAATGCAGAAGTTTATTAAAGAACCCTTTATTTGTCATCCAAAACCAGACCTAACTCTTGTGTTATACAATATTCAGGGCTTGGACGCTCATTTCCATTGCCTGAAAAATGATAACAGGTTTACAGATGCAGAACTTATTTGTCTCACAGAAACTTGGATATCTGTTGAAAATTTTTGTACAAACTCTTTACCACCATATATTTTTCACCATCAAAGTAGGAGATCATCCTATGATAATTCAAGCAATATGTTTTCTTCATTGAAATCTCAATTACATGGTGGTGTTGGCATGTTTGTCAAAGATGTAATTGTAGAATCTTTGAAATATGATTGCAATTTAGAACATCTAAGTGTTTACTTGCCAGCATTTGACATTGTTGTTGTGACAATATACAGACCACAGCAATACAAACTCTCTGAATTCAAGAAGAACCTATCATTGTTGATAAGAAGGTTTAAAGATTCGTTAGAGAGTGGAATCTTAATATTTGGTGATTTCAATGACAACTTGCGTACATCATCTTCTGTGCAAGATTTATTCGAATCACACGGCTTCATGCAACATGTATCCGAATCTACCACAGAAGATGACACTATCATCGATCATGTTTATTCCAGAAATATTCGGACTGTTTCTGTGACAATATTGCCTACATTTTACAGTTTCCATGAAGGCATCAAAGTAAAGATTTTCAAATAATAAGGGTATTATTTGCACATGAAACTGAAATAGGAGGTCAAAGGGGTGTTTTTGTATTCATGTCTGCTACAGTGTTTTTTGTATCTGGTTTAACATTTTTGCATTTAGGTTATGGTTTAAGGCACCGTGCACAGTTAATTTATTGTTGTTTTTAATCTTGGCACAATCTTGACTGCAACTTTTTCATTGAATATATTTTGCGTGTATAAATGTTGGACTCCTGCAATCAAGATGACTTGGCACTACGCCTGTCTTGACTGCAGCTTTTTCATTGAATGATTTTTGTGTATAAATGTTGGACTCCTGCAATCAAGATGACTTGGCACTACGCCTGTCTTGACTGCAGCTTTTTCATTGAATGATTTTTGTGTATAAATGTTGGACTCCTGCAATCAAGATGACTTGGCACTACGCCTGTCTTGACTGCAGCTTTTTCATTGAATATTTCGTGTATAAATGTTGGACTCCTGCAATCAAGATGACTTGGCACTACGCCTGCCTTGACTGCAGCTTTTTCATTGAATGTTTCTTGTGTATAAATGTTGGACTCCTGCAATCAAGATGACTTGGCACTACGCCTGTCGTGACTGCAGCTTTTGCATTGAATGATTTTTGTGTATAAATGTTGGACTCCTGCAATCAAGATGACTTGGCACTACGCCTGTCTTGACTGCAGCTTTTTCATTGAATGATTTTTGTGTATAAATGTTGGACTCCTGCAATCAAGATGAATTGGCACTACGCCTGTCTTGACTGCAGCTTTTTCATTGAATATTTCGTGTATAAATGTTGGACTCCTGCAATCAAGATGACTTGGCACTACGCCTGTCTTGACTGCAGCTTTTTCATTGAATATTTCTTGTGTATAAATGTTGGACTCCTGCAATCAAGATGACTTGGCACTACGCCTGTCTTGACTGCAGCTTTTTCATTGAATGTTTTTTGTGTATAAATGTTGGACTCCTGCAATCAAGATGACTTGGCACTACGCCTGTCTTGACTGCAGCTTTTTCATTGAATGTTTCTTGTGTATAAATGTTGGACTCCTGCAATCAAGATGACTTGGCACTACGCCTCTCTTGACTGCAGCTTTTTCATTGAATGTTTTTTGTGTATAAATGTTGGACTCCTGCAATCAAGATGACTTGGCACTACGCCTGTCTTGACTGCAGCTTTTTCATTGAATGTTTCTTGTGTATAAATGTTGGACTCCTGCAATCAAGATGACTTGGCACTACGCCTGTCTTGACTGCAGCTTTTTCATTGAATAGTTCGTGTATAAATGTTAGACTCCTGCAATCAAGATGACTTGGCACTACGCCTGTCTTGACTGCAGCTTTTTCATTGAATGTTTTTTTGTGTATAAATGTTGGACTCCTGCAATCAAGATGACTTGGCACTACGCCTGTCTTGACTGCAGCTTTTTCATTGAATAGTTCGTGTATAAATGTTGGACTCCTGCAATCAAGATGACTTGGCACTACACATGTCTTTATTGCAGTTTTTTCATTGAATGTTTTTTGTGTATAAATGTTGGACTCCTGCAATCAAGATGACTTCGCACTATGCCTGTCTTGAATGCAGTTATTTTTATTGAGTATCGGTTGTGTGTATAAATGTTAGACTCTTGCAAAAAAGATGACTTGACACTATATGCCAGTGACTCGATAATGTAATGGCTATTGTTTTGAAATATATAAACAAATCCTTATAGTATAAAATACTTCAATACTGTATGATAATTAACCATTGCTGTTGTACATTTTTGTGAATGAATAACGTGAATGATCACCTTTACAATGACTTGGATTTCGTTAAAGATTTCCTTGATATGTGACCCAGTACTTTGTCGTGATTTGGTGGTTTGTGTGTCTCTGTACTTCAAAAAACTATATCAGTGGGATCATTAATGTTTAAAGCAAGTGCAGCCAAGCTGAAGAGAAGAGTCCATACAAAACTTTGTCGTTCACAATTCTGCTGACTTTCTCTGACAATATATTTCTTTCTCTTTCTTTCCTTCTCCATCCTTTATTAAATCCAGTTAACACTGCACAAATATTCAAAATGCACATACAGATGAGATGGTTTGAAGTTCCCGTTAAATAAAGTATTTTGGACTGACCAATATTGCTGGCATACTTCGATCAAACATGGGGTTCGAAGGTCAAGCAGAAGTCTTGAAGACCTAAGTATTGACGCGTCAATCCTAGTTATTATTATTATTATTATTATTATTATTATTATTATTATTATTATTATTATTATTATATGAGCAACGATTGGAAGATTAGCTGATGCCGGTGAAAATGAAAACGGTTAGGAGCCGACAAGGTAGGCCTAATGGACAATTATTTACATACTTTTGTTGATAACTCGCGGAATCAAATTAATTACCTCTAAATTAATCAGTCGACCAGATACAACGGTTATGGCCCGTGATGTATAATCGAGCGAATTTAGTTCAGTTTTTGTGTAAAGTTCAGATAACTCATTTGTCTCAACCATCAATCAAAATTATGTAATATTATTAACCTGTGGATTGATGGTTGAGACAAATGAGTGTATATACATATATGTGAATATGTTATATGAACGGTTATGGCCCGTAGAGCTGGGAAATGAACTTCCGACTTGGCTTGATAGATGAGGTATCAACTGTTCTTACGAAACTTGTTCCTGGGCTAGTACAGTGAGCTTTCTCCACGAACGGACTCAACGAAACGAACTCTGACCTGCGTGTTTGCCATCACAAATCATGTGTGTGCTCAGTTTTAGTTTGCAATTTAAATGATGCTTTGGTGCTTCCTTAATAAAAACGTCTGAAAATATAAACTGAGTTACCTCACCCTGCCCTAGCTCCCCGCTAGGTGGCGCAGCCTGATGACATAATTCCTTCCTCTGTCGATCTGCTTCATGCATGGACGCTAGTTTGTGCAGCTCTGTGAGTTTTAATATTATTAAAGCTATTCTACACTCGACCGGGTTTATTTTCTCTTACTAAGTGTTTTGTCTTTTCTAGTCTCTCGCTCATTCCCTTTTGGGTCTCTGAGAGAGATTTTGTGGATCCCTTTTGTAGTGTAGTTCTCACTGCAACGGGGTTATCAAGGTCGCCTTACCTGGCTAGGTTGACTGCGGCTGTGTCATTTTCAGCACGGACTGCACGTGCTTGCTCGTGCGCGGGTTGTTTCATTGACGCGGCTATCTGACTGCTACCACTGCAGTACCCGTCGTCAGAGTGTCGTTTGGATTCCCTCCGACGGCGTCGTTGGATGGCTGTTGGATAAAGGTGTTTTAGGAGACATGTTCCCTTGGTGATGACGTCGTTCTTGTCTTCAAACAGAGGCAGTTGTCCGCCCTTTGGGTTAGGCTTTGTAGGAGGCGTTGTTACGACGTAAGTTGTAATAAACGATGTAACATGTAATAAAACGTAGTCAATTGTAATACTGCGGTAAAGTGTTATAAAAACACGGACAATTTAATAAACATTAGTGCGGTAAATTGCATTACGATGTTGATTAATTGTAATAACATTAATGGAAACGTTGTTGTTGATATATACATGATCGATTTTCTTTTGGTTTTCCTGATACATTGTCTACTTTCTTATCAGACAACTTTGACTACAAATGTAGTTAAACAACTTGGGGGTGCAACACTTTTTTCACTATGTATAGATGTGATTGTGAGTGGCATTCATGTTGATTTATTGAAAATTGTTTTGTTAGAATGCGATTCTATATGAACGTTTTCTGTACGTTCCACGCATATGTTTTCGGGAATGTTCAATATATAATTTTAACTCTAAAACCCATACCTGCGTAATTTCTGGTTTTAATTCAGTTTCACTTACTTTCTGGTGTTACTCATTTGGTAAGCAATACGTTCATTTGTTTCTCAAGTTTCCCCAATTACTTCACAATTAAAAGGTCTAGAAATTGTTAAATCTGAATATCAAGATTCATCACAAACATTTGTCATACACTCACTGACACCCAGTGCTTAAAGGGCCATCACGGATGTTGATGAAAATATCAATTTTTTTCCAAAAATTTATCTCCGTGAAATAAATACACTTAATTTTTCCCTAATTTTTATAACTTAAAATAAGCCGGGAAATTGCATTAATTAGTAAAGGTGTTTTCCAGTCTAAATATAGATCCAGTCTATTATTTTCAAGCGCAAAGCATTATGGTCTAGCTCACACACAGTAAACAAAGACACGAAAGAATAACACAAAATATGAGCAATGAGAGAAATCGAAATATATAATTTTGTGATGGTTATTTATTTACCATTTCATTTAATTATGTATTTGCTACAGATATTGGAATAATTGTTTACCCAACTAGGTATTTTGCTTGAATTTTATAATTAATGAGAGTAAATATTTGTCATAATTTGCTGGTCTTATCTCAATAAAAAGAACATTAAACAGGAAATAATTTGTATATTCTCAGGACATTTAGAAACATAGTTTGTAAAGCAATCATCACATTCAGTAATGTGTGACAAGGGTACTTTGAAAGAGAGACACGTGCAGCACGTGCAGCACATGGGTTGTTATGGCGACTTGCGCTAGAGACGAGCCTTCACGCTTCGGAAGCGCTTGCTGTTTGTGTAGTACGTATTACGCATAAAAGGGGACTCTGTTTATATACGTCAGATACCCTTATCGCGCGCTAGTCGAAGTGATACTTCTCTTTGAAACCAAATTGCAATACATTGTCGTGATATGCAAATTATTTAACATATGCCATGTTGTAGATGAAAGATTTCTCTGGCGAATGACGTTATAAGTATATTTTCCAAAAATTTGAAGCACTAACATCCGTGATGGCTCTTTAAGGGTGAAGTCTTGGATATTATCCTCTTGCATATACTTTTCTTGTATGTATTTGTCTTACATATTTATTAATGTTGGACTAACTACTTTAATTTTGCATTTAGTTTAGTTTAAAAAGTGTCTCCTACGATACTGTTGTTTCATGCTTAACATACTCTATAATAAAGAATAACATAATCACGACTGGATATATTAGTACGGTGTCAAAATATTACAAAGATCACATCATCACAAAAATTAAAATGGAAGAAAGGAATAAGCTATAACGACCTTAAATGGACACATCTTTTTAAAACCAACTAAAAATTAAACTTCTTTTTTATTAATGGATATTCTTCATAAACAACTCTATTTGGAAAGTTATACTTTAAGAGAGGACTGATTTTACATTCATTCGTAAAGATGAAATTGGAAATGAAGAAGATAAACAATGTCAATAATTTTGGAACAACGACAATATAGAGTTTTATAATATTCCGTCTTTTAATATATATCTGGAATGGTACAAAAAGGTGTCGTTTTTGTGACTGACTTTGAAATATTTGTTATTAAATTTTGGTTTATGGTTTATTTTGAATCTTCTTTGTTACCTTTACCTGATTTATGTGTTGTTCCATTATTACTATCTGTAAATAAATAGGCAATGGCTTGAAATATACATACTTCATGTTGGAACACACGTAAAACTGTGAAAAAAATGTTCTAAAATTGTTTTATCGACCCTCTCATTTGCAAGAATCTCTGTATTATCATCTACCTCAACCTCCTGTCTGTCGTAAATAGATTTGATATGATTATACCAAAATATGTCCGCTTTAAGAGTTCTTTTACCCGTAATACTTCCTACTTATTTCCAAAATAATTTTGATTCATACAACTTCCTTGACCTACACTACTTTTCTACTTTTTTCACAGTCCACATTTACGTCTATACCAAATTTCTCAGTGTACAGTATCTGTTTCTATTTATGACAGTTCTAACCTTTCTAAAGCATTTTAAACTCTTTCCAGCTTCTACCTTAGCTTTATGACAATGATAACCGCACAATTTCAAATTTGATTTAGTCGACTGATATGTTGTCTTCATACAAGAACTTGCTTCTAAAATGTATTCTACAAATGACGAGAGAGCAATGTCTACGTCAGTTGGTACTGTTTCTATCAACCCGTCGATAATGTGCTTACTATCTTCAAGCTTGTCAAGAATTTCATTTTCATTATAATTGTTCCGTTTATAATTTCTATTGTTATTCTCGGAATGTTCACGTGTAAATGTATAGTTGAATGTAAGAACATGTGGCATGTGCTTACTCTCTGTTCTATTACATATGTTGAAACTAGCGTAATGAGAAAATAGGTTGACAGATGAAATCACATAATCAATAACACTGCATCCTCTTCCTACCCGTCCATTTAATATGAAAAAACAGAAAAAAGAGCCATGGGTTATGTAGCTCGTTAAAATCTGTATTGTTAGCAAAACCGAAATAAATTGTTCTCAGCTTGTTCTAGAGGTTTTCATGCTCGAAATGAAGTCGAAGATATGTTCTACAAATAAGAATCCCCATTGTCTTGTCTTGCATTTGCTGGTATCGGTGTGCAAGAAGCATGAGTAGTGGCAGGTCGTCAGCAAAATCTAGATCGTCTAGCTGCTTCCAAAGGGTCCATTGTATCCCATGGCTGTTGTAGTCTTCATGATCCAGTCTATGACTAACAGAAAGAGGAAGGGTGATAGTAAACATCCTTGACTGAGAGACTCCGTGATCAACAGGCAGGTTTCCGCAGGAACAGATCATGTGCTGACCAGATTGCTCGCCTACGCATCACTGTGGAACAATCAATGGACTGGGGCTCTCCATTATATGTCAACTTCATTGATTATGAAAAGGTGTTTGACAGCGTGGAAAGAAACACACTTTGGAAGCTGATGAGAAACTATGGAATACCGGAAAAAAATTGACACCCTTGTCAAGTCTACATACCAATAGATGACTTGCAAAGTGAGACATGCTGGTCAGCTTTCAGATCCCTTTACACAATCAAATAACGATGTGTTATAGTTTCAATTGAACACTCATAAAATGTATATAATTGAGTTTATAATTTGTAAATGAAAGCACTCTGAGGTTAGTTTTCTATTAATTATGCGTCATTGTAAGCAATCCATCCGATTATAGTTTTGTGTCGAAGAAAGACGGGTTCAGTCGCTTGACCTTCGTGATCCCGTCACTCATCACCTCGTAAAGGTTTTGATCCGACCCTCTCATCAGAGCCGCCATACGACTGAAACCACTCCTCGACATTATCAGAGTATCACACAGAGATAACACCTTCTGGTCCAGTATTGCCTTTTCCATTCCATCACACGGGTTATTATGTCCCTTAAAATCGACGTGGGTTATAGGACCTTTGATTGCAACGAATCTTGAACCAAACGACTTGCTGAATTTATCTTTTACATCTGATGAATCAGTTGCTAAGAATACTTTGTAAGATTTTTCATTTTCTACTAATTTCTTAATTAATTTGATAACTTCCTCGAGGTTAGGACGCCTTTTCACATGTACGGCATCGTGAGGGTTTGTCGGATTTCTTCCAATTCGCAAATGCGCACAAAATAGTTTATCTGTCCCAAGTGGTTTTAAAAAGTTATCTAGTTTCCCCTGTGTTAAAGATGATAGTTTGAAGAGCTTTTTATAAACTTGTCTATACAGATCATGGTGACTAAGATTTTTCGTCCAAGGCAGCTGTTTAAAGAGAGCATTTTTCATAAGATATGGAACTCTGTCTATATTTCCTCTGTACATAATTACGTCATTTCTCACCTTCGACCTTAAGCTTGGTAAGGTCAAGTCACGAGTGGGGCTGTGACGCCCCATTTTGTTCCACATCGTTTTATTCTTCGTTTTGAGAACACTTGATGGCACCCTCCAATCAACCTCATTTGGGACAAGGTAATTAGTCAATAAACATGGTCTGTCCATGTCAATACCAAACCTGGTGTTTAATATCTCGGAGATGACGTAGGATGTTATGATCCCTTTCTGTCGATCTGCCAGGCCCCCGCAGTGTTCTCCCTGTTTACATCGGAATATAAAATAAGGTGTCTTACTAGTGTTGCCTTTTAAATAGACAATCATCGAAGTCGGAATAGTGTATGTTGTTGCCATTGGGAGCATGTCCCATTTATAAGAAAACCAGTATCCAACGACGAATAAAGGGGTTGTGATGATCACCACTACAGCCAATGATCTCTGCAACAAAATATAAGGACTAGGGTAAAGTATCAGTTTGTTACGACATCTTGCATTATTCGAGTTCATTTCCTCCCTTACACTTTTAGTGTTTTAGGCCCAAATAAATTGTCCACATAACAAATTGACAATAAATACACATGACAAAATCCACATATCGGACCTTGATACTGATGACACTCGTACTGAGGTTAGTTGCTCGTATTCAGGGCCTTATTCAATTTCATCACTTGATTCCCCTTTCTAGAACTTATACGTTTCCGGGAAAAGTTGAAGATACATTTTAATTTGTTTATTTGTGATGTCAAATTGTCGCCACATAAACATTTGGGAAACCGCTTTGCAAAAGGATACCGAACTCAAAATTGTACTTTTCTTATAGAGCATTTAAATCCATTACAAGAAAAAAGTTTACTTTTCTTACATAATTCATTGTCATCTCACTGTCTTTTCAAAAGGCATACGCTGTAAAGAAAACATCCAACATTAAAACAGTTCATTTTAAAAACTACTCTCATATACTGAAACACATCTCCTAGACTTCTTCAAAAAATCATAAAAGCTGTCCGTGAAATCTGACTTAGACATGTAAATTATCGGTTTCAGAAAATAAACAAGAGAAACAGATGAAGTAGTCCTGTGTTTAGGTATATTTATTTTTAAATGTGTACGTTTTTGAAAAAAAAATCGAAAATGAACAAAATTGTAAAAAAAAGTACCTATTTTACCCCAGAAAATGTTATTGCTAAGATAGTCCTTAATAAAGCAAGTCTTTAAACAAAATGTTGAGAACAGATACCTGATTTGCGGTTAATAAGGACATTTTATCCAGTTCATAAGTTCTACTAAGAAATTTACACTGATTCACGAACGTTGGTAGGTTGAGAGGGCGGTCATGTGATCAAAATTTCAAGGTTCATAACCCATGAACTCACGGAAAATCGTTCATACTCGTGCGAACGAGTTTCAGGTCCTGTGAATGTTCGCAGGTAAACTACCTAATAGCCTACTACTACTTTCCTGATTGAGCGTGAATTTCTTCGTGCATTCTCAACGGTTAGGTATGATGGCCGAGAGGGGACATCGCTCTTTCGCCCTCTGGCAACAACGCGATAAAGCGAAAGAGCGATATGGACACACGACAAAGCGTTACAGCAACACGACAAAGCGATAACGTCGAAGGACAAAGCGATAGTGTCGCACGACAAAGCGATAAGGCGGCACGACAAAGCGATAAGGCGGCACGACAAAGCGATATTGCCGCATGACAAAGCGATAAAAACATTTCGCTTTGTCGCGCAGTTATATCGCTTTCTCGCTCTTTCGGTTTATCGCTCTTTCGGTTTATCGCTCTTTCGCTTTATCGCTCTTTCGCTTTATCGCTCTTTCGCTTTATCGCTTTATCACTTTATCGCTCTATCGCTCTATCCCTTTATCGCTCTTTCGCTCTTTCGCTCTTTCGCTCTTTCGCGCCACTGTACCTTTTTGGAATATTTGAGAGTGGAGACTATTTTTTTCAAACGAAATGATTTTATGTATTCTTCTTGCAGTTAAACTTTTTAATTGCATGTACTTGTCTGAAATTATTAATGTTCTAACTAATTTAAATGATGATAAGGCTACTTCAAAAGATGTGCTTTATGCTCATTAAGATTTAATTGATTCAAAAACTTGAATTGAGCAGGAAAACCAAAGAGAATACCAATGTTTTGTAATAGAATACCAAGATGTGTAGAGGTATTTAAAAACAGTTCCAGTCAAGCAGAATTGTTTTATATATGATCATATTTTTCGAAAAACGAGAGAGATGTTTTCATTATCTTTTTTACAAAATGCACAATTCTCGTCGTTTACAAACTGCATATAGTTTAAACTCCTTCTTGGTATTAACTATGCTGTGTAATTTTACATCATTTGTACAGCATCTGTACCGCAAAAAAAACTATTTTCCCATTTTAAAGAATGTAGATCGAAATGCCCACTTTTCATATACATTTGTTCATTTAATACCATTATTCACACGGTCACAACATATCTTGAGCCTTTATAAGCATTAAATCATTTAAGTTATATATATTATATATTAAGGTATATATCCGCATGCGAAATTCATTACAAATACATAACCAAACTAGTACACCTTTATGGATTAATTAATTGACACCGTCAATTTTACAAGTAAAATTCTTTGATAATGAATTTGATAATAGTTCTAAAAACGACTTACAATCTGATAAAATAATTGTCAAATTTAGAAAACATTAAAGTAGGCCTTTTGCTGTGCAAATAAATGTAATAAGGAGAAAGAAGACAATTGGATGAACTATATAAACATGGGATATTTCATTCCTATATAGCTAGTGCTTATCACCATTTACTGACGTACTTGTACAATTAGTTTCATATTTTATTAAATAGTTATATTTCATTTTCTTGTGTACTTTATCTATACTAGGTATTAAGCTCATTTATTAAATAAACATCCAGTTGCCTTTCAATCAGTCTCAATCTCGTATTCCTTATACATTACATAACATATTAACTGACATCCAATCAATGTCATCAATCAATATATAGCCCCATACATCAATCCTATTTATTGTGTAAACAACGCATCTATTTATTTTTAAAACACCTCATGTCTATTTATTTCCTTATTTGGTGCTGGTGGTAGTTAATGATATGCCTCCACATTTGGATTTATATTTAAAGTCTATACTTGTGTGATTTTTTTAATATACGAATACCGTGAAATCATTACGCTATATTAAATTAAATCGCAAAATAGTACATGGTTAAGAATATTTTGGTTCGTAAGTTCTTATTCAATTCAAATTTACGTACAGAACGAGTTTATCCGATGATATCATTATTATGAAAAGAACTACCCACAATATCTGAAAATTCGTAATTAAAATCAAAGCGTTTTCACCGTTAATAAAGCCAGGAAAAAGCGTTTCATATCTTCTTATTTTAAAATGTTAAAAATTTCCGGAAGAGGGGGAGGGGGTTGCATGAGCGATGAGGACGCACCCCATCTCCCTCCGCAACTGCTTAAGTTGTTGTTCATCTACTAATTACATCTACTATAATGTGCATTTTATTTGAAGAAGACACTGAGTTAGTTTCATAAGTATATGTAAGCTGATTGAACCAACCATTCAAGTGTTAAAGAGACGACTGTGTAACCTCCAATAATTATCCGAATGTAAGCTAAGCTCCATACTCTGAAGACGCGCATCCTATCATCATATTAATTAGTCATGACCATGCACAGAGTTCGCAGTTTTGATGTCCCTGTAACATTATCCCCAATATTGTAGCAAGGGTTGAACGTGGACATTGTTAATTTAGAAATGAGCAATATGTAATTATAATTCAATAGTGGTTAAGATTATTATACTATAGCAGAATAACAGCATTTTGCTTATGCTTATTGTTTACAATTGATAATAGCAGAAGAAGGTATTCAATGTTGGGCTCTAAATGTCAGAAATATTCTCTATGAATAAGTTTTTTGGTGTATGTGACAAAATGAAGATTTTGTCTTTATTAGTTCTTTTATAGCAGCCTTTAAGGAGAGGTGTATATCTATTGATACTCAAAAGTGGTCAGAAGCTGTTTCAACACATTCTAAACTTCAAAAGTTGTTCTTGGCTGTGAACATTACTTGTCCATTGTAAACATCAGAATATATATAATTAGAAATACATGCTATTTAGATAGTGTACAAATATAACAAGGTTACATTTGGATAACACTACCTTCAATAGTACAAATTATTGTACTTTTCGGGCCGAGTCCCATGCGGGATTCGAACCCACACCCTCAGAGTAACTCTGAAATACTTTGCCAATTTTGTATTATCCCATGCACTGAGTCAGAATTCCATTTTGTATTATTTAGCCATTTCTCAATGTTTTACGAACGACTTTACCCAGATATTACATTGAAATTCCATGATATGAAAAATCTATTCAATTGTTTAATTCTTTAGCGAAATAGATTTTAACAACTAGGATGTCCTCACCAGTCAGGAAAATGTATTTTACTACTATGCACTGTATAATGCCATGGGCCTCCTTTCTGATTAAAACTATTTCTTTATATCTCAACCTATTACCATCATACTATTGATTCATGGCGATGCGCGGAGTTCATATTTTCAATAAATTTACCCAAAACGTGCTTTTTCATGAATCAGACCCTTTAGAATTATTCCTGTCGCACATATTAATATACAATGTCACACAAATATTCTACTGTGATATAGCCTAATAGTGTTATGATGTGCACAACGTAACTCAGTAAACAAAATTATATATTTCATTTTGATAATGATAGATTATTGTATTCTTTCCTTTGAATTGTTAGTGAATGTCTAAATAATATACCAGTGTTGTTACAATAGATTTACAAACTTGTATCTTACATTATGTTGATGAATATATATCAGAAGTTATCAATTTCAATTCTTTATTTCTGAAGTGTAGGCCATCGGCCCGTAACTACATATGTTATATATGACAAGACATGATAATAATAATAATAATAATGAGGGAATTTGTATAGCGCTGATCTCCACACCTCAGGGGCATGCTCTAAGCGCATACAAGGAGTTCAAAGGAGGAGTTCAATATCTTTCAAAAAGATATGTCTTAAGAGATCGCTTAAAGTTATCGAGCGTAGGAGAGTTTCTCAGGTCAAAGGGAAGAGAGTTCCATAAGGTAGCAGAAACATGCTGGAAAGATCTGGCATCAAATGACTTCAACTTGTAGGGGGGAACACAGAGGAGAAGCTGATCAGCAGAGCGGAGAATTCGTGTGGGCTGGTAGACTGATGTTAAGTTCTGAAGGTATGGCGGAGAAATTTTATGAACAGATTGGTAGGTCAGAGACAGAATTTTGAACTGGATCCTCTCTTCTACCCGCAGCCAATGAAGGGATTTGAGAACCGGTTGAATGTGATCTCTAAGCTTTGTTTTGCTTACTACCCTTGCTGCGGTGTTTTGTATTCGCTGCAAACGTTGGAGTTGATCTTTTGTAATGCCATGTAGTAAGCCATTACAATAGTCCAGTCGAGACGAAATGAGAGATCGCATGAGAGTCTCTGTGACATCCCTTGATAAGAAACGTCTAATAGCACCAATGTTCTTGATGTGGTAATGGCAGACTTTAGCTGATATGATCTTCCATGGTCAAAGTAGAGTAAAAAAATACACCTAGATCTTTAACACGATGTGAAAAGGGAATGAATTCCTCTCCAAGACGAAAACCCTCCACTGAACACTTCTTGAGTCTCTGAGGGGGGCCAAATACAATGGCCTCTGTCTTGTCTGCGTTAAGTTTTAACTTGTTGTCAGTCATCCATGATTGGACACTGACAACACATGACGCCATATCATTGCATGCAGCTTCCTGTTGTTCTCTGTCTACAGCAAAGCGTTTCATCAATTGGGAGTCATCTGCATAAAAGTGGTTTCCAATTTGATGATCAGAAATCAATCTTCCAAGGGGTTTTGTATACATCGTGAAAAGAAGAGGCCCTAAAACAGACCCTTGGGGAACACCACAAGACAATAGTGCCTTCTCAGAAACTGAATGACGAATTTCTACAGCTTGAAATCGATCACATAGGTAGGATTCACACCATTGGAGAACAGTGCCATCAAGACCATATTCAAATTTGAGACGATCTATCAAAATGGTATGGTCCACCGTATCAAAGGCGGCGGACAGATCCAGTAGCACCAGCATAGCAAAGTCACCTCTGTCGACATCACACATGATATTGTTCATCACAGATATCAGGGCAGTCTCCGTACTGTGCGCTTGACGATATGCTGATTGATATTCATACATCAAATCAAAGTTTTTCAGATGGGCTACAATTTGAGTCTTCACTATTTTCTCAACTACTTTGGACATGAAAGTCAAATTGGATACTGGTCTGTAGTTACACAAACATGTGTACAGCAAGAGTAATTCAATTACCATCTTTGGTACATGGCATGAAAAATAAAGCTTGCTAAATTATTGAGGATTTTACAATTCGATGTTGACATGAGGATTTTAAATTTAGTTTTATTTGGATTTGTACAAACAGTTTCCGGCAAATGATTCAGGCGGAGTTCTTTAAATTTGGAATACCCAAGAAGGAAATGGTATTCATCCTCAATTATAGCCGTCGTCGCATGTTATTAAACATAATCTATCATTTCTATCTATATTATAAAACCGACCCGTTTCAATTCTTAAATGATGCGAAAAACACGTAAATTGGGCGAATGCTACTCTAAACATTTTAACAACAACCGCATTCAAATATAATTCCTTAGACAGTGAAGCTTTAAAATAAGAGTAAGATATGGAGTTGGTGCCGTTTTGAAGTGAACTATACCAATTCTGTTCATGAATACATTTTGGTCGACACAAAAATTTTGAGAAAAACGAAGTAGGCAGATAAACAAATTGTTGGTCCCAAACAAAACCAAAGCCCAAACTGTAAAATAAATCTCGAAACTTCGAAGCCCAATTTACTTTATTATTTTCTATACCTTTTCACATCATATAATAACATTTTTTGGGATGCCGAGTGTCAGACATATTTAATTATTTTAAACTATATTTGACAGCTTTTATATGTAAAAATATAGAGTAAGTAGAAGAAATCAGAGTGGGCCAATTTAAACTTATATAAACTTTGTTTTGCTCAATTAAATCTATAATAACCAGTCACATAAAGTATGTCTAAGAAAGTATTTATGTACAGGTTTAGACACACCATGTCAGCGTTTTGAATTAATCTATTAGAGTTGCAGATGTCTGTTTTAATTAGCATGGATTTCTCAATTATTCACCGTAAGTTGTTTTATAGAGAAATCTCATTATATGTTTATTCAAATTCTTAATAAAAAATAAACTTGTATTAATTATATTTATATAATAGCGACCTTTGGGGATTTAAAATGGAATCATTTATCAAAATCATTCTTATGTCATGTGAATCCAAATACCAAGTCAAATGAAAATAAATTGAATGAAACCAGTATTATATTGTTATGTAACAGATTTAGGTCGACATGTCAATATCGCTCTTTTGCTCTTTCACTTTATTGCTCTTTCGCTTTATCGCTCTTTCGCTTTATCGCTCTTTCGCTCTTTCGCTTTATCGCTCTTTCGCTTTATCGCTCTTTCGCTTTATCGCTCTTTCGCTTTATCGCGCTACTATATCGCTTTATCGCTCTTTCGCTTTATCGCTCTTTCGCTTTATCACTCTTTCGCTTTATCGCTCTTTCGCTTTATCGCTTTCTCGCGCTACTATATCGCTTTATCGCTCTTTCGCTTTATCGCTTTTTATTATTGCTTTGTCGCGTTGTTATATCGCTTTGTCGTGTTGCCTTATCGCTTTGTCGTACGGCGTTTTCGCTTTGTCGTGTAGCCTTATCGCTTTGTCGTGCAGCGTTATCGCTTTGTCGTGTGACCATTTCGCTTTGTCGTGCGGCGTTATCGCTTTGTCGTGTGACCATTTCGCTTTGTCGTATGGCTATATCGCTTTGTCGTGTGGCCATATCGCTTTGTCGTGTGGCAATATCGCTCTTTCGCTTTGTCGCGTTGGTGCCAGAGGGCGAAAGAGCGATGTCCCCTCTCGGCCATCATAGTTAGGGCCTACCACTTACCGCAATGATTTATTTGATTGAAAAACAAAATCTCAATATCATAATAACATCTCAATTGTTAAGATATATAAACATTTCAATAAGATCCCGATTAGGCTAACTGTTTACTATTGAACTGAGCGAGTCGCTAGACCACAGGCGCCACACCCTAAATATACATCTACTTATATATCTACCTACCATGTAACATATAAAGAAGGTATGACACTGTCCACCATGCTGAATCCTGGCATCGACTTCAGATAATCAGAACAGAAAAGAGCAGAACTTTATTACGCAAACAAATACCCCACCACCACAGATAAACATTGGAGAAAAAACCTCATCGCAACAGACACACATTGGAGCAACATCTGCACCACCATCACCACCAACACCACAAACAAACATATTCATTGCCACAGACAAACATTGGAGCAACAAGCCCATCGCAACAGACAAACATTGGAGCAACAATCTCATTGCAACAGACAAACATGGGAGCAACATCCCCAACGCAACAGACAAACATTGGAGCAACAACCTCATTGCAACAGACATACATGGCAACTGCGACAGATGCACATGAGAGAAACTTCTACACCACCACAGACAAACATGTCCACCGTAACAGATGCACATGGGAGCAACTTCTTCACCATCAGACTGAAATGTGAGCAAATATCACACCACCACAGATACACATTGGAGAAACAACCTCATCATAACAGAGAAGTTTCCAATTTGAAAGTTTGATTCATCATGTTACAGTTTTGCAAACTGGATGTTTTACACCTTCAATTGATTTTTTATCACTTGAGTTACTTTTTAAAAAATGTGTATGTATTTATTTCCCTTTAGATGTTTAGATGTACAGGTATATAAATATACACATCGATAGAGTTGTCAACATGTCAATAACATGTCATCCAGTTTGCAGGTATTGAAGTTCATGGACATAAAATGTTTGATTTTCTGATATATTCGCTTTCATTCAGATGTCCATGGCTTGATATAACAATTTTAAAGGACGCAAGTGATAACAAACCTATCTTATTTCTAAAAGGTATTAAAGTATCCAGTTTTGTTTTCAACTTCATGTTGACAGTTGGTGACTTATGATCTCAGCATTCAGCATATCCATTGTGATTTAGATGCCCATTACTTAATATCATATTAAGTTTCTCCAGTGATAACAGATTTTGTGATTTCTAAAATGAATATTACTCATGATCAGCTTGATCATTAGTGACAGCATATTCAGTACAGTAAACAATATAAATGGAGGCTGTTGAGTACAGAGCGGTTATCAGGTATTTATTCTTGAAGTGTCGTACACCACAGGAGACTTTTGAAGAAAAAATCTTATGGAGAGGATGCCCCATCGTATGATGTTGTCAAACACTGGCATCGTCAGTTCAAGTGTGGTCGGCCCTCCGTGGAAACAATTCCAGGTCGACCCCAATCAGCCATTGATGGTGACTCTTTCGGGCCAGTCGAAGCTGCAATTTTGGAAGATCGCCGAATTACTGTCCGTCAACTTGATGATGTCAAGATGTCAAGATAAGTGTGTGGGTCTTTCATGACCATTTTCACAAGCGGAAGTTGTCAGCTCGATGGATACCCCAACTGCGAACGAGTCGACTGCTCATAAGCTCGTTTAGCAATGTACCAAGAAAACCAGGATAACTTTTTTCAACAGACTAATCACACAGGATGAAACATGGGTCCATCACTATGACTCTGAAAGTAAAATCCAGTCAAAACAGTGGAATCATCTACAGTCACCACCCCCTAAAATGGCAGGCAAGGTTTTGCTCACCGTATTTTGCGATCAGCATGGTGTAATCACGATGAATATTTTGGAAAGAGGTAGCACAATTACTGGGGCATACTACGCTAGTTTGCTGAAAATAATTGCGGAAAGCTATCAAAACCGATAGACG
The DNA here is from genome assembly GCA_936450465.1 of Gibbula magus. Taxonomy (NCBI): domain Eukaryota; kingdom Metazoa; phylum Mollusca; class Gastropoda; order Trochida; family Trochidae; genus Gibbula; species Gibbula magus. The sequence continues at coordinate 29,832,520 of OW388295.1, read as the reverse complement.
TGGTATGCTCACTAAAGGTGTCCGCCTGCTTCAGGACAATGCTCCTGTCCACAACTCACGTGTAGCTCAGACGGAAAGGCACTCGATTCCCTGATGATGAAACCCTCATTAATGAGGTTAAGTCCTGGCTTTTGACAAGATCTGATGCCTTTTACAAGAAAGGCCTATAAGGCTGCATAAAGCAATGGGAGAAATGTGTCACACTGTGTGGTGCTTATGAAGAGAAAAACTAATAACTGTACAAAATTTCGTTTCTTTCAGTATAGTAGAAGTCTATCATGTGAAATTTTATTGAACGCCCCTCGTAGATGAACATCCCATGGATGTATTTGTCGGCGATCAAGCGTACAGCACAATCTAATTCATCTGCAATATCGTTAACAACAAGCGTAGAAGCGAGCTAATCTCACATAACTCCCCCAAACCCCTTAGGTCAAAGAAACTTTAAATTAGTAAGGTCACATCAATGAATGTGAAACAGATTAACATAAATGTTAGTTTGGATGAAAAGAGCACAAACAGTTTCAGAGTGTTTTATAGTTTGGGAGATAGGCTCGGCAAAAAATGACTTCCTTACAGAGTCACTGTTTTGGTCATGTTTCCATGGAAACCACATATGTATAATATTCAGAAATATGTCTAACCCTCAAAAGACACATCTTGGCACCATGGTTGACATGTGTAGCAAGTTTGGTGAAGCTAGCATGTGTAGTTTGGGAAATATATGCGTCCTTACAGAATTACTGTTTTGGTGATGTTTCAATGGAAACCGCAAAAAAAAAGAATTCAGAAATCGGTCAAACCCTCGAAGGGCACAACATGAAATCTTGGCTAACAAGTATAGCAAGTTTGGTGAAGCTAGCATGTATAGTTTTGTGAAGGACGGACTGACGGACAGACGGACATAATGAACGATTTATACCACCGCTTACGGTGTCAGGCGGTTAACAAAATGCACGAGAGTTTTAAAATTATATCTATTATATTTGTTATGGATTGCTATTTGGAAGATACACAAGCATAAACAGATGTACATGCACAGGTAAGTTTATTATTACTTGATAGAAAAATGCATAAACTAATTATATAAAGTACGTAATACTTATTAGACGTTGATATGCAAACTACTACAAAATGGTACTTCTGTGTGGATAATTTATTACAGTAGAACAACTGGAGAAGATCATAGATAGCAGTGAACTAAATACTTCTCTCCGATGGACGGTCTCCTACGTGTGTTATTCTTATAAATCGAATTTTCAAGTCTTCTCGTGAATGGTGTCATTTCGCTGCAGGTTGCTCTTATATATATCAATTCTGAAATGTTAATGTTACATCAAAATTGCATCTTCGAAGTAAAGGGTTTTAAAGATGGAATTGAAATATTGTAGATTGTAGATTACAATAAATAGTATTGAGATATTGCTGAGCTAATGTGTATGCTCTGTGCAGTCTCTAATAACCTTCTACATATTTCAAGACATTGATCAATGGGTGCAATGGAGGACGAAACCGGAAGCGCTACCACTGGACGGTGCGTTGCAGAGAAAACTTCATGCTTTGTTCTGACAATAAAAAAAAGTAGCCAGTTAATTAATGAAATCTTACAAATTATTAAAAGAACAAAACAATTTAATTTTCATGCGTGACGGCATACTTGAAACTTTCATTCTTAAAAGAATATTATGTGTATAGTCTGATATTCCATATTATAACGACAATCCCATTTCTCCTTCAGTAGAATAAAACAACCACATTACAGATACCATACGAGGTTACCACTTAAATGTATTGAAGGGGCAGTAAAACTTTTTTGCATAAATAAGTCGATGAAATGTATTTGAAAAATAATGTCACCAAAAGTAAAATGCCCGTCTCTCTTCAGAAAATCAAGTTAAAAAGTGAGTGTACATGGTTGGGTAAAGCTATAGCAATCCTATTGTAATTCGAAATAATGAAATGTGTTTACATTAAAATGGCCGCCATGTAATTTTTGCTTTATACATAACACCGTTATTACCATTAGGGATATTTGGTTCGTGTAATACTAATAATATGTTTTACCTCATAAAGTAAATATACATTAAATTTCGTTGCATTTATTAACATAAATTCATTTCGTTATAATCACATCAATAATGTGTTGAGAAAACATTTTCTACTGCCATACAACTTGAATGTTGTATAAGACTAGCTGTAGAGAGATGTTAGTCTATTGTAATGGTAATAGCTCTCTGTGTTCTGATGTGTGAAGATCCGGGTGCATGCACTCCAAACATTTTTACTGCTTTCAATAAAAACCTAGATATTATATCATGCGTGCACTTCTATTGAAATTGAAACCATTGTGAGTGTGATGTTTGTTGATGTTTATATTTATCCAGACAGGATAAACTAGTTTTGATTTGCAATTTTAAAACAAGATTGATGTTAAGCAACTTTCGTTTCACGCCATGACTGTGTATCCAAGCAATTAGCTTACACTTAACCTGAGAGAAATCTGAGAATTGTTATTTTACATTCATAACTGGCAATACAGCCCCGAAACTGAGGTCTTTCATCCCACTGTTCCGCCTTCGCCACAGCCACAATAAAATGCGCAAATGTTTATTAATATACCATAAAAGTCAATTTAACATTAAATTCAAGACGTTCCATATACATGTACAAATAGAACCATTCAGGGTGACTTCGGTGACTTCACACAATTTTTGTTATCATTGGAGTAGGCAGTGGTCTAACATTTAGACTCTGAAGAATTGTTTGTTTAAATATTGAAAAAGGAGCCTTTTTCTGAAAATTCTCCTTTTCAATATTTGATGAGATGGTGATATTTTTAGAATAAATACTTTTTTCATAATCTGAGTGTAAGACTAGAGTCAGTAGAACACGTTTAAATATTTCTCCTATAAAGCAGGATATTCTCTGCCATTTGCACCCTATGTTTTGTCAGTGTTTTTAGGATTTGTATTAGAAGATCTCTCAAAATAGAACAAACTTGTTATTCCCCAATGTTTCAGCTTTATATAAATAAAGTTTCAGCGGTTAGTATATCTTCGGAGTGGTGACTCCGCAAAAGTACATTGGGTCCGAAAATTTAAAAAAGTTTTAAAATCCAAGATGTCGTCAAAACCACGTGACTGACGACTTCGCCATGTTTTACTTTCTTGCTTGCATTGTCATTGCGGATCTTTTTTAAAAAAAAGTTGCAGGTCTCTAAGTGCATTTTGAAAAATTTTCCCGTGTTAAAAATCGAAATTTGGATTCGAACTGGACCTTTAATGGCGAGGGAGATTGAGCCCAAAAGCTTCGAGAATTAACTTCATAGTAAGGGTTATCAGCCCGTAAAGTTTGGTTGTACAAGCTGCATTCCTTCTTGCCAAAGTGGCGAAGACAAAATCGGTGCAAATAATAATAAAAAAACCCCAAAAAACACGCCAATAACAATAAAGATTCAGAGCTTCAGCGCTGAATCCTTAATTATCACTCGGGGCACTTCACAAGTTGAGTCAAAAGTAATACATTTAAATCGATCATCACTGAGATCACTACACATGTTTGTTTATCAGGGAGTCACCATATTTTTGTTTCATATTGATTGTGAACATAACACAATAATTTCCGGGGGTGTATATTCACAAATTATTAATTTGAGTTCTTAAAATCTATTTCTGATTTCAAATTTCAACATTGCCATAACCCATGTTTTGATGACTTCTAAAGACATTATGCATCCCTGTTTCAATCATGTTTATCACTCGTGGATTGAATTATTTTTTATTTTGTATGGTGACGTTTCTTTTGCGGTTGAGTGTATATGCTAATGTTGGATTAACTGCTTTTTTGCATTAAGTCTAGTTTGAAATATGCCTCGTACAGTGTTTCCGTTTTATGCTCAACTCCCTATAGTGTTTACTAAATGATAATCTATTCACGGCTTGAGCTGTTTGAGCATATTAGTACTACATTGTATGCCAAGGTAATACATATCTGCCTTGGTTCTCTAGCAAACATTTTCTGATCGTTAAAAACGAGTGAGGGTTTTCGCCACTGATAATTATAGTAAAATAACTGTCTGCTCTAAAGACGATCAACGAACACATTTTATTTTTTTTGTCAGCGTTTACTCTGCCAGACCATTGATCAGACGAAAATGTTCTGATGAACTGACTGAGAATCTAGTAGCAACATATATTTACATCTTATGCGTTATAAAGTTATTTATTATTAAAACCTTTTCCTTGACTACCCTTCAACTGTGTAATGAAGACATTTATATTCAACCAAAAGACTTATGCACTGCGGAAATACCAAACGATTCGTCACTTTGTTTCAAATATTCTTTTCTAACCGTCATAAAACGATCACAGGTATGTCAATGAAAATATGTTTTAGAGAATATTTATTTAAGAAATCAGGACGCTGATCAGAAATGCAGTAAGTTATTGATTTAGATTAATATAAGCTTAAAACTAGCCGTTTTAATCATTATAAGCAGGTCAGAGTTAAAAGTAAGCCAAGTGTTGCCATGCTTGACACATCAATCATTATGAAACAGTTACGTTAAATAGAAACAATTACGTTATCCATTAACGAAAATAAAGATTGGCGTTTTGTATAATGTTCCTGACCTTATTGCACATCAGAATTTAAACTATTAACTTGAAAAAAACATTTTCCGAGAAAACCACATATATGTACGAAATATTTTGTTGTTCCATGTTAACAAAAATGATTAACTGTTATGGCTAAATGCATGAGAAATATATGAAATTTATAAATACTTTACAAAGGATAAGATTGTGACATTCAGATTCACAGTTTCGACTTTTAGGACAGCCAGTGATGATGACGGGTTCCCGGGTCCGAGGATGTTGATTTTGATTTTGTAATGAACTCGTTCTAAGACAAACGGGAAAACGATCACTATTGTAGAATGTGAGATCACAAATATAAATTACACACAGATACACAGACACACAGGCACACAGACAAACAGACAGACAGGCACACAGACAGACAGGCACCACAGTACATTGTTGAATTACAAGTAGAAGAACATATATATAATTGACACAAGTAGAAATAAAGTTATCAAAGATCGAGGTAGGGTTATAACATTTCATCGCACATTGTTTACAATTTATCGCACTTTTTACTTACATTTTACCGCACCTCCTTATTACAATTTACCGCACTAATTTTTAAGACATTTTACCGCATTATTAAATTTTACCGCATTTATCACATCTTACGTCGTAACATGTGTTGCCCCTGTGGTTCTCTTTGTGCCACCAAATCATCAAATCTACAACTGACAGCAACAATACAAATTGTCTAAGGAACTACATTCCTGCTATCTAGGGCTTTCGGATCTCGGAAAGTAGATGAAAAAAGGTTTGTGGTCGTGACCACAGAATAGCAAAATGTACAAGAATCTCCATTGACACAAGATTACAGCTCTCTTGAGCCAATGGTTATTGCTGAAAAAGAGTAACTAAACATGAATGTCACTATGTCAATAGTTTCAAAATCTGGAGTACTTACTCACTTTTTTCTTCAGGTAAACGCACAGTAAATGAACACTTTTACTACCATATGCAAATAAACTCAAGGTGTATATCTGTGCATGTGCACGGGGTGATGCATGACATTATTCAGACAGGATAAACCGGTTTGTAGTTGCAAAGGCAAAGGCCTTATATGCAAGCCACCGCCGTCTAAAGTGTTAATGTTAAGCAGCTCTCATTCCACTTTCCACATATACCCCCCCCCCCCCCCCTATAAACTTCAATTACATAAACAGGGTTGTAATATAAACAGTGTTGTAATCTGTTTATCTGCATATACATAATGCATCTTTATTAATATATAATGATGACAGATTGGGTACAGAGGTCACCATTTGAAAAAGTAGCAAAATCTTGATTTCTGATAGATATGATATTTTCAACAGTGAATATGTCCTTTAAGATTTTAACAAAGGCTCCTAATTTTGGAATAATGTTTTTCAGGTGGTATATATAAATGTGCATTTTAGCCAAAAGGAGTAGGTGATTAAAAATAGCCTCAGTACAAAACCAAACAAGAAATTTTGTCAATTGGAGTTTCAGTGTGTTTTGCTTAATCCAATCTTGTAGTTTATTCCAAAAAAGTTTTGTTTCCTCACATTCCCAATATGGCATGAATTTTCTCTAGCATCATTACAGGATGTACATCTGGTATTATCAACAAGTTTAATTTTCATGAGTTCTGTTTTTGTATAGATGATTCCATGCAGAAAATTTAATTGAAAAAGTAAGTACTTTAATATCTTTTATAGTCTAGAGACTAAAAATCAAGTGCCAATCAAAATTCTTATCTTGAAACAACTTGTGCCATCTGAGCACAGGAACTCAATATCGTAATGATGACGTAGGTAAAACGTAGGTAAAAAGAAACCTTCCCCCTATATTACATAGAGTAAAGGAGCAAGGGCAGCCGATAACTATATTAATAGTTCAACTCAACAGACAAATCAGATCGTGCGAATGGCTATCGACTGCGGTATAACGTTCATGGGAGAGGTTTTTGTGGTCGATTTTCGAGTTTGAAGAGCTATTAAATTTATCTTAGGAGTGACATATGTTGGAATTAGCCGGGTTTTGCGGAGAAATGTATAAGTGATAGGTACGTGCGTTCATTTGTGAATGTCACCGATTCTTAGGGTAATTTTTAACCTAATGTTGATTGGACTTAGTTCGACAATATGGCTGCCCTTGCTCCTTTACTCTATATTATATAAGGGATATGTATTTTTTACCTACGTTTTACCTACGTTTTTATTACGATATCGAGTTTCTGTGCATCTAAGGCAGATAGGAGGATAAGACTGTTAGATAGAAGTTTATTATAGAATTTTCTCGATTCTTTGGCAGGGCTCATGAAGTCCATATATAAGATGTTGACATACGGATAATAATAATAATAATAATAATAATAATAATAATAATAATGATAATAATAACTAGGATTGCCATGGCAATATTTAGGTCTTCAAGACTTCTTCTTGACCTTGAACTCCATGTTGCACTCTCGGCTATTCATCAGTTTCTCCGCTTTAAAACGAGTTTTCATTATCTTCAATAGTTTTTTTACAAAAATTCTGCAAAGACAATGACCCTCTGAAAATGGAAAAATCGCTTATTACTGGACGCCCACATGACCTTTCTCACGACTTAGACAAAATGGTTAATATTTTCAAACTAAGATGCAACATACAAGATATTGTGCTTTAATTTCCACTTAAGTAGTTGTCATACATGGGGTCTTGCGAAGCATTGTCAGATTTCTTCCAATTCGCAAATGCGCACAAAATAGTTTATTTGTCCCAGCGGTTTTTAAAAAGTTATCTAGTTTCCCCTGTGATAAAGATGACAGTTTGAAGAGCTTTTCATAAACTTGTCTATACAGATCATGGTGACTAAGATTTTTACCAAGGCAGCTGTTTATAGAGGGCATTTTTCATAAGATATGGAACTATGTCTATATTTCCTTTGTACATAATTGCGTCGTTTCTCACCTTCGACCTTAAGCTTGGTAAGGTCAAGTCACGAGTGGGGCTGTGGCGCCCCATTTTGTTCCACGTCGTTTTATTCTTCGTTTTGAGAACACTTGATGGCACCCTCCAATCCACCACATTTGGGACAAGGTAATTAGTCAATAAACATGGTTTGTCCATATCAATACCAAACCTGGTGTTTACTATCTCGGAGATGACGTAAGATGTTACAATCCCTTTCTGTCGATCTGCCAGGCCCCCGCATTGTTCTCCCTGTTTACATCGGAATATAAAATAAGGTGTCTTACTATTGTTGCCTTTTAAATAGACAATCATCGGAGTCGGAATAGTGTTTGTTGTTGCCATTGGGAGCATGTCCCATTTATAAGAAAACTAGTATCCAACGACGAATAAAGGGGTTGTGATGATCACTACTACAGCCAATGATCTCTTGTTGATATATACATAGTCAATTTTGTTTTGGTTTTCCTGATACATTGTCTACTTTCTTATCAGACAACTTTGACTACAAATGTAGTTAAACAACTTGGGGGTGCAACACTTGTTTCACTATGTATAGATGTGATTGTGAGTGGCATATATGTTGATTGATTGAAAAATTGTTTTGTTTGAATGCGATTCTATATAATCGTTTTCTGTACGTTCCATGCATATGTTTTCGGGAATGTTCAATAAATACAATTTTACATCTTAAAATTCTTTATGCTAGAACCAGGGATCAAAAGAATAATTAGATTTTGTGATGCGTTGCGCTGCGCTTCACACGGGAATTGTCACGCTCTAAGCGAATCTGACGTCATGTCATGACGTCATTTTGGTTTGCCCTAGCTGTTGGCGTCACTTCAATTTCGGAACTCCAGGCGGTAGGACGCATCAAAATTGGTATTAAAAGGAAGTCATTTTACACGTAAGTACACAATAATTTATCTTTGTGGACGTTTGGTTAGTGATTATTAACTATAAATTTATAGTTATCACTATATAATTATATAGATACGTCTGCAGTTGTCTCATTTTGTATTGATTGACAAGTATTACTGTCATAAACTTGTAGGTTTATGTAATATAATTCGTACATTGGACAATATTTTGCATTGTTACTTACGTATATATCGTACGTTTATGTAATATAATTCGTACATTGTACAATATTTTGCATTGTTACTTACATATATTTGTTGTATATCATAATACTTTATGCAGTAGTATTTTCAAACTTGCATTATTACTGGGTATCCCTTACTGTTTTAGATAATGTATAGGCCAACTCCTAGGCACAGAATGCCCCATTCTGAAAGTGTTGTAATTTTGGGCCATTCTTTTGTAAAGAGGCTTGAGAAGGACATCGGCTTTGGTAATGGTAAACTCCATTACCAGTTTGGCTTTTGGGACCGAAGTGTAAAATTTATTGGGATTGGCGGGCTCACTTTAGATAAACTGAAAAGGGATGTCATGGGTGATTTTGATTATCACATGTCTAGGTTAAACCCCGAAATTTTGGTGGTACAATTAGGGGGGAATGATTTGTGTTGTGAGAACGCCGACCCGGTGAAGATCGCCGGCGAGTTCGTAGATTTTTTCTTTCTTATGAAACAGAAGTACAACGTGGTGAAACTGGTTGTTTGCGAGGAATTCCCTAGGTTTACTATTAGGACATCAGCTAGTGGGTATGAAGACAAAAGGAGGCAGTTCAATCAGTACCTAAAGGTAATGTTGCCAGAGCGGGGAATGATTTTCTGGCAACATAAAAAGATGTCTAATTCTTCCCTTTCTCTGTTTCGTCCCGATGGCGTACATTTGTCCCAGGACGGTACCTACAAGTTTTACCGCAGTTTGCGGGGGTGTATTGTCAATGTTTCTGATTTGCCCAGTTGTGATCTCCCTTCTAGATAATTGACCAAGCGGAGCTCACACTACTATAATACCTGTATTCTTGTTTACCTATAACTTATCAAGCAGCGCTCGCTTTACTTTGTAATGCTGGTAAAATGTCATCAGAAGCCTTGTATTAACTGTGAAGATATACATATATGTTTCAATACTCAGATTATTGAAAGTGAATCTAATGTACCGTAATAAAATCTTTGACATATACTCTATCGGTCGTGGTAGGCGGTATGCCTAAATGTCATAACATATCGTAATTTATTGGGCACACGTATATATCTCGATCTGTATGCTGGCGGGCTCATTTCTTATTGCTAGGTGGGTAGTGTAAATCATGTTCATGCCATTATTATGCCTTGTTATGTAAATCCCGCTTTATTTTTCTTCCATATAGTGTTCGATATCATTTACGCTAGGTGCTATCTACGGTATGGCACATTGCGGGGTATAATTGTTATTTATATCCTATCAGTACTTGATACGTTCGTTCCTATATTGTTCGATTACACATAGTGTTCGATATCATTTACGTGTGTTGCTATCTACGTATAGCTTGTGGTGGGTTAAAACGGTAACTAAAGTGGCGTTTTTAACATGTGTGTGACTTATGAATTCATGTCTGATGCCAATGTTACCTTGTTATTTATTTCCCATCAGTACTTGATACGTTCGTTCCTATAGTGGTCGATTACACATATTGGGGTACTATCTTTGGTATAGTATGTGCGGGTCTTGTAATTCAGGGCGACTTTATAACATGTCTTGTAATTCCCTCTATTATATTTTGGGTCTTCCCATAATTTATCAACTAGTGCTTTGGCTAAGTGCTTTATTACGGATTTCATTGAGATGAAGGTTAAAAGCACTAACATATAAAGCATTAATGCTAGGCTACATTGCTATTTGATAATGATTAGAGAGTCGTTTCTTTCCTGTGATTTACTATTACTAGATCATCTTGGAAATGCCCCGTCAATCACGGAGCAAGAAGCGAGGTGGCGCTAAGGTCGTTGCCAACGAAGCCGTCGTGACAGCCCCCCTGCCGAAAATTCTCCAGGTCCTAACAAAAGACCCAAGAGGCAGCGGACTCCAAGTACAGCGCTCGAAGGGTTCATCATGGCTCCTCCCGGTAGTGTGTCTCAGCCGGAAGTTGCAGAAGTTCAGCAGGTCCCAACCGCCAACATTGTGGACGACGGTGAGGCGAGCATTAATCCCTTTGCCGTAGAGAGTCCCGTCACTTTCTCTTTGAGCAATCATGACTTGCAACAATTTAAATCGGGTTCAATTCCGCTAGGAACCGCGGTTGCAGATAAAGTGAAATCCAAAATATGGGATAGAGATTACGTAGAAATGTCTACTCTGTTGGGCGACGATAGCAAATCTCATAAGTTTATGATAACCGTGCAGGGTCAATCTATTTGTTTCCCTGGCCCTACTCAAAGCGTAGCTTTGTCTAGTGACAGATGGCTGACCGCCTTCCACATTTACATGGCCATATACATTCAGAAATATCCAGAAGAGACTCAAGCTATGTTGAAGTACATCAGCATTATCAGAGATTTAAATCAAAAGGGAGGAAACTGGCATTCATACGATGTCAATTTTAGAATGCTTCGGGTTAGCAACAATTTCTCGTGCCTTACATAGCTTATCCCCGGGAAGTCGTGCCTCCATTGCCAAGCTATCTAGTTCTATGCCTAGGAATTGTAAACATGTCGCCGGACCGAAAGTCTTGTCCTGCGCCATAGGCACCCCGATATCCTCGCACAATTCCAAAAATGAACTCAGTTGTATCTGACAACTTTCCCCATCCCTTGCAACTATCAGAAAATCGTCCAAAATATGGAGCATATTCTCGATACCTAGTTTCTGAGTAGCAATCCAATTCATGGCCGTACTGAATTTCTCAAAGATTTGACACGAAGAAGATCCCCCCAGAGGCAGGCACCTGTCATAGTAATATTCCCCATTCCACTTAAATCCCAGCAAGTGATAATCATCAGAATGGATGGGCATAATTCTAAACGCTGATTGTATATCTGTTTTTGCCATTTGACACCCCGCACCTTATTTTACAATAATGTCCATAGCTTGATCTAACGAGAATTATTGAACCCTGCTAGCAACTTGAGGTATACCATCATTAATTGATTTTCCCGCAGTGTAGGATAAGTTATGAATCATTCTGTATTGGCCTGGAACTTTCTTAGGACACAGCCCTAATGGAGACAAGTGTAGGTTATTTAAAGGGGCGTGTTTAAACGGTCCTGCTACCCTACCTGCTATCAATTCTTTATTCAGCTTTGTCTGAACAGCCTGGGGGTCGTTTTTAGCACTTTGGAGAGTAGAATCAGAAGACATTAACGGCCGCCCCCCCCCCCCCCCCCCCCCCCCCCCCCGCATAGTCTAATTTAAAACCCTCTCTTAAACCCTGAACTAGGTAATCAGCTAACTGGGGATCATAACCTTCTAGCCAGTATTCCAATTTATCGGTGTTTATTGGGGTAGGGAGACATTTTTGCTCCGTTTTGAGGGGGAAGATCTTTGCCTTTTTGGCCACATTTGATTGCACTATGGTTGCTTCCACATTGGGGGCATGCATGACTGAATTTGCACGATTGTGGGTCAAAACACTGGAAACCCCTGTGGAATTTAAAACAGAAACCTCTTGGAAGGGATTGTTTTGGCGATGACTTAATTCTAGAGAAATTTGTCTGTCCGTTGTAGGAACGAAAAGTACCCTTCCCGACAGTTACAGATGAGGAAAGTTAAACTCAGTTCGCTTCAATCACTACTAGGTTACTTAAACTTTACCTGTAAGGTGATCGTGCCAGGCAGAGCATTTTTGCGTAGGTTGTTTGATTTGACTTGCGGGGTACGTAAGTCTCATCATAGAATATGGCTAAACAAAGAAGCAAGAGCTGACTTGAGGTTATGGTTGAATTTCATAAGCAAACATAATGGAAAATCTATATTGCTAAAACGAATGTGGCAATCCAACACCTCCCTCCATTTGTTTACCGATGCCGCGGCATCCACTGGTTTTGGCGTGGTATTCAAATCAAATTGGTCCTGGGGCATTTGGCTGGAGATATGGAAATCATTTAACATAACTCTCTTAGAACTTTTTCCGATCATGTTGGCAGTAAATCTTTGGAGTGCTGCATTGAAGGATAGGTGCATCGTATTTCACACAGACAACATGGCCTTGGTGTATATCATTAACAAGCAATCATCAAAAGATCCCATGATTATGTCCGTCATTAGGCTTTTGGTTTTAACAAGTCCAAAACGCAAATTCCTCCATCCCTTCTTCCAGACAACTTTCAGTTCACGTAGGCACGTTGTTGGGTGCAGCACTCAGTGAGAATAGTCAGTCCACGTATGCTAGAGCTTGGGAACTATTTGTAGAGTTCTGTACACTATGTTTAAAGAAAGAACCCGAGTTACCAATAGCAGCAGCTAATTGGTCGCTTTTCGTGGCATATATGTTTCATAGGGGATTATCCCCAGCAACGATGAAAACATACATATCTGCCCTCGGTTACATACACAAAATCCGTGGTATGAATGATCACTCAACTACTTTTGCTGTGCAAAAATTGCTGCAAGGAGCTAGTCGCTTGCAGGGTCACGTTGAAAATAGATTGCCCATCACTGAAGAGATTTTGGTCAATATGATAAGAGAGATAAGCTCGGTTATCAGTAAACCGTTCGAGCAAATATTGTTCAGGGCAATGTTCCTTACAGCTTTCCATTGGTTTTTCCGTATTGGAGAGCTCACCTTGCAGAGTCAGGGATCGGTATCTTCTTTGCAGGTGCAAGATGTATCATTCTCTGATAACGCGGCGCGTATCAACATTTCCAAGTTTAAGCACAATTCTTCTAATTCAACAAAAGTTGTTATTTTGGAACGCTCAAACGATCAAATTTGTCCGGCCACAGCGCTAGGAGAATACCTAAAAGAAAGGTCTCTGACAACTGGGCTGCTTTTTTGTGACCGAAACTTTCGTCCAATTTTGAGATCGAAATTCAATGAAACTTTGACGAATATTCTCAGATTTATCCGTTTGGATTCCTCACGATACAAGGGGCATAGCTTTAGAATAGGCGCGGCGAGTTCGGCAGCTCGGAAGGGCTGGTCTGACGCAAAGATCAGACAAAGAGGCCGCTGGAATTCTGATGCCTGTAAAACATACATACGTTTGCAGTTGTAAATCTTACAAACAGAATGCTGCTATAGGTACGCCAACTCAATAGTAAAAGAAAGGTGATTAGTTATTAAAGAATACAGTGGTTTCAATCGTTTTTCGTATGTGCAAAAATTGCTGGAAGTCCATTGATATAGTTGGGTCACGTGTTCCTATTCGCATGTGCAATATGAGTGCGTGGTTTATAGCGTTAGTTTTAGGTTGATGGTATTGTTATATAAGGGGTCTGAAATTTCATTGTTATGGTGGTTTCGCGGGTTCCTATTCGCATGTGCAATAGGAGTTCGTGGTTTATATCGTTATGTATAATTATGGGATGATAGTAAGTATTTTATACTGAGGGTAAACTGTCTACCCTTTCAGTAGAACTGTAAATATGTAACGACAGTTTTCGTTACGTTGTCATTATTTCAATAGTTCATCATATATTACGTATGTGTATATAGTTCCAATATCGGGACAACCTTTCTGCTGTGTGCCATTTGTTTTCAGGCCACAGCTGCGAATCTTAATGTACTGAGCTGATTTCGCGCACGGCTGTGCACGGGCAGACACTGGCAGACATTCGCGGACTTGCTTGTGGACTTTGGTGGCAACATTGTGCTTTTAATAAAGTGTTCGAACATTCCTTTCAAAGGCGTGGTCAAAGGAGAGTGCACGTCAGGGCATATAAACCCACAGGTTAATTTTTATAATGAATAGCCCGTGTAAGTGAAAACTCTTGTTGATATAAGATGTCATCACGTTATATAACATTGTTTTGCATAAAACTTAACTTTTGAGGAGGCTAGCTTGATTTTAACAATTCCGTGTATCACCTAAGGCTGCCGTCGGGTGGGGTATAGTGTTCCACTATTTTGGCGCTAATTTACCCTCACCTTTGGGGAAAATTTTGTCAATTACCTACAAATGGGTAATATTACGATATTTACTCATATTATATATTGTTATAAGTGCCGCTCGAAGGCGGTATTCATTTCATATTTATGTTAATAAACTTGTCCGCTTTATTCGGGACTTTACAACAATTTCTCTTGACTTTTCTTCCCCAAATAGAACTCGTCACCCTCAGGTATTTCTCGGGTTTGAGGATAAATAATTTTAACTCTAAAACCCATACCTGCGTAATTTCTGGTATTAATTCAGTTTCACTTACTTTCTGGTGTTACTCATTTGGTAAGCAATACGTTCATTTGTTTCTCAAGGTTCTCCAATTACTTCATAATTAAAAGGTCTAGAAGTTGTTAAATCTGAATATCAAGATTCATCACAAACATATGTCATACACTCACTGACACCCAGTGCTCAAGGTCTTAAAGGGTGAAGTCTTGGATATTATCCTCTTGCATATACTTTTCTTGTATTTATTTGTCTTACATGTATTAATGTTGGACTAACTACTTTAACTTTGCATTTAGTTTAGTTTGAAATGTGTCTCCTACAATACTGTTATTTCATGCTTATCATACTCTATAATAAAGAATAACATAATCGCGACTGGATATATTAGTACCGTGTCAAAATATTACAAAGATCACATCATCACAAAAATTAAAATGGAAGAAAGGAATAAGCTATAACGACCTAAACGGACACATCTTTTTAAAAACCAAGTAAAAATTAAACTTTTTTTTTATTAATGGATATTCTTCATAAACAACTCTTTTTGGAAAGATATACTTTAAGAGAGGACTGATTTTACATTCATTCGTAAAAAGGAAATTGGAAATGAAGAAGATAAATAATGTCAATCATTTTGGAACAACGACAATATAGAGTTTTATAATATTCCGTCTTTTAATATATATCTGGAATGCTATAAAACTACACTACTTTTCTACTTTTTTGACAGTCCACATTTACGTCTATACCAATTTCTCAGTTTACAGTATCTGTTTCTATTTATGACAGTTCTAACCTTTCTAAAGCATTTTAAACTCTTTCCAGCTTCTACCTTAGCTTTATGACAATGATAACCGCAAAATTTCAAAGTTTATTTAATCGACTGATATGTTGTCTTCATACACGAACTTGCTTCTAAAATGTATTCTACAGATGCCGAGAGAGCAATGTCTACGTCAGTTGGTACTGTTTCTATCAACCCGTCGAGAATGTGCTTACTATCTTCAAGCTTGTCAAGAATTTCATTTTCATTATAATTGTTCCATTTATAATTTCTATTGTTACTCTCGGAATGTTCACGTATAAATGTATAGTTGAATGTAAGAACATGTGACATGTGCTTACTCTCTGTTCTATTACATATGTTGAAACTAGCATAATGAGAAAATAGGTTGACAGATGAAATCACATAATCAATAACACTGCATCCTTGTTGTGATTTATAAGTATACTTGCCAGGAGCATATCTTCCAACCTATTCTATTTAATATGAAGAAACAAAAAAATAGAGCCATGGGCTATGTAGCTCGTTAAAATCTGTTTTGTTAGCAAAACCGAAATAAATTGTTCTCAGCTTGTTCTAGGGGTTTTCATACTGGAAATGAAGTCGAAGATATGTTCTACAATTAAGAATCCCCATTGTCTTGTCTTGCATTTGCTGGTATCGGTGTGCAAGTAGCATGAGTAGTGGCAGGTCGTCAGCAAAATCTAGATCGTCTAGCTGCTTCCAAAGGGTTCATTGTATCCCTTGGCTGTTGTAGTCTTCATGATCCAGTCTATGACTAACAGAAAGAGGAAGGGTGATAGTATACATCCTTGACTGAGAGACTCCGAGGTCAACAGGCAGGTTTCCGCAGGAACAGATCATGTACTGACCAGATTGCTCGCCTACGCATCACTGTGGAACAATCATTGGACTGGGGCTCTACATTATATGTCAATTTCTTTGATTATGAAAAGGTCTTTGACAGCGTGTACAGAAACACACTTTGGAAGCTGATGAGAAACTATAAAATACCGGAAAAAAATTGATGTCAAGTCTACATACAAATAGATGACTTGCAAAGTGAGACATGCTGGTCAGCTTTCAGATCCCTTTACATAATCAAATAACGATATGTTATAGTTTCAATTGAACACTCATAAAATGTATATAATTGAGTTTATAAGTTGTAAATGAAAGTACTCTGAGGTTAGTTTTCTATTAATTATGCGTCATTGTAAGCCATCCATCCGATTATAGTTTTGTGTCGAAGAAAGACGGATTCAATCTCTTGACCTTCGTGATCCCGTCATTCATCACCTCGTAAAGGTTTTGATCCGACCCTCTCATCAGAGCCGCCATACGACTGAAACCACTCCTCGACATTATCAGAGTATCACACAGAGATAACACCTTCTGGTCCAGGATTGCCTTTTCCATTCCCTCACACGGGTTAATTTGTCCCTTAAAATCCACGTGGGTTATAGGACCTTTGATTGCAACGAATCTTGAACCAAACGACTTGCTGAATTTATCTTTTACTATTGAAGAATCCGTTGCTAAGAATATTTTGTAAGAATTTTCCTTTTCTACTAATTTTTTAATAAAATCTATAACCTCCTCCGTGTTAGGAAGAGTGTTCACACGTGGGGACTCGCGAAGCATTGTCGGATTTCTTCCAATTCGCAAATGCGCACAAAATAGTTTATCTGTCCCAAGTGGTTTTAAAAAGTTATCTAGTTTCCCCTGTGTTAAAGATGATAGTTTGAAGAGCTTTTTATAAACTTGTCTATACAGATCATGGTGACTAAGATTTTTTGTCCAAGGCAGCTGTTTATAGAGGGCATTTTTCATAAGATATGGAACTCTGTCTATATTTCCTTTGTACATAATTACGTCGTTTCTCACCTTCGACCTTAAGCTTGGTAAGGTCAAGTCACGAGTGGGGCTGTTGCGCCCCATTTTGTTCCACATCGTTTTATTCTTTGTTTTGAGAACACGTGATGGCACCCTCCAATCCACCTCATTTGGGACAAGGTAATTAGTCAATAAACATGGTTTGTCCATATCAATTCCAAACCTGGTGTTTAATATCTCGGAGATGACGTAGGATGTTACGATCCCTTTCTGTCGATCTGCCAGGCCCCCGCATTGTTCTCCCTGTTTACATCGGAATATAAAATAAGGTGTCTTACTAGTGTTGCCTTTTAAATAGACAATCATCGGAGTCGGAATAGTGTATGTTGTTGCCATTGGGAGCATGTCCCATTTATAGGTAAACCAGTGTCCAACGACGAATAAAGGGGTTGTGATGATCACCACTAAAGCCAATGATCTCTGCAACAAAAAATAAGGACTCGGGTAAAGTATCAGTTTGTTACGACATCTTGCATTATTCGAGGTCATTTCCTCCCTTACACTTTTAGTGTTTTATACGCAAATTAATTGTCCACATTACAAATTGACAATAAATACACATGACAAAATCCACATATCGGACCTTGTTACTGATGATGCTTGTACTGAGGTTAGTTGCTCGTATTCAGGGCCTTCATCAATTTCATCACTTGATTCCCCTTTCTAGAACTTATACGTTTCCGGGAAAAGTTGAAGATACATTTTAATCTGTTTATTTGTGATGTCAAATTGTCGCCACATAAACATTTGGGAAACCGCTTTGCAAAAGGATACCGAACACAAAATTGTACTTTTCTTAGAGCATTTTAATCCATTACTATAGTTTGAGTGTAAATGATGTTCACTGTAATTTATTAAGAAAAAAGTTTAGTTTACTTACATAATTCATTGTCATCTCACTGTCTTTTCAAAAGGCATACGCTGTAAAGAAAACATCCAACATTAAAACAGTACATTTTTAAAACTACTCTCATATACCGAAACACATCTCCTAGACTTCTTCAAAAAAGCATAAAAGCTGTCCATGAAATCTTACTTAAACATGTAAATTATCGGTTTCAGAAAATAAACAAGAGAAAAAGATGAAGTAGTCCTGTGTTTAGGTATATTTATTTATATATGTGTACGTTTTTGAAAAAAAATCTAAAATTATCAAACTTGTAAAAATAATTGTACCTATTTTACCCCAGAAAATGTCATTGATAAAAGCGAAGTCAGTGATATATTGCTGCACTTCCTAAGATAGTCCTTAATAAAGCAAGTCTTTAAACAAAATGTAGAGAACAGATACCTGATTTCCGGTTAATAGGGAAATTTTAGCCAGTTCATAAGTATATAAATTCTTACTAATAAATTTACACTGATTCACGAACGTTGGTTGTTTGAGAGCACGGTCATGTGATCAAAATTTCAAGGTTCATAACCCATGAACTCTTGGAAAATCGTTCACACTCGTATGAACGATTTTCAGGTCCTGTGAACGTTCGGAGGTAAACTACCTAATAGTCTACTACTACTTACCGTAATGATTTATTTGATAGAAAAACACAATCTCAATATCATACTAACATCTCAATTGTTAAGATATATAAAACATTTCAATAAGATCCCGATTAGGCTAACTGTTTACTATTGAAGTGAGCGAATCGCTAGGCCACAGACGCCACACCCTAAATATACACCTACGTATATATCTACCTACCTATGTAACATATACAGTAGGTATGACACTGTCCACTATGTTGAATCCTGGCATCGACTTCAGATAATCAGAACAGAAAAGAGCAGAAGTTTATTAAGCTCAGGTCGAGAACCTCGGCCTTTAAAATGTGCATTATAATTTTACAAAATTTACTAAGTCTTTATAATACAGAAATTCTATTACACATGAACACTTTCTGAAAGTTAAGCATGTTTGGACTTTTTGACAAACGGTGGTGTGTACAAACGATGTGGACCAGCGGTATGCTTTGATTGACAACAACCCCACCGCAAAATACAAACATTGCAGCATCATCCCATATACACCAAAGGCAGAAATGGAAACAACTAACCACCAAGACAGATACACATGGGAGCAACGTCTTCACCACCACAGACAGATACACATTGGAGCAACGTCTTCACCACCACAGACAGATACACATGGGAGCAACGTCTTCACCACCACAGACAGAAAGGCGAACAAATAGCCCACCACCACGGATAAACATAAGAGAAAAATCTCTACCACGACAGAAAAACATTGGAGCAACAACCTCATCGCAACAGACAAACATTGGAGCAACATCTGCACCACCAACACCACCACAAAGAAACATATCCATTGCCACAGACAAACATTGGAGCAACAAGCCCATCGCAACAGACAAACATGGGAGCAACAACCTCATTGCAACATATACACATTGGAGCAACATCCCAACCGCAATAGACAAACATTGGAGCAACAACCTCATTGCAACAGACAAACATGGGAGCAACAACCTCATTGCAACAGACAAACATGGGAGCAACATCCCCACCGCAACAGACAAACATTGGAGCAACAACCTCATTGCAACAGACAAACATGGGAGCAACAAACTCATTGCAACAGACAAGCATTGGAGCAACAACCTCATTGCAACAGACAAACATGGGAGCAACAACCTCATTGCAAATTGCAAACATGAGAGCAACAACCTCATTGCAAATTGCAAACATGAGAGCAACAACCTCATTGCAAATTGCAAACATGAGAGCAACAACCTCATTGCAAATTGCAAACATGAGAGCAACAACCTCATTGCAAATTGCAAACATGAGAGCAACAACCTCATTGCAAATTGCAAACATGAGAGCAACAACCTCATTGCAAATTGCAAACATGAGAGCAACAACCTCATTGCAAATTGCAAACATGAGAGCAACAACCTCATTGCAAATTGCAAACATGAGAGCAACAACCTCATTGCAAATTGCAAGCATGAGAGCAACAACCTAATTGCAAATTGCAAACATGAGAGCAACAACCTCATTGCAAATTGCAAACATGAGAGCAACAACCTCATTGCAAATTGCAAACATGAGAGCAACAACCTCATTGCAACAGACAAACATGGGAGCAACAACCTCATTGCAAATTGCAAACATGAGAGCAACAACCTCATTGCAAATTGCAAACATGAGAGCAACAACCTCATTGCAAATTGCAAACATGAGAGCAACAACCTCATTGCAAATTGCAAACATGAGAGCAACAACCTAATTGCAAATTGCAAACATGAGAGCAACATGTCCACCGTAACAGAGACACATGGGAGCCACTTCTTCACCCTCAGACTGAAATGGGAGCAAATATCACACCACCACAGATAAACATTGGAGAAACAACCTCATCGTAACAGACACGTTTCCAGTTTGAAAGTTTGAATCATCATGTTACAGTTTTGCAAACTGGGCGTGTTACACCTTCAATTGATTTTTATCACTTGAGTTACTTTTTTAAAAATGTGTATGTATTTCCCTTTAGATGTTTAAATGTACAGGTATATAAATATACACATCGATAGAGTTGTCAACATGTCAATAAAAAATACGTCCAGTTTGCAGGTATTGCAGTTCATGGACATTTGCAAGATCTTTATAGTTTTTATTCGATCTGTATTATTCTTAAACGTATATATCTCATTTCTCACTTGAGTTACTTAATATAATAATGTTATCAAATTTTTGATTTTCTTATATTTGCTTTCATTTAGATGTCCATGGCTTGATATTACAATTTTAAATGACGCAAGTGATAACAAACCTATCTTATTTCTAAAAGGTATTAAAGTATCCAGTATTGTTTTCAACTTCATGTTGGTTACTTGTGATCTCAGCATTCAGCATATCCATTGTGATTTAAATGCCCATTACTAAATATCATATTAATTTTCTCCAGTGATAACAGATTTTGTGATTTCTAAAATGTATATTACTCATGATCAGCTTGTTCATTATTGACAGCATAATCAGTACAGTATTATGTTTATTTATTCTGTACCTTTTTTATGAAAAAAGTTCAAGGTGTTACTTTTGTTAGGTATTAAAGTTTACTTCATTTAAACATTGTTTTTGTTGTGAGGTTTGTTTATTGTTGGAATGCAATATCATGGATTAGAAGCAAGCTGTAAGTATCGTGATACATATCCTATCGCCACCCTTATATCGGGATCCGTATCGTATCGCAACTTAGGTAAGCAATTTAAAAAAAATATATCGTTGGGAATAAAATTTTAGTTTCATGAGTTATCGTATCGCAGACTTAATGCCAATACCATCCCTAGTAATAAGAACTTTAGCTTCTTACATTTTAGTAATTCATTAAAACTATTCCTCTCATTTACAGTTGACAAAGCATAAATTAACGTTCAGTAGTTGTTATATTAACAAATGTTTTTCTTTCAAATTTCTGCTAGTGCTGTTCTTGTATATGCATCTTCGATTATAGTTGTATAAGATAAACCTTACATAATTCCAGGAAATTTTCAACAACCTTTAAAAGAAATAAAACATTAATTCTCTTCCTTCTCAGTTAATCATCTTTTAAACTATAAGTATATCGTAACTCTTAAATTGTATATTTGTCACCCAATACTATACATCAACATTGGACTCAATTTGACTAAAACCTTCTGCAGATATACAGTTGATACACATATGATAAATCATATCTTGCCTGATAAACTGCACACAATGACCTACGTCTGCTTAGGGAACTGTGTTAAACGGATTGTTCCCGGTTCCATGTTGAAAATGACACACATTGTCTTCGTTTTCATGTGCGAGACTAAACATGCACACATATCATAGGAGAATATATTCTCATGTTTTGGATGACATGTTGACAGCACAGATACACACCAACACATATTTCCTCAAATTAAGCTCAATAGAAAACACTTATTCACACCCACTTTGTTTCCATAGAGACAATATTAATACACAATTAGTGTCCCCTGTTACATGGTGTAAATGATACACACTGTCCCCGTTTGCTTGTGAAAACTTACACATATACACTTACTGTAGTTAAATGGATTCTCACGATGAGTATGACCGTCAGATTGCAATAACCTCTTAAATACACACATATAGCCGTGATTTGTATACAAAGGTAAAGCCAAATATCCCCGTTTTCATAGAGAAATACCTCATAGACACATGTCCCCGCTGTCATGGTGTAAATGATACACACTGTCCCCGTTTGCTTGTGAAAACTTACACATACACACTTATCGTAAAGTAAAATGGGGTATAACCAATAACCTCTTAAACACAAACATGTATCCTTGTTTTGTATACAAAAGTGAACCCAAATGTCCCCGTTTCTACAGAAAAATACCTGTTACACACATGTCCCCGGTTCCATGGTGTAAATGATACACACTGTCCCCGTTTGCATGCAGAAAAGCACACACACACAATCGGTGTGTGTCCCCGGTTCCTACATGAAAGTTCATACTCGTTCAAATGTATCCTGTATAGAGCCAGTCAATATTTAGAACTAACATATATGACAAGGGAAGTAAGCCATGCTAGTGGTACAGCTGTAGAGCAACTAGAAAAAATGTCCCCGGTTACATGTGCTTTTTTAGTGTCCACGTTTGCCACCTTTAACATCAATGTGTGTGTGTGGGTGTGTGTGTGTGTGTGTGTGTAATATAAATATTTTAAGTGTTTTGCATATGTTGAAGGTTCATTGAACATGGTTTGAAAAATAATGTTGGTTTATTTCGGATTACATTTTCTGCAATATCCCAAATTCTTTCATGTTATGGACAAAAGTGTGGAACCCCCAGCCTGAAAGTCAGGCACGAATCGTTACACTGACTGTCTCAAAAGCTTATGCATCTGGGCTCCCAAGGCTGAATACATTAGAAAAAAACGTCATTTTGATAATGATCATCACTGGCTGGCCAAATATCGAGACAGTGAATCTGAATATTGCAATATTACCTTTTGTTAAATATATAAATTTCACCTTTTTCACTGTAGAAAACTTACCTGAAACTTGACCAGACACCAGGGCTGGTAATTTTGAAAACTTACCAGCCCTCCTCAAAAGCTGCCAGTCCTAGTAAGTGTCACATTTCAGCTCAGCAATTGTGAACAAAAGCAGAGATGCATTCGGTTTTTCATAAACTTGGTCTATTACGTAATGCTATCTGAACGCTTTCTGTAAACAAGCTACTTTCTTTCGCTCGCTTTGTTTTTAAATACTATGTCAAGGCAAGGCCAGTGAAATAATGTTTCAGTTTTACAGGGCGAGCTAAATGGAAATCAAGTGTGATGTTGGGAGTCACTTATGCCAAACGTTATAAATGGTGATTTTGGTTGTTAATATTCTGTAAATGAGAATTGGAAGTTTCGGTTTCTGGACATTTACAATGTATAAGGGTGCTGCTCAATTTTCATTGATTTCAAGTATTAATCATATATTTGGCGATTTGGGATGAATATGCAAGTTGAGTGAAACTATTTTAAATGAAATCGCCACATATGGTGGTTTGGCACTTATTAAAGCCGAAAACAATATTATGAAAAACCACTGGATGTCACTTTGACATGACCCAGTCATTTATATACCAAGTGTAAATTTTACAAAACCAGTAGTGCACTTTTTTAAAACTCAATTGCTCTTATGTATATATTCTAGAAACTAAACGGTTTTCATGACGCTGATTATTTTCGCAGTAGGACTCAACCAAATGATAAAGCTACCTTGTAAACCAAATATAATGATTAATGACACATGCATTAGATATTATGTTAATAATAATTGAAGAAAATATATGTTCTTTTTTAAAATTATTTCTTGAAACACTTCTCACAAATACGCATTTCCTAAATCACTAGAGCTGTTTCATGCATTCCAAGAAATCATTTGGAACATAATGAAAATGATTTTTATTACCTCTGCAAGCTACGACTTTCAAATTTAAATATTGTATTCTCTGTTAACTTACCTTAACTGCAACATTTTGTGGCATTAAGACAGTTGCGTTGCTTACCATTTTAACGTATGTTAAACAACTCTGGGTAATTCCGCTCACTAGGGTAATTCCGCTTGGTTACTAAACATCTAACATTCAAGTTTTATTTCAACTAAAATAGACTTAATACAAGACATGAATGTGACACAGATAAATAAACCAGCCCGACCATCGGGCTGGTAGGAGTTATATTTTACCAGTCCCCAACGAAATTAGCCCGTCTCGGGCGTTCGGGCGGGCAGCTGTTTCCTACACTGCCTTTTTTTTTATAATATCATAGGAGTTGTGCCGTTTTACCTCTATCGGAGGGGTGTTGAATGTAAAATTAGCTTAGGTACTGGTTGTTGGTCATCGCTTTTTCCGAGGGGTATGTGGCCGAGTGGATAAGCTTTTGAGACAATCAGTGTTGGGGATTGTTGTCTGACTCTCAGGGTGTAGGATTTGTTACAAGAACGCACTTCAGTGTATTACATCTTACCGCAATTTCATTACAATTTACCGCAGTATTACATCTTACCGCGTTTTTATTACAATTTACCGCAGTTATTACATCTTACTCCGTTTATTACATCTTACGTTGTAACAAGCCGTCTTCTTGTAGTGGTGTCATACCATCTTTAAGGGGTTTGATTGGCTAAGGAAGATAATTGGCATTACCTGGGCTACTTTATTCGTTCATAAAACGAAAGTTCATGAATTTTCAACGACACCTGCTACATGTACTTATGCCATTCTTCAGTTTCTGTACGTACTCATACAATCATCGATTTTACTGAATGCTAAACGGAAAAGAATAAGAAGAAAATAATATAAAGACGATGACAGATAAATAGATGACTAGGATTACAGTGCGACAAGATACTGAAGTCTGATAAGTATGTTTTGTAACGAACCAAAGCATATTTCGAGCGCATATCTTTGGAACCCAGACTGATATTCAAAGGTGTCAAACAAAACCGTTCTCTGTCCAAGATGCTCTGACGTCGCACATCCTAAAATAGCAACCTGTGGCTGTTTCAAACTCTGGACACCACCCTCCGCAAGACTCGCGTGTTTACAGCAGATTTCATATGACGGTTATATAGACAGATTGTTTTTATTTCGTTTCTCAAAAAAAGGTACACACATAAAATTAAGATTGGCAAAAGATGAGTTTGCTAGTTTGCCTGGTTTTGTAGTTATTGTACGAAATAGGGGTGTCACTTACTTTCCTGACAAACTATAAATGTCGATCGGTTTGACCATATCAGTATTAAACAAGTACATTGTAACACGGTTGCAGTACAGCAACAGCGAATATTTGTTAAATTCAGTGTTGTATTTATTTCTTAGTGAATTTGAGATTATGTAACTGCTCTCATATGTTTGTCTCCAGCTTATTCCTAAAGTCTACACTACTTTAACTACAGGTCATGGTATAAAGAAACAGTCGTCTTTGTGTGATAGGGGATTGCTGCATGTGAACTGGACTGTATCAGGGTTAAGGAATCACCACGGTTAATTAATTTTAATATTTAATTTGTTAACAGCTTGTAAATCATTAATATGCCATGATTGTAATTGAATGTATCAAGTTCACAAGTTTGGTCAATGATACATAATATCAGGAGTTCTTGCCAGGTTATTGTCTGATTTTACCAGATTTCCTTAGTGGAACTCAAATAGATCCATATCAGAACATATCAGAATACTCAATGATCTAATGAATCACTGTGAAGTAAATAAAATAACAGGAGTATTATTTACTGTAGATTTCGAGAAAGCTTTCTATACAATTGAATGCAATTTTATTGAAAAAGCAAATATACGTTTAATTTTGACGAATCTTTTCGAAAATGAAATTAACTTATTCCACACATATGTTATTGTAAGCGCAGTGTTACATGCGAGTGATATCGCAGACTATTTTGATTTTGGACGAGGCTGTAGACAAGGTGATCCATTTCCCCCATATCTTTTTAGTATTTGTGCCAAATTACTTTCTACTTCCACAAACAAATTAAATGGATACATGTTAAAGGAGTTGAATGTTGCATATTCCAATATTCAGACGACACAAAGTTTACTCTTGAAGAAATATTCGGGTTAGAGTAGGTAAATGAAAATTCTTTACAATCAAACCTCCTTTGAGAGTGGACATGAATGGGTACAAGAATGCAAACAGATTTGAGCTATTTTGAATCCAACGAACGGCTACTGCTAACTAATACAGAGTTACCAAATACCCTTCAGGAATGGATCAAAAGTCACATTATTTCCATGCAGATGATTAAGTAACGAAACGTTAATGAACTGTTGTTCATGTTAGCACATATTCTTGTCCTTAAGAAATTGGAGATAGTTATTTCTGTAAAGACAATCAACTGTAATTATCTTGATAAATTTGTTAAAAAATGCATAGTTTTATTCTGTGATAAACACATGCATGTGGTCTACGTTAAAGTTGGATAAATCAAATTATGATTGATAAAAGTATTGTCTACATTCGCGCTATGATATTGATATCATATTTGACTTTAAAACAATACATCGCACATTATTCTCTCTTTTCAGTTACCTTTTTGAGTTGAGCTTATTATTATAAGTCCGTAGAAATGTTCTTTCAAAGAGAAATCAACAGAACCTATAAAATATGTTGACTACTAATATTAATATGTCAACAATGGTAAACTAAGTAAAGAAAGAAAACAATACAATCTATTCTTGATTCAACAAAAACTTTAAATTTAAAACCATATGCTGACATAATGTCAGTGAGAAAATCTAACTGGGTGCACCAATTCTGAACATAACATAACATAAGATAACATAACATATACATTACCAAAACGTACATTATCAATATGATGCATATCATAGGGCGTTTCTGTCGGATTATACGCCATTTTGTATGTGTATTGCTTGAAAAGAGATTTTTTTACTGCTTTTACAACTTTTTAACAATGGAACATGTAATGATAGACTATGCGCAAAGTAACACATAATTTATCGCCATATCCAAGAGAACTCTTACTTTAATAGTCTAGGTAATGAGGAAATTGCAAACAATGCGTCATCTTTGTATGTCAGAAAGCGATGAAAAGAGAAAAATCAAAGAAAGCTATTTCATCACAGTCTTTAAACCACGCTTAAATAGACATAAATATAACAGTATATATACTGCACATTTAAATGTTTCCCAACTGCTTATTATATGATTGCCATGAATGTACAGACAGAGAGAGGGGAGAGAGAGGATTTGCAGCGTATCTTAAAAAAGTTTGTAATTAGGCCAAATTTCATAAAAAAAATAGAGTTCGGAAGTACTATATCTAATTAAAAAATTAAGAATAACATACCTGCAGTTAACCTGACTTGACGAATCGCTCGTTAATCCCTGATCGTTAATCCCTAATCGTTGTAGAAGTTGCCAACTCTGGTTCGGTATTGAGAACTGAGTTATTTGACACGTCAGTGAATAGACCGAGTGGGATGTTGAGCAAACCTTGGATCAGAACGTATTTCATGTATACAATGTAGGGTAGACACCTCTGCGTGAGAATAAAGGAGATGAAGAGAGAGATTTAGAGAGTGTTTACTGACTAACAGTTCACATACAAATGTTTGCACAGCCGAAAGCTCGCGTCCTCTATACCAGTTCATTATCATCGAGCGTTTAGGCCTAAACAAGAAAAAAAAGGTTTCTGGTCTTTACAAAAATGATGCGATGACGCGATTTTACGACATTTATTTTTAACTGAAGGGATAACAAACAGAATGTTTACAATTATTTTTTATATAAATACATCACTAACCCTTTTAAATATGTGTTACTATTGCAAATAGTCAATAACAGCAAACAATAGTGCAGCAAACTCCCACAGGTCACGGGGCGATAGGATAGTTAACCCAGGAAGTTTCAAACCGGTCATGCGTTGTTCGCTTACATTGCATGGGTTATGAGAAAATTCAACACGTCAATGGAGATTTCATGATTGGGGAAATACGTAACGGTTGTATTACAATAACGGCGATCGTTACAGTTACTATGTGAATATTTGAATGAAAGAAAGATAATGTCACGGACAATTACTATTAAGAATAAATTAGATAACCATCCCGAGAAACTTGCTATCAATTGTTGGTTATCCCTTGACATATTTAAGTCATAGCATATGAAACCTGTGCCTCTCGTGAAATCTCAACTTAACCAATGCCACTCGATTGAATTAAATACTCTATTAATAACATCATTTAAAAAAACAAAACATGTTATTAAAGTGACATCCATTGTGTTTCATGATATTTAATTTGGCTTTAATACGTGCCAAGATACCATATATGCTGATTTAGCTTCAAATTATGTCACACAGCTTGCATAATCATCCCCGACCCGCGATCAGTTACTGGTTTCAATCGAAAATCGAGCAACATCATTATACATGACCGCAACTGCACGTCCAATTTACATGCACAGTAGTTATATGACCTATTAAACATTATCAACCCAAATTTGTCATTTTGTCTGTCAATAAATTCCCAAACTACGTTTGACAAATAGACGTGTGTCAACAGCAGTGGATCGGTTTCAAAAGGAAAATACTACTTTTATCTTTATATATCCTCAGTCGACTGACATCAAAACAATACTTTTTTGCAACAGTCAATACTCGACACAACAACGTTGGGCATATGCGGCCAGCAACAACACGCTGGGTGTACCTTTAATCGTACTTTTTATGCCAAACTAACTTCCATTTGCCTACGAAGCGAAAGTTTGTCCGTCTACTTGCCGATGACGATATATTATATCATCACTGTCGTTCAGTTTCATTCTAAATGCCCCGACGGCACCAAATATCGTTCCCAGTGCAGTAACATGCATGGAAATTCCGTGTCATGTAAATAAATTTATCCCTCGATAGGCGAGCGTTTTAATGTATTCTTTTGAGGTCTTGGAAATATTTCGGTCCTGGATTCGAGCGGATATCTCCACAGCACAATATTTACCCAGTGACCTAACCTTTTTTCCTATTATGGTAAAGTTTAGAAACACCATATCAGCCAAATCTTTTATTAATTTTATTTTATTTATCAAAATATATTACACATAAACAAGTGTCCAAAAAGATTCTTTTGACAAACATTCATTTAATTTTAATATTAAATGTACGGATTATGGGAGTTAAGTTAATTCAAGATGTTGGTGCGATAAATAACCTTCTTGGACTTTATTTATGACATTCGATTATGTGATGTATGTAATTGAGAGGAGATCTTTACACAACATATGTCTATCAAAGCACAGGTGAAGTTTAGCGCAAATATGTTGCGCAACAGAGATGAAATACCAGTTTTCCCTATGTGCGAACGAAGTGGGGGAAACTGGTCGTTCATCTCTGTTGCGCAACATATTTGCGCCAAACTTCACCTGTGATCGAAGACATTTAATAAACTTTCTCCGATTAAGGTATTTCGTGTTTTTCTCTGTTGAGAATGAGGTGACGCTTCTTTGTTGAGTCTAAGTAAACTTAGCCTAAAAATACTCGCTACATTCCCGATATGGGAGTTTAGGCTTAGTTTACTTACTTGTGGAAATGTGATGTACAACTAAACTGGATTTGAACTAAAAAGGAAAAGTAAAGAAAAGTAAAAGGAAAGGAAAATAGGGTAGATTATAACTATGATTTGAAAGGAAACTTTACAAATCTTGGATCAGTCCATTTTATTGGTGGGTATTGCAAAGGTAGTTGATGTAATCAACCATATCATTGACCTGTCACCTCTACGCCTTGTGTGCTGTGTGGATATTGGGTAACCTCCCAAAAATGCAGAAAGCTAAAACACGGAACTGTTAAAACAACACTGTTTATGGTTGGTTGCACACATTTGAACCCTCATAGTATAATAGAACGGGTCATTCCACTTTGATGAAAGGTTGAAGGCTGTAAAAATCAAAACCACTGGTGCATAACATTGTTTGTTTAAGACTGTAGGCGTTTGTCCCTGTAGACTCCACCGAATGCCCCAGCGGACACAGTCTTATCAAAACAAACACATGCATGAGTGGTGAACGTGTCTTCATCATACACACATACCTCAACTACAGATGAACTCTTCCAAGATGATTGTGTAGTCTTTGCTAAAAAGTTCCCTCGATTATAGAGTTTGTATGTCAGGATATGACTTTATAACTGTTAATTTTTATTTTTGATGATTGGGGCTCTAAACGGTATACTGGTTATATAAAGGCTTTTAGGATAATCAATATAGATATTTGGCAAGCTTCTTCGTGGAAAGATGTCGGAAAGATAAATGGCAATACATTGTTATAATACATTGAGGCATACGTTTATATTGGTGTAAATGTTCTCGTTTCTACTACTACTACTACTACTACTACTACTACTACTACTACTACTACTACTACTACTACTACTACTACTACTACTACTACTACTACTACTACTACTACTACTACTACTACTACTACTACTACTACTACTATTACTGCTACTATAACTACATCTACTACTACTACTACTGCTACTATAACTACTACTACTACTATTACCACTACCATTGCTACTACTACAACTACTTCTTCTTCTACTACTACTACAACTACTACTACTGCTATTACTACTACTACTTCTACTACTACTACTACTACTACTACTACTACTACCACCGCCACCACTACTACTACTAATACTACTACTACTACTACTAATACTACTACTACTACTACTACTACTACTACCACCACCACCACCACCACTACTACTACTACTACTACTACTACCACCACTACTACTACTACTTCTACTATTACCACTACCACTGCTACTACTACTACTACTTCTTCTTCTACTACTACTACTACTACTGCTATTACTACTACTACTACTTCTACTATTACCACTACCACTACTACTACTTCTTCTTCTACTACTACTACTACTACTACTACTACTACTGCTATTACTACTACTATTATACCTACTACTACTACTACTACTACTACTTCTACTACTACTACTACTACTGCTATTACTACTTTATTATACCTACTACTACTGCCACTATAACTACTACTACTACTACTACTACTACTATTACCACTACTACTACTACTTCTTCTACTACTACTACTACTGCTATTACTACTACTACTTCTACTACTACTACTACTTCTACTTCTACTACCTACTACTACTACTACTACTTCTACTACTACTACTACTACTACTACTACCACTACTACTACTACTACTCCGACTACTACTACTATTACTACTTTTACTACTACTACTTCTACTACTACTACTACTACTTCTACTACTACCACTACTACTACCACGACCACTACTACTACTACCTACATTTTGTACTTCTACTACTACTACCACTACTACTACTGATGGTGCTGCTGCGGCCTTAGAGGGGTCCAATGACGGGGTGTCTAGAATAGCCATAAAATGCAACCAAACTCTTCAAAATTGCTCAGATGAGGTTTTCCTGATAGCTGAAGTAATTATCTATAGCATGATATATAACATGAAATCTTTGGTTTTTGGAAGTTGGTTGCAGATTATAACTGCCATTTCTGAAGTTGGTTGCAGTCCCTAAAGGCAACTGCAACCAAACTTTTTAAACCATCAAACTATATGTTTTCGTCAAACAGAACAGCCTTGACTTGACAAAATTTGGTTGCATAAGGAATATGTTATGCCTTTTATTTCAATATTTAGAGTAAGAGGAATATTCTTTGTGATCGCTATCGAGTCCAGTTTTCGATCATGTCATATTATCATGTTGCTGTTATTTCTAATGCTATAGATGAATAGGGACCAAAGCTGTTTCATCTCATCTGCTTACAACTACGTTATTAACACAAATTAATCCATTTACTTAACTAACCCAATCTGGCTTCCCTAATTAAACCCTCACTAATTGCATGGGTTTCCTCATCTCTGCTTTAGCCCCTGTTCTGTCTCTTTAATCAACTTACCATTCACTTGTATCCTACATGATCCAAAAATCTCCAAAACAAAAATCAAATTTAAAATCCTGTTGTGTACAAAAATAAAACTTAGTCTGCTGAGTTTGCTAGTTTGGGAGTTTTGCTAAATAGAGATGTCACTTACTTTCCCGCCAAACTATGATTAAACTGAAGGACATTCAGCCAGCATTTCTTTATAATCCTACGATGCAAGGATATTTTACGGACGACTCTGTGGATTTTTATGTACATGTAGTTTTGTTAGGTATGTAGTTGCTTTTTGCTTAACAAATTACACTATTTGTAAATGGATCAATAAATTACCCACAGTTCACCTGTGAACGAATACAGGTTATTCTCTTAGCAAATCGTCTTATCACATACATTCGTGTCGTTAAGAGAATCAACAAGATATTTATATGAGTAAAAATGTTATAGCTCCATAAATTATTCGACTGTGAATATTTTCTATTTAGGGAGGACACGAAGACCTATGATGTGACCGACATACTCGTATATAGCCTATAAAAACAACCTGTTGGCTAGAAAAGGCCACTAGGTCACAGTGATGGTTCGCCTCAATCATCGTAACGGAAAGTAAAGGTTACCACAGCTGGGATAATCGCATGTATTATCAGTGTGACACCAGTCCCTGAGCCCCTAACTTCACAAGTTCGAAGGAGACAAGACTGAGACGTGTGGTCACCTGACGTCAACACGAGGTAACTGACTAAATACATCTATACTAGAGAATAGTTAGGGATATATAAGAACATTTTGTAGAAATGAATAATTATCGATTTATTAACTGACAAACTGATAAAATATCAATAACAAAAATCAAAATATTGGTAACTTATATTGCACAGTATATCTCTGTCGTTATGGTTACGTGTCAACTGCATGTCACGTCACATAGTGTTGTGTAACTTTGTGATATTTAAGAAGATGGGAATCATATAAGTACGAGTATTTTCTTTATTCTGAGAATTCATTGCCAGATGAACTATGTTTTCATTCACATAATACACCTTCTTATTGTAGAAATACTTTGGTAGATTGTATGGTGTCTGTATGGATAGAATGGTAGCTACACGTAGATCAGTAGTATATAAGTTTATGTTAGTGACACGTTGTATGTGTGTAACCAGTGAGCATTGTGTTACAGAATTATGCAGCATATGCCCACATATTTTATATATATTTATA
Organism: Gibbula magus; assembly: GCA_936450465.1. Classification (NCBI taxonomy): domain Eukaryota; kingdom Metazoa; phylum Mollusca; class Gastropoda; order Trochida; family Trochidae; genus Gibbula; species Gibbula magus. Next base: position 29,798,844 of record OW388295.1, on the reverse strand, counting down.
TATATATATATATATATAATTAATGTTTGCTTGTCTGGCATATATATCTCTATATGGAAGCCATGTTCCCGTTCCAAACAGTTTTAAGGCTATTTTGTCTCATGAATTTGGCCTTAAGCTTATCGGCAATGTTTAACGGTCATCTCATTTTCTCACTTTTCTTACGCATAATTATTCAGGAGGATACGATGGCTAATCGTCGACATGCGAAATCGAGATTCGCTTGATAAAACATACGCATAGAATATATGTAACATTTCAATTATACAGGACACTCACAAACAAGTGGTTGTCCGATCCAATTCAGCATAAGGAACTATAACGCCTATATATAAAGAATCCCCCTCCTGTCCCAGATGACGAGTATAGTGGATCTGGAGGACGCCGGAGGAGCCAGTGTCACTGTCAACGTGCATGACGGGGTCTACTTCTGTCGAGGGGGACTCCCCATCCCCTTCCCTCAGCACATGCAGCGCGTTCAGGACATGAAACTGACGGGGGACGACGTGCTGCTGTGTGGTTACCCAAAATCAGGTATAGTTTACTTGTGTTATACGCATCATCAACTTTCTAATATAGATATCCCAATCTTACACCTATTTCCATGATCAAATAACAATGTTGTTTCTAGCTGTTAATATAGAATGTGTGTCCTCGGCTAGTACCTATAGTAGTAGAAATCAATAAACAAGAATCCTTGGTACCTAAATTGCCAAATGATTTTACGAAACGGACATGAATTATTGTGTTGTTTGCGTAAGTTTCGTGAAAGCCATATATCACACTAGTACTGTCACAACTTTGAATCGCGTAAAGATAACCAGACAGCGGTCCACTTGCACGGCAAGTTACAACAACGTCACGAACAATTGTTTTATGACGTCAAAGGCGCCTAAATACGGGAACCGCGCTGAAACAATGGTTGCTTAGTAACATTGACACGTGCACATGTGCTCGTGTCGTAAATATTAACTCGGTTATTTGCAACCATATGGGTAGTGACGGTTTATATTTGGTAGGGAAATAAGGTTGCAATCTAAGTATACAATGTTTTACATATATTATAATGTGAACGATATTGGTGGAGGGTTAAATATCTTGGATAGTGCTTAGATTGTTCAAATAAATTTATCTTTGATATCTGGGCATGACAAAGATTTGAAACCGATTTACAAGCAGCCACTCGCAACAATAAGCACTCGCCCTGAGGCGTTGGTGACGCTGCTGAGGCGTGTTCAGGACCGCGAGTACTCGCCTGGCGTGTACGCGCGTACCCGCGTACGGCTGCTGAACGGAAACTGGGGTCGTTCCCAAGATAATTTCAGAATGTCATCACAATTTTGCACATAGCAATTGACCAAATTCCCATCGAGGGAGCAATAAAAGAAAGAAAAATGAGGTTATCAAAATTTGTGACACGCGACATCTTTGATCGTATTTACTCACTTGGCGAGATTGCTCCAAAGTGTAACGCGCGATCTCGTTGTCGTTCAGTGGTTTTCTTAAAAGTCGCAAAATCTCCGTCATCCAAAACATCCCAAAATAGGAACAATTCGTGAAAATATGTAAACCTGTGAATCGGTCAAAAAGAATTGCCATAACATTTAATGATTTAAGGTGATTTGGGATGACATCAATTGTAGCCATTGGCATTCCCCATTTCCATTTCTAACGATCTAACGATTACATATTGATGTTACAATTTATCCCTACAAACACCCACTTTCGAATAGGTTCACATTGGCCACAGTATGACTGGATTCTATGATATCCCAGGTACCCACTCGCTGTGGAAGGTGGTCTGGGCTGTAATGCAGGGCGGAATAGACACAAGTGAAACCCCCTCAGAACTCGACATGTTGGATTTCACCTCTATCAAACTGCTGGAACGAACGCCGTCTCCGAGACTTCTGGGAAGTCATTTCCGCTTCCGGTTTCTCCCGAATGACGTCACAAGTAAGAAGCCTAAGATGGTGTACATACAGAGAAACCCCCGAGCTGTTGCCGTGTCTTGCTACACTTTGGCGTGTGGACTGAAGACCGCCCGGAGCTACGAAGGACAGGTGCCCGTCAGACCGTACAGGGGCACGTGGGACGATTATCTGGATGCGTTTCTGCAGGGCGAGGGTGAGAATGTGGGGTTGAAATTCCGAGTATGGATTTCGTAAGTTTGAGAGTAATCCTGAGTATGGATTTCGTAAGTTTGAGAGCTTTTCCGAGTTTGAATTTCGTAAGTTTGAGAGCAATTCTGAGTTTGGATTTCGTAAGTTTGAGAGCAATTCTGAGTTTTGATTTCGTAAGTTTGACAGCAATTCTGAGTTTGGATTTCGTAAGTTTGAGAGCTTTTCTGAGTTTGGATTTCGTAAGTTTGAGAGCAATTCTGAGTTTGGATTTCGTAAGTTTGAGAGCAATTCTGAGTTTGGATTTCGTAAGTTTGAGAGCTATTCTATATGCAATTTAATTTTTCCCTTTACTACTCCATAATTCTATATAGATAGTCAATGCATAGACACAATGGTAGGGCTGCATTCTACGTGCGTTCTACCCGCATCTATAAACATGAAATATACTTTAAATCAGCACTAAGTCCCATGAAACCATCCCATTCTACAGATTAGAATCGAACGTAAAGTATTTCAGTCAACTTGTCAGATTATTTTAATAATCAGACAGAATGAGTATACTGCTATTTTAAAGTACTGCATGTTGACATTGGTAATCAATTTCCACAACAGTTCATTAAACTGCAGAAACAATCAATTCCAATTTCGTGTTAGTTGATTAGATTTACATTATGCATTAGAATGGTTTGCATAACAAACCACGGGTGAAACCTAAGAGATTATTTTCGGGGCGCAGTCCGTCCGTCCGTCCCGAAAACAGTACTAATCAACTCCTCCCACATTTTTAGACCAATCTTTCCGAAACTTTACACATGCTTAGGCTCATCTTCACAACGTCACGGGCGTAACGAGAAGATTTTCAAATCATCTCCCTCCGCCCTTGACCTCACGGCCCGCTTTTTCTGCGCTAAGATTTTAGCGTACTGCAGGCTAATCCGATAGGCCAATCAAAAGAAAGCTTGCAATATGAACTTCTATATTTAGACTGGAAAACACCTTTTCTAATTCGTCCAATTTCTCCGCTTATTTTGGATCGCAAACTGTAGCACACTTTTTGACAGTATTTTGATCAGTCCCGGACTTGTATAAACTTTCAATTGATGCAATAAAATAATTACAATTCGCTTTCATAAACCTGTAATCGATAATCAAAACGTCGAAGCGGACAGCTTCAAAAGCCATAAAGTTGGCACATGGAGTGGACCCACTGTTACGATGTTACTGTTTGATAACTGCCAAACTGGATATATTCATAAATTTCGCGTATGATTTTTCGCATGTTATCAGGTATCGTTTGTTAATTTCACAACACTGCAGCTGGAAGTACGTTGAGTGATTCAATTTAGTTGGTTGTCATAGTTTTTAAAAAGTCATATAAGCTAAAAAAATAACTAGCACATGTTATTCACTCCGAAATCGAACAAATCAAGTGTTGAGTTTGAATGAAACTAATCTTTAATGATTTCACACTATCTTTTTTTACAAAATACAAAATAACGCCTGTGGCATCATGGTATTTCGATTTAACAATCTCAATTGTGATTTGATTTCTTGCTTGATAAACTGTGCCTATAACTCTTAATAACTCTTATTTATAAATGTTACAATTAGCACGCTATACTAATTGAAATATTCTTATTCAACGCGACGATTTGTATTCAAATCTTTTAACTTTGTTTGAACGTGGGTATTTCTCATTTGCATATGAACTACATATGTCTCCGTTATAAACTTAACAATCAACTAATAACACTTCCTGGCTCGCATTTGGTCTTCTTATTTAATAAGCATGTTTATGATGATATATTTTCATGTATTTAAGTACTATACGACGAGTATTGCAATGTACAAGAAGAAACGTTTACCCAACGTATGTTTCTAAAAATAACAATTTTAGAATTATCGCTTCTGCAGTACCGAATGTAAACGGTGATTTCATTGGCTGTATGTAAGCAGCTGGTAAGGGGCATAACCCGTGATCACAATAGATGTCGCTGCTTCGTTACACTGTTATCTGGGCTGTTGAGGGCAAGGTAAAAAATGCATAGAATTTATTTCTATACGTTTTCACCTTGCCGTGGGAAGATGGCTTAGGCTATACGTCGATTAATATTTTCAGAGTTATTGCCCTTGACTTAGAAGGGTTCGGCTTTCCGATTTCAGACTGCCAGAACCTGCGTTCTGAAATCAACTCCTCCCACAGTTTTTGATCAATCTTTCTGAAACTTTACACATGCTTTGGATATACATCGGTGACATGCATGTGCTTTTTTAGGACCGATCGCATTAATATTTACAGAGTTATTGCCCCTTACTTAGAGTACTCAGCTTTCCGATTTCAGACTGACAGTACCTATATGTTCTGAAATCAACTCCTCCCACATTTTTTATCAATCTTTCTGTACCTTTACACATCTTTTGGGTATACAGTGGACAGTGGCGCGCGTCAATTAGTCAAATGTAATTTTGGAAACTTTGGAATCTATAACAGGCCATACTAGTGTGCTTGAACGGATAATTTGGGTTTATTCCCATGTATAAAGTCGTTGCTCACATAGTTGGCAAAATTATTTGAACTTAAATCAGTACATGTGTTATTTCGGCACGTATGACAGCCAAATCAAATATGTATGCAACATACTTAATGTCATTGACAATTTTACCATTTATGCACATTGAAATTTGTCAGATGATATTTAATACTGTATAAAAACGTAATTGAATTGAAACACTGTGGATATGGAAACTGCCCGGCATAGCATACACTACTAAAACTAAACTAACAATTTCATTATAAAACGTGTAACAAGTTCACCACAGAAATAGGAAACAAAGAGAATGGAACTTATGGAAATTATATTAATTGCTGTTCCCAGTTGAGTACGGCTCTTGGTTCGACCACGTTCTGGGCTGGGAGAAGGCGAGGACGGACAACCCGGAAATATCCGTGCACGTGTTGCACTATGAGGATATGAAGAAGGTACAGAAACAAGCTGTGATCGGTGCCATTAATAGTTACCAAAATATGTTGGTTCACTTGTCCAACAAGTTCATGTTATCCATTTATAGCAGGCCTCGTATATGACATTGTACATGTTGGTTCTCCTATATATTGTGTTATTCTTTAGGGTGTCAATACATGTTCACGTGTTATGGAATCTCAGGTTTCAATAATTGAAGATTTTGTATCATCCATCACAGGAGTGACCTTGCAGCGACAGCAACTGATAGTGCCAATCAGTTAAAGCAAACTGAAATGCAACTGAAATGCAACTATATTCAAATGAGACACTGATGTGTGTCAGTCCCTGTGCTAGATTGCAATTTCAATTTTGTTTATGCTATGCAGTAATCGTTGATCGAATCGCGCCTCAGTACTTCAAAAGCACGTGTTTGTCTGATAAGGCGATATTTCATGTGTGATAGTTGTTTAGATGCTATATATATATATATGTGTGTATATATATATATATATATATATATATATATATATATATATATATATACGCAGCTGATATATGACTGCGTATATATATTCACTTGTTTACGTGATAACGGTTCTGCATCGGTACTTCGCATCTATTGCAATAAAGAAGTTGGTTATCCACATGAAGCGCCAACCTTTGTCACACTATAGCTAGCTTCTAAAATGTCCATAGCTGATATTTCTGGCTTGACAAATAGGAGGATGGAGAAGAGTGCTGGGGTCAAATTAAAACAAAACAAAAAAACCTAATTGCAACAACTTATACTAAACATGATAGATAAATAATTGGAATCTAGCAAGAATAATCGCTCATAAGTGTATGTGTAAACAATTCTTTAAATCAATGAATGTTTTTTTTGCTGAAATTGTTAACGGTGTTCTTATCGAGCTGAATATCATACCCATATTGTACACAAGGATAGGACAGGCACAGAACTTGTCCCGTTCTCACGGTGCGACATGTAGTTATGACTTACAGTATGAACCAACTTTAGTTGCACTGTAAGAACATCTAAGACGTATCATCTCATGTATATACAATTTGTGTTCATACTACAGATTGATGCAACAAGTTGTAACTACACATCGCTCAGTGTGAAAGCGCCTTTAACATTTCCTAAAATGTCAATTCAAAGATGATGTTTTCTATTGTCATTATGTGACGAGTTCCGTCCGTCACAAAACTTTGTGCAGAGCATATTTCTCAAACTATACATCCTACCTTCACCAAACTTGCTACACATGTTAGCCATGATGTCTAGTTGTGCCTTTTGAGGGTTAGACCGATTTCTGAATTTTATTTTTGGCGGTTTCCATGGAAACATGGTTTAACAGTTATCTCTGGAATTTCACATTCGCTATTCATTCAACTTTCCACACAGGCTAGTCATTCCCATAGATGTGCCTTTCCTATTTTCAGTTATGTCAAACTATTTTTGAAAGCGGGGCTATGTGAGCTGTACTCGCTTCTACACTTGTTGTGGTGGTTTTAAAGTTTCATCGATCGTATCTTCATCGGGAACTACCAGAATGTCATACTGAAAACAAAGTACCTGGCTTAACTAGCTTAATTAGTTTGCATGTTTTATTTGCATTGCCAATTGATATCCGATGTTCTCCAACAAGCTTATTATATAAGTTACAGAAATCGTTCTCACTTGTTTGTAAAGACAGACGATGGTAATGGTTTATCTGGATGTATTATTTATCACCGAAGTTGTGTAACTTGAAGTTGTAAAAATACCAAAATTTGTTTTCCTTTGGAGGCTAGTCCTACCCCGATGACTGCGTAAAATAAGAACATTTAATACAGTATTAACTTATGCAACAAGTCTAGATAAACTGAATAAATGGAGTAGTCTAAGGAACTGAAAGTATTAAAACATATAGGATGAAGGTACAGTAATTATAATAAACAAACTCCATTGACTAAATTTTAGTCAATAGGGAGGCGAACACACATATTCGCTTTGGTTCGAAAATGAAGTCATAACAGTGTTAAATATCTATTCGTGAACGAAACCAAACTCTCTGGCACCATATGGTAATGCAAAACATTATGAATCTCGATATAATAACAATAGACCATTTATATAGCATATATATCCATGCGCCTTACTTGCTCAAAGCGCTGGTCGACATATGACCCCTGGTCAACGAGTACAAAACACTTCCGTAGGAAATGTATTATTACAACCGGTCGCCTTTCAGGCGCTAAGGGTTCAAATTCAGACTATCGTCATATCATACCAGGTACCCAATTTACTGCTGGGTGGACAGAGACACACTTACTAAGTCACTTACCAAGGGTTACATCACAAGTCTTTCAACTCATGTCTCATATATAGAGAATACTAAACGATGTTCTGTTTAATAACATATTTATGAACCGAGTGAGTGGTTTGGTATTTAACGAGCGAAAGCGAATTAAATACTAAGACCATCTCACGAGTTTCATAAATATGTTATTAAACGGAACCGAGTTAAGTGTTTTATTTATTACTCACTGATTTAGATGCCACTTAATTCCACGAACTCGTCGATAAATGGACACACTCAATTTCGACCGCAACGCTTATATTGTATATTATATTTATGCCATTATGACGTCATGTCAATCGGCAGCAAGCGATGTTATTACACAATGTGTAATAACATTGTAGATTTATTAAACAGCGATATCTTCAACGGGCGAGTAATTAATTATTTATAGGTAATACATCGATCAATTTGACACTGAAGGAGACATGTATCTCCCCAGGACCCCGTCTCGTGTATACAGAAGCTGAGCGAGCACCTGGGCAGGACTCTAGACGAACACACAGTGACACAGATAGCCAAGCTGTGTGACGACAGTGACAGGATGAAGACTCGACCAAAGTCTACAGTCTCGATGTCTGATGAGGGCCACCTCTCCAGGAAATGTGCGTATTTATAGAATTACATAGGTGTATTTTAACCTTAAAAGGCACAAGTGCACACTTTTCGCATTCAAATAAGCTATTTTAGGTCATACGAGGGCATATAAACTCAGTTTAGCTTCCTTTCGGTGCAATAAAATACTTATGATCCTCTACAATTGACCTGCAGTCAATAATTAAAAAGTTGAGACGGCCGAAGTCACTCAGGAATATCACAAATAGTAAGAGTCGCTGATGTGTAAAATGGGAAATATAGAGTGTAGTAAGCGGCTGAAACAGGATTTCATTCAGTGATTGCATATACTTTATTCTCTTAACTGACAACAAAGATTTGATAGTCTTCATTAAGGAGAATCTGAACCTTCACCGGTTTGTAATACGCAATGTAAGCCATTGTTGTTACATTAACGATAGCGACTGCCGTTTTTGGTCTTCAGTTTTTAATATTGTAATATTGTAGTTCATGCGGATTTAATAAAACGTTGCGTTAATTACTTCCGGTCTTTTAAAGTTAACTTTGAAACCTGAATACGTACATATTTTCCAGATAACTAATATAATACATTACCTAAGGGTAGGTTGTTTGTAATTATCGAGATAGATGCATTATCCGTGCATTATTTATATTTTAAAACAATTGGCGTGCTATAGGGCCTTTAATACCTTCACCATGTCTGTACCTACATTACATTATATCTGATACGAAGAGGATGTTCAATACTTGTGCCCATGACATACTATATGTTTATATCACGAATGCCTAAAGTTGCTAGAACTAGGAGAATTCGCAGATATTCACTTAAAGGTACATCCATTGTGTTGTTGGGGTCAAATATGCCAAACGTTATAAATGATCTTATTTTATCGAGAAGTACCAAGTTCAACTGTTACCGAAAACTTCCATTTTGATGATACTCGACTAAGTATATTGACGATATGAAGGTAAAAGTATCGATTTCTGATCGAAAACCGGACAATGCACCGCTTGTGGCGTGCGCCAATGAGTCAAACGTAATTTTGGAATCTTATTTAAACCAGAAAAAATAACAAATTGGGGTTGATAATGTTCAATAGGTCATATAACTACTACTCATGTAAATAGGACTCCCCCTTTCGGTTTCTGAACATGCATAATGGAGTTGCTCGATTTTAATTGGAAACTAGTTATTATGATATATATTTGGCGATTGGGGATGAACTAGCAAGCTGAGTGAATTTGTTTGTATTGTAAACAGCACATGTGGTGTGTTGGGATGTAGTAAAGCCAAATTAATATTTATTAAACACAATGGATGCACCTTTAAATTCCCTACATCCGTCACCTGCCACCACCGCACTTTGAAGACGAGATCATCGAAGAAACGTGTCATAGCATTTCATAATAAAATCTCTCTCTCTCTCTCTCTCTCTCTCTCTCTCTCTCTCTCTCTCTCTCTCTCTCTCTCTCTCTCTCTCTCTCTCTCTCTCTCTCTCTCTCTCTCTCTCTCTCTCTCTCTCTCTCTCTCTCTCTCTCTCTCTCTCTCTCTCTCTCTCTCTCTCTCTCTCTCTCTTCTCTCTCTCTCTCTCTCTCTCTCTCTCTCTCTCTCTCTCTCTCTCTCTCTCTCTCTCTCTCTCTCTCTCTCTCTCTCTGGACACAATAACATGCATCTCGTTTATTCTGATTTATTGGGCAGTAGACCGTGGAGAATGTCTATGTAAGTATATCTAAGCTAATAGTAGAATTGGTATAAAATGGTTAAATTGTATAGAGCTTTTATTTCAGTGGCAGATTATAGATCATTTATCTCGATATAGCACCTTATCAAACGGTCTTAAGCTCAAAGTAGTCCGATGATTTAAAACACGGTTGATCAGTTAAGATGACTTTAGTGTTACAGTATTAAAACTTGAATTCACCTTAACAGTAAAACTCAACTTGTGCTAAATGTTGCTCCCCCCTCTCTCTCTCTCTCTCTCTCTCTCTCTCTCTCTCTCTCTCTCTATCTCTCTCTCTCTCTCTCTCTCTCTCTCTCTCTCTCTCTCTCTCTCTCTCTCTCTCTCTCTCTCTCTCTCTCTCTCTCTCTCTCTCTCTCTCTCTCTCTCGATCGAGTTCTGTTCTTCTCAACGTATACAAATTACCATTCTAAATGTCTTACCTCGTCAGGTCGGGCTGGAGACTGGAGACACTGGTTCACTCTGGCACAAGACGACAACTTCGAGAAGGTTTACAACAACAAGATGGCTGATAGTTGTTTTCTTGATTTCTATAAGTGATTCGTTGCATCGCAATCCCACTGTAATACAATCCATTAATTGAGGGACTTTTCTGTCATAATTCTTCCCCTGTTTTAGCGAAACATACGGATATATTAACATAACACTTATAAATGAGATATAGAGAACTACTAAAGGTAGTACTTGCCATTTTATGAGGACAAAAACGGACTATATCCTATACCAACAGATGTTATCACGGTGTCACTTCATTTCCACCGACAAAGGCGCTGCAGGCGAGCCTGATAAAGCTTTAGAGAGATAACAAGCTACTGTAATGGCCGAGAAGGGCCATTTGATTTCGTGTCAACTCTCCAACACGAAATCGAGAAGTCGAGAAAAAGTCGCGAAATTGCGAAACGAGGTCGCAAAACAGTAACACGAAATCGCGAAGCCAAATCGCGAATGAAGGCGTGAGGCGAGAAATAACCAAATATATGTATGTATATTCAAGTGTAATATGTAATATAGACCTATGGCCTTGATATATAGAAGATATGGATTTTAGTCAGTTGACTAATAAGTGCATCTCATGGAATTGAAATGGCCCCTCCCGGCCATCATAAGATACAGAACCAGTGAACAATCATTGTGAGGACTTCAATCATCTTAACTCGGGGCAATGGAATGAAATCATTCAATGGAATCTCACTTTTTCTACAGATGAATGGCTAAAATCGTTATATTAATCTTTAGTCATTTCTTCTCTTGTTAACTCGGTTAAAATAGGGTCACTATGTTCGGTTATAGCAATACCCCAAGCTCTGAGAATCCTCTTCCACTGACGGAACTCTACTTTCTAGGCGCTCCGAGAGAACGCCAGTGCTCAGTTTGAGACTTACTCTAATTGCAAGAAAAGGGCATAATAAAACGCTCCGATTAGGGCAGAGGTTACGTGGCAACCTCCGTGGGAGAAAATGAGTAGGGGCACTGAAATCAAAGTTATGAAGCATTTGAAGGGATGGTAGTTAGTAATATGTCCATTTATAGAGCGCACTTATCCATCCACTCAGTGGAGTATAGGAGTATTGTTACCCTGGTCTAACCCAAGCTGACCTATTTGTCGCTAGAAGGTCACCTCCACAATCGTTACCAGGTACCCATTTGCTGATGGGTGAACAGAGGCACATTTGAATAAAGTCACTTATCAAGGGTGACACCATAAATCTCTCAACTCATGTCCCGGTGTGGGGCAGGGAATCAACCCTTGAAAGTCTCAATTTTATCCAGCAGCGGGTGACCCACCCTCCAGCGAGCTGCACCCGTTGTTGCTGAACTACACTTCACATTGACATAGTTTATTTACATATGCAAATTACTTACACAAGTATATATACTCACAAAAGTAAAAGTAAATTTACATCGTGTTCACATGTTGTATTTACCAGGTATAAGTAAACATAATTTCGAGATTAGAATAACAGAATTTTCATCTTTTGGCAGAAACCTTCTCATGCAAACACTTGGGAGAGATTTCCAATGCTTTGTCATTATGGGTTAGGTCCTATGGTTTTGCTGTGAGCGAAACGCGAGGAGACGATAAAATCACGATGATTTATTACCGGGGACAGTTGTGTCTAAACACCCTTCAACCGGGGACACACACTCAACCGGGGACGTCCCCGGTTAGCAGAACCTTGTCATGTGCTTTTTTTCGCCCTTTTAAACCTAGGAAATGTATTTTTGGCCCGGACAGTACAGTACAGGGTTATCAGGTGTCCCCGGTTACACGGTAAATGCAAGGTTAGCAGTGTGAAGCCAGCAACATGAGGGAAGGCCGACTTCTGCAGGGCCAAGGACTATTTAAGTGGTTAATGTTTTCAAAGTGCAGTAATAAAATTGTTTTTATTTTATCATTCAATATTCAATAAACTTTATTCGTATTGAATCAAGCTGCCATCGTTGTTTGAAGTTATGTTAACTTACATTTAACATCTTCCGCACACACCGGGCGAGATATGCATGTACACTAAATTCGTATTCACAATTTCTTGTAAATACATATCTCGACTGATGCGTGTGGAAGATGACATTTAGATTCATTTCCCAATAAATACAACCTTTAAGCACTGGTAGGATTATGAGTAAATAAGCATAATCTTATATATTAACCCTCATATTTAGCAATTTCAATCTTTTTTTCACATATCAGTGGCATACGCTTACTAGGCAATGCTGTAATTTGATACAAAAGGAAAATTACATTTAGGGAACATTGATAGAGATGTTGTTTGTATTTGTATTACTTTAAAATGAAATAAAAATTAAAATGAATTTACAAAAGCATGGAGGGAATACCTTTAATCCTGCATTGTACTTTAATTGTATATTCCGATATTTTGAACGTGACATATTAATGCCTTAATTAATGAACACATTATCTCTTTCATATTGTGAACTGTCTTTATGTTCCTCTGCTACTTAATAAATAGTGTTACTAATAAAGTCAGTTATGAAGCATGACTAACATATTTTGTCTCTTTGTAGACACTCGTGATAATCTGAATCTGAATTATTACAGCGAATTTTCATTATTTGCACTTATTGATGTTGCTTAATCGTGTATACGTAATACAAAATATTTAAAAAACATATTTAAAAGCCATACATATATCACACAAAATATCTTATTTATACCAATCATTAACTAATTACATCTATATTCTATCGGTTGATTTATTTAAGAAAGGTTTAGGATGGCAAAACAAATAACCATCAGAATCGTTAAGGGTTTAATCTCCCTCATTTGGAAATATATCTCATAAAATCTATGTCTCTCTCTCTGTCTATATCACATGAAGTCAACAATATCTAGCATTGTTTAGAATGTATGTAAAACATCAACACACGAAGATAATCACAAGGAAGGCAAGCGGTCATCTTGGATGAAGTGAGAAACAAGATGGCTACCTTACCAAAAAGGTATCCATTACTTGGAGTGGCAAACGTTCAGTTTTCCAGAATATGGTTTGCTTGTGTATTAGTAGAAAAGATTGATATATTGGAAATAGAAGAAAGTCAGAAGTTTATTGAAGAAACTTTATTGAACATGTGCTCCTCAGAGCTTAATCAGCCGGTCTGACTTGTTTGATAGTCTTGTTCTGGAGAACTATCTGAACAGATGCAGGCAGTATTTCAAGTAACTGCTCTTCAAATGCGTTTTGGTCCATAGTGTCCTTGAATTTCCTTCCCATGATAGCAAATAACTCTCTGATTTGCGGCAGGAAGAGTGTTGCTTCTGTCATCGTAAGTTCGTCCAAGAGTCTGGCTACATCACAATGTGATAATTGTTTATATATATATATATATATATATATATATATATATATATATTATCGTAAATATATGATGCAACAACTATTCAAAGTTACAACGTCGGAACAAATAATATGCATAGTTTTCATAAGTGGTCGAATATTTACATTAAATTTAAATGAGTCAGTGAAATATCCTAATGTCATAATACTAAATAAATATATATGCTGCCACAAATATTAAGTAAGTTACAATGTTGGAACATATTTTGCAATATCTTTCTTCACCAATTAGTAGTTTCATAACCAGTCAGAAATTTACATTAAATATAAATAGGTCCGTGAGATAATCTTGCAGATTCCAAATATATAAAGCTATTTTAAAAAATTAACTATGGTTTAACCATTTGTTTAAATCATCATACATTATTAAAAAAACTGGTTTAATCTCGGAGTTCATAGTATCAAAGATATATGTGACGAAAATCGCTGTCTAAGTTTTGAAAATTTCAAACAAAGATACAAAATAAAGGGCACCTTCTTAGACTATCAGCGCTTGATAAACAGTATTCCAAAAAACTGGAGATATCAAATAAGAAATACAACCCTAACATGTAATATGCCTCAGGCCAATACAAAACATTTACAAATACATGTTTATTAATGCTGAAAATTCAAGGACATTCTATGATGTCATTGGGATATTGGAACAAGGTATTTCTGGATGAAATTGACTGGAGAGATATATTTAGTTACTATAGGAACTGCACAAAGAACTGTAAGCTTTTGGACTTTCAATACAGATATATTAACATAATTGTGTATACAATTAAAGAATAATTATTAAGAATGAAGTTAGTTGATGATGATACGTGTAGTTTTTTGTAAAATACCCCAGAAGATACATCGCATGTTTATTTTGAATGCCAGAACTTTTGGAATAAAATTGAGAAATTCCTAAATGACAACCTCCAAACTTACTTGACACTTTCTAAATTCTTTGTAATGTTTGGAGTATTCTCTCAAAAACATGTTATAAATCATATTCAATCTAAACAAATTTAGATCAACAGGTTTTTTTTAATAAAAGGTTATACCGACTTGTATAACCATAATATATGACAGTCGTTCTGAATTTATTTAGATTGAAATCATATTTTACTTCTCGCCAAAATATATATCTATACATCGAGTTTAAAACAGCAAGATATACCTTATGCAGGATTTCTTACATTGCTTAAGAATATTTATTGCAATAAACAATAATAGATATCAGCATTTCACTAAGAAATGGCAAAATCTAGAAACTATTCTTTAATACTGCAATGAAAATACTTAAATATTACAATTTTCCTATTGCCCATTACCAAACCATTACCATTTATTTCTCCAATATACACATTGGATTACTCCATGACTATATCATGCCTTCACTTGTGTGTATTCTTATTTACATTTTCGACTGCCAACTCATGTTAACCCTGTCATATAATGTACATGAAGCTTGAAATGGGATTAAACAAAATAAATAAATAATAAAAGAAGCTACTTTTATTTGTCATTCCGCCTTCTCATAATATCAATGAATGGCTCTGAATGAGTCATTGCCGGACATCACTATTTGTAGATTCAAGAACGTTTATATGACAAGATAAACTGGCTATATAATATGCTTACCAAACACGTCATTTCGTGACACGGCCCTAATACCCCCTTTACACCAAACCCGTTCTCACTAGGTTCTTGAATTTTTTAGAATGGACTCGGAACTGTCCGAAAACGGAATGGACCTAGTGGCAACTGTTTGCGAACTTAAAGAGCCATCACGGATGTTGATGAAAATATCAAAAATTTAAAAAAAATCCATCTCCGTGAAATAAATACACTTAATTTTTCCCTAATTTTTCCAACTTAAAATAAGCCGAGAAATTGCATTAATTAGTAAAGGTCTTTTCCAGTCTAAATATAGATCCAGTCTATTATTTTCAAGCGCAAAGCATTATGGTCTAGCTCACACACAGTAAACAAAGACACGAAAGAATAACAAAAAAAATGAGCAATGAAAGATATCGAAATATATATATTTTTTTGGCGGTGATTTATTTACTATTTCATTTAATTATGTATTTGCTACAGATATTGGAATAATTGTTTTACCCAACTAGGTATTTTTCTTGAATTTTATAATTAATGAGAGTAAAAATTTGTCATAATTTGCTGGTCTTATCTCAATAAAAAGAACATTAAACAAGAAATAATTTGTAAATTCTCAGGACATTTAGAAACATTGTTTGTAAAGCAATCGTCACATTCAGTAATGTGTGACAAGGGTAATTTGAAAGAGAGACACGTGCAGCACGTGCAGCATATGGGTTGTTATGGCGACTTGCGCTAGAGACGAGCTTTCACGCTTCGGAAGCGCTTGCTGTTTGTGTAGTACGTATTACGCAAAAAAGGGGACTCTGTTTATATACGTCAGATACCCTTAGCGCGCGCTAGTCGAAGTGGTACTTTTCTTTGAAACTAAATTGCAATACATTGTCGTGATATGAAAATTATTTAACATATGCCATGTTGTAGATAAAAAAATTCTCTGGCGAATGACGTTATAAGTATATTTTCCCAAAAATTGAAATACTAACATCCGTGATGGCTCTTTAATGAACTTTCTCGGAGGTTCTAACAACGGAAGTGTGCTCCAGAACGTTGGACATGTCCAACGATCTCCTCGTTCTGAAATTGGACTGGGTAAAACGTACTAAAAACGGGATTGTCGTACTTCGAACGGAGCTGCCGTACTCGAACGGAATTAACGTACTTCGATCTTACTAAGGACGAGTGAGGACGTTGCTTCTTCCTCTAAGGGTTGAGTAATAGATCCCACCCTAAACCTCGGACCTTAGTGTGCGGCCTGTGCGTTTTGAAGATCCAGTTGTTAAAGATTTAACATAATAATCTCAGGCTCTCTGGTATTTAAATATTAAAATCATTGTTATAAATGTAAATGCATTTTTATATGCTCGCAGTGAAATGTGATTTTGATGTGTAGTTTCCGTGTGTTGCAGGTGTGTTCAACCATGTATATAGTCCAGACATTGTCAGTCTGCCGCAAGCAATGAGAGAGATCGCTCATGGTATTCCCGAGTTACTGAAAAATGCACGTGCTGAGTCAACGGTAAACAAGTATGAATACGGCTTTAAAGCTTGGAAAAGGTGGGCAGAAGTTAACGGTATGCCAACTACTTTCCCGCTCACACCGTTGCACTGTGCGGTGTATCTTGTAGCAGTGATGCAACAAAGTGGTACGTTTTCCCCTGTCAGCTCCGCTTTCTATAGTCTCAGACATGCGTATAAAGTTGTTGGATTAGAGTCCCCTACTGATAATAGTCTGGTGGCAAATGTGCTTGAAGCAGCTAAACGTAAGTTGTCTAAGACTACTATTAAAAAGGAACCCGTGACTGTTGACATCTTGGAAAAGATAGTTAATCGTTTTGATACGGAATGTTCTATTTATGACATGAGATCAGTGTGCATGATCCTTATTGCATATGCGGGTTTTCTAAGGTCGGCTGAAGTGCGATGCATTAAGCGTGGAGATGTTGTGTTTTTAAAAGCTTATATGACCTTGTTCATACAAAAGTCTAAGACGGATATTTACAGAGATGGGTCGTGGGTCGTGATTGGTAGGACAGGGACGAAGCTTTGTCCTGTGATGTGGTTGGAGCGCTATCTGGATAAGATCGACATTCCTGATAGCTCAGGTGATGAATTTATATTCAGGAATATGACTAAGACAGCAAGGACGCATGTTCTGAGGGCCAATAATGTGCCATTGTCCTATTCACGTTTGAGAGAATTATTCATAGAAATGTTCAAGCCACATGTACCAGATATCAAGAGATATGGTTTACATAGTCTCAGGTCGGGTGGAGCTTCTGCAGCAGCAAATTGCGGTATTCCAGATAGACTATTTAAGCGTCATGGACGCTGGAGAAGCGAAAATGCAAAAGATGGCTACGTAAAAGATGACATTGAGAATAGATTAAAAGTTTCCCTTTCACTGGGTTTGTAAATGCCCTTTCTTTGGCTCTCGGCATGGTTGTCACACCGTGTTCCAATTTAATTATTGTTGTGTTGTATGTTGTATGAGAGAGGTTCTGTAGGAGAAATATAATTTCTTTCGTTTGAGGTACGAATAAGACAGAAATTTCTTTCTCCTAGCGTCGGCAAATACAACATAGTGTATTATGGGATATAGGTGGCGCTGTACATGGTGTGTATATATAAGGGCGCTTGATTTGAATAGACCATTCTCAGTTGTGACAACGAGACTAACACTTTAATTTTACCACTACATTCAGTGAATTTGTTCAGATGGTGCTTTGCATTATATCATTGTGTATACACTATCTTTCATTTTACGCATTTATGTGCCTGAGTAATGCCTTGGTTTGGCGCTCATGATAGTTTAATCATGCATGTTTGTCAACTTGGGTTGGTAACCCATGAGAATTTAACCATGTAAGCATATGCTGCGATTATGCTGGGGTTGGATATGTTAAAATGTTACCTATATATATGCATTTTGATTATAGATTGCCTGGGTTGGTCACCCGTGAGAACTGAACCGGAGTGTGTATATGCTACGAGATGTGCGGGGTTGGTTACCCGTTATAATTGAACCAGATGTATATGTATCATGAATTTGGGGTTGGTTACCCGTGAGAATTGAACCAGATGTATATGTTTAATGAATTTGTTGGGCTGGTCACCCGTGAGAATTGAACCAGATGTAAAAATGTCATGAATTGTTTTGGAGGGTTGGTCACCCATGAGAATTGAACTACATATGTGTATATATATATATCAGTATACGATATGAGGCTGAAGAGGTTGGTCACCCATTAGAATTGGACCTAAATTCGGAGTTATGTTTATGAAACAATTGTTTTTTTGCCTGAAGTATTGGGGCATTCATATGTACATGTGCTTTCTGTTTTTGTATTTATGCAATACGTCAGGTTTTGCTTGGGGTTGGTTGCCCATGAGAATTAAACTTTGGATGAATTATACTATTACCATTCGCACGTATATCGTGCTAAATTGTACTATTTTCTCGTCAAGTAATAAACTGCGTCGCATGGTTGTCACACCGTGTTCCAATTTAATTATTGTTGTGTTGTATGTTGTATGAGAGAGGTTCTGTAGGAGAAGTGGTACTTTTCTTGAAACTAAATTGCAATACATTGTCGTGATATGAAAATTATTTAACATATGCCATGTTGTAGATAAAAAAATTCTCTGGCGAATGACGTTATAAGTATATTTTCCCAAAAATTGAAATACTAACATCCGTGATGGCTCTTTAATGAACTTTCTCGGAGGTTCTAACAACGAAAGTGTGCTCCAGAACGTTGGACATGTCCAACGATCTCCTCGTTCTGAAATTGGACTGGGTAAAACGTACTAAAAACGGGATTGTCGTACTTCGAACGGAGCTGCCGTACTCGAACGGAATTAACGTACTTCGATCTTACTAAGGACGAGTGAGGACGTTGCTTCTTCCTCTAAGGGTTGAGTAATAGATCCCACCCTAAACCTCGGACCTTAGTGTGCGGCCTGTGCGTTTTGAAGATCCAGTTGTTAAAGATTTAACATAATAATCTCAGGCTCTCTGGTATTTAAATATTAAAATCATTGTTATAAATGTAACACACATGCTGTTGAGCATTTTAAAGAATCGGAAAATGTATATGAAATAAGTGATGCTTTACCCGGCTACTTCGAGGAGAATACCACATAATTCTCCACCATCCAATTTAAAGAGTCACGTAGGAGGCGTGGTGGGGCTGGAATCATACATGCTGCACAGCGTTTAGGTGCTGTAATCCACCAGGCATCCCGAGAAAGAAGAAGGATACCTTTGAACAGTTTGAACAATTGTTTAAGTGCTACTTCAAGAATCAAGATAATATATCTGATAATATAAGAATAATCAACGAGTTTCGAGGAATTTCGGATTATCTGATCCGAGTTGTTTATTGTGATAAACTCCGAGCTTTAGCGAGGAGTTTGACATAATAATTCACGAGGGACAGATACTTCGTAATTCCAAGCACCGAGCTGGTTATTTTTTTCTTACCCAAGACCATGTTAATGCGTTGAAAAGAAAAAACAAGACCCCAATTTATGATCTTTGATTAGACTGTAAAATAAAAAGTTGTAGTCATACGCCATTCATACACTCTTTCACTCCTTCAAGATGCGCATATCAAAATAGTTTGCAACTGGCTCTATTTTTTCAGAACTATTCTAAGGTAGGTAGTTTTCTGGTACGAAATTACCTCAGTATACGACAGCCACAATGATTACACGTATTGTTGGTTTAATAAAGCAAAAGTGAGCCAATTTTTTTAACTCCTCAAGTCCATATTGGTTAAGCACGATGATTAAAAAATATGGAAAACATTGATAAAACGACCCTCACCACACAGCCAACGGTCTAAGTAATTTTTATAATTATTTTATAGCACAGAAATAGGTCACTGGCTTGCCTATGTTATAAATAGATCCCATGCTAAAACTCCATAGTGACGTCACAGTCACGTGACCAGAACAGTTACCCCCCAAAATCATGAACTATATTATAGCAAATACAATAAAATCTGTAAACAAACTTCTATTTTCAAATATTCACACATATTCCCAAGTCAATAAATTCTTTATGAAGCAAGAAAGTAAACACTTGAATAGAATATGTCCTTTAGACAGCCTATTTATTCAGGTCATGTGACCTGAAATTTTCTTTCAAATTGTGACATCCAATTAGGAAATCTTGGGTTCCTCTCATCTCATCCGTGGGAGGGACCAAATTCCAACTTTCCTGCAATCACAAGTCATTTATATATCTAGTTCATTTGTCATAAAAAGAGGTGGAGAAACTTGATCGACACTTGTTTAACTGGATAATTGACGTAAGTAAATATCATAAAAGAAACTCCCAATTTGTCTCTGAATTAGCTGACCCAAACATAAAAACAATCGGCGCAAATCTGTGAAAACATCACATTCAGCTGACAGATATATCACTCTGGGTCACATCAACACTCTTTGTTTTGTTATTATACCCCCGCGGGGGTATATAGCGGTCATTCCGTCCGTCTGTCTGTCCGTCCGTCCTTCCGTCCGTCCTTCCTCAAAAACCGTCAAAGATACATCAACCAAACTTTGTACAGTTGTTAACCATGTTCTTCCGATCGGGCACAGACAATTTTGAATTTTCTGAGATTTAATTTTGTTGTCGTTTCCATGGAAACGTCACTTTTCGGACTTAGTTTTATTGTGTTCAATGGGGACATGTTTTCTCGGATACTGTTCAACCTAGGTGACTGAAATTTTAGTTGTTAGTACTCATGACCATACTCTTTATCGAGTTCGAAAACCAGTTCCGAAATATTATTATTTACGGAGTTATGGCCCTTGAATCCAAAATTTAATTTAGTACCAAAAGAACTGTGATGGGGACAAGTTTTCTCGGAAGCTATTACATCTAGGTGAATGAAATTTTACATGTAGGTAGTCCAGATGATACTCTTCACAGTCCAGATCCGAAATATTATTTTTCACGAAGCCTTTGAATCTGTTATTGAACTTGGTACAAATTACCAGTGTCCCAGCAAACAAAATAACGTTGTGACAACGTTGCGACAACGTTGTAATTTGGTTGTGACAACGTTGTAAAATAACGTTGTGACAACGTAAAAGTGTATGGTTGTGTTGACGTTGTGACAACGTTGTAAGATAACGTTGTAAAGAAACTTACACACAACCTGGGTGCAACGTTGTGAAAAAACCTACACACAACCTGGACACAATGTTGAGAAAATACCTGCTCACAACTAGAATGCAACTTTCATTATTCATTAGCACCTGTATATCAGGTACTACCACAGGTAAAATAATGTGTAACCTTGAGGGTGGTACATACAGTGGCTCTTTGTCAGTCTAACTAGTTTCAAGTCTGTTCCAAGATGAATTCCTCATACTTCTCTTTATATGCAGGCATCACTTTCATAATCATATATACTGACACACTTTGAAAGAGAAACAACAAACATAAGCAAGTTACAACTTCCAATATTTAACAAACAAAATCAGTTCAATACTGATGTTTTACATACTGGTACATTTCTGGTAACCTCAGGTTGCTTTTCGGAAAAGAAAAAACTTTTGTTTAGTTTTCACAGTGTGTCAGTATACAATCTTGTTAGTCAAAGTTAAATCAATGGAATCTCTTTTTATTAAAACAAGGACAAGTTGAAGAGTCGCAAACTTTTATTTCATTTACAAAAACATTTCTCTTAAATTATACTGCATTCAATCGTATCAATCCACAACTAGTTATGAATGCTCCCAATAACACAATTCAAAGTGATTAAAAACCCATCACCCCTTTCCCATAGTGGTTATACATCATACTGTTTAAATTAGACTAAACTTTCGCTTCATTATTTACAGTGGTTTATAAGGTTCAATAGGATATGGTTATTTAGAGTCTCACTATAAAAAACATAAAGGGAATTTGTGTTATCATCAAACATAATTTTTTAATACATTTTAAAGAAAATGACAACTTCAAACAGCACTGTGGTGATGTCATGTCGATATGACAAGATAGTTATGATGTCATGGCATTGTGATGTCGTGCCGTTCGCGATGGCAGGGCATTTTCCTAATCCTTGTCGCTGGCACTTTCTTCCCTTTACTGTTCCGCAGGTTTCTCCTGCAAACAAAACATGTTTTGAATACTCAATGCAATAGCCTGTTTGTTCCCCTAATCATTTTCTTATCATTAAAATATTGTTTTACCTTCATACAACTGTACAAAACATAACAAATGTTTTATTTCATTAGAGATTTAAATAGTTTATGATAAATCAGTTAAACAAACATATTACGAATGTATTTCTTGTAAAAAAAAAACATTTAAATTGAAAAATTCATGTCATACTTACTTTGCAGCTCTTCCCATTTCTATCATTGAAAGGGAAATGTTTAATTGCTTCACTCATCGTCTCCTACACTCTTCTGCAGTCAGGTATTGGGTGGGAAAGCAAAGTTCCATCTGTAAATATAATACTTGGATGAAATATAGATAATAGCTTAATTACCGATTGTTATTACATCTGCAGGGGTACAAATTGAATTAACTTCTAAAACAGTTGCGGCTAACTGTGAACAATGTCACTTATGTTACTATTACGACTGTTATTTGAAGTGATACCTGAGCAAGTCATACATAAATACTAACTGATGATAGTGGTACAGATGGTCATATTCTCCAGCTCCTTTTTCCTTTATTCTTTTCAAGGAAACTTTGGACCCGACCTCATGATTGACCAATTAAAAAAGGATCTTTCTCACTGTCTTTCACAGTTTCCTGTCTGAGCATCGCCAACTATTTCACCTGTAAAAGAAAGACGTCATTTTGTATCTCCCTTCTAACTGTGTGAGCAAAGTAATGTAATGAGCAACACTAATGTAAACTTTGCAAGTTTGTAAATATTGTGTATAAGGTCCTCAATCCTTTTACAGTATAACCTCTGTAATTCAAAGTTTAAGTGACTAGTAAACATATTATGTTTATAATCTAATTATCATTCAATGTAATTTGCTTATTTACACCACACACAAAAAACAAGCTCAGATGTAAGGTTTATTAATTTGTAGCAGACATTTGTGATGTTTGTAACAAGGATGAGCGGAACATGGGGATAATCGTAAAATACCATATAACCAGTCTGCCCTCTAACACCAAAGGATTGTGACTGTAATACCAGATGTCTACTTCTCGGTAGGACCTACGGACAACTCAGATAGGAAGTTTAATTGTTGCTCCCTTTTCTGTTTATTCAGTGATCACAGTGATCATTTATTACCCTGTCCGTCATTCTTGTGATAATGCTTGTTAAGTGGCTCTGAATTGGAAGACTTCATCTCAATAAGTGTCACTACAGTTACTAGAAGGACATTCAGTTCTCTGATCTTAAAATACTAAAGGTTGTTTTCCCTTTAATGTGATTCAGGGGCAGACTTACATTCATTTCACATGTGGATTACATTGAATGCAGAGTGAGTTAGAGAGACCAGTTCACTACATTAGTCTTGCGACAAACAGAATTGTTCGAGATACATAGTGTGAACAAACTTTAATGCGTTTTAAAAAATATGCAGAAGGTGCATATTGAAATTTGTTGTTATCTATGGTCACACAAACCAGTGCCTAATGACAAAGGTAAAAGGGGGGCTAACTGCTGGGAGTGTCATATTACAAAAAGAACAAAGAAACGGCGGCAATGTGCAGTGAAAACCAAAAACAATGACAATATGAACAATTATTATTTAAATGTGATGCACATAACACAAAGTCTACCACCAACTATGAACACATATGAATTGTCTTACCGTAATAATCTTTTAACAGCGTTCTAGATTCCACAAAACTTCTCAAACAAAACGCTGCAAGCTGGCAGAAAATGGCGTGGGAGAGAATGTATAGAGCCACTCACTGACCCAGTTTCGCAGAACTTTGAATTACACCAGTGAAAATCTGTCAAGATGATGGGCTGGAAAATCCTAAATACATATGTTTATATTATATGTGTTATTATAATATCCTTTCTTATAAGTTCATTTTGAATACGTGAACAAATAAGATAAATGTTGCAAAGCAACGTTGTCACAACGTTGTGTGTAGGTTACGTTGTGAAAAAACCACCACACAACTTCCACACAACGTTGTGCCAACGTTGTGTGTTTGCTGGGGTGATGCTCTAATGGGAAACATTAAGTTACCTGAGTATCTGGGTTAATGAAATTTTTTAATAACAGTCAGTTCCTAAAATTATTTTGAACAATATTATGATGCTTGAAGCTGTTTTTTAAACATAGTAACCTTCACATCTATAATTCTCAATTGCAATGGACGGATAGCGGATGGCGGCGGTATGTGAGCCATGCTCACTTTTTTCTTGTGACCCCAGTGACATATCATTGCAACTCTAATTTGTGAAGCAAGGGTTAAAACAGCTAGACTGAGGGTCGGAGGTTTCGATGATGGGTTCCTCTTATCTCAAAAGCTGTTGGTGGCTGCAGTAGGGACTCTGACGATAATACGAAATACAGCGTTGCACAACTGTCAGTAATGTTTCAATTCATAGGAATGAAAATGTATACAAGGTAGGACTTTTAGTTTACTATTTACGACAAAAGTTACTGTCGTAATGTGACATTATTAATTATTACTCCAAAGACGAGTACCCATCATTACTTAAAACGAGTACTACCGGAAGTCAATAGTGCATCATGAGACTGTAACAACATGGCGACAGAAGTCTTATGCCGCTCACATTATGTTTTGACATCTATTGTCAATCACATATCATGTACCCTCACGAAGAGTAATAAACGGGATTCCGATCCCAAAGTTACCACATAAATTGGCGACGAGGATAACTGGCAACACTCCGGTGTAAGTGACCGTAAAATTTAACTTTGTTTCTCTTCCGAGTGAAAGCACATGTTACAAAATGGCGGCCACGTCCGTACGTTTTGAAGAATTTGATCCTGATAAGGACAGTTGGGAAGTGTATACTGAAAGACTTGCACATGTGTTCTCCGCGAACAAGATTGATAATGATAATATGAAGAAATCCATACTGCTCAGCCAGATGGGAAAACAAGCATACACTTTACTCAGAAATTTATGTGCTCCGGAAAAACCAGGTGATAAATCTTGGGACAATTTAGTGAAACTGATGAAGTCTCATCAGCATCCTGCCCCCTCAATCATTGTGGAGAGGTTAAGATTTCATAAAAGAGACAGGGTTCTGGGAGAAAGTGTGTCAGCATACACTACAGAATTAAGACGTTTAGCGTCATCATGTGAGTTTGGGACAAATTTAGACTCTTCTTTGCGGGATCGTTTAGTCTGTGGAATAAACAATGACGCTATACAGAGGCGTCTGTTAGCAGAGAAGGTGTTGACATTTGATAAGGCTTACTCATTATCACAAAGCATGGAATTGGCCGAAATGAACGTGAGAGACATAAAGGGGGAAGGGAAATCAAATGTTCACTTAGCAGAAGATGAAGTTCACTATGTGAAGAAGTCTAACAGAGAAAGACCATGTGACAGACCATGTGATCGTTGTGGACTTACCAATCATAAATCTCCAGAGTGTCATTATAGAAGATCAAAATGTAACTTTTGTGGGATTATTGGACATTTAGAACGGGTGTGTCACAAAGCAAAGCAGGCAAGTCACCATAGTAGCCGTGGCAACCGTGGTCGGGGATATGCCAGGGATAGGGGTCGTGGTAGACAACAACATGGAAATACAAAGCAAGTAACTCATTCAGATGAAAAAACAGAATATACTCTCTTCCGTGTAAATTCTCAGGGACCAAGCAAAGTTGATCCATACATGGTGAATATGTATATTGATGGACAGAAAGTAGAAATGGAAATTGACACAGGGGCGACATACTCCGTGATCAATG
Organism: Gibbula magus; assembly: GCA_936450465.1. Taxonomy (NCBI): domain Eukaryota; kingdom Metazoa; phylum Mollusca; class Gastropoda; order Trochida; family Trochidae; genus Gibbula; species Gibbula magus. The sequence continues at coordinate 29,772,746 of OW388295.1, read as the reverse complement.
AACAGACTGATAGAAGACTGTATAGTAGCAAACCATTGCTTCCTTCACAGATTACCTTGCGTGCTTACAAGGGTGCCAGAATTCCGATTCTTGGTTATTTTGATGTCAATGCATCATATGGAAAGCAGACTCTAGTGATTCCGATTCTTGTAGTCGAGGGAAATGAGCCAAATCTGTTTGGTAGAGACTGGTTAACTGAATTCAAGCTAGACTGGGGGAACATTCTCCGAGTGAAGAGTGAGGAACTTAAGGATGTCATCAGTGACTATGCAGATGTGTTTGCAGCTGAACTTGGTGAATATAAAGGACTGAAGGTCAAAATAGACTGCTCTGTGCAAAGTACACCTAAGTTTTACAAACACAGAAATGTTGCTTACGCTCTGAGGGAGAAAGTTGAAGAGGAACTTGATAGGCTTGAACAATCAGGTGTATTAGAGAGAGTGAAGCAATCTGATTGGGCTGCTCCCATTGTGCCGGTAGTGAAGTCTGACTTATCTATCAGGATCTGTGGGGATTATAAACTGACAGTGAATCAGGTTGCCAAACCTGACATCTACCCTATTCCAAGGATACAAGACCTGTTTGCATCGTTGTCTGGTGGAAAGACTTTCACTAAACTTGACATGAGTAGTGCTTACCAACAACTGGTTCTTGATGAGGACTCTATGAAACTCACAACCATCAACACACACAGAGGCTTGTATCAGTATCGCCGTCTTCCTTTCGGAATATCTGCAGCTCCGGCCATATTCCAACGCACTATGGAGTGCCTCCTTCATGGTATTCCACACGTCTGCGTCTACTTGGACGACATTCTAGTGACAGGGGTAGACGAAGCAGAACACCGCAGTAACCTAAAGACTGTGCTTGATCGATTGAGAGATGCTGGGCTCCGACTCAAGGCTACAAAGTGTACATTCCAGAGTCCGTCTGTCGAGTATCTTGGACACAGGATTGACGCTCAAGGGTTACATCCCCTTGACAAGAAGGTGAACGCTATGACGGCTGCCCCGGCACCAACGAATGTCAGCGAGCTGAAGTCTTTCCTGGGAATGATTCAGTATTATCAACGGTTCCTGCCAAACCTAGCAACCACTCTAGCTCCCCTTCACAACTTGCTCAGGAAAGATGCATCATGGAGATGGACTAAAAAGGAACAAGACGCCTTTCAGAAAGTCAAGTCCCACCTTTCGTCTCAGAGATTATAGGTCCATTATAACCCAAAACAGAAATTGACTCTTGCATGTGATGCATCACCCTACGGCGTAGGTGCTGTACTGTCTCACTTGTTCGCAGATGGAAGTGAGAAGCCTATTGCGTATGCCTCCAGGTCACTGTCCGCAGCTGAAAAAAACTACTCCCAGTTAGACAAAGAAGCACTCGCAATCATATTCGGAACTAAGAAGTTTCATGAATACCTTTTTGGACGCAAGTTCGAGATTGTGTCAGACCACAAACCCCTGCTGGGTTTGTTACATGCTCAAAAAGCAATCCCACCGATGGCCTCAGCACGTCTTCAGAGATGGGCATTAATGCTGTCCGGTTATGACTATGACATTGTGTACCGACCCGGCTCAAAACTGGCCAACACAGACTGTTTGAGCAGATTACCCCTGGATAAGACAGTTGCAGCACCTCCTCTGCCTGGAGATACCGTCATGCTACTTGAAAGTATGGAAGCATTCCCTGTGAGTGTTACAGAGATAAGGGCATGGTCGGGTAAAGACCCTACCATAGCCCGGGTGCGAAAACTTGTTCAGTCAGGTTTTCCTGAAAACCTACAAGATGTGAACTTGAAACCATATATCCAAAGGAAAGATGAGCTCAGTGTTCAAGACGGAGTGGTGCTGTGGGGAAATCGTGTGGTCGTCCCACCTCAGGGTAGGGCGAGGGTCATTAATGAGCTCCATGAGGCTCATCCAGGTATTTCAAGGATGAAATCCATAGCAAGAGGCCTAGTGTGGTGGCCAAAGATGGACATGGCTCTTGAAGACAAAGTGAAGAACTGTAGTGTGTGTCAACAAAGTAGACCAGTTCCTGCTGAGGCAAGACTACACCCATGGGACTGGCCTGAACGACCATGGAGCAGATTACACTTGGACTATGCCGGTCCGTTCCTTGGTAAATGTTCCTGATACTGGTGGACGCTCACTCAAAATGGATGGATGTGTTTCCACTAAACACATCAACTACAACAGCTACGTTGAACTGTCTGAGAAGCTCGTTCGCTATACATGGTCTTCCAGGGACTGTAGTGACTGACAACGGAACGTGCTTCACAAGTGAAGAATTCAAAACATGTATGAGCAAGAATGGTATCCACCATGTGTGTACAGCTCCATATCATCCCGCGTCCAACGGCCTCGCGGAACGTGCTGTGCAAACCTTCAAATCAGGTGTGTCGAGAATGTCTGAGGGCACTATCGAAACACGAGTGTCCCGGTTCTTATTCAGGTATCGAAACACACCACAAGGTACGACAGGGAAAACCCCTGCAGAGCTTCTGTTAGGTCGACGACCCAGGTCTCACCTAGATCACATGCATCCTGATCTCAGTCGTAGAGTGCATGATAAACAACAGAAGCAGGCGCAAAACCACGATAAACATGCAAAAGACAGAGACATCTCAGTTGCTAAAAATGTGTATGTGTACAATTTTGGGCGTGGTTCAAAATGGCTTCCTGGAGTCGTGTAGAAAGAACAGGTCCTGTTTCTTTCGAAGTGCGCCTTGATGACGGACGAGTTGTCCGCCGTCACATTGATCATATCAGAAACAAGTATGACACTGGTGAAATATGTTCAAACCCACCAGTAGTGGTTCCTACACTGCTACAACCAGAACTTGATGAACTGAACTGTAAGGAACAATTCACATCACCTCATGTTGTGAATGACTGTGTTGTAGAGTCAAACACTGTCGACTCTCAAGTTGACAATCCAGTGACTGTAACTGATCCAGTCAGTGCGCCACGTCGCTCTGAAAGATCTCGGAAAGCTCCAGTTAGGCTGGATCTATAGACTCTTAACTGTACTCGCAGTTAAAATTTGTATTGATCAGAGACTGTTTGTAATCTTTAAAAAAAAAAAAAAAAAAAGATTGAGCATTTTTAACAGTTTAAAATGGACTTTAATTTGTGTCCAACAGTATTATTATCAGTAATTCTGCTGTTAAGATTTTACAGTAATTTTTCTGTATTAGGCATTTTCAAAGTATTCAAGTCCCTGTTACAGTTACTTGTTGTTTTAAAACAGTATTTCTCTCAGGTTTTATTGCTGTTAAACAGTAAGGTAAACATTAATGTTCGAGTTGAACATTGTTTTCTCTTTTTTTTTGTCAGAGACATTTATAATATATACAGTTCAGATTCAATTTAGAAGTTCAAATGTTTGTTTTTCAAAAGTAATGTTCAACTAAGAGGGAGGAGTGTCGTAATGTGACATTATTAATTATTACTCCAAAGACGAGTACCAATCATTACTTAAAACGAGTACTACCGGAAGTCAATAGTGCATCATGGGACTGTAACAACATGGCGACAGAAGTCTTATGCCGCTCACATTATGTTTTGACATCTATTGTCTATCACATATCATGTACCCTCACGAAGAGTAATAAACAGGATTCCGATCCCAAAGTTACCACAGTTACCCTATTCCTAGAGGGAGCGTCTAGAAGTTTGGTCACGTGATCTTTATGAGTACTGTGATAGGCTAGCAGCATAGTGTCTGCGAGCTGAACCCTTGGTGAAAGCGAGGCCACTTTATTGCGGGAAAATATATTCATTTCATATATGCTCGCTAGAGTGCTGGCTGACAGTCCAAAAACGTTCGAAAATAATAGCAGAAAAGGGCTGTCACCAGTGTCGCCAGTGCTGAAAGAGGCGAGCTCGTAACCTTAATTAAATTTGTGCCATGAACGCACCGATGGGTGGTGAATCCAGCAATCGTTTAAGGGATATTTTATGTGCGCTTCAATAGCGTTCGTTCATGTATACAAGGGCATGTAACTCTTACTCTCAGTGCAGTAAAGCGTGTGTCGGACTGTGTTGGTGTTTTCGAAGTGTTTGCATGTGTATGGGATTTACCAGGAACTGGTCAAGTATTTAACATTGGCGACGAGGATAAAAGAAGACTTCGTGAAAAGGCACAGATGTGTGAATTTGGTGACAACTGTGAAGAAAGAATCTTGGAACACATCATTCAAACCATTGATAACAGAAGCCTGATCCAGAAAACCATAAACAAGTCATGGACATTATCACAATTCCTAACTGAAGCAGCACAGTTGGAAGATGTTTCTCTTCAGGTTGATCAAATGAGTCATGAACAAGACACTCAATCATCAGTTCACCAGGTTTACAGAAGATCAAGAGGCAGATCAAGACGATATTTCGAGACGAACAATACTAAGCAACACCCTCAATGCACTTACTGTGGCCGGACCAGTCACCCACCAGGTAGAAATTGTTCTGCTTTTGGGAAAGCATGCAGAACATGCGGCAAGCAGAACCACTTTTCTAATATGTGTAGGAAAGGTAGAACAAACAGAGATGAAAATCAGAAAACTGATAGGAGATCTAAAAAGAGTCAAAACAATAAGAAGAGAGACAAGGATAGGCGAGTCATCATTGTTTCTACTTTTCCATTGGCATTGAGTTGTCACAATGCATTCAGTGTCCTGACAAGCCCACAGGACAACACAATGACCTCTTTGCCACATGAAGGCTAGTTGGTGATAAGTTTATTTAGCCCGGTAGTTTACATGTGTAGAGGGAAATAAGTTTTAACTGTAGGCAAGGTCATAGGTATAGATTAGAGTATGTCGAGGGATCCAGGAGCTACATTTGTAACGCTCGTCTGTAAGTGTTTTGTTGGGGACACAGACCCTTTCACTTGGTTGAAGAATGCATGACATTGTGTGTATGTGGACCTCAGAAAACACTCCACTGGAATATTCATTCAAAGTACTGCCGCTTTATATCCTACATGTGCTCTTAACTTTATGTGTTTAACCGCCTCAACAGAATAACCGCAAAAATCTCATCCATATTCAGAATGCATTTTGATATTTGTCATTTTGACAAAGGTTTAAAAAGATGTCTGACCGGTCCCTGCCAGCTTCTGTTTCACCACATATACAGTTGGTGGTAGTTGGATACAATACATAATGTCGTATCTTCACCCAAGGACGCTTTTACCGTGTTAATGCTCTATTGAATGCTTTCCAAGAAGATTTCACATTAACCCAAGCTTCAACTATCACAAATATAACTTAACATTTCTGAACTACGAGGTGAACACTTCCGTGCTTGACTTCACACCTGCAGTAGACAGACTGGTCGGGCAACTTTACCGCCTTTCCTCGAAGAATGTACCATCGTGTACCACTCGGATTATGGGTTATCTATCTGAAGTTATTTATTGTGAAAATATTCAGATCGGGCATATCCTTTCCCTATTGGGTAAGAAAATAACTTTGAAGTGTGTGCAAGATCTGTTTTCGATCAGTAGATTTAAAATGTTTCTAATCGTAATGACTGATTTTGAATCACAGAATATATGTGTTACCAAACAAGATGTTGAGTTAAGGGATTAAGGGAGATTAAGACTCAAGTTTGTACAAAAAACATTAAACAATTAAAATGAAAGTCCGTTTATAAATGATCATGATTAAAAGATATTTATATGCAGACATTGACAGCATCAATGACCCTAACAAAAAAGTGTTTTTATTACAAAATTATTCAATCTGAAATAATCAAGGAAAATAACTTATCAAAGGTTACTGTTGAAAAATTTCGAATTGCCCTTTCACGTTTTAGATGTTCAGCTCATGACCTTTCTATGTTCATTTATTATGCCTCCTTGTACAGACATGATTTAATGAAATAATGTAATATATGTTGGGTTGTGATGTATATGATATGAAAATATAATATATAGAGGATATTTGGCTTTTCTTGACAAATACCATGTTTATCTCATTGAGTGAGGTAGAAAGTTTTTATTATCACGAGTGGCGCAGCCACGAGTTATGCTATTTAAAGTTTCTATCTCACGAGATGAGATAAACATGGTATTTGTCAAGAAAAAACAAATATTTTATGTAATAGATAGAGGACGAGTACATTTATATCCCGATAATATACTGCTACGAGTTCTCTATCTATCTTAGAGCACAGTCAAATGTTTGAGTTGTGAAAAACATGTCTTAAAATGAATATATTTCAAATGAATTGTCAACAAATTTGGGAAACATTCTCTCGAACACAACAAGCAAAATAATGACATTTCTCATTTTCATATGCACATGTTAGGGACATTGACGCCAGCTTCGGCACTGTGACCACTGAATTTCCTAATTTGTCGGAGCTGCATCAGGCGTTCATTTTATATAAAACGTACGAGTCGTGCTACAGTATAAGCCTCGTGCTTGAATCAAGAACATGGACGATAAGCACGTTTTTGTTCAGAAATACTGAGCACTAATACATTTCATCGCCTATAAAGACTGAGTGGTTTTAAGAATGAATCAGTTCACACAATGGCTTCATCATGGACAGTATACAGGACAAGTACACTATTCATTCAGGAAAGGTAACTTTTTTTACTCCGTACTTTTTAAAAGTTTATTTTAATAAGTCAACACAAATTTGTATTAAATTGGTTTATTTAACAGTTAGTGTTTTTGTAATTCAAATATTGTTTAATCATGTTAAGTGACAAGTTGAACTGTATTTATTAATTAAAGAGTTGTAATGTGTATTATTTCATATGCTAATGAGCATTACGTCTATATTGCATTAAATCATTTCAGGTTACTGCTGCAACGAAATTGTTCTAAATGGTCTGGGAAAGGATTTAGTATGTAATGTCGTACTGGACTCTCGGACGCTGTGTTACACATCAAAGTTTCAGTTAACGACCCTGCAGCCTTCATCCTGCAAACACTCCAAAAAAGGTAAATAATTTTATGTCAATTTCTCCCCATTCTTTATAACTTCTGAATATTATTTTTTGGATATCGTTTTGATACAGTTTAAAAAATCTCAGTTGATTTCACATCACTTGCTTTAGTTACATGCTAATATTATTCTTTTTGGAATATCAGGTCCTGAACATGGAAGGCCCCATCAACGGAAGCGACTATATCATTTAGGAAGGAAACACCGCAATTCAAAAACAAAATGTTCAAATGCAACTATGAAAATCAAAATGGAAATGTATGAGTATTGATTAAGATATGTGTGTGTAAAATGGAGTATACAGTTTGCACCTTTGTCCATGTTTCCAGTTATTGGTGATCATGACGTCGGAGCATTGTTTTATGACGTCAGGTCATTGTTATATCGGTCACTAGTGATAGCCTGTTATGCGTCCCATCATGCTTTGCAGCACAGGCCAGCCCGCAGTGATTGGGCCTGTCATCCACTAACCAATGGACTCTCGCATAGAGCTAAATTCTATTGAAAATCTGGTTGAAAACTTCTATTTTTAGCTCATCAGGCCTGAAAGGCCCGATATGCTTATAGCATGGCGTCCGGCGTCCGTCCATCCGTCCGTCCATCCGTCCGTAAACTTTTCGCTTTTTCGACTTCTTCTCAAGAACCACTGGGTCTAGGTAGCTGAAATTATGTATACAGACTCCTTGGGCGATGATGATTCTAAATTGTAGATTTAGTGATCCAGTGACCCCAAATAAGGGCCTCACAGGCCATAACCTAACAACCTATGTTCATCTTCTTCTCCAGAACGAAAATACCTACGACACTGAAATGTTGTTTACAGACTCTTTAGCCAATGGAGATTATAAATTGTAGATTTGGTGACCCTGAGGCACCATATAAGGGCCTCATAGGCCATGACCTAAAATCCTATTTTCATCTTCTTCTCCAGAACAAAACGACCTAGAAGGCTGTCATGTTGTGTAAAGAGTCTTTAGCCAATGGAGATTCTAAATTGTAGATTTGGTGACCCTGTGACCCCAAATATGGGCCACAGCCTAAAAAAAACTTTGAAATTGAATTTTGAACTGCTATTTTATGGCACTTCAATCAGTATTTAATTTATCCCAAATAAAATATCTGAGGGAGAGTCATCTCATCTTTTAGATATGTGAGTCCTTACTTGGGTTTGAGAAATGCAGAATTGAGAAAAAAAAGTAACTTTGCAGTCAATCTTATTCAGAAGGAATGTGAAATATATGTCGACTTAAGATTACAATCTACATTGTGGACATGTTTCTCAAATTGATGTAATCAATGTGAAATGAGAACTATTGAATAGCCTATGAACTGAATATTGTGACAAGCCACAAAGGAATAAATTGAAGAGGAGTTAAGAATTCTTTTATTTTACATGAGATATGTGAACTGCATATGATTGGAATTGGAAATGATAAGATAAGACTATTTTCATCTTCTTCTCCAGAACAAAAAGACCTAGAAGGCTGTCATGTTGTGTAAAGAGTCTTTAGCCAATGGAGATTCTAAATTGTAGATTTGGTGACCCTGTGGCCCCAAATAAGGGCCTCACAGGCCATTACCTAAAATCCTGTTTTCATCTGTTTCTCCGGAACCAAAAGACCCAGATGGCCAGAATATTGTGTGCAAACTCTTTAGCCAATGCGGATTCTAACTTGTAAATTTGAGTGGCCCGGTGACCCCAAATATGGGCCACAGCCTAAAAAACCTTTGAAATTGAATTTTAAACGATATTTTATGGTACTTCAATCATTATTTAGTTTATCCCTAATAGTAAAATACCTGAGGTAGAGTCATCTCATCTTTTAGATAAATATATGTGAGTCCTAACTTGGGTATGAGAAATGCAGAAATTGAGAAAAAAAAAGTAACTTTGCAGTTAATTAGCAGCTCCGACTTAGTCAGAGCTGCAACAGTTTTTGCGCAGTTTCCGTCGCCGCTGCCGCTGGCGCGTTTTGTATTCGCTATAACTTTTTTCCTAGAAGGTTTTGAGAACTCATATGCATAACTTCTTACTTATGCCCCACGGGAATTTTTATTGACATGTTCACATTCAAGGTCAAAGGTCAAGGTCAATGTCACGAGTTCTGAAATCGCCAAAAAAATAATCCTTGTAAACACGATAACTTGAAAAATATTTGTGCTATCAGGCTCTTTTTTGGTGTATATCAACTATGGAGAAAGGCCAAGATTTGAAAATGTTTTCGCTAACATCCGTCAAAGGTCAAGGTCATAGCGAGGTCACAAATTAAGCATGCTTTTGCGAAAATGTCTTATTTCAACTATTAACACTTTGAATCATTACATGATTGTGACACACAATGAAAAGTGATCACTGATTGTGTGACCTTCAATTTTAAAGGTAAAGATCACGAGATAGGGTCAAGGTCATCAGTTCTGAAATCACTAAATAACTTTTTTCCAAGGAGGTATCAACACCTCATATATATAGCTTCTTTCTTGTACACCTGGGGAATTGTTTTGACATGCTCCCATCCAAGGTCAAAGGTCAAGGTCATGAGTTCTGAAATCACTACAAAAATCCTTGTAAACACGATAACTTCAACAACTTCTGTGCTATCAGACCCTTACTTGGTAAATATCAACTATGGAGAAAGACTGAGATTTGAAAAGGTTTTCGCTAAAAACTGTCCAAGGTCAAGGTCACAGCGAGGTCACAACTTAAGCATGCAGTTGCGAACATGACTTATTTTAACTATTAACACTTTGAATCATTACATGATTGTTATACACAATGAAAAGTGATCATTGACTGTGTGACCTTGAAGATCAAAGGTCAAGATCACGAGATATGATCATGGTGACCAGTTCTGAAATCTCTAAATAATTTTTTTCCAAGAAGGTATTAACACGTCATATACATAGCTTCTTTCTTATAAATCTGGTGAATGATTTTGACATGTTCACATTCAAGGTCAAAGGTCAAGGTCATGAGTTCTTAAATCACTACAACAATCCTTGTAAACATGATAACTTCAAACATTTCTGTACTGTCAGGCTCATATTTGGTATATATCAACTATGGAGAAAGACCAAGATTTGAAAACGTTTTCGCTAAAATTTGTCCAAGGTCAAGGTCACAGCAAGGTCACAACTTAAGCATGCTATTGTGAATATGCCTTATGTTAACAATGAACACTTTGAGTCATTGCATGATTGTTGTACACAATGAAAAGTGATCACTGACTGTGTGACCTTGAATTTTAAAGGTGAAGGTCACGAGATAGGGTCAAGGTCACCAGTTCTGAAATCACTAAATAACTTTTTTCCAATTAGATATCAACACCTCATATATATAGCTTCTTTCTTGTACACCTGGGGAATTATTTTGACATGCTCACATTCAAGGTCAAAGGTCAAGGTCATGAGTTCTGAAATCACTATGAAAATCATTGTAAACAAGATAACTTCAACAACTTCTGTGCTATCAGACCCTTACTTGGTATATATCAACTATGGAGAAAGACTGAGATTTGAAAAGGTTTTCGCTAAAATCTGTCCAAGGTCAAGGTCACAGCGAGGTCACAACTTAAGCATGCAGTTGCGAACATGCCTTAATTTAATTATTAACACTTTGAATCATTTCATGATTGTTATACACAATGAAAAGTGATCATTGACTGTGTTACCTTGAAGATCAAAGGTCAAGGTCACGGGATATGATCATGGTGACCAGTTCTGAAATCTCTAAAGAACCTTTTTCCAAGGAACACCATGCATCCGTCAGAAAAAAAACGACTCCAAGTCAGCCATCTCTGGCCACAGCAAAACCAACCCAGACCACAACATCAACTGGAGCAACATCAAGGTCCTAGAAAAGAACCAGGCCAACTACAAAGTAAGGAAATACCTCGAAGACATTCACATCAAGAAAATAGCACCAGCCCTGAACAGAGACGAAGGATACTACATCCCAAACGCCTACCATCACTTGCTACGTTAATCAACTCATATTCATATTTACCTCATCTTCAATCACCACATTGCTGAGTACATCTCCTAGTTACCCCCAATAATCAATAATTATGTTGTTAAATCAATCTATATCCTTAACAAGCTGTGTATTTAATCTCCTTAACAAGCTGTGTACATCAACCTCATCTGCTGTATAAACACTGTAAAACATTCTCTCTGGCTTCTACGCAATATGTGTACATCAAGCCTATCTACTGTAATGACAACTCAAAATCTTCTCATCCTCCTCTATTGTATAAACACTACTTGTATATAAACCCTGGGAATTTGCTCAACTATACCACCTGCTTGACAACGACATTAGTATCTATGTCGAAACGTCGCCTATATACAGAATAAAGAAGTTGTGTATCCATAAAATTGTTCTTCATTCTTCATCACCTCAACTTCTAGAATGCCCATCAAAGATGTAAAAAGACAACATGAATTTTTTTTGTCTAAAGTCATAACTATGAGTAGCGCTAAATTAAAACATATTTCAAGAGGTTTTAAGGTCAAGTGACACTTAAACCACATTATCTCATCGATTTTCGCTATTTATACGCGCGAGTAAAGGCATTGCAATGCATTCTGGGATATCAGCCTTCACGTGTTAGGGTTTTTCCAGACCCTGACAGGCCCAATCACTGCGAGCGTGATGATACCACAAAGCATGATGGGACGTGTAACAGGCTATCACAAGTGACTGATAACACGTTCCATTGTTATTTTCACTAGTGACTGATAACACGCTTTATTTTCATTGATAGATCTCGGTATTTCACCTGCAATCATATAATAAATGACGTCATTGGATGTGAAATGATATGATATACAATGTATTTTATATGGAGCATGAATAGATGTCAAATAACAAATATATGTGAAGTGATGTGCTATGCTGTTACATGTATTGTACAAATGTGTGGATATTGTTCCCACTAAATGTACTATAAGCCTGTGGCCTCTAAGTATTGAATAAAGATTGATTGATTGATTGACGTTATCAACCTTCCTGTACATGTACATTTACATACAAACAATAACAGTAGGTACCTATGTTAAACACATAACACAGTTAATCAGCCCTCACTTCGGCTTATCTTCCATAAGTGAAACAGACTACGTCCATCGTGTCCTCTATCTGTTAGGTACGTATTTATCTTTTTTAAATGTAATCCTTCTAAATTCATGTCCATTGTAAAACGTGTACGTTGAGGGTAATGTCCGAGTAACTCTCCATTCCTTAAACATAATGGGAGCTGAGGTCCATTATTTTTTTCAGGAATGGAGATTTACGAGGATATTACCCTTCTTAAATTACACTCAAAGTATTTATCAAAATTGATTTTAAAAGTTACAGAAATTAAATTTCTACTTCCAAAATATATGATATGTAACTCTCCATTACTGAAAAATAATGGAGTGAAAGGACAATAGGATGACGCCACAAGTGTAATTTAACGATTGGTAATTGTCAACACACAATGTACGTCGTGACACTCTGCGTATGTTTATAAATCTGAATACAACGACAAGGTATACGTGTGATTTCAATTTTGTGTTATTTGCGAATTAATATTTCGCTTAAACTTAGGTATATGTATAAACTATGGCCCTGTGGGTTTATAGGACACGTTTGCCATAAGGTTTGTTTAAGAGGCCGGGGTGACAGGTCTGTAGTAAATTGTCCATCATGCTATCTTATACACAGGTATTCGTTCTTCCAACTGCCCGGCCTGATTTGATAAATGTCCATGTTGCCTGAAGTATACGCTGTAAAACTAGGACGTGCTGTTTATAAAAGGTAAAACGTATTTCAGACGACCTGTTCTTCTGACTTGTTCAATACTAGTTAGTATTTTAGTATTTATCCCTATTGCTGGTTAGATAATTAATTGATTATTAACAAAATAAAGTGTGTTGAAAACAATATGTAAGTGTATAACTTGAATAGTACTTGTATGTTTTGTAAGCCTGATATAAAGTTATTGTGACGTTACGTGCTTGCGAAGAGTGGTGGTAAAACATCATTTCATGAAACAACAATAGCACGTTGACGTAACGGAATCCACTCACAACCAGTGCCTATGGTCCTCCACACATGTTGCTTTACACGTTCTAGGTTTGTAATCAGTTAAACTTGTGATTATTTTATAATGGTGATAATCTGTTATTGTTTATCCTTTTTCAAACGTCCTTGTGGTCGTTTATCTGAACACTGAACACTGAACCAGCCTGACCCGCACAACATTGTTCTAAACCCTCGGCATATCTCACTCTTCACAAGTTTCAGCTCGTTTTGCATTCAGTTGATCATTTTCTTGAATTTGCTCTCCAGCATGGACCTGATACCACATTATTACGAAGACTCGTTGTCTCTGATTCACACGCTACCAGTGTGCTAAACACTGATTATGTAATACATTCAATTGCAAATGACTCACCTAGGGGTAACCCGCTCAACAGGTACGTTATATTTGTCTCTCTACGAGGACATAAACGTGTTTTATGTTTTGGACAAATGTAGCTCGATCGTGGACGAAATTTATCAAGCAATGTCTCGCACAACTCGTTCGTAACTCTGTGCTTCTAGGTACACAGTCAATGTTACACCTGGTGCCTTGTCGGAGTTGTTCTGTATTTCTATATATGATAAACGTTTGCAGGTGATGTTTTAAATAGGGTTTGTGTTATGCGAGTATGCTAACATCTTCTAGACCCAATCATCAGTGGTAACATTTAATGGTAGACCCGAGGTACCACTTGGTGTTGATCGCTTTTTGCTTTTTGCTTCTCCTTACATATTTTACTTCTTACACTCCTGTTATGTCATGTATATTGATATCATATTTTAAACTAGTGATATATATCTATCTCGTGAGCCAACATTTTACAGGGTATTTATTATTATACTGTGCTTTTATATCGTACCGAATTTGTGAAACTAACGTGACACAGTAATAATATGTAAACAAATTGTCTCTCCGACTTCCTATGCCCTATTCTATATGACGTGGTCAGTGGGGCTCTATATTACGTTATCTGTGATGATATACATGAAGTTATCGGCTTTATATGCCAGTGGGGTTCTATATGGCGTTATCAGTAGGGTTCTATATGACGTTTTCAATGGGGCTATATATTACGTTATCAGTGATGATATGTATGACGTTATCGGCTCTATATTACGTTATCAGTGATGATATGTATGACATTATCGGCTCTATATTGCGTTATCAGTGATGATATGTATGACGTTATCGGCTCTATATTACGTTATCAGTGATGGTATGTATGACATTATCGGCTCTATATTACGTTATCAGTTCGATTCTATATGACGTTATCAGTTCGATTCTATATGACGTTATCAGTTCGATTCTATATGACGTTGTTAGTGGGGTTCTAAATGACGTTATCAATGGGGTTCAGCAACATTTGGCGTTGATTATCAGACACTTGCATGGGTAATCTGTAAGTTGGAAGGTTGGATTTCCTGTCCAACAATTTGATAAGTTGAGAGTTGTGAGATGTCATCTACTTAGACAAGATACTTTATTCAAAATGTGTCCCTCTGTTCGCTCAGCTGCGAATTATCCGAAGAGGAGTTAGACACTAATTACTTCACTCTGGTGTTAACTTGGTACCAGGTGATGGTGAAGATCAACGCCATATATGTTAATTTAGAATATAATTTTTTTAAATGATAGACCCGATAAAAACATGAATAACGCCTGTTGCATGCATGGATGTACATTTGTACATAATTTACGAGGTAGATAGATAGAATCATCAATAATAATCAATTATAAATTTGAATTTTCTTAACTCATACTTTATAGTAGAAGAATATCACACACATTTAATACCTAATATAGACGAATGATATAAAGTGAAAAAATCTTAATCGTAGTCTTACTCTGTTCTATCCTCAATGTGATTTCCGATTTTCAAAACCAAAACTCATGCAAATCAGATCGAAGTAACACTTGTACCGCGATCTTCTCAGCGTTGAACAAGGGTAGGGTTAGATTTAAATGAAAACCACACGTGAAATCCGTTTCTTATGTGTTGTAGACAAATGGTTAAAGTTTATTTGAAACAGATTCAAACGTAAAATCTTTGATCTTTTTCATCCTTTTCCGTAGATATAACACGTTCACATATTCTCACGATCTGATTTTCCTGGTAATGACAAACTATGAAACACATTTTCCTTGAAGCTCCATACAGTTTGAAATACACAATCTGTAACTTTAGCCCGCGTCGTGTTGTTTTGTGTTGTAATCTCCGTCTCCCGGTTAGTATGTGACGGCACAATGGGGCCCTTACTAGGCATGAAAATGAACTATTTTTTTCCGCATTATGTGGTCACTGTAAGAAAATCCTTTAATCTTTACCTTTGATATGATGTGTCCTGGTTAAAAATATAATTATTGCAGTAATTATGTCTTTATAATAATTATTATGTGATCTGTAGTTGTTTTCAAAACTGATATGTTCATTTTAAATGGAACTTTTCGAGTTTACCGATAGAAAGAGATCATGCGTATGTTTAAGGCGAACACTGTTATCAGGGATTCATTTTGGTTTGTACAAATGTTGCTATTGCTTCATGTTTTAGAAGGGAACTTTTTTCGCGGATATTTGATTTGATTCTCGACAGTCTTTGCCATTTGTTTATTCATTATTTTCATTGTAGAGTTGTTAGAAAAACAATAAAACGAACTATATACATACCATTTTGAACAATATATTTGAAATGTTACCACACAGTCAACATTTTGGATAACACACTGTAAATAGCACATTGTCCAAGTTTATGTGTATTAATAGCTTTTAGAGGACGCACAAGTTCAACTTCATGTCAAATGAAGAGTTAGTGCTCCGAATTCACACACATTCAAAAGTGTTTTTAATATTTCTCTCTCTCTCTCTCTCTCTCTCTCTCTCTCTCTCTCTCTCTCTCTCTCTCTCTCTCTCTCTCTCTCTCTCTCTCTCTCTCTCTCTCTCTCTCTCTCTCTCTCTCTCTCTCTCTCTCTGTCTGTCTGTCTGTCTGTCTGTCTGTCTGTCTGTCTGTGTGTCGTCTGTCTGTCTGTCTGTCTGTCTGTCTGTCTGTCTGTCTGTCTATATATATATATGTATATATATTTATATATATGTTACACAAGTTACATGTAATTAAATGTTACTTAAGAAATAGAAGACTCGTTGTTGTTCTTTATCATTGAATAAAACATAGCAGGGAGCATAAAACACGAAGGGCGCAGCGCCCTTCGTGTTTTATGCTCCCTGCTATGTTTTATTCTATGATAAAGCACAAAAACGAGTCTTCTATTTCTTATATGCGATGCCCTTAAATTGTTACTTGCTTTTCTATAAAAAATACGCGGAGATATATAATGTTGTTTGCAAAAACGCTTGACCGCTTGTGTTTTATTGCCGTAGGTATCATATATATGTAAATATAGTATGTAAATGATAAAAATTGTCCAAAATGTAGTATTAAATTATTGCAGAAACTCTGTCTTGGTGTTACTATGTTACAAAGAAAATAACGTTGTATGTATCGAAAACTATAGGGGTTAGGAATTTATCAATTAACAGATCCTTTGCTTTATCATATACCAGATATTACATTTACTTCGGTTGAAGTATGAATTAGAAGGAAATTGCTTTCTCCCAGCGGTGTGTAACTCACGGAGTTATCCACCTTGATAGATGGCGTTGTTAGGGGTATTTAAGGAAAATGTTGTTTGAATTGTCATTCTCGCTGAGTGCGCAGTCACGGCCACTTAACCTTGTTACCATGGAAGCCACCAATAATAAACTGGTCGCCATCTTGAAACAGCTTGAATCGAACAAATCTGAACTTCAATCATCTCTGGATTCAAAGATCGGTGAGTTTAGAGAAGAATTTACGAAAGCCTACAAGGGCCAAACTCGGTGACAACATTTTTTTTTTAAAGTTGTAATTACAACTTTAAAAAGTTGTATATTCAAGTTTTAAAGTTGTAATTACAACTTGTAAAGGTGAAATTACAAGTTTTAAAAGTTGTATATTCAACTTTTAAAAGTTATATATTCAACTTTTAAATGTTATATATTCAACTTTAAAAAATTATATATTCAAGTTTTAAAAGTTGTATATTCAAGTTTGAAAGTTGCAATAACAACTTTGAAAGTTGTAATTACAACTTTGAAAGTTGTAATTACAACTTTAAAAGGTGTAATTACAACTTTAAAAAGTTGAATATGCAAGTTTAAAAGTTGTAATTACAACTTGTAAAGGTGCAATTACAACTTTGAAAAGTTGTATATTCAAGTTTGAAAGTTGTAATTACAACTTGTAAAGGTGAAATTACAAGTTTTAAAAGTTGTATATTCAACTTTTAAAAGTTATATATTCAAGTTTTAAAAGTCATATATCAGATCGACTTCATCTTATATCAGATCTACTTAGTCATATATCAGATCTACTTTATCAAAGATCAGATCTAATTTATCATAATTCAGATCTACTTTATCAAAGATCAGATCTACTTTATCATATACCAGATATACTTTGTCATATATCAGATCTACTTAGTCATATATCAGATCTACTTAGTCATATATCAGATCTACTTTATCATATATCAGA
Organism: Gibbula magus; assembly: GCA_936450465.1. NCBI lineage: Eukaryota > Metazoa > Mollusca > Gastropoda > Trochida > Trochidae > Gibbula > Gibbula magus. The sequence goes on along the minus strand of OW388295.1, from coordinate 29,755,142 downwards.
TCGACTTAGTCATATATCAGATCTACTTAGTCATATACCAGATCTACTTTAACATATATCAGATCTACTTAGTCATATACCAGATCTACTTTATCATATATCAGATCTACTTAGTCATATATAAGATCGACTTAGTCATATATCAGATCTACTTTATCATATATCAGATCAACTTAGTCATATATCAGATCTACTTTATCATATATCAGATCTATTTAGTCATATATCAGATCTACTTTATCATATAACAGATCTACTTTATCATATATCAGATCTACTAAGTCATATATCAGATCTACTTAGTCATATATAAGATCGACTTAGTCATATATCACATCTACTTTATCATATATCAGATCTACTTAGTCATATATCAGATCTACTTTATCATACATCAGATCTACTTTATCATATATCAGATCAACTTAGTCGTATATCACATCTACTTTATCATATATCAGATCTACTTAGTCATATATCAGATCAACTTAGTCATATATCACATCTACTTTATCATATATCAGATCTACTTAGTCATATATCAGATCTACTTTATCATACATCAGATCTACTTTATCATATATCAGATCAACTTAGTCGTATATCACATCTACTTTATCATATATCAGATCTACTTAGTCATATATCAGATCTACTTAGTCATATTACAACTTCAAAACTTGAATATACAACTTCCTAAACTTGTAATTACACCTTTAAAACTTGAATATACAACTTTCTGAACTTGTAATTACACCTTTTAAAGTTGTAATTACAACTTTAAACTTGAATATACAACTTTTTAAAGTTGTAATTACACCTTTAATAGTTGTAATAACAACTTTAAAACTTGAATATACAACTTTAAAAAAAAAATGTTGTCATTGAATTTGGCCCTTGTAGGCTTTCGTAAGAATTCGTTCAAAATTCCTTGGATATACGGAAGCTAAAGGCAGAAAAAGTCTAAAAGAGAAGGAAATAACATTCAACATAATTTTAACTTGGAAACTATAGACTGTTTAAATAGAGTGGTTTCGTCCATTGAAAGCAAGCGTTTTGAAGAGACAGTGAGTTTGGTGACGTCAGAATTGGAGCGCATTACCCATAGAAATAAGCTGATTAAGATCGCAGATTCATCCGACGGAGGTTGGGAGACAGTGAGACAGTACGTGTCTAATGAACTTGCAGACGACTCAGATGATGACAAACATATCGCCCGTGCAGACAATAAAGCTGTTCGGAAGTTACGTCAAAAACGTGGATGACAAGCGCCCTACCAGACTAGGTCAGCGCGTTGACCTACAACGCTGTCAAGGCCCGTGCAACCTGCTGTTCCTCACCCTTCTACTGTGCAGTCTGTGCTTGGGTCAAACCAGCTGTTTCGTGGCTCCAGAAGGTCAGGATCGTGCTTCTCGTGTGGAGAGTTCTCGCACTTTAGACGAGATTGTCCCTACGCCATCTCTGGAGCAGGTTCCACGTCAGCACAGGGAGTAGGAACAGCCAGTCAAACCAGTAGACAAGATAGCGAGCTGTCAGTTAAGTATTCCTGTGATCTTGATTCTGTATATTCTACCAATTTGACTGAAAATTACTTTGAATATGAACAGGGTTCTTCCGAAATTGTTGTCAGGGGCCTGCTCAAGGATAGCCTTCAGTTTTGGAAAGATATCGGAGCTTCCAAATTCGTTCTTGATATTATAGCTAACGGTTATAAGATACAAAGCCCCCTGATATGATTTCTAAAAACAATAAATCGGCACTAAAATATTATACTTTTGTTACAAAGGCTATTGATGAGCTGGTGAAGAAGAACCTCGTGTGCAAGTGTGATACGCCCCCGCAGTTGTGAACCAGCTTTCAGTCTCTATACAGTCGTCAGGAAAGAAGCGTCTTATACTTATTCTCTCTCGTGTCAACAACTTTGTGCTAAAATCAGTGTGAAGTACGAGGACTGGCAAACAGCTTTATCTTATATTGATAGAAATGACTGGTTGATCAAATTTGATATTCATTCCGCCTATCATCATATCGATATATTCCTCCTTCATACAGGGTTTCTAGGTTTCTCATGGCGTGATAATGCTGGTAGCCTATGTTACTATAAATTTCTGGTGTTACCTTTTGGGTTGACCTCAGCACCTTACGTCTTTACAAAAGTGACACGGCAATTGGTTAGAAAATGGCGGTCAGAGGGGCACAAAGTTGTAACATTTCTAGATGATGGTATATTATCCGGTTGTTCGGAGCAGGTTGCTTCTTCAAATGGGTTGAGAATAAAATATGATTTGTTGCTCTCCGGGTTTGTGCCTAAGGTAGAGAAATCGTTATGGTTACCTACACAGTCGATAGAATGGCTTGGTTTTGGGATGGATACTACCTCTATCACAATGAGTGTCCCTGGAAGAAAAATCGACAAGCATAAGAACACTATCATTCATGTTTTGAATTTGCATCCTAAGTGGATTCCAGTCAGGTCGGTGGATTCTGTGGTAGGTCAAGTTATCTCTATGAAGTTAGTGATAGGTCCCATTGCACAGTTGATGACACGGTCACCGAGTGTTGATATTGACAGCGCCATGTCATGGGAGAGTAAAATACCTCTATCTAGCAATAGTATAGCACTGTTGACGTTTTGGAGAGACAATATTGATGATTATGTGTCACGTGCACTGGTCCAAACTGCTGCGACCAAGAGGTTGGTGTACTCAGACGCTAGTGACAGTGGTTATGGTGGGTTTTGTGTTGGTGTCACAGGCAAATGATGGTTATATAAAGGATAATCTCGATAAGAGAATTCAGGTTTCCTTATCCCTAGGCCTCTGACTTTCTTTGAGTCTCGCTGCCGTGCTGGCATAGCGTGTCCCAATATTGCTCAATGTGTGTTATGTTGTTTGTTGGTGTTGAGTGGAACAGGGTCTTTTAGGAGAAATTATATTTACTTCTGTTGAAGTATGAATTAGAAGGAAATTGCTTTCTCCCAGCGGTTTGTAACACACGGAGTTATCCACCTTGATAGGTGGCGTTGTTAAGGGTATTTAAGGAAAATGTTGTTTGAATTGTCATTCTCGCTGAGTGCGCAGTTACGGCCACTTAACCTTATTGTTCTTGTAACAGTATATGGTGTGTATGTTCATGTATCCACCTTGTTAACATATTTTTGTATGTTTCAGATTGCTTGATCGCAGTATGTATGGCGAGTTGTTAGGCTGAAGAGCCATGACAATACTTTATCCTGAATTCAGGGTTGTAGTACTGGGCTGAAGAGCCGTTATAACACTTGAGTTTACTCTACAACTATTTAAGAGCATGTATATGTTGTTCATATCTGCTGACTACAGGTCATTGTGTATGTGACTGAAGAGTCTTCATAATACTCGGTAATTATTTGTACCACATTGTGTTGTGCTGTGAAACCTATATAATATCTGGTCAATAAATAGAGATTATTAACCAAGTGTGTTTCCGTATCATTAATATCATATTTTTGGAATAAAAATTGTATTATGCGAGCCTTTGGCGAGCATAATACATTATTTTTTATTCCAAATATATGATATTAATGATACGATAACACACGAGGTTAATAATCTCTTTATCATATTATGTCATTATTAAAATAAGCGTTTTGTTGTGTAAAAGTGGTAAGAGTATTGACCCAGTTTTAGCGGAGTAATTTCATAGACGGTACATCAAAGTGACGGTCACGACATCGGCTGTGAAGTGCCTAGAAATAGTTCTTGATCAAAACAATTGAAAAACACGATGTGCGCGATTCTTTCAAAAATAAACAATTGATCCTTGATTTCTTGTTCATGGAGATATTTTCCATCAGTTCATAAGCATCTATCTAATAATTAAAAAGCACGCATTCATAAATCACTTGGTCACGCTAGTAGAACAAGGGAAGTAACTCTAATTTCAACGTTTTGGAAGCTGCGTTGCATGGTTGACATTCGGGTATTGCTGCATAACAGTATCTTTCACACTTCAACGGTAGTTATTTGTGAGGTGGGGTTGTTTCTTTGGTTTATGACAATAAGTACCTATTAATGTATCTAGTACCGTATGATCAGCCCTCAAGAACTGCCAAAATGCTAGTGCAATCGACGAGGCGCGTCGGTAGGCCACACGCTGACGGACAGTGACAAATCAAATTCATTTTGTACACAGGCCATTGCAGCTACATGCTGATGCTGTTAGTCAATAGCGCACTGACGTTTTGAATGATTTTTAAAACAAATGTACAATTATCTTGCCTTTGTTAAAACTATAAATGCACCGTCTACCATATCAGATGATTTAGTGTTTTCGAATATATCAATTCATTCAAGCGGAAATACGCGGGTAAACTCCCGGTTACGCTTTTCAATGATTCGTAAACAGTTTTAGGATTCGCATGGGAAGAGTGGAATTTTGCGAAAGTAGTTCGTGTATTTGACCTTTGACCTGTTTTGCATATTTATCAGATTTGGATACCAAGTTTATCAGATTGCTTTATTGCATCGATAACACCCTCAATTATATGATTAATGCGTTTATTGGTTGTTTGGAGCTGAAGAGCCCTTATAATACTTTGTCAGTGCTATATCACTGATTTGTGTTGTGCTGAGAAGCCTATATAATATCCTAGTCAATGAGACCATGTTCTCTGTTCCGTGAGCTGAAGAGCCTGTATCATATAGTTGTGAAATATTATGTTCTTTTATTATATTCTTATATTGTATAATTGTACATATGAAAGTGTTGCTATTACTGTAAACCCTCCAGTTTGAGTTGCTGTTGTATTCGTTGAGGGAACATTGTTCCAGAGTGTTCTTCTTAACAATAAGTTTATCTCTGGTTTTACGTGTCGGGCTTCAGTAACGCATGATTCAATATATATTCCACATGTTGATGTATCATCATGTTGAAATATGTGCTTCAGATATTGTGAATGTGAAGTTATTGTAATGTGCCGGAGTTGAACATAAAGCGGCCGTGCTGGCATAGCGTGTCCCAATATTGCTCAATGTGTGTTATGTTGTTTGTTGGTGTTGAGTGGAACAGGGTCTTTTAGGAGAATTCATATGCACTTTCTGTTAAGACAGCGAGTGATTCGTAAATAGAGAATACTAAACAATTGTTCGGGTTCTAGCATATTCATAAAACTAGTGAGTGATTTGGTATTTAACGAGCAAAAGCGAGTATAAGATACCAATGACGTTCACGAGTTACATAATATGGTTTTAAACGGGATCAAGTTTAGTATGTTATCAATTACTCGCTGAAATTCACACCAAACGAAATGGCAGTATAATCACTGATCTGACAATCGCGTTCGTGACTGACATTGTGACATCATTTATTAGCCATTATGACGTCACCTCAATCAGCGGCACTCGATATTATAACACAATGTGTATTAACATGGTATATTTATCAAACAGCGATATCTTCAACTTGTAAGTAATAAATGGTCCTATTAAAGTAGTATGGGTTACACTAAACGTTAAGTATTACTGCCTGATATTTCAAGATCTCGAAATGGAAAAGGGCAAATTCGAAAGTACGTTGTCCAAAGAAGAAAAGTGATGCATTTATCTGTAACAAAACTTCGTAAGCAGTGACACGTGAATACATCCAACTAATCTTAGTTTAAGAACCTTAATTTACAACAGGGGGAAGGGAGTCTTTGAAAGCCATTTATAAGTAGCATACAGAACAGGAAGATTTTCTGGATAACAACTCCTTTAATGTGAAAGTACACGACGTTTCGGAGTATATGCTCACTCCTTCATCAGATACAGCGTATATGTCCTATGTGTAATACAGGATTCAAAATAAAATTGTAATTTTATGACAATTTAAGGACCCATTATATAACACTTGTGTATTATGATAACCCATCAATCTATAAATTCAATCAATTAATGTCCTCTACATCTGTAAAATTACTGAACAATTTATGCCAATATATCTTAATAGATAGTTACTATTTGTCTAATCATGACATATATGTTAATTGTTATATTATTATATATTTATATGCTATGTATCTTCAATGCAGATATACATGTCCGACTGCTGTTTGGAGTATAACAATTAATTGAATATAGAACATGACATATACCCCTGTGAGGTCCGAGTACGGTCCACTGTTTCATGAATAAATAGAGACTATTTCATTGTTTTTGTCGAATATCATTTCTATCTCATCGAGTGGAGTGAGAAAGTGATATTTTCACAGCCACGAGTGAAAATGTCACTTTCTCACTCTATGAGATGAGATAGAAATGATATTCGGCAAAAACAATTAAATAGTCTATTTATTATGTAACTTTAATCTGCATACAAAACATTAAAACTTGACATTGAAAGGTTGCCATAATTCTAACAACTCACCGCTATAGTTCACGGTAAATGCAGTGAGAAAATAATTCGACTGAAATAAGTCGATATAAATCAGGACACAATACAATACAAAAATAAGTCTGTTGTGAATGTTTTTAATACACCAATAATATTTTACGGTACCATCTCGTCAAGTGAAGATGCCTAAGACATTGACGTTTTGTAGTTATTTCAAACGCGAAGTGATAGACAGCGAGTGACGTTCGTTATTGTCTGTCACATACCTCTCGCCTCACCAAGTTTTTCACGAGTAAAAGAACTACTATGCAACATATCAACAATAAATGAAGTTCAGAATGTAATGGAATATTGAATATGATATTAACACCACAAAAGGTCAACAGTTATTGACTGAAACATCACAACATTGTCGTTTACCGTCAGACATGTGAAACAAGGGAGGTGATCTCTTGACAAAGGGAGATAATTTCATTCCAAAGGGAGACAATCATGAAAAGTAATTCCGGCCACACGTTAGTCACTGCAGTGAAAATATGACTTTCTACTGCTTATGTGCAAATATGGATTATATGTTCATTGTATAATCACATAATTCATTACTAGTTATATAAAAAGGGAGCTATTGTACTCTACATGTAGACAATGTATCAACGTGTTGTACGTGTCTTCTGGTAGTTACATAATGTTTGTCTCAAACTCGTCAGTGACGTTATTACACAATGGTAAATGAATGATGTAATGATACAATGAAGTGTCAATGTCAGTAATATCTAGTATGCACATGATTTATTTATGACGTTTCAATATAACAATCTTGTGACTGAGTGATTGAAGGCACCCAGTAATCCTATTGGTCACAGTAAAGCAGTACATGTCAAAGAGCAAAACGTACAGGGGTAATTTTCTTATAAATAAGGTAGGAATCGATAAACTTATTTTAATATTTCATTGTTACTTATCTTTACGGGGAAAACACAGAAAGCGGCACAATGGTTCTCCAAAATAAAAAAAAACTTCCATTTCGAGCCTGCCTTTGCTCAAAACACAATCAATTGTCTTTTCAGAAAGTAAAATAGCAAGGAGCACTAAGGGATTCGACCCCGGACTTCAATGGATCCGCCTGCCACCAGCAGCTACACGCTGCCACCACCCTACCCGCAAGATGTCGGATATCAGGGCCCATCTCGACGCTACACGGAACCGGAAGTAGAAATTTACCAGAGGCCATCCATCGGGAGACAACTCTGGGCTCTTCGCAACGTTCTCGTCATTCTCCTCACACCTATATTGCTTATCTGGCTGCCTATAGCTTATGATGACCCTGTACGCAGTTTGGAATATTTCGTTGTTTGCTATCGTTATTGACCTTATATTGTCTAAGAAAACCTTCGCATGTGAGTCATTTGATTCTCATCATATGTAAAAGAAGACGGAATTTAGGTTTTTCTTTTAGTCTTTACAGCCTACAGCTTTATCATTCACCAAATGGAATGATACAATTGCCATTATAGGTATCAAATCATAAATTTCTTAACTCCTAAATTCGAGCCCATAATCAGGCATCACACGACCTTACCCTCTTAGTTACAGATTCTAAATACAATTCATGCATGATCACTTCGTTCTGTCCTACAGAAGACCCACTGCGCCTATGTGATCCTGGTGATGGCGGTGTTCTGGGTAACGGAAGCTGTCCCTATTGCCGCCACTTCTCTCATCCCTATCTTCCTCTTTCCAATGATAGGACTTCTCCCCGCCAGAACTGTCTCAGCAACCTATCTCAATGTGAGTTAAACATGTACATGTGCTGAATGAATTACACATATGTCTCAGCATCCTATCTCAATGTGAGTTAAACATTTACCCGTGCTGAATGAATTACATATATGTTTCAGCATCCTATCTCAATGTGAGTTAAACATGTACACGTGCTTGATTAATTACATATATGTCTCAGCGTCCTATCTCAATGTGAGTTAAACATTTACACGTGCTGAATGAATTACATATATGTCTCAGCATCCTATCTCAATGTGAGTTAAACATTTACACGTGCTGAATGAATTACATATATGTCTCAGCATCCTATCTCAATGTGAGTTAAACATGTACACGTGCTCAATTAATTACATATATGTCTCAGCAACCTATCTCAATGTGAGTTAAACATGTACACGTGCTGAATGAATTACATATATGTCTCAGCATCGTATCTCAATGTGAGTTAAACATTTACACGTGCTGAATGAATTACATATATGTCTCAGCATCCTATCTCAATGAGAGTTAAACATGTACACGTGCTGAATGAATTACACATATGTCTCAGCATCCTATCTCAATGTGAGTTAAACATGTACACGTGCTGAATGAATTACATATATGTATCAGCATCCTATCTTAATGTGAGTTAAACATGTACACGTGCTGGATTAATTACATATATGTCTCAGCATCCTATCTCAATGTGAGTTAAACATGTACACGTGCTGAATGAATTACATATATGTCTCAGCATCCTATCTCAATGTGAGTTAAACATTTACACGTGCTGAATGAATTACATATATGTCTCAGCATCGTATCTCAATGTGAGTTTAACACGTACACGTGCTGAATGAATTACATATATGTATCAGCATCCTATCTTAATGTGAGTTAAACATTTACACGTGATGAATGAATTACACATATGTCTCAGCATCCTATCTCAATGTGAGTTAAACATGCACACGTGCTGAATGAATTACATATATGTCTCAGCAACCTATCTCAATGTGAGTTAAACATGTACACGTGCTGAATGAATTACATATATGTCTCAGCATCCTATCTTAATGTGAGTTAAACATTTACACGTGATGAATGAATTACACATATGTCTCAGCATCCTATCTCAATGTGAGTTAAACATGTACATGTGCTGAATGAATTACATATATGTCTCAGCAACCTATCTCAATGTGAGTTAAACATGTACACGTGCTGAATGAATTACATATATGTCTCAGCATCCTATCTTAATGTGAGTTAAACATTTACACGTGATGAATGAATTACACATATGTCTAAGCATCCTATCTCAATGTGAGTTAAACATGCACACGTGCTGAATGAATTACATATATGTCTCAGCAACCTATCTCAATGTGAGTTAAACATGTACACGTGCTGAATGAATTACATATATGTCTCAGCATCCTATCTTAATGTGAGTTAAACATTTACACGTGATGAATGAATTACACATATGTCTCAGCATCCTATCTTAATGTGAGTTAAACATGTACACGTGCTGAATGAATTACATATATGTCTCAGCAACCTATCTCAATGTGAGTTAAACATGTACACGTGCTGAATGAATTACATATATGTCTCAGCATCCTATCTTAATGTGAGTTAAACATTTACACGTGATGAATGAATTACACATATGTCTCAGCATCCTATCTCAAAGTGAGTTAAACATGTACACGTGCTGAATGAATTACATATATGTCTCAGCATCCTATCTCAAAGTGAGTTAAACATGCACACGTGCTGAATGAATTACATATATGTCTCAGCAACCTATCTCAATGTGAGTTAAACATGTACACGTGCTGAATTAATTACATATATGTCTCAGCAACCTATCTCAATGTGAGTTAAACATGTAGACGTGCTGAATGAATTACACATATGTCTCAGCAACCTATCTCAATGTGAGTTAAACATGTACACGTGCTGAATGAATTACACATATGTCTCAGCAACCTATCTCAATGTGAGTTAAACATGTACACGTGCTGAATGAATTACATATTTGTCTCAGCATCCTATCTCAATGTGAGTTAAACATGTACACGTGCTGAATGAATTACATATATGTCTCAGCATTCTATTTCAATGTGAGTTAAATATTACACGTGCTGAATGAATTACATATATGTCTCAGCATCCTATCTCAATGTGAGTTAAACATGTACACGTGCTGAATGAATTACATATATGTCTCAGCATCCTATCTCAATGTGAGTTAAACATTTACACGTGCTGAATGAATTACATATATGTCTCAGCATCCTATCTCAATGAGAGTTAAACATGTACACGTGCTGAATGAATTACACATATGTCTCAGCATCCTATCTCAATGTGAGTTAAACATGTACACGTGCTGAATGAATTACATATATGTCTCAGCATCGTATCTCAATGTGAGTTAAACATTTACACGTGCTGAAAGAATTAAATATAATAGTAAGGCAAGTAGAGCAAGTAGACTCAGTAGAACAAGTAAAGTGAGTAGATTCAGTAGAACCAGTACAGCAAGTAGTTAGAATAAATATCAGATAAATATATAAATACAGAGCAATACATCCTCGATAATCCAGCGCTATTGTTCCGATAAATCTACACACAAGCGCTGGAAAACAGTAAGGGTATTTATCCCTAACCTAGTTAACCCCTCTTGGGTCCATGCATGTTATCCAATCAGAAACGAAACGCAGACACTATATGCGTAAACAACTCGACCAATCAAAACGCATCACTACCGTTGTTTATAGAAACAAACATGGCGGCGGCCGACTCACTCGATTACGATAAAGTTTGTAAAAACTTCAGCGTAGATAACCTGACAGAAACTCAAAAGAAAGTTTTAAGAAGTCTGTACGAGAAGAAGGGTGTATTCATGTCCATCAAAACGGGTGGAGGTAAATGATTAAAATCCCTGTGCTACCAAGCCAAGATCCTGACACGAGAGTGCTTGTTATTTCACCCTTGATTTCAAGTGATCTCATTGGTTGTTAGAAAGCAAGCGTTTCGCTGAGTCATTGCGAAGGGAGGTAACTAGGTTAGGGATAAATACCCTTACTGTTTTCCAGCGCTTGTGTGTAGATTTATTGGAACAATAGCGCTGGATTATCGAGGATGAGAGCAATAGAGCATATACTGCAAGTAGAGCAAGCAAGTTAAGCCAGTAAAAGCCAGTAAAACAAGATTAGCACATGGTAATTGACTTAAGGTCTCGATTGAATATAAAGGTGAGAGAAATAGCCAAGGAAATGACAACATATTCACATCTATATATCCAACCAATAAAAACCATTAATAAAATAATTCAACTGAAGCGATGAAAGTAACTAAGATATAAAAATTGCAACACTTGAGTGTATTTGGAAGTTATTTTTAGATATAGAAAAATAAGACATAAATAAAAGACATAAATAAGCCATAACGCATAAGTACAATGCCTCTGCGTTAGCTTTGGACAGCTGTCGAGTCCTACATTTGAAACGACAAAATAATTCTTCTGGTAACTTGTTTTTGTAAACGGAGCTCATTTTTACACACTTAACATAGAAAAGGTTAGTTTGAGAAGTGTTAGTTTAAATTTTGGAAAATGTTTTCAATGGAATATTATCAAATTGATTTTTTATTAAACCCCTCCCCCCTTTTAGGGATCTCAACTCCAAAGCCAAATAATTGTTTGACCAAAAACGGTCGGATTTTTGGACTTTGTCTCGTTTTCGAAGCATATCTAAAAAATTATTTGACTTTGAAACTTCAAACATGGTCTGGACATAGCCTTTATGGCGCTATTGTGTCCTTTAGGGATCCAAAGTCCAAATGATTTTTGAAATTTTGCCATTTGTGTCAATTCGTGAGCTATAAGAACATATAATTTGAAAACTTAAATATGGATGTTGCCTACCTATATGATATTGTTGTGCCTTTCATTGGTTTAAAATCCACGGTTCCAATAATGTTTTAAAATATTTTCATTAAAACAATTATTGTTATTCATTGACATGATTGATTAGAATATATTTCCAATTTATTCATACTGTATGAAGGCGATCAAACTACAGGCGGGGGTATGTGAGCTGTGCTCATGTTTGCCTTGTTCAAATAGAAATTTGGTTTGAGTGTTGGGGAAGAGATGGGGTTGGGCCTTTACTTGGCTCAGTGGGGTAAGGTGCTGCATGGCGAGATTGTCTGTCGAGTGATTGGAAGACAACAAAGAGGCCATTGTATACATTTAACTGTGTTATATTCTTCAGGATACTTCTATGGTCTTCCTTGGTGGATTAACGATCGCGGTTGCCATAGAAACGTGGAACTTACACAAACGTATCGCCCTTGGAGTCCTGATGCTTGTAGGAGCGGAACCAAAATGGTACTAGTTTACAATTATGAAATTGATAAATACGTGTACTACTATGTACTATCAAATCTATACACTACATCAGAAACAAATGAACGCATATCTTACTGTAGGTGTATGGCAGGACTAGTAGCTAAGTCGATGATCTGACTCCAGCATATCGATTCATTGATACTAACACAATATAGTTTATCCATCTATACATCTGTTTCCAATGAAAATGTTAATAAATATTTTATGAACGCTTCCTTCCCTTCCAGTTAATGGCAGGGATGTTTCGATTTGATTTTTATGTGGATCTCCAACATACATATGTATTAATACATGTGGTTTAAAGATTCATCCATTGTTTTTCATTAAATTTTTTTATTTAGCTTTAATACATGTAGTTTATCCTGCAAAAAGAGCATAAGTTTGTTTCCAATGCTAATTTTGATGAATATTTTACGAGCGCTTTTCCCACTTCAGGTTGATGGCCGGGCTGATGTTTGTGACGTGGTTCCTATCAATGTGGATCTCTAACACAGCCACAACAGCTATGATGATTCCCATAGTGCAGGCAGTGTTACAGCAGCTAAAGACCACTAATCATCCGGGCGAGGAGACGGAGCTGGTAGAGGGAGCCAACATTTCAGGAGAAGGTAACTCTTTCATTTTTTGGAATTCCATCTTTTGGTGAACTTGTTGCACAATATGCACAATGAAAAGGTTAAACTGACAGTGGGTAGAGCCTGAATGTTTATAGCTTTTGTTGTATAAAATCGCTGACTGTTTTCAATAGCACTTTCGTTTTCTTAAGTAGTTGCACAGGAACTCGATATCGTAATTAAAACGTAGATACAACGCAGGTAAAAAACACTACACCCTATATAACATAGAGTAAAGGAGCAAGCAGCCATATTGCCGATCTAAGGGTCCATACATTTCCCCGCAACAACCGACCGATTTCCATCATATGTCACCCCTAAAAGAAAATCAACAGCTCTTTAAACTCGAAAATCGACCACAAAAACGTCTCCCGTGAACCTTACTCGCAGTCGATACCCAGTCAAACGATCTGATTGGTCCGAGTAGGGTTGTCGGTGTAGGTTGTAGGTGGAGTCGAAGTTTGTTTATCTACGTTATATCTACGTTTTATTTACGATTTACGAGTTTGTGTGGGTAATTGTTAGTAGATAAGTGTTAATTATGTATGCCTACTTTGTTGTGGATCCTTTGATGTATAGTATGTAAACCTAACGTGAAGGAGGTTTTACATTTTGCCAGCCTTTTTCGCTGAATGTTTATTCGTGTTCCCCTCTGTGTGTATATGAATAGGTCACCATATCGTGAAACCGAATCATGTCATGATTTACTTTGAGAATAAATATTCAACATCACTTTTAACTTGATTGATAAAACTGTGAACTCAAGTGATAAAGAGTTGACATGACTTGGAACCTTATTTCTTCATCTAGGCTACCATCTTATTATCGAGGCGAAAGGTAAATTTACTAATAGCATGCTAAAAGTTCTACGTTTTAACATTTATTTTATGGGCCATTCTCTTCCCCCATAGGTTGCTCCACTCAGTCCGTCCTTCCTAACCTCTTCTGCATTTTTCTCGCAAAATTAAAAAAATCAAATAAAATGCCGTTTTACAAATTCGAGCGACTTCTGTCTACTAATTATGTGCGCATCACAACTGTTTGAATCAACATCGCTGAAGGTACTTATGATGCGATCACAAGTCAGGATTCTTTCTGTCTAGCCACGAATGCGCTCCATATGCAATATGTATAGAAAAACCGAATTCAGGTCCAGGAAATAATGTTTCAGGTTTTCCTTTATGTCATTCTATGGTTAAGAACACAAAAACAAGAGTTGTCGAGCTTATCAACTGCACAATCATTATATTCACATACGTGTAACTGCTCCGTCTTGCAGATTTTATTGTTTATTGTTTTATTTTATTGTGACTAAATCAGCAATGGTCTAATTATTGAACTTTTATAACTCAAACAGTTAGTTTATCCTATAACTGTGTTTCGTAAACAAAATAGTTCTTAACCAAAAACAGTATGTAACTGAATCGATGCCATGTCACTTCGATTATTTGTGTGGTTGTAATAGAATTTTTAATATATAAGATATATATATATGTGTGTATATATACTGTATGTCTTAATATTATATACTGTTAACCATAACACTACGTGAAAGTCTTCACATATTTTCCGAGTTGTATCGGTCGGATCACTCCGTAAGGAAAACAGCTTCTAGTTGTTTGGTAATGCATCATGTATACATGCGTAGTAGTAGATTTCGTCCTTCAAAACAACGAACATTTAGAAAGATTACGCATGTTTAAGTAGCAAGAAATTGATAGATTGTGATCAACGTTATCAAAAATAGAATTACAATTATGAAAATCTACGAGGTTGTATCAATGTCGAACCAGAAAACAAACATGTTATGCCTTGATCATACCTCTCAGGTTGTTCATTCCTTCTTCTATTTATCAGCTAATGCAGGGTACGAAATGGACAGAATAGACGGCGGGAAGACAGAAGAAAAGAGTGTTGTGGACGAGAAACACGTGGACGTCAGCAACACGACTGGTAGTAACGGAACCACGCCCAATGCTACTTCTAATACACAAAACAGGTAGGAACCACACCAAGACCTACTTCTAATACACAAAACAGGTAGGTACCACGCCAAGACCTACTTCTAATACACAAAACAGGTAGGTACCACGCCAATACCTACTTCTAATACACAAAACAGGCAGGTACCACGCCACGACCTACTTCTAATACACAAAACAGGCAGGTACCACGCCACGACCTACTTCTAATACACAAAACAGGCAGGTACCACGCCACGACCTACTTCTAATGCACAAAACAGGTAGGTACCACACCAAGACCTACTTCTAATGCACAAAACAGGCAAGTACCACGCCCAATGCTACTTCTAATGCACAAAACAGGCAGGTACCACGCCAATACCTACTTCTAATGCACAAAACAGGTAGGTACCACGCCAAGACCTACTTCTAATGCACAAAACAGGTAGGTACCAGGCTCAAACCCATCCTGTAATACACAACACGGGTAGGTACCACGTCCAGCCCTATTCTATTACACAAAACATGGTAGGTACCACGCCCAAACCCATCCTGTAATACACAACACAGGACGGAACCAAACCCATCACATCCATTACAGCACACAACAGACAGGGACCATGCTAAATCTATCCTGTAACATACAGTGAGACACATTTGCATACCACGGTCGTCCCATTCCTTAATACACAACACAGGTGAGAACTACCCCATCCAATTCCGTGATGCACAACACAAGTCTATCCAACCATTGGTTATACACAACACAGGTAAGGAACACGCCCATTGCATCATGTGATACACAACACATATAGGAACCAAACCTATCCATTACAACACAAAACGATAAATATATCCTGAATATCCAATTCAAATAGGGACCAAACCCTCCCCATACTGCTGTATACATAAACAGGTAGGGACCACGCTGACCACACACTGTAACCTATAACACTATATCGGAACCGCGCCCACCCAATCCAAACCCAAGACACAACACAAGTAGAACCCAATCCATCATATACAACACAAACCAGACAGGGACAAAGTCTATTCTGTCCGGAAATACACTACACAGACAGGGACCACATCGACTCACCTTGTCCTAAACACCACAGAAAGGGACTATATCCACCCCACCCTGTCCTAAACACCACAGAAAGGGACTATATCCACCCCACCCTATCCTAAACACCACAGAAAGGGACTATATCCACCCACCCTGTCCTAAACACCACAGAAAGTTGACTATATCCACCCACCCTGTCCTAAACACCACAGAAAGGGACTATATCCACCCCACCCTGTCCTAAACACCACAGAAAGGGACTATATCCACCCACCCTGTCCTAAACACCACAGAAAGGGACTATATCCGCCCCACCCTGTCCTAAACACCACAGAAAGGGACTATATCAACCCCACCCTGTCCTAAACACCACAGAAAGGGACTATATCCACCCCACCCTGTCCTAAACACCACAGAAAGGGACTATATCCACCCCACCCTGTCCTAAACACCACAGAAAGGGACTATATCCACCCCACCCTGTCCTAAACATCCATCCAAACCCTGTCCTAAACATCCATTAAACCCTGTCCTAAACATTACAGAGAGGGACCACATCCATCCCACCCTGTCCTCAACACCATAGACAGGAATAAATAAATTATTTCTTGCTTTTGAAATCCTAAAAGTAAAACTAGAAGACGTAAAAATGATAGACTAGCAATCATTCCATTTAAACCAGTCTTAGCCGTATGAACCTTAATAAAGTGCAAACTAAACAAATACCAATGTTGTCTTTTGCTGTATATTTGGATTAGAATTTATTTTATTGTCAAGTGATTAATATGTAAACCTTTCGTTTCAGTGACACAGCGAAGTTAGAGGAAGCTAATCATCTTCGCATGTGCAAAGCCCTCTCTCTGAGTATCTGTTATTCGGCCAATATTGGCGGCGTTGCCAGTATGACTGGAACAGGGCCCAACCTCGTGCTGAAGGGTCAAGCGGATATGTGAGCGCACACTATACTGATTTCCCTACCAACTTTCATGTATATGTTAAGTGAAACGTCCCGTTAGCTCTAACTTACATCTGGCGAATATCCAATGAATTTACCAGTTTACCTGTCATAACCTTTGATGACTATTTTATGTACATTGTAGCTGATATTCCAACCAAATTAGCTAAAGGTTATGGTTACATTGGTTGATTTTAACGTCTACACAACAAGATGAGGTGGGTTAAATACTAGATGCAATGTAGGATCTAAGGGACACATCAAATTGTCCGTAGTTACTTGGTAACTTAATGTCACCAGCGTGATGTTCATCCTCAAATGCTGGTGTCTGTTAATATAATAATTTCAGCACAATCAGGAATAACTTTGCTTTGTAGTTCATTGACATCAGAATACACGAAATTGAACCTATGTCCAATATTTCACTTCTATTAACAGTTTTGTCGCAAGTCTGCAACTGTGACTGTCTGTCAGGTTCAAGCTGATTGGTATATTGAAGTGAACTTAATGTTTAAACGCTGAATAAACACACAATATTTAAGGATTCAGCAATTTGCTGAATCCTTATTGTTATTGGCGTGTTTATTATTATTTTTATTTCACGAATTTTGTTAGCAAGATTCAGCCAAAACGGCTGAAGCAAATGCAGCCAAATTTCATATACAGATAGCTCTTAATGTGGAATAGAACTGCGAAGCTTTTTGGCCAATTCGCTCCAGCCATAAGAGGTCCAGATCGAATCCAAAGGTCCATTTTTAACATGAGGAAAATTTTCAAAATGCACTTAGAGACTCGAAACTTTTTCTAAAATATGCACAATAACAATACAAGTAAAAAAGTAAATCATGGCGAATTCGTAGGTCACGTGGTTTAGCCGCCATTTTGAATTTAGACAGTTTTTACAATTTCCCGACCCCATGCACCTTTGACAATCTTCTCCTCTGAAGATACCAGCGTTAGAAAACTCATATTTACACATAATGTAGTTGAAGCATTGTATATTAAAACTTCTTCATAGCATCCACCAATTATAAATACTTTTTGCACAGTGACCTTTCAAAGTCAGGCAAATTTAAAAAAATGCAAACTTCAAAGGGACATAACTCAAATACCTACCCATCGAATTTCATGATTTTTTCAGGAGAGTAAGATTGGACTATGGTCGCGAACAGTCATTTCCGGTCATTATTAAGGATGAAAAAGTTTCATATACGGGAAATTTTCAAAATCCACATAGAGACTTGAAACTTTTTTCAAAAGATGCGCAATAAGAATACGAGTAATAAAGTAAATCATGACAAAGTTGTAGCTTAAATGGTTTAGTCGGCATTTTCATTTTCTTTACGATTCTTTGATTGTGTCATGTTCATATTGGGTATAGTTAGTTCTAGGGACATGCTAGAAACTTGTAACTTGTTTTAAAAGATGCGCAACAAGACTGTTAATATGTCTCAATTCATTATATTTATAATAATTGAATCATTCATTTGCTGAATCCTTTTGTCGTCGCTTGCGACTATATTTATTTTTTATGTCCAGTATATTCCGGGAGAACAACGCCACCTCGCCCATCACTTTTGCCTCCTGGATGGTGTTCGGCCTGCCTCTCTCCTTCATCACGGTGCTGGTGCTGTGGGTCTGGATGCAGGCATACTTCCTTAGGTTCAAGTAGGTATCAGTTTGGCATGTGCAGTGGTTTTAAGTTTCTATGAATGTTATACCGCGTATGTTATGTATCGCTTTATTTAATACCGCGAGTCCTGTTCCTGTGCTCAGTAATCCAAGATAAAGCTACATATGTATTTAGACAGAAGGTATTATTCGTCTTTTCGGGCGCTGTAATTGAGATACGAAATACATTTCAGTAAGGTAGGAAGCGGAGCTTATCACTTATGAAAGGTTGGGTCAAAAATGGGACTGGGTATAAAATATATATTTCATCACAACGGTGTCGACCTGAGAAGTATAAAATATAAATTTCAGAAGTCACTCAATTATACGTCGCGGGCCATAACCGTTCATTCACCCATATCTTAGCGTCTCGGGCCATAATCCTGAGTCCACGTCCTGAGAATACACAATTCGATCATACGTCGCGCGCCATAACCGTATCAACACGACTGTGGAGAATGAAAGGTGTACACATAATGTCCGTTGATTCGTTTAATAATCACTGAAGGTACTGTAATTAAAGATAATAGAACCTCTCTGTTTTGTTCGATGTTAATTGTTTTATTCATATAGACAATACTTTCAAGTAAACAAAACACTAAATATTATTTCGAAGTGTCACCTCTTACCTAGCAAGATATGGCGGTTCAAAGTGAGTAAAATTGGCTAGCTAATTATCTCATTTCTTGAAACAGTTTTCCGCGGCCACTCAGTGTAGCATAACCTTCGTTAGCGATGTGACGTCATACACAGGAGTTACTACAATGGAATACTTAGGCGATTTGTCGATTTTCGTCAATGATTCGTTTAAGACATAATAACAATTTTTAGAATTGTAATTTTTCGATAGAATGGGTATTTGTGCGTATGTAGGGACTAATTTCGGAGATTTTGAAGCATTTTTCGATATTTAATCGCTGGTTTTAGTTTTGTTCTTTTCCCGATCGAGTGGAGTGTTAGGTTATTTTATAGGCTACAATATGTTTTGAAATGAATAACTGACAAGTCAAAAATAAAAACGATCATGCAATTTAAAATTTTTTATAAACATCATTATTATTTCAATTGTTGTTGTGCTTGATTTAGTGTTTGAAGTGACCTATAGTTTGAGGTCTACTGCGTCAATATTTCTCATGGTGATTTCTTTTATTATTGACAATATAATAATTGCATTATAACTAACTGTTACTGGTCTACAGTTTTTAGAAAAAAAACATTATTCGGGCTATCGTTAAATATATAATCGTGTACGTTTACAATCACTTAGATTCAGTGTAATACCACTGACCTAAAATATACATTTATAGATACATCATCGCATGAGCTTTACCGACAAATCAGGCTTTATCATGTTCCTAACATGATATAAAAAAGGCATAAATTATTTAAACATTTACATTGGTTGAGGACATCTGTATTGTGATATGGGATATTACAAATATTTACCAAGAATAGTACTTAGTCTAGGTATGCTTTACAGTAAAAGGAGAACATGTATTCATCTTCAGTCAGATTAAGATTAGGTAATTTACAAAAAGGAAAAATCTTAAAACATTGTTATATCTAACAGTCTCTAAACTAAGTTTAAATTTACCACGGAACTTATATTCTAAGGGAAAGAAAGCAACACTTCATCATTATATGTAACAATGGTTTTAGGAGAACCTGCTAATCCATTTTCCTTACATTTATATTGCAAATAGGTTTTACTTAACTGTTTAAAACGCATCGATAAATATATGGAATATGTATCTTTCTCATTTTTAAATGAATGAATTGGAACAAGAAATTTGATCAACTCACCATGGCAGTGTGTTCGTTTTAACATCGGTACAATTCCGAATGTGCAAGAGGGGGTGTGACAGGATGACAGGATGACAGGATGGGATGTGATACAGGATGTTACATAACACTCAGATGGGGCCTAAGGTTTAACGACAATCCTTAGATGTCATGAGCAGGGTGACACGATTGATGTTGTGTTAATGAACTTATAGTAAATTGTTAGTGTATTGCTTGCAATGTGTCAAACATACTAAGCTCGTATTGGTCAAAGCAAACAGCTAATGAAATTTCCAAAGTACAGAAATCCATAGAAGTAAGAAACAGATATGTCCATAATGATTAATGACAACGGATTACCATGGAATGAGAAAGAAACCTAACACGGTAGGTTTGGTTGTATTTCTCTTTCTTAAAATTGTTAATTAATTGTCATTATGTCCAGTACTTGATGAGAGTTATAACATCGTAAGTTTCACTTTCTAGAATCAAAATACTTTGATATAGTATCATACCTTTGTGCTTTCATTTCATTTCAAATGTTAAATGAATGAATGTCACATGGAA
The DNA here is from genome assembly GCA_936450465.1 of Gibbula magus. Lineage (NCBI taxonomy): Eukaryota > Metazoa > Mollusca > Gastropoda > Trochida > Trochidae > Gibbula > Gibbula magus. Next base: position 29,733,982 of record OW388295.1, on the reverse strand, counting down.
TAGATAATCGTGAAACATAGAAACGAGATGTGTTGGTGCTAGCAAGATGATCCTGAATGTACATCCGCTAGTTCTTCATACAAATCTTCGTTATCACTAGAGTAACTTCTTCAAAGCGAGATCTTATTGCTAGAATCATAGTCTGACATAGCAGAAAATGGTCAGTGATAGACAAACGCACGAAGTTACGCTATAGAGTTAACATTTCAAAATGATAAAAAAAAAAGACAATGGAGGCAGATTTACGTTGGGATCCACTCGGCATTATCGGAGATTAAACAATCTGAACACATGTGTACAAGAGTCTGTCTGTCTCTGTCTGTCTGTCTGTCTGTCTGTCTGTCTGTCTGTCTGTCTGTCTCTCTCTCTCTCTCTCTCTCTCTCTCTCTCTCTCTCTCTCTCTCTCTCAGTCTGTCTCTGACTCTGTCAATGCCTGTCTGTCGGCTGTCTGTCTGTCTATCTGTCTCTCTGTCACATTGTCTCTGTTTCTCTCACCTGATCGAGTAGATGTAAATCTCCGTCTCTTCTCCTTACAGAGGCTTCTGCAGCTGTTTCTGTGGAGGTAACGCTAACGAGTCGGCGTCTAGAGTGAAGACGCTCATCAGAGGAGAGTATAGAAAGCTCGGACCTATCTCGTGAGTACACCACAGCAATATTACACATATTAATCCCGATTAGACAAATTAATTTCATTAGTCAAGTCTGCATCTTATAATGATCAATATTACAAATTAACTTTAAGGTTTAAATGGGATGCTTATAAATTTATCATTTAATATAATTTAATTTTATTTCTGGGTTTTCATAAGCAAGAAATAAAAATTCATAAACACTGTTAATACCTTTGCACAAACAGTAAATTAAAATAATGTAGAATACCATGGGTCGTTTAAATTACCGCCATAGTGCCCCTTTAATTGGGTTGACATGGCCCCCACCCTTGAATAAAGTCCTAATCATGATGTAGATATTTTATGGTGATGCGTTTCGGATGTTTGAGATTCAAGTAAATCAGATGCATTAGAAACAAATCAGGCCATGTTTCATTACCAATCGTATAACAAACAATGTTGATTTGTTCATAAATGTAATGTTACTAACATGAATCCTTTTGTGTTTCTGGTAGATTTGCTCAGTGGTGCATTATGATCCTTTTCGGAATTCTCGTGGTTCTGTGGATCACGCGAGATCTCGGAGGAGCGGGAGGTTGGGGAAGTATTTTCAACCAGGGAACAACACGGTATTGGATTAACGTTGCTTTTAACAATATCGATTAAACCGATCAATGCACCAATAATCTATTATTCGTAACCTATATATTGAGATGTTGATTTTGGCAGGACAACACTTAAAAATAACCAGCAAATGAACATGGTTAAGAGGATGAATGCTAACGGCATCGTTGGCAATTATTGCAATTGATGTGATAACCAGAGGTACCGATATGTGAAGGGCTCAGAACCAAAAGGGTACTTATGGCACATTTTGGTGATTTTGAGTTAAACATATCAAATGAGTCTGTATGGTCCCTTTGATAAACATATACATAAACATATAACTGAATAATATATATGGCCCTAATTGTGTGTTAAAGTTTACATTTCAGTGGATAAAAGGCATTGTGTATGAAGTTATTAGTGACATATCAATTTTAATGGTGTAAGATTTGTGATTGATGCTTTCATGTTCGTTTTCATGAGTCGTTTTATTTTTATCACTGTCGGTATGGGTGTTCATGCATATCTACTGTATAAATAAAATTCATCCACCGAAACACGTTGTCAGTTCCAGGAAATCATGGTTGTTTTCATGAAGTTATCTGTCATTTGTGATTTTCCTTATTTCAGATTTGCCTCAGACTCAACGCCAGCCATCTTTATCAGTTTCTTTTTATTCGTGTGTCCAGCAACTTTACCTAATATATTTTGTTTTAGAAAACGAGATGGTGAGAGTTTTAAAGTATTCTTTTATTTGATATGAGTTAGATGGCTACTTTTTAAATGAACCCCCTACAATTAGACCATTTTCTTCGATACATTATGTGCTCACCTAAGGAAATTATCTTAGATCAAATTATTTTCAAATGATTGCCATTGATCATTTTTCAAATAAGATATTTGAAAGATAAAAAGGTAACAATGGGAACTGGTGTCCCTTTTGACAACAACTTATAGGGATGTAGGTACAAGCTAAGGTATACGACATTGACTTAATTTTAATCAAGATGCAGAATTTTCACCATACCAAATTGCACTCTTAATGTTTACAGATTACAACAAGCCCAAGATCCACCCCATTCTGAAGTGGCAAGACGTTCACGAGAAGATGCCCTGGTCGCTGTACCTCATCCTCGGAGCAGGCTTCTCTCTAGCCAAGGCTTCACAGGTACAAAACAGTATCAAACGATATCGGCTTGTACTATTCAACTTATACTTAAATCTATCACATTTCCGACCCCCCCCCCCCCCCCCCCCCCCCCCCCTCCAAAAATCCTGGATCCGCCACTGTCATTATGTATTGATGAATACGGTGTGTTATTTTGGTTTTCTGTTATATTGCCAACTGTATGGGCCGTCAGTAAAGTTAAGTCTGGGCTGGAGGATTGGTGTGTTGAACTCTGCTAAATACGCTGTGTTAACTTGAGTTGTGTTGCATTGACAGGAATCTGGACTCTCAACATGGTTGGGAGAGAAGCTAAGTATATTCGGACACCTGGACCCCTACCTTATTCTCCTAATCCTCTGCTACGTGGTTTGTTTCGCCACCGAGGTGACCAGCAATGTAGCTATAGCTACTCTTATGATGCCCATCATGGCCCAGCTGGTTGGTCTTATATGCCTTAATATAAACTGGCAGGCAAAAGAAAGTGAACATCTCTTTTTAAATCACTATAATTAAAAAAATAAATATGGTAGAAGTTTGAGATAAGGTACATTGGATAGTTCATTCATTTCGGAAAACGTCAAAATCCTAAACTTTAATGTTTAATTAGCCAGTTTGGCACACAAGAAATCCAAACGATGTAGGGGTAAAAAAACACAACCAAAACACGTTAATTTTTATTCTTTCTATTCCCTTTAGTCGATCAATTTGTAAAATGTGCCAAACGGGTGCCAAATGTGGTCGACTCGTGTGTCAGGCATTATGAAATGCACTGTCTGATCGAGAATTAAAAATGTCGTATGACGTCACCCGACAGCTGTTTCTGTGTTCATGCAAAACCTGTATCGACGCTTGTTCATTAACTGGAGGGTATGGTTTGATTCTAACACGCCATTGTGGACCGTCTGACAGTTGTCCAATCAGCGACAAGTCTTGAGAAAATAGAAATTATTGTAAAGCTGTAACGTTGCAAGTCAAACAGGCGTTGTCACAGCCATAATGACATTAGCCATACACAAAAGTTAAGCGGTCAGTACCTGTCTATTGAGCAGTCAACAAACTTCAATTCTATCAGTTCAAGGTCTTCTGGTGCACGTGTGCATAGTGACACGCCGATCTATGGTGGTCGTCGTCAATGACGTTATTCAGAGATAGCGTTGACGGTGGTCTAACGCAAACAGATATCAGCCTTTATCGGGCAAAATGACTATTGTTTTGTGTGTTCTGGGATTGTCAAATGTCTCCCCAACTCTGCTGTAATTTGACAACACATTTACATTAGAAGTGCAGGAACAACGGCGATTCTTGTAGCTTTGGTATCCATTGCCCAACTTTTGTCAAATTTCAGAAGTTTTTCGAGTGTTTCTGGTGTTACTTTTGACAGGTTTTAGGTGTGTTTTTCACAGATGGGATGGCCAACATTAATAATGTGTAGCAATTGTATCTATGTGTCACGTGACTTTACACCAGTATGGAGGTCTCGTGGTTATCAATATTTTCCAATTTTCTCCAAAATGTGTTAATCTGGTTTAAGTTCAAAAACAAAAGTTAATGTTTAGGCCCTGTGTATTCGATGCTTACTGTCAACATCAATAATATCCAGTTTCCATAATTTCATTTTAAAAAGTGTATACTTTCTTTTGCCTGTCAGTTTATATTTAGATATTTGCTTTTTCATTGCTAAAACTATTCTTGAAGTAGGCGGGTATGTCAGATGCAAGATTAGGAAGTTGACGTTTTAAAGGGGCTTTCTCCACTTTTTATTTTGCATAGTTTACAATGAAATTAAAAGTAAATGGTGGTTCATATCACTGATGGAAATTACCTCATGATATCCCTGTATATAAATAGTTAGGGCATGGGTTCATAGTTTATCGTTAACATTTTAATCTTACATGATATTGCATTTTGTTCGATGGTAAAAATATACTTCAGTAGTTGAGATTGCTTTTATAAAGAGGATATTATTTAAAGCGCAATCTGAAATGAATATCATGAACTGAATGAATTCTTAAGTTCTTTATTACAAGTTTTAAATTCATAAAAAAATTTTAAGAATTTCTTCCCGGGCTAAGTTGTTGGAAAGGACAGCCTGTCTTCTTTCATCAAACCATTCTGTCATTTCAGATAATTTCCTATCAAGTGTAATTCGTTTTTCCACGGGCACTATTCCTCACTGTTTCCTAGAGCAAGGTATAACGAAATGTACAGAGAAACTGACTTTTTTTATTCAGGCTGTAAACCTCAACGTCAACCCGCTGTTCTACATGTTCCCGACAGCCCTTACAACTTCCTTTGCCTTCATGTTGCCAGTGGCAACGCCTCCAAATGCTATAGTGTTTTCGTACGGGCAAGTACGAGTTATAGACATGGTGGGTACATTGTACGAATCTCATACATAAACTATAAGTTTTATTATTTAAATACCTATCTGTTGACCAGACCTACTATGCCTTACCTCCTATAGATAATGCTATTTCAACCTTAACACAGACGAACTTGAAGAGTGGAGAAGGGGTGCGTATAATCCCTTATCCAAGGGCCGGTAAGTCTAGGTGGTCTCGTGACGTCACTACCTGTTCAGATCACTCTCCTATCAGTTGCAGAGCAAGGCAGACGTTTTTTTTTTTGTTCTTTTATTTTTAGCGACTTTGTTGCTCACTTGCTAGCTATCTCTTACTTATTTAAGGGATATTTTCAACTACTATATCTACAATTCGTCGTGAGCAGATTGTTTAACAATCTGTTTTAGTAGGTGTTTCTCTCACCTCTTCGACTGTTGGTTGTTGACTTGCTTCGACATACGCCTCGTACGTCTCGCCAGTGATTCGCCTCGCCAGGTACTGGCTTCGCCTACCATTCGCCTTTGGCTCGATTCTACTTGACTCGCATCTACCCGCCAGTGTCTCGCTTACGCCAGTCACTCGCTTCGCCAGTCCATCACCTTAGGTTGAATCAACTTGACTCGCTACGCGGCGGACCCCCTTCGCCAGTCATTCGCCTTTGGCTCGATTCTACTTGACTCGCATCTACCCGCCAGTGTCTCGCTTACGCCAGTCACTCGCTTCGCCAGTCTATCACCTTAGGTTGAATCAACTTGACTCGCTTCGTCCGCCAGTGATTCGCTTCGCCAGTCACTTGCTTCGCCAGTCTTTCGCATTTGGCTCGATTCTACTTGACTCGCATCTACTCGCCAGTGTCTCGCTTACGCCAGTCACTGGCTTCGCCAGTCTATCGCCTAAGGTCAAATCAACTTGACTCGCATCGTCTCGCCAGTGCCTCGCTTACGCCAGGCACTCGCTTCGCCAGTCTATCGCCTTAGGTTGAATCAACTTGACTCGCTTCGTCCGCCAGTGATTCGCCTCGCCAGTCACTTGCTTCGCCAGTCTTTCGCCTTAGGCTCGATTCTACTTGACTCGCATCTACTCGCCAGTGTCTCGCTTACGCCAGTCACTCGCTTCGCCAGTCTATCGCCTAAGGTCGAATCAACTTGACTTGCATCGTCTCGCCAGTGACTGGCTACGCCAATCATTTGCTTCGCCAGTCATTCGCCTACTTGACTCACATTGTCTCGCCAGTGCGTCGCTTACGCCAGGCACTCGCTTCGCCAGTCTATCGCGTTAGGCTCGTCGCTCGTTAGGCTCGATTCGATTTGACTTGCATCGTCTCGCCAGTGACTTGCTTCGCCTGTCATTCGCTTCGCTTGTCATTCGTTTCGTTAGTCTTTCGCCTTTGGGTTTGTATATTCTTGTTTTGTGTTTAGTCTCGTCTCGCAAGTGTTTAACTTCGCACCCTTCGGGTTCGGAGCTTCTGCTTTCAACACTTTCGATAGTCTCCTTCGTCTCGCCTTGCGTGGTTCTCACTTAAGCGTCTCGTCGTCTACGTTTTTTGGTGTTTTTGGAGTAATTAGCTATCGGAAAGGTTTTTCTTAGTATCAGAACTTACACTTCTCTAATTAGGTGTTTCGCGTCAGTGGTCGCTCACCTGTGTAAGTGACTCGACTGTCACTCATCTCGCCTAGGTTAAGCGCGTTAGTGACTCGTTTGTCACTCACCTATTAACTGTTTTGAGTGTCACTCTCGTTACCCTATGCCCTCCGTGGTTACTTCACTACGTACTCTGCCTTTTGTACGATTTGCGGAGGTAGGAAGTCTGCTATTAAGGTTCCGCACTTGCTGTGTAGAAAGTGCAAGACTTGTGTGAGGAGAATCATCATTGTGGCGAATGTGTCAGACTTCCGTACATATGTTACGGCCATCCGTAAGTCGCCAGTCACTCGCTTCGCGCCAGTGACTCGCTTCGCCAGTCATTCGCTTTGCCAGTCATTCGCCTTAGGCTCGTCTCTACGTGATTTGTCTCGTCTCGCCAGTGATTAGCTTCGTCAGTATCTAGCCTCGCCTCGCCAGACACTCGCTTTCGCCTGTCACTCACTAATCACTCGCTAATCACTCGGCTTCAAAGCTTCGTCAGCAACTGGGTGCAGTTAGGGTAAGACCTGTTAAGTGACCCGACTGTCACTCACCTTGCTTAGATTACGCGCATTAGTGACTCGCCTGTCACTCATCTGTTAAGTGATTTGAGTGTCTCTCACCTGTCACTCACCTCGTCTAGACTACACGCGTAAGTGGCTCGTCTGTCACTCGCCTGTTGAGTAAACCGACTGTCACTCGACTTGTCTAGATTACGCGCATGAGTGACTAGCCTGTCACTCTTCTGTTCAGTGATTTGAGTGTCACTCACCTGTCACTGACCTTCTCTAGACTACACGCGTTAGTGGCTCGTCTGTCACTCACCTGTTAAGTGACTCGACTGTCACTCACCTCGTCTAGATTATACGCGTCAGTGGCTTGCCTGTCGCTCACTGTTAAGTGACTTGAGTGTCACTCACCTGTAGCTCACCTCGTCTAGTTTACGCGCGTTAGTGGCTCGTCAGTCACTCACCTGTTAAGTGAATTGAGTGTCACTCAACTCCCCTAGCTTACACGCGTCAGTGGCTCGTTTGTCAATGACCTCGTTACTCTACTACCTCCGTATTTGCTTCACTATGTACTCTGCGTTTTGTACAAATTGCGGAGGTAGGAAGTCTGCTAGTACTTGCTTTGTATGAAGTGCAAGGACCTGTGTAACGAGTGTGTCAATCTCTCGTCTTTAGACTTCCAAGCGTATGTTTTGGTCATTCGTAAGTCCGTTACTTCGTCTTTGAAGCGTTCACCTCCGTTGGGTGACTCGGGTCGATGAAGAAAGCCAAATTTGATTAATCCAACCTGAGCTTCTTCTTGCGTCCGTTAAGGACATGGTGACTTCTTTACTTGATGCTCGTTTGGGTGGTTACTCAAGGGTGCCATAGCTACCTCTCATAGGAAGACCACTTGGGAACTCTATGATTTTCAGTGGCAGGCCTTCGCCTCCTTTTGTGCTCAGCGGGAATTCATCCCGGCAGATGCCTCCGTTCCTCAGTTGGCGGAGTACTTAGTGTACCTACGCAACACCAGTCATCTTAGGGCGTCAGCAGTTAATATCAACATGTCTGCAATCCTCTCCGTTCTAGGAAGAGATCGCCAGGGTTAGATGTGTCGGTCCTTAAGGACCTCATTAAAAACTTCCGTTCGGTTGACGGCAGGTCTAGGCTTCGTCCACCTGAGTGGGACTTAGCCATTGTGCTCAACCACCTTCGCTCCGACACGTATGAACCGCTCTCCGACGTGCCCCTTCTCCCTCTCACCATCAAGGTCATTTTTCTGGTGGCAATGGCCTCCGCAGCGCGGATTTCGGAAATCCATGCGTTGCAGGCGGACCTTCTACGTTTTGAGGTCAGGGAGGGGGGATCGGCCTCTCTTGGGTTGGCTCCCGACTTTGTCTGTAAGAACCAGGCAGCTGATGAAGCTGGCCGTACGTTCTCTATCCCGGCTCTAGGTTCTGACTCAGGAGAGGTGGATCTCTCTCTGTGTCCGGTGAGGGCCTTGAGGGTGTACACGCAGCGTTGGGGGTGTACCTAAGGTCGGCGGTAATTGATGCGTACAAGGCCGCTGACCTGCCTCCGCCTTCACGTTCCATCCCTCCCGAAATCCGCGCAGTTTCAGCCACGATGGTTTATCACTGCAACATCGCGGTTTCGGATGTCATGGCAGGATGTTTTTGGCGTTCATCAGAGGTTTTCGCCAAACCTACGAGATGTCTCCACAGCAGATCTTGAAAGCATCTCTAGGCTGGGTCCACAGATCTTCGCTCAGACGAAGGTGGTCCCCCCAACCAGACCAAGAAGGGGTCAACCCTCCTAGAAGCTTTAAGGCTCATTGTAAATAACCTTGTTTACATTGCTAGCTCTCTTGTCTGTTGGTTTTTTCTTTAGCTTCGCTTTAACACCCCCCTCCCTGTTGGGGTTGGGGAGCAGTGTGTTGATCGGAAGTTGAGTGGCAGGGTTATCTCTTCGATTCGCTTAGCGGTAGAGATGGTATCTCCAGAGCTGTGCCTTGTCCTCACCACAGGGTGGAGGACTCGTAGGTTAGCTTACACCCAGGGTTAGTCGCTGGTCTCGTCACTACCACGTATCTACTGACCCGCCTCCATGCGGTGGGATTCTAGGCATAGTAGGTCTGGTCAACAGATAGGTATTTAAATAATAGTACGTTTTTGATTAAACGTAATTATTTATACTTACCTGTTGACCAGACCTACGCTCTAGGCCTTCCCATCCTCCCCACTTGGTCTGCTTGCCTTTTGGGACTTTCGGAGAGTGATCTGAACAGGTAGTGACGTCACGAGACCACCTAGACTTACCGGCCCATGGATAAGGGATTTTACGCACCCCTTCTCCACTCTTCAAGTTCGTCTGTGTTAAGGTTGAAATAGCATTACCTATAGGAGGTAAGGCATAGTAGGTCTGGTCAACAGTAAGTATAAATAATTACGTTTAATCAAAAACGTACTATATTAGTAGATGTTAAAATATGTTTTATTATAAAGAAACGACAATGTCGTTGAGTAGGATCGATGATTGTTGTCCAAAACTAATAAAAGTTTTGAAACTAACTAGGACGACTACAGGCTCCCGCTCAATAACAGCGAGCGCTTATAATCGCTCATTGATTGCTCAATGTAGCGGTCAATGTAGCACTCAAGTAGCGCTCATTCACTGAACTACTGAACGACACGGTGCAAAAAGTTCGCTCGCTTTGCTACAAAGTGCTACACTGAGCAATCGCGTTCAGAGTTTTAAAAGTAATCGCTAATAGATCGATTACTTTGAAACCTCTCTTTAACACGGCCCTGTTTTTTATCTTAACAAAACATGGAATAAATAAACAATGGAGGCATGGGTTCTAAGGGGAGTGACTCTATCAAGGTTTCCTTTTGGGAATACCGCTAAAACAATTGCAAATTAATTTCACATTTCATAGTTATTTATATAGATTAATGCGAACCAAATGGTGAAATATAAATTTCATACAAAATGATGATTTTAGAAAAGCGGATCGAACGCCCGGATTCGCTATATGTCTGTTAAACCCTTATAACAAACTTTCCATTTATTTCCAGGTCCTTTGTGGTTTTGCCATGAACATCGTCTGTGTCCCCATTATCGTCCTGGCCACAGCAACCTGGGGCAATGCCTTCTTCTCCTTCGACCAACTGCCGGACGGGTTCGCTTATGCCACAACAGCGAGCTCCCTGCTCAATCTCACAACACCATTACCTCTCAATACGACTGGCTGATTCAGTCAGCTCATCATTTACCATCTCAACCATACTTCACTCTCATTTCCAGTTCACCAGAGTATCTAACTGCATCAGTTCCTAACTTACGTCCTGCGACTAACAGTTATTGTTAACCACCTAAAGATCGCTATACGTTAATTCATCTAGAACTCATCTCAACCCATGTCTACCCATTTAATATGTCCAATCATACAACTCATATATTTTGGAAACAAAATTCGTTTGTGGGACTATATTTATAAGCTCATCATACATAAACATAATACACTGACGTGCAAAAGATACGACACCACATTTGTAACAGAGAATGACTGCCGTTGGAAAACGTGTATTTGAATGTTATGGATAGGCGGATAGGCGCATGGGCATGCTATGTGCCCACGATTTAATACATTAGTGTATGATACCTTTACTTTTATGACTGTTCAAATACACTTGGTATGCTCACATAGCTTTTTGAAAATAGTGTTCGGCCGGAATGATTGGCATTTAAGTTAAAATTTATCAAATGTTGTAATTTTATTAATAAAAGACGTTGTTCACATAAATAACCTTCTTTGATTTCTGTTTTTGCATGTTCTGGTGTAACACGCCATAAAGCAAGCTAAAACACCCTTTTTTATTCTATCTCGTCTAGATTCTAAAACGATGTTTTCTTTAAACGTGTGTTTTTTTCTCTGAAAAATATGAGATAATGGTTTGAAAATTCAAATTTAGTTTCGTTGGCTCCTCAAGACATGATGACAGTTGTTTCGTTTGTTTGTCGTATATAGAACTATCTTTTATTTTGCATGGTGATCATGACGTTTCTCTTGCATGTTTGTTTATATCTTAATTAATGTGTTTCAGATAGAATGTATTTTAATAAGGATTAATTTTAATGAAATCAAATATTTTAGAATTCGTTTATTTCTTCAAAATAGCAAGTTTATTATTTCTCTTATCCAAAAATGTAAGAAAATTAGGGGGTCACCAAACGATTTAAAGAGTTATCGGCATTAATAATAATAATACACCCGTCGGCAAATTACATCATTTTTTTTACTGATTTGGCGTATTTGAATTAAGTGCTCGCTTTCAACACATAAACTCCGAATCCTTTCAGATACATTTCAGTCACATACGGTGATGTATAGCAAGTCTATATTTTGACAATTAGTGACACTGGAAAGAGAAACAAAATAAAATTAAGCACTTTTTATTTAAAAACAGCATTTTTATCATAGTGTTTCGCACGTTCAACAGGATTTTTCACTAACACACATATTTTAGATATTGTTAAAAGTTTAATATGATGTGCGCAGTCAACTGGACAAACGAATTCAAAAATAATAATAGGGGGTAACCGAACGTTTTTAATCACTTTACCGTCGTTTAATTACCTACATTAACGTAAAAACCTGAAGTCACGGCAGTTTTGATGATTTTTGATGACTTTCATTCTGGTCGCTGGGGCTAAATAAGGCGTTTTTATGGACCGATTTCAGAAATTTAAAATCAAGCAATTGTCAAATTGAAATCCCATTTTAATGAATCCGAATGTGACCATATGTCATTACATCTATCCTTTAAAGGGGCAATAGCACGTTTTTTGCAAATTTTATTCTTACAAATTTCCCATTTATAATGATAGTTTATGTCATTGTTATTACTTTAGAGAATAAGACAACTTATTACAAAGACCAATTATCCGTAGTTGCGTATAAAGCAATAATTGCATGGCTGCCATTTTATTGTGAACACACTTTATTATTTCGAATGACAAAAATGATTCCCATGGCTTTACCGAACCGTGTACAATGATTTATTAACTTTATTGTTAGCTCATCTGGCCTGAAAGGCCCGATGGGCTTATGGCATGGCATGGTGTCCGGCGTCCGGCCGTCCGTTCGTTCGTCCGTCCGTCCGTCTGTAAACTTTTCGCATTTTCATCTTCTTCTTCAGAACCACTTGGTCTAGGGAGCTGAAATTTTGTGTGCAGACTCCTTAGCTAATGGGGATTGTAAATTGTAGATTTAGTGACCCCGTGACCTCAAATGGGGTCACAGGGGTCACAACCCCAAAAACCTATTTTCATCTTCTTCTCCAGTTCCAAAAGGTCTAGAGAGTTGAAATGTTGTGTGCAGACCTCTTGGCTAATAAGAATTCTAAATTGTAGATTTCGTGACGCCCTGACCCCAAATAGGGTCACAAGGATCACAACCTTAAAAACCAATGTTCATCTTCTTCTCCAGTTCCAAATGGTCTAGAGAGCTGAAAAGTCATGTGCAGGTCAATGAGGATTCTAAATTGTAGATTTTGTGATCCTGCAACCCCAAATATAAACTACCGGGGAAAAGAAAGTACTCACCTCAGTTGATTTTATCATATGTATGATTTTCAATTGCAAATATCTCAAGTTTTCGATGTCATAATCCAAAACTGATAAGTACAGGTGTTTAGTTAGCAGTCAAAGAATACTTCTACATGTTTTTTAATTATATTTTTAAAAATGAAATTTTAAGTTTAATTTTGTTTTTAAATTATTGTTGATGATACATAACTGTTCATCGACATATAAGACATATCCTATGTGAAAATAAATAAATGTGCCTGATTCTGCACACATTTAAAACATTTTAAACAGGGCAGGGGCCATGTTGGTGAAAATTTCATTCTTAACCCTGTCTTCACAACAAAAAGATATTTGAACTAAAATTTAATCTCAGTCACCAAAAAAGTCATTCAAACTACTGCAGATAAGTATTATTGTATCGTGTCATAGTCAAATACATCTGATTTCTTTTAAATATTGAATTAATCGAAATAAACTTAGGTGAAAACTTTCTTTTGCCCGGTAGTTTGGGTCACAGACGTCATGACCTGAAAAGCTATTTCATATTGAGATATTATGTGCTCTTTAAAGGGAGGTAATTTAAAGGAAACAAAAGTAATGAATTAAATCTTCAAGTGTATCTTTATTTGTAGGGGATTTTATATCTGGCCTCAATGATAGGTCAGAGGGGTAAGGACCTTCAGACCTATTTCATCTTCTCCATTTAAAGTGCATTTAAAATGTGTTGTACCTCTCACCTAGAAGTTGACATTTTGAATTAGTCAATGTATATAAAGCCTGATGAGCCACAGAACCCATGGCTCTATTTTTTATTCTTTTATTAAGGGAGAATGGTGTTTTACTATTACTGAGATAATACGTTTCATCATCTTAATTGAGTGAAAAAACGTGCTACTGCCCCTTTAACAACATACTGATCCATCCACACTTGTCCAATACCATAAGAAAACAAGAACTTCCCAACAATCAAGGTCTTTTTCAGCTAAACTAAACTGATATATGTACACATTATACAAACTTTCATTCTTTAAGTAATAGAAAGAGGACGAGTAGCAGTACATTATCGGGAAATAAATGTACGGTCATGAGAGAATTTATATCCCGATAATATACTGCTACGAGTTCTCTATCTATCTTAGAGCACAGTCAAATGTTTGAGTTGTGAAAAAATGTCTTAAAATGAATATATTTCAAATGAATTGTCAACAAATTTGGGAACACAATAAGCAAAACAATGACATTTCTCATTTTCACATGTAAATTTTAGGGACATAGACGTCAGCTGACGTGAGCACTGAATTTCCTAATTTGTCCAAGGTGCATGAATGGTACATTTTATATAAAACGTACGAGTCGTGCTACAGCTTAAGCCTCGTGCTTGAATCAAGAACATGGACGATAAGCACGTTTTTGTTCAGAAATACTGAGCACTAATACATTTCATCGCCTATAAAGACTGAGTGGTGGAGTTCACACAATGGCTTCATCATGGACAGTAGAAGGACAAGTACACTATTCATTCAGGAAAGGTAACTTTAGTTTTTTACACCGTACTTTTTAACAGTTTTTTTTTTAATAAGTCAATACTATTTTTTATTAAATTGGTTTATTTAACAGTTAGTGTTTTTGTAATTCAGATATTGTTTAATCATGTTAAGTGACAAGTTGAACTGTATTTACTAATTAAAGAGTTGCATGTGCTAATGAGCATTACGTCTATATTGCATAAAATCTTTTCAGGTTATTGCTGCAACGAAATTGTTTTAAATGGTCTGGGAAAGGATTTAGTATGCAACGTCGTACTGGACGCTCGGACGATGTGTTACATTACAAACTTTCAGTTAACAACCCTGCAGCCTTCCTCATTCAAACACTCCAAAAAGGTAAATAATTTTATGCCAATTTCTCCCCATTCTTTATATCGCTCTTTATAACTTCTGAATATTATGTTTATGCATGCCACCATTTCACTTAATTTCGTGATGTAAATGAAATACACTTTAAAAAATCTCAGTTGACTTCACATCACTTGCTTTAGTTAAACTCGCGTGCAAAAGAAACGTCCCCATACAAAATAGAAGATATTTCAAGATACTATAAGATATATTCATAACTCTGGGAAACACAAGTTTTAAGAAATGGTCGTTTTGGAATCTCCTTAACTAGACGAGATATAAGCCTCAAAAAGCCAGTTTTGGCTTGTTTTGTAACGTCCTACAGTAATTACGCTTCAATAAATTTAAATAAAAAAAGGTTATTTATGTCGAGGATATCTTTAATTAATTAAATTTCTACTTTTTCAATGTTTTAAACTTAAATATCAAATATTGTGGGCCAAAAACATCTTTAAAAGTGAGTTTAGTACCCCATGTGTATTTGAACAGAAGTAAAAATAAAAGAAGCATACTCTGATGTATGAAATTGTGATACTTCTATACAAGACATGTGGCTACCAAATACATTCAAAATCTACTTTCTCCGACATCAATATTTCATTTTATACTATTTTTAAAATGTGGGGACGTTTCTTTTGCACATGAGTTTACATGCTAATATTATAATATAATCTTATTCTCTACAACTTAGATGAAACGCCAGGTGAGGCACCTGAAGACACGGAAGGAAAAATAATTGATTTGTTACAAAACACCATGCAATTATCAGATATCACAGAGCTAGACCGTGTCACCCGCCTTCCATCCAAATCCATCGGGGCCAGACCAGTTCTCATTACCTGTAAGAATCTCAAAGAGAGAAACAGTATCCTGCATGCAGCCAAACTTCTCAAAGCTAACGATGAGTCGATATCGCTGGACTAAACGCAGAAAGTAAGATCCAGAACTCAGATTCGAACTCTACTAGGTAGGGGTGTGACCAAGGCCCAGAACAAATCAGCTGCTGTAAATGCGTATTTTGGGATATAGAGGGTATTAAAAATAAACTTAACAAGCCAATTATTACAGATTTTTTAAAAAGATTCAATATCATCTCCCTTGCTGAAACCTGGTCTAACGACAAAGATGTTTTATCGTTCCCTGGTTACACTATCTTTAGTAGAGCTTGACAGAAACATGAACATGCTTTTAGGAATTCTGGTGGCATCGTATTTTTGGTATCAGACTCAATATTGGAATATGTCTCTTTCTTATCCAGCTCGAGTGAGAATATTGCCTGGCTATGTATCAAACGTCCCAACCATGACCTCATCCTATACACCGGTGTTGTGTACTACTCCCCTGAAAACTCCAGCAAGATGAGGCAGTGTTCGACATACTGGAAGATGAGATCAGCACCTTCAGGTCTACATATCGACAGTGTCGAGTTATAGTCCAGGGCGATCTGAATGCTCGTACAGATATTGGATCACACAAGGATTTCATCCATAATGACGACGCTATACCTATTTGCCGATTGATGACGACATTAACTATGTCCCAGACAGCGAGATCCCACCACGGATATCCAAGGACACTGTCATCAACAGGCGCGGCCACGCCCTCTTAGACTTCTGTAAAAACACTGGGCTAAGAATTTGCAGTTGTAGGTGCTTTAAAGATATCCAAATTGGTAAAATAATATGTTTGCTAACATTTGCCAAAGTGTCCTGGACTATATCCTCTGCTCTGATAACGCTTTTTACTTGTTTAACGACTTTGATATATCTGATGAAGAAGAGCTGACACACTTCCCAGTCACATTTTCATTGTGTTTTGGTACGGATGTAAACATACCCTCTGACTCGAATAATCACAAATCGAAAGTTAAATATCAATGGAAGGAAGAATGTCTGTCTACCTATCTCCATAAATGGCAGTCATTGAATCCCGATGCTATTCGTAACTTTAACTATTACATTGAAAATAAGTATATTAACAGTGCTTCATCTTTGTTTCATGCCACGGTCGAGTCATGTGCTGCCCACTGTTAGAAAACTGGAATGTCGACATCGCAAGGGCACAAGGGAGACAACTGGTATGACGAGGAATGCCTCGCTACACGAAATACAGCTCGATGCATGCTCCGTGCATTCCATGCATCTAACAGTTCATGCGACCGACAGCGATACATCGACTCGTGGTCACAATATAAACTGTTAGGTACATCAAAGATGTCAGAATCAACATCAGACTTTATAAACAGGCTGTGCAGTGCACTCACTGCAAAAGACACTAAAATGTTCTTGAGAACTATCCGACCCAAATCGCAATTTGTCCACAACAATATTGTACCATTAGACTTGAATAGACATTTTCATAATCTGTTCAAAGGTTTACGTTCAAGAGAAGAGTATTAAGAATTCTATGAGAGTATTAATCAATTTGTTAGTTCTATTTCTGACGCCATAATTGATCAATCTGCTAATTATGATGACTTAGACATTGAACTAAGCTTCCAGGAAATTGTAGATGTCATTAATAATATGCAAAGTGATAAAGCGCCTGGCTTTAGTGGTGTTTCTATAGAATTTTTCAAAAATGCACCAAGTGTATGCATTGAAATGCTTAAATCATTATTTAATAGAATTCTATCTGCAGGTATCTATCCTCCAGAATGGACCTACAGAGTAATTATTTCCATCTATAAAAAAGGAATTGTCAATGATCCGGCCAATTATAGGCCTATCACATTATTGGAAGTATCCGGGAAAATATTTTCAAAAATCATAAGCAACAGATTACCATTTTGGGCTGAGCGGGAAAGATTTCTTACTCCAGAGCAGGCAGGATTTAGAAATGGATTCCAGACACACAGTAACATTTTTATACTTAATTCTGCCATTCAGAGGTGCCTTTTTCTTCATAAAGGGAGGCTATACTGCGCATTTTATTGACCTGAAAGCTGCGTTTGATTCAGTCGATCGGAATAGCCTTTTCTATAAACTTTGGCTGGGAAACGTTAAAGGCAAAACATTTAGATTACTAAAGAGTATGTATGACTCTGTTGAATCATGTGTTTCGTTGATAGAAGGTTACACAGCCTTTTTCAATTGTTCTCATGGCGTCCGTCAGGGATGCCAACTATCCCCTTTCCTGTTCTCATTCTTTGTGAATGATATTGTTGAAAGTCTAGCAGCAGATAACCAAAGATATATAAATCTAGAAGTGATTGAACTTTTTATACTCCTTTCTGCCGACGATATTGCTCTTTTTGACTTCTGGGTCGGTGGTTTACAAAAGAGATTAAACAAAATAGTTAGATATTGTGACCAGTGGAAATTTAAAATAAATGTGGCTAAGAGTAAAATAATTGTATTCAGACAAGGTGGTAAACTAAAGAAGTGTGAACAATTCTTTCTTAATAATGAAACCTTAGAAATTGTTCCCTCGTACAAATATCTTGGGCTTCATCTCTCAAGCTCAGGCTCATATCAGGCTCGTATATCACTCAAAAGACTTTGGCCGAGCAGGCATGGAAAGTCTTATGTTCACTAAGATCCTCTACACCCAACTCCGATCTACCTTTATCAACCTACCAGCCATATAACGTGATACTTGAAACGACCTTTCTAAACCATATCACCCGGTGCGAGGGACTTACAACCTTGTAATTCCCTCCAGGGGGGTTTACACAGACAGTTGTAAACCCTGTTAGAAGGAATTATAATGATTGTAAACCCTGATATATTTGTTAAGATGACAGCTTGAAAACAAAGATCTGAAGAAACTAACTTAGACTAATTTTGAAAAATTTCATAAGTTTACGACAGAATATGTACAGCAAATGTTTTGCAGAAAGTGCGTCTCGAACCCGTATCCACTATCACTTGTAGTTACTGAGTCAACGCCTCAGACTACTGTGCTAAGGGGGCAGACGAAATTTATCTGTACAAAATAAACTCATATAGCGCGGCTGTTAACAGGCTGACATCACCCAGGGATCCTCAATATAACGCCAGGGATCCTCAATATAACGCGATAACAAGTAAAAAGCCTGTTTTACACTTAAAAACGGTTGATAATATAGATAACCCATTCTATCTCGGATATGGTAAGGTTGTAGACCCTGATAGTCTCGAAAAACCTTCGGATGCTTCGCATCCTCGGGTTTTTCCTTCCTATCAGGGTCCACAACCTTACCATATCCTTGGTATCATGGGTTATCCTTATAATACGCATCTTGTTTCAAATATTTGATGTTAAAATTTACCAGTTTTGCTTTACAACAGTGAAGTATGGGGCTTTCATGCATCACCCACTGAAATTAATATCCATGATACATTCTGTAAACAAGTTTTGAATCTCCCAAGAAATACCCCAAATACTTGTATTTTTGCCCGTGCTGAAATGGGTAGATATTCATTAAAAGTAAATATGTATTGTAGAATTATAAAATATTGGATAATATTATTCTGAAGAAGGCCTATGAACATCAATATAACCTTACAGAGAAAGGACGCCAACATTTGGCATTGAATGTGAAAGGTCTCCTTAGCCGCTATGGTTTTGGAAATGTTTAGTTTTACCAAAATGTTGGAAATATCAAGGTTTTTATGTCACTATTAGGCAAAGGTGTATTGACAATGATAACCAATCTTGGAATGAAGATATTTCATCTTTCAAAACTAGAAGTTTTAAAATAATATTAAAGATCATGTCTCTTATGAATTCTACATCAGCCATATTAAGTGTAAAGCATTTCGTATTGCTGTGAGTAAATTTCGAAGTTCCAATCATATGTTGACGATTAAATGTGGTAGACGACTTGGTCTTTAACGAAAGGATCGTCTCTGTCCGTTTTGCATAATTCCTACTATTGAAAATGAATACCATTTTTGTCTTGAATGTCCATTTTATTTAGAACTTAGAACAACTATAATCCCATCATATTATTCCTTCATATATGAACAAGTGTACATCTATCGGGATATAAGTGTACTCCACGTGACCACAATACAATCATATGATTGGACGAAAGCATTTGACTGTGCTCTAATTGATTATACATTTTAGTCAGTATTTCACTATCCTGATATATGTGTTAACATTCAAAGAATACCGACAAAGTTCACCACGGGTTACAATATGTTAGGCGCAGTAACAGAGAGTCTTAGTATTTGCTTACAGAACTTATGAACATGGAGAATAATGCATGGAAACCCCAAACTTCAGCACCGTACAACAAAATCGATAAATCTTTAACGTAAAATGTATGCAACAGCACTTTCAATGGTAAACTATAAAACTTATTGATGTCCGAAAACGGAATGGACGTAGTGGCAACTGTTTGCGAAATTAATGAACTTTCTCGGAGGTACTAACAACGGAAGGGTGCTCCAGAACGTTGGACATGTCCAACGATCGCCTCGTTCTGAAATTGGACTGGGTAAAATGTACTAAAAACGGGATTGTCGTACTTCGAACGGAGCTGCCGTACTTCGAACGGAACTAACGTACTTCGATCCTACTAAGGACGAGTGACGACGTTGCTTCTCCCTCTAAGGGTTGAGTAATAGATCCCATCCTCAAACTCGGACCTTATTGTCCGGCCTGTGCGTTTTGGAGATCCAGTTGTTAAAGATTTAACATAATAACCTCAGGCTCTCTGGTATTGAAATTTTAAAATCATTGTTATAAATGTGACACACATGCTGTTGAGCATTTTAAAGAATCGGAAAATGCATATGAAATAAGTGATGCTTTACCCGGCTACTTCGAGGAGAATACCACATAATTCTCCACCATCCAATTTAAAGAGTCACGTAGGAAGCGTGGTGGGGCTGGAATCATACATGCTGCACAGCGTTTAGGTGCTGTAATCCACCAGGCATCCCAAGAAAGAAGAAGGATACCTTTGAACAGTTTGAACAATTGTTTAAGTGCTACTTCAAGAATCAAGATAATATATCTGATAATATAAGAATAATCAACGAGTTTCGAGGAATTTCGGATTATCTGATCCGAGTTATTTATTGTGATAAACTCCGAGCTTAAGCGAAAAAGTAACAAACCAAAACAATTTCTGAAATCTTGGCGCCCTATAAGCCTACTAAATACTTCCTATAAACTAGCATCAGCTGTTATCGCAAATAGAATAAAACCTATCCTACCTCTTATCATAAATGAAGATCAAAAAGGATTTGTTCCAGGCAGATATATAGGTGAGGTAAGGAGATTAATCTACGATGTTATGGACCATACAGAAGACTATCAGATTCCGGGATTATTACTTGTGATAGATTTTGAAAAAGCTTTTGACTCGGTCGACAGAAAATTTATCTTAAATGTCCTAAATTTCTTTAATTTTTGACATAGAATACAAAAATGGATTACAACTTTATTTAATGATATCGAGTCTAGCGTTTTGGTAAATGGATTTGGGGGTTCCTTTTTCAAACTTTCTAGAGGCTGCCGACAAGGAGATCCTGTCTCACCATATATATTTATTCTATGCGCTGAAATACTAGCCCTTCTGATAAAGAATAACAAGAATATCAAAGGTATTAAAATTGGAAATATTGAAAGCCTCCTAGCACAATTTGCAGATGACACAACAGTGTTACTAGATGGAACAGAAAGAAGTCTGTATGGAGTACTTAAAACTTTAAATTTCTTTGCTAGATTTTCCAGCCTAAAGGTAAATACAGACAAAACTAGGTTGATTTGGATTGGATCAAAAAAGAGATCTAGACACAAACTATGTAAAGATTATAATCTTGATTGGTCACAATCAAATTTCAAACTTTTGGGCATTACTTTCGATGTTGATTTAGACGAAATGGTAGAACTAAATTACACAGAAACACTAGGTAAAATAAATAAGGAGATGCAAATTTGGTCATTGAGATCCCTCACACCAATGGGAAGAAATGTTGTATTGAAATCACTACTTTTGCCAAAATTAAATAATCTTTTCTCCTCTATTCCAAGCCCACCAGATGAGATTATTGACCGGTTGCAGAAGAAATGTTTTAACTTTATTTGGCAAGGTAAAAAAAGATAAGGTAAAAAGGGCAATCATATCATCCACTACAAAATTTGGAGGGATTAATGTTCCAAATATTAAAAATACTATTAAAGCCCAAAAGGTACCATGGGTTCGAAGAGTATGCTATGATGACACACTTTGGAAAAATAATGTAATGGAGACCATAGCAAATATGCCAAGGATATGGATGGCTGACGGATATTATATCTTAAAAAATATTTTACCAAAACTTAATAATAGATTTTGGAGAGAGACATTAAAGATATGGTCAGAATACCTAAATATTCACTATAAAAACATTACTGAAGGAAAAGATATTCTATGCCAGAAACTATGGTGCAATAATAATATTTTGATAGATAGGAAGCAAGTTTACTTTAAGAAATTGGAGGAAAAGGGAATTGTATCTCTCTGTCATATTTTAAAAGAAGATGGAAATTTTGCTTCCCTAGGGCATCTGAAAGACAAGTTTAACATTAATATCAACTTCCTTGAATATCTTAGTATAAAAAAAGCAGTAGCTGACTACTTGTAGAAAAAAAGTATAACAGCCAAGATGCTGGAAAATAGACAAATATACCCTATTCTCCCTTTTAACATAGGTGTGATGAGCATGGGTAAGAAAAGTAAATATTATTATCAAATACTATGTAATTTTGCATTTGCTAGAACATCAGGTCAGCTGAAATGGGAAGAAAGATTGGGGCGAGAACTTACACAGACCGAATGGGAAAATATTAATTTAATGCCCAATAGATGCACACAAAGTGTGAATTTGAAATATTTGCAATACAAGGTAACTCAAAACATTTTAACAACCAATACGTATTTGTACAAGATTGGTTTGATTAATTCACCACTATGTACATTCTGAAAACAGACGCAAGAATCTGTACAGCATTTACTATTTGAATGTAACATTGTATATGGAGTGTGGAGAGATTTGGCATCATGGCTTGGAACCTTGAGTGAAGGACATATTGAATTAAATCTTGAAAATATACTTTTTGGCTTTAAAGGGAAAATAACAATCCATTAAATGTAATCTGCCTGATTGTGAAAAAAACCCATTTACAATTTGAGCAGAAAAGATTCAAAGCCAAATTTTAATCATATTAAAAATGAAATAAGAAGATACTATAAATTATGCAAATACACTGCTTACTCAAACAATGAACAAACAGAATTCTTTGCGTTTTGGTCATCACTCCACACTCTATTAATATAACCTTAATCACAATGATCTTCCAATGTTTCTTCTATTTCAATCCCTTTGTTTACAATGTGCAAGAAACTACTTTTACATTGAATAGGCCATATCAGTGTGTACGAAGAATGTCAACACTCTTCTTAATTTGAGATGACATCATGCAAATTTTTATCTTTTATCTTCATATTCCTATATACCAACAAGTGTAAACATTATCTTATATGCTAGTTTACATATGCCATGTAATGTGATTTCTTGGGAATAAAAACATTTAAAAAAAACAAAAAAACTATATATGCAGAAAGAAACTACTGTATTTTCTCTTTACTTTTATGTCGTTTAAATAGAAAGTATGATAGTATTTACTATAAAGAATGCGACGTTTCATAACTTTCGGTGTTGATAGGCCTGCAAACAAGGCATCTAGTCTATCTATTAAAGTTGATTGCGAGGAAATGTCGCTTTAATTATTGTAAATCTGTCATTCGTCATGTCATCAAATTCAACGATATTTACAGATAATATTTCTAAAAAGTGGGTATGGTACCAACTACTTTGACGTCTTGTGACTATCTACAAAATTGAAGATGGTATCCATTTGTTCGATACTATATGTTACAGGAGTCGGCATAACATCTAAACCCTTGTTCATGTGCATGTAGCATTATATTATGATACATTACCACATTGTATTCTGCTTACAGACAGGATCCAGCTTCATAATCAAACTTTCAAACTATAATTGCTATTTTATTAACATACGTTGAGTAAACGTTTCTTCTTATACATTGCAAACTCGTCGTGTGGTATTTAAATACACGAAGATGTATTATCATAAACATGCTAACTAAGAAAGAAGAGCAAACGCGAGCCAGGAAGCGATATTTGTTGATTGTTTAATTAATAACATAAACATTTATAGTTCATATGCAAATGAGAAATACCCTCGTTCAAACAAAGTTAAACGATTTGAATACAAATCGTCGATTTGAATAAGACTATTTAAATTAGTATAGCTTGCTTATTGTAAATTGGAACATTTATAAGAGTAAGACACAATTTGCCAAACGAGAAATCAGATCACAATGACCACATTTTTTAAACGTAATACAATTTGTATATTCAGTATGTAGGTCAGTATTAAATATTTGAGACTGTTTAATCGAAATATGATGCCAAACGCGGTTTTTCTTCGTTAAATAAAAACAACTATTGTGAATCATAAATGGTATTCCAGATTATGACTATTTGAAAATTATGACAACCAAACGATACATGCGCAAAATAATACGCGCAACTTATGAATGTATCCAGTTTGACAGTAATCATAACAGTGCGTGCTACAGCTTTCGCTGTACGGATAGGCGTGTTTACACTCCATATGCGACAACTTCAACTTCACTTTTGAAGCTGTCCGCTTCGACGTTTTAATTATCGATTACAGGTTAATGAGAGCGAATTGTGATTATATCATTGCATCCATAAAAAGGCATAAAGGGGTACACAAGGCATAATAAGTCCTGGACTGTCCAAATTACTTTCAAGAAGTGTGCTGTACAGTGCCTTTGAGTACTGTACTCAAACTTTTTAAATCTTGGAGTATTCACAGTGTTATCCTACGTGTTTAATACGCTTTAATTTAAGATTGATGTGTATTTTCTGAATATACCATTTATTTCCCACTCCATAAAAAAACTATAATGTAGATTACATGAAAATAGCTACAACGTATTAAGTGAATAACATTTTTATGGCGTGTCCATTATATGACAAATTACGCAATGCCTTAAATTTTCATCTTTATTGAACGGTAAAAATCAATATGTAATTAAAATCTTGCTTTATTTACATACCATGCTATGAACATCAGAAATGATCAGTAAGAGAGTAGCGCTTTAATTTAAGATTGATGTGTATTTTCTGAATATACCATTTATTTCCCACTCCATAAAAAAACTATAATGTAGATTACATGAAAATAGCTACAACGTATTAAGTGAATAACATTTTTATGGCGTGTCCATTATATGACAAATTACGCAATGCCTTAAATTTTCATCTTTATTGAACGGTAAAAATCAATATGTAATTAAAATCTTGCTTTATTTACATACCATGCTATGAACATCAGAAATGATCAGTAAGAGAGTAGCGCAATATGTATCCCATTTCTTAAATCAATTTACTCTTTTTCTTAAATGGTCACAGCATTTTCATATGTATAAATGATGTAAACACAGCAAGTCAAATATTATCTTATTGAATAGGTTGTGGCTAGATGACCAAAATGTGACAAAAGAATCATATTTGCATTGTGCATATGCATTTGATTTATATAGCTGATAGTTGTATTGCAGTTTTTGATTCAAACCTGCTGAAGTAGATAATTTGTTTGCCATTTTAAAAAATATATATAAATGTATATGTTAAAATAAAGAGGGGATTCACAATATCGTTCCTTCTTTCATTGAATCTTAGAATAACTGTTTCTGCATTTAATTTCGATTCGGTGTCCGTTTAATTTTTAATTCATTCCAGTAGATCCCGCCACAACCTTTTGACAAACCATTCTTTATAAACCACATAAATATATACATATCGTATATGTTAAAGTGTATTATATAATTTAGGCATATGGCTTTTGAGTACGGATTAGATTAGTCATTAGATTTTAGTCAGTAGACTCAGTGTATCTCAGTTTATATGGCAGCTCTTGTTGGCGGCATTACAATTTTGACATATTCCAAAGTTACTCCTACTTACTCTTACTTCTCTAACAAATATAAACAATAACAAATGACCTATTATACGTCGTTCATATTACCAGTTCGATTTGCTTTTGTATCGATCTTACATTGTCCTCAATTAACGTTACATTTATCATAAAACATGCAGATTCTTTAATATATAACTGATTTGTATACCGGTTCATCGCCTTATAATATAAGTTTCATAACTTTCTGACACATTGTCATGTTATGTTTAAAAAACATTTATAGGACATCGGATTATTTGCTCAAATATCACGGTCTTACTTTCAATGAACAGGGAACTGTAAAGTTCGCACCTTCGCGATTTTGCTTGTTCGCGATTTCGCTTCATTGCGATTTCGCTTCTTCGCGGTTTCCCTCTTTCGCTTCTTCGCGGTTTCCCTCTTTCGCTTCTTCGCGATTTCGCTCCTTCGCTATTTCGTTTCGCGGACGTTTCGCTCCTTCGTGATTTCGTTTCGCGGGCGTTTCGCTCCTTCGCGATTTCGTTTCGCGCATGTTTCGCTGTTTTGCGATAGCGTTCGCTGCTTCGCGATTTCGTGTCGCTGTTTCGCGATTTCGTTTCCCTGTTTCGGGATTGCGTTTTGCAATTTCGCGATTTTGTGTTGAAAGGTGAATTCAAAACTGTAATCATAAACATGTGGCATAGAGACGACAATCATTATTGTTAGAGGTCATATGAACTCTCCTCCACTGATAGGCCGAGAATCCCTGATGAAGCTTTGAATGATGCAAATATCACCTGAAAGTACACTTCAAGAAAAAAAAGACTTTAGAATTAAGAATGTCACCTCATTTGCAGAGAAATTTACACCAGTTTAGAAGATTTTGAGTGAATTCAAGCATGTATTCGAAAGTGTTGGGAGGTTTCAAAACCCTGTAACCAAGACAGATATAAAAGTTACGCTCCTTATGAGACCTGAGGCTGTTCCCATTGCACAGAAACCACGTCCTGTACCATATTATCTACAGAAACCCTTAAAAGAATTGTTGGACAATGGAGTGAAGAATGACTTGTTTGAAAAGTGTGACGCAGATCACCCCCTCACATGGTGTTCTCCTCTGGTGGTTCAGCCTAAGCCTCGTTTCACATCGAAACAACCTGAAGAACTCACTCCAGACATGATTAGAACAAGCACTGCTCTACGAATTCCAAATAAGCATACACGTCGTACCATCACCCATTGTTGAATATTTCACTCACAAGTTCCACAAGTGCACATTATTCTCGAAGATTAATCTTCGCCAAGGCTATCAACAGTTAGCATTAGATGACACATCAAGAGACATTGTAACTTCCTCAACTCCCTGGGGGAACTACAGACCTAAGACACTCCCTTTCGGGGAAAAGTCTTCTCAAGATGTTTTCGTTGAAACAATGTACAGGATATTTGGAGATATCCCTCTGTGTTTAAACAACAGAGATGACATACTCATTGGTGGTAGAGACATTCAGGAACATGATGAAACACTCAGAACTGTTCTCAAAAAGAGCTTCTGATTATGGAATAACTTTGAACAAACAGAAATGCCAATTTCAAGTCAGAGAAATTGAATTTTACGGATATGTTTTCACTGATGGAAAACTAAAGCCAGCTCCGAGCAAAGTGGAAGCAGTTAGAAAGTCTGAGAGACCCTCCTCCGCAGTTTCCTGGGAATGACAGGATTCATTTCTAAATTCATACCCAGATACTCAAGTGTAACAGGACCCCTGAGACAACTCACACAGAAAGAAGTCAAATTCAAATGGGGAAAAGAGCAAGAAGATGCATTTGAAAGCTTAAAGCAACAGAATATAGTACTGTAACTTTCTTCAACCCTCAGATACCTATTACAGTCAGAGTTGAGGCAAGCTATCATGAGGGATTGTCTGCTGGACTGTTTCAGACAACTGAGAAAGGACTTCAACCTGTCCACTTCATCAGTAGAACTATGACACCTACAGAGAAAAGGTACAGTCAAACCGAGAAAGATGCACTTGCAGTAAAATTGGCCAAGCAAAGATTTAGAATGTATTTACTTGGGGCTCCCAGATTCAAAATAGTGACAGCACACAAACCAATAATACCTATGTTCAACAAAGCAACCATCAAATTGACGCCCAGGATTGAAAAAAAAATGGGTTATGGAGATGCAAGATGCAGATTATGAGATGGTTTATGAACCAAGCCGAGATGACAAAGATCTTCTTGACTTTCTGTCTAAACATCCACTACCAGACACTGGAAGTGACAGTACTGAGAAAGTTGTGAAACACATAGCAGAAAGAGAACATGCAGTTGTTATGAAGAGAATAGAAGAAACCAGCAAGGATCCTCAATTACAGAAGATAAAAGAAAGACTTCTACACTGTAAAAATCGCGTTTAGCAATTAAACACCACCGTTACATGTTTAATGCTCCACATGTTTAGGATTGTGATTAATGGCTAAACACAAGAACGATATAACATCTGTTATTTGAGCATGAATAGCTTTTAAACACATTTCTGAACGTGTTTAGACAGACATTACACCAGTGGCTAAACACTTTCCTAAACATGTTTGAGAATTTCCCCAATGGGTCGGATTACATTGGTCAGTTTGGGCGGGAGAGTTAATTAAGAACAGATATATTTCGCCAGCATCCTCTCGTCTGTTTACACGTTGTTGATGCACACGTTTCTGGTCATTCGAAGTGCACATGAAGCCAAAAGTTGATGCTACTGCGAATATATGTCTCTATGTTCCCTGAACGACACACTAATGGTTCCAACCAAGACTTTGTAAGGTAGGTTCATTTGAGATTTCACAACGTCGTCCGATTGCTTTCTATGTTGTTTCATTTGTCAAAGGAGTTTGTAATGAGTCATTTAACGTACGTATATTATATGCTTAGCACCAAAAGTAACACATATATTTTAGTAATATTTGTTATTTATATAAATGATATATAATAATGTTTATAGATCTAAAATAAAGTAATATCCATAAACCATATTTTATTATCGAATTCTAGTGTAGTGAGGTTTGATTAGTGTAACTGGTTGTGTTGAATTACTTGAATTAAGATGTGTAATAAGAGTATAGATGTTTAACAATTGTATTTGCTAAAATTAGTTCTGAAAGAAGCATATGACAATATGTTCATTAAATACTTGGTTGATGCTCATATAGCTCATTTAGGACCAGACCAGTATATTTAGATGTATCTATATTATGCAGTTGGAGAAGAAATTTTCCTGATGACTGTCTGCCTTGACAAGAAAGATGCTGTGATGAAGAAATACAAGAAACTGTTAGCATTGACTCAGCTGTGGTGAGTAAATATTGAACCAAATTCCTTTATATTTAAAGACTATCACAAATACACAACTATTGTATAAATATATTTTGGTAACACAAATTCTTGTATCTGCCATTTTATTTTTGACTCTTTTCATACTTATTTTTGCCCTTTTTTTTGGAAACCAGAACTGACAGGATCAGTGATTACAAAACGTTGAAGTCCCACTAAAATAATGACAGTTTTTACTGATTGATCACTTGATTTGATGTCAGTTAATTTTTCACAACAACCTTTTGTATATACCCAATTGAGTTTTTCTATAACATGTTACACTTTACTTCATTTGTTAAAGTGTTTTCAGGAGACTGGATATGTTCATCTAATGTGTTATTTTTGTCATGTTGCATTTCGATGGTAAATTAAAAGTTTCTTCATTCATGTTTCAGGTGAAGGATGCCAAAGGAGATATAACGCAGTTTACAAAAGACCATCCTGAATCTCAACTACCTTTCAAAATCTTTGACTTATACAGATCTTTTAAAGGGAGTAAACTACAAAAGCTTTGTAAATATATATATAACTATAACAAGTTTTCTCCAGAAACAAAAGGGATTGAGCATTAACCTTTTTTAAAAAAAAAGGATTCTTATGTTGTGAAAATATTATGTTGAAAACACCCAAACTTACTTTAAAGGATTTATTTAGTTATTAATTTATATGCAGAAACTCATTAATGTTAAACATTAGGTAATGTTGCCTTGATTCTAAAACAATTTTTAAAATATTTGTGTCTGAAAATTTAACTGCCAAATGAACATTGTTCAGACATAAATATATTATCTGCAGATACTTTCTTATCCATGTATATAGTGAGAATAATGATTATCTTATAAATTTAATATTTGGTGAAATCGATGACTGTATTGGTGTATATTGTTATTTTATAAATAATTTACAATAAACCTTTTCGAGAAATTCCTGATTTTGAGTCATTATTTTCTAAAAAAAAAGGGTGGTGCAGACCAAACTTATTTCTTGTATCATACACTTATATATTATATGCTCTTATATAATTTTTAGTAAGCACCATGACGATGACGGTGTGTAAGATTGAATTACAAGATATAACATTGGTCTTCATTGATTTAAATATTTTGTACAGTTGCAATGCTTTTATTTTCAGGCGTGCAGGAGAGTGTGGTTTTGTTTTGGTTGAAAAGCTTAACTTAATCCTAAACGCGTGTCTTGTCCTGTTTTTATTACGCGTTTATACCCCTAAACACGTTTAGATCCCTAAATGTGTTTAGGAATATTTTTAGTTACTAAGCACATTAATAAACGTGTTTATGTAGATAAACGTGATTAGTTGCTAAACACATTCCTAAACACATTCCAGTAGCTAAATGTGTTAAGGGGTATAAACGCGTAAAAAAACAGGACAAGATACGCGCTTGGTATTATGTTTATATGCTAAACACCATTTTTACAGTGTACATGAAGATTGGGAAAAACACAAGTCAGATCCTGAAGTTGCATCATTCTATTCGGTGAAAGAAGTGAAATAGCAGGACTATTGTTCAGACTGAACAGAATAATAGTTCCAAGAAGTCTACAGAGAACATTGATAAAGGCTGCACACAATCTGGGACATCCAGGGACAACTAAGACAAAGAGAATGTTGAGAGAGAAATATTGGTTTCCCAGCATGGATTCCATGGTAGAGACTATCACAAAGCAATGCTATGAGTGCCAAGTCACAAATAAAGATCATCACAAAGAACCAGTAAACGTGTTAAACATTCCAAGGAAGGAGTGACACACAGTTTCAATGGACTTTGGTGGACCGTACCCTGACGGACATTACAACCTTGTTGTCATTGACAAAAGAACGAGATATCCAGAAGTAGCGACAGTTATGTCAACATCAGTGTCATCAACGAAGAAACACCTAAAACGGATGTTGGCGACACATGGCGTACCAAACAGAGTTGAAACCGACAGCCGTTCAACTCGAAAGAGTTTGCAGATTTCGCCATAGAGGAAGTATTAACTCACCATAGAGTGACTCCACTACATCCGAGGGCAAACGGCGAAGCGGAAAGCTTTATGAAGCTACTCAACAAAACCGAACAAATCAGCCACTTGAACCGATCCGCTGAAAACCATGAGACAACACTGAACAACATGCTGATTGGATATCGTTCAACGCCACACCCAGCTACTGGAATATCACCATAGAAAGCACTCATGAACAGAGAAGTAAGAATAATACTGGACTATGAAGATCTCACAGTGCCAACAGAGAGCAGGGATGATGTAGCTGACAGAGACGTGAACTATAAACTGAAGAAAACATTTTGCCCCATGCCTGGGATAAAAAGGCCACTTCTAGAGAGAAAAAAAAAGTAATTTTCTCTAAAAGTTTTGATGCTTTGAATTTGTTAACTCAGATACAGGTAAAACTAGTTGAAAAGACATTACTGGAGTGCTCAGCCCTTCAAACAGAGATTTCACATATACACGAGAGTAGGTCTACGTTAACCTTAACACGGGCTCCTTGCCCCATGTTACCCTAACTGTTGAATTTTATTGCCAAAACGGTTTACTGACATAGTAAACAACTCGTTTATATTGTAAACTATGTCGCAGAATGAGAGCAAACTAATGAAAACGTGATCTAACAATCGCACTGTTGGAATGCAGGATAAGAGTGTAATTACGTTACCATATGACGTCATGGTTAATGACGTCACAAAGCAATGACGTCACGGCAGTGCAGCCGGCGACTCTTTGAACTGGTTCGCCTTGCTAGTTTAGTACTGTCTCGGAAACTTAGTTTGAACATGATTTTATATTTAATATATTTTACTGGCGTGTGACTTCAATTAGGTATGCTCGAAATTGTTCAATAATGTGATTTAGCTTAAACTTGATAGCTATAAAGCAATTCATGAATGAGCGCAAAGAAGTTCCGTCAACCAATCAAAACGCAATGATTATTCCAACAGAGTCCTTGTGATATGTAACAGAGTCTTTGTCATTTGTCACAGAGTCTTTGCATTATTTGACAGGGTTTTTGCAATCTGACAAGAGGAAATGAAAATAATACCTTTAGTTTCTGGTATTTTAGATTATAACTTGCCACATCAAAACATAATGTTATCTTAAATAATGTGTATTCTCTTGGCAAGCAAATCTAGTTCAAATAATTTCACTAGACTTCTTAATCTAGCCATATTCGTCCCCACACGCCAAATATGGCATTCTGAAAATTACTTGTTTCCAATGAAAATCGAGAAGAAAACCTGTGTATAATACGGAACTACACGTCCTATTTACATTCACAATAGTTATTATTTTAATTATGACCTATGAACATAACCAAATTAAAATTCCTCTTCCAATTTATCGTGTCACTGTACTGAATCGACTGATGGTAATTTTCGGCAACGCTTTACATATTGGTTGTAACACACTGGTTGTAAGTGTAAGCATTCTGAAATCAGATAAAAAGATAAATGGTTAAGCCGATCTTGCAGATAAATATATTGTGACCTTTTTTGAAAGGAAAAGAGACACTATGAGTGAGAAACCAGTAGAAAATATTTTAAAAAAAACCCCATCTGTTACTCAATTACGTTGCCATTTCTGTGTTAGCTGACTTTATGCAATCCCTTCATGAAAGTGACTGTTTAAAGTACATTGGCGTTTTGGATTAGAATCAAGTATCATGATTGTCATTGTTACTACCCCACAGAGCCTGGAGCTACCTATATTAATGGTGTTTGGTAACCCCTGAAGCAAGAAACAGGAAAGAAGTGAAAATACCTGTACATTGAGTCTTTTAAAATCACAATAAGCATCCTCCTGGTAAAAAAGAAAAGTGCATTACTAACGTGTTTTATGATCTTGTAGTCATTCTTCTAATTTAAGATTTAAGCAATATACAACATCCAATGTTGTTTTGTTTAGTTTGGCCTTGTCACAAATTACTTAAGTGCTCAATATTTGGTAAATGGGGCGTGATGAAATAGGGATATAAGTTAAATCCGCACACTTGTTTGCAGTTTATGTCTTGATATGGCATATTAGAATATGCTATAGATGTTAAATATTTAAATTGTAATTTCAAAATATTTTCGAGAGCATTCATCGTTTTGGTCCGTTGTAAAATACTACCTAAACGTTTCTGGTTTCCAATTGCTCAACCTTTAGCGTGCAGGATTGTTTTTCAGTGGACTGCATATGCGGCCTCCAACACGGAGAGACGATTGGTGTGGGTAATTTGTAGAGTCACAAGTAGTGTGTTCTCAAGAATTCACACAAATGATTTTGTTTAGTGTTCGCTCTTCGAATATAACAATGACAGTCATTTGACGATATCAAACTTTCGGAGCCGTTAGATACATGTAGCTAATGGGTTTCAGCTGTACATATTGGTAATATTTGATATCACGTTATGTTTATATGAATAATGTGTATAAACGCGCCCCTGGCAAGGACACGTTACCAAGGCAACGAAATAAATATAGTAACTAGACCGTAGACTATAGTATAGGCTACAAACATGAAATATCAACCTGACCCATGACTATCGATGAAAATATTGTGTATTGACAAACTCTTATCAAATTCTTACAAAAACGTAGAGGACTCGATAAATATTTCATATGTTAGTATTATAATGTATAGTATATTGACTGCAAACAAAGTCTATTTTCTTTATCTAGACCATGACTCCTTTGTTTAAATCAACACTCATTATTTTAATTTTTTTTCATTTTTATGTTTTTGACCATATCTCTTGTTTTCTCGAATATACACTGACGAGAAAAAGAAAGTATATGGCTCAGTTGTATTTATCATATTATAATTTTCATCATCAAATATCTCGAGTTTTCGACGTCGTATTCAATAACGGACTAGTTTGTGAAATTAGTCCAAAACATTAAATCAGTCAAAGAATACCTCTACGCGGTTTGAATTTTTTTAAATTAAAATTTAAAATTTATATTATGAAATTCCCCCAAATTAATTTTAATAAAACACAACTGTTCATCGACATATAACACATACTCTGTGTGAAAACCAATAAATGTGCTTCGCCCTGCACACATTTACAACATTTTGAACATGGTAGGGGTCATGTTGATGTAAATTTCATTTCTTACCTCTGTCTACTTTAAACAAGAAGACATAGTCATCGAAATCCCCCGCCAGACCCAAGAAATTGGAACAAGGGCAAGAATTCGAGAAGAGATAATTGTGCACTTCACATTTTCGTTCCATCAAGGTATCGATACCCTCAAACCACATAAATGATTTGATCTTAACCAGTTTCAATGAAAAGTTATCCCTTTGAAGATACCTGAATCACACAGTTCTAATTTTCAAACCCTCAAGCCACACAACAAATTTGGTTCTCCTATTTGAAACAGTTTCTGAGAAAAGCTGTCCCCTTTTACCTGGAACAGAGTGGGAAAAAAACCGATCAAGGGCAATAACTTCGGAAAAAACAATTGCACGCTTCTCATTTTCGAACTCCATCAAGGTATTTATGTCCTCAAGCAACACATCAAATTTGGTAATCCTATCTTAAACGGTTTCTTAGAAAAGCTGTCCCCTTTATCTCGGACGGACGAACGGACACACGGACGGATGGACGGACGGACAGAGCCCAAACCTATATATCCCCCTTCAACTTCGCGGCGGGGGATAATAATGATATTTTAGTTAAAATATAAAACAGTCACCAATTAAGTTATTCAAACTACTGCCGAAAGGTGTTATTGTATCGTGCCATAATCAAATGCATCTCATTTCTTTATAATATTGAATTAATCGAAAACAAGTGAGTGTTATACTTTCTTTTGCCCGTCAGTTTATTTTTCACTGGTTTGAATATACTGTACTGTTGATCGTATTGCAGTACATGTTTGAATGTGTATGAACATGAACAAAAATGAATTAAGTTACAACAAAATATATTTTCAGTTTGACCAGGAGCAGAACTGAGTCCCTTTTATATGACCCCCCCCCCCCCCCCCCCCCCCCTTATTTTTACTTACTTTCAATTTGGATAATTCAAATACTTCTAATGAAAGAACAGCAGAACACAATTAACAGTTTATTACATAAAAAGGTGTGTTCAGTTTGAACAGCTGAGGTAGGTAATTAAGTAATATAAAGAACGTACATTTGACAATTGTTAACATTCAGATGGATTTAGGTAGTTCTTCTCCGTCGACATCCGGTATCAGAAATTAAGGGATATTGTGAAGCATGTCGTAGAACAGGACAGTCCATGTTTCCGTCATGTACATATTTGGAGGACACACAATCAGTCTCACAGATACAATGAACAACTTTGAGTAGCTTCTGTGGTACGGGTGCTGTATCCAGTTTGACAGAAACCAGGAATGCCACTATTTGAGTTTGAATAAGGCCATTTTCACGAACAAACAAAAGAGGAATATATACTAAATACTAATACTAATTACATGGACGGGGATATGTAAATGTAAATGAACCACGCACATTCTTAGGCAGTTTGACAAAATGTTTCGCATGTCATGTCCATCTCTGTGGCATTTTTTAAAAAATGTTTTTATCAACCAAAACTGTTTTCCACAGGAGATATCGCTTGTGTGAAATCAAGGGATATCTCCCATAGGAGAATGCCCTGCCATCGTCAACTACATTACAACATACTACTTTTACATCATCAAGTAATGGCATCACTATGACGTCATAAACATATATTCATGATGACGTCACAATGATGTGTCATCACTGCATTGAAAGCAAAATTATAGTGATGTGTCAGAGATGTACAATTTTCATTTAAACGTAATGAAGAATGATGTTGGATGATAAATAGAATCTCTGAATCTTCTAATGAGATATACCAATACTCGTTGATAAAAAGTAAATATGTTCGGCAAGCCTCGGACATTTTATCAAGTCCTGTTCACAATGTTGACATCAAAAGACACGTTGGTGAGATTCTCTATATAATGATAATAAGACACGTCTATGGTGCCGGGGTTCAGTTAGGCTGTTCATATGCGCTTTACAATCGATATTTACCCTTCTAACCCGAGCGAGCCGCGCCCAGTATAGCTGAACGTCACTGGTGGCAGTCAACTGTGCTATGCAGAGGACCACGTGCCACCACATACAAAACATTAACTACTTCAATTTCATCAGTTTACAAAATACCTTTTCTTCCATCGTTCAGTTTAGCATGTTGGAACATTTTCAATAATCCAACACTACAGAACACTGCGTACAATAACAATCCGTACATCGCTGCATTTTCACTATTTAGTTTTTCGCGATTGCAAATATTTTGGTCTCCTTATATGCTGCATGGACATCCCGGCGAGCTCTCTCCCGGAACAGCTTTTGACAAAATAGTTGCAGAAAGGCATCTCTGAAAGGCTTGTATGTCGAAGCGTAAATGATCACATTCCACAAACTGTTAGAGAAGAATAAGGGGAGACTGATCTGCATGACGAGACGTGGCATCTCCTCCCCCTTGATGAAACCCCATAAGAAGGTAACACAGCAGGGCAGGTAACACAGGACGAAGACCACGGCAGA
Organism: Gibbula magus; assembly: GCA_936450465.1. Lineage (NCBI taxonomy): Eukaryota > Metazoa > Mollusca > Gastropoda > Trochida > Trochidae > Gibbula > Gibbula magus. Next base: position 29,697,775 of record OW388295.1, on the reverse strand, counting down.
GAGGAATATGGTGTTGGTGAATGTGGTATTCTTGCCCCGAGTCGATGCTGGGGACACCTTCTTCCTTGATCTCTTTAACTCCAAACGGATCATCACTAGAAGTACTACAATGATGATAGTAGTCAGAAATGTCACTCCAACAGAGGCGAATCTAGACCCCAGCGTATTGTAGTCGACTAAGCAAACCCCAATTGGCACCATATACTTCACTGTCTGATTTGCGGAGGCGATGAGGGCCAGTCGAATAAGTGTTACCGCATGCATCGACACCATTGCAAGCGCGAATCTCTTCTTGGACATGAGACGAGGATAATGCAATGGCCAGCAGACTGAAATGTAGCGGTCGATGAGGGAGAGGAGAACGTTGAGGTTGTTCTGTCCGAAGATGAGTGTTAACAGGACCGAGGCGGGTCTCATCATGTAGTCAGGGTACGCGAAGTGACCTATGATCTTAGACGGGACGACAAACACGAGGAAATACAGACCATTGAGCCAATCACATGCAGCCATGACGACAATGTTCCACAGTGTTGGTAGATGGAGCTGACGTGACTTGGTGATGACGATGATGACTATGCTGTTACTTACAAGAACTGCGAGAGAAAGGATAAAGTCCACAACGATGAATACATCCATGTTTGTGACCGATTGGAACCACTGAGGTTAGTTGGGGTTTAACGCCGCTTTCAAGAGTATTTCACTTATATCGCGGCTGCTAGTATTATGGCAGGGAGAAAGCCCGCAACGCCATGTGGCTATGCATTGCGGTGAAACCTGTCAGCATCGGCTGGAACTAGCGAACCATGGGTGGTACTACGCCGATGTTCAGTGTAGCATTGCACCCAAACCTTACTGCGCGTAGAACAGTTCTCTACTGCAGACAAAGTTGCCGTGCCCCTGGCGGGATTCGAACCCTGGACCCCTTGGTGGGAAGCCGATGATGTATAGCTGCTGGATCAAACGTGTCGAGGAGGGTGACAATCACGATGCTACAGCATATTTGTCAAATTTGCAAGTGATATGACATGTCATGCATTTTCATGTCTTTGAAGGGCAAGTGAGAGAACTTGTTGATGGATATTACAGTACCACACGACGGATCAATGCTTGATGAGCATCAAGAAACAAACTTCCATCTATACACTTGATAAAGGATATAGCACATACACGCCTGTCTCGTTGGTATGCCTTCCTGTGTATTAAAGTTTGCTAACGTCGACAATTTACAGTATTAACAGAGCAGGGAGTTAAATACTGTGAAACCCAGTTGTCAATGGTGATGAACACATCAATTCCTTGAAAATAGATGTCACAAATATTTCCACAAGCAATGATTTAAAATCTGCTGTATTGCACTATTCACAGAGCAGGTAGTTAAATACCTTGAACCTCAGTCGCCAATCGTGATAAACACATCAATTTCTTGAAAATAGACGACGCAAATATTTCCACAAGCAATGACTTAAAATCTGCTGTAAGAAAGACATCATCCACAGCGAACCTATTCATTCAGTGTACTAGTGGCAATCCATTCTCCATTTCAACGTGCCGTCTACTTCAATGAAGACCATGATATCTCTGACACCTACAGCAAAAACAGCATTCCCTGTAACGAAAAGACACTAATTATACACCCATTAACTCTTCATCGTGTGCGAAAGACAACGGAGACACTCAAACACCCATTATAGTTTACACCGAATACACTGACAATGAGACACTGATTATACATCCATTAGTTTACACCAAGTACAAAAGGCAACGGAGACGGTGAAAACATCCGACGTCTTCACCCGCATGACCCTCTCTTCCTTTTTTCTGCCGCCGACGGCATGAAAGAAGAAACGGCTGTGAAAGAAACATCCATTCACTGATGCCTTGTTCTGTGGCCATATTGTTACTATGGCGCGGGGATAATAAGCTGTCAAATGGACAAATTGTATATCCCCTAACATTCATCCATGGTCATGACGTCACTCTACTGTGTTATCAGTTGATCATTATTTAAGAATCTACTGGTCATTGACTATCCCAGTCAGGATTGGTGTTAGATTTAGACATTTTCAGGAATGGCTAATCTAGTACATTTTTCGAGACAGGTGTATTTTGTCTGTATGGTGTATCTGAAAAGGATCTTAAAATATCTCTCAACTAGACAAATTAATTTATGTAATGCATGAACCTGGATTCGATCGCGAACATGCAACCCTTCGCTTGGTAGTCAGCCACAAGACGCTGTTTGAAACCTTTGGATTGTTTGTCAGTAAGAATCCCGCGTTCTATTCAAGACTGGTAACGCACGGATACAGCATGGAAAGGCAGAGTTTTAGCTGTAAATCACATCGCTTCGCGGGGAAGTTTTGCGCTGGAAGAATCCGTTTCATGAGGGTCGCAGCTACTTGTACCGTATCCCATGAATGAGCGATGAAATATGCAAAATAATTGCTTTTGGTGTCCCATATTTACAATTTATTGTTTCAAATGTAAAATAATCACTTATGCATGATGTTTCGTGACGATTAAGATGGAGAATGCATTCGGACATCCACTGCAGACATCAGTAGCTATGTGTTCTTTTGTATGATTTTATGATCGTAATGATATGTGCGCATCTAAGTTTTAAACAGCTCATATGTACATGTATGGCGTCTTCGTTCCTTCGTGTTGAAAGGATGAAACGAGTTGAATAAATGTATAAAGACAGTTCTATGTTCAATTTGCTGCAATCTATTAACATTTCTGTGCTAGCATAACGGAGCATTCTTCTTAGTACGCCATTCAACACTAGCATAGGAAAGTTAAGGAAATGCAGCAAGGTTTAAATATGCCAGTGATGGAAACGGGGACGACATATGACTTACGAAATAAGTTGAATATAGAAGTTATATTTCATTTTGTTAATACATTTAATTAAAATATTATTATAAAATGATATAGAATTGACGATCTAACTTGATTTAGCTTGACTTTGCATGTAAATGGGACGTGTAGTTTCGGTTTCTTCACATGTATTAGGTAGTTGTTCAATCTGATTAACATCATTAACCACGTTAACAATCTGCAAACTAGTGCATTAACCGAGATACGAACTGGCTCTATAGATTCCTCGTCACAAGTCCGATGACACCCGCTATACTATGATGACGGACGCAGACGGACGCTATAGCATGATGACGGACGCTATATCATGATGACGGAAGCTATATCATGATGACGGAAGCAGACGAAAGGATGACTGTCTGGAGTTACTTCCCCTAGCTTCTCGCGCCGAAACCTTTTGTTGGAGGTCTTGTGATTGGCACGGAATTGCACCAGAACATGCGAGCATATGAGGGCTGCCATCACATGAGGCTGTTTGGAGAGGAAACCTCGAACTATTTTTCAAGGTTTAGTCCTCAGAAAACGGCCGATTCTAATCAGACTGGGCTGTTGATAAATGTTTAATGAAAAAATAATTACCATATATTTGGCCATTGGCCATTGGGGATGAATATATGCAAATTGAGTTTAATTATTTGAATTAAATCAGCACATATAATATTTTTGCACGTATCAAGCCAAAATAAAATATTATGAAAAAAATACTGAAGATCCCTTTAAAACTATTAACCATTGGAGCACACTGTACTGTCTGTTGGGTTGTATCACTGTCAATTTCAAACCCCTATAACTTATTTGTCTTGGGTTAACTCATGAACGATGCTGTTCTCACCTGGATGTTAGTGCGCAACATTAACCGATATCATCGTGTCTTTAAAGGTTCATCCATTGTCTTGTTAGGGGTCACATATTCCAAACGTTATAAAATATGTTACTTTATCGGGAAGTACCAACTGTTACCGAAAACTATCATTTTGATTATAGTCGACTTGGTATATTAACGATATGAAGGTAAAAGTAGTGATTTCTGATCGAAAACCGGATAATGCATCGCGATTGACGCGCACCAATGAGTCAAACGTAATTTTAGAATCTTATTTACAACAGACAAAATGACACATTTGGTTCGATAATGTTTAATAGGTCATATAACTACTGTGTATGTAAATGGGACATGCAGTTTCGGTTTCTACACATACATAATGATGTTACTCGATTTTAATTGGAAACTAGTAATTATGACATATTTTGCGATTGGTGATGAATATACAAGCTGAGTTAATTTATTTGTATTGTAAACAGCACATATGGTGAGTTGGAACGTATAAAAGACAAATAAAATTGTATTAAACACAATGGATGTACCTTTATAAATATAAGCTGATATGGAATTATTTGCAACAATTTGCCTGAACAATTTAAATGACGTTTGAATTATCATAAATTGTGCTAAGAACAGATTGTGTTTTAAGTATTCAGCCAACCTGTGTCCTACCTTTTCACAAAGCTAATAACATATTGACACTTTTTAACTTTGGAGAGAAAAAAAACACTGCGCTAAGTTTCTCAGAACATACATGACGTTTCGGAGTATATGCTTACTCCCATATCAGGTGGAATGTGGGATATAATGTGGCCATTGGTAATATTTATTAAGAAAATGTGAATGTATTCCATTTTCAAAGCGGGCTTCAAAAACTAGGGACTAATTAAGGAGGTTCTTTACGATTGTTTCTGCGCATCGTCAACTGTCAGATTCAGCACGGCATTGTAGCTTTTTCGCCCTATGGCCTTTGTGAACATTTTCAGTAACTGTGTTAGTCATGCACATTAGAAAATTAAACAGATGTTTTGAAATATGACAATTAAATCGCTGAATAAGAATTGTGCAATATACTATTTGTTTAGTGATAAAAGGATATATTTTGTTTATTTACTCTATAATCTATTTTAAGGGGAACGGTCATGTCATGTGTAATAATTATCACCCTTTCTGCTGGAAATTAAAAATTTCTGAAGGATTTTTTCAAATTATTTTTCAAATTAGTCAGGATACATATGATTCTTTGAGGTTAATATTTGTTTTTAACTTGTATTTCTCTCACAAAGAGGTTAATTGTTTCCTGAAAATCGTAAGAATAATTGACATAAATATATATGAATGTTTAACAGAAAACAGATTTCTTTTGTAAAATTCAATTCAAGTCAAAATGCTTCAAAATAACAAAAACAGTTGCATTTTCTTCTTCCATATAAGTGTTATCATAAAACTTATTTGGGGATAAAGCCATAATTATTAAATATGTTTATTGTTTTTTCATAATGATGGTGTGAAATGGCAGTGAAAAATGTATTGTTTTTGCAACACTCCCGTCTAAATTGTGCGCCCATATCACAAAAATACTTTTCTTTTTATGACAGAGATGAATTTAGCATTTCTTTGTCATGTACATAATGAAATATAAGCAATTTCTTGCGATTTTTTAAATTTGTAAGGAACCTCGTTAAAATCTACATCAGCATTGTACATAAAGTTGTTTTGAGAAAATGTTTAAATTATCAATTATGTTGAACTAATTCTCAACATTAGAAGGACATTTAGTTATATTGTTCAATATGCGCCTACGTCTACCTATAGGATGGGATCCATTGAGGTATCTCGTGTCGGATCTCATTACACCAAAAAGGTAATAATCAACCCAGTCTCGCCCTTTGTAAATTCCGCAGTTCAAACACTGCCAGATGAGTGTATAGGAATTCATTATCATCAACGTGGTTTCCGCAGCCTTCTACATGTATTAACAAACTGTGAACAGTTTAAATCTCTGTATGTATAAGAATGTATTTCAAAATAGAGCCAAATTCTACGTGTATAAGTACCAGGTGAACTTATTACGTACGTTGCATCGTTGATGTTCATGAAGACCACGGCGATAATTCGTTTAAACTAATTTTGAGCTTATCGACTTTCAGTGTAATGAAACGTTACTTGTTTTCGATTATCCTTTTCTCTCCAATGCAGATTCGTTGAAGTTATATTCATATTTGTTTCTGTTATTTATTTTTTAAAAACCTTCTACGGCCTATGAGGCCAATTTGCCTGGTAACATGGCGTTCTTCCTGCGTCCGTCCGTCCGTCCTCCAGCATTTTTTAAGAGTACAGCACTTCCTCGTGGTCATATAAGCCATGCTCTGACTGCAGTGGACAATTATCATTGCTCGAAACACTGCTCTTACGGCCATCAACTGTGTACACCAAACGTACTGTTAAAAACTATCATGGTATTGCATACTCTTTCTAGTCACCAATTAAAAGAAAAGACATTGCAAGACCGTTAACATATTGTCTCTGAGAAATGTTTTCACTTTCAAGATCTAGTATAAATAAAGTTGAAAGAAAGGGGGTTTAAAAAGGTCTTAATTTCCAGAACCGAGACACTTACATTACACCTACACTTAAACTTACATGTTAACACCAATTAGCATGATGATATCATGTAATATAATCATGAAAGAACGTATACGATGCATGCATATGTTAAGTTTAAAAGTGTGTCACAACCGGATGTGACGTCTAGAGTCATGTGCAAGAAGTCCACTCTGATATTATCACAGACATAAGTACTGTATACGATTGAACAGACGGTCACTTAAGGTTTGGCTGAAAGGTGAGTTAAGTTTTGCATTTCTCTTTTGTGTTACTTCATTTTGGTAATTTTAATGATACCAAACAAGTTCAACAAAGGTTCATCATATAGAAATTGGAGTGTTCTTGTAACAACTGTTTTTGTAAAGTTGACAAGTTTTAATTACACGTTACTTTTGCATTAAGCGCACTTTTTGTCTCCATGGGTCTCCTCTATAATATATATATTTTTAATAAACAAAATCTCTGTTTTTCCTGTAAATTATAACGAAAGAAAACATTATGGCTTAAAGAGAGGTGCCGAAACAAATGAATTTTACTGTAGTGATGGTGGATATGAATCTTCAGTTGAAAATGTTGTCATTCAGACTAATTCTGTTTTAAGTTTTTTCTTTCAATGTTTTTTCTTAAAGCAAACTAATTATAGATGTTGCAGATGTCAGCTGAGGGAGTGGTTTTGCTGTTGCTATCCTTACAGATGTGGATTTGTGAAATACTCTCAACAGGTAATACCATACTATTATACATAATATACTGTTCACCTTTTGCTAGAGGTGACATATGTCTATAACGAATATTTTTTAGCTCATAACATTACATAACATCAGGCCTGAAAAGTAAGATGGGCTTTTGGCATGGCATGGCGTCCGGCGTCCGGCGTCCGGCGTCCGGCGTTCGGCGTCCGTCAGTAAACTTTTCACTTGTTCGACTTCTTCTCCAGATCTCTGGAATCCTAGAGAACAGAAATGTTATGTGCAGACTCCTTGGCCAGTGGGGATTCTATATTGTAGATTTGGTGACCCCGTGACCCCAAATAGGTCACAAGGGACACAACCTTACAAACCTATTATCATCTTATTCTCCAAGACCAAATGGGCTAGAAAGTTGAAATGTTGTGTACAGACTCTTTGGCCAATGGGGATTCTAAATTGTAGAACTGGTGACCCCGTGATCCATATATGGGTCACAGGGGTAACGGCCTTTATACATATATTTTCATCTATTTCTCCAGTACCAAATGGTCTAGAAAGCTGAAATGATGTGTGAAGACTCCTTGGTCAGTAGGGATTTTAAAGGATAGATGAAATGACATATGGTCAAAATCGGATTCATTGAAATGGGATGTCAATTTGACTTCTGTGACGTCACGGCGATAGTCATAATTCAACGTAATTTCGCAATATTTGATTGTTAATTTCACTTACAAATCTTCAATCAAAAAACTTAAATTTTCCATATATCGAATGTTTAGATATCCAACTAAGTAATTCCGCAGATGATTATTACATAACTATTTCATAAACATATCTTTTGGGCGATTTAGCATACCTCATAAATTCATCTAGCGGCAGTGATAATCATTATTAATTAATTAACGAGGCTGCACGGAGCGTGTCGGTCCTTTGGTCACAGAGGACCCGTCGTCTGTGGTTAATCAGTCACGCCTCAATGATTATTTTAAAACGTTTCCCGGCAGAAATCGCGGTATTGTTAAAATGGGTAAATTAAAATCGTTTTAATAATCAATTGCAGGTGTATATTGTCTCGATTTTATGTTCTATTGATTCCGATATACAATATATGTAGAGATACTCATCTGTCATTCTCGAGAAAAATGCATTTCACCAGATCTTTAAATAGTACATTTTTTTACCTGTGACCCCATATATGGTCACACCAGGGTCATGATCTAAAAACCTTTTTTCATCTATTTCTCCTGTATGAAAACTATTCGTTTCTCAATGAGCGATTACTAGCAAAGCGAGCAAACCTCGAGGAATCGCAACGTGTTCAGGAGAGAATGCGCTACATTGAGCGCTACATTTAGCAATCAATGAGCGATTATAAGCGCTCTCTGTTATGGAACGGAGCCCAGGCCTACCTATCTATCGGAACTAAAAGAACACAAACTAAAACAGATTGCACACGCTCACTGACAATATTTCTCCTTTCTTTGTTTATTTCACAATGTTAAGGATCTTGCTTCCAACGACAACAGATATCTCATGGCGGGCTGAATCATTTTATCGTCGCCTGCGACTATATGTATTTACTAGTTTTACTGAAAAATATACATTATCTGAACACCGCACTACCAATAGACGTCCAGTGTGGTGATGTCTTGCCACTCTGGTGTTATCAAGTTGCTAATGGTGTATCAGTATAATGTCATACGGCTTTTAACGTCATAATATTGTGAATCATGTTCGTATTTAGAAATAATTGCCATTTAGATAGTGAACAAATATAACATGGTTATATTTGGCATAACACTACCTACGAGACGAAATGGTGAGTTGCCTTACTCTGAGGATGTGGGTTCGAATCCCGCATGGGAAAAGTACACGAATTTGTACTATTGAAGGCAGTGTTATCCCAAATATAACCATGTTATGTTCGTATTTGATAATATAAATTCAATGCAATGTGATGTTAATTCTCACGTGCGTACGTCAATTGGCGCTGCAGAATAATGGCTCGCTCGTTTTGCCCTAAACACACGGCGGGGCTGATGGAATAACGACTTTAATGCATGTTTTAAGATAAGGAAGTAACAGGCTCTTAGTGATATGATACCTGTCTCCGGTTACATTAACGTGAGTCCCACATCCGCAACATGTCTATGTTGAGGAGTTCACAATGAACAGCTGACTGACCATTATAGCTGGTGCTTGATATACAATACTGTTAAAGGGACATTCCATATTTTGCATAATATATCTTTGCTTTGGATTTGCCAAAATAAAAATGTAATGCTTTCTTTTAAAGAAATTTCACTCAACTTGCATATTCATCCCCAATTGTCAAAAGTATTATAACATCCTTTATAGGAATAAATTAAAGATTTTAAAATTTATTCCTATAAAGGATGTTATACTAATGTCAAATATATTATAATTACTTTCCAATGAAAATCCAGCAATAGCCTTATACATGCGCCGTAACAGAAACCGATACTACCCAGTTACATAATTTATTTTAGTAGTGATATGACATATTACACATAACCAATCCAAATTTGTCTTTTTTGGCTGCTGTAAATAAGTTTCGAAATTTCATTTGACTTTTTGCAGCCCCGGTTCATTGCAATTGTCTGTTATCGAGCATAAATCACTACTGTCACTGTTAATACGTCACTATAAGTGAATTGACTAGCATTAAAGCGGTAGTCGTCTGCAACAGTCGGTACTTTCATTTCTAATAAATAACACGATTTTTTAAAGATGCATCCATTGTGTTTCACTAAATTTTATTTGGCTTTAATACATGCCAACATACGATAAGTGCTGATATCAGTTCGAATAATTTCACTCAACTTGCATATGTATTAAAGAAGACAAATATTTATGGATGATCAACTTCTTTACTAACAATAGCGACGTTTTGGGATGGGGATACTTAAGTTGGGATGGGGATCCCCATCCCAACTTAATTAACTTACCTCCCACTGGTATCCATGTTATCACTACCTGCTTGTTACAGCTTTCATCTTATTGTTATCTCATCTTGTTGTCTTTGTTATCCCATTATCATACCAAAAATGTTTCATGTATATAACCTCTGATTTTATCATCTCTCCCATATGCTTGATAACGGTATAAGGATCTATACCGAAACCTCGCTATTGTTAATAAAGAAGTTGATCATCCATAAATATTTGTCTTCTTCATCACACCAACTTCTAGAATGCCTCTCAAACAGTTTGCATATGTATTCCCAATTGTAAAACATATAATAATTACTAGTTTCCAATCAACATTATTATACTTGTGCAGAAACCGAAACTACACGTTCCATTTACATGCACAGTAGTTATAAGACCTATAAAACATTATCAACTTAAAGTTTTCTTTTAGTCTGTTGTAAATAAGTTTTCCAAATTACGGTTTGACGAATTGACCCTCGCCGCACGCGGTACATTGTCCGGTTTTCGATCAGAAATCAATACTTTTATCTTATATCGTCGGTATACTGAGTCAAAATGGCAATTTTAGGCAACATTCAGTACTTCTCCATAACATAATATCATTTATAATGTTTAGCACATTTGACCCCAAATAACACAATGGATGTACTTTCAACATGCTTCAACGTTATTGTCCGTAATGAAATGATATTTCTAATTCAAAATGAGCTATTAAACATAATGATATCGTCAGTGATTTACGATTAAAATTCTCCAGAGAAAATACCCCCAGAAAGTCTCACAATGACAAAATTAAATTGTTGTTCTGTTAATGTCCAAACTGTGCCGTTACGATCAACAGTTATATGGTAATGATATGTTATGGATATTGCAGTCGGTAACATTATCATACATTCATTCGCAACGTAAACAACATTTGAACATAAAAAAGGACCATAATCAAGGGCAGATTAATCAAATTCTGGGTCAAATACAAAACTTAAAAAAAAAATTCATTTAGCTTTATATGATTTTGTATTTGTATTTTGAACGCAAATACCGTGTCATCTCTGTTTATCTGCATTGAAGTTTGGCACATTCAAGTATAATGGGTTTGGATTCCTTCACTGTAGTACAATCGCTTGCCCATGATTGAAACGGAGATCTGCTAAAGTTTATATTGTAAATAACTAAAGTTGTTAAGACGTCTTGATGGCGTAAATAATGATTAGTGCCAACTCTTGCGTCAACAATTAAACACTACATTTTTAATTGTCAATTATGTATATATATTATATTTTTTTAATGATATTATAAGAATAAATTACTTTTCATCTTCATGTATTCATGAAGCCTCGCATATTGTTTGATAAACAAACGCATAATATATAAGAACTATTAAAATAATTATTAATTATTCCGACTAATGCAATCATTCAAAACGATCGACACGTGTCCAATACATCTAAATAGTCACAACCAATACTTATTACCCATATGGTTGAAAATAACCGAGTTGATATTTATTATTTGAGCACATGTATACAAATCGCGTTTGCTAAGTAACAAACCGAAGCTCGTGCACATTTGTGTACAACTCTCGCTCTCGCTCGGATAATACAAAACTTTTTCACACATCGTTTCGTAAAAGTCATATGACACACTTTCTCGGGTAATAATCTCTCTCTATATATATCAGATATATCTCGTCATTGGACTGCGATTACAGCATTTCATGACATAATATGTCCTGTTATCGCCTTAATCATTATTTTAATGGAAAATTATATTCAATTTATAAACACTTTGTGTGTATTAAACTGATAAAGTATCGGTTTAATGTTAATAACGTAACAATTAAAAAACAACATAATTTGAAAAAGGGTATATAACAAGAGAATTATCGTATGTATGTATGTAAGTATGTACATGTATGCATGTACGTACGTGATTAATTATGTTTTGCTGACAAGTTATAGGACTACTTCTATTAAAGCATCAATGCTCGGAAAAAAATAAAATGCTTTGCTGAATTCGATAACACTTCGAATTTCATAGAAAGTAAAGTAATGTCTCGAATTCTTCCAGACCCATGCACCAACTACAAGACAGTACCGCACCTGGACAAGCGAGACGGCGAGTATCAGATATCCCGGGGGGAGCGCTACCTGAGTGACCGGTTCCTTCAAACAGGCTGGTATGGGACACAAGACTCCAGGACCCTCCTAAGCTCACCCCCGGGCTTCCAACACTGTGGCTCTCTCTACCCCATCTGGAGGAAACGTAAGTCTCCGTATAATTTGTAATTTGTAATGATACGAGTTATGCTTAATATGTCTGCTTTTAGTACAAGGGTGTGTGTAATGTTTACATTAGATCTGAGTGAGCTGCAGAACTGTAGCGTGTTTAATGGAGCACGTTTTTTTCATATTATGTTTTATAAAATTTGCCATTTATTATTGAAGTTTATACAATATATGGTACGTTAATGAGTTAACATCTCATTATGAGACCCGATAAGCCGTATCCACAGAAGACGCATATCCGTATTAATATAATATCCGTAAAATAGCGTGACGTATAAAGCGACAGTGATGTAGAACTCTTCAGTTTGAGAGGTAAATGTGTAGGTATCATGCAAATTTGAGAGTTTAGACAGTAAGATGATTAACCATACCAATTTACCATATTTAAAACTCTAATCTGAGTGTTTAGGTATCGCTACATCAGTTAGATCACTTCGATATTTCGAGCGGCCATTTTTATGTGAAGACAATAAAATGGCTGCTCGATGGTTAAATGGACTCGCATGGCTGAACCGAACCATGTACATTCGTTTAGAACACTTTTTAATGATTTAAGAGTATTATTTAGCCATTGGTAACACTTATTTATATTTTTGTGAGAGCACTTTATTCCAGTAAAAATATCGTGCTACAGTGCCTTTATAAGGCGTCGTCTTGGTGTAAAAGAGTCTATTTTTTGCGAAGCAACTGTAGCTAGACCTGAATAGTGTGCCCTCATAATTGATTTTTTTCAAAACCTATGGATATGGAGTTGCTTCCGTAAAGTAGTCGCGATATCGCGATAAAACTATTTGATTGGCTGGGTCCCAGGTCACATCGCGCGGATTGTAACCCGAGGTAAGCGGGTGGAGCGGAGCGTATGCGTTTAACCCTAAAACAGGATGCATCCGATTGTGATTACAGATTTTCTTTATCTCTCTTGATCCCATTGGTCATTGTAAATAACAGTAATCCTTGAAGAGTCGCCCGGCAATTATTAATTTCAAGGTGTCGGCCCGGTAAAGCTTAAATTAAATTTTTAGTTAGTACCGGGATATAGATATAAGAAACTTCTCAAGGACAAGATGTGTCTGAACGTTTGTATTTGTAGGGCGAGATGTGCCAAAAGATGACATTTTTACCATGCAGTGCTTATGTTATTTTACTTTTTTTGTTGTTGATTTCATATTTATTGCAAAACAAGGTTGTAATAAAAGATTTATTTTCTAAATTTTATAATAAATCCGGTCCATGTATCTGCATGGGTACCTCTTTTGTTTAAATAGAGGGAACGTAGTACCGGTAAAACATCATTTTGTAATCACCGAACCTTGACAAGTACCGGGACTGCAAATTTATATTTGAACCTAGTTTTGTAATTTACGCTTTCCCGGCCATAACCAATTTCAAACACCGAATTGACCCGACGATTACTCCAGGTAGGCGACTACTGCGAATGTTGTAACAGAACATCTTGCCATGATCGCAGGGTCGCGAATTGAGCCTTTATGTCTCAAAGTATTTACAGAGGAGATCATCACAGATTTGTTTACATTGCCGATTGGCTAAATTTAACTTGGTAATAATTCGAGACAGACGGTTATTCAAGGATTGACGGTATATGCTTGTAATCTTCATGAGTTGTTTAACACCGCTTGAACAATATAGCAGCGATTGACTCCCTGTACATTTGTACTGTACGGTTAAAACGTGCATATCTGCATTTTAGCACGCCCGCCAAGAATATTAATCGCTGTTCATATAATTAAAAAGGATTTGACATCAATAAAATTATTGTCTTATACAGGAAGCAAGAAGGACCAGTCTATTATGTGTATTCAACACCCCAGGAAAGATTGCTACCGAAAGTTTACAATTGAGACGAAGATATGTGGAGCCAAGGAAATCTTCAAGTTGACTCGCTCGATGATTCACCGGAGTGCCTACTGCTTCGGTGAGAGATTTGTTTCACATTATTTAGTCAGTGTATCTTTTCAATTTAAACTCATTTCAAAGTGAGTGATAGAGCACAGGTGAAGTTGTAGCGCAAATATGTTGCGCAACAGAGATGAACGACCAGTTTTCCCTATGCGCGAACTCACTTCGTTCGTAACTGCTTAGCGCCGCTTGGACTCTGTCTAATTCATTAGCGCAACAGTGCTATATATTAAGGTGTATATTATCAATGTCGTTGCAATAAAGAGAAAATGGCAGACATTTTTGCTGATTATTTTGTGAAACTTGTGGGATGGTTGCTTCAAGTAATTTATTATGAGTAATTTCCTAGTTTTTTGTTTCAGGATGGGCACCTGATGACATACGTAAGAAAACCTATTTCTTATCACAGAACCAAATTTCAATTTATCAAAATACCTTTATCCTTAAAATGAGATATTCGTTCTCCAATTTCGTTTGTAACGCCCGTGTTCAATGTTTGTAACGCCTGTGTTCAATGTTTGTAACGCTTGTGTTCAATGTTTCTTGCGCCTGTGTTCAATGTTTCTAGCGCCTGTGTTCGGTGATTCTAGCGCCTTTGTTCAATGTTTCTATCGCCTGTGTTCAATGTTTCTAGCGCCTGTGTTCAATGTGAAGCCTACCGTTGATACTCGACTGGAACATTTGGACTTCGATCGTAGCGAGTTGAGCTTCCTGTGCCGCTTCACCCGGCATGTCGAGGATGTGTTCTACAGCACGAGTTGGTTGGTGGATGGGGACATGGTGCTGACACTGAGTGCTGAGCAGTGGGACGGGGGAGCGGTCATGGAGCACCACCGTCTCACCGAAAGGGAACTGAAAGCAGCAAACATAACAAAATATGGCATTCAGGTCCATCTCTTTTGATGTTTCGTGTGTATTATACCTTCCTTAACATTCGTTCACAATGTGGTTTTACAAGAAATGATATTGATTTCCTAAATAAATGCGATAACAGCTTTGAACAGCGGCCATAGATAATCCATTTTCCAAAATCAGAAACAAGTCTTTGCCTTTTAAAAGAAGTTGAGTAATGTAGTTTAGGCCCCTTAACAGAGAACTTCGGTCGCTGCACATCTTTTTTGCGACCAAGACAAAACAAACCATAAGAGTTGTCCTTTGTAACGTTACTACTGTAGAAAGGGGAGGCAAAAACAACCACGTAACCATGGTGACACGAGGATTGTCATGGTACATCCGTGGTATCGATGTTTACTGTTTTCTTAAATACTTCCTCGTTGTTCCAGATCGGGTGCTCTGTTAGAGCGAGTCACGGGGTGGGGAAGGCTTCACGAGCCCCGGTCTTGTCGGATTGGAAGTTCGTTGGATTTAAGGTACCACAAACATCCATAGTTCTGAAGGAGGGAGAGTCGGCAGATATAGCCCTGGAGATGTCGGCGCCGTTTGGGTGTGGCAATTTCATTGATGAAACAGACTGCCGGCTACTGGTGGAAGTCCAAACTATTGGTAATTAATAAATGTTCCTAAATGCAGAGCGTCTCTCGGACGATACAGTTACCACA
This sequence comes from Gibbula magus, assembly GCA_936450465.1. Lineage (NCBI taxonomy): Eukaryota > Metazoa > Mollusca > Gastropoda > Trochida > Trochidae > Gibbula > Gibbula magus. Next base: position 29,682,061 of record OW388295.1, on the reverse strand, counting down.
AATAAGTTGTGTATTTATGTGACCTCTTAAAGAGCCATCACGGATGTTGATGAAAATATCAAAATTTTTCCAAAAATCTATCTCTGTGAAATAAATACACTTAATTTTTCCCTAATTTTTCCAGCTTAAAATAAGCCGAGAAATTACATTAATTAGTAAAGGTGTTTTCCAGTCTAAATATATATCCAGTCTATTATTTTCAAGCGCAAAGCATTATGGTCTAGCTCACACACAGTAAACAAAGACACGAAAGAATAACAAAAAATATGAGCAATGAAAGAAATCGAAATATATAATTTTTTAGCGGTTATTTATTTACCATTTCATTTAATTATGTATTTGCTACAGATATTGGAATAATTGTTTTACCCAACTAGGTATTTTTCTTGAATTTTATAATTAATGAGAGTAAAAAATTGTCATAATTTGCTGGTCTTATCTAAATAAAAAGAACATTAAACAGGAAATAATTTGTATATTCTCAGGACATTTAGAAACATAGTTTGTAAAGCAATCGTCACATTCAGTAATGTGTGACAAGGGTACTTTGCAAGAGAGACACGTGCAGCACGTGCAGCACATGGGTTGTTATGGCGACTTGCGCTAGAGAAGAGCCTTCACGCTTCGGAAGCGCTAACTGTTTGTGTAGTACGTATTACGCAAAAAAGGGGACTCTGTTTATATACGTCAGATACCCGTAGCGCGCGTTTGTCGAAGTGATACTTCTTTTTTAAACCAAATTGCAATACATTGTCGTGATATGAATATTATTTAACATATGCCATGTTGTAGATAAAAGATTTCTCTGGCGATAGACGTAAAAAGTATATTTTCCAAAAAATTGAAACACTAACATCCGTGATTGCTCTTTAAATGCGATGTAGCACGTTTTTTTGCATATCATGTTTTGCCGTATATTATTAAGGTTTATACAATATTTTGCTACGCAAATGGGTAAAACAACTCATCACACTACCCGATGGTGGTGTAGAACTCTTCAGTGTGAGAGGTAGATTTGCAGACCTCACGCGACATTGAGAGTTCAAGCAGCTAGATGGTTGACCAGTCAATCTATGTACCACATTTAAAACTCTATCCTAAGTGTTAGGTATCGCTACATTAGTCAGACCACTTGAACTACCTTCGAACGGTCATTTTAATGTGAACATGGCCGCTCGATGGGAAATGGATCTCATGGCTTAACCGAACCATGTACATTTGTTTTGGAACTCATTGTATTGATTCTGGCGTATGATGTAGCCATTGGTAACACTTGTATTGATACGATTTGACAAGTATGTTGTGACTCATGTTTTCTGTATTGAAACCATACCGTATTGTCCCAACAGCAAACGAAATTCGGCTGAAAGTCTAACTAATAGGCGTACAATTATGTCAAACGTTCTGGTCTATGTTCCCAGAGAACCCAAATGACTGCGAGACGGCAGCACTGGTCAGTTCCTTCTGTGGTGTTGAAGTTTCGGCCGTGTCCTTGCAAGGACTGACCCCCTTGACCGTGTTTGGGCGAGTTGCTGACCGGTACGAAACCTCCAACAAGGTGGTCAGTCTCAAGTTGAAAACAACATCATTCCATGACGAACATACCATGTGGGCCAATAACGATATCGGCAATATTCAGGTAAGTCAAGAAGACTCGCGGTCAGAACTTTCACAAATCTACCTAATTTTTATGCGTGAGCATTTCTCTGGATTTTAAAGTTTTATACAAAAGACGTTTGTAAATATGTTCAACGTAAAGTGAAAGTAAACTTCTTCATAGTTCAAGTAATATATACATAAAAACAAAGGCTGAAAATGTTTTGGATTCCCGACTGGTTTCACACTATTCAGTGATCATCATGGGATCTTTATGACGTTGTCTTTCTATGACGTCATCATCAGTCAGATCACACTCATCCATGTGTAAACTCATAACTTGCATGACCGTTTATCATGATCTACATGTCATATGGATATTTTTTTTTGTCAGCTTAACATCCCACCCCACAGCGATGTTATACTGTATACTAATGTTGATGTACATATATAGTGAATCAACAGTTTGTAAGTAAAGCATGTACATGCACTATAAAAGGAAGAAGGATGATGTAAAGTGTGTTGTAGAGACGGAACAGAGTCTTCCTGCTCTAAGCTGTTAAAGCGGATGGTCACACAGGTCGAGTGGTATATACTTGACCGGAACGCCGGGAACAATTCATTTTGAGAGAAATTTTCAATTAACACTGAAAAAAATGTCAAGTGAGATGGAGTGAGCGATGAGTGTTCTCGAATTTTGACACTGAGAGGATTAAATTAACTTATTTTTTTATTTACCTCAAAGATGCATCCATTTTGTTTCATACTATTTTATTTGGCTTTAAAAACCTTCCAAACTACCATATGTGCTAATATCAATTTAAATAATTTCCCTCAACATGCATGCCTTTATTCTTAATCCCCAAATATATCACAATGTATAGCTCAGTTGACTCAAGGTTGACACGTGGTCCCGTGTATAGCTCAGTTGACTCAAGGTTGACACGTGGTCAAGTGTATGGCTCAGTTGACTCATGGTTGACACATATGCATGGTCCTGTGTATAGCTCAGTTGACTCCAGGTTGACACATGGTCACGTGTATGGCTCAGTTGACTCAATATGTTGACACGTGGTCCCGTGTATAGCTCAGTTGACTCAAGGTTGACACGTGGTCCTGTGTATGGCTCAGTTGCCTCATGGTTGACACATGGTCCTGTGTATAGCTCAGTTGACTCCAGGTTGACACATGGTCACGTGTATGGCTCAGTTGACTCAATATGTTGACACGTGGTCCCGTGTATAACTCAGTTGACTCAAGGTTGACACGTGGTCACGTGTATAGCTCAATTGACTCATGGTTGACACATGGTCCTGTGTATAGCTCATGTGACCCCGGGTTGACACTTGGCCATGTGTATATAGAGGATATTATATGAGTGTCATATTATGTTTGCGACACAAGTGTCTGAATATTAGTATTTCCCAAGCCAAAGCGAGGGATATACCGATATTCAGGCACGAGTGTCGTAAACATAGTATGGCATATATCTACACGATTGTAATTTTCCTCGTGAAATTAATGAAACGCTAAATTCCTCTTTCAACCCGCCGTCGCCGCATTTGAAACTCAGCGTCATAGACCAAGTGAGAGGCCATAGCATTGTTTATGACGTCTCGTCACCATGACGAAGTGATCTTTTGCCCAAAGGCATCGTACGTAAAAGATGAACCCCATATGATTGCCCTCGTAGGTTATAAAGTTCAGTTGACCCTGGCCATGGGTTGATACATGGTCCTGTCTATGGGTTGGTGTTTTGTGTAAAACTTTCAGTGTCACCATAGATTATATAAACATTTTTTCGAACACTTATAAATGATGAAGAATTGGGACGACATGTTCTCCTGTTTTCAGCGTGAACTGTTCTCAACGTTAATAAATACAATTATATAAAGGACATCATATAAATTTTGTTTGCAGTAGACTCTTTTCCCTCGCCTTTTCCTTGACCTGATGGCCAGGTATTCCGACTTCAAATACAATATTTATAGGCGTTCCATATTTATGTTGGATTTTGAGATCACCTAAGATGTTAAACTGTTTGCAGGTGCAGCTCCTCAAGGACTCGACTGTGGTTGAGGGTAAGAGCTGCTATGCCACGAATGATCCACACATGAAGACTTTTGATGGAAGGTATGATGTTTGTATTTATACACGGAAACGTGACGGAATCGTCTAACAGTGCTCATGTCAATTCCTCTCCCGACAAGTACATTATACCAAAAATAATGTGTGACGTTCACATAATATAAAAAGTTGCATACATTGTATAAACACAATGAAACAGATATTAATCAGCAAGCTCGACAGCACGAATTACAATATATGTTAATAACCCTTCATTCCTACAGAATAATTATGGCCTGAAGGACTTTAACCTACTTAAATTACATTCCACATATTGCTCTTTAAAGGGGCTGTAGCACGTTTTTTCGCTCAAATAAGTCGATGAAATGTACTTGAAAAATAATTTCTCCAACCGTAAAACATCCTTCTCTCTTCGGAAAATCAAGTTGAAAATGAGTGTACATGGCTCAGTAAAGCCATGGGGAGAGTTTTTGTCATTCGAAATAATAAAATGTGTTCACAATAATATGGCGGCCATGCCATTTTTTGCTTTATTTGCAAACTATCATTAGAAATAGGAAATTTGAAAAATAAATTTTGCAAAAGACGTGCTACTTTCCCTTTAAGATATTAAATTTCTAGTAAAAACAACTTGATGTGGCTTGCAACTGTTCATTATTGGACATAAATAACTCCAACAAATAAACTCATTATCCTAACAGTTGTTTCACAAGTATGCTGTAAGACAACATGGATATACATGTAATTTTAATGTTAAAGAATTTTTTTCCGGGATACTAACTGTTCATAGGTTTATTTTTATTTCTTTCAGAAAATATGAACATCAGTACGAGGGTGTATTTACAATGTACAAGCACTCTACGCTGCCTATTGAGGTAAGAAATATAATAAGTGCAGACTTGCCAAGACGACATTCTCGTTTCTAACGTGCAGTTACCTCTGCTGCAAAAACCAAAGAATTGCTCTTGTAATCTGTTTACTAGATATTTCTAATGATTGAACAATAATATGCCTCACTTCTGATAGTGTTTTGATGATAACAGGCTCTAGTGTTTGTCGACCAATGATTAGTCTGTCTTTTGTGATGGTTTGTATACGGCACCATGGGACATTGGGAGATAGTTTATCTTGAATTTTGCATTAATGTGCTAGTTGTTGAACTGCTTAACCAAAAGGTAATTTACCACCACCCGACACGCAATGTGTTCTCGCGGCAATCATTCAAACAATTTTCTGCTGACTGAAAGTTTGTTGTTGAAGACACCAACCTGTCGTCAGATCACGCAGGGGCGGATACAGCTTTTTGGGAAACAGGGGGTGCACTTTTCCAGGCCTTCAGTTGGGGGGGTCTTGATGCTTAGTGATAAATTGATCCGGAATATACGGTGTAAATGTACTATCTCTGTGGCAAAAAAAAGGGGGGGGGGGGGGGGGGGTGCACCACTGTTTTGAGGTTGGTGTCTGTTGCTCTATTTTTGCTGTAGTTTCTGGTAAATTTTGGGCATTGTTTCTGGAAGCCAGTGTTTGCCATGAATGTATTTACTATAGATATCTGTGGATTCTTGATAAGTTTTGATTTAATAGCTAATGTTTAATAGCCATAAGTTTTTCTCCTGTAGTGGGTATGATCAAATTGGAATGTAATCCTTTTTTCGCTGCATGTGTGGTCCCCGTTGTATTTTTATGAGCTGGAATCCAAAGAGTATTTATTTGGTTTGCACATGCTAAGTGTTGTATATGGATTGCGTTTAAAGTACCCATTAAATCCGGGCGCTTATTAACAATGTTATATGTGATGTCTTCAATGACACACAGTGCATCTGATATGACTGATGTTTTCTTATTTGAGGATGCCAGAGATTTGTCCATTGCAACAGTTATTGCTAACAGTTTAGTTATTGCTAACAGTTTTGCAGAATATATCCCTTGCCCTTTCTTGAGTTTGTATGAGTGTGTATTTTGATTAAGATTTTCTGAGTAAATGCCAATACCAGTTACGTTTTGTTTATTAATTGCAGCATCCGAGAATATGGAAATAACATGTTTGTGATTTTTTAGATATTCCTCAATTTCTTCTTTGCGTTCTAGTTCAGTTATGGTTTGAATAATATATTTAAAAAAAAGGTATCGCTCGAAGAGTATATATATATATATATATATATATATATATATATATATATATATATATATATATATATATACATATATATATATGACTTCATAGGGGGGGACATCACAACCAATGTAGTGTTGTCACTTCACGGAGCCTTGACGTCGTAGTCACTGTGGTACTAGCCTATTAGAAGATAGTGTGGACGCATAGTGAAAATTTGAAAGTGACATATGGAAATGCCATTTTCAAAACAACATGCTCCTGTGTTACCCAGGTACAACTGCAGACCGCCTACTGTGGCTACGGGAGGTACAACGCCTGGTGTAACTGTGGAGTTGCTGTAAGAGCGGGCCGGACGGTGTTCGAGTTCAACAGGTGCGCTGGACAGTCGGACATCTGGACACTAGAATACACGCTGTGCGAGGATGGAGGCGACGTTCTGCAGGTCAAGAGGAAGGGAAGCAACTATGAGGTGATGTATTTACCTACTCTCATATATGTAACTGAAAGGCTGTAATATTACTAGGGTTATTCTCTTTAACTCCGAAGGAGGATGAAAACATTAGAAAGCTCAAGTGCCATAAGATGACAAGGTATTGTGTTTTCCTAACTTTTATCACTGCGGCTAATGTTATTGTGGGGACAAAAACCGCAACGCCATGTCGATATTGCAGTGAATTGGAATATACCATTGCAGGCAATTATTACTACATGCACAGGGTGATATCAAAACGTTCTAATCATCACAATACTTAGTCTTATTTTGCTTCTTGTAATTCTGCCTTCTGTGCATAGTCACCAGCCTTGGTTACACATTTTCCCCCGCCGTTTTTATGGACCTTGCACACTTTAACACCTTCACAGCAAAAATGAGCTGGTTTCCAGAACCTGAAACTAACAGGATACCCAATGGAAACGTGTATTTCCAGTTGGTATCCAGATAGTTTTTAACAGTTTCCACGTGGTTTCCAGCAACACTGAAACTGAATTTTGCACCAGTATCCGGATGGAATACAGTGCGAATAATTACCCACTCCTCCAAGTGGTATCATCTGATTTCCATGAATAACTTTCTTGGTGGTTTCAACTCAGTTTCAATGTGATAGTTTCCACTTGGTTTCCTCTTGGTTTCCATATTTCTAAGTTTACACTTGGTTTCAACTTGGTTTCCATGTTCAGGTTTACTATAGGTTTCAGTCTGGTTTCCATGTTTAGGTTTATTGTAGGTTTCAGTCAAGTTTCCATGTTTAGGTTTACTTTAGGTTTCAACCTAGTTTCCATGTATAGGTTTTCTGTTGGTTTCAGTGTGGTTTTAGTATAATGGTTTTCTGTAGGTTTCAGTGTGGTTTCAGTGTAATGGTTTACTGTAGGTTTCAGTGTGGTTTCAGTGTAATGGTTTACTGTAGGTTTCAACCTGGTGTCCATGGTTGATATTTGCATGTTGTGCTAAACACGAATATCATGGAATGCGCACTATACCTGTACCTGCATGGTTGTAGAGACATCATGAAGTTTGGCCTTCTAGTGAATGACAACTGTTGTTTGCATTGATGTTCACTACCCACCAGACATGATTTTGATCTTCTTGCCATTTCTCCATTGAGTCACAGATTATCATGACAACTGAAGTCGTCCACTGGACAAATTTGGCGGCAATTGGGTGAATGGCGAAACAAATTTGTTCAGTCAGAAGGGTCGGGCCGTGGCTAGCTTTAATTACCTCCATATATGCGACTCCCTCATTAGAGCAGTCATGATCTATATATAGGCGTTACTACTGGAGAGCATGTATTTGACTTCCATCTATTTGAGTAAAATTAAGGTTGCTCACTGAAATGTATGCTTTGGCATATATATTGTTATTGCTTATTTGTTAAATAGTAGTCCAATATATATAATATATAACAATACATAATTTATCTATTAAATTCGGTAGGCAGTAGGCATACGCAACAACACAATGACATCTTTCATTAAATAGTCCTTGACCTTATAATTATTTTTTTTTATTCTTTCACCCGTGTATAATACATAATTCATTTCATTTCTTATCCAGCTTGTCCATTCATTGTGCTAGATAGATTCATGTTGGTTTCCATTAATGGAATCTATGAATGCCAATTACAGGAATGGAAACCATCATGAAACTACACTTGACAGTTTTATGTTGGTTTCCATTTAATGGAATCTTTGAATACACATTTCAGGAATGATAACCATCATGAAACTACACTTGACAGTTTCATGTTGGTTTCCATTTAATGGAATCTTTGAATGCAAATTTCCAGGAATGGAAACCAACATGAAACTCAAAATTATAGTTTCATGTTGGTTTCAATTTCATGGTATCTTTGAATACAAATTTCCAGGAATGGAAACCAACATGAAACTTCACTTGATAGTTTCATGTTGGTTTCCATTGCATGGGAACATTGATTGCAATTTCCAGGAATGGAAACCAACAGGAAATACATAATCAGAGTTTCCTGTTCGTTTCCATTATGGAAATACTAAACATTATAGAATCCAAAATGGATTCTAGTTGGAAACTAGTTTACCTAGTTTCAGCGGATGGATACCAAGTGGATACCCCTATTACCCAGTTTACAGTTGGTTTCAAGATTTCAAGATTCTAAGTCATTTTTGCTGTGCTTCCACGCGTGAAAATATCAATTTCTGATTCACTCGATGAGATAGATATACATGGTATTCAAAGGGAAATGTCAAATGTCTTCTAAATATCAATCACTCGACCATTTTACCATCTTGACTCGGATGGGTCTACCTTCTACCCTGACTTGACTTGAATTTCCACGACTGTCAGGATTAAGATGGCCGTAGCGTTTGTTACAAACCATATTGTATTCTATTATAGATCTCTAACAATATAGTATGGTTATTCTCGATACTAGTATATGTAATTGAGTTATATATGACATCTTTGTTTTTCCCTGCTTGTTTCAAATGGGCTGTTCATTGAAGCAATGTTTAATCGCCAAACTCAGCTGATGTTGTTCGTCTTATATCTTACACACTGTTGTAATTTAACCACATTTTGAAACTGAGCTGATATTTCATTCTGGAGTATGTTGCGCTGCGTAACTGGCGACTGGCTTAATCATAGACTCCGGTCACAAAGTTAAATATCACTATTGCAGCCATATTGGATTTGCGCATGGGGGCTGCCATGGGACTTGGACGTGACCGGAGTCTATGATTAAGCCAGTCACCAGTTACGCAGCGCAACAGACTCCGGGAACCAGAATGAGCTGATATTTGTCTTCTGTTGTAATGTAACCACATTTCACACTCCCACTCCCAGGTGTACCTTCCTACAGGAGGGAAGGTCAACGTGAACGTGTACAGAATCTTCCTGAACGTCTACATCTACCCCTCAGTGCAAGATGTGGGCACCAGTCTGGGTCTGTGCGGCAGACTCTCCCAGGACGGCGCCTGTAACGATGACTTCATCATGCGAGACGGCAGCTACTCCACTGACCCTACAGCCAGGAGCAACTGCAGGAAGGGCTACAGAGTCTGGCAGAATCTTCTCATAAAGTTCTCACACTCCTGGAGGCGGGTGTCGCTTTTTGATGTTCAGATTAAATACATTTAAATTTAAGATTTATGGTAATGCTTTCACGTGAAGCAAAGTATTAACAGAGAGAAATGACAGTTTAGTGAAGGAATCGGGTGAGTATTTAAGTGTAATTTCTGACTGTCATCGAGATTTAGTACAACCTTTCCGTCATTCGCCGAACCTTATTAACAACAGATTTCACTTCGTAGTGCCATTTGCATTCTTCAAATGGCTATAATTACATACTTGACATCCTCGATAATCCAGCGCTATTGTTCCGATAAATCTACACACAAGCGCTGGAAAACAGTAAGGGTATTTATCCTTAACCTAGTTACCTCCCTTCGCAATGACTCAGCGAAACGCTTGCTTTCTAACAACCAATGAGATCACTTGAAATCAAGGGTGAACTAACAAGCACTCTCGTGTCAGGATCTTGGCTTTCGCAGATGATTGGGAACGCCTGGTAGCACAGGGATTTTAATCATTTACCTCCACCCGTTTTGATGGACATAAATATACCCTTCTTCTCGTACATACTTCTTAAAACTTTCTTTTGAGTTTCTGTCAGGTTTTCTACGCTGAATTTGTTACAAACTTTATCGTAATCGAGTGAGTCGGCCGCCGCCATGATTGTTTCTATAAACAACGGTAGTGAGGCGTTTTGATTGGTCGAGTTGTTTACGCAGATAGTGTCTGCGTTTCGTTTCTGATTGGATAGCATGGACCCAAGAGGAGGTAACAAGGTTAGGTATAAATACCCTTACTGTTTTCCAGCGCTTGTGTGTAGATTTATCGGAACAATAGCGCTGGATTATCGAGGATGCATACTTGACTCATCTTACGGATTATTGATGTATAATGTATTTTCATTCCATCGGTATGTAGTTCCAAGGGATATGGTCGGTTCACTCATCTGTCTGTCCGTTAACATTTCATTTCCTGGGCAGAACTAAAAATCCGTTATTAATTTATTTTGGAAATTTTGCACTGCAATATCTAATAAGGGGCTAGCTTCTTTGTGGGAGTAGAATTCAATCTTTCTTTTTATGTATATATACCGCCCACGATACGTCATCTTCTGACGAATTTTGTTACTGATTGACAACATATTTAAATTAGCAACACTATGTAAAAGACGATACCTTACCCATTCAGTTATCAAACCTTCAAGAGTTGTCATTTTGTGTTATGCCGGTTCAGATGCACACGGGATGTGTCAATGGATATCGACAATTTTCAATATTCGTATGATGTTTTTGGTTGGGTTCAAGTTCTCGTTAAATGTTGCAGAGTGCATGATGACGACAGCCTATTTGATCTGAGTAAGCACGACAGACTGACCTCATGGCCGAAACAAAATACCTTCTGCACATGTCCGGAAAAGGGCGATATTTCACAGGAAGTGACGTGTACTGCTGGAGAGGCTCATTCAACGTGTAAAAAGCTGGGTGGTTTTACCGATGTTCCACCCACGAAATGCAGCATCAAGAACAGAAGGAAAAGGAGATCGGCAAGAAGTGTGCCAATCCCTAGAGTACGAAGGGTTAGTAAGATTAGATTGTACATGGAATATACACATCGTCCAGAAATATTCTGGCAATTGATATGACTTCTTTTAGATTGTCAGAAAAACATTCTTATGATTCAAGGAAGCACCGAATACTTGGTCAAATGGTTGGACAGAGGACCTTGCTAGAGCTCATTGCCAAGGAGTCTTCCAAGGATCCAAATCTGTTCAAGTTTGCAGCGATGTTGAAGGGGTTGAAACTACCGACAGTGCCGAGAACTGTCTTCTGGATATTCAGGTATATATTACATGACTGACTGTGAATCTATCGAAACAACCATCCATGCTGTCAAGTGACAAGTGAAAAAACAGTGTTGACATATTGGCATGTTCATGGCGTCCTGTTGTTGGCTACAGGTTCTTTTTTCACATCTTACATGCACCTTTTTGGGCACTGGATTAGAAAATGACATACGTACTTCAGTTATTTGTCCTTTTGTTGTGATTACTCAAGCTGTCATATGCATAAAATCATACTAACAGAAACAACTCTCGCCCCTCAGTGAGATAGCCCTGCCAAACTGAACATGCTTGGTCGAACTTTTTTCAGGGTAATGTTCACTGTTTTTCAATTTTAACATTGTAGTATTATGCTGCTTTTTACAATGGTTCCGGCAAGCATGAATAGCTAGGATATGAAATGAAAGCGGAATCAATTGGGAATTACTTTTGCTTTAGTTTTCCCGTTATGTCATCACTAATTCATTATGTGACATTAATTTATTTATGCCCGCATTTAGAGAAAACACCAGCTTTAGTTAAAGAAAATAATACTGAATAGTAATTTAGTAAAAGAGTTTATCGTGGTATTTCTTTTAATGTGGTCAATTTCGTGCATTCGGGATAACAGTATATACTCAGCCCGCAAAGGTGCGCAAAATACAATTTTTAATTTACTTCTGCAGGATGTTAACCATCCGAAATACACTCGCGCCTCTGTTTATTTGTCAGACAGGACACATATCTATATGTACAGCTGCTTGTCCAAATGTTGTTTCATTCTACACGATGTCCTTTTTATAAGAAAAACATAGTCCTTTCGTATAGGAAAAATTATGCCTTGTATATATAAAATAGTGTGGGGATAGATCCGCATATTAAAAAAATATATATATGAATGAATGAGGGTTTACACGTAAGTTTTGAAATTACAAATTGTCTCACTATGTATTTGCAGTTGACAAGTACGGTCGATTTTAGCGAGTTTTCCGTAGATACAGTGAGAAGCAAGTGTCTGCACGAGGTGGCGGTGAATCCCGTACTGCAGAAGGCACAGCCGTCTCGCACCAACATGTCCGTCTTCGATGTCGTCATAGCAGAAGCGTGCCCCAACGACTGCAGCGGACAAGGGGAGTGCAGCGGAGGTAAATAATACTGATAATAATAGAGTATATTTATAATGCGCACATATCCATGTAAAATGCATGCTCAAGGCGCTACACAATTATTACCCTGAAGGAATCGTACTTTCGGTACCGCCAATGAAGCGCTCCGCCGAATGTATAGGTCCATACATTCCCACGTCCAGGTACCCATTTGTACAGCTGGGTGAACTGAGTGCAATGTGGATGAAGTGCCTTGCCCAAGGACACAACACAGTATAAGACCAAGGTCACAAATGTTTGGTGTCTCCACCGGGATTCAACCAGGGCCGTTGGCGTGAGAGGCAAGCATGCTAACCACTACACCACTGTGGTAAAGAAACAGAACTTCTACCTTCAGACATTTTTCTTTAATTCTCGATTGACTTTATTTCCGCGTTCATTCCTTTCTAACGGACTGTTAATGAAATCGCGTCCTTCTTTAATTGTCCCCTTTACTTAGAACATCTCACTGATGTCCATGCAGTACGTAACTATGTTTCAGTGATAAGATATTAATTGGAGAGTACGAGTGGGTATTTTTTAACAGAAGGTATATTCATGTTTATTATTTCTAATAATACATGGTTAGACAGCAATCCCTTCACACATTCTATTTAACGCGTTTTCCCATGAACTGTTGCAACTTTTATCGTCAAAGTTGATGGAAGTCTACATGGCAACATTGGTTCATAACGCGAACACTTTGATTCCCCTGACAACATTTTCAAGGCGCTCGTCAAATAGTCAAACTTAAATACATATTTGGGTTGTAAATGTAAATCGTACATGTATTAAGGATGTTTCTCGATTTCCATTGGAAACAAATGGTTGTAATAAATTCGGCAATTTGGGGATGAATAATATTTTGCAACTTATTTGAACTGAAATCGGCACATATGGTATACGTACTTTGACACGTATTAAAGTCAAATACAATGATCATATAATCATTGGATGCACTTTAACGCAATTTCCCACTAAACATTTAAAGAAATGTTTTACCAAACATACACACGCAGTCAAATGTACATTTTCAAAGAATGACATTGCAGCATTAGCAATATTTAATATTCCCTTTTTTGGTCAAACTAAATTATTTCTTATAGTCATTTGTTAAAAATTATCCAAACTAGCAAACCTTCTTTAAATGAGATCATGGTATCACATTCACTTAGAATACCAAAATGTTTGTTTACGGATAAACTTTGTTAGCGGACAATGTAAAGAGGAAACAAACCCGTTGTTGACACTCTATGAGTAACATCATTACAGGAACATGTACATGTGAAGCTGACTATGGCGGGGTGGACTGTTCCGTCGATCTGTCTGCAGCTCCCGTCCTCACTGAGATTGAAAACGACGGCCATTGTGATATGTCACGTGATGAATGTCACATGATATCCATATATGGAGAGACGTTTACCGATTCGAGATCGTCATGTTCCGTTGAAGAATTTAAGGTTTTCCTTTTTTTTACGTTTAAATTCTAAGGATGTTGAAATTCTGTGTGCGTTTCGTCTTTATTCCTACATTGACTGATTAATACAAATAAGTGCCCATTTTATATGTCCATGCATGAGCATGCTCAAAGAGCACAATTAAATGAGTTTGTATTAATACCCTGAAAGGGTGGACTGAGTGCAATGTGGATGAAGTGCCTTGCGCAGGGACACAACACAGTATAAGACTCAGGTCACAAAGTTATGGTGTCTCCAGCATATTGTAGTTATGGATTGCGTGATATGAGTGTTTTGCTTAACATCATGCATTCCCTCCCATATGTTACTCAAGTTATATCTTCCCACATATATACACTTTGTTATAGGAAATGATAAAATTAACCAAACTGAACTTACAAGATTATAATCTTACTTTTCCCGGTATCGGAAGAAAGTGAAAGAATGTATTTAAGTCATTGTGTGTGTAATTAAATAACTTAGCCAATCTCATTAAAATCAGATCGATCGTAACACTCATACCCAGCTGAGTTCCTGATCTGAATAATGCTCGGCATGGGCCATGTCACGTGATCTTGTCTCTGACTTTCACCTCCCTTAAATGCAATCAACCACACCCCCGCTCAGTTTAAAATCGGTCCGAAGAATTCCTGGTCTCTCATCTGGATGGCTACAGTACTAGTCATAGGAGATAAGTCATAGGTCATAAGTCATAAGTCATACCACCCAACGAGCAGTACTCATAGCAAATACCGGTCCCACGTGGTGTCACGATGAACACGTGAAACGTTCGATCTGATTTAAATGAGATTGGAAAGTGGTCGAGTTTCCACTCTTGAAGTTTGCGTAAAGTAATATTTGACGAATGATTCATTCTTCTATAAAGTACTTCAAATTGGGATAAGCTAGTTCAGCTTTTATCGAAAATATGCAAGCTAATGATTTGGCGATTACTTTATATGTATATATACACACCGCTAAGTATGTTATATATTATATATGGTTATAATTTTCTTAAAAGAACAATCTAAACTAGCGGCTAAAAGAAAAGAGACCGACAAAATGCAAGATAGTTTAATCCACAAATGATAACTACGACTAAAGATAGTTATATGTTGTGTTGATTTTTCAAACATTATCTTATTATTTTTATGAAAAACACGCATTTAAAAGAAATCCTATGCGATATGTGAGAATGAAATTGATTTTTAGTTATTGTATTTTTATGCATATGCATATATACAGTAACGATGCGTCAACGAATTAAAGTTCAATAAGGCGCATTATGTCGACAACATATTTTATTAGCATTATTTTATAAATTTAAACTTATATATAAACCACTTTGTCCAAATATCCTAAATCATTACATCATGAAAATTTCAATAGTTTTTAGTATTTATTTAAAAAATTTTTTGAGTCATACATGATTTGTTGGAACTTATTGTAATCATATAATATGTATATGTATATGTATATGTATATATATATATATATATATATATATATATATATATATATATATATATATATATATATATGTATATGTATATGTATATGTTTATGTATATGCATATGTACATGATACCAGGAGTTTCCTTTGAATTCATATACTTTACTAAATAAACAAGTAGAGTATAGCTATCTCTCGACCATTGTGTTTAACATACTGTCCAATTCACCATCATCTGTTTATACAGGTAACGAGGACAGGTGTGGAACCTCGAGGATCTGTCAAATCACAGGCACATGTCCTTAGCATCAGCCAGATCAAGTGTAAATTCGCTCCGGCGATAAACAATATCGGAAGTGACGAAACAGATTATGTGCGGGCCTACCGGATATCAGTATCCAACAATGGCGCAAACTTCAGCGACAACCTCGGATTGATGGTGTACGACAGCAGCTGCTTCACGGGCTATATCAACGGAACCGATTTCTCCTGGACCAAAGATGTACGTACCATTTGATTAGCATAGATTCTATCTAAGTTACTCTAACATTTTTGTATTTTTTTGAAAGAAAACATAACAACTTCTTTGTTGCGAATATACACGACGTTTTGGAGTGATTTCTCATTTCTATTTCTTCATCGGGTTGGTTGTTTTAAGGATAACAACTTCATTCTTGTCAAAAATAGGAATTTATTTGTCGGTTTAATTTAAGTATATATATACATGTACTTCTCATAAACATGAAGTTGATTCAGAAGTCCTTTGATTACGGGTTTTACTATTTACTATCGAAGAGATCCACATCTTGAATATCTATGAAATTTCGCCGATTTTGAACTTGCATTTTACGGATTTCGCATTTTAAAGAAAGGGCTTCATATATAATTCACATGTCATCATTCGTGGTCTAGTGGTAGAGCCTTGGGCTATAAAGCGAAGGGTTGCGGGTTCGAATCCCTCATTGTCTGCTGTTAAAATTTTAAACTTGGCAATTTTGTGGATTGATTATCTTACTAAATGAGACTTAGACTTTATTGGGTTCAAAGAATTGTACTTGGAGGGGCTACTGGATAATACCCTCTTGGAAGGTTATAATTCTGCGCCCGAGGGTCTTCCCGTAGGGAAAGGTCTGTCGTTGCTAGAACGTCCGAGGATGAGGGTGTTATCTATTTTATATACCGAAAAAAAGACTAATGTGTGGGTGAAATTGTCTAAATTTTTAACTGCAGTAGGCCCACAGGTGATCCAAGTTAAATAAAGCGCACATAAAATATCATCGAAGTTCTCGGACAGCAAAGTAGCTATAGAGACCAACAATCAATCCTTCCTAGTCACCAATCCCCTCTGGTCTAGTGGTAAGGTCTTGGGCTACAAAGGTTGTGGGTTCGATTCCCACATTGTCTACTTTGAAAATTTTAAACTTGGCGATTTCGCATTTTAAAGAAAGGGCTTCATATATAATTCACATGTCATCATTCGTGGTCTAGTGGTAGAGCCTTGGGCTATAAAGCGAAGGGTTGCGGGTTCGAATCCCTCATTGTCTGCTGTTAAAATTTTAAACTTGGCAGTTTTGTGGATTGATTATCTTACTAAATGAGACTTAGACTTTATTGGGTTCAAAGAATTGTACTTGGAGGGGCTACTGGATAATACCCTCTTGGAAGGTTATAATTCTGCGCCCGAGGGTCTTCCCGTAGGGAAAGGTCTGTCGTTGCTAGAACGTCTGAGGATGAGGGTGTTATCTATTTTATATACCGAAAAAAAGACTAATGTGTGGGTGAAATTGTCTAAATTTTTAACTGCAGTAGGCCTACAGGTGATCCAAGTTAAATAAAGCGCACATAAAATATCATCGAAGTTCTCGGACAGCAAAGTAGCTATAGAGACCAACAATCAATCCTTCCTAGTCACCAATCCCCTCTGGTCTAGTGGTAAGGTCTTGGGCTACAAAGGTTGTGGGTTCGATTCCCACATTGTCTACTTTGAAAATTTTAAACTTGGCGATTTCGCATTTTAAAGAAAGGGCTTCATATATAATTCACATGTCATCATTCGTGGTCTAGTGGTAGAGCCTTGGGCTATAAAGCGAAGGGCTGCGGGTTCGAATCCCTCATTGTCTGCTGTTAAAATTTTAAACTTGGCAATTTTGTGGATTGATTATCTTACTCAATGGGACTTAGAATTTATTAAGTGTAAGGAATCCTACTTAAAGGGCCCTCTACTGTATAATGCCCTGCTGGAAGGGTATTATACTATACAAGGCCCTCCCAGCTGGGTAATATCCTGTGTAAGACCCTCTCGATAGGATTCGCAAGGCCCTGCTCTCTTTCTCAGGGATGTTCTCCCGAAAAAAAAGGAAGTGTTCAAATAGTGTTAAATGGGCGTTAAGGTATGTACAAAATAGATAACACCCTCATCCTCGGGCGTTCTAGCAAAGAGAGGCCTTTGCCTACGGGAAGACCCTCGTTATCCATTAATTATAGAAACCTGTCAGGAATTTTGTCTGTTGTTTCAGAGGTATCGTGTTTTCTCGCTTTAACCCACTTATAAGGTTTATACTGTTTTAGAATAACCCCATATGAGGTTTGACATTCCAAACTAAGATCAAGGAGGAGGTTTTACTATTGAAAGTAATACCTTAAATAATACTTATAATTATTTGTCAGACCAACGACCATTACAACTCTCTTCACAACAATTATTGTCGAAATGTGAACATAGATAAAGTGTAGATGGCGGAAATCGAACTTGAAACCCTTTGCTCTTTAATCGCTCTACCAATTCGAAGCATTATCTCTGAATAGTGTTTATCCTTCACATAACCTGTACTTAGAAAATAGCCGTTTTGTTTAAAATAGAAACATCACACTTTATTGATTCGTTATATAATTAGACTTCTGTAACTACATACGTATTTCCGACAATCACTAACATACATAGACATGTGTATAGCACCGATATCAAGTTCCGTTGCTCAAAGAGTTTTCATTTCCCTCCACCATTGGATGCTGCTATTTATGATTCGCTATTTCAATCGCAACTCCCTTTGTTGTGTGCCTTTTGCAGCCACTAGGCGCATCAAGAAACATGTTCATGGGGACATCCCTACGAGGTTCCCATTCTTATCTGGGTGGACAACGACCAAATGTCACAGTATTTGTTCCATATGTACTTCTCTTTGCTGCGACTGCAACTACACATGTAGGTGTTTGCATATATTTATTGCCAGCATCTAGTCGGTTACCAACTAATTCGTGGTTCTGTCAAAGTGCATCGGGTTACTGGACACAAGGGGTTGTGACATCACTGAAAGAGTCTGCACATAAAGTTGCCTCAAGGTTTCAATACCCGACCACGCGTGGACAATCTGTTGTAACTGTATTTACTCATCACCAATGTTTGTTTCTGTATGCACTAGGAATCGTACTGTGTGTACAGAGAACTGTGTGTGGCGAACAGTACGAGCAGACCGGACGATATGTGTAAACTGTGTCACGTGTCCATGGCAACCCCATCGTGGCGAAACAGTACAGGTAATGAAATAAACCATAGATTTACTTACAGAGTGAATTTTTTTCGAATATCTAACCAAGCTTCTACTCTTTGAACATGCAAATTCTGCCAAAGTGTTCTGATAGGGTAGTTTACTGTGTTGCTCTGATATCATAACGTCAAGATGATATTACTATCTACGGTGTATCATTTAACTCCAGGAGAAGGATGTGTGCCAACAGTGGCTCCTACTATTGCAACATCACCACCAGCTACAGATGGAGATACAACAGTAACACCACCAGATACTCGCAGAATCTCAGGTAGGTCAAATCAATTTATCCGTATGATAATTTTGTTAAACTCTTCTTTGATAAAAAATGTTGCCTTTCTTATAAATCAACACAAGTTTAATCTATTCAAGTGTTGCACGTTGTAATTCTTGCTTTTTGTATTTGGCTATGAAACTTCATTTGTAGTATATGATATTAAATTTGAACACATATGATACATACTCATCTTAAAAAACGGACTGTTGTGACTTTTATCTAAGTCAACTGTGAATTTAACATTTGTTATAAGCCCCCAACGACTAATAAGGCTTTGGTTAATTTAGATGCTGAAACTGCTACAAACAAAGCTGTCACCACTGTGTCATTGCACCAAAACGACGAAGTTACTGCAACAGACATCTCATCTGCATCGTCACATGTCACTGAAGGAAACATAGAACCAACTTCGGTCATGGAGGCGACTGCAGCGAACCCTAGTGTTACATCCATGCACATTCGCACTGAATCAGTGAAGGTCAAGTCTTCGGCAACTTCACACCACATGACGTCACAAGAACCAGACATTTTTGCAACGTCAACGGTGACCTTTCAATCACGATCGTCAACATTGATACCACATTTGATGTCTTCGCAGGAACCACACATTTCAACGTCTGTCAGAGAAGCTTCGTCTACACCAGAGACGACCGTGGTGACATCTATTTCTGAACCAAAGGTTTCATCAGTTGTGGAACATATTTTATCGGCATCTTCATCACAAGGCATTGTAGCTTCTGTTGAGGACGAGTGTTCCACGGTTTCAGGACAAATATCACCTGCATCATCAACTCCCGTAATTATGGCTTCTAAGACAGAACACATACTGCCTTCTGAACATGCTGTCATTCAGGGATCCGTTAGTAAAACACCTGACGTCGCCTCTTCAGACCCGATCGTTCCTAAACAGCTGAAGTCATCTTCACCTGAAACCTCTTTTCTCGAAAAGGACATTGCAACACCGGTAAATGTATCACCATCATCATCAACAACGTGGAACCGGAAAACTGTAGGATCTCCTGAACATGTTACAGGTGTCTCAACAAGATCGTCGTCTTCAGGTTCGATCGTTCCTATACAGCTGAAGTCATCTTCACCTGAAACCTCTATCGAAATGGACATTTCATCTCTGGTAAATTTCTCCCCATCAGCGTCAACAACGTGGAACCGGATGACTTCGTTAGGATCAGGAGCTTCTGAGCAGGTGACCATTGCGTCAATAAGCTCGTCGGCTACCATAACGGATTTGATAACACCTCCTGTCAACACTGAATATAATGATACACTATCCACCAAATCTAAAGTACTTACTACAACTCCGAAACTATCAGGGAACGCTATCTCATCACAGGCAGATCACACCTCTCCGGGGGGAACTCCATCAATCCATTCGACCAACAGCCACATACCTTCCGAGGGCACGGACGAGTCAACTGAGACAAACTGGCGGGAGGAAAGTTTGCATACGAATGCCATAAACCACACAACAGAGGGTACAGAACGGGACACTGGGTGGAATTCCCTTGACGATCCTATTAACCAGACAACTGTAGCTCCAGAACGGAACACGGAGTGGACTTCCTCTGACAATGGTATAAACCAGACTACTGGATCTACAGAACGGGACAAAGATTGGAATTCTCCTGACAAAGGGACGGAGCTCGGGACACTGCTGGCTATTGTTGCCGCTGCTGTCACCTTTGCTTTTCTGGCTGTAGCCATATTGATCTTTGTCCGGTCCCGTCGGAGACAGGCGCAGGTAAGTAATATAGTTTGAGTTTACACTTGTACTTCATGCCTGTGATGAATTATTTTAATTATAGGTATTGAAATACATGTAAAGTAACAGGTAAGCCTGATTTGTATATCAGATTTTATTTGAACTAATTTAAACAAGGAAATTTATTATATGACGTCGTGGATTTATATATCCAATACAAACTGAGGTAATCTAAATGCTTATATAGATTTGTTAGATAGCTAAACTATTGTAAGTTTTGGAAATGTACTGAATGTATATTAACTAGAGTTGCAGATAATTTTAAAATTGGGATGGCTTTTGAGAATTCTAATGAACTAGCTCAAGGCAAGTGAGTTTTATATTTCGATTCCGTTCTCTTTCAGATGATGCTGTAAAAATGGATCGTCACCAGTTTAAGGACTACTGTTTACCTCCAGTCTTTTTGTCTCCTCCATATCAGTCTGAGTTATTGCATGTTATCTATACACACTTGTCATGATATATCTTGTAATTTTTCATTTACAATATGGGTATAACTGCTGTTTTATGTTGTTTCATGACGTTTTGAGATGTAATCAACAATAAGATTACATGTATATATGCACTCATTCCTTCAAATTATTTTCTGAGTCAAAGGAATTATTGTTGTTTAATGAGGACATTGAGAGTTGAAAGCCTGTTGAATCGTTGATACTAGTTTTGAATGCACTAACACACTTTTCAAAAACAGTGTATTGATTGGAAGAGTTTTCAGCTTCAAGGTCGGTTTGCACAGTTTCCGGAAACCATGCCTATTGCAAGCAATGCTTTCAAGTCTCCGGATACCATGCATATCGTAAGCAATGCTTTCAAGTCTCCGGATACCATGCCTATTATAAGCAATGATTTCAAGTCTCCGGATACCATGCCTATTATAAGCAATGCTTTCAAGTCTCCGGATACCATGCATATTATAAGCAATGATTTCAAGTCTCCGGATACCATGCCTATTATAAGCAATGATTTCAAGTCTCCGGATACCATGCCTATTATAAGCAATGCTTTCAAGTCTCCGGATACCATGCCTATTATAAGCAATGATTTCAAGTCTCCGGATACCATGCCTATTATAAGCAATGATTTCAAGTCTCCGGATACCATGCCTATTATAAGCAATGCTTTCAAGTCTCCGGATACCATGCCTATTGTAAGCAATGATTTCAAGTCTCCGGATACCATGCCTATTGTAAGCAATGCTTTCAAGTCTCCGGATACCATGCCTATTGCAAGCAATGCTTTCAAGTCTCCGAATACCATGCCTTTTATAAGCAATGATTTCAAGTCTCCGGATACCATGCCTATTGTAAGCAATGCTTTCAAGTCTCCGGATACCATGCCTATTGCAAGCAATGTTTCACAGTTTGCGGGCTTATGCCATTTACTGTAGCACGTTTTTGGCAAATTATTTTTTCTCAAATTTTCCATTTGGTATTAACGTTTATACAATTTATATATCGTTACGTTAGAGGGTAAAACGTCTCATTACATAGAAAACGGTTATTCGTATTGGACGAAAATGGTGCGACGTGTAAAGGGACTTTTCTGTGTGAGAGGTAGATTGTAGACCTCAGGCGATGTTGAAAGTTCAGAAAGCAAGACGGTTGACCATTCCATCATGGTGGCATATTTTAAAACTACCTTCGAGCGGCCAATTTAATGTGAAACTTTAGAAGGGAATCCAGAAACTTATCTGTGTCCAAATGTATCCAATCAACCGCAAAGGAAACGTCACCGCATTTTCAACAGTCTATAATTCGAAATAATGCTGCCAGAGAAATTCAATGTTTAATGCATGTTATAGGGACATGTTTTGTAAAGTGGTACCCTCAATTTCATATATCAGCATACAACATTTCCAGATATGTTTAAGTACTACTGGAGTGCTGATATCGCTTTGTCAAAATGGTTTTTGGCCACAATGGTTGGCATTTTACTTAAAAATTTAAAAAATGGAGAATTGTAATTGATGAATTATAAAGTCGACATAAATAACCTTCTTGGAATTAATGTCCGCGTCCATTTCCGACTCGTATATCTCGTCTATTTAATGATATTTGAAAACGACGCTTTTTAAAACGTGTGTTTCTCAGAAATTTGAACAGATAAATAAATGTTTTAAATGTCAAATTTAGTTTAGTTTGCAGACATGATGTATCTTTTGCGGTTGAGTGTATGTTTAAGAATATAATATGTACACATTGAATGAGACAATTCGGTTGCATGCTCATAGGTATGAATTTTATTTGTCATATCTAAGGGCTAATTTGTCCTCTATATCCGTGAAATAACAAATATTCAATTGTCATTTACTAAAGAATGTTCTCTTTTCTTAAGCACAATGTATTTCAAATTATTTTCTTTCAATACACAAAACCGAAATGATAAAAAGAAATCTCTGTTTTCTTTCGGAGTGATGAATTTGCCAACTTTTAAGAAGTGTATTATTCTTTTCAATTCTGACATGTAGTATTACTTTAAGGGAAAGACGAATGTTGTATCATATTTACCATTGTCAGAAGCACATTTAGACCAAAGGAGTTCACTTACTGAAAAGGGTGGGATTGGGGGGTCCATCAAATGTATAAGTACCACCCACCCCACCCCACCCCCGGCTCCGCTTCGCCACTGTGGAAATACTCTCATATTAATTTATAGGGTCAAGCTTTATCTTACTTATGAAAAGAAAACAGGAATCATCTTGAAAACTTCCAAACTTTCGTTTTTTGTCTCAGATTCGGTCGGGACATTAATACCCGACAGAGAGCCAAGGGGACACGGTATTTTGGGGGGGTCGGATCCCAATCAGTAGCGCTGTTACTACAATTTTTGATTGACGAGTAAACAGTTAATGTTACATGTTGCTGAAATAGAACGTACATTTGCAATATTGCAATGTTTCAAAAAGTCTCTTTATTCCATTTAGATGCAGACACTTCTGTGTATATTATGAATACAAATTCGCCAAAACAAATAATGGTTTATTTCGTGACTATGCATCGTATTGACTCAATATCATTGACTTCACTTTTCACTATTTCTCGTATTATGATTTGACACTGACGCTTCATACTTCACATTATTGCCGAATTGAATATGACTACTGTACGAACATACATAACAATAACGATATCTGTTACGTATATTAATATCAAATTGTGAAAGACGACATATGAAATGAGATCATATTTCAATTGATTGTGGACTGACACGAACATCAGTCGATATCGTTGTTTCATCAGGTATAATACACTGCACAAGTCTTCAAATGATAGTCATTCACGCAGATACTCACTCGAGGTCAAACACAAACCTGTGAATCCACGAATAATAAGAACCATATTAACATAATAATAACTTCAAATGGAGATCTCCACGTCGTCCTTGAATTGTTTTTGTTGATTGCTTACATTTGGACATGCCTCTCTGATATACACTGTCGGCCAAAAGAAACGCCTACTTGGTTTTCCTTAAAATGAAAGATGAGATAATTTCTGAAATTTAATTAATGGTTGTCTCCACGTTATGCTGAAACAAAAATTAATATGAATGTCCATTGAAATCTTAGAAAAACTGTGATTCGAGTAAATAACATTCATGAAAAACACGCCCAATAAAGCATGCTATTTCCGCTTGATTCACTTGCGCACCGTTACCACGTACATCTGTAGCGTCATCACCATTTTAATGCGAATGAATGCCTTTATTGTTGCTCGTGACTGTATGAAAATCTGTTTAAAATGATAATCTGATCAAGCACTGATCTAAAACTGGACAATTCGATTGTCTCATATCAGCATTCGCCATACTGTTGTGACATGAAAACCTCTTAAATTTAAATATATTATGCAGAAATGGTGCAACTTCATAATGCTATCATATTGTTAAACTGTTTATTATAGTTTTTACAAAATCCGATAAGATATCTGGTAGGCGTTTCTTTTGGCCGACAGTGTACATTCAGAAACTGCAAGTCTACAAGCAGAGTTCGTGTTATCCAGACTATGTTCAGTTCAAAGACTCTGTGAATGCATGAAATTCAAAACGTTCAGCATTGCAGGAATATATCGTCTGAGTTCCATAGAACCATGATGTGTCATTTTGTACAGAAAGAATTTGTGATAGTTCATACTATTTTCATTTCAAATACTGTACACTGTTCAATACTATGCGACGTCAAACATGCACAAAATTAACACACTTCCCTAAAGGTCAGTTTTAGGATAATAATGTACTCCATTCAATTGTTTTCAGCATTTTGTTTTCTAGATGCATTTTATTCAAGACCTGGATATCCATTGCCTTTGACGTATATGAGAGCATATGTGGAACACATACACCACGCACCAGGGACCCCTCTCAACACTGCACGTGTTCCGAGCTGTGGCTCAAACTTGACCCAGTACACTCCACTGAGTAATGACTGTCACTGAGTCCGCTGTTACATTAAACTGACATGCTCACGTATATACTCGGCGCCAGTATACCACGTGGTCCCAATCAACATACCCCAAGGTCGACCACTTCCGGTTGAGTAATACGACATGTATTAATTCCTTCCATTGACATTAACCACCCTCCTGTTGAGTCATATAATCCATCATTAGTTTGGAGGCAACGTCCCCCACAAGGCATAACTCGTGCGAGTCTCTATCACTGGCTAGTTAAATTCTTGCTGCATTTCATCAGCTGTTCCGTGACATCGTAGCAGCGTGCTGCACAATGACTTGGTAGTGGAATGAATCTCTGCTGTAGAAAAAGCAACAGAGCTTGAATAAGCCAGGTATAGAGACTTGTGAGGGTTATATCTTGTAGGGGAAGTTGGGTGTAAGGGCTGCTATCTCTTCATTCCTTCCAAGCATCAATTTATTTGACGAACTCAAGTTGGTGTTCTTATGTCTACAGAAGAATTCTATTCCGACGTTTGCCACCATATCAAATCTATAAAGACACTGATTGTACATCCTTATACATCTGTCCTCATTAAATATGAGCGATAAACATTCACGCAAATCTCATCTGTGATTCATTTGAAAAGACTCAACCGATGTGGAGGAAAGTTGTTCTGGGTGTTACACGTACATCCTACTATCGTACTACATCCCACACTGAGTGTCGCCTTCTCTCCATCAGACATCTGTCAAGATACAAAAAAACTTTTAATTTCAACAGCATATTTCAACAGCAAACATATTCCTAATTTTAGACAGCGTCAAATACAGGCAATTGAATTCAAGTTTCCTTTTCAGTTAACAAAAAACAAATCGACGTTTCTATATTGAAAAGATGGTGTAATATAACACAGCATACAGCACTCACAATGTCCAGATTAAAGCCATGACGTATCCTTTGCCGATCAACATGTCCAGATTAAAGCCATGACGTATCCTATACCACTCACCATGTCCAGATTAAAGCCATGGCGTATCTTTATCACTCACCATGTCCAGATTAAAGCTATGACGTATCCTATACCACTCACCATGTCCAGATTAAAGCCATGGCGTATCTTTACCACTCACCATGTCCAGATTTAAGCCATGACGTATCCTATACCACTCACCATGTCCAGATTAAAGCCATGGCGTATCTTTATCACTCAACATGTCCAGATTAAAGCTATGACGTATCCTATACTACTCACCATGTCCAGATTAAAGCCATGGCGTATCTTTACCACTAACCATGTCCAGATTAAAGCCATGACGTATCCTATACCACTCACCATGTCCAGATTAAAGCCATGGCGTATCTTTATCACTCACCATGTCCAGATTAAAGCTATGACGTATCCTATACCACTCAACATGTCCAGATAAAAGCCATGACGTATCTATACCACTCACCATGTCCAGATTAAAGCTATGACGTATCCTATACCACTCACCATGTCCAGATTAAAGCCATGGCGTATCTTTACCACTCACCATGTCCAGATTAAAGCCATGACGTATCCTATACCACTCACCATGTCCAGATTAAAGCCATGGCGTATCTTTATCACTCACCATGTCCAGATTAAAGCTATGACGTATCCTATACCACTCAACATGTCCAGATAAAAGCCATGACGTATCTATACCACTCACCATGTCCAGATTAAAGCCATGACATATCTATACCAATCACCATACCCAGATTAAAGCCATGGCGTATCTATACCACTAACCATGTCCAGATTAAAGCCATGACGTAGCATATAACACTCACCATGTCCAGATTAAAGCCATAACGTATCTATACCCCTCACCATGTCAAGATTAAAGCCATGCGTAGCATATAACACTCACCATGTCCAGATTAAAGCCATAACGTATCTATACCCCTCACCATGTCCAGATAAAAGCCATGACGTATCCTATACCACTCACCATGTCCAGATAAAAGCCATGACGTATCCTATACCACTCACCGTGTCCAGATAAAAGCCATGACGTATCTATACCACTCACCATGTCCAGATTAAAGCCATGACGTATCCTATACCACTCACCATGTCCAGATTAAAGCCATGGCGTATCTTTACAACTCACCATGTCCAGATTAAAGCCATGACGTATCCTATACCACTCACCATGTCCAGATTAAAGCCATGGCGTATCTTTATCACTCAACATGTCCAGATTAAAGCTATGACGTATCCTATACCACTCACCATGTCCAGATTAAAGCCATGGCGTATCTTTACCACTCACCATGTCCAGATTAAAGCCATGACGTATCCTATACCACTCACCATGTCCAGATTAAAGCCATGGCGTATCTTTATCACTCACCATGTCCAGATTAAAGCTATGACGTATCCTATACCACTCAACATGTCCAGATAAAAGCCATGACGTATCTATACCACTCACCATGTCCAGATTACAGCTATGACGTATCCTATACCACTCACCATGTCCAGATTAAAGCCATGGCGTATCTTTATCACTCACCATGTCCAGATTAAAGCTATGACGTATCCTATACCACTCACCATGTCCAGATTAAAGCCATGGCGTATCTTTACCACTCACCATGTCCAGATTAAAGCCATGACGTATCCTATACCACTCACCATGTCCAGATTAAAGCCATGGCGTATCTTTATCACTCAACATGTCCAGATTAAAGCTATGACGTATCCTATACTACTCACCATGTCCAGATTAAAGCCATGGCGTATCTTTACCACTAACCATGTCCAGATTAAAGCCATGACGTATCCTATACCACTCACCATGTCCAGATTAAAGCCATGGCGTATCTTTATCACTCACCATGTCCAGATTAAAGCTATGACGTATCCTATACCACTCAACATGTCCAGATAAAAGCCATGACGTATCTATACCACTCACCATGTCCAGATTAAAGCTATGACGTATCCTATACCACTCACCATGTCCAGATTAAAGCCATGGCGTATCTTTACCACTAACCATGTCCAGATTAAAGCCATGACGTATCCTATACCACTCACCATGTCCAGATTAAAGCCATGGCGTATCTTTATCACTCACCATGTCCAGATTAAAGCTATGACGTATCCTATACCACTCAACATGTCCAGATAAAAGCCATGACGTATCTATACCACTCACCATGTCCAGATTAAAGCCATGACATATCTATACCAATCACCATACCCAGATTAAAGCCATGGCGTATCTATACCACTAACCATGTCCAGATTAAAGCCATGACGTAGCATATAACACTCACCATGTCCAGATTAAAGCCATAACGTATCTATACCCCTCACCATGTCCAGATTAAAGCCATGACGTAGCATATAACACTCACCATGTCCAGATTAAAGCCATGACGTATCTATACCCCTCACCATGTCCAGATAAAAGCCATGACGTATCCTATACCACTCACCATGTCCAGATAAAAGCCATGACGTATCCTATACCACTCACCATGTCCAGATAAAAGCCATGACGTATCTATACCACTCACCATGTCCAGATTAAAGCCATGACGTATCCTATACCACTCACCATGTCCAGATTAAAGCCATGGCGTATCTTTACAACTCACCATGTCCAGATTAAAGCCATGACGTATCCTATACCACTCACCATGTCCAGATTAAAGCCATGGCGTATCTTTATCACTCAACATGTCCAGATTAAAGCTATGACGTATCCTATACCACTCACCATGTCCAGATTAAAGCCATGGCGTATCTTTACCACTAACCATGTCCAGATTAAAGCCATGACGTATCCTATACCACTCACCATGTCCAGATTAAAGCCATGGCGTATCTTTATCACTCACCATGTCCAGATTAAAGCTATGACGTATCCTATACCACTCAACATGTCCAGATAAAAGCCATGACGTATCTATACCACTCACCATGTCCAGATTACAGCTATGACGTATCCTATACCACTCACCATGTCCAGATTAAAGCCATGGCGTATCTTTATCACTCACCATGTCCAGATTAAAGCTATGACGTATCCTATACCACTCACCATGTCCAGATTAAAGCCATGGCGTATCTTTACCACTCACCATGTCCAGATTTAAGCCATGACGTATCCTATACCACTCACCATGTCCAGATTAAAGCCATGGCGTATCTTTATCACTCAACATGTCCAGATTAAAGCTATGACGTATCCTATACTACTCACCATGTCCAGATTAAAGCCATGGCGTATCTTTACCACTAACCATGTCCAGATTAAAGCCATGACGTATCCTATACCACTCACCATGTCCAGATTAAAGCCATGGCGTATCTTTATCACTCACCATGTCCAGATTAAAGCTATGACGTATCCTATACCACTCAACATGTCCAGATAAAAGCCATGACGTATCTATACCACTCACCATGTCCAGATTAAAGCTATGACGTATCCTATACCACTCACCATGTCCAGATTAAAGCCATGGCGTATCTTTACCACTAACCATGTCCAGATTAAAGCCATGACGTATCCTATACCACTCACCATGTCCAGATTAAAGCCATGGCGTATCTTTATCACTCACCATGTCCAGATTAAAGCTATGACGTATCCTATACCACTCAACATGTCCAGATAAAAGCCATGACGTATCTATACCACTCACCATGTCCAGATTAAAGCCATGACATATCTATACCAATCACCATACCCAGATTAAAGCCATGGCGTATCTATACCACTAACCATGTCCAGATTAAAGCCATGACGTAGCATATAACACTCACCATGTCCAGATTAAAGCCATAACGTATCTATACCCCTCACCATGTCCAGATTAAAGCCATGACGTAGCATATAACACTCACCATGTCCAGATTAAAGCCATAACGTATCTATACCCCTCACCATGTCCAGATAAAAGCCATGACGTATCCTATACCACTCACCATGTCCAGATAAAAGCCATGACGTATCCTATACCACTCACCGTGTCCAGATAAAAGCCATGACGTATCTATACCACTCACCATGTCCAGATTAAAGCCATGACGTATCCTATACCACTCACCATGTCCAGATTAAAGCCATGGCGTATCTTTACAACTCACCATGTCCAGATTAAAGCCATGACGTATCCTATACCACTCACCATGTCCAGATTAAAGCCATGGCGTATCTTTATCACTCAACATGTCCAGATTAAAGCTATGACGTATCCTATACCACTCACCATGTCCAGATTAAAGCCATGGCGTATCTTTACCACTAACCATGTCCAGATTAAAGCCATGACGTATCCTATACCACTCACCATGTCCAGATTAAAGCCATGGCGTATCTTTATCACTCACCATGTCCAGATTAAAGCTATGACGTATCCTATACCACTCAACATGTCCAGATAAAAGCCATGACGTATCTATACCACTCACCATGTCCAGATTACAGCTATGACGTATCCTATACCACTCACCATGTCCAGATTAAAGCCATGGCGTATCTTTATCACTCACCATGTCCAGATTAAAGCTATGACGTATCCTATACCACTCAACATGTCCAGATAAAAGCCATGACGTATCTATACCACTAACCATGTCCAGATTAAAGCCATGACATATCTATACCAATCACCATACCCAGATTAAAGCCATGGCGTATCTATACCACTAACCATGTCCAGATTAAAGCCATGACGTAGCATATAACACTCACCATGTCCAGATTAAAGCCATAACGTATCTATACCCCTCACCATGTCCAGATTAAAGTCATGACGTAGCATATAACACTCACCATGTCCAGATTAAAGCCATGACGTATCTATACCCCTCACCATGTCCAGATAAAAGCCATGACGTATCCTATACCACTCACCATGTCCAGATAAAAGCCATGACGTATCCTATACCACTCACAATGTCCAGATAAAAGCCATGACGTATCTATACCACTCACCATGTCCAGATAAAAGCCATGACGTATCCTACACCACTCACCGTGTCCAGATAAAAGCCATGACGTATCTATACCACTCACCATGTCCAGATTAAAGCCATGACGTATCCTATACCACTCACCGTGTCCAGATAAAAGCCATGACGTATCTATACCACTCACCATGTCCAGATTAAAGCCATGACGTATCCTATACCACTCACAATGTCCAGATAAAAGCCATGACGTATCCTATACCACTCACAATGTCCAGATAAAAGCCATGACGTATCTACACCACTCACTATGTCCAGATAAAAGCCATGACGTATCTATACCACTCACCATGTCCAGATTAAAGCTATGACGTATCCTATACCACTCACCATGTCCAGATTAAAGCCATGACGTATCCTATACCACTCAACATGTCCAGATAAAAGCCATGACGTATCTATACCACTCACCATGTCCAGATTAAAGCCATGACATATCTATACCAATCACCATACCCAGATTAAAGCCATGGCGTATCTATACCACTAACCATGTACAGATTAAAGCCATGACGTAGCATATAACACTCACCATGTCCAGATTAAAGCCATAACGTATCTATACCCCTCACCATGTCCAGATTAAAGCCATGACGTAGCATATAACACTCACCATGTCCAGATTAAAGCCATAACGTATCTATACCCCTCACCATGTCCAGATAAAAGCCATGACGTATCCTATACTACTCACCATGTCCAGATAAAAGCCATGGCGTATCCTATACCGACACTAATGAGGATCAGTATAGTGAAGAACACTGTGTTTTTGGTTGTGGAGATCAACCAGGGGGGATAACTCGACTTTGATTCGTCGTCATCACAGACCGGGACAATCTTCTTGTTACTCGCGTATGGCGGGATCATCCTTTCACTCCGACCTGAAACAGTTTGGATGTATCTTATCGCCCTGTAAAGTTTGAATATTTTGACAAATTAGAAACTAAAGTTTGACATAAAGTTCAAGTGGGATATAAACCCTTGACTTCGGCAAAACGCCCTGGTCAAGGGTCCTTATGAACATTGTTTCACAAATAAAGACCTGACCCCTGGTTTACATAGTATAACCTCATACAACGTCCCTTAAGATATAAATATAATATATATAAATCAATACTTCATTGCAAACAGGACAACACGGACCCATATTATCGAAGCTCTCTTAGCGCTAAGATAGTCGTAAGTGCCATACATTAACATTGGCTATCTTATGGGCCATGGTCATCAACACCCTGACATGTCGGTTCTCCTGAAAAACTATAGAATAAACACCCCTTCTCATTTTTTAAAACTAAATCAAGTATATATGCCCTCAAGCCTCACATCAAATTTACTTTTCCTGTCTCTCTAACAGTTTTCAGAAAAGCTGTCCCCTTTGGAGATACGATGAACAGAGAAAAATCGAAACAAGGGCATTAACTCTAGATAAATAATTGACCGCTCTTCATTTTAGAACTCCGTCAAGGTATGTAAGCCCTAAAGAATTACACGAAATGGTTTTATCCTCTAACTGTTTTTAAGAAATGTTGACCCCTTAGGAAATACAATGATGAAGTATTTTCTTCAATGGTACCATATTGTCCAATCGGGAGAGGTAGAAAGTTATCAATGTATGGTCTTGAGTAGCAGTAAATATAATTATTTACTGAGTTTGCAAAACATGGCAAGAGTGTCTCACGCGTTCTTGGAATAAATCATACTCAGCTAACGTCTCAAATGTTTTAGTTCGTTCGGGAATAGTTCATAATTGACTTCGCTCAAGCATAATGTTAGAGTTGATTAATTTGATTAATTGAAGAACACAGTAAAAAAGGGCTCATGGAGGTTGACGACATACTAAACTCAACCTCAATGATATTCCGTGTTAACCTAGACAACGCATGCCAACATTAGAGGTCCACAGTTAAAAATCGTTATTTATGCAGTTATATTACCGAGAAAATAAACAAAGTACAAAAGAAAGTACACACCTCAGTTGGTTCCGATTATTCAATATTTTAAAAGAAAGAGATGCATTTGACTATGGCACGATTACAATAACAGATATCTGCTGTAGATTGAAGAACTAATTGGCGACTGGTTAATATTTAGTTAAAATATCTTTGTTTAATGTAGACAGGGGTAAGAAATGAAATGTCCACCAACATAACCCCTACCATGTTTAAAATGTTGTAAATGTGTGAAAATTGAGACATATTTTTTTATTTTCTTATATGTAGGTGAACAGTTGTGTTTTATCCAAATTAATTTTGGAATAATTTATTTAAAAAAATGTTTATATTTTATAAAAAACATGTAGAAGTATTCTTTGACTGAAGACTCCTGTACGAAGTCGAAAACTTATATTTGTATATTATATTTGTAATTGAAAAATATACACATGATAAAAGCAACTGAGGTGTGTACTTTCTTTTGTACCTCAGTTTATATGTTTGTATCATATATGTAATATATGTACAACATTATTATGTCGAGGTTCGTGAGTTTCACAATAATGTTTAACCACACTGTCATTAATGGTGTTCTTCCTTAGAATGCTTATATTATACAAACCATCGTGATATAAGAGAAAGACTTTTATTGACTAAATAGAAATGCGTTAAGCTCTGGTTTAAACCACCTCACCTTAATACGTGTAGTAACGCCCTACCACAGTGTGAGTCAGGCTATACGGGGCATCATTAACATCAAGCTGTTCCTCCTTCCTCTAGATCTGAAAACCAAATGAACCTTTTAATGAGGTCAAGGCGTTATTGAGCATGACATCATTACAGGGACATCCAGTGATTCCCGTTATGTTTTATTTGACACTTGTCTAAACACTATATGTGCTGATTTTAGTTCAAGTAAGTTCAATCATCTTGTATATCCATACCAAATCGCCAAAATCAATATAATTACCTGTTTCCAATGAAAATCGAGCAACAGCCTTATACATGCGCAGAAACCGAAACTACGGACACACTCAATTTACATGTACAGTAGTTATATTCCCTATTAAACATTATCAACCAAAGTGAGTGTTTTTGTCTGTTGTAAATAAATTTCCAAAATACGTTTGGCTAATTGACCGCGCCAACCACGGTGAATTGTCTGATTTTCGATCAGAAATAAATGCTTTCACTTTCATCTTCATAATACCAATTAATTCGACTAGCATTAAAACGGAAATGTTCGGCAAATGTCATTTCTCGATGAAAAGAGCACCATTTATAACGTTTGACAGAGGTGACTCCAACAACACAATCAGCCTTTAAATTATTCCTGTGACGACAGTACCTAGGCTGTAAGAACACCAAGACAGAGGGACATTATTAGGAGATGGTTATGTGTCAAGAAGTGTTTTGGTAACACAATAATAGCAATTACTTACAATATTCTGTTCACGGTACACACTAATGTAGCTTGAAAGTTGCCTTGGAGGAAATGATTCAAAGTTAAATAATATACACAAAACATTTCCTTTTGTTTGTTTCATGACTGTGGATGTAAAACAGCTAGTAACAGCAGAATGCTGCAGCATTGGTGAAATGCCACAGCAGAATGCTGCTGCATATTTTCTTAAAATTAGTGTTACACGAAAATATTAATCAAATATTAATCTACATACTTATTTTGTTACATGTATCAAAATATAATTTGATTGAAAATATTTTGTTCGAAAGCGAATACATTTGAGCGGTCGACTTGAGACTCCGCGATCCAATCCTAAGTTGTACCGACCGACATTCTACTCATTCTCTTCCTACAGAGGTTACTCCCTTCAGATTCCGATCCTAGCCTCTGTCCTACTAGAGCTGAATTCCCAGGCCTAAAAGGGAGAATCCTGGCTGGTTGCCTTTGAAACTAGCTGTGTTATCAGCGACGCCGTTGTAAAAGTGACATTTGCCAATGACACATCATAATGCTATTAATAAACGTACGATAAACGTTTTCTCGTTTAATGTGTATTCCTCGAAGTATGCTGTTTGATTGTGTGGTAACAATTGATCATAAACATGCTGATAAATAAAGAAGACCAAATCAGAGACAAATACCGAAATTAGTTGATTTGCGTTATCTACACCAGACATATTCGAAGGACATATGTTAATTAGCAAGATCCTTTCGAGTCAAATGTTGAGATCTTTGAAGTCACTAAGTCGACATAGCCGAGTTTTCATTGGTTAAGAAGCAGGGTTATAAACCTCTAGTGACGTCACTCTATTGTTCTATTAGGTTCTTCTTTTACCGGATAAACCTCTATTGTCAGTTTGCCGGGCGTTCTCCAAGAATGCCCGGGGCATTCTCTAGGAATGCCCGGGGCATTCTATAGGAATGCCCGGGGCTTACTCTAGAATCTATCGGAAATTTATTTTGATTGGGAATTATACACGTTTTGAAATACTTTGATTCAAAGTCCTTCTTCGAATAAATACCATCACAAAATATCACATTTTTGACAAATCACAAATAACAAAGATAAGCTTTGAATACCTGGTTTCGAACCCTGCACCACCCGGTTACTAAACTGGCGCCTTTGACAACTCGGCTATACAGGCCGACAGAACAATGATGTATTTTACACAGTGACAATCATGTGAACTCCACGAGGCAGATAGCGCATGCAGCACGTGCGTTTCGTGCGGATGTGCTTCCCGCGTATTTAGCGATTCGCGTCAGTATATACCAATGAAGCCATGTGAAGACAAAATATTGAACTTATATCTAAATCATAATTTCTGTCGGTTCATAAGTAAGATCAAAACCTGGTCCTCGGCTTTGTTAGTGGAGTATGCCCTTGGGGTCGGGAAAGGGGGGCGGGCCTATCGGCCCTTCCCCCTTTCCCTCCCCCGCGGGCATACTCCACAAACAAAGCCTCTGACACGGTTTTGATCCATTACATACAGTATGAGGTTCCCCTTTCCCCAGCTAGGGGATTTTCTTGAGCCGAGAAATCCAGCCAGGACGGGAAATCTAAAAGGAGAAACGTAACTGCAATTTAGAAATAATTTTTATATAAAAGGAAATATAGATATACATACGACGTGTTATGACAGGAAGATAAAATACATTACAAGGTAGGTTAAGATATGGATGTAAAAGGTCCTTATAACGTACAATTAAAACGTCATTGTACATCCAACTGCTCAATGCCCATACGTATAACGATACACTGTACTATTACTATTATCAAATTACTAACTTCGTCAGCGTAATCGTGTAGATATGTGAAACTGTATATACTACGACATGAGTAAGCTACACCGCCTCATGATTCATTACATTGTAACAACTGTGGTCAACAATATACATAGCACATGACTGCAGTGTAGACTGACAGTGAACAATACAAGAGAGTATTTCGTAGTGAAATATATAATAGCAATGTCGGTGAGAAATATAATTCTAAAACGAACCATTGTCTCCTTTCAGGCTACGTTAGTTAGACCGTTTCAATACATTATTAAAAACAGATTATAATAAATAAATTAATTTATGTAAATGCTGTATTGCTACTCAGTCATAATTCACATTGGAAAATAGTTTTGAATTAACACGATGAATTGATTGACATGAATTTTACAATGAATAAATAATGTATGTTGAATATGTCCGTTAACTTTATTATCATGTACATACGACTATATTTATTGAATGCTAATAAAAAAAAGAATGCATGATAATGCGATTCACATGTCTTGAATATCAATAAGGTTTAGTTTGTGTATATTCTTGATATTCACTAAATCATATTTTTGAATACTAACTAGTTCATTGAAACAATTACTCATTTACAATAACATGTTTTTCGGGGGGCAAAAATGCTTATTACAGTATTTACTATAAAATACACCACGATGACTACAACTATGTCAAGCATGTATGCGATAAAAACTCAGATGAACATTCGAAGTTTTTGTTATTAGAGTCTTAACGTAAGTCTAGATCTGAAACTATGTCACGCCCGTATGCGATAAAAACTCAGATGAACATTCGAAGTTTTTGTTATTAGAGACTTAACGTAAGTCTAGATCTGAAACTCAAATAAACGCCTGTCTTCATCAGTCGAAATATTCTCTCCCAACAGATGTTATCCAATCGTAGCGATAGAAAATCTGATTGGAGTAACCTCTATGGGAAGACAATGTTGCCGAAGGGGCAAAATAAAAATAAGACGAACATGCTCAGACGTCAATTACATCTAATACGGTACAGTTCGATTAAGTTCGCGATGAATTGTGCTTGTTATAAATAAATAGACAGATATAGCGCCCTGTATGTCGGTGAAGTGAGAGAGCACAAGGTACGACAGCTGCACTGTCTGCTCTGCTTCAGCGAGTAAATATCGATCTTCTAACCTTGCCTTGTTTAACTGCTTGTGATGCCACACATGCGCTGTCTCCACACACGAGGCGGACATTCACCGTCAAAACATCCTTCATCTCAAACAAGCAAGCCTTAAAGGGGATGTAGCACGTTCTTGCAATTTTATTATTTTAACTTCCCATTTATAACGATAGTTAATGTCATTTAAATTTACTTTAGAGGGTAAATTAAAACATCTTATTACACAAACTAATTATCCGTAATGCGTAAAGCAAAAATGCATGGCGGCCGCTGTAATGTGAACACCTTTCATTATTTCAAATTATAAAAACGATTCCCATAGCATCACCGAACCATGTACACTCACTTTTTAAATTTGATCTTCTGGAGAGAGAAGGGTGTTTTACTATTGGTTTTTCAAAAATATTTCATCGACTTATTTGAGCGAAAAAACGTGCTACTGCTCCTTTAATATAGATGTCACCATGATTAAACTTCGCTGTGGCCCTTATTGGTTGGTTAAGGGATATAAAGGACATTGATATCAAACGTGTTATTTTATCGAGCAATAATGTCTGTTTGCCTTTTGATGCTAGTTGATTCAGTATAGTGACCATATAAAGGTTAAAAGAGTGATTTTTTATAGACAAACTGGACAATGCACCGCGGCTTCCGATCGCGAATTAGTCAAACGTATTTTGGTAATTATTATATAATTTGTATTTATGTATCTCATGTACCACCGATGGTGGATTTTTTTAGAACGAATGATGATGATGATGATGGCAACTTATCTACATCAGTCATGACGACAAATTTAGGTTGGTAATGTTTAATATGTCAGATGACTACTGCATGCAAATGGGACGTGTAGGATCAGGTTCAGCATATATGTAAATAAGGCTGTTAATCGATTTTCATTAAAAACAAGTAATTATCGTATACTTGGCGAATGGGGTATGCAAGTTGATTGAAATTATTTGAACGGGACTCAGCGCATACGTTTTTTGTTGCGTATAAAAGTCAAATAAGTTTTGATGAATAACACTGATGGTCCCTTTAACTATACCACCAATGAAGCAGTGCGAATCTGAACATTAAGAGACCGACAGAGTTCTCTCCTAAACTGCTCGGCAAGCTCCTGCTCACTGATTTCTTCTCTTTCTGTAACAGCTCTCCACTGTGTATGTACATTGTAATTCCTATACAAGTTTCTTCTACAGGTCGTTACATGATAACTGGCCATAACTAGGCATGCTTAACACACTTGGACTATGTACATTGTACAGTGCACGGGAAACAAATGAAATGGGAACCCTCTTTCACAAAAGAACCTTTCATTATATCCATAAGAATTTATTTAACAGATAGGTTTGGATTTTGATGATTAGTGTTTAGTGTCCTATGCAACTCGCAACATACGAGGCAGACTTGGGTACATTGAAAAAATCCCCTTCTCTACATCTCTTGTCGCAACATGGCAGTCTATAAATTGATTTCTCCAAGGAATATCGCTACTACACTGAAAGCGAAAGTAAGATATTCCTACCTCATGTAAGAATGCCCATCTCCGATTGGTCCACGTGACCATTAACAAATATCAATAAACACCGTCATACGGGTTGATAAATCTTTCCGAAGGTGATAAATGTAAAAAGGTCATAGTTTTTCGATGGATCAGCTGTTTTCTGTCAAAATGTTTCTTTGTTTTTTAATGATATTTTGAGACATGCGGTAAGATAAATATGTTATAACATTCAGTTTGTTCGGGTAACATCGTAATTTATCAGACCCTTGTTAGTGTTTATCTAACACGCCTTCGGCTCGTTGGATAAACACTAATGCGGGTTTGATAATTTACGATGTCACCCTCCACTGAATGTTATAACTTATAATCCACACGTCTTATAATCCACACGCTGGTATGTTGCAACGTGCGTCACAGCATAGAACATAATTTTATTCAGACTTGGGTTCCTTGAACCCCCTCTACATTAAAACAATACATATATAGGGTGTACAGAGTATGAGGCAGGACATGTCTTATTTCCGATACATACATTGTTCGATAAACTTTGCTAAATACAATAAAGTACATTTGTCTTTAGACTGTAAACGTTTAATAAATTTGTATTTAGATGGACATTCTCAAAATATCGGTTTATATATTTTACTCTATACAAGTCATACTTATTACATACACAAATAAATTGAAATTCATCTTCAATTGCAGAAATATACCATGATCATTACAAAAATCACAATCCCATACATTATCAGTCACATGAAATGGTTCTGTTGCATGGCAACAATAAATACACCCCCTGATTCTAAGTTCAATCTCATTAAACGACAAACAATAATTTATAAAGATTAAAGGAAGCTGATATACTCCGAAGTGTTTTAGATTAAACCATTCACGCCCGTCTCCAACGTCAAAGTACAACCGAGATGAACGAAATCAGTCCCGAAATCCTATATCAATATTTCTCCATAAACGTCAAAATCTATGATCTCTTGATTTAACAAGTGTCAATAAAGCAAATACAATTTCAGTAGACAAACCAAATTCAGCGAGGCGTTCTTTTCAATAGCTGGCACAATACAGCACAATTCAAGGCGACCCGATTTTATTATGGAAACCCGAGATTCCATAACTGACCAACATAAATAACATAAGTGAGAAGTTCAAATTCTATCAAAAACCTATTTTTATACTTTAACTAAGATATTGACGAAAATTCCAACTTTCTACCCCGCACCGTACGTGAGATACAGACACCCTTGCCCATGGGTATGCCCATGGGAAAGTTCGCCCATGGGCCTGCCCATGGGCCGGCCCATGGGCAAGAGGCTGTTCAAATTTGTGTTACACAAAAATTATTTTCTAATTTTTAATAATGGGTCTAGCAGTAACATATTTTAGGTATTTATGAACTCCCCCCATGCAAAGGAAATTGTTTTTCCCATGGGCGAGACCTCGCCCATGGGCCGTTTTCCCATGGGCTAGATTTCCCATGGGCCGTTTTCCCATGGGCTAGATTTCCCATGGGCCAATGTTGACTTTGGCAAACATATAATGTTTGTGAAATGTTGACTTTGAAAAAAAAATGTTTGTGAAATGTTGACTTTGGAAATATTGACTCTTAAAATATTTGTTGATTTTGGTGGAAGTGTTACTTTGATGAGATATGGACTTTGGTGACATGTTGATTTTGATACATATTTCGAGTTCTATGAATGGTTGACTTATGAAATATTCATTTGAGTGAAATGTTGTGTAGTTTTAGTTTAACTTATATAAAATGTTAACTTTGGTGACATGTTGACTTTGAAAAAGATATTTTGAATTTAGTGAAATGTTGACTTCAATCACATATTGACTTTAATGAAATGTTGACCTCGCCCATGAGCCGGATTTTCCATTTGCTAGATTTCCCATGGGCGAGACATCGGCCATGGGCCAGGTTTCCCATGAGCCAATGATGACTATGCAAATATATAATGTTTGTGAAATGTTGACTTTGAAGAAAAAATAATGTTTGTGAAATGTTTACTTTTGAAATATTTATTGACATTGGTGGAA
The DNA here is from genome assembly GCA_936450465.1 of Gibbula magus. Classification (NCBI taxonomy): domain Eukaryota; kingdom Metazoa; phylum Mollusca; class Gastropoda; order Trochida; family Trochidae; genus Gibbula; species Gibbula magus. Next base: position 29,640,932 of record OW388295.1, on the reverse strand, counting down.
GTGTTCCTTTGATAAAATGTTAACTTGGATAACATGTTGACTTTGAAAAAGATATTTTGAATTTTATGAAATATTGACTTTGATCACATATTGACTTTGATGAGATGTTGACTTAATTAAAAGATAGTTTGAGTTAAGCGAATTGTTGACTTATATAAGTTATGTTATGTTAATTTATTGTCTTTGGTGAAGTATGCTTATATTATGAAATATTCATGCCATAATTATTCCATTTTATTGACTTTGGTGAAGTTTGACATGTTGACTTTGATTATATATATTGAGTTTGGTGAAATGGTGATTTTGAAATTGATACCACTTTGGTGAAATGTTGACTTAAATTTTGTATAATGATGGTGAAATGTTGACTTCGGGAATATTGGTTGACTTTTGTGGACGTTTTTCTTTAATAAAATATTGACTTGGGTGAACTGTTGACTTTGAAAAGGTATGTCGAGTTTGATGACATTTTGACTTTGGAACTATTGGTTGACTTTGGTGAAAGTTTATCTTTAATGATATGTTAACGTGGTGACTTATTGACTTTGAGAAGATATTTTGAGTTTAGTGAATTGTTGACTTCTAAAAGATTGACTTTTGTGACATAGTTTGACTTTGAAATATTTATTGGCGTTGTTGAAGTTTGAATTTAATGGGATTTTGAAAACACTATGGTCTGCGTGAAGGAGCGTTTCAAACAGTAAGTATTAGATCATTTGACTACGCTGTTGCCCACAATACACCAGTCACCGGGACTGATGATTTATATACACAACCAAGTGCAGGTTACAGATATATGATATATTAGACCTGTGTATTTGTGGATTTAGTCTTCACGGGCGCGTTTCCTCATACCAGATGTTATGAGATGGGCTTCTGTCATAATAACCCCACTACTCATCATTAACACCTTCTCTGATATATTGCTCACCTGGTTAATCAGCCTTAACACCTTCATTAGTATGTTTTCACAACTAACAACCTCTCCCGTAGTTGGCCGGGCTATCACACCTCATTAACGAGCTATCCCACAGTGGCCCATCGATACATGTCTATTCGGTCAACTAACCCATTGTTGTCAATTACGAAAATAAAACGGTCCATTTCTTACCTCACTTGTTTGATTCGATTTCGAGCGGTTTTAACCATTTAATAGCACAGAACATACATACGTATATACATACATGTATTTATGGTAGTGCTCAGTTGTCCCTAGCGTCAAAATACTGCATTGCCTCTTTTGAACAAGGGAATACTTGGCAAATATTATGAACACTGATCTAATATATTCATTTTCGTTTTTATCAATAATCAGCGAAAGTTTTACTTTTAGAAATGTAGTGATGTAATGTATTCAGAATGTCCTCATTTTTTTGCGTTTTCAAATTCGCCAGTACCCTACAAATTTTAATTAATTCGAACTCTTGCAATTAGTTTCCAATTTAGATATTGGGATGACCCACAGCAGTGAAGGGGTACTCGAAAAGTCTTTATAAAAGGTTCTTAATCATTTGATTTGTTTACAATTTCGGCCGCTTTCTCAATACGATACAGGGATTATCAAAGACATCTTACGATTTTGACGGGTATTATTTATGAAAAGCCTTTTCACACAATTGTCCTTCCCCTAAAAAATATATATTAAGTTTATAGATATGTAGTCAGTTTTTAAACATACTCCGATTGAAATAACAGTATTGGCGACAATACACATATATACGTATTTTTTAATTGGTTTATGGTAATACCCAAACAAACCGCCCCCTTACAATACACACTTATCCCAGTATATCCAGGCTAGCATATTCCATTTAGCTCGTTAAGAGCGCGACTTGGCTCCTCATAGGATGACTTGTGATGGTAATTAGATTATACAGTACTGTACTGCATACATACTGGTTCATTTCAAATTTTATTTGAGAGCTTAATGAACAATTTACATGTTTTTTGTTTTTAATTTTAAGTCGACAATGTTGCATAATGTAAGCGTAAATACAGCGTGGTAAAAGTTTGATAGGTTTGCTACAGGACAGTTTGAAATTCAAGTAAAATAGACAAGCAGATGTCATGACATTGTTTATGATATTTAACGGTTAACAACATATATTATGTTTCAAATATTGTGTACGGTTGTTTGAAGTGTGATGATATCTAAATGTCCATGTAGTTACATAAACATTGCTTGCTACACTTTGTATTTTGTATTCATATTGCAATAAATGATTTGAAAGCATATATATTTTCAAGTTATCATACAATACCGAGATGAGTTGAACATGGTATTTGTCAAGAATTGACAGATATTCTATTTATTATATCAATATTTCTGTGAAAATTTCTATGTTGAAGTTGACAGATTTAAAAGTACTTCCATTGTGTTGTTGGGGGTCAAATATGACAAACGTTATAAATTATCTTATTTTATCGAGAAGTAACAACTGTTACCAAAAACTACCATTTTTGTGATACTCGACTTAGTATATTGACAATATGAAGGTAAAAGTATCGATTTCTGATCGAAAACAATGCACCTCGTGTGGCGCGCGCCAATGAGTCAAACGTAATTTTGGAATCTTATTTAAACCAGACAAAATAACAAATTTGGGTTGATAATGTTCTATAGGTCATATAACTACTGCATGTGCATGTAAATAGGACGTGCACTTTCGGTTTCTGCACATGCATAATGATGTTACTTTTAATTGGAAACTAGTAATTATGACATGTTTGGCGACTGGGGATGAATATGCAAGCTAAGTGAATTTGTATTAAAGCCAAATATACATTTATGAAACACAATGGATGTACCTTTTAATGACATCATACATCACAACCTTACATTTGGAGTTACTAAATAACTTTTTCCAACAGCGTATGTATGTGTTTTCTGTGTTGATTTATACAGAACACAATACGATAATCATGTATGATTGCCTATGTACATTGATACGATAATCGACAAACTGTTACAGTACGTACATATACATGATAATTGAAGTTTCATTACTGCCTTTCTAATATCGCATGTTATATGATACTGTGCGTTAGATCTATAAGAACATTTGAACGAATGTTGGCCACCCCTAATGGTCTGGTGGGAGATACACAAACAATTAAGTGAGGGTGGGGACATGATAATTAGTTAATGGTCATTCCCGCCACCTGTAATTACATCAACTAGCGAATTCCCATGGCCAGTGAAGGGTGACGTCTGCTGCTTCATGCACATTATGTAAGACCAGGGACTTTCTAATACACAGCACACTTAAAGACCGTTAAATCATTATATTATCGCATTAAATTAATTTTGTTACTTCATTTGTCAAAATCACTCCATGTTTTTTGCTTGGAATATGTCTAATGAAATGTGATGTTTATTCAATATTTCAGTATGCATCTGATACTCATGAGAGGTCTATAACTAGTTAATAACTGTCAAAGCTGTGACGATTTTTTGGGTCTCACATAGAATGCACCACCATCAACCTAGTTGTGATGTCCATGGGTTTGGACATATTGAAACAATCAGCTTTTGATGTCCAGTTGAAAGTGTTAAACCTTACAGAAAGGCAAAGACAGTCACAAATTTAGATGGATTTAGAAACATGTTTTCTTCATTATATAAGGATATAAGCCAATGAATAGTTTCCAGTCACCAAAGTCAATCTCTTAAAAGTCAGCAATTCCTACATGATTATCCTAGGCATATTATAAATGTTCGCCTGTAACAAAAAGAAAATAAATTCATTATCTCAAAGTTACATAATTTACGTTTGTTACATCTACATTCTCAATAACTAGCGCTATTTTTCCTGGTCGAGAATGTCATCTGATCGCAGATGAATTTGCAGTGTAATGCACACAGATCGGAAACATATACGTGCTTATGTGGTCACTCTATCGAAATCTTACTATATTGGCGTTCTCGTCACACAGGGGGCAGGGGCATTGTACCGGTAATTAATTACCTGTCGGCCTTAATAAGTTGACCGAATATTCGTGTTACGTAATACCGAGTGGACGCTTGTTCAACAGTAGAGTAGTCTGAAAGTCAATACAAGTCTGATATATAACTTAAACCGCAGTAGCATGGTTATATTGCAATTGTTCTATCTTTATATATCTGTAACCTGCAATCAGTTGTGTATAAATAATCAGTCATGGTGACCGATGTATTGTGGGCAATAACACTTACACTTACCGGTACTATTTGAAACGCTCGCCTTTAGCCAGACATTAGTGTTCAAATTAAAAAAAGTCATTAGATATATACTTCAACAACGCAAATAAATATTTCAAGAGTCAACATTTCATTAAAGTGAATATTTTATTGGAGATTATACTGTGGAAACGTCTATCCAACTCCAACTATCTATAAACTCAATATATGTATTTAGGGGAGGGTCATGTGTGGGAAAAGGCTATTTATTAATAACATCCGTTCAAAACGTAAGATGTTTTGGATAAACAGTGTATCGTATTGAGAGAGCGGCCGAAATGGTAAACAAATCAAATGATTAAGAAAATGTTTAATATAGACTTTGCATGTACCCATTAACAGCTGTCAACAATCTAACAGTGAGTTAGAAGAAGAAGAATAATACTATATTAACGTGTCACATGTCGTATTATAAATAATATTGACATAAAAAACCATGATTGTAAAAAAACAGCACCCAGTCCTCAGGCTTACGAGACACGATAATCATATATCAATTCACACGAGAATAAAGACCCCCCCCCCCCCCCCCCCCCGCATTTTTTAGAAGTGGTATACATAAGGACAGGAAGATTTTCTGGATGCCTTTAATGTCAAAATACACGACGTTTCGGAGTACATACTCACTCTTTCATCACGTACATTCCACCTGATGAAGGAGCTAGTATGTACTCCGAAACGTCGTGTATTTTCACATTAAGAAAACATTATCCAGAAAATCTTCCTGTTCTCTGAATAGATTTTTTTTAAATTAAGTTTACTCAAACCAATAACTTTTGATTTTTATTTGCTGGAACAATAAACAGGAAATGGATACTATAGGCACTTTAGACCATATAAATACGTGTTGGACATACTAGGTGTGTATTCATTCGGATCAACGCTAATTAACGGATGGGCGAGCTATTACACAACAAACCGGTCATTGCGATTACGCGAGAGAGAGAGAGAGAGAGAGAGAGAGAGAGAGAGAGAGAGAGAGAGAGAGAGAGAGAGAGAGAGAGAGAGAGAGAGGGGGAGAGAGAGAGAGTATTAAAGTGTCACGTGCTTCTGTCGTAAAACTGGAATAGAAGATTTGTCTAAAAGTAGGTATCCCTCAAGGTCTAACGATTTACTCAGTTTCTTAATTCTCTGTTCCCATGTTCTGCTCAGGTTGAGTGACCACTTGAGTACTTCGTGCGGGAGTCTTGACGTACTCTCATCCACATCCTGTATACTTCCAGGCGTTGTTTGGTTACACACGAGGTCCAACCCATATCTCCTCTCGTGGCGATATTTGAGAATTTACTGTTAGCTCGAAGAAAAAACCGATAGGCTCAATTTTGAACAGTATTAATTACTTTACGTTCATAAAGCCTCCATATTGCCGCTCCGTACCTGAGAATAGGATGTACTAATGAGTTGTACCGGGATATAAACACATCATATGCCATTCCAGACAGACAGACAGACAGAATATTTTATTTTCGTCTCACTTGAATACACAACCAATCGCTCAGCGATTTATGAGAGACACTAAAACTATTGCACTATACATTAAAAATAAGTATGATTAATTAAAACCTTAAAATACTATGCATAAAATACAATTAAGATTGATGATATATGACCATAAAATATACGATAAAGACATACATAAAAAGTGGCTAAGAACATATGTACATATCACAGAGTCATTGATATAAAATATTTCTACGGTGAGTTAAGATCTGATGGCAGGTTTTGGCAGTGTCAAAGGTAATTTTTGGATCACTCATCAAAGTATAAAATTTGGCTTCGCCAGACATGTGGGTAAAATCTTGTAGTTTCCGTTGACATTCGTCCATGAGTTCTTGTCTTATATCATTCCACCTGCATCACAAAACTTAGTACTTACCGGCCGATTTTGCCAGTTGATTTCTGGCTAATTTAAAATCGAGGTGTTCATCAAACCAAAAGCCGAGGTACTTATAGGAGTCTCAGTTATGCAAAGAAATATCCCCACATGCAAACTTGAATTGAGAACAGCATCGCGATCTGGGCCTAAAGTGTAGGATTTGACTAATAGATCGACCAATTGAAGTAATATTTTGTCATTTAATCATTTGTCAGCCAGTTCTTAGACAGTAAAGAATCATCGCATTAATTAACGTAACACCCTTGACTGAAATGGAACAATGAAATAGGGCATCCTACTCAATAGTAGTTTTTACTGATACGGTCTGTCCTCGTATCGCCTACACCTATCGCCTAAGCCACAATCAAAACAAATTCTACATTCTACTTTTAGAAGATGTCATTCTACGGCCCGGGAACGCGTTTTTACAAAACTTGTTTGAACAATGAAGGTGATCGATACAAGTCAAGATTCGGCGATTACAGAATATTGTTTTAACGGTCCATATACATTCCTTTTATGTATGTATATATATATATATATATATATATATATATATATATATATATTCCTTACATTAAACAAACAGACTTAGTCATGCAGTCGGATGCATGTACACATTGTATGAAATACATGTTACCTTTGTGAAATTGTTATTCTTTATTGTGTAAGTACTTTACACGACGCTGAAATACACTTACCAAATGGGTATGTACTTGATATAAACGTTTATAAATATATTTACTTTACTAGCGTATTATAAGTGTGTCATTGACACTCATGTGTATTCAATTATCTTAATTGATGCACATACTGTTGACTAACAACCCGTTGTAGGTATTTCTTGTTTGAAGGGTCAGTCAAACCATAAATTAATAAACTATTATAAAAGTCAACATTTCAAACTAAACCGAAGTCAATAAATTAGAAATATTAATATTTCATGATATAATCAAACTTCGCCAAAGTTAATACATATTTCCAAAGTCAACTTAAGTCAACAATTCGGTTAACTCAAAATATCTTTTAAAAGTCAACATTTCATCAAAGTAAATACGTGATTAAAGTCAACATTTCACAAAATTCAAAATATCTTTTTCAAAGTCAACATGTCACCAAAGTTAACATTTTATATAAGTTAAACTAAAACTACACAACATTTCACTAACATGAATATTTCATAAGTCAACCATTCATAGAACTCAAAATATGTATAAAAATCAACATGTCACCAAAGTCCATATTTTATCAAAGTAACACTTCCACCAATATCAACAAATATTTTAAAAGTCAATATTTCCAAAGTCAACATTTCACAAAAAATCTATTTTTTCCAAAGTCAACATTTCACAAAAAAAAATGTTTTCAAAGTCCACATTTTACAAACATTATATGTTTGCCAAAGTCAAATCTAGCCCATGGGAAAACGGCCCATGGGCAACCTGGCCCATGGGCGAGGTCTCGCCCATGGGAAAAACAATTTCCTTTGCATGGGGGGAGTTCATAAATACCTAAAATATGTTACTGCTAGACCCATAAAATTCAAAATATCTTTTTCAAAGTCAACATGTCATCCAAGTTAACATTTTATCAAAGGAACACTTCCACCAATGTCAATAAATATTTCAAAAGTAAACATTTCACAAACATTATTTATTCTTCAAAGTCAACATTTCACAAACATTATATATTTGCATAGTCAACATTGGCCCATGGGAAACCTGGCCCATGGGCGATGTCTCGCCCATAGGAAATCTAGAAATGGGAAATCTGGCTCATGGGCGAGGTCAACATTTCATCAAAGTCAATATGTGATTGAAGTCAACATTTCACTAAATTCAAAATATCTTTCTCAAAGTCAACATGTCACCAAAGTTAACATTTTATATAAGTTAAACTAAAACTACACAACATTTCACTCAAATGAATATTTCATAAGTCAACCATTCATAGAACTCGAAATATGTATCAAAATCAACATGTCACCAAAGTCCATATTTCACCAAAGTAACACTTCCACCAAAATCAACAAATATTTTAAAAGTCAATATTTCCAAAGTCAACATTTCACAAAAATTCTATTTTTTCCAAAGTCAACATTTCACAAACATTTTTTGTTCAAAGTCAACATTTCACAAACATGAATTATATGTTTGCCAAAGTCAACATTGGCTCATGGGAAATCTAGCCCATGGGAAAACGGCCCATGGGCGAGGTCTCGCCCATGGGAAAAACAATTTCCTTTGCATGGGGGGAGTTCATAAATACCTAAAATATGTTACTGCTAGACCCATTATTAAAAATTAGAAAATAATTTTTGTGTAACACAAATTTGAACAGCCTCTCGCCCATGGGCGAACTTTCCCATGGGCATACCCATGGGCAAGGGTGTCTGTATCTCACGTACGGTGCGGGGTAGAAAGTTGGAATTTTCGTCAATATCTTAGTTAAAGTATAAAAATAGGTTTTTGATAGAATTTGAACTTCTCACTTATGTTATTTATGTTGGTCAGTTATGGAATCTCGGGTTTCCATAATAAAATCGGGTCGCCTTATTCTAAGAAATTAGAAATTGATTCGAGACTGAGTCATAAGGTTGACTGTGACTCAGTGAAACCACGTTAATCTATGACTGGTGCCTTGAGACTTTCTCAAAGCGACGCTCCAAAACAAATTAAATAATTCAAGTGTCGTTTATATTAATTAAGCCCAAATGAAGTATGAGTCCGTTTCAAATTAGACAGTCTGTCATGAAATACGCATGAAACTGTGACGAAAATTCATTAATATGTGATCCTCAAGTTAACAGACAAATTCAACGTAATGTTATAAAAGAGAAGGGGCAAGTACACTACCCTGTTGAAAGCAACCTAGACTTTAGACTCGACCACTATCTCTTCATCAAAGTCATTTGGAGTTAGCACGAACAAAGTAAAGGTAGACTGGTCGTGTTGATGAATATATTTAATCTATGATAGAATAAGCGTTTAATTACTTGTAGTATGCTGTGTTTGATATTTCTTGTTTAAATTTAGTAATTGAGTGAAACTAATGAAGCCGTTAAATGTCACGTCAATGCGTATGCTGAGATTATTAGTGGTTTATGTTTAATAATAAGAAAAAAAACACAGACACAGACAGACAAAGACACATACACAGACACACAAACAATATATAAATTCCCAATTCAAAAAATGAAAATGAAATAACGGAATATCTGATATATCACCATTTCCTAGATTGAGTTTCCGAAACTTGTTTAAAAATGGTAGACTTGTTTTGGCCGCTATTCAACACAATGTTTTTGAAGACAGACTCAAACTATGAACACACAGAGAAGCATACACCACCATGTGTTAAAAATGAACCGTAGTCCAAGCAAGGCCAGTCACTTGACTACATTTAGTACAAGCAAGCTAACGCCAATCAATGCCTATGAAAACTGCACCAACGTCTTCACAAGGTACAATTCTGTATGGTGAGATTATTACAAAATTACACAAAGAAGAGAAATCCTCCACGATAGGGAGTATACGACGCGGGGTCTTGGCAGAAGCCAGAACCAGCTTAATGACTGAGAGCAATTCCTGTACGCTATACCCAATCAATGCCCACATCGACACAAGCTAACATTCCAAGCACCTGGATTGAGTTGATTACTGATCAGGGCACACTAACCATGATTAAACTATATACACGACTCACCGTTATACAGTATTACAAGTCCAGTTTCATCAAGTGAAGTTATCCATTACATGAACGTTCTGACAGCTTCTGTCTGGCACGTGCATGCTACGCGCACGCTCGATAACAACATGGCCGAGGTGCACGTGTATAAATAGCAACACTGCTGAGCAATCGACAGAGAAACGGAGAAAGAGCGGGCTCGTGTTTATGAATTCATAACCTGATAATGTAATATGCTTCCGTTACGGTTATGATTCAAGTCACGTGACGGTTTTGTTTCAGTGCACTTGTTCACACACGGAAACTATTGACGCACGATGCATTGACGATACTTCCTCCGGTAGTCTAGCTGTCTGCAAGTCTCCTAGGCAATATTTTCCTTTCACTGAGTGCTATTTATTTCAAGTCAGATACTATGTGCAGGTTAATTCCTCGCAATGTTCTTTACAATAAAACTAACACTAAATAGACTTTCACATTGTCTCTGTCTATTATTTTATAAACTATTTTTCGATACCTTGAAGCGATTAAGCGAGTTATTGTTTAACGCCGCTTGGGGAATGTTGCAGCAGTTTGCAGTCAGTTTAACTTCCATTTTGCCCTGCTTGAATTGAAAAGAAATTTACATCTTATATATATCAATATTATACAACCTAACCCTTGTTGCTTTTAATGTTTCAAATAAAACCCGATGTTTCAAGTGTAATGACTTGTAAAGTTATCTTAAATACTAAATAATACTTTTTTTCAGGAAATAATTGGAAACTAATGACATCGAGACAATGAAACAGTCTATATTTCGACCTAATTCTAAATAAGACTGAGCGGAGTCACTTTTGAATTTCTCAGTGCTACTAGCACCATGAATTATACATTAGGACATCAAATTACTCAGTTTCATGTATGTAAATGGAAATACATATTAAATGTAATGTTAGTTGTAGTGAACAATGGAAAACTAATACCATTACATGTAGATGTATTCAATATGTATGTATGCAGTTGACGAACTGCTCACGGATAAATAATAACTTTTGAGAAAGCAGTGAAATATAGTGTTACCGTATTTTTCCTTTTATACGACATACACGACAAACGTTCTTAAACGAATGCGCATGGTTCGGTTGATTCCATTTCCCACCTGGCAGCCATTTTAAAATGGCACATTAAAATGGCCGCTCGAAGGTAGTTCAAGTGATCTGACTGATGTAGCGATACCTCAACACTTCGAGTAGAGTTTTAAAACTGGTGGAATGGTCAACAATCGCGCTGTCTGAACTGTCAAATTCTCACCAAACACATTGAAAAGTTCCACACCACTTTATGCGTCGCACCATCTTCGAATATAGATAACCGTTTTCTATGGATATGGCTTATGTAATGAGATGTTTTACCCATTAACGTACCAATACATTGTATAAACTTTAATAATAAATGACGAATTTGGGAAAACATAATATGTATGCAAAGAACGTGCTACAGCGCCTTTAACATAAATTAAAATCGAGCAGGAGCCTGCTTCACTACCGTATACAACACAGAAAGCATACTGGCAAGTTTCATTATATATACTTATTTAAAGATGTGTATCCCTGTTATGTTTCATTTGTTTCTAATTATTGTTCACTTCATTGATTATTTTCTGTATCCTGCTTTTCATTTACTACCTGGAGCGATGTTCATGGCTTGTTTACCAAACTAGCGTTCATTTTGTGAAACAAAATTGCGGTTAAATAAGTCTCCTACAGCAAAATAGCTTGGCATGGAGGTCCACCAGACTGTACGCCATTTTGTTTTAAAGGTACATCCATTGTGTTGTTGGGGTCACATATTGCAAACGTTATAAATGGTGTTACTTTATCGAGAAGTACCGACTGTTGCCGAAAAGTACCATTTTGATGATAGTAGACTTAGCATATTGACGATATGAAGGTAAAAGAAGTGATTTCTGATTGAAAACCGGACAATGCACAGCGTGTGGCGCGCGTCAATGAGTCAAACGTAATTTTGGAATCTAGTTTATAACAGACAAAAAACAAATTTGATTTGATAATGTTTAATAGGTAATATATCTACTGTGCATGTAAATGGGACGTGCAGTTTCGGTTTCTGCACATGCATAATGATGTTACACAATTTTAATTGGAAACTAGTAATTATGATATATTTGACGAGTGGGGATAAATATGCAAGCTGAGTGAATTTATTTGTATTGTAGACAGCACATGTAGTGAGTTGGAACGTATTAAAGCCAAATAAAAAAATCAATCACAATTGATGCACCTTTAACAAACTCATGTGCATAAGAAACGTCCCCATATAAAATGCAAGATATTTCAATTCAAGGGCGATAAATACGACTGAAACATCGTTACGTCATGTCTTCAGAACCCAACTATACTAAATATGAAAATTCATAAAATTATCTATTCATATTTCTGAGGACACACGTTTTAAGAAATCTTCGTTTTGGAATCTCCTTAACCAGACGAGATAGAAGCGTCATAAAGCGATATTTGGCTTCTGTGACGTCCTGCAGTAATGATGCAAATTTAAATCCAAGAAGGTTATTTATGTCGACGCCATCTTTTATTAATTAAATCTTTACTTTTCAATTTCTTTTCAACATCTTGAAAAAATGAGTTTAGCACCCCTTGTATATTTGAACAGATATAAAAATAGAGTATCATCTGATATATGAAATTGCGTATTTCTTCACAAAACATCGACTTTCTCCAACATCAATATTTAATTTGATACTCTTTTAAATTTGTGGGGACACTTCTTTTGCACGTGTGTATATTTTACTATGATAATTTATATTATTTTAAATAACACTGAACGAAATATTTGTTCTAATTTAATAAAGAGTAAACTGGATTATGAGTTATTGTTATGCATTTTATAACTCTATACAGTTACGTTTGAGTAACTGGGTTCTACAATAGATCAGTGAATTGTTACTGAACTTAGAATTAATACGAAAGTTTCATTCAATCTAATGAATATTTTATTCAATTTAATGCTAATTAGCAATTGAGTTGTATAAAATGAGGCCCTGGACTCATCTAAACAAAGCAATCTTAGTATTACATCGGGCTTCACCCACGTAGAAGTTTGGGGAAATATGCTCCGATAAATGTGTCATTATTCTTGTTTACAACGACTCTATCGAAAATTCCCTCAAACAGAGCTCGTGTTCCGTGTGAGAAATGGGAAATCGAAGCGCTCGTTAAATCTCCATTCAGGCGAGCTCGAGTGCACTGTCCATTCTTAGGTCAGAATTAGTCATCAACTGCGCCCTCAGCTGCCCCATTGCCCCACTGCCCTACTGACGCACGCTATTGTTAATGTTCCCCTGATCATTCATTTCATAGGGCGCAGTAGCGGATCCGAGCGATTCGTAATTTTATGCGCAGCATTTGAACTCACTTTTATTTCTTATTTTTGCGTGTAGATGGCCTGTGATAATCATTAATCACTGTGCAGCCCTGTGTGTTTACGGAGGGGAAGTGTGCACAAGTAACTGATGTCAGGTTAATATGCGAACACACTGATAGCAATCATCTGAACTGAAATAAGTTACCTTTTGGGAATTTATCAAGTACGAAAGAATTATCTATAAGTGTATTAGGTCTATTTCGTATATCTGCTTCATCATTTCAATACATTTGGTGATGTATGTCAGATGTCTCCGGTTAACAATAATTATACGTAGTATATGAAATAGATACAGTGGCCTCTTCATATAGCTTTTTTTTAAACGGCTACACTCTCAATGTAAATTACTTGCCCGCACATTGTGTAATAACAATGCTTGCTGCCGATTGAGGTGACATCATAATGGCATAAATATGACGTCACATTATTAGCGATGGTGTGTGTCCAATTCTTGTTCGTGGAATTAAGTGGGATTGAAATCAGTGAGTAATAAATAAAATACTAATGAACTCGTGAATGGTATCGGCATCTAACTCGCTTCCGCTCATCAAATACCAAACGCACTCACTCAGAATAAATCAATCTTTATTTCATACTGAAAAGGCCACAGGCCTACAGTACATACATGATGGATAAATACACACATATATATGGGTTACAGCGATAATACGTTGTTTCTTTACAGCATTGCGTAATGGATGAACATGGCAAGATTTTGTTATAAAGTTTGACTTCTAATGCTAACAAGAGTTGAGAATTTAATTGTATTTGGATGGACATAGTAATATTTTTTAAATATATTTACAACATAATGTATAATACGACGGGCAAATGAGAAGGAAGTGATATTCATCTTCAATTCGATTTTAATCACAAAGTTTACATATTCTGTCGTACTTTTTTAAAATTTATATATCTGCCGCTTTCGATGTAAAGGTCGTGAGACGAACATCTAAATCTTGCTATTGAACGTCTAAATTTCTTTATGAAAAATATAATTCATCGACTAGATCATTTTTGAACATTGAATAATAAAAACATTTGCTTGATAACGGAATTTGTTCACTCCATGTTTAAAGTCTTGTATTTAATGACTGAATGAACGGTGTGTGAAATTCTACATATTGAGCAATCCAAGCATCTCCAAAGCCTATTGAGAATATTAAGAACGCTTTAACATTAGAAGCCCAATTTCTTTCTTTCTTTTCGTACAGTAACATTATATTATAACACTTCTTTGTTATTCTACTCATTCGTTTCATAAATATGTTATTAAAAGGGACAGCATTTAGTATTCTCAATATACAGTCAAAACTATTACATACTTCAGCTATTTTTACATAAGCTACGGCTGGTATCTACCGTCTTCAGTTTCAGACATGTTACACAGGGCAAAGTTTTGTATTAACCCAATCAGTGTTAAACATACACCACTCTAAATTACTTCGTATAAAAACACTTTTCACACCAGTCCCTACAATTTGTTTGCTCTACACGTATTGGAAGCCTTTTTGAAAGGCTGCCACTTGTTTCATTTAGTTTACCCTTTCTAAATATATTTGAATTACTTGAAGATAATGAAATCTCGTTGACATGTATGTCTTTCTTACGCTGCTTCTAAGCGATACACACTGCTGTGATTAACATGGTGTCACCTAATGTGCAACTTCAATGCGCAAGGTATAACTCGCGTCAGTCTCCATAACTGGCTAATTTATGCCTTGCAGCAGTTCCTTCACTTGTCCGTGCTAACACAGCGCAGCACTGCATCTGAAATGGATATATTGGTACTGATTTGCTTGGACAGGCTCGTACGTGCTAAACTATATAATAATCAGCTGATCAATAAGTAATTCATCTTCACAACGTCACGGGCGTAACGAGAAGATTTTCAAATCATCTCCCTCCGCCCTTGACCTCACGGCCCGCTTTTTCTGCGCTAAGATTTTAGCGTACTGCAGGCTAATCCGATAGGCCAATCAGAAGAAAGCTTGCAATATGAACTTCTATATTTAGACTGGGAAACACCTTTTCTAATTCGTCCAATTTCTCTGCTTATTTTGGGTCGCAAACTGTAGCACACTTTTTGACAGTATTTTGATCAGTCCCGGACTTGTATAAACTTTCAATTGATGCAATAAAATAATTACAATTCGCTTTCATAAACCTGTAATCGAAAATCAAAACGTCGAAGCGGACAGCTTCAAAAGCCATAAAGTTGGCACATGCAGTGGACCCACTGTTACGATGTTACTGTTTGATAACTGCCAAACTGGATATATTCATAAATTTCGCGTATGATTTTGCGCATGTTATCAGGTATCGTTTGTTAATTTCACAACATTGCAGCTGGAAGTACGTTGAGTGATTCAATTAAGTTGGTTGTCATAGTTTTTAAAAAGTCATATAAGCTAAACAAATAACTAGCACATGTTATTCACTCCGAAATCGAACAAATCAAGTGTTTAGTTTGAATGAAACTAATCTTTAATGATTTCACACTATCTTTTTTTACAAAATACAAAATAACGCGTGTGGCATCATGGTATTTCGATTTAACAATCTCAATTATTTAATACTGAACTACTTACCGAAAATACAGGCTGTATAACGTTTTTAAAAACTGTGATTTGATTTCTTGCTTGATAAACTGTGCCTATAACTCTTAATAACTCTTATTTATAAATGTTAAAATTAGCACGCTATACTATTTGAAATATTCTTATTCAACGCGACGATTTGTATTCAAATCTTTTAACTTTGTTTGAACGTGGGTATTTCTCATTTGCATATGAACTACATATGTCTCCGTTATAAACTTAACAATC
Source organism: Gibbula magus (assembly GCA_936450465.1). Taxonomy (NCBI): domain Eukaryota; kingdom Metazoa; phylum Mollusca; class Gastropoda; order Trochida; family Trochidae; genus Gibbula; species Gibbula magus. Next base: position 29,624,881 of record OW388295.1, on the reverse strand, counting down.
AACTAATAACACTTCCTGGCTCGCATTTGGTCTTCTTATTTAATAAGCATGTTTATGATGATATATGTTCATGTATTTAAGTACTATACGACGAGTATTGCAATGTACAAGAAGAAACGTTTACCCAACGTATGTTTCTAAAAATAACAATTTTAGAATTATCGCTTCTGCAGTACCGAATGTAAACGGTGATTTCATTGGCTGTATGTAAGCAGCTGGTAAGGGGCATAACTCGTGATCACAATAGATGTCGCTGCTTCGTTACACTGTTATCTGGGCTGTTGAGGGCAAGGTAAAAAATGCATAGAATTTATTTCTATACGTTTTCACCTTGCCGTGGGAAGATGAGTCGGGTCATAATTCAAAGTTGAAAAAGTACCCACCGGGTGTGTTTTCAACGCGGGTGCGTTTTCAATCTTACACCGGCCTTAAGGGAAAATAATATTATTGCAGATATGTTTCATCGTTTTGAAGCTAATTGATAAAATGTAACATTAAGCAAACCCTCTCGTTGAGAAGCCCATGGGCTTCTATTTAATTCCAAAGTGTGTCCAATGAAAGTAGCCTCCCCTTTCTACAATACAAAATACATTTAATAGTCCATGTTAATTGATTAACAGTAAGTTGTATAATGATTTGTTAGAAAACCCTTAGATGGTGGTGCAAGTGGTGCTGATTGCGACGATCCGTTGTGTGATGCATTGACTCATTTGAAACTTCAATTCTCATAAGAACAGGAAGATTTTCTGGATAACAACATCTTTAATGTGAAAATACACGACGTTTCGGAGTACATACTACTCCTTCATCCTTCATCCACCACTCCTTCATCTTCCTGTTCTTATGTATACCACTTCTAAATGCCCTTCAAAGACCTGGTTCAATTCTCATGAACACATCTTCAACATTACCCTACACTTTAGTGTTCAAGAGTTACTAGAGTTTCCATGCGTTCAGTTTTCTTAACCATTTCTATACTCCTGAAGTTATATAAAAAAGATTGACTTCACTTATTGTCTCATGATTATTTTTCCATATGACTGTCACTTTAAAAAGATTTCCGAATACAAGCCCATGTTTCCGAATATAAGCCCGGGCTTCTATTTTGTGTCAATGTTCTATATAGAAGCCCTGGGCTTGCTTTCGGAAAATCCCGGGACTACAAGAACCCTGTACAAGTTGTTGTACACATCTTTTCGTTCTGGTCCTGTGTGAATCCGGAGAAAACTAAAGTAGACACAAAATATGCAATATTATAAATAATTTCAATTTGAAAATAATTTGTATGCATGTATACATGTATGTCTAAAATAATAAATGTTACGAGTATATTATTTGATTAGAATGTATAATAGTCAAAACATTTACTTACAGCCACGTTCTGTCAAGTGCTTAGCGCAAAGTGTCCATTTCTCCTGTCGATAACTTCGAACGAATTATATAGATGCAAATGTTGTATTTTCTTTTAGACATTGTAAAACGTATCCTTCTTCATCACTTAGAAATGTAAGACAGAGTTTACATTATACCAATAACCCACAGATGTAAACATATTGATGAACTCAAATGTTGATAAATACATGGTTGAACTATACTTTGATGTGAAAACTGATATAAATGTACATGTTTGAACTTTATTATGATGTACACATACACTTTCAACATACATCGATTTGCCCATGGATACAGTTTACGCAGTCACACTGTCACAAATATCCAGCAGGGTATTGATGTTGCCGAAGAAGATGGCGGGTATGTTAGAGATGGTGTACTTCCTCCAAATGCTGGTGATAGTTTCACATGGCACAAACGCTCGGTCACTGTTGTCAACAATCAAACAATGAGGGGGTCATCTCAAAATCAAAGTTGGAGTCAAATTTCAAATATTTGAATAATTGATTATACTCTAAGCGGATATTCTATAAAATTAGTGACAGCTATAATTTCAATGTTTCAAATTACAAATATTCAAATCACATTATTTATTTATATACGAAAATATTATAAGAGAGAATTCAGTAACATCATGAGATATGATACACGTGTGATTGTCTGGCAACACAAAGTAAAAAATATGAAATCAAATAAGTTAATACCTGATTCAGAATAAGTTCTTCTAATGTTTACCTGTAAATAGACGTTTATGGTATCATATGGAAATTCACGAGAGACTAGGATAAGTAGATGTTTTGCAAGTCGACATCAGTTATATATTTATGTTCATATATATATATATATATATATATATATATATATATATATATATATATATATATATATATATATATATATATATATATATATATATCCTTTCGACGTCCAAAGTGGTGTGAGACATATAATTTTTGTGGCTTTCAAAACGCCACTGTGCCGTGTTTTACTGCAGACTGAACCACGGATGGCAATGGGACGGGAAAAGTATACCGGCGTTTGAGAAGGGCCAAAAAGTGATCCGTTTGAAACTGGATCAGCTGTTCCCTGAAAAACAGACTGTTTTAATTAGAGGTCGGCGAAACATCTTCCCAGCATTTCCGACAGTACTTTAGTCCGTATTCTTGATAGCGGAGTTTAAACCCCAAACCCCCACCTCTTCGTTATTCAGTGCATAAATAACAGGTCGGCTTGACCTGTAAAGTTGTCATATGCACCGCGGAGTATTTGTATAAACAGGGTTCGATACATAATGAGTTGCTGTACAACACCGCCCGGGGCGTGACTGGTGTGAGGTTGACCATTTACCTGACCTGTTGTGATGATATAATCTGTAAGATAATGGTCATCTGTATCTGACCCTGGTCAGTGGTTTCACTTCACTGCGTGGAGAAGTCATCGGATATACGTATGTATATGTTATCGCCCTATGGTCTTCGAGGGCATCTTTGTTTGGTTTACTGATACATGTAACTGATTTAGTAAGTTTGCATTCGCTTATTGTATGTTTGCATTCAGATGCTTGTGTGTTTAGATATCAATATATGTTTATTAAAATATTTGTGTATGTTTTAAACGATTGTGATATATTTGGGGACTTATTTTGGTATTTATGTTAACATATTTTGTTAGGATTGTATCAAACAAAATATGGGTAGGATTCTTTCAAATATATGTAAACATGTTCTGGCATCTGACTATGTATCTGTTGATATGTATAAACGATATGATGATTTATATAGGATGATTGAAGCATGTGTAACCCTCTCACGCTAGTCTGATTTCACCACTGGTATCCCTCATAAGCAATTTACAAAAAACTTTTGCCTTTTCACCCAAAACGTCAAAACTTTGCAAAGGAAATGGTATATTACATGAGTGTATTGTTCATTCATCAATTAGGTTAATGTCTGTGCAAGTGCGTATATCGAAGCTGGAATAAGCTGTAATATTCAAGATTATTGCAGTTTTGTTAGACTAACATTTAGTCTCAGAAATATTATTTTCTTACCAGCAACATTTTACGAAACAATTCAAATACTTATACCAAATGGAGCCCTAAAGATGCCTTGCTGTGTATTCTAGACTTGCTATACTTTTCTAGACTGGGTTGGTCGTCAATTAAACATTTTGCTCTAGGGTCTGGATGACAGACTACAGTTTTGTAGACGTTATCATTCAAGTGTGCTTTCAGGTAGAAATACCCTGCATAATGTATTTTCAAGAGTTCAAAACTTGTGTGCAGACTCTTCTCTTTGGTCAATATGGAATATAAATTGTAGATTTCGTGGCCCTATGGCCCGAAATAAGGGGAAGATGTGCCACTACAACAACATATTTTCATCTTCTTCTCCAGTATCAAGAACCCCAGAAAGTTGAAATTTTGTGTCCCAAAGTCAGTGGGGATTAAAACGTTTAGGTCGCAGATGTCACATCAAACTCATTTTCATCTTATAAAGTATGAACTAGAATCCAAGGTTCAAAATGTACATAATCCTTAGCCCTTGCCTTATAGTTAAGTAATTCAAACGCTGTTCAGCAAACCGTATCTTTGTAAAGCCTTGTTTTCTTTCTGTCTAAAATTTCTCCAAAATACAAACCTGCAGTAACATCACACCACTATACTGCCTATAAAATTATACTCATTACAAACCTCCAGTAACATCACACCACTATACTGCCTATAACATTATACTCATTACAAACCTCCAGTAACATCACACCACTATACTGCCTATAACATTATACTCATTACAAAATCCAGTAACATCACACCACTTTACTGCCTATAACATTATACTCATTACAAACCTCCAGTAACATCACACCACTTGTCTGCCTATAACATTATACTCATTACAAACCTCCAGTGACATCCCACCACTATACTGCATATAACATTATACTCATTACAAACCTCAAGTGACATCTCACCACTATACTGCCTATAAAATTATACTCATTACAAACCTCCTGTGACATCACACCACTTTACTGCCTATAACATTATACTCATTACAAACCTCCAGTGACATCACACCACTTTACTGCCTGTAACATTATACTCATTACAAACCTCCAGTGACATCACACCACTATACTGCCTATAACATTATACTCATTACAAACCTCCAGTGACATCACACCACTATACTGCCTATAAGATTATACTCATTACAAACCTCCAACGACATCACACCACTATACTGCCTATAACAGTATACTCATTACAAACCTCCAGTGACATCACAACATTATACTGCCTATAACATTATACTCATTACAAACCTCCAGTGACATCACACCACTATACTGCCTATAACATTATACTCATTACAAACCTCCAGTGACAACACACCACTATACTGCCTATAACATTATACTCATTACAAACCTCCAGTGACAACACACCACTATACTGCCTATAACATTATACTCATTACAAACCTTCAGTGACATCACAACATTATACTGCCTATAACATTATACTCATTACAAACTTCCAGTGACATCACACCACTATACTGCCTATAACATTATACTAAATAATTCCTATGTGGATGTATTACTATTATCCCCGAGAATTATCACATTCCCCGGTATTGTAATTTTCCTCTTCCCGGGCAATTATCTTCATGTTCCTCTTTAAATATCTGTATAAACATATCTCGATACATTGTGAGATAACTGCATTTCTTGTAATAATCACTGAGCAAGTTTCACCATGAATTTTAAGGTCGAAAGTTAACCTCAAAGCAGGTTAATTCTTAACATTAAGTAAGACCTGAAGTTTTACAATCTATAACTCCAAATAACGTCAATCTCCTGTTCAGTAAGGTACTAAAAAGTTTCCATGTTTAAAATTTGCACAGTTGACATTGCGGGAATCGAACCCGCAACCCTCCGATTGTAGCCCAAGACTATCCCACTAGACCACAGAGGATTGGTGATAATGACAAGATTGTTTGTTGGTATCTATTCTGTTCAGTTCCCAAAATTGATATATTTTATGTCCGCCTCAAACTTAGACCACGAGGGCTTGAAACATTTACACGTTTGCTTTTATCTTTGGATTTAAAACGCATGGCGGTATATACGTCAGAGAAAACCCTCGGATGGGGTTTTGGTAGACATTTAAAAAACCTTTCGGATGGCGGAATAAAAATTAAAACCTCGCAAGCTCGGTTTTCTTTTCTTTCCCAGCCAATAGGTTTTTAAAATGTCTACAAAAACCCTCACCCTCGTGTTTTCTCCCTGATGTCAACGTTATGTTTTAAATCTCATAAAGCCCCTTCGGCATGTTTTATCATACACTTACAAAACTGACGGGTCGATTCTCTATCATACTTTCTTTATTCCCAAACAGTTTAACTCATTTATGTTGAAGAGTTATCCAACATGTCCGACAGCATCCGTTTCACAGATAAGGGGGGACAATCCATGGATGTAAACGTGTATCAAGGCGCCCCCTACTACAGAGGAAAGTTACCCATCCCGTTTGCTGATCACATGACCCGGATGAAGAACCTGGCTATACGAGAGGATGATGTGTTGGTGTGCGGCTATCCGAAATCAGGTAAGTAGCTGTTATTTATGACTCTTATTATTTGTACGGTTACCTGTAATTCCAAATATATTAAAATATTAAGTTTGTATACATATAGAACAATGGAATCAAAATCCGATAGAAAAAACAATATGTAGGTTTGCTTGCAAGTTGTGCTTTCAGTATTGATCGTGATGAAAGCTTTCACTTGTGTCAACAATTGCCAGTGCACAGGTAGCTGTTAATACTGTTACACTAAGTTTGCCTTAAAGTGGCTGTAGCATGTTTTTTGCAAAATCTAATTTTTCAAATTTCCCATTTATAATGATAGTTTATGTTTCAATAGAGGGTAAAACATCTTATAACACAAACCAATTATCCGTAGTGGTAATAACAATGTTGCGTATAAAAGCCAAAAATTGCATGGCGGCCATTTTATTGTGAAAACTTTTCACTATTTGGAATAACAAAAAAGATTCCCATGGCTTTACCAAACCATGTACACTCTTTTTCAAACTTGATTTTCCGAAGAGAGAAGGGTATTTTACTATTGGTGACATTATTTTTCAAATAAATTTCATCGACTTATTTGATCGAAAACGTGCTACTGCGCCTCTAAGAACTCATGTTGTTGAAGCAAACGATGCAGTAAACCGCTTTGCAGCATGGCAGGATTTCAGGATGCCAACTACGCTAATAAGACAGACTTAAGATAATACTTACTCTTTTAACATTCATCATTGATGCCTAGAAATGCCTAGTCGGGTTCTTCTTTGTAAAGTGACTTCCAGAAATCTTTCATTCTCAATACTTTCATTAAGAGAAAGTTCATAGTGAGCTGTATATCCCATTAAAATCCTTTTATATTTCGTAAAACGTTATAACGCTTCGTTCTTTTGTTCCCATTCCCTTTTTCACAAGCAATAACTGGCTATGGGAGGTGGTCAGTATGCTAGTTAATGGAGTCAGTGAATACAATCGGTGAACATACATATTTTGAGAGTTTGTTATTCCCCCCTACTTCCAGGCAACCACTGGCTATGGGAGATGTTCAGGATGATAGTTAATGGAGTCCTCAATATATACAAATGATGAATTCACATATTTGAGAGTCTGTTCTCTTTTCCCTTACTTCAGGCAACCACTGGCTATGGGAGGTGGTCAGTATGATAGTCAATGAAGACCTCCAATACAGAGAACATCTCACAGGAATCAACCTCCTCGAGTTCAGACCCATGGACGATTTTGAATCTCTTCCTTCTCCGAGAGTATTGGGGTCCCATGTTGGATTCGACATGCTTCCAGGAGAGGTGGTCAAGAAGAAGACGAAGATTGTCCACGTGTGCAGGAACCCTAAGTCTATTGCCGTCTCCTTCTACAACATGCTGGTAGGAGTCAGTGAGGTCAATAGGTACAACAGCCCAGTTAAGGTGGAGGACTACCGAGGAACATGGCCGGACTTTCTGGACCTCTTCCTGCAAGGTCAAGGTCAGAGATCATGTCGTTTTGTGTAAGGCCGAAAAGCCATGGTGTATATTTTATCGAAGGTAAAATGACTCTTTTGTATACTTCACTTTGAGAGGAAAGATTGAGCTCACCAACCTATTTGAAAGAATTTTATAAATTACAATTAATATCATTTGATGGTTTGGTGACTATTTAAAATATCCACATGTTATGCATTCGGGATACTACATTTCATACTCTCAATGTGATTGTGCCTTGGTGTATATAATGAGTGGCTAGACCAAACATCATTGTTTATACATCAAAATACATTATGGTAGATATTTACCTTTAAAACTTTAAATGAGCATCCATTTACAATCATTTCAGTTCCTTACGAATCTTGGTTCGAGCACACACGTGACTGGGAGAACCATTACATTGAACAACCTATATACGCTGTTCAATATGAAGATATGATGAAGGTAAAAAAAAATCAGCACTATAATCACTAGTCCAATCAAACGTCCTGGAACAACTGTCTTTGTAGTTCGTTGTAGTCTCACGTCCTTGATTGTTCTATTTTGATTATTAGCAAGATACTATGCACTTTTTTGTTTAGGATATCGCATCCAATATAAATCACTTACAATAGATGTATTTAGCATTTTGTCTGATAAAAAGAATAACATCTCGACAATGTTATTGAAACACAGAATATACTTCCAACACATACTTTCTCTACAGAACAAACCTCGATGATCCAGCAGCAATCCTAGTTTTACCTCTGACAATTACTTTTGCTCAGAACAAACCTCGATTATCCAGCAGCAATCCTAGTTTTACCTCTGACAATTACTTTTGCTCAGAATAAAAATTTATTATCCAGCAGCAATCCTAATTTTACCTCCGACAGTAACTTTTGCTCAAAACAAACCTCGATTATCCAGCAGCAATCCTAGATTTTCCTCTGACAATTACTTTTGCTCAGAACAAACCTCGATTATCCAGCATCAATCCTAGTTTTACCTCTGACAGTTACTTTTGCTCAAAACAAACCTCGATTATCCAGCAGCAATCCTTGATTTTCCTCTGACAATTACTTTTGCTCAGAACAAACCTCGTTTACCCAGCAGCAAATCCTAGTTTTATCTCTCACCATTACTTCTCCACACAACCCCTCCTCGACTATCCGGCAGTAGTCATGATTCTATCACTGACAATGACAAATATTCTTCTACAGAAGCCTAAATTATACTATTCAGCAGGTTACAGGATTCCTTCTCTCTCACAGAAGCAAGTATACTTCTCCACAGAATCCCACCTTGACTATCAAGCTACAATCCTAGTTTGATCTCTCACAATTACTTCTCTACAGAACCCCACCTTGACTATCCAGCTACAATCCTAGTTTTATCTCTCACGACTACTTTTTCTCTACAGAACCCCACTTCGACTATCCAGCTACAATCCTAGTTTGATCTCTCACAATTACTTCTCTACAGAATCACACCTCGACTATCCAGCATCTCTCTGAGTTCCTGGCTCACCCAGTCAGTAGGGAGAGAGCGGAGAAGATTGGCGAGGCGTGTAGCTTCAGTAGAAAGAAGGCGGCGTCTCAACACTGTCAGCATGACGTCATCTCGTGGCACAGTGGACACCAGCAGGGCATGTACAGGAAAGGTGATCTCACATGATCAGACTATGAATATCAAATTAAATCTTTACAATTTCAAGAAACGAAGCTATCGGATGTTTCAGGATCCATAGTACATGTATATTAAACCAGTAAGAGAAAGAGAGTTGTGGACGTCCACGAGATCCTTTAACAAGGTTTTATCAAATTGTTATATGAAAAACCTCCCAACTCGGGCAAGTCATGGTTATCTTGAGTTTACTTTGTATTCTAATATGCAACTGTTCCTCGGTATCGAATTGGCTCAATATGAAATCCCATCTGCAATTTGAAAAACGATTTATTTTTTTTCCGGATGGAAAATTATGTTTGATTGAAATGTCATTCCTATTCCTGAATGACTGAATGCCCTCTTCTCCTGCACCGTGTACATGGCTTCTTATTACTTCCTTGTTATTTTGCAAGTTTACGGACGACAAGATGACTTCCTATTACTTCCTTGTCATTTTGCAAGTACAACGGACGACCAGATGACTTCCTATTACTTCATTGTTATTTTGCAAGTACAACGGACGACCAGATGACTTCCAATTACTTCACTGTTATTTTGCAAGTTTACGAACGACCAGTTGACTTCCTATTACTTCATTGTCATTTTGCAAGTACAACGGACGACCAGATGACTTCCAATTACTTCACTGTTATTTGCAAGTTTACGGACGACCAGTTGACTTCCTATTACTTCATTGTCAGTTTGCAAGTACAACGGACGACCAGATGACTTCCTATTACTTCATTGTTATTTTGCAAGTACAACGGACGACCAGATGACTTCCTATTACTTCATTGTTATTTTGCAAGTACAAGGGACGACAAGATGACTTCCTATTACTTCATTGTTATTTTGCAAGTACAACGGACGACCAGATGACTTCCTATTACTTCACTGTTGTTTTGCAACTACAACGGACAACCAGATGACTCCCTATTACTTCACTGTTATTTTGCAAGTACAACGGACAACCAGATGACTCCCTATTACTTCACTGTTATTTTGCAAGTACAACGGACGACAAGATGACTTCCTATTACTTCACTGTTATTTTGCAAGTTCAGCGGACAACCAGATGACTCCCTGTTACTTCACTGTTATTTTGCAAGTACAACGGACAACCAGATGACTCCCTATTACTTCACTGTTATTTTGCAAGTTCAGCGGACAACCAGATGACTCCCTATTACTTCACTGTTATTTTGCAAGTACAACGGACGACAAGATGACTTCCTATTACTTCACTGTTATTTTGCAAGTTCAACGGACAACCAGGTGACTCCCTGTTACTTCATTGTTATTTTGCAACTACAACGGACAACCAGATGACTCCCTATTACTTCACTGTTATTTTGCAAGTTCAGCGGACAACCAGGTGACTCCCTGTTACTTCACTGTTATTTTGCAAGTTCACCGGACAACCGGGTGACTCCCTGTTACTTCACTGTTATTTTGCAACTACAACGGACAACCAGATGACTCCCTATTACTTCACTGTTATTTTGCAAGTACAACGGACGACAAGATGACTTCCTATTACTTCACTGTTATTTTGCAAGTACAACGGACAACCAGATGACTCCCTGTTATTTCACTGTTATTTTGCAACTACAACGGACAACCAGATGACTCCCTATTACTTCACTGTTATTTTGCAAGTTCAGCGGACAACCAGGTGACTCCCTATTACTTCACTGTTATTTTGCAAGTTCAGCGGACAACCAGGTGACTCCCTGTTACTTCACTGTTATTTTGCAACTACAACGGACAACCAGGTGACTCCCTGTTACTTCACTGTTATTTGACAAGTACAACGGACGACCAGATGACTTCCTATTACTTCATTGTTATTTTGCAAATACAAGGGACGATGAGATGACTTCCTATTACTTCATTGTTATTTTTCAACTACAACGGACGACCAGATGACTTCCTATTACTTCATTGTTATTTTGCAAGTACAACGGACGACCAGATGACTTCCTATTACTTCACTGTTATTTTGCAACTACAACGGACGACCAGATGACTTCCTATTACTTCATTGTTATTTTGCAAGTACAACGGACGACCAGATGACTTCCTATTACTTCACTGTTATTTTGCAACTACAACGGACGACCAGATGACTTCCTATTACTTCATTGTTATTTTGCAAGTACAACGGACGACCAGATGACTTCCTATTACTTCATTGTTATTTTGCAAGTACAACGGACGACTAGATGACTTCCTATTACTTCATTGTTATTTTGCAAGTACAAGGGACGACAAGATGACTTCCTATTACTTCATTGTTATTTTGCAAGTACAAGGGACGACAAGATGACTTCCTATTACTTCATTGTTATTTTGCAAGTACAACGGACGACCAGATGACTTCCTATTACTTCACTGTTATTTTGCAACTACAACGGACAACCAGATGACTCCCACCAGATGACTCCCTATTACTTCACTGTTATTTTGCAAGTTCAGCGGACAACCAGGTGACTCCCTGTTACTTCACTGTTATTTTGCAAGTTCAGCGGACAACCAGGTGACTCCCTGTTACTTCACTGTTATTTTGCAAGTTCAACGGACAACCAGGTGACTCCCTGTTACTTCATTGTTATTTTGCAACTACAACGGACAACCAGGTGACTCCCTGTTACTTCACTGTTATTTTACAAGTACAACGGACGACCAGATGACTTCCTATTACTTCACTGTTATTTTGCAAATACAACGGACGACCAGATGACTTCCTATTACTTCATTGTTATTTTGCAAATACAAGGGACGATGAGATGACTTCCTATTACTTCACTTTTATTTTGCAACTACAACGGACGACCAGATGACTTCCTATTACTTCATTGTTATTTTGCAAGTACAACGGACGACCAGATGACTTCCTATTACTTCATTGTTATTTTGCAAGTACAGCGGACGACTGGAAGAATTGGTTCTCTGTGGAACAAAGCAAGAAAAAGCCTTCGAAGACGTTTTGAAAAGGAAATATCAGTTCTGACCGTCCATCCGTTCTTCAAAATTCTTTAGCTGAACGTGGACAAGACATTGTCATGGTCTGTGGACAAGATGACACATTTGTGACGGTCTTCTCAGTATTCAGAAACATATACATTACTAAAAACAAACGAAACACACTGAATAATATCACCGTCAATACAATACATTGTCAATATATAAATTAACTACATCTTCTGTTTCGTTGCTTGTTGAGTTTCAAGTGAAAGCACTTTTTTATAATCAACATCATACATGTAATACAGTGGTTCAGTTCACCGACAGGAAGATTTACTATGTAATTCCTGTATATTTGACTGGTACAGAGGAAAATACAGATTTCTTGTTATTGTACTCTCAAGTAACGATATATACTGTTGAACCCCTTTCAGAAACAATCACGAATTCCGAAATATTTATCAGTGTTCACACTGAAGTGAAGTACCCAAATGTTATTGCGGACATCATTATTGCTAAGCAGTCATTATTCAGGGAACCCACTTCAGGGAACACAAGAGTGTTTTGGAACAATCCAAAAAGAACCAATAACAAAATGAACAGAAATGCACACAGTTATAAATGATTTTACTTGCACTTCGTATTAGTGGTTGTGTTTTAAATTCTCCATTTGATGTTCAGGCCTTGATAGTTGAACAATTTGTTCCAAGTGTAATAGTATACTGATATTATTTTATATTGCGAAATGATATTTTAAAGGAAGACATCCTTGTGGACGGTTGTACACATACTTTGTATTATTATGTAAACGTAACCTGGAAACAGTAGACCCTTGTGGTATTACTAAATTAGATATTAGGTATGAGGGACATCTGTTTGTGATTATTTTGTGGAATATTATGGAATTATGTTTTTTTTCTCTTGTCATGTTTTTTTTCAATGGAGCCCACCCTGTCTCTAAATATAAACTACCCCTTGAGGCGAATTTCGTTAATCCCGGTACTATTCCGGCTGCTAAATTCTAGTTTGTTTTCATTAAAAGCTGAACAATTGTCCCGTAACTCTAAGGCATATTCAAGAATAGGGCGAATAAGAATGAGATACATTGTCGATAGAGCATGACTGGCGGAAATGGAAACCCTCTCAATTTTACCATTCCACTGAACTTCTTGTTATGATATGACACCTAAAGGTTTGTTTAACGCTTTCAACGTTTTCGATTGTGGTATCATTATAAACTATAGCTTGAAGAGGGTATTCATGTTGATGTGTAAAACGTTCGCTCTTTGTTTTAGATGAATTAAAATCAACTGACCATGTACTTGCCCATCTTTCAAACGTTTGTAGAGAAATTCATGATCTTTATATACATAAGTTGAGGTTTAAAAACAGGTGTCATCTGCATAGTCGTGATATGTTTTGTAGTTCGTCGTTTATGTCATTGAAATAGAAGTGGACGAGGACAGAACCCTGAGGGACTCAAGCGTTTAAATATCGTTTACATGATAGACTACCATTAACAAAAAGAGTTTAAATGTTTAACCATTCCAGGAGTAAACCAGATATACCGTATTGTTAGAGAATGAGTATGAGTCCTTTACCCCATACACGATCAAATGCTGTTTTGATGTCACAGATACCCTTACGAAACTATTTATGCTCATCGAGGGATTTACATGTATTATGATACATTTAAATCAATTTAAAATGTTATACAATTGTTGGATGGAAGTCCTGACTGATATTTGCACAATAAGCTGTGAGCAACAAAGTAATTATACACCCTTGATTATATATTACTTATTTATTGTCATTGCACTGATTACTCTATCTACACCATTGCTATCCTTCGGAAAATCGAATGTTGCGCTTAAGCTATTTAACAAAACGGTGCTGCCCAATTTCAAGGGATCGTGTGTTTATATCTTGCATGACTGATGCTCACGATGTATGATCATGTGTGATTTCGGCAATCTGATTGTTCTATGGCAATGAATCTGGAGTAACTTTATGTGTCTCAATATATCCAAAACTTGCAATAAAGGGTGAAATTTGATTGCATATACGTACTACACGTACTACTAATAATGTTAAAGGCACCAAGGTCCAGTAGCGCTCTCTTGCCCTTCCTTCCCCCCTATACTGAATTCGGACCACAATTCGTTGGTTTCTATTCTTCTCGTGACTCTTCTCGCACAAAACTGTGGCACCACCATTGAAGCGGAATATCATGTACCAAAAGAAGAATGATTATATTGGGTTAATGTTTTATATATAACTATTTAACTTGATGTGTGAAAAAGTCATATGTAAATTTCACAACTGCTAGTTTAAAAAAAGTTATTTGAGTCGTGTGAGTTATTAGGCACTGTACCATTTAAATGGAATTATCTACACGCTGAACTGGTAAGTTTTCTATTTAAATTCACGATCTCAGAAGAGCAATGGATGACACGAAATGAAGCAAGCTCGCCATCTTCGTTCAGTATTCAGGGTCCCGTTCTACTCGACAGTTACTCCAGCTCATTAGTGTCATTTAGAGTTAATGGGAGCTGGACCTCTTCCCTCACTCAGAGGGCCCCGGATGGAGCTGAGCAGCTGTCTCATGAGGGACGGATTTTTCTCGCTGATTCTCAAGAATAATGTCCACTATTCGAATCACTCTGACTTGAAATCCTGAATTAGAAACAGGAAAATTCAACCAAACACATGTAATGGCGCAAGTACACATTCTCTCCCATAAAAATGTAAACTGCAATTCTATCAAATACTAATAAATAACAAGCAAATTAAAACTCCTCAGACATCGATTACAGGAATAGAATAACGGATTAACTAATATATTGCATTCAAATGAATTTAATAAAATATCAAACCATATTTAATAAAATCATGATTTAAAGAGCCATCGAGTTTCAAATTTTGAAAGCATACTTTAACAATCGCTAGAGAAATCTACAACATGACATATGACATTTGACAGTGTGCAAGTATATCCCAATGTTTTGCGCTTGAAAATAATAGACTTGATCTCTATTTAGACTGGAAAACACATAAGCTATTTATGCAGCGATTTCTGGCGGAAAAATTAAGTATATATATTTCAATCCGATAGATTTTTAGCAATTTTCCGGTATGTATATCAACATACTCGATGGCTCTTTAAGATATATTTTAAGGATATCTTGTGATGCCATCCAGTAAAACAATACGGAGTAATATAAAGAAATTAAATTAAGGAGATTTGCATTCATTCACAATAAGTTTGATCATGTGTTCTTAATGTTAAACTATAATTTAAACATCATTCACCAAGTATCGAACACGTGCAAGTTGAAGGTTTTGAGCTTTAAATGGCAATACGATTCATTTTACAGTTACATCTGAATGGATCATTATAACGTAATAAGTTGTCAAGAAAAGGTTTTAAATTGTGAATAATATATTTTATAAAAAGCTTCTGTTTTCATCAGTTCTACCTTGATACATATTTCGGTATTAGTATACCTTTTGTTTTGGACTTTCATCTTGACATTACCCTTCTCTCTTACAGTCTGATTAAAATCGACCTTGTTCCGAGGAATAAAATTTGCCAAATAATGCATCTACCAGCTGGTTGTGTCATACAGGTTCCTCTCCACAAGGTCTGAGGACACACCGTATAGGCGTGTGTTCTGAATCTGTCAGTATCAACATCACATCAGAATTATTGTTGCAACAACAGTTATATTAAGTATAAGTATAAGTATTATTAGGTTTCATTTTAACATTGAAGTTTATGCCCATAAATTTGGCTGTATTGATGTTTTTCATTATTTTCTTCCAGTTACGGAATGATATTAGAGTTTTACAATGGTGTTTTATGAATACCTGCGAATTCCTATGAAAAATATATTATTCAGATATACTATATATGTATAATGTCTGAGCTTAATGGGAAAATTATAGCATTATTATTATACTTTCATTTCTTCTATTCAATAAATATATATACATATATATAATATACATATATATATATATATATATATATATATATATATATATATATATATATATGGTGTAATGAAAGCTGCTTCTTTAGATCAACATCACCTCAGATATCCCAAATCTAACAAAAAGTGTAACAAAGATATTGTTCCGTTTGTTTCTACTTTCAATCCTAACCATCAGAGTGCTGTTTCAATAATTGAGAAAAACTTACCGATTTTACACCAATGTAAACATATGGAAAAGGTTTTGTGTAAATCCAAAATTGTAAACAGTCTCAAACAACCCAAAAGTCTACGAAATTTGTTGACTTCATCCAGGTTTGATTCCAGTCATGTAAAACCAGTTGTATCCAAGTGTGGCGATTCGCGCTGTTTTACATGTAAAAATATTATTGTCGGCTCTTCTGTACAGATTACTGAAACTAAAGTGTTTTCTGTTCGACAAAATCTCAGCTGTAGCAGCAAAAATGTTGTGTATGTCATTATATGCTCAGGTTTTTAGGAAAAATACATTGGGAAAACCGAAATGAAGTTGAAATTGCGAATGAACTTGCATAGATCGCACATTAATCAGCCCAATAACCGTACAATTCCATTAAGTAAACATGCTGGGTTAAGAGCGTGAATATCGGATTACTTTTTGGCTTCTTACTGACATGATTCTATCTTATAAAAGTTATTCTCCTTGCATTAATGGACGTCATAACAACATTCAGTAGGTTACGACTTTAGAATTAAGAATGTGCCCGTATTTACACCAGTTCAGGAGTATTGTTGCAAAAGCATTAGACATTCCTAATAGGTGTGTATAAATAGATCAAACTATCGATTTATAGCAATAGTTGCTATGTCAATAATACATTATCGATATTAATTTTAGAAGACGATCAATAGTATCGATTGTATGGCTAACTATCGATAAGTTTAATTGTTTATTAAATCTAGTGGTTTACCTGAGTCTATAAGTTAAATTCGCTTTTTATAGAATACTTTATTTAAAGAGTGGATGGTTTGGTATTTAAACGAAAGAAAGCGATTTAAATACCGATGCCATTCACGAGTTTCACAAATATGTTATCAAAAGGGACCGAGTTTAGTATTTTATTTATTACTCAATGATGTAATTAGCGCTGAATTGCAAGAAAATCGTTTTTAGCGACGCTCACTTGCAAATAGGTGACCCGCTATTGCAGTCGCGCGGTTAACATTGTGACGTCAACCAAAAACGATTATGACGTCACGCTCTCATGATGACGTTACAGCAGCAAGCGGTGGTATCACACATGTGTGTAACCAACTCATTGTTATCTAATGAGTGATCTCACCAGGGTTGAGTAATAAAGTTATTTTGCACCCACAGTAGCTTTTCTCTAGTAATGTTATTACAACTTGAAGACCTCCCCATAAGGAGTATATAAAGAACGTTATAGTAGATGGCTTATATTTGCCCTGTTGTCAATAGTTCTTATAAGGAGAAACCATGATACCGCGGATATGGTAAGGTTGCGGGCCCTGATAAGAAGGATCGGGGTCTACAACCTTACCATCTCGAGGTAGAATGGTTTCTCTATATTATCAACAGTTTTTTAAGTTTAACAGGCTTTGTTATCGTGTTATATTGAGGATCGCTGGTAAATAGAGTCGTTCATAAAATCTTTGTTTGGAACTGAAATCCCTGTTTACAGTCGCGTATATAAGTTACTTCTGTACCGTGGAATCTCATCTGCCTCGTTGGCACAGTAGACCGAAGCGCTAGATCACGTACTGCAGGTCGTAGTGGATACGGACCTTCTTCAAACGTTTGTTGTGCATATTCAGTCATTTATTTGAGAAATTTTTTAAAAGTATAAATCATTGTAATTCCTCCTAACAGGGTTTGCAATCGTCTGTGTAAACCCTCCTGGAGGGGCTTACAACGTTGTAATTATTTGAAGAGAGTTATCTCGCTTGTCTCTTGTGAACATGTTGGAAGTGTATTAATCTGACATGACATTACTGCTTTATCACTTTCTTTTCTAAATGTTTGTTTATTTGACCACATTTCCTGTTTGAAAATCTGTAAGGTATTGGGGCTACTAATTGACTTTGAATTCGATTGTCACACCACAAAGTGCAATCAAAATATTTGCATCTACAGTCATACGCACTCAAAATTTAAAATACTGTCTCAATTGTCCTGCCTCAAAGTTTTAAACTAATTTTGGTAAAAGGGTTTCAAAGTTAATATGCAAAACTGGTTCCCAACCAATTGAGTATCAGAGAGATAACTCGCCGAGTTATCTACTTTTGGTCTCTTCCACTTGCCGTTGTTAGCTTTTTTTTTGGACCTGCTCCCGGCTGAAAGGG
The DNA here is from genome assembly GCA_936450465.1 of Gibbula magus. NCBI lineage: Eukaryota > Metazoa > Mollusca > Gastropoda > Trochida > Trochidae > Gibbula > Gibbula magus. The sequence goes on along the minus strand of OW388295.1, from coordinate 29,606,465 downwards.
TGGTCTCTTATAGTTTGGGAAGTTTGGTAAGCTTCCCTTCCCTTTGTTCGCAAACCGTGACTCACTTGAGCCACGAGATGCAATACCTTGACTTTGTTAATGTCCATCACACGTTTGTTCAGTTCATCTCCAAAAATATGTTTCCAAGGACCATTATCATTCTGGCTTTTAGTGCACAGTTGCTTGTACCTTAAGTACAAATCAGGTTTTAGTGAGTCCCTGTGCTGTTGGTTAGCGTGTTGTATGACATTACCAAGCAAGGAAATGGACATTTTATCAACCAATTGATGTGCTTTAATATATATTGATCTCGTACCGGGTTTAATCTTTCCCCAAATGTCTTTGTTAACTTTTGGAACATGCACGTCAGTATTGCCTTGCCTGGGATATTTGTGCATGATTTGGTTCAGCTTTTCTTCAGGCATTTTACTCGTAAAAAGTGTACTTACAATTTGTTTTTATGGCTTTAACATCGAGTTTTTGTGTAATTTCTTCATTTGTTCTCGATGGTATTACCGCTAGTTTTAGCGTTTTCACGCGTATTCACATGGTTGTCACTGGCAGCGGCATGTCCAAACTATCGTCCTGAATTCCCGACGATTCCCAACTTCTTCTTTGGTTAGAAATGTCATCAAACAAAATGGCAGATTCATCTGACTGCAGTTTTTGTTTCAATACTCGTTTTGTAACATCATCTGCCATGACGACCCACATTAGGCGGTCTCAGCATAATATTTCCACTATGAGGTGAATATACTCTAGTCAGGGCGAAAATGACAAAAAGTCAACTTGGGCGATACTACGGCAAAGGAGTGAGAAGATTACGAATCGTGAGTCCACAATTAACGTCAGCTCAAAATCTGGCGTGCTTTCAAGTCGGAAGACATCGTGCTAATGATGTCATAGACTGCGTGCGCATAGCACATGACCTTTAGGTCAGGTCATACAGTAAGGCAGAATAGGCAGCTAATTGGCAAGATAGGCGAGTCATCATTGTTTCTACTTTTCCATTGGCATTGAGTTGTCGCAGTGCATTCAGTGTCCGGACAAGCTAACGGGACAACACAATGGCCTCTTTGCCACATGAAGGCTAGCTGTGTAGACATGTGTAGAGGGAAATAAGTTTTAAATGTAGGCAGATCATAGGTATAGATTAGAGTAAGTAACCCAGGAGCTACATTTGTAACGCTCGTCTGTAAGTGTTTTGTTGGGGACACATATCCTTTCAAGCAACTGTGGTTCACTAGGTTGAAGAATGCATGACACTGTGTGTATGAGGACCTCAGAAAACACTCTACTGGAATATTCATTCAAAGTTTACTTGTTATTCTTGTGTCGCTTTATATCCTACATGTGCCCTGAACTTTACGTTTTTAACCGCCTCAGCAGAATAACAGCAGAAAGCTCATCCATATTCAGAATGCATTTTTATATTTGTCATTTTGACAACGGTTTAAGTCTGCCAGCTTCTATTTCACCACATATACAGTTGATGGTAGTTGGATACAATGCATAATGTCGTATCTTCACCCCAGGACGCTTTTACCGTGTTAATGCTCTATTGAATGCTTTCCAAGAAGATTTCACATTAACCCAAGCTTCAACTATCACAAATATAACTTAACACTGCTGAACTACGAGGTGAACACTTCCGTGCTTGACTTCACACCTGCAGTAGGCAGACTGGTCGGGCAACTTTACCGCCTTTCCTCGAAGAATGTACCATCGTGTACCATCGTGTACCACTCGGATTATGGGTTATCTATCTGAAGTTATTTGTGGTGAAAATATTCAGATCGGGCATATCCTTTCCCTATTGGGTAAGAAAATAACTTTGAAGTGTGTGCAAGATCTGTTTTCGATCAGTAGATTTAAAATATTTCTAATCGTAATGACTGATTTTGAATCACAAAATATATGTGTTACCAAACAAGATTTTGAGTAATGGGATTAAGGGAGATTAAGACTTAAGTTTGTACAAAAAAAAATTACAGAATTAAAATGAAAGTCCGTTTATAAATGATCATGATTAAAAGATATTTCTATGCAGACAGTGACCGCATCATTGAACCTAACAAACAAGTGTTTTTATTACAAAATTATTCAATCTGAAATAATCAAGGAAAATTACTTATCAAAGGTTGCTGTTGAAAAATTTCGAATTGTTCTTTCACGTTTTAGATGTTCATCTCATGACCTTTGTGTTGAGACAGGGTGCTATATAAAAATTACTCGCGAAGAAAGAATCTGAAAGCTTTGTCGCTTAAATTTGATAGAAGACGAAAATCATGTTTTACTTATATGCCCTGTGTACTTACATATTAGAGAAAAATATCTACAAGCATATTATCATAAATACCCAAATAAATAAATAAATACCCAAATTTTCTGCCCTGCTATCAAACACAAATAGTAATATTTCACAAAACCTTTCTATGTTCATTTATTATGCCTCCTTGTACAGACATGATTTAATGAAATAATGTAATATATGTTGGGATGTGATGTATATGATAAAGAAATATAATATATAAAGGATATTTGGCATTTCTTGACAAATACCATGTTTATCTCATCGAGTGAGGTAGAAAGTTTATATTATCACGAGTTTCTATCTCACGATATCTCATAATTGTTATTTTCACTAGTGACTGATAACAGGGTTTATTTTCATTGATAGATCCCGGTATTTCACCTGCAATCATATAATAAATGACGTCATTGGATGTGAAATGATATGATATACAATGTATTTTATATGGAGCATGAATAGATGCAACTTCCAAACGCAAGGCATTACTCTTGCCAGTCTGCATTACTGGCTGAGTTAACCCTTGCGGTATTTCCCTCGCTTTGTTGTGTCAAAATAGTGAATCGCTGCACCAGAAATGCATAGCGGGCCTGGATTTCGAAACACAGATTTCTTAAGGAAATACTGCAAGGCCTAAATCAACCAGTAATGGAGACTGGCAAGAGTTATGCCTTGCATTGGGAAGTTGGAATAGATGTCAAATAACAGATATATGTGAAGTGATGGGCTATGCTATTACATGTATTGTACAAAGTGTAAATATTGTTCTCACTAAATTAAATATAGACCTGTGGCCGCTAAGTATTGAATAAAGATTGATTGATTGATTGAAATTATCAACCTTCCTGTACATGTACATTTATATACAAACAATAACAGTAGGTACCTATGTTAAACACATAACTAAACACAGTAAATCGGCCCTCACTTCGGCTTATCTTTCATGCTCCTTAAAATAGTATGCTTACAGATTGTTTGCCACGTTACAAACTTGTACTTATATAGATTGTTAAATTATAGATTGCAGCTCTCTTTATGTAAACAGCTTTATATGTCTCGGCTCTTGTATTGTACCGTATACGGTAAACTTGTTTACCTGGACATAAACACCGTGTTGCAGTTGGGTGCAACAGACTCCGTCCGTCGTGTCCTCTACCTGTCAGGTACGTATCTATCTTTTTCAAATGTAATCCTAAATTCATGTCCATTGTAAAACGTGTACCGATTTGTAATTGTCAACACACAATGTACGTCGTAACACTCTGTGTGTGTTTATAAAACTCCATACAACATTAAGGTTGATTTCATGTTTGTGTTATTTGCGAATGAATATTTGGCTTAAACTTATGTGGCCCTGTGGGTTTATAGGACACGTTTGCCATAAGGTTTGTTTAAGAGGCCGGGGTGACAGGTCTGTAGTAAATTGTCAATCAATATGTACGTGTACAACTTGAATAGTAATTGTATGTTTTGTTAGCCTGATATAAAGTTAGTGTGACATTATATATTCTGCCTTTTATTACGTGCTTGCGAAGAGTGGTGGTAAAAAATCATTTCATGAAACAACAATAGCACGTTGACGTAACGGAATCCACCCACAACCAGTGCCTGTGGCTCTGGACACGTATGTTGCTTTACACGTTCTAGGTTTGCAATCAGTTAAACTTGTGATTATTATTTTATAATGGTGATAATCTGTTATTGTTTATCCTTTTTCAAACATCCTGGTGGTCGTTTATCTTCCTAACACTGAACACTGAACACTGAACCAGCCGGACCCGCACAGTTAACATTGTTCTAAACCCTCGGCATATCTCACTCTTCCCAAGTTTCAGCTCGTTTTGCATTCAGTTGATCATTTTCTAAAATTTGCTCTCCAGCATGGACCTGATACCACATTATTACTTAAAGCACAGTCAAATGCTTTCGTCCAATCATATGAGTGTATTGTGGTCACGTGGAGTACATTTATATCCCGATAGATGTACGGTTGTCTGGTTGCGTTCGGGTATCATGCTCATAAACTGGTTCACAGACTTTCATAAAAACAACAAACAATGTCAACTGATTGTTTTATTTATGGAGATAACACACAGTTAAACACGTATTAAATTGACAAACGACCTGCTGTGTTCCCTTTCCGAAAGGAAATAGTCGCTTCTGTTGATGGGGGTCTTCTATATTAAGGAGCTTGATATTCCTAAAAGAAGAACAAAAGCATGTAAATAAAGCAAGTAATGTGAAGTCAATTGGGATTTTTCAAGTGTATTTCATTTATGTCATGAGTAAGTGAAACAATGACAAGCATCAAACCATGTTACCAATGTTTTATATATTTTCAACCACGATATAAAAAATAATATCAAAAGTAATATAGAACGACATAAAAATGAGAAATAAGAAAGTGATATAAAATTACCTTCTTGGAGTGTTAGAGGATGGAGACTGCATTGTCGTCTCACTGAAACTCCTGTATCGTCACACAGCGTCCGAGCGATGTCCAGTACGACGTTACATTCTTTCCTACAGACAGTTCCTTTGCTACAGTAACCTGAAATAATTTATATGCAATATAGACGGGATGCACACTAGCATATGCAACAATAGATATAACAACTCGCATATTGATAAATACAGCTCAACAAACAACTTAACGTGTTGGTAAAAAAATTGAAATACAAAAAAAACAATAACTGTTATTAAATAAACCAATTTAATGAAAATTTGTTTGAATTTTAAAATTACAGAGTTTGAAAAGTAAGGAGTAAAAAAGTAAAGTTACCTTTCCTGAATGAATAGTGTACTTGTCCTTGGACTGTCCACGATGAAGCCATTGTGTGAACTGATTCATTCCACAAACCACTCAGTCTTTATAGGCAATGAAATGTATTACTGCTCAATGTTGCTGAATAAAAACGTGCTTAAATCATGCATGTGATTCAAGCACGACGCTTATGCTGTAGCACGACTCGTACGCTTTATATAAAATGTACGCCTCATGCACCTCGGACAATTTCAGAAATTCAGTGCTCACAGTGCCGAAGATGACGTCAATGTCCCTAACATTTGCATATGAAAATGAGAGATGTCAATGTTTTGCATGTTGTGTTCGAGAGAATGTTTCCCAAATTTGTTGACAAAATATTTGAAATAAATTCATTTTAAGACATTCTCTTGACGACTCAAGCATTTGACTGTGCTCTAAGATAGATAGAGAACTCGCAGCAGTACATTATCGGGATATAAATGTACGGGTTTGAGAGGGTTAGGCTCGGCTGACGCCTCGCCCAACCCTCTCAAACCCGTACATTTATATCCCGATAATGTACTGCTACTCGTCCTCTATCTATTACGAAGACTCGTTGTCTCTGATTCACACGCTACCAGTGTGCTAAACCCTGATTATGTTATAAATTCAAATGCAAATGACTCACCTACGGGTAACCCGCTCAACAGGTAAGTTATATTTGTCTCTCTACGAGGACATAAACGTGTTTTATGTTTTGGACAAATGTAGCTTGATCGTGGCCCGACATTTATCAATCAATGTCTCGCACAACTCGCTCGTAACTCTGTGCTTCTAGGTACACAGTCGGTGTTACACCAGGGCCGTGTTCCATAACAGCGAGCGCTTATAACCAGGGCCGTGTTCAAGAGAGGTTTCAAAGTAATCGCTCAATTAGCGATTACTTTAAAACCTCTCTTGAACGCGATTGCTCAATGTAGCGCTACGTACATGTAGCAATGCGAGCGAACTTTGAGGTTTTGCACCATGTCGTTCAATGGGGTTCTAAAGGACGTTATCAGTGATGTTCTATATAACGTTATCACTTCGATTCTATAGGGCGTTATCAGTGATGTTCTATATATGACTTTAACAGTTCGATTATATATGACATTGTCAGTGGGGTTCTAAAGGACGTTATCAGTGGGGTTCAGCAACAGTTGGCGTTGATTATCAGACACTTGCATGGGTAATCTGTAAGTTGGAAGGTTGGATTTCCTGTCCAACAATTTGATAAGTTGAGAGATGTGAAATGTCATCTACTTAGACAAGATACTTTTTTCAAAATGTGTTCGCTCAGCTGCAATATATCCGAAGAGGAATTAGACACTAATTACCTGACTCGGGTGTTAACTTGGTACCAGGTGATGGTTTTGTGAAGATGAAGGCCATATATGTTAATTTAGAATATAATTTATTACATGCTAGACCAGACTAAAACATGAATAACGTCTTGTGCACGCATGGATGTACATAATTTACGAGGCAGATAGATAGAATCATCAATAATAATCAATTATAATTTTTTTAACGCATATTTTATAGTAAGCGAGAACATCACACACATTTAATACCTAATATAGACGAATAATATAAAGTGAAAAAATCTGAATCGTAGTCTTAGTCTATTCTATCCTCAACGTGATTTCCGATTTTCAAAACCAAATCTCATTAAAATGAAATCGAAGTAACACTTGTACCGCGATCTTCCCAGCGTTGAACAAGGGTAGGGTTAGATTTAAATGAAAACCACACGTGAAATCCGTTTCTTATGTGTTGTAGACAAATGGTTAAAGTTTATTTGAAACAGATTCAAACGTAAAATCTTTGATCTTTTTCATCCTTTTCCGTAGATGACACGTTCACATATTCTCACGATCTGATTTTCCTGGTAATGACAAACAATGAAACACATTTTTCTTTGAAACTCCATACAGTTTGAAATACACAATCAGTAACTTTAGCCCGTGTCGTGTTGTTTTGTTTTGTGTTGTAATCTCCGTTCTTCCGGTTAGAATGTGACGTCACAATGGGGCCCTTACTCGGCATGAGAATGAACTTTTTCTTCCGCATTATGTGGTCACTGTAAGAAAAACCTTTAATCTTTACCTTTGATATGATGTGTCCTGGTTAAAAATATGATTATTGCAGCTACGGGTAGTTTTTGTTTCATTTTGAAATAATTATGTCTTTATAATAATTATTATGTGACCTGTAGTTGTTTTCAAGACTGATATGTTCATTTTAAATGGAACTTGGCGAGTTTACCGACAGAAAAAGGTCATGCGTATTTTTAAGGCGAACACTGTTATCAGGGATGCATTCTGGGTTGTACAACTGTTGTTGTTGTTGTTGTTGTTGTTCATGTTTTAAAAGGGAACTTTTTTCGCGGATATTTGATTTGATTTTATTCTCGGTAGTCGTTTCTATTTGTTTATTCAATATTTTCATTGTAAAGATGTTAGCAAAACAATAAAACGAACTATATACATACCATTTTGAACAATATATTTGAAATGTTACCACACAGTCAACATTTTGGATAACATACTGTAAATAACACATTGTCCAAGTGTATGTGTATTAATAGCTTTCAGAGGACGCACAAGTTCAATGAAGAGTTAGTACTCCGAATTCACACATCTTCAAAAGTGTTTTTGTTTTATATTTCACTTTGTGAATGATAACTGGCAGGTCTGTTTGTATTTGGGGCGATGTGACCAGTTATTGTGACTGACTAGTAAGTGGGCTTATATACTGTTGACTGTAGTGAACAATCGAGCGCCATATTATTAAACTATAAATAATAATGGTGACTTCAATAAACGATCGTGGAGTACTGGGCACAATTGACTATATCGCAGCGATTCTAGTCTAACATTTAGACTCTGAAATGAATATTTTGTAAAATTTGAAAATTTGAAAGAAAAAAAAGAATAAAAAGGAGCCCCTTTCATTTTCAGAAACTGAGCTCTGTAGTATTGTTGTAGACTTGCCTAGGCTCTTTGAAAATTAAGGTGTCTGTATGACAGACTACAGCGATTCATCCATAGTATTGTTGTTGCATCTTAACGCCTTATGAAATCACTCCTTTCTTACAGCACAGGTGTAGTTTAGCGCAGATATGTAGCGCAACGGATATGAACGACCAGTTTTCTCTGCTCGAACGAAGTGAGTGAAGTTTAACGCAAATATGTTGCGCAACAGAGATGAACGACCAGTTTCCCTATGTTCGCTCCGAACACAGTTTTCCTCGTGGGGCCCTTACAAGGCGCAGGGAAAACTGGATGTTCATCTCTGTTGCGCAACATATTTGCGCTAAACTTCACCTGTGCTTACAGATGATACGTTTTTGACACATTTTGCTTTGATAACGACAACTATATACTAAAATGTACGACGTGTATGCATATAGAACGATAATGTGGTTGTGTTAGACCTCAGTGTCTCATCAATTAAACTTATTTTCAAAGTATTTCAGATTGCATTTCCTCATGGCGTTTTCTTGTGCATCTAATTAACATTCCATCTGTACAACATTCCTTCATGAATTTCTTCTTATTTACCGAGTATTCCATTATACATTATTCCTGCATGAAACTTCACATAAGTTACCGTAAATCTATATAGCATTCATTCATAAAGTATTCAGTTTAACATTTATCAACGTAATTTTCACTTACTTAGTAATTATGCACAGTGGGTTTGAACTTTTTTAACGTTACAGTTAAAAAAACAGAGCATTTATATATATTGATAATAATTGTCCAGAATGTAGTATTAAAATTATTGCAGACACTTCGGTGTCTTGGTGATACAATGTTTAAATAATGGTGTATGGATCGTCAAGGGTTTAGGAATTTGTTTTAGAATAAATTATCAATTAACAGATCCTTTGCTTTATTATATACCAGATGTCCTATGCATTTATGCGAGTGATTCGTAAAGAGAGAATACTAAACGAATTTCCGTGCTCTACTATATTTATAAAACTAGTGAGTGGTTTGGTATTTAACGAGCGAAAGCGAGTAAGATACAAATGAAATTCACGAGTTACATAATATTGTTTTAAAAGGGATAGAGTTTAATATTTTATTAATTACTCGCTTCTTCAAACCATACGGAATTGCAGTGTAATCACTGATCTGACACTCCCTTGTATCTTCAACTTGTGAGTAATACATGGTCCTATTAAAGAAGTATCGGCCCAGAAAGCTGCTAAACGTTACACTAAACGTTAAGTATTGCTGCCTGATACTTCGAAATCTCGGAATTGGAAAAGGACAAATTCAAAAGTAAGTTGTCTAATGAACGTATGCAACAAATGGCATAATGAATTAAACGATTTAATCAATTGGAATTCAACATTTTTGAAATATAAACAATCAACCAAAGATACTAAGCTTTTGGAATTCCAATACAAGTTTATCCACAGAGCCATATATACGAAACGGGAGCTGCTAAAAATAAAACTAGTTGATAATGATATATGTGAATCATGTGGAGCAAGTGAGAATATTTACCATGTATATGTGGAATGCCCAATCATTCGAATGTTTTGGAACGAAATCGCCAACTTCTTTAGCAGATCATTCAATCAAACATTCGAAATTTCAACACTGGATATATTATTCTGTGCAACCAATAGCAACTTGCTAAATCACATAATATTGTTAGCTAAACGTCATATATTTGTTATGAATATCAAACGTTTGAAACCAAACTTTACAATATTTACAAAGATTTTAAAAGATGTTTTTGACATCGAGAAATATATTGCACGAAACAATTTTAACATGAATTCGTTCGATAGAAAATGGATGCGTCTCAAAGATGTCCTTTAAACGTTTGATTTAATTAATGTTTTCGTATCCCGATCACCTATGAGGGATAAATCTTTTCATATGTATTCTCTATTCCGAATGCTGATTGTAAAATATACTTTGTCATCTGTTTATGTCTATTATGTCATAAATTCTTGTTTTCCATCTCAATTGTACCCACCATTGATTGTATCCAACTGAAGTGGATAAAAACATTTCCAAAAAAAAAAGAAAAAAAAAAGTTGTCTAATGAAGAAAAATTATACATTTTATCTGTAACGACACTTCGTAAGCAGTGACATGTGAATACAACCCAAAAATCCTAGTTTAAGCACCCTAATTTACAACAGGGGGAAGGGGGTCTCTGATGGGCATTTAGAAGTAGAATACATAAGAAAAGGAAGATTTTCTGGATAACAACTTCTTTAATGTGAAAGTACACGATGTTTCTGAGTCAAACTCACTTCTTCATCAGTTACAGCGTATATGCCATATGTGTCATACAGGAATCGAAGATGAGTTCCATTTTATATTGAAATGTAATTTTATGACAATTTAAGAACCGATTATATACCACATGTGTATTATGATAACCCATCACTCTATAAATTCAATCATTTAGTGTCCTCTACATCTGTAAAATTACTGAACACTTTATGCCAATATTTATGTCTAAGTTTTGAATTAAGACATAATCATCTTAATAGATACTTACTATTTGTCTAATCATGACCTATATGTTAATCGTTATATTATTAAATATGTTTATGCTATGTATGTACTACTGTATATATGTATCCTTGTATATGGACCGATGGCCTTCATGCGAATGGACTTGACATCACTTGGTGGAATAAATGTAACGATAACCAATTTATGTTTGATATATTTGAACATAACAGATTATGCATACCAATATTTAAAGTCTTAAAGTCTATCCATGCACAAAAATGTTTTAGGAGGTATTGTATGCATCTTCTCGTGTAGTGTATTTTACAACAAACATGTTTAACTTGAATTTCCAGTACCAATCTGCGCCCCTCTGTAATAGACATAAATATATAGGCTGGAAATAGTGGATGACGTCACAATTGTCAATTAACGTTGTGGTACTGTGAACAGTACAAGTAACAGCAAAATGCATGGCAAAGAAAATATAATCGACATACTCAGTTCACTCCAACATGGATGAAATAAACACATCACCAAAACATTTAACTTGTAACTAAACAAGGAAGTTGGAATTAAACAAGTTAGACACTCGACCATTGTTGTAACACTGTATCAGTGTATTTAATGCTCGTATCAGTAATCTTATCAGGGTGGTATTGTCCCAATAATGCCACAAAGCACTATATGACTTAAAGAAGAATGTGACAGTTGACAAGCAACGTGATATTCAAAAGCAAAATAAGTCCTAATCTGTATGTTTTTAATATGAAAAGAAAAGGACAAAAACATCCACCTTGTTGCACTCCAACCACAACGAACCATGTACTCTACAAACTCCACGTGTAGATGTACATACAAATTGTTGTTTTAGTTTTACAATTCAAGGATAAAGAACATCCTCTTGACAAAAACTAGATAAAGGGTTTAAGCACCTTTTTACCTTTAGACGTGATTATTTACAAATCTGTCCCCTCACTTGCAAAGACGGCAGGTGCTGTAACCTCAAATATGTCCATGTACATGTATAGGAGTAGCCGGAAGAGACAGTGAAGTCACGTCGAACTCAGCAGGTTTTACCATCGCTTCAATTGTTGACCTAATTGTATATGCTTTGTTGTGCAGTGTGTACATAACGCTGTGGATTAACAACTCGCGGACTTCATTTTATGCATTGGTCGAAGCAGGATACACTGTCATGCTGGTCAGACTTTAGCAACCTTTTCAGACTTCGATTTGGAGGTAAGTTTATCCCTAATACATGAGATAGTTCAAAATAGAAAATCTAAAGTTGACGTTTATGAGAAACTTGGCACGTTTAGAAAGTTAAACCATCAATCGTTCAAACCGATGTCAAGCATTGACATGAACCGTTGAATATGAATATTAGGCTGTAACACTGTCTCCAAGCGACAGTAAAACAAACTTAAGATATTCTTATTGACAAGGGAATTCGTGAAAACACCCCGTTTTACGTCTTATACATAACGATAATTATACATATTATTAGCAGTCAATCTGTTCAAACAAATGTTTTAGCGTGATTGTACCAAAGATAGTATTACCTCGAATTTCTTTAGCCTCTCCCGGTCTACTGTCTCTTTAATCCTAAAAAAACATAACAACGAAATTGCCATTCATAGAGGGTACTAAATGACCTTCCATTTAGTAACAGTTTTATTAAACGAGTTAATGAGTTGGTACTATACGAGCGAAAACGAGTTTGAACCCAAATCATTCACGGGTTTAATAAAAAAAAAGTATAATTCGAGTGAAGTTTGGTATAATAATTATGTTTATTAGTTGCCCAATTTAATCAAACGAAAATGCCGAGAGGGTGCTGTAGATGTTGTGTGCTAAGATTCCCGCGAGTCATTGACCACTGTGATGAAGGTATGCCCATTGTGACGTTAAAACTGCACACTATTGTGACGTCATACGTACAGCAGTATTACACTGTCTATTACACTAATATTGCTGTGTAAATATTACACTGCAGTTTGTTCAGTGTGTATAAAATAAAGATACTTTGTCTTTAAGCAGGTTAAGAAATTTAACAGACACGATATTGAAAATGAAGTTGTGTAATGTGTGAATGAATAAAAAGAGAGACATTATCAAGATGTTTTTGCAGTGCGTATTTCTCCCCCTGTGGTTCAGTAAAACCTTTAGTAATTCAGCGAATTCAGTAAACTGCGGGATGCTGTCCAATTTCAGACTTCCCTCTATTCTTCCGGCTGTTTAGAGACATTGATGGTTTCACTATAAACATGAATGACTGTTTTCCTCTGAAAATGTCAGTCTTGTATTAGAACAATAGGCGGAATTATTTATAATATATTATTAGTTTCATATCTCATATTCATGTAATATTCACAGTGACTCATAATGAGAACAGTTTCGATATTGATAATGGTACTTCATTATAATTTGCTGTCAGTCACAGAAAATGACTATCGCTCTGAAATCAGTAAATTTCTTGATTGGTGTAAATCCAATTTTCTTAAATAAAATGTCAAAAAGACAAAAAAGATTATTATTGATTTCCGGAAAAGTAAAAGTGAACTGTTGCAAATTAAAACCAACAACGAAACTATAGATAGAGTGGAGGAATATAAGTATCTTGGCACACTTGGAACAACAATACTGAAATCATCTACAAGAAAGGAATAAACGGCTGTACCTTTTAAGTCGTTTTACGCTATTTTAAAATCGACACAACCATATTATCGTCATTTACAAGTCTTTTATTCAAAGTATCTGAGTATTTAATGTGCATTGCTGGTATGGAGGAATGTCTGTTCAAAATCGATGTAAACCTTCCAAATTTATTAACTCGGCAAGTAAAATTATTGGATTTAAAATGCAAGCTATTGGCATTATTTACAAGCAGCAAATTGAAATGAAACCAGGAACAATTTCAAATGATATCACTCATGTCCTCTCTTCGGAATTTCAACTTCTTCCTTCTGGTCGTCGCCTGCGCACGCCAATATTGAGAATGAAGAGGGCTTCGAAATTCGTTCATCCCAGCAAGCATCATTGTTTAGAATGAAGTATTTTAATATGTTTTTCCAACTTTGTGCTTTTTGCCAGCTGTTTTGTCTTGTCTTATCTTATCATGTGTATAGAAAGAAATTAATATTCATAATAATACAAGTTATTATATTTATATTATTCTTTATAGTCAAGTGTCAAATATATATTGTCAAATATATATATACTTCTGGAGAATAAATTATTCTACATGGGCAAGTATACATCAAAAGAATAATTATTGTAATCAATTATCAAATGTAAGCCAGGACAGTTCCTAAATATGCAGATTGACATTCTACTACTTCAATTGCTGATGACATTTGGCCCTAAATGTGAATCACCAATAAGTAAACTATGAATTACATCGCTGTGATAGTTTCATCAGAGGAATGCGACATGAAAAACAGTGGCGCGTCTGTCATTATTTCAGAGTTTTCTAGTTTGAGCGAATTAAAGACAGGGAGGCGTGAGAAAACAAGAATATATGTTCACTCCTTCACCAGTTATCTACACACTAAATAAGTTGTTTTCTAGAAAATCTTGTTTTCTAATGTGTTCCACTTGATCAGTCACATGTGCTTTATAGTATATTGGTATAGAAGGGTGTGGATACTTTAATATACATTGTTTATAGCAATATGGTGGGTATTCTCTGTGGTTTATAGTATATTGGTATAGAAGGGTGTGGCTACTTTAATATACATTGTTTATAGCAATATGGTGGGTATTCTCTGTGGTTTATTGTTGTCGATAGAATATTTAGATATAGAAAATATAAACATGTATAGGTAAACACATATAGTCAACCTTTATAAAATTACGACAACGTCGCGTTGACAAAATAATAGAATAGAGGATATTATCACAAACTACTCCAGTCTGTTTAACTAACCATAAATACCAAACCGTACGTGACGGAATCGTCCACAGTGTATATATACATATAGATATAAACATTTAACTTTGATTCAACATAAATGCGAAACACTTTTTTTTATTTCCGAGATAAGAATGGATGTGTGTGTGTGTGAGTTTGTGTGCGCGGTTGTGTGCGCGGTTGTGTGCGCGGTTGTGTGCATGTACGTGTGTGCAAGGTAATTGTTTGTGATTAACTATTTATTTGTATGTTTGTATGTTTGTATGTTTTTAAAAATAGTTTTTTTTAAAGTTAACTTGTGTCTCGTAGGCCGGACGCTGTTTTAATGAATGTGATTTTATACCAAATGGTATTTTACTGTAATTTTCAGCTTGTGGCACATTAATAAAATATATTTCTCTTCTTCTTCTTCTTGTAAACATTTCATCTTAATTCAACATAAATGCGAAACATACACAGACAAATATTATTTGAAAACGATGGTGATATAAAATTATGCCTTACGTTGATTAGACGTGAAAAAAATGTTAAATGTATGTCACGAGCGAGAACAAGGCTCATGTCGATGTTAGCTAGCATAGTATCCTATATATATATAGTGTGTTATAAGTTCAGATAGATGCACGGTGAAGCGAGAAGTATCTAGCAAGATTATAAAGGGTATTTTGGGGAGGGGGGGGTGGGGGGGGGGGGGGGGGGTGGGGGGGGGGGGGGGGTGTAGCGGTGATGCATGATGCATGATATGTATGTTCAAAACACACTGGACTGTGATGGAGGTAATGATGTGGTTTTAACTTTACGCTTACAGTCGTAGACACGAGGACAGTGGCTGGGGCATCACAAATGCTCGTTAACATGTCTGTCTCCTTGTCTTACATGTTCGACCTAGACGTCGTCACGCTCTATATACATGTCCGACTGCTGTTTGCATAGGACATCGACTCTACGAACTTGATTAAGTTCATGTCCTGACATTTTGGAGTATAACAATTAATTGAATATAGAACATGACATATACCCCTGCGAGGTCCGTGTACGGTCCACTGTTTCATGAATAAAGGGCGCTTTTGTACTCTACATGTAGACAATGTATCGACGTGTTGTACCTCTTCTGGTAGTTACATAATGTGTGTCTCAAACTCGTCAGTGACGTTATTACACAATGGTATATGAATGATGTAATGATAGAATGAAGTATCACTGTCAGTAATATCTAGTATGCACATGATTTATTTATGACGTTTCAATATAACAATCTTGTGACTGATTGATTGAAGGCACCCAGTAATCCTATTGGTCACAGTAAAGCAGTACATGTCAAAGAGCAAAACGTACAGGGGTAATTTTCTTATAAAAAAAGGTAGGAGGAAGCAATAACCTTATTTTAATATTTCATTGTTACTTATCTTTACGGAAAACACAGAAAGCGGCACAATGGTTCTCCAAAAGATCACATTTTGTCCATCGTCTTAGCCTTTGTCCATTTCGACCCTGCCTTTGCTCAAAACACAATCACTTGTCTTTTCAGAAAGTAAAATAGCAAGGAGCACTAAGGGATTCGACCCCGGACTCCAATGGATCCGCCTGCCACCAGCAGCTACACGCTGCCACCACCCTACCCACAAGATGTCGGATATCAGGGCCCAACTCGACGCTACACGGAACCGGAAGTAGAAATTTACCAGAGGCCATCCATCGGGAGACAACTCTGGGCTCTTCGCAACGTTCTGGTCATTCTCCTCACACCTATATTGCTTATCTGGCTGCCTATAGCTTATGATGACCCTGTACGCAGTTTGGAATGTTTCGTTTATGTTTGCTATCGCTATTGACCTTATATTGTCTAAGAAAACCTTCGCATGTGAGTCATTTGACTCTAATCATATGTAAAAGGACACGGAAATTAGGTTTTTCTTTTAGTCTTTACAGCCTACAAATGTTCTCTTTCTTGCACAATTATGTGTTTTTATCATTCACCAAATGGGATGATACGATTGCCATAATAGGAATCAAATCATAAATTTCCTAACTCCTAAATTCGAGCCCACAATCAAGCATCACATGATCTTACCCTCTCAGTTACAGATTCTAAATACAATTCATGCATGATCACTTCGTTCTGTCCTACAGAAGACCCACTGCGCCTATGTGATCCTGGTGATGGCGGTGTTCTGGGTAACGGAAGCTGTCCCTATTGCCGCCACTTCTCTCATCCCTATCTTCCTCTTTCCAATGATAGGACTTCTCCCCGCCAGAACTGTCTCAGCAACCTATCTTAATGTGAGTTAAACATTTACACGTGCTGAATCAATTACATATATATGTCTCAGCATCCTATCTCAATGTGAGTTAAACATTTACACGTGCTGAATCAATTACATATATATCTCAGCATCCTATCTCAATGTGAGTTAAACATTGACACGTGCTGAATCAATTACATATATGTCTCAGCAACCTATCTCAATGTGAGTTATACATGTACACGCGCTGAATCAATTACTTGTATGTCTCAGCATCCTATCTCAATGTGAGTTAAACATTTACACGTGCTGAATCAATTACATATATGTCTAAGCAACCTATCTCAATGTGAGTTAAACATTTACACGTGCTGAATGAATTACATATATGTCTCAGCATCCTATCTCAATGTGAGTTAAACATTTACACGTGCTGAATGAATTACATATATGTCTCAGCAACCTATCTCAATGTGAGTTAAACATTTACACGTGCTGAATCAATTACATATATGTCTCAGCATCCTATCTCAATGTGAGTTAAACATTTACACGTGCTGAATCAATTTCATATATGTCTCAGCAACCTATTTAATGTGAGTTAAACATTTACACATGCTTAATTAATTACATATATGTCTCAGCATCCTATCTCAATGTGAGTTAAACATTTACACGTGCTGAATGAATTACATATATGTCTCAGCATCCTATCTCAATGTGAGTTAAACATGTACACGTGCTGAATCAATTACATATATGTCTCAGCATCCTATCTCAATGTGAGTTAAACATTTACACGTGCTGAATGAATTACATATATGTCTCAGCATCCTATCTCAATGTGAGTTAAACATTTACACGTGCTGAATGAATTACATATATGTCTCAGCAACCTATCTCAATGTGAGTTAAACATTTACACGTGCTTAATTAATTACATATATGTCTCAGCAACCTATCTAAATGTGAGTTAAACATGTACAAGTGCTGAATCAATTACATATATGTCTCAGCATCCTATCTCAATGTGAGTTAAACATTGACACGTGCTGAATCAATTACATATATGTCTCAGCAACCTATCTCAATGTGAGTTATACATGTACACGTGCTGAATCAATTACATATATGTCTCAGCATCCTATCTCAATGTGAGTTAAACATTTACACGTGCTGAATGAATTACATATATGTCTCAGCAACCTATCTCAATGTGAGTTAAACATTTACACGTGCTTAATTAATTACATATATGTCTCAGCATCCTATCTTAATGTGAGTTAAACATTTACACATGCTTAATTAATTACATATATGTCTCAGCAACCTATCTAAATGTGAGTTAAACATGTACAAGTGCTGAATCAATTACATATATGTCTCAGCATCCTATCTCAATGTGAGTTAAACATTGACACGTGCTGAATCAATTACATATATGTCTCAGCATCCTATCTCAATGTGAGTTATACATGTACACGTGCTGAATCAATTACATATATGTCTCAGCATCCTATCTCAATGTGAGTTATACATGTACACGTGCTGAATGAATTACATATATGTCTCAGCATCCTATCTCAATGTGAGTTTAACATTTACACGTGCTGAATGAATTACATATATGTCTCAGCAACCTATCTCAATGTGAGTTAGACATTTACACGTGCTGAATCAAGTTCATATATGTCTCAGCAACCTATTTAATGTGAGTTAAACATTTACACATGCTTAATTAATTACATACATGTCTCAGCATCCTATCTCAATGTGAGTTAAACATTTACACGTGCTGAATGAATTACATATATGTCTCAGCAACCTATCTCAATGTGAGTTAAACATGTACACGTGCTGAATGAATTACATATATGTCTCAGCATCCTATCTCAATGTGAGTTAAACATTAACACGTGCTGAATCAATTAAATATAATAGTAAGGCAAGTAGAATAAGTAGATCAAGTAGATTCAGTAGAACCAGAACCAGCAAGTAGTTAGACTGTATCAGTACAGAGCAATAGAGAGCAATGCAAGTAGAGCAAGCAAGTTAAGCCAGTAAAAGCCAGTAAAACAAGGTTAGCACATGGTAATTGAGTTAAGGCCTCGATTGACAATAAAGGTGATAGAAATACCCGAGAAAATGACAACCTATTCACATCTATCCAACCAATAAAAACCATTAATAAAATAATCATAAGATTCAACTGAAGCGATGAAAGTAACCCAGATATCAAAATTGCAACACTTGAGTGTATTTGGAAGTTATTTTTAGATATAGAAAAATGAAGACATAAATGTTGTAAGTCTGTGCACATTACCCATAACGCATAAGTACAATGCCTCTGCGTTAGCTTTGGACTCCTGCCGAGTCCTACATTTGTCACGACAAAATAATTCTTCTGGTAACTTGTTTTTGTAAACGGAGTTCATTTTTACACACTTAACATAGACAATGTTAGGTTGAGAAGTTTTAGTTTAAATTTTGGAAAACGTTTTCAATGGAAATTTATCAAATTGATGTTTTACTACGACGTAGTCGGGGGTTTATAGCGCTCCGCGTGTCCGTCCGTGCGTCCGTCCGTCCGAAATCGTTTCCGGAGCATATCTCAAAACTATTTGACTTGGAAACTTCAAATTTGGTATACAAGTAACCCATATGGTGCTTTTGTGCCTTTTAGGGGTCTCAAATCCAAGGTCCAAATCCCTTTTGAAATTTTGACCAAAAACGGTCGGATTTTTGGACTTTGTCTCGTTTCCGGAGCATATCTAAAAAAAATTATTTGACTTTGAAACTTCAAACATGGTATTGAAATAACCTTTATGAAGCTATTGTGTCCTTTAGGGGTCCCAAGGTCCAAATATTTTTTTTAATGTTGTTATTTGTGTCAATTCGTGAGCATCACTAAAAAAACTATATAATTTGAAAACTTAAATATTGATGTTGTCTACCTATATGATATTGTTGTGCCTTTCATTGGTTTAAAATCCACGGTTCCAATAATGTTTTTAAATATTTTCATTAAAAACAATTATTGTTATTCATTGACATGATTGACTAGAATATATTTTCCAATTTATTTATACTGTATGAAGGCGAACAAACTACAGGCGGGGTATATGAGCTGTGCTCACGTGTGCCTTGTTCAAATGGAAATTTGGTTTGAGTGTTGGGGAAGAGATGGGGTTGGGCCTTTACTTGACTCAGTGGGGTCAGGTTCTGCATGGCGAGATTGTCTGTCGAGTGATTAGAAGACAACAAAGAGGCCAGTGTGTACATTTAACTGTGTTATATTCTTCAGGATACTTCTATGCTCTTCCTTGGTGGATTAATGGTCGCGGTTGCCATAGAAACGTGGAACTTACACAAACGTATCGCCCTTGGAGTCCTGATGCTTGTAGGAGCGGAACCAAAATGGTACTAGTTTACAATTATGAAATTAATAAATACGTGTACTACTATGTACTATCAAATCTATACACTACATCAGAAACAAATGAACGCATATCTTACTGTAGGTGTATGGCAGGGCTAGTAGCTAAGTCGATGATCTGACTCCAGAATATCGATTCATTGATACATACACAATATAGTTTATCAAGCTATACATCTGTTTCCAATAAAAATGTTAATAAATATTTTACGAACGCTTCCTACCCTTCCAGTTAATGGCAGGGATGTGTGCTTTTTATGTGGATCTCCAACATACATATGTATTAATACATGTAGTTTTAAGGTGCATCCATTGTTTTTCATAAGAAAATTAGTTAGCTTTACTACATGTAGTTTATCCTGCAAATAGAGCTCTTCGAGTCTTTCCTGTAGATGAGAGAACACAATTTTAACACGCTGTCAACTAAAAGCATAACTTTGTTTTCAGTGCTCATTTTGATTAATAATTTACGTGCGCTTTTCCCACTTCAGGTTGATGGCCGGGCTGATGTTTGTGACATGGTTCCTATCAATGTGGATCTCTAACACAGCCACAACAGCTATGATGATTCCCATAGTGCAGGCAGTGTTACAGCAGCTAAAGACCACTAATCATCCGAGCGAGGAGACGGAGCCGGTAGAGGGAGCCAACAGTTCAGGAGAAGGTAACTCTTTCATTTTTTAGAATTCCATCTTTCGGTGAATTTGTTGCACCATATGCACAATGAAAAGGTTAAACTGACAGTGCGTAGAGCCTGAATGTTTATAGCTTTTGTTGTATAAAACCGCTGACTGTTTTCAATAGCACTTTCGTTTTCGTGAGTAGTTGCACAGGAACTCGATATCGTAATTAAAACGAAGATACAACGTAGGTAAAAAACCTACACCCTATATAACATAGAGTAAAGGAGCAAGCAGTCATATTGCCGATCTAAGGGTCCATGCATTTCCCAGCAAAAAAACCCCTAAAAGAACCTTAACAGCTCTTTAAACTCGAAATTCGACCACCAAAACCTCTCCCGTGAATGTTACTCCGCAGGCGATACCCAGTCGAACGATCTGATTGGTCCGAGTAGGGTTGTCGGTGTAGGTTGTAGGTGGAGTAGGATTTTTTTTATATCTACGTTTTAACTTCGTTTTAATTACGATATCGAGTTCCTGTGAGTAATTGTCAGTGGATAGTTGTTAATTATGTATGCCTGCTTTGTTGTAGATAGTATGTAAACCTAACGTAAAGGAGGTTTTACATTTTGCCAGCCTGTTTCGCTGAATGTTTATTCGTGTTCCCCTCTGGGTGTATTTGAATAGGTCACCATATCGTGAAAACCAAATCATGTCATGATGTACTTTGAGAATAAAATATTCAACTTACTTTTAAGTTGATTGATAAAACTGTCATCTCAAGTCATAAAGAGTTGACATGACTTGGAACCTTATTTCTTCATCTAGGCTACCATCTTATTATCGAGGTGAAAGGTAAATTTACTAACAGCATGCTAAAAGTTCTACGTTCTAAAACTTATTATGTGGGTCATTCTCTTCCCCCATAGTTTGCTCCACTCAGTCCGTCCCTCCTAACCTCTTTTGCATTTTTCACCATTCTCGCAAAATTTAAAAAATCAAATCAAATGTCGTTTTACAAATTCGAGCGGCTTCTGTCTACTAATTATGTGCGCATCGCAACTGTTTGAAACAACATCGCTGAAGCAACTTGTGATGCGATCACAAATGATGCAGGACTCTTACTGTCTAGCCACGAAAGTGCTCCATATGCAATAGAGGTTGGATAGAGAACCTGAGTTCAGGTCCAGGCAATAATATATTGTTTTCTGTAAACACTCTAAGGAATGAACGTTTATAAAATGTTTGTTTTCAAAACGTAGTTTAAAAAGTACCTAAAGATTTTAGTTGATTTAAAATTTTGCTCTTGTGATAACTTTAAATATTATAATTTTTATTTAATAATCATTTACTTACATCATCTTTACGACTAATGTATCATTGGTTTGTAATAATATGATGCGAATTATATAACGAGAAGACTTTAACGATTGATCAAAGATGTGATTCGATTGCATGTTAAATGAAGTACAAAACGTCGTACTCTAAAACTAGATTGTGGGGGCGTTTAGTCATCAGTCAAAGAATACTTCTACATGAATCTTTTATTTTTCTAAAAATAAATTGGATAACACATAACTGTTAATCGACGTATAATATATTCTAAGTGAAAATCAACAAATGTGTCTAATTCTTCACAAATTAACATAATTTTAAAAATGGTACGAGTCTTTTTGTGTAAATCTGAACATTTCCTTCCCCTGTATACATTAAACAAAGATATGTTAACTGGACATTAACCAGAAATCAATTAATTCCTTCAAACTACTGCAGATATGTGTTTTTGTAATTGTGCCATAATCAAATGCATCACATTTCTTTAAAAAAAATGAATAAATCGAAAATCTCACAATCTTCGTTTTGTTTAGAACGTTAGTGTTTATTATTATCTTTCGGAGAAATTTTAAGTTCAGGCTCAACGACGCCTGATTTCCAACTAATAACCTAGAGCATAACATTTAACCTACAGTAAAACATATCAAATACAGCATTACAAAAACGTTATTTCTGTAAGATATGAAACTTTGTCAAGATATTCAATGTAAGATTTATTAAACTATAATGAATAAAAACAAACCATTTGATAAAATTTAAGAAGGGAGATGCATCTTCTTAAAATGTCGAAGGGGTAGTCCTGATCGGAGACCATTGTCAAAGTTTGTCAAAGACAAGACAAGTACATATTCATGTTATTCTTAAATTACACGGTTGTTTATTGCTACTTCTTTAATTAAGTATAGGATAAAACATGCCAAAGGGTGTTTATGAGATTTAAAACCCGCAACCCGAGGGATAAACACGAGGCGTTAGCCCCGAGTGTTTATTCCGAGGGTAAGGGTGTTAAATATCATAAACACCCTTTGGCATGTTTTATCAAGCTTACAAACCGACCCCGTGGTTAAATTTTATGTTTAATCTATTCATATTGATAGTGCGAAAAAGTAAAGGAGTCGTCCGTAAAATAGCCCCCTTTGATGAAAGGCAGTAGGGTATAAAGGGAACTTCGGAATCAGCCTAGTCCCTGTAGCCTAGTAGCACAGTGGTATCATCGCTGCGCTTGGTGTGCAGGTGTATGGAGGTTTCATGTTCGAGACGGTCTATTGCAAAAAAACCATACACTAACTTAAACATCTCAATGTTAAATACAGATATTTGAGAGGGGCATTATTAAGATAGGTAGAGGGAAATTACGTTAGAATCTCGGGGATTATGTGATAATCCCCGGGATAATACATCCATATAGTGGTGTGACGTCATTGGAGGTTTGTAAGATTGATTACCTCCCCTTCCTTGGAAACGGATTGCACCATACCGTTTAAATGAAGTTCAGATGGTTATTGTTGGGGTGGCGGAAAACGAACACGCTGATGCACAATTGCACATGCATGAAATAAAAAAAAAACCAATATGCTGGTGACAACAATATGCACGGGAGTCGAGAAGTCACTTGGCTTTTAAAATGGCTATATAATATGAAACAGTTTTATGTTTAAAATGTTGCCTTCGTGAAGCCAAGAATTCAGTGTTTGAAAAACTACAGATATGTGAACAATGGATAATGGTGTTAAATGATGTAATTGAGAATGAGATAGTCGGTGCTATACATGAAATAAACATCTATTAAGTGACGAAAATCAACCGCATAACGTAATTTAGGACAATCTCGCCACGTGATATATTTACGTTATCTGCTCTTAGGTACGAGATAACGTTTCTTATCAAAGCAGTACTACACTCAGTATCACAAACTAGTTGAGTCCACATGATATTTGCAAGAAAATTTTGTTTTTACGGTAGATCCTGCGCACTTATCTGCCTCATCAACTGCATTATATCACACTTCTTTTAAATCCTCAAGTATATATATCAAAGTTTGAAAGTGCAAGCAAAACCTGTTAACATCACAATGCTATACTATTACCTTGATGACGTCACAATTCTATGACATCCATCTCATGACAGTGGTGTGTTCAGAGATGTACATTTTGTACTGAAAATTAATGAAGAACATATTTTGCATGATACATAGAATCCAATCCTTTTGATATCTTAATACTGTATATAAAAATGTGTAAAGTGTAAGTGTAAAAATATTCTCGACTGCTGATGCGATACCTGGGTACTAGTTTTGACATGTATAACTCATCACTGTGAAAAGTTGTGAGATTTGATTGGTCAATGCCAAGTGATTGTGCACAACCTTTACGATGTTATTTACTCATTTAATTTGTTCGATATACTACGCAAAAGGTTTATTCTTACGAGGGAGTTCTTCAAGGTTTTGCCTTTCTTATTATGAACGTGTTAAAGAGTCCTGAAGTGTGTTGGTGTTTCAAATATAAAACCATATGATATCATGATGATATCAATCGCAAAATAAGTCCATCATCTACAGCATGATATCTGAGAAATATTGTTTACATACCGGCAATCCGATGTTATTTTGTTTCAAAGACACGTATATTAGCTCTCGCCACTGAATGTGATGTCATTAGACGGTTTTCCTTTATGTCATTCAATGATAAAGAACACAAAAACAAGAGTTGTCGAAGCTGCGAGCTTGTAAACTGCACAATCATTATATTCACAGACGTGTAATTGCTCGTCTTGCAGATTACGCTTGATTGTCGTGATCGCTCTTTTAACATGTCTTGAAATATAACACTTGTTGGCATTTCACCTGTATTTTATTGTGACCATATCAGCAATTGTCTAATTATTGAACTTATATAACTATTTAACTGTGTTTCGTACACAAATTAGTTCTTAACCAAAAACAGTATTTAAATGAATCGATGCCATGTCAATTCGATTATTTGTGTGGTTGTAATAGCCATTTTACTAATAAGATATTTTGTTTGTCTTATATTTGTTTGTATGTCTCAATATTATATACTTTTTAACCATAATACTACGTGAAAGTCTTTACATATTTTCCGAGTTGTATCGCCTGATCACTCCGTAAGGAAAACAGCTTTTAGTTGTTTGGTAATGCATCATGAATACCTGCGTAGTAGGAGATTTTGTCCTTCAAAACAACGAATATATATATTACGGATTTATAAACCTAGGTCGGATTCTGTCTGTTGTTTTGTAGGTATCTTCTTTTCTTGGAATAACCTCTAATGAGGTCTTACTTCCGAGAATAACCCGGTATGAGGTTTTACTTTTGAAAGTAAGACCTGAACCTAAGGTTTTTTTGAAAGTAAGACCTGGAAATGCACTTAGAATAATTTTTCAGACTTGCAACTCAATAGCCAACAAGCAGCAATTATTATCGAAAATTATACACAGTTAAGAATGTCCAAGTTGAAATAGCTGGATTCGAACCTGGCACCTTTCGCTCTCGCTATGCAGACCGAGATGATGAGTGGAGTTGAATTACTCCATTTATAGTCATACCTTCTTTGCCTCGATATAACGCAACCGAGGGCGACATACCCTTTATAAAAACACGATTTGGGAATCAAAAATTATAAAATGTAAATTTTTACATTTGACGTTTATAAATAGGAAGAAAACATTCCTCCTTCGTCTTCTGCTTTTAAAATGGTCTAAGCGGAGGAATTAGGCCCTTTGAGCGTCCGAAACTATAACTCGTAAATTTTGATAGTTGACGGTTTATAAGCTGAAGAAAACACTCCTCCTCGGTCTTCTGCTCTGAGAATAACCTCAAGTTCGGGATAGCCCCTCGGGCTAACGCCCTCGGGGCTTTATCCCTCCCTTCAGGTTATTCTCAGAGCAGAAGACCTCGGAGTCATGTTTTCTCCTTAACATAAAATACGGATGTTTAAGAAGCAAGAAATTGATAGATTGAGATCAACGTTATCAAAAATAGCATTAAAAAATATGAAAATCTACGAGGTTGTATCAATGTCGAACCACAAAACAAACATGTTATGCCTTGATCATACCTCTCAGGTTGTTCATTCTTTCTTCTATTTATCAGCTAATGCAGGGTACGAAATGGACAGAACAGACGGCGGGAAGACAGAAGAAAAGAGTGTTGTGGACGAGAAACACGTGGACGTCAGCAACACGACTGGTAGTAACGGAACCACGCCCAATGCTACTTCTAATACACAAAACAGGTAGGTACCACGCCGAGACCTACTTCTAATGCACAAAACAGGTAGGTACCTAGCCAATTGCAAGACCTACTTTTAATGCACAAAACAGGCAGGTACCACGCCCAATACTACTTCTAATGCACAAAACAGGAAGGTACCTGGCAAAGATTTACTTCTAATACACAAAACAGACAGGTTCCACGTCAATCCCCACTTCTAATACACAAAACAAGTAGGTTCCACGCCCAATGCTACTTCTAATGCACAAAACAGGTAGGTACCACGCCAAGACCTACTTCTAATGCACAAAACAGGTAGGTACCACGCCCAATGCTACTTCTAATGTACAACACAGGTAGGTACCACACCGAGACCTACTTCTAATGCACAGAACAGGTAGGTACCTAGCCAAGACCTACTTCTAATGCACAAAACAGGCAGGTACCAGGCAAATATTTACTTCTAATACACGAAACAGACAGGTTCCACGCCAATACCCACTTCTAATACACAAAACAGGTAGGTACCACACCCAATGCTTCTTCTAATGCACAACACAGGTAGGTACCACGCCAAGACCTACTTCTAATGCACAAAACAGGTAGGTACCACGACAAGACCTACTTCTAATGCACAAAACAGGCAGGTACCACGCCAAGACTTACTTCTAATGCACAAAACAGGTAGGTACCACGCCAATACCTACTTCTAATGCACAAAACAGGTAGGTACCACGCCAAGACTTACTTCTAATGCACAAAACAGGTAGGTACCACGCCAATACCTACTTCTAATGCACAAAACAGGTAGGTACCGCACAAAGACCTACTTCTAATGCACAAAACAGGTAGGTACCACGCCAAGACCTACTTCTAATGCACAAAACAGGTAGGTACCACGCCAATACCTACTTCTAATGCACAAAACAGGCAGGTACCAGGTTCAAACCCATCCTATAATACACACCACGGGTAGGTACCACGTACCCTATTCTAATACACAAAACATAGTAGGTACCACGCCCAACCCTACTTCTATTACACAAAACATGGTAGGTACCACGTCCAACCCTACTTCTATTACACAAAACATGGTAGGTACCACGCCCAACCCTACTTCTATTACACAAAACATGGTAGGTACCACGCCAAACCCTACTTCTATTACACAAAACATGGTAGGTACCACGCCAAACCTTACTTCTATTACACAAAACATGGTAGGTACCACGCCCAACCCTACTTCTATTACACAAAACATGGTAGGTACCACGTCCAACCCTACTTCTATTACTCAAACATGATAGGTACCACGTCCAACCCTACTTCTATTACACAAAACATGATAGGTACCACGCCCAACTCTACTTCTATTACACAAAACATGGTAGGTACCACGCCAAACCCTACTTCTATTACACAAAACATGGTAGGTACCACGCCCAACCCTACTTCTATTACACAAAACATGGTAGGTACCACGTCCATCCCTACTTCTATTACACAAAACATGGTAGGTACCACGTCCAACCCTACTTCTATTACACAAAACATGGTAGGTACCACGCCCAACCCTACTTCTATTACACAAAACATGGTAGGTACCACGCCAAACCCTACTTCTATAACACAAAACATGGTAGGTACCACGCCAAACCTTACTTCTATTACACAAAACATGGTAGGTACCACGCCCAACCCTACTTCTATTACACAAAACATGGTAGGTACCACGTCCAACCCTACTTCTATTACTCAAACATGATAGGTACCACGTCCAACCCTACTTCTATTACACAAAACATGATAGGTACCACGCCCAACTCTACTTCTATTACACAAAACATGGTAGGTACCACGCCAAACCCTACTTCTATTACACAAAACATGGTAGGTACCACGCCCAACCCTACTTCTATTACACAAAACATGGTAGGTACCACGTCCATCCCTACTTCTATTACACAAAACATGGTAGGTACCACGCCCAACTCTACTTCTATTACACAAAACATGGTAGGTACCACGCCCAACTCTACTTCTATTACACAAAACATGGTAGGTACCACGCCAAACCCTACTTATATTACACAAAACATGGTAGGTACCACGTCCAACCCTACTTCTATTACTCAAACATGATAGGGACCACGTCCAACCCTACTTCTATTACACAAAACATGATAGGTACCACGCCCAACTCTACTTCTATTACACAAAACATGGTAGGTACCACGCCAAACCCTACTTCTATTACACAAAACATGGTAGGTACCACGCCCAACCCTACTTCTATTACACAAAACATGATAGGTACCACGTCCAACCCTACTTCTATTACACAAAACATGATAGGTACCACGCCCAACCCTACTTATATTTCACAAAACATGGTAGGTACCACGCCAAACCCTACTTCTATTACACAAAACATGGTAGGTACCACGCCCAACCCTACTTCTATTACACAAAACATGGTAGGTACCACGCCCAACCCTACTTATATTACACAAAATATGGTAGGTACCACGTCCAACCCTACTTCTTTTACACAAAACATGGTAGGTACCACGTCCAACCCTACTTCTAATGCACAAAACAGGTAGGTACCACGCCCAATGCTACTTCTAATGTACAACACAGGTAGGTACCACACCGAGACCTACTTCTAATGCACAGAACAGGTAGGTACCTAGCCAAGACCTACTTCTAATGCACAAAACAGGAAGGTACAACGCCCAATACTACTTCTAATGCACAAAACAGGCAGGTACCAGGCAAATATTTACTTCTAATACACGAAACAGACAGGTTCCACGCCAATACCCACTTCTAATACACAAAACAGGTAGGTACCACACCCAATGCTTCTTCTAATGCACAACACAGGTAGGTACCACGCCAAGACCTACTTCTAATGCACAAAACAGGTAGGTACCACGACAAGACCTACTTCTAATGCACAAAACAGGCAGGTACCACGCCAAGACTTACTTCTAATGCACAAAACAGGTAGGTACCACGCCAATACCTGCTTCTAATGCACAAAACAGGTAGGTACCACGCCAAGACTTACTTCTAATGCACAAAACAGGTAGGTACCACGCCAATACCTACTTCTAATGCACAAAACAGGTAGGTACCACGCAAAGACCTACTTCTAATGCACAAAACAGGTAGGTACCACGCCAAGACCTACTTCTAATGCACAAAACAGGTAGGTACCACGCCAATACCTACTTCTAATGCACAAAACAGGCAGGTACCAGGTTCAAACCCATCCTATAATACACACCACGGGTAGGTACCACGTACCCTATTCTAATACACAAAACATAGTAGGTACCACGCCCAACCCTACTTCTATTACACAAAACATGGTAGGTACCACGTCCAACCCTACTTCTATTACACAAAACATGGTAGGTACCACGCCCAACCCTACTTCTATTACACAAAACATGGTAGGTACCACGCCAAACCCTACTTCTATTACACAAAACATGGTAGGTACCACGCCAAACCTTACTTCTATTACACAAAACATGGTAGGTACCACGCCCAACCCTACTTCTATTACACAAAACATGGTAGGTACCACGTCCAACCCTACTTCTATTACTCAAACATGATAGGTACCACGTCCAACCCTACTTCTATTACACAAAACATGATAGGTACCACGCCCAACTCTACTTCTATTACACAAAACATGGTAGGTACCACGCCAAACCCTACTTCTATTACACAAAACATGGTAGGTACCACGCCCAACCCTACTTCTATTACACAAAACATGGTAGGTACCACGTCCATCCCTACTTCTATTACACAAAACATGGTAGGTACCACGCCCAACTCTACTTCTATTACACAAAACATGGTAGGTACCACGCCCAACTCTACTTCTATTACACAAAACATGGTAGGTACCACGCCAAACCCTACTTATATTACACAAAACATGGTAGGTACCACGTCCAACCCTACTTCTATTACTCAAACATGATAGGGACCACGTCCAACCCTACTTCTATTACACAAAACATGATAGGTACCATGCCCAACTCTACTTCTATTACACAAAACATGGTAGGTACCACGCCAAACCCTACTTCTATTACACAAAACATGGTAGGTACCACGCCCAATCCTACTTCTATTACACAAAACATGATAGGTACCACGTCCAACCCTACTTCTATTACACAAAACATGATAGGTACCACGCCCAACCCTACTTATATTTCACAAAACATGGTAGGTACCACGCCAAACCCTACTTCTATTACACAAAACATGGTAGGTACCACGCCCAACCCTACTTCTATTACACAAAACATGATAGGTACCACGCCCAACCCTACTTATATTACACAAAATATGGTAGGTACCACGTCCAACCCTACTTCTTTTACACAAAACATGGTAGGTACCACGTCCAACCCTACTTCTATTACACAAAACATGGTAGGTACCACGCCCAACCCTACTTATATTTCACAAAACATGGTAGGTACCACGCCAAACCCTACTTCTATTACACAAAACATGGTAGGTACCACGTCCAACCCTACTTCTATTACACAAAACATGATAGGTACCACGCCCAACCCTACTTCTATTACACAAAACATGGTAGGTACCACACCCAACTCCACTTATATTACACAAAACATGGTAGGTACCACGTCCAACCCTACTTCTATTACACAAAACATGATAGGTAGCACGTCCAACCCTACTTCTATTACTCAAACATGATAGGTACCACGTCCAACCCTACTTCTATTACACAAAACATGATAGGTACCACGTCCAACCCTACTTCTATTACACAAAACATGATAGGTACCACGCCCAACCCTACTTCTTTTACACAAAACATGGTAGGTACCACGCCCAACCCTACTTCTTTTATACAAAACATGGTAGGTACCACGTCCAACCCTACTTCTATTACACAAAACATGATAGGTACCACGCCCAACCCTACTTCTTTTACACAAAACATGGTAGGTACCACGTCCAACTCTACTTCTATTACACAAAACATGGTAGGTACCACGCCCAACCCTACTTATATTTCACAAAACATGGTAGGTACCACGCCAAACCCTACTTCTATTACACAAAACATGGTAGGTACCACGTCCAACCCTACTTCTATTACACAAAACATGATAGGTACCACGCCAAACCCTACTTCTATTACACAAAACATGGTAGGTACCACGCCCAACCCTTCTTATATTACACAAAACATGGTAGGTACCACGTCCAACCCTACTTCTATTACACAAAACATGGTAGGTACCACGTCCAACCCTACTACTATTACACAAAACATGGCAGGTACCACGCCAAACCCTACTTCTATTACACAAAACATGGTAGGTACCACGCCCAACCCTACTTCTTTTACACAAAACATGGTAGGTACCACGTCCAACCCTACT
The DNA here is from genome assembly GCA_936450465.1 of Gibbula magus. Lineage (NCBI taxonomy): Eukaryota > Metazoa > Mollusca > Gastropoda > Trochida > Trochidae > Gibbula > Gibbula magus. The sequence continues at coordinate 29,574,634 of OW388295.1, read as the reverse complement.
TCTATTACACAAAACATGATAGGTACCACGTCCAACCCTACTTCTATTACGCAAAACATGATAGGTACCACGCCCAACCCTACTTCTATTACACAAAACATGGTAGGTACCACGCCCAACCTTACTTCTATTACACAAAACATGATAGGTACAACGCCCAACCCTACTTCTATTACACAAAACATGATAGGTACCACGCCCAACCCTACTTCTTTTACACAAAACATGGTAGGTACCACGTCCAACTCTACTTCTATTACACAAAACATGGTAGGTACCACGCCCAACCCTACTTATATTACACAAAACATGGTAGGTACCACGCCAAACCCTACTTCTATTACACAAAACATGGTAGGTACCACGTCCAACCCTACTTCTATTACACAAAACATGATAGGTACCACGCCAAACCCTACTTCTATTACACAAAACATGGTAGGTACCACGCCCAACCCTTCTTATATTACACAAAACATGGTAGGTACCACGTCCAACCCTACTTCTATTACACAAAACATGGTAGGTACCACGTCCAACCCTACTTCTATTACACAAAACATGATAGGTACCACGCCAAACCCTACTTCCATTACACAAAACATGGTAGGTACCACGCCCAACCCTACTTCTTTTACACAAAACATGGTAGGTACCACGTCCAACCCTACTTCTATTACACAAAACATGATAGGTACCACGTCCAACCCTACTTCTATTACGCAAAACATGATAGGTACCACGCCAAACCCTACTTCTATTACACAAAACATGGCAGGTACCACGCCCAACCTTACTTCTATTACACAAAACATGATAGGTACAACGCCCAACCCTACTTCTATTACACAAAACATGGTAGGTACCACGCCCAACCCTACTTCTATTACACAAAACATGGTAGGTACCACGTCCAACCATACTTCTAATACACAAAACATGGTAGGTACCACGCCCAACCCTAGTTCTAATACACAAAACAGGTAGGCACCACGCCAAACCTACTTCTAATATACAAAACAGGTAGGTACCACGCCCATACCCATCCTATAATACACAACACAGGACGGAACCAAACCCATCACATCCATTACAACACACAACAGTCAGGGACCATGCTAAATCTATCCTGTAATACACAACACATATTTATACCACGCCCGTCCTATTCCTTAATACACAACACAGGTAAGAACTACCCCATCCCATTCCGTAATGCACAACACAGGTAAGAACTACCCCATCCCATTCCGTAATGCACAACACAAGTGGGCACTTAGTCTACCCAACCATTGGTCATACACAACACAGGTAAGGAACACGCCCATCGCATCCTGTCATACACAACACAGGTAAGGAACACGCCCATCGCATCCTGTCATACACAACACATGTAAGGAACACGCCCATCACATCCTGTCATACACAACACAGGTAAGGAACACGCCCATCGCATCCTGTCATACACAACACAGGTAAGGAACACGCCAATCGCATCCTGTCATACACAACACAGGTAAGGAACACGCCCATCGCATCCTGTGATACACAACACAGGTAAGGAACACGCCCATCGCATCCTGTCATACACAACACAGGTAAGGAACACGCCCATCGCATCCTGTCATACACAACACAGGTAAGGAACACGCCCATCGCATCCTGTCATACACAACACAGGTATGGAACACGCTCATCGCATCCTGTCATACACAACACAGGTAAGGAACACGCCCATCGCATCCTGTCATACACAACACAGGTAAGGAACACGCCCATCGCATCCTGTGATACACAACACAGGTAAGGAACACGCCCATCGCATCCTGTGATACACAACACAGATAGGAACCAAACCCAGCCTATCCATTACAACACAAAACGATAAATATATATTGAATACCCAATTCATATAAGGACCACACTGACCACACACTATAACACATAACACTGATTGGGACCACGCCCTGCCCATCCTGTAAGACACAAAGCAGGTACAACCAAATCATTATTTAATTTAAAAATGTCCTTTTAATGGATTTACATTCATTTATGAATAAATTATTTCTTGCTTTTGAAATTCTAGAAGTAAAACTAGAAGATGTAAAAATGATAGACTAGCAATCATTCCATTTAAACCTGTCTTAGAGGAATAAACCTTAAAGGGCAAACTAAACAAATACCAATGTTATATTTTGCTGTTTACTTGGTGTAGAATTAATTTATTGTCAAGTGATTTATATGTAAACCTTTCGTTTCAGTGACACAGCGAAGTTAGAGGAAGCTAATCATCTGCGCATGTGCAAAGCCCTCTCTCTGAGTATCTGTTATTCGGCCAATATTGGCGGCGTTGCAAGTCTAACCGGAACAGGGCCCAACCTCGTGCTGAAGGGTCAAGCCGATATGTGAGCGCACATTACTATGCTGGGCTCTGTTCAATAACAGCGAGCGCTTATAATCGCTCATTGAGCGCGCATTCCTCCTGAACGACACGGTGCGATTCCTCTAGGTTTGCTCGCTTTACTACATAGCGCTACATTGAGCAATCGCGTTCAAGAGAGGTTTAATGTAGCGCTCAATGAGGGATTATAAGCGCTCGCTGTAATGGAACAGAGCCCTGATTTGCCTACCAACTTTCATATAGATGTTCAGTGAAACGTCCCGTAAGCTCTAACTTACATCTGGCGAATATCATGTGAATTTATCAGTTTACCTGTCGCAACCTTTGATTACTATTTGTATGTAGATGACAATACAACCCAAGGAACTAAAGGTAATGGTTGATTTAACATCTACACAACAAGATGAAGATGGTCATACGCTAGATGCAATGTAGGATCTTCGGGGCATATTGGTAACTTAATCTCACCAGCGTGATGTACATCTTCAAATGCTGGTGTCTGTTAATATAATAATTTCAGTACAATCCGGAATGACTTTGCTTTGTAGTTCCTTGAAATAAGAATACACGAAATTGAACCTTTATATTTCCAATATTTCACTTCTATTAACAGTTTTGTCGCAATACTGCAACTGTGGCTATCTGTCAGGTTCAAGCTGATGGGTATAATGAAGTGAAATTAATGTTTAAACGCTGAATAAACACACAAGATTTATTTTTTATGTCCAGTATATTCCGGGAGAACAACGCCACCTCGCCCATCACTTTTGCCTCCTGGATGGTGTTCGGCCTGCCTCTCTCCTTCATCACGGTGCTGGTGCTGTGGGTCTGGATGCAGGCATACTTCCTTAGGTTCAAGTAGGTATCAGTTTGGCATGTGCAGTGGTTTGAAGTTTCAATGAATGTTATACCGCTATAATGTTATGTAGCGCTGTATTTAATACTGTGAGTCCTGTTCCAGTGCTCAGTAATCCAAGATAAAGCTCCATATGTATTTAGACAGAAGGTATTATTCGTATTTACGGGCGTTGTAATTAAGATACGAAAAATCAACACATTTCAGCAAGGTAGGAAGCGGAGCTTATCCCTTATGAAAGGTTAGGTCTAATCTTTCAAGATACAGTTTGAGGCATTGCATCAACAATTGTGGAGAATGAATAGTGAACACATGATGTCCGTTGGTTATTTTAATATTCACTGAAGGTATTGCAATTAACGTTCAATGTAAGAGATGTAAATCTCCTTCTCTTCTCCCTACAGAGGCTTCTGCAGCTGTTTCTGTGGAGGTAACGCTGACGAGTCGGCGTCTAGAGTGAAGGCGCTCATCAGAGGGGAGTACAGAAAGCTCGGACCTGTCTCGTGAGTACACCACAACAAGATTACACATATTAATCCCGATTAGACAAATTAATTTCATAAGTCAAGTCTGATCAATATTACAAATAAACTTTAAGGTTTAAATGGGATGCTTATAAATTTATCATTTAATATAATTTAATTTTATATCTGGGTTTTCAAAAGCAAGAAATAAAATTCATAAACACTGTAAATACCTTTTCACAAACAATAAATTAAAATTATGTAGAATAGCATTCCTTAATTGGGTGGACATGGCCCCACCCTTGAATAAAGTCCTAAAATCAGATGCATTAGAAACAAATCAGGTCATGTTTCATTACCAATCGTATAACAAACAATGTTGATTTTTTCATAAATGTAATGTTACTTACATGAATCCTTTTGTGTTTCTGGTAGGTTTGCTCAGTGGTGCATTATGATCCTTTTCGGAATTCTCGTGGTTCTGTGGATCACGCGAGATCTTGGAGGAGCGGGAGGTTGGGGAAGTATTTTCGACCAAGGAACGACAAGGTATTGGATTAATATTGCTTTTTAAAATACCGATTTCCAAATTAATTAAAGCAATGTGTTTCATGGTTATATTCAGAACAACGATCGCTGATTTCAAATCGAACCACTATTTTTTTTTAAAGGACATGGAGTTTGGTTCTCGGTTTTCTGATATATCAAACTTGAGTCGTTGTATTTTTATCACTGTCGGTATGGGTATGGGTATGCATATCTACTATAACGTAGCGCTAATTCAATAAAATTGATCCACCGAAATCCGTTGTCAGTTCCAGGTAATTTTGGTTGTTTTCATGAAGTTATCTGTCATTTTTTATGTTCCTTATTTCAGATTTGCCTCAGACTCAACGCCAGCCATCTTTATCAGTTTCTTTTTATTCGTGTGTCCAGCAACTTTACCTAATATATTCTGTTTTAGAAAACGAGATGGTAAGATTTTAAAAGGATTCTTATTTGCTAAGAGTTAGATGATTACATGAAATGAGACCCCTACAATAAGACCATTTTCTTCAATACTTCCCCAGTTAAATTACTTCTTAAATTACATTTATAGTTTTTTTTTTACATAATTATGATATTTGAAGGTAACATGATATAAAAAGGTAACAGTGGGAAGTGGTGTCCCGTTTGATTGTGATGTAGGCATGGACATGGACTGCACTTTAACCAAGATGCAGAATTTTCACTATACCAAATTGCACTCTCCATGTTTACAGATTACAACAAGCCCAAGATCCACCCAATCCTAAAGTGGCAAGACGTTCATGAGAAGATGCCCTGGTCGCTGTACCTCATCCTGGGAGCAGGCTTCTCTCTAGCCAAGGCTTCACAGGTACAAAACAGTATCAAACGATATCGGCTTTTTCAACTTATACTAAATTCTCTTCCCACAAAGGTTATTTCCTAAGATTTCCGATCATATCCTCTGTTCTACATGACCTGAATTTCTAGGCTCCAGCAAACACAGGACAAAAATGAGTTTTCATTGGCTAAGAAGCAGGGATACAGTATGAGGTTCCCCTTTCCCTCGCTAGGAAATTTTCACAGGACAAAAAGTGGTTGGATCCGCTTGCCGGATTCTTCCGGATTCTTCCGAATTCTTTCAGGTCCGCCAATAATTGGGAGAATCCGGAAGGATCCAGCAAATGGATTCAACCACTTTTTGTTCTGTGAAAATTCCCTAGCGAGGGAAAGGGGAACCTCATACTGTATCCCTGCTTCTTAGCCAATGAAAACTCATTTTTAGCGGCGATGTCGACCGAGTGACTTAAAAATCTAGGCATTTGACTCTTAAAGGTACATCCATTGTGTTGTTGAGGGTCAAATATGGCAAACGTTATAAATGGACTTATTTCATCGAGGCGTACCAACTGTTACCGAAAACTACCATTTTAATGAAACTCGACTAAGTATATTGACGATATGAAGGTAAAAGATTCGAATTCTGATCGAAAACCGGACAAAGCACAGTGTGTGGCGCGCGCCAATGAGTCAAACGTAATTTTGGAATCCTATTTAAACCAGACAAAATAACAAATTTGGGTTGATAACGTTCAATAGGTCAAATAACTACTGTGCATGTAAATAGGACGTACACTTTAGGTTTCTGCACATGCATAATGATGTTACTCGAGTTTAATTGGAAACTAGTAATTATGATATATTTGGCGATTGGGGATAAATATGCAAGCTGAGTGAATTTGTTTGTATTGTAAACAGCACATATGATGTGTTGGAACGTATTAAAGCCAAATACAATTTTATGAAACACAATGGATGCACCTTTAAGGCTCTTGCATGCGTCCTTCGAATATGTCTGATGTAAATAACACAAATTATTTTTGGTCTCTGATTTGGTCTTTTTTAATTATCAGCATGTTTATGATCAATTGTTTTCACAAGATCAAGCCGCATAATCCGAGGAAACACATTTAACGAGAACATGTTTATCTTACGTTTATTTTATAATTATGACGTGTCATTAGCAAATGTCACGTTTACAACGGTGTCGCTGATTGCACACCTAGATTCAATTGCAACCAATCAATACACTCCATTTCTGCCGGCGGATTTCGGCCACGTAGAACAGAGGTTAGGATAGGAAATCTGAAGACAAAACCTCTGTGGGAAGAGAATCAGTAGCTACGTTCTGGTCGAGGAATCTTCCGACCTTTTTTATTTACTTATTGACTTACGTATTTCCATTCTGCATTCAGTTTCAGATATAAAAAAAAAATCTTGAATTGATACCAATCGCTGTAGATATATTTGAATAACTGCTGAATACGTTTTGTTGTTTTTATTTTGTGTCATATTGCCGGGAGTTGGTAATATCCGCGAAGTTTGGAATTATTTTATATACTGCTAAATGCGTGCTTTAGTTTTGCTGTATGTCATTTTACCAGGAGTCGGAACTATCAGCATAATTGGGAGGTATCAATGTACACGATAAATACGATGTGGTATTTTTGTTTCTGTAATACTTCCAACAGTCTGGACTCTCAGCAAAGTAAGGGCAGTGTATTTGATATACTTCTAAAGCCCTGTTTATACGGCGAGCGTTTGCATATGAGTATATAATTCGTTGCATATATACAAATTTGCTCACATGAGCAAATCTCGGCGTATAAACGCATTTGCACGTATGCACATTTTACTGCCGTAAGCAGATTTTGCACTACCCTAAGCAAAGTTGCACCTAGTCAAGGGCAGGTGCAAATGTTTACTACCGTGAGTAAATATGTTATTTCACTATTCTAGTCAAATTTCATCGTTTACAGACTTAATAACTTAACACGGGTTATACGAGGGAACTTTAGAAACTCTTAACATTATTTTTTAAAATTTCCATAAATAGGATAATCTCCGCTTTTGCACGCGATGACCTTCGAAATCCATCTGACTGTCCGATTTTCATTATAATTAGGGCGATAAAGTAAAACCAATGTTGGCATATATAAATTAAATAGTGTTTCTATCTGTGCTGGATGTTTGGTGTATTGCTCTCTGCTAAATATGCTGTGTTAAGTTGATTTGTGTTTCATTGACAGGAATCTGGACTCTCAGCATGGTTGGGAGAGAAGCTAAGTGTATTCGGACACCTGGACCCCTATCTTATTCTCCTAATCCTCTGCTACGTGGTTTGTTTCGCCACCGAGGTGACCAGCAATACAGCTATAGCTACTCTCATGATGCCCATCATGGCCCAGCTGGTTGGTCTTATGTATTATTTAGATATTTGCTTTTTAATTGTAAGAAGTATTCTTGAAGTAGGCGGATGAAAAGATAAGATGTAAGACAACTTGAAATTTAACAGTGGTGTCGACATAGATCTAGATCAGGAAATTCAGTAGAATTTCAACGGGAAATTTCCAACTGTTATTTTGCATTGCTTATAATGAAAGTAAATGGCGGCTTATATCACTGATTGATAAGACTTCAGGCTATGCCTGTATCTAAACAATTTATAATATATAATCATATTTTATCGTTTAGGTGTTATTTGTATATGGTTGTGTTCGTTATTCGGTGATAAAAATTTACTTCATTAGTTGAGATTGCTTTTATAAGATTATTATTTAAAGCTCAATTTGAACTTAATGCCATGACCTGAATAAATTTGTAAGTTCATTATCGCCATTTCCAGATACACGTTTTGATTTCGTCATAAAATGTTTACAATTTCTTCCCGGGCTAAGTTGTTCGAAAGGACAACCTCTCTTCTTTCATCAAGCCATTATGTCAGTTCAGATGATTTCCTATTAAGTGGAATTCGTTTTCCCACGTGCACTATGCCTCACTGTTTACTAGAGCAAGTTATAACGAAATGTACAGAGAGACTGACGTATGCTTTTTTATTCAGGCTGTAAACCTCAACGTCAACCCGCTGTTCTACATGTTCCCGACAGCCCTTGCAACTTCCTTTGCCTTCATGTTGCCAGTGGCAACGCCTCCAAATGCTATAGTGTTTTCGTACGGGCAAGTACGAGTTATAGACATGGTGGGTACATTGTACGAACCGCATACATAAACTCTAAGTTTTATATTAGTAGATTGCAAAATCTGTTTAATTAAATAAACGACAAAGTCGTTGAGTAGGATCTATGATTGTTGTCCAAGAACTTGGACTAAAAAAAGTTTTGAAACTAACTAGGAAGACTACAGGCTCCCGTTCAATAACAGCGAGCGCTTATAATCGCTCATTGATTGCTCAATGTAGCACTCAAGTAGCGCTCATTCTCTCCTGAACTACACGGTGCAAAACCTCAAAATTGTCTCGCTTTGCTACGCAGTGCTACATTGAGCAATCCCGTTCAAGAGAGGTTTAAAAGTAATCGCTAATTGAGTGATTACTTTAAAACCTCTCTTGAACACGGCCCTGTTTTTCATCTTAACAAAACATGGAATAAATCAAGACAAATAAACAATGGAGGCATGGGTTATAAGGGGAGTAACTCTATCAAGGTTTCCTTTTGGGAATATCGCTAAAATCATTGCAAATGAAAGTCATATTTCACAGTAATTGAAATGGTTGAATTCCACTTGTTGAAAAAAGCGAACCAAACAGGATTGATATAAATATCATATAAAAGGTCGTTTTTAGAAATGGGTGCCATTCGAACGCCCGGATCCGCTTCGTGTCTGTAAAACCCTTATAACAAACTTTCCATTTATTTCCAGGTCCTTTGTGGTTTTGCCATGAACATCGTCTGTGTCCCCATTATCGTCCTGGCCACAGCAACCTGGGGCAATGCTTTCTTCTCCTTCGACCAACTGCCGGACGGGTTCGCTTATGCCACAACAGCGAGCTCCCTGCTCAATCTCACAACACCATTACCTCTCAATACCCCTGCCTGATTCATAGTCAGCTCATCATTAACCATCTCAACCATATATCACTCTCATTTCCAGTTTACCAGAGTATCTAACTGCATCAGTTCCTAACTTACGTCCTGCGACTAACAGTTATTGTTAACCACCTAAAGATCGCTATACGTTAATTCATCTAGAACTCATCTCAACCCATGTCTACCCATTTAATATGTCCAAACATACAACTCATATATTTTGGAAACAAAATTCATTTGTGTGACTATATTCATAAGCTCATCATACATAAACATAATACACTGACGTGCAAAAGATACGACGCCACATTTGCAACAGAGAATGACTGCTGTTGGAAAACGTGTATTTGAATGTTATGGATAGGCGCATGGGCATGCTATGTGCCCACGATTTAATACATTAGTGTATGATACCTTTACTTTTATGACTGTTCAAATACACTTGGTATGCTCACATAGCTTTTTGAAAATAGCGTTCGGCCGGAATGATTGGCATTTAAGTTAAAATTTATCATATGTTGAAATTTTATAAATAAAATACGTTGTTCACATAAATAACCTTCTTTTATTTCTGTTTTTGCATGTTCTGGTGTAACACGCCATAAAGCAAGCTAAAACACCCTTTTTGATTCTATCTCGTCTAGATTCTAAAACGTGTCTTTTGTCTCTAAGAGATATGAGATAATGGTTTTAAAATTCTCAAGACATTATGTAAATATGTTTCAGTCGCATTTGTTTCGTTTGTTTGTCGTATATAGAACTATCTTTTATTTTGCATGGTGACGTTTCTTTTGCACGTTTGTTTATATCCTAATTAATGTGTTTCAGATAGAATGTATGTTTAATCATGAGTAAATTGCCTAAACTCGCACACATACGTGAATACATCTCATATTGACTATTATTATTATATTAGACTTTTTTCTGAACCCAACCACAGTACGAAGCCGAGCGATTCATTCACAACAAATTCAATATCTGTGAGCGGCGTACTTGCCTTTGATCTATAACAGAGATTTATCCTCTATTTTCTAAATCAATGAAGTCACTATATACAAACACACTGATTGGATGTCAGTGGGAGTCGAAAACGGTTCTACGTCCTAAAGTGCCTTGATGTAAACATATGTTGGTTACAACACTTTGGTATCATGGAGAGCTGCTATTGAATATGAAAGCAGAAGAACATTTGAGTGGATTGTCAGTGTAACTAGAAATAAACAAAACGTATTTCAAAGTGAACTGATTGCTTTTAAAGATGCATCAATTGTGTAAATAATACCTGTTCTTATCCTTTCTATTCTTCGAATAGCTGCGATCAGCCGTTAATTATTATGTAATTATATTGTCTTTCTTTGTAGAATGTTTGTTAGATACTATTTGTATACATCATGTGCCTTTCATTCCTTGATTATATGCAATATAATATTTTTTATTTTGATCGTTGTTCATATTATACAAATTGACAATAAATGTTTATTTAATATGGTACGGGTTGGTGTGATTTAATTTGGAGTCAAACCGCCAATATACTTTCGATTATACTTTTTTGTTGTTGAAACGATACATTTAAAAACTCGTGAAAACCAGTCCATTCTATTTTGCTGGCTTCCTTTGCACACATTGGCCTGGCAATTATTTTAATTATTACGATAATTATCCGTCGACATACGTTCCAATACAACGACCAACCACATAAACTACTAAACAGAGGGACAAATGAAACTGTACACCCCATTGTTTCACTCATACAGTAAAAATAACAAAACAAATTGATATGATAGAACCGGGATATTATTTAATGTTCAATGTTGACTGATTCGGCAAACAATCATACTCGGTTTTTTTCAAACATGCAGAGTTAGAGTCACTGAATCGACCAAGGGATATAAAATCATTTTTACACCAACATGACCCCTACCATGTTTATAATGTTGTAACTATGTGCAGAATGAGGTACATTATGTACACTTATTGATTTCACTTAGCAGATGTCTTATATGTCGATGAACAGTTGTGTTTTATCCACATGAATTATGGAAGAATTTATGAATTTAAAATTTCATTTCATTAATTTTTTCCGTGGCAGGTGACTTAACGCCTGCACTTCTGAGTTTTAGAGTACGACTTCGGAAACATACGATATTTGTAATTGAAAATCAAACATATGATAAAACCAACTGAGGTGTAAAGTTTCTTTTGTACCTCAGTTTATAGATTATCACTGCACATGAGAAAGGAGAACCTTTCAAACACTAGCATTAGTCTTTTAAAAGGATTTTAAATCAGTATGAAGATAATGCTGAATTTTATTTCAACAATTCTCTAATATCATATAAATTATTTAAACTGAAATATTATAAAAACAACATGATTGTGTGTACAGTTTACAGATAATGTCGGGATTACAGGCGCTGTAGCACGTTTTATATATATATTTTTAAAAATTTGCCATTTATTCAAGTTCATACAGTATATTGGTACGTTAGAGGGTAAAACATCTTATTAGACGACGCGATATGAACTGTATCCATTTGTATTGGAAGAAAATTTGCAAAGTATTAAGCGATAAGTGTGAGGTATAGATTTGTAGGTGTTATGTGATTTATAGAATTCAGACAGCAAGATGGTTGACCATTCGATCCATCGTTGAACCATAAAACCCTACTCATAGTGTTTAGCGGTCATTTTAATGTGAACACCTTAAAATGACCGCTGGATGGCAAAGGGACTAGCATGGCTTAACCGAACCATGTACTCTTTTTATTGATTCAGAAGTATTATTTAGCCATTTGTAACACGTATTTACCTTTTTTGAGAGCACTTCATTTCTGAATGTGTGCAACAGCGCCTTTAATATATTGTACAGTGAACTTCGTAGTGGTGGATATCGAGCATACACATATACACATAGTTTACAGCACGTTAAGGGTGATTTAAAACAAATCTTCTTACTCCAGCACAAGATGAGAGACCTTTGCAAATTTAAACGAGAGATGATCAATTAACAAAACGATCAGTACAGAAATTTCCTTTCCAAAATATCTTCGTAAATTTGCTCTAATTTCTTGCTTTGTTGAACAGTGAACCAGTCCTTCCATTCGTCCGCTTTACCTACAAAAGAGGAGGAAAGTAACGTTGGATTATACTTATACATACGTATACTTCTACATTCACACAATCTTATCTCGTAGTAAAGTATTTCATTTAAAAACTGTTTATGTTAATGTCGCCTATCCTGAAATGAAATCCATAAAATACGGGTATAGTGTTTAGTTCATAATACCTATTCTTATAGAGAAAATACATACTAATGATTAATAAGTGGTACATTGTTACAATCAGGTATGTACTAGGTGTAATTTAGGTCTTTTGACTAGCTTTTAAAAATAGTATAAAGCAAATACCTGTGATAATGTGCTGCAATAAGAAAAAAAGGCTCGCTCCCTGAAAGCCCTGCATGGAAACGTTTTTACTAACGTGCTGAAATCTTATGTAGATGATACCAATGGAGGTTACAAAATATTATTGTGATGACAATTTAACCCTTTACATGACCACGTGAGCTAAAACCCTCTTATTCGATTATAAGACTTCAGAAGAGTGTGTCGGTATTAAATACTAAGATCAATATAAACGTTCTCGGGGTATGGATGTAACGCTGCAATGTGAGATCACCTTTCCTGTACATGCCCTGCTGGTGTCCACTGTGCCACGAGATGACGTCATGCTGACAGTGTTGAAACGCCGCCTTCTTTCTACTGAAGCTACACGCCTCGCCAATCTTCTCCGCTCTCTCCCTACTGACTGTGTGAGCCAGGAACTCAGAGAGATGCTGGATAGTCGAGGTGGGACTCTGTAGAGAAGTAATTGTGAGAGATCAAACTAGGATTGTAGCTTGATACTCGAGGTGGGATTCTGTAGAGAAGTAATTGTGAGAGATAAAACTAGGATTGGAGCTGGATAGTCGAGGTGGGGTTCTGTAGAGAAGTAATTGTGAGAGATAAAACTAGGATTGAAGCTGGATAGTCGAGGCGGGATGCTGTAGAGAAGTAATTGTGAGAGATAAAACTAGGATTGGAGCTGGATAGTCGAGGTGGGATTCTGTAGAGAAGTAATTGTGAGAGATAAAACTAGGATTGGAGCTGGATAGTCAAGTGGGGTTCTGTAGAGAAGTAATTGTGAGAGATAAAACTAGGATTGAAGGTGGATAGTCGAGGCGGGATGCTGTAGAGAAGTAATTGTGAGAGATAAAACTAGGATTGGAGCTGGATAGTCAAGTGGGGTTCTGTAGAGAAGTAATTGTGAGAGATAAAACTAGGATTGAAGGTGGATAGTCGAGGCGGGATGCTGTAGAGAAGTAATTGTGAGAGATCAAACTAGGATTGTTGCTTGATACTCGAGGTGGGATTCTGTAGAGAAGTAATTGTGAGAGATAAAACTAGGATTGGAGCTGGATAGTCGAGGTGGGGTTCTGTAGAGAAGTAATTGTGAGAGATAAAACTAGGATTGAAGCTGGATAGTCGAGGCGGGATGCTGTAGAGAAGTAATTGTGAGAGATCAAACTAGGATTGTAGCTTGATACTCGAGGTGGGATTCTGTAGAGAAGTAATTGTGAGAGATAAAACTAGGATTGGAGCTGGATAGTCGAGGTGGGGTTCTGTAGAGAAGTAATTGTGAGAGATAAAACTAGGATTGAAGCTGGATAGTCGAGGCGGGATGCTGTAGAGAAGTAATTGTGAGAGATAAAACTAGGATTGGAGCTGGATAGTCGAGGCGGGATGCTGTAGAGAAGTAATTGTGAGAGATAAAACTAGGATTGAAGCTGGATAGTCGAGGCGGGATTCTGTGCAGAAGTAATTGCTACTGTGAGAGAGAAGGAATCATGTAACCTGCTGGATAGCACAATGTAATAACAATAACAATTGGATATGTATACTGCATGCACATATCCACACAGGAATGCATGCTAAATGCGCTGACGAAATTGTACTTTCGAAGCTGCCGATAGCGCTATACGAAGTCATGTACACCCGCTTTTCGGGTACCCAATTATACAGCTGGGTGAACTGAGTGCAATGTGGATGAAGTGCCTTGCCCAGGGACACAACATAGCTGTCACAAATATTTGGTGTTTCCACCGGGATTCGAACCCGGGCCTTTGGCGTGAGAGGCCAGCACGGTAACGACTGTGCTTCACCTCTAATTATGTACATAAACTGAAGTGCAAAAGAAAGTACACATCTCAGTTGGTTTCGATTGATTCAATATTTTTTTTAAATTAACACATGAATGAATTGCATTGGTGACTGGTTAATGTTTAGTTAAAATATCTTTTTTTTAATGTAGACACGGGCAAGAAATGAAATTTACACCAATATGAACAGTTGTGTTTTAGCCAAATAATCACATAATAATGAAATATCATTTAAAAAGATATTTGTAATTGATAACCATACATATCATAAAACTAAACCGAGGTGAGTACATTCTTTTGTACTTCAGTTTATTTGTTAATTATCAGTTTAATACAACAATGGACACAAGGGTACAAGCGGTTATTTGTTTACTCTAAAAAGTACGTTATTTAAGAATGATTAGTGACAACCACAACTTGCTTTATCACCTTCATCATATCTTCATATTGGACTGGGTATATTGGGTGTTCAGTGTAACGCCTCTCCCAGTGACAAATGTACTCGAACCAAGATCCGTAAGGAACTGAAATGATTGCAAAGTATCAGGATCATTTTACATTTAGAGTTTCACAACTTATTTTCTGCCATGTTGTGATTTGATTTGATTTAAATATATTCAATTGTAAGGATTGTGATTTGACATATGCTTTTTGACCTAGAATCCGAATGTCAGTCTATACCTCAAAGGTCAATAACACGAAGATTATTAAATGAAGATATATGCATCCTTCCCTCAACCCGAATTGGACATTTGGAGATTTCAAATCGCTAACGATCCATAATCAATAACTTGTATTGCGAAATTAACTATGTCAACCCAACAATTCTTTCAAAGAGATTATATTTCATAACAATCTTCCCCAATGTCCAGGTTCTTATTCGGACACATTGTCTCTAATCTGAGACTAAAAAAGAAATAAGATTCATACCCAAAATAGGTTATAAACCATGTGTTTGAATATCTGACCTTGACCTTGCAGGAAGAGGTCCAGAAAGTCCGGCCATGTTCCTCGGTAGTCCTCCACCTTAACTGAGCTGTTGTACCTATTGACCTCACTGATTCCTACCAGCATGTTGTAGAAGGAGACAGCGATGGACTTGGGGTTCCTGCACACGTGGACAATCTTCGTCTTCTTCTTGACCACCTCTCCTGGAAGCATGTCGAATCCAACATGGGACCCCAATACTCTCGGAGAAGGAAGAGATTCAAAATGGTCCATGGGTCTGAACTCGAGGAGGTTGATTCCTGTGAGATGTTCTCTGTATTGGAGATCTTCATTAACTATCATACTGACCACCTCCCATAGCCAGTGGTTGCCTGAAGTAAGGGAAAAGAGAGCAGACTCTGAAATATTTCAATTCATCATTTGTATATATTGAAGACTCCATTAACTAGCATACTGACCATCTCCCATAGCCAGTGATTGCCTGAAGTAAGAGGGAAGACAACACACTTTTAAAATATTTAGTTTAATCGTTGGTATTCACTGACTTCATTATCTATCATATACTGACCACTTCCCAGTTCCTATAGCCAGTGATTGCCTGTGAAAGGCGAAACACATTTAATATACTCTGTTCAGTAGGTAATATGGTTTACGGTGTAATTTCCGAAAATTGATGTGACGGCAAGATTCGTGGATGTCACCGACTCGTGCTTCAGATCACATTGGTATTTCTGTTTCTGGTACAGCTGATGAATTAGTGACACACATTTAAAACCTGATCCACTCTCGCTTCAATACAGAAATTGACTGTATGCGTCAAATATTTGATCATGTCATCTGTATGTACTCACTACCGAGACATAGTAAAACAGTAATTGTGCAGTGAAATAAGGCGATTGAATGGTACGAGTCTAAATCACAACAACTATATTGTCTGACCTGTTTTCAGACAACACAAAATGCCGTGTGAGTCAATTCCTCGGGATTTGGATTGTTGAACTATGTCAACATTAACATGTGGAATTACGTATGATTTTATTGATGCAACTTTTATAAAACTATACATAAAATTAACTCTGAGAAAAATGACCTGATTTCGGATAGCCGCACACCAACACATCATCCTCTCGTATAGCCAGGTTCTTCATCCGGGTCATGTGGTCAGGAAACGGGATGGGTAGCTTTCCTCTGTAGTAGGGGGCGCCTTGATACACGTTTACATCCATGGATTGTCCCCCTTTATCTGTGAAACGGATGCTGTCGGCCATGTTGGATATTTCTACAATTGATACGTGTAGTGACGTTTCTTAAAAAAAAAAATTCTGTCTGCGGGAAAGAGTATTCTGTGCACACTAGTTGCCTTCCTCCGAGTTATAACGATATGCTAATGAACGTTACATTCAAGTATCTAGTATCTAGTAACAAATAATTAAAACTTCTTGATTAACATACAATGCGTTCATTTAGAGAATAATTTATTGATGAAATGTCGGAAATGATACACTAAATAATAACGACATATAATTAATGTTCTATAAAGCATGCACTGTCGATATAATTATACTAGATTCAGATCATAAGGTTGACGACCGTATTCAAAAGGCAACATGTAGAACAAATAGAGTAGAGAGTGCAAGGTGTTTGGAAATAATGACCAGATGTTGACTATTGTGTTAACAGTGGATTATTCTTAAGAATCTACTGGTCATTAATTGACTCTCCCAGTGAGGAGGGGTGTTAGGTTTTGACATTGAAGTTATGGCTCACCAAGTAATTTGCTCAAGAATGGTGTATTTTGTCTTAGTATATATGAATAGAATCTGAAAATATCTCAAATATGAGAAATTGATTTGTGTAATGTATGCCCCGAGATTCGAACATGTAACCCTTCGTCTGTTACGCAGCGCCTGTGTCCATTAGGATACAAGGACTGTTAGAAACACGATGATTGTTTGTCAGTAACAACCCTTGATGATTAACGAACAGATCTCCACTTTGAATCAATGCGACCTGTAATTTCCAAAAACGGCGTTAATCCTACCTTACCAACCTTATGCAAGCCATCACTGATGGAGGAGCCTTTGAATTGAACGTTAAATCTGACTATAAATAAATATAATGCTACTCCTTAGTAACTCTGATGTTTCTGAATCATTTTAACTGACTTCCAGCTTGTCCTTATGTTGCTTCCGTTTTCAGAAGAAGATGAAAATTGGTTTTTAGGTCATGGCCTGTGAGGCCCTTTTTATGGGCCACATGGTTACCAAATATACAATTTAGAATCTGCATTGGCTCAAGAGTCTACACACAATAGTACAGCCTTCTAGGTCTTTTTATTCTGGAGATTCTGAAGAAGATGAATATAGGTTTTTAGGTTATGGCCTGTGAGGCCCTTATTTGGGGCCTCTACAATCTAGAATCTCATTTAGCACATAAAATTTCAGCTCTCTAGAGTTTTTGGTTCTGGAGAAGAAGTAGAAAATGTGAAAAGTTTACGGATGGAAGGACGGACGACGGACGCCATGCCATGCCATAAGCCCATCAGGTCTGGTGAGCAAAAATGGAAGCTCAAAATCAATATTGATAAAAGTAAAATCATTGTATTTAGACTAAGACTAGACTAAGGAAATATGAGAAAATATTTTTAAATTGTGACGATATGAAAATTGTTACATCCTTAAGTATCTGGGTGTTCACTTTTCGAACTCGGTAGTTGGTATATCACTCTGAAAATTCTAGCAGAACAGGCATGGAAGGTTTTGTCGGTAGTACTAGTAGAAGTTCTGTGAGCCCGGCCTCTGTCCTATTGTGTAGAGTTGCGCCCCCTGCGCCCCCTGCTTGCTGGTGGTTTATGGGTTGAAGAGGCCGAAAAGTTGAAAATTCGACGAAGCTTTTGCTTTTGGTTATTGGTTGGTTGTTCATAGGTGGTATGGAAAACGTGACATTTCTGTTACGTTTGTCTGTTGAAGTTGGCTGGGGGCTAGCCTCGTTAGAGGTATTTGGCTGGGGGCTAGCCTCGTTAGAGGTATTTCGCTGGGAGCTAGCTTCAATGGGGGTCGATTCCTTGGGTTTGGTAACAAGTCGACCGTTCTTATAGTAAGCTATGTTTCCTTTGTCACGTTCCTCCGCGAGAATGTCACCTTGACGTTTCGTGAGGTCGTTTGACACACCAATGCTGGCTGACTGGAACACAGATCTTTTAGTTAAGACTGCTATTTTATTCTCAGGTGAGGTAAATCTTGCTATCAGTGGACGGGTTCGTTGCGAGTTCCTTCCCCCCAGACATTGCGCACGTAATATGTCTGAGAGATTCCAAGCTCCCTTGTCTGAGCAGTGATAATTCAGGACACATACAATGACATCTTTGCTTGATTCCACCTCTTTCTCTTCTATATTGTAGAAAACAACATTGTCCCTGCGGCTATAAGCTTCGAGCTTATCTACTTCCTCGGCTTGCTTGCCCACTGTGTTCTCCAACGAATTCAACCGTTGTGTGAGCACGTCAACGTCGTTAAAGACTAGCTCCTGCTGATATTCAAATTTAATGGCATCATCTTTCATGTATTGGACGTCTTTTTCAAGCTGTTCATACTTCGTGTTCATTGTACTGAGCTGAAAGGGGTTCCATTCGAACGCCCGGATCCGCTACGTGTCTGTTAAACCCTTATAACAAACTTTCCATTTATTTCCAGGTCCTTTGTGGTTTTGCCATGAACATCGTCTGTGTCCCCATTTTCGTCCTGGCCACAGCAACCTGGGGCAATGCTTTCTTCTCCTTTGACCAACTGCCGGACGGGTTCGCTTATGCCACAACTGCGAGCTCCCTGCTCAATCTCACAACACCATTACCTCTCAATACCCCTGCCTGATTCATAGTCAGCTCATCATTAACCATCTCAACCATACATCCCTCTCATTTCCAGTTCACCAGATTATCTAACTGCATCAGTTCCTAACTTACGTCCTGCGACTAACAGTTCTTGTTAACCCCCTAAACATCGCTATAAGTAAATTCATCTACACCTCATCTCAACCCATGTCTACCAATTTAATATGTCCAAACATACAACTCATATATTTTGGAAACAAAATTCGTTTGTGTGACTATATTTATAAGCTCATCATACATAAAGATATTACACTGACGTGCAACAGATACGTCACCACATTTGCAACAGAGAATGACTGCCGTTGGAAAACGTGTATTTGAATGTTATGGATAGGCGGATAGGCGCATGGGCATGTTATGTGCCCACGATTTAATACATTAGTGTATGATACCTTTACTTTTATGACTGTTCAAATACACTTGGTATGCTCACATAGCTTTTTGAAAATAGTGTTCGGCCGGAAATTTATCAAATGTTGTAATTTTATTAATAAAAGACGTTGTTCACATAAATAACCTTCTTTGATTTCTGTTTTTGCATGTTTTGCTGTAAGACGTCATAAACCAAGCTAAAACACCCTTTTTGATTCTATCTCGTCTAGATTCTAAAACGATGTTTTCTTTAAACGTATGCTTTTTCTCTAAGAAATATAAGATAATGGTTTGAAAATTCAAATTTAGTTTCGTTGGCTCCTCAAGACATGATGTAAATATGTTCCATTCACATTTGTTTCGTTTGATTGTCGTATATAGAACTATCTTTTATTTTGCATAGTGACGTTTTTCTTGCACGTTTGTTTATATACTAATTAATGTGTTTAAGATAGAATGTGTTTTAATCATGTGTAAATTGCCTAAACTCGCACACATACGTCAATACATTTCATATTTCGTTTAGACTATTTTCTGAACCCAACAACACATTAACCACAGTATGAAGCCGAGCGATTCATTCACAACCAATCAAATATCTGTGAGCGGTGTACTTGCCTTTGATCTATCAAAGAGATTTATCCTCTATTTTCTAAATCAATGAAGTCACTATATATTGACTCCAAACACACTGATTGGATATCAGTGGGAGTCGAAAACGGTTCTACGTCCGAACGTGCCTTGATGTAAACATATGTTGGTTACAACACTTTGGTATCATGGAGAGCTGCTATTGAATATGAAAGCAAAAGAACATTTTGAGTGGATTGTCAGTGTAACTAGAAATAAACAAAACGCATTTCAAAGTGAACTGATTGCTTTTAAAGATGCATCCATTGTGTAAATAATACCTGTTCTTATCCTTTCAATTCTTCGAATAGCTGCGATCAGCCGTTAATTATCATGTAATTATATTGTCTTTCTTTGTAGAATGTTTGTTAGATTCTATTAGTATACATCATGTGCCTTTCATTCCTTGATTATATGCAATATAATATTTTTTTTATTTTGATCGATGTTCATATTATACAAATTGACAATAAATGTTTATTTAATATGGTACGGGTTGGTGTGATTTAAGCTGGAGACAAACCGCCAATATTCTTTCGATTTTACTTCTTTTTTTTGTTGTTGAAAAGATACATTTAAAAACTCGTGAAAGCCAGTCCACTCTATTTTGCTGGCTTCACATTGGCCTGACAATTATATCAATTATTACGATAATTATCCGTCGATATACGTTCAAATACAATGACCAAACTACTAAACAGAGGTACAAAAGAAACTCTACATCCCATTGTTTCACTCATACAGTAAAAATAACAAAACAAATTGATATGATAGAACCGGGATATTATTTAATGTTCAATGTTGACTGATTCGGCAAACAATCATACTCGTATTTTTCAAACATGCAGAGTTAGAGTCACTGAAAGGACCAAGGGGTATAAAATCAATTTTACACCAACATGACCCCTACCATGTTTATGATGTTGTAAATGTGTGCAGAATGAGGCCCATTTATTGTTTTTCACTTAGCAGATGTCTTATATGTCGATGAACAGTTGTGTTTTATCCAAATTAATTTTGGAAGAATTTATGAATTTAAAATTTCATTTTTTTCAAAAAAATTAAAACCACATATTATTATTCCTTGGCTGATGACTAAACGCCTGCACTTCTCAGTTTTATAGTACGACTTCGGAAACATACGATATTTGTAATTGAAAATCAAACATATGATAAAACCAACTGAGGTGTAAAGTTTCTTTTGTACCTCAGTTTATAGATTATCACTGCACGTGAGAAAGGAGAACCTTTCAAACACTAGCATTAGTCTTTAAAAGGATTTTAAATCAGTATGAAGATAATGCTGAATTTTATTTCAACAATTCTCTAATATTATATAAATTATTTAAACTGAAATATTATAAAAACAACATGATTGTGTGTACAGTTTACAGAGTATGTCTGGATTACAGGCGCTGTAGCACGTTTTTTATATATATTTTTAAAATTTGCCATTTATTCAAGTTCATACAGTATATTGGTACGTTAGAGGGTAACACATCTTATTAGACGACCCGATATGAACTGTATCCATTTGTATTGGAAGAACATTTGCAAAGTTTTAAGCGATAATTTTGTGGAACTCTTTAGTGTGAGGTATAGATTTGTAGGTGTTATGTGACTTATAGAATTCAGACAGCAAGATGGTTGACCATTCGATCCATCGTTGAACCATAAAACCCTACTCATAGTGTTTAACGGTCATTTTAATGTGAACACCTTAAAATGACCGCTCGATGGCAAAGGGACTAGCATGGCTTAACCGAACCATGAACTCTTTTTATTGATTCAGGAGTATTATTTAGCCATTTGTAACACGTATTTACCTTTTTTGAGAGCACTTTATTTCTGAATGTGTGCAACAGCGCCTTTAATATATTGTACAGTGAACTTCGTAGTGGTGAATATCGAGCATACACATATACACATAGTTTACAGCACGTTAAGGGTGATTTAAAAACAAATCTTCTTACTCCAGCACAAGATGAGAGACCTTTGCAAATTTAAACGAGAGATGATCAATTAACAAAACGATCAGTACAGAAATTTCCTTTCAAAAATATCTTCGTAAATTTGCTCTAATTTCTTGCTTTGTTGAACAGTGAACCAGTCCTTCCATTCGTCCGCTTTACCTACAAAGGAGGAGGAAAGTAACGTTGGACTGTGTGTACAACATTCAAACAATCTTATCTCGTAGTAAAGTATTTCATTTAAAAACTGTTTATGTTAACGTCGCCTATCCGTAATGAAACCCGTATAATACGGGTATAGTGTTTAGTTCATCATACCTATTCGTATAGAGATAATGCATACTAATGATAATTACTCATAAGTGGTACATTGCAACAATCAGGTATGTTCTAGGTATAATTTAGGTCTTTTGACTAGCTTTTAAAAATAGTTGAAAGCAAATACGTGTGATAATGTGCTACAATAAGAAGAAAAAAAGCATCGCTCCCTGAAAGCCCTGGACACGTTTATGAACATCTAAAATCACTTACGTGATGAAATCTTGTGTAGATGATACCAATGGAGGTTACAAAATATTAATGTGTTGACAATTTAACCCATTACACAGACCACGTGTGCTAAAACCCTATTATACGATTATAAAACTTCAGCCTCAGATTAAAGGGACACTGCATGCGTCGAGGATAAACATCAGATTTATACTGTACGAACGTGCCTGATAACGAGTCACAGACTCCCATTTTCATACAATTGAGGTAATTGTTATAAAACAAGTCCATGTATACAGTTTAGTAAAGAGTAAGTCGTTAGCAGACACGCTAATCAGCATAGGTAGATAAATCTGAGTCTCATTTTATATCTTTGATGCGGTGTCCCTTTAACAAACACTTCAGTAAAGTGTGTCGGTATTAAATACTAAGATCAATATAAACGTTCTCGGGGTATGGATGTAAGGCTGCAATGTGAGATCACCTTTCCTGTACATGCCCTGCTGGTGTCCACTGTGCCACGAGATGACGTCATGCTGACAGTGTTGAGATGCCGCCTTCTTTCTACTGAAGCTACACGCCTCGCCAATCTTCTCCGCTCTCTCCCTACTGACTGAGTGAGCTAGGAACTCGGACAGATGCTGGATAGTCGAGGTGGGGTTCTGTAGAGAAGTAATTGCTAGTGTGAGAGAAAGAAACCTGTAACTTGCTTGATAGTATAATGTAATAACAATAACAATGGATACGTGTACTGCGCAAGTTATCCACACCCGAATACATGCTAAATGCGCTGACGGAATTGTACTTTCGAAGCTGCCGATAGCGCTATACGAAGTCATGTACACCCGCTTTTTGGGTACCCAATTATACAGCTTGGGGAACTGAGTGCAATGTGGATGAAGTACTTTGCCCAGGGACACAACACAGTATGAGACTCAGGTCACAAATATTTGGTGTTTCCACCGGGATTCGAACCCGGGCCTTTGGCGTGAGAGGCCAGCACGTTAACCACTCTGCTTCACCTCTAAATATGTACATAAACTGAAGTGCAAAAGAAAGTACACACCTCAGTTGGTTTCGGTTGATTCAATATTTGTTTTAAATTGAGATGCATTTGCCTATGTCATGACACGATAACATATATCTGCAGTAGTTTGAATGAATTGCATTGGTGACTGGTTAATGTCTAGTTAAAATATCTTTGTTTAATGTAGACACGAGCAACAGTTGTGTTTTAGCCAAAATAATCATATAATAATGAAATATCATTTAAAAAGATATGTGTAATTCAAAACCATACATATGATAAAACCAACTAAGGTGAGTACATTCTTTTGTACTTCAGTTTATTTGTTAATTATCAGTTTAATACAACAATTGACACATGGGTACAAGCGGTTGATTGTTCACTCTAAAAAGTAGTTATTTAAGAATGATTAGTGACAACCACAACTTGCTATATCACCTTCATCATATCTTCATATTGGACTGGGTATATTGGGTGTTCAGTGTAACGCCTCTCCCAGTGACAAATGTACTCGAACCAAGATCCGTAAGGAACTGAAATGATTGCAAAGTATCAGGATCATTTTACATTTAGAGTTTCACAACTTATTTCCTAAAAACAGGTTAGGGTCTTTTTTAAGAAAATGGAAACAGTTACCAGTGATACTAGACACTGTATGAAGCACCCATAAAATAATTTACTTTCATTGTCCTTGCATATTTACTTTACAATGTCAACACTGTTACAACTATTATCTTAACTGAATATGTTCAATGCCTTTGTATGCTGTATGCATATGTGATGTGAAATGGAATAATAAAAAAAATGTTGTGATTTGATTTGATTTAAACATATTCAATTGAAAGGATTGTGATTTGACATATGCTTTTTGACCTAGAATCCGAGTGTCAGTCTATACCTCAAAGGTCAATAACACGAAGATTATTAAATGAAGATATATGCATCCTTCCCTCGACCCGAATTGGACATTTGGTAATATCAAATCGCTAACGATCCATAATCAATAACTTGTATTGCGAAATTAACTATTTCAACCAAACAATTCTTTCAAACACATTATATTTCATAACAATCTTCCCCACCGTCCAGGTTCTTATTCGGACACATTATCTCTAATCTGACACTAAATAAGACATAAGATTCATACCCAAAATAGGTTTTAAACCATGTGTTTGGATATCTGACGTATCTTCGTAATTTAAAGAAAAAATCTTTCAAATAGGTTGGTGTGCTCATTATTTCCTCTCGAAGTGAATAATACAAAAGAGTCAGTTTACCTCCAATAAAATTATACACCATGGCTTTTCGGCCTTACACAAAACGACATGATATCTGACCTTGACCTTGCAGGAAGAGGTCCAGAAAGTCCGGCCATGTTCCTCGGTAGTCCTCCACCTTAACTGGGATGTTGTACCTATTGACCTCACTGATTCCTACCAGCATGTTGTAGAAGGAGACAGCGATGGACTTGGGGTTCCTGCAAACGTGGACAATCTTCGTCTTCTTCTTGACCACCTCTCCTGGAAGCATGTCGAATCCAACATGGGACCCCAACACTCTCGGAGAAGGAAGGGATTCAAAATGGTCCATGGGTCTGAACTCGAGGAGGTTGATTCCTGTGAGATGTTCTCTGTATTGGAGGTCTTCATTAACTGTCATACTGACCACCTCCCATAGCCAGTGATTGCCTAATATAAGAGAAAAGAGTACAGACTCTCAACTATTTCAGTTCATCATTTGTATATATTGAGGACTCCATTAACTATCATACTCACCACCTTCCATAGCCAGTGGTTGCCTGGAATAAGAGGGAAGACAACAAACTCTCAAAATATTTAGTTTCATCGTCTGTATTCACTGACTTGATTATCTATCGTACAGACCACTTCCCAGTTCCCATAGCTAGTGATTGCAATAAAGTAAAAGGTGAAACACATTTAATATACAAAAGTACTCGATTCGTGGATGTCACTAACTCGTGCTTCGGATCACATTGGTATTTCAGTTTCTGGTACAGCTGAAGAATTAGTGATAAACATTTGAAAACTGTATCCCTCTCGCTTCAATACAGAAATTGACATCAGACAATATGCGTCAAATATTTGATCATGTCATCTGTATGTACTGACGCCGAGATAAAGTAAAACAGCAATTGTGCAATGAAATAAGGCGGTTAAATGGTACGAGTCCAAATCACAACTATTGTAATGTCTGACCTGTTTTCAGACAACACAAAATGTGTACATTCGTGCTTTGTGCAACCTTAATGCCGTGTGAGTCAATTCCTCGGGATTTGGATTGTTGAACTAAGGCATTAACATGTGGAATTACGTATGATGTTAATTGATGTAACTTTTATTAAATTATACATAAAACTCCGAAAAAAGTGACCTGATTTCGGATAGCCGCACACCAACACATCATCCTCTCGTATAGCCAGGGTCTTCATCCGGGTCATGTGATCAGCAAACGGGATGGGTAACTTTCCTCTGTAGTAGGGGGCGCCTTGATACACGTTTACATCCATGGATTGTCCCCCCTTATCTGTGAAACGGATGCTGTCGGCCATGTTGGATATTTCTACAATTAACACGTGTAGTGACGTTTCATAAAAAGTAGATTCTGTCTGCTGCAACAAGCATTCCGTGCACACTGCGTTGTCTCCCTCCGAGTAATAACGATATGCTAATGAATGCTACTTACACGTAGCTAGTAGTTAACGAATAATTATAATTTCTTGATGAAAATATAATTCGTTCATTTAGAGAATAATTTATTGATGAAATGTCGGAAATGATACGCTGAACAATAACGACATATAATTAATGTTCTATAAAGCATGCATTTACGATATAATTATTATAGTTTATATTATTATATCAGATCGCAAGGTTGATGATCGTAATCAAATGGAACTATGGAACTAACACAATAGAGAATGCAAGGTGTTTGGAAATGATGAACAGACGGGAATTAATTTTATCAAAATTGTTACATTTGGGATAACATAACCTTTAATTGTACAAAGCATTATACTTTCGTTCTTTGGACGGTAATGTTATCCCAAATTTAACGATGTTAGTTCTGTTCACTTTCTAACTGGCTTGTATTTCTAATGCATTTTAATGCCCCGGGAGCTGCGCCAATTTAGCATATATCTGAGGGGTACTGATAGTAACAAGAGACATCAGAAGATGACATACTCCACCGGTCCCACATAATGTGTAAAACACATCTTTGACAGATAATTGTATATCTACTACTTCAGTTACTGGTTACAAATGCTGAGTTTCAGGTATGATGAAGGGTTTTGGAGTTCTGCTCTGGAAGCAGACCTACCTCTGAATCAAAGTCCAAATCAAACACGTTTCTATGGAAACGGAAAAAAACATTTCAGAAATCTGAAAATATCAAAAGGTACCACTTCAGTCAATTGGTAATACACATGCAAAGTTTCAGGGAGATACGATGAAGAGTTTAGGAGCTATGCTCCGGAAAGAAACATGTCTCTGAACAAAGTCCAAACTCAACACGTTTCTATGGAAACGAAAAAAAAACATTTCAGAAATGTGAAAATATCAAAAGGCACCATTTCAGTTAATCGGCAATAAACATACACGGTTTCAGGGAGATACGATGAAGAGTTTTGGATCTGTGCTCCGGAAAGAAACCTGTCTTTGAACAAAGTTCAAATTCAACACGTTTCTATGGAAACAGAACATTTTTTTTCAGAAATGTAGAAATATCAAAAGGCACCACTTCAGTTAGTTGGTAATACACACGCAAAGTTTCAGGAAGATATGATGAAGAGTTTTGGAGCTGTGCTCCGGAAACGAACCGGTTTACTTAACTTACTTTAAGTCCAAATTCAACACGTTTATAAGGAAACGAAACACATTTTTTTCAGACATCTCAAAATATCAATATGCAAAACTTCAGTAGGTGGGTAGTACACATAGGAAGTTTCAGAAAGATATCATGAACGGACGGACGGACGGACGGACAGACGGACAGACGGACAGGGCGACGACTATAGCCCACGGTATTACATACCTGTGGGATAAAAATAGCTTAACCCCTTGGTGGTGTGGTACGATGTTGTCTAAAAGACATGTATTTCTATTGGGTGCATCTTCTGTATTATGCAACTATTTGTCATTAAGCACCGTTGGACACGGAAAAACAACTAAAATTCGGTTTTCTCCCACGATACAGATAATCAGTTAAGAAATCAGGAGTTTTCGTTATTGTGAGCATTGTTTGTTTTATTGTGATACATGTATACATGTATGACTGTTCACAGTTGTGTGGAAGCAGAATCAAGGGGGTTAAAACACATGAGTATGTTCTACAAAGGGGATTACAATATTCATGACTCTGAGTATGTTATACAGTGATGATTTGCAATACAAATGGAGAGTGGATAAAATATATGATTGGTAACAAAACTGACCAGTTGGCGTTTTATAAGTTTATATACATATATACAACATATTTAACAGTTACTGCATCCCGTAAATTTGTTCACTTAGCAATGATATTATATATTGCCTGTACTCAATATCACTATAAATTTCCGCATTGCCGCCCACAACTTCCGAACGCAAGGCATAACTCTTGCCAGTCTGCATTACTGGCTGATTTAAGGCTTGCGGTATTTCCCTCGCTTTGTTGTGCCTAGATAGTGAATCGCTGCACCAGAAATGCATAGTGGGCCTGGATTTCTAAGCACAGATTTCTTTAGGAAATACTGCAAGGTCTAAATCAGCCAGTAATGGAGACTGGCAAGAGTTATGCCTTGCATTGGGAAGTTGTGCCGCCCACTACTCATTCTCTTCCAACACAAAAGTTACTCCCTTCAGGCTTCCGATCCTAACCTCAGTCTGTTATGTTTGTTGCTTGAAATCGAAAGCAGAAGTAAAGTCCCCTAGCGGTGGAAAGCGAAATCTCATACCGTACCCCTGCTTCTGAACCAATGAAAACTCATCTTTCAGTGACCTAGTCAATCGAGTGACTTCAAAGATCTAGGCATTTTACTCTGAAGGGTCTTAGCATATGTCATTCGAATATGTCTGATGTAAATAACGCTAATGAACTATTTTGGGTATTTGTCTCTGATTTGGTCTTCTTTATTTATAAGCATGTTTATGATCAATAGTTTTCACATAACACATTAAACGAGAAAACGTTGCAACCAATCAGGACACTTCCTTTCTGATGGGTCATCAGCTTCAACACAAAGACTGTCAACAGGTCAAGTTCTAAAGGCCCCAAGACAAAGTCTTAGACCCTGGTGGTGGATAGTTTGTAGCATATTGATATCAGAGGGGCGGGCAGATCCATAATCTAGTTTGGAGCGGATGGGTGATCGATAGAGATGAAGAGGAGTGTCTTCATCTCCACCCCATTTATTATTTGAAACGACCGTTAAAAGGTCTAATGCCTTTAGTTTTTAGCTTGAAGGTTTTAATGGGATAAATGATAATTTAATTTCAAATGAGAGACCAAGAAACTTTGATTGGCGTTTAATAGCTGGAATAGCTCTGGATCTTGGTGCATTTTGCGTATATTGCAAAAATGCACACAAGATATTTTGGCTTTAGAAAATTTGAAGCCGTTTTCCAACGACCATTTACCGTATTCGCCGTAATAGAAGCCCTGGGCGTTTAAAAAATTGGAAAAAGGGGGCGTTTATTAAAATGACTTTAACTTGTCTGTTGATGTCCAAAAGAAAAAGAAACATCGTTTTTATTTCAGAGTTTTAATCAAAATAAGTGTATCAAATAATGTTAAGAAGGGTTAAATGTCGCAGTTTATTATTTGTATCAAATTTCAACCAGTACTGATACACAATTTGCAATGGCAATTGAAACTAATTAAAACTCAGGAAGATACATTGAGTAATTGAATCCTCCATCTTGTTGCGTCAATAATTTTATCTAATGAAACTTTAGTTTGCTAGGAATGTAAATATAACCACCAATGAACGGCAGCATAAACACAATCAGCTGATTATCACATGGTGCAGAACGATTATGTAAACACTATTTCCGGGTCATGATATTGTTTAATTATATCACATTGACAACTACACGTGAACAAAATAACGTTCATGATAAATTCGCAGTCAATGTGCTAGTGTCATCTGTACTTGTGGGAAATCTTCCAAGAGAGTTGAGCAAGACATTTTCCTGTTTCTTAATACATGGCGGTTGCATAAAATGTGTAGTGACTGATCGTTACAGACATTCGACAGTCGCTGGGGGACTGGAAATACCATGTACCTTACACTTTACTGGACATAATAGATTTATAGCAAGATTGAAAACTCTTCTTCAATGAAAAATCAATAAGATAAGTCGATACGTAAGAGGGGCGTTTATTAGGGGTCATTTTCCGCGAGTCAAAAATGGCTAAGGGGGGGGGGGGGCGTTTATTAGGAGAGGGCGTTTATTAAGATGAATACGGTATGTATTTTATTGAGTCAGAGCTGCAATTGGCGAACAATTGATGGCATATTTTTGCCTCTGCAGGAAACTCCAAAATCGTCCACAAAATGTGAACCCTCAGTTTGGTCATTTAAAACTTTAGCCAAACTGTTGATTTTGAAGCTAAATAATGTGACAGATAAAATGCTACCTTGTGGGACGGCCATTTCTTGATCAAAGAAATCAGAAAGGGTGGAACCCACACGCACTTTAAATTGGCGGTCATGTAAAAAATTGGATATAAAATGAGTCATACAACTTCGAAAGCCAAATTCTAATAAATATTTTAGGAAGCCATGCTTCCATGTAGTGTTGTAAGCTTTTTCTAAATCGAAAAGGATAGACACAGCATGTTGTTTGTTAATAAATGCATCACAAATAAATGTTTCTAAACGAACAAGATGATCAGTGGTACTGCGTTGTTTGCGGAAACCACATTGAATATCAGTAAGTAATTTATTATTTTCCAAGTACCAAACAAGACGATCATTGATCATCCGTTCCATAGTTTTACATATGTTATAAGGCGGTAGTTTGAAGGATCTGTATGATCCTTCCCTTGTTTTGGAATAGGTACAATAGTAGTATTAATTCTTATTGTGCCAACAAGATGGACATTTACCAGTTTTATATTTATGATTGAAAATCTGAAGTAATTTAGAACCTTAAGGCAAGGTTCTGGTAAATTAGAAGCTTTTTAGAAGCTGATAATGGATTTCATCAGGGCCGGTTGCTGTATCAAAAGCTTCAGAAAGTACAGTTTTAAGCTCTGACAAAGAGAAGTGTTCATTATAATCTTCTCCATTGTCAGATTGGAAATTAAGTGGTCGTTTTCCCTGTACTTTTTGGTACTTTAGGAAAGCAGGGACACAGTTTGCGGATGAAGATTTTTAGAAATTGTTTCAGCCAACTTATTGGCAATATCAGATTTTGATGTGAGAAGGTCGTCATTGCCCTTAAGATGTTTTATTGCAGATTTGGAACATTTGCCTTTTATTCTACTTATCATATTCCAGACTTTGCTAATGGGTGTTCTGGAGTTGATCTTAGAGACATAGCCTCTCCGAGATTCGCGTTTTTTGTTGATTGTCTGTGCGTCAAGCTTTAGCTCGTGCCTTGCGGCAGTTACCCTTGTAGGTCGTTTACTGAGCTTGCGCTCGGCTTTTTTACGTGCCTTAATGGCAGCATCGAAGGTTTCAATAAACCATGGCTTGTGAATGCATGGATTTGCCGAGGTTTTAGGGATTGTTTCAGTTGCAATATCAATGAGACATTTAGAAAAGGCCTCAACAGGATCAGTTGCATAGACTTTTTCATCATATGAAATATGCTCACGACATAGGGCAGAAAATGTACCCCAATCAGCCTTTGAAAATTTCCAGTGAGGATTGTGCTCCTCGGGATGATGGTTCTACTACAATGGTGAAGTGGTCACTTCCACATGTATCCTCATTGACTGACCATGTAAAGTCAAGTAAAAGGGATGCATCAGTTACCGATAAATATATAGCTGTATATGATCCTTTAGCAGGATGTAGATATGTGTTTGAGCCATCATTAAATAGACATAAGTCATTTTGAGTAAGGAAACTTTCAAGTTTTTTGCCTCTAGGATCTAGGGTATCCCCAGACGGGATTGTGACTGTTGCAGTCACCCGTGATTGAAAAAGGTTTAGGTATTTGATTAACGAGTTGATCAAGATCTTTAACAGTAAGATCTTGAGATGGTGGAATATATAAAGAACAGAGAGTTATAGTTTTGAATAATGATAAGCTGACAGCTACAGCTTGTAATTGCGTTGTTAATGGAATTTCCCTGTGGATAATTCCATCACGCACTAAAATTGATGCACCCCCTTTTGCCCTATCAGCAGAAGGGGAGAAATAACTGTAAATAGTGAATGGTCTCATTGCGACCTTATCAGATTCTTTTAAGGATTTCGAAACCCCATTTTATGTTATTTGACTTCATTGTGTTGATGTATTCAAATTGTAAACACAATCCGTCATGTTTTTACGTCAATTTTGCAAACCTGCGCTGACATTTGTGCGGTCCGCAGCAAACCCGGCCTTCCCGTATGCAAAAAGATCGGCAGCTATCGGCAACATCCCTAACGTGACGTGAAAGTGGTCCGTCAATCTCGTCCCGTCAATCTCGCCTCAGTGCGAGTCACTGCAGTTAGGCTATGTCAAACCTGTTCATAATCACTCACTTGGTTGGTTCACTCGTGGCGCCCTGTATCATATATTTTTAGTAACATATTTCTATGACATTGAACTAATGTTGGAATTCTTCAACCATTTTTTCGACTTAATGTTTTAGACACGAGTCAAGAGCAAATATCCGTCGGACCGACGTTCAAAGTACCCTGCCTGCAGCGTACTATACCTGATCAAATGTTTCAAAAGATATCTAATAAATGAAATTATGTATCATAACTGTTTATCACAATGCTGAATATTGGAAATTATGTTTTGCCTTCGATGTTATTTTTCTTAATTTCTCATCTATTTCTAGACCCGGAAGTAAGACGGTTGAGTTTAAACATGCTTATTTTTTTCTTATAATGTGCTGGATGTCTCATTTCAAAAATAGACATTAAACAATTACTTCGTTTCAATATTTTAATTTTGTAGTCGTGTTATACGTAGGCCCTATATCATATGTTAATATGTATGGCCAGTCGCCCTTATGTTTGCAAAACGCTAAAGAAATAATTATAACAAAGTGAAGCAGCATCTAAAAAAAGTAAAAATATCAAACATGAAGTTATCTAAAGTAACACATTGATCAACATCCAAATAACGAAAACAATGGAATGTTAAAAGGTATTTAATATATTGAGAATAAGCATTGCATCATCCCGTAAAACATAGTTGGTTCAGAGAATTCAGATTCACTAAAATCTACAAAATTATCAAAACCTACAGAGTGAAAAACGTAGCCGTTTTGTAACAAACTGTCAAAGCTTACCTGTAAAAATGCTTTTCCCGGTAAAACTGGGACATTATAAAAAAAAATAGTTTTGCAGATATTTTTTATTCATATAATATCAATGAAAATAGTTTTATCTATTTTTATAATGGTTTTAAAAGAGTCATAAAAATATTATCAATGAAAATTAAAAAATACCCAGATAAAAGGGTAAATTCTGCTTCAAAACATTGCATAAACAATGAGTTTTCCTTCCATGTCAAGTACAACGTTTATCCAAGCTTTCAAAAACTCAACGATTCTAACAGTTTTGATGGAAATGCATTAATGAAATGATACAACCTCCGAAAATATAGGGCCCACGTTCTTGGATATATATCAACATCTCTATTGACTTCATGGTCAGCACTGTACATAGTTATCGTTCTTTCTACTGTACTGTTGACCCGACATGACTGGAAGCCACATTCCTGAGACGAAATGTTGTTCAAACTTCAGATTGGTTGACCCTCCTGACATACAAATGTGTTTCTATTCATTCTTTGTAGATTCTTCTTGTAAGTATTGCTTCTTTTACCCGTTGACGTTTAAAAAATGTACAGTTTTTTTCTCCAAATTTCGTTGTACCACAATGCCGTCACGTCAGTCACTCGCAGTCGCACGTCAGGTTTGTCAGCTAGCGCAGCTAGGCGTGTTTTGACGGACTGAATCATAATTTGAGATCACATCGTTGAAATGTACATATATTTATAATGCAAAAGTGCTGCATATATGAGAAAACCATGTATCTAAAAGAAAGTGCAAAGTTCAATAGCTGAAAGACGCGTTGAATACCATTTTACAGTGATTGCATAAATTCGAGTGTCACTAATAAGTTATAATTCTTTAAAATAAAAACCTATGGTCGAATATCTTCCTAACATGTTTGTTAGAGGACATATAGTGTTAAATGTTTCTTATTGTCGTAAACTAGGTCAATCTACGTCTTTGTAAACTCACACCACGTAACTTTCCTTTCGCTCGCATGGCAACAAAAGCACACTTCCGTTTTCGCCGGACCACTATTATGTCATAAGTGCATAACTCATTAAAGTTCGGGATTCTTCGGCGCTCACTCGGAAATCGCGACTTAGCATGTTTGACGCAGGTACGTTAAGTGACAAAATTCTTAGCGGGGCAATGCCGTAAGATGTGCTGTGTGATAAAGATATCATGTATTTGATCACAACTATTTCTGAAAGAGGTTTTGAAATCCTTTATGATGCGTTTCTTGAAGTCAAATAGCTTAGGGATGCTTTTGGGCTAACAAGCTGAATTCATTAAAATTGATCTTAAAGCCTCGACAATTCCACTGGAGAATCGCCATAAATACGAGGATAAAACAATAACATATTAAAAGCCTCATGTTGGCAGTTTCATTGGAGAAAGGCGTCCGTCTGAGGACCTTCCCCTCTACCCCTTTTTGGGCGAGTTGCTAAAGGTGCATCCATTGTGTTTCATAAAATTTTATTTGGATTTGATACGTTCCAAATCACTACATCTGCTGTCTACAATACAAATAAATTCACTCAGCTTGCATATTTATCCCCAATCGCCAAATATATCATAATTACTAGTTTCCAATTAAAATTGAGTAACATCATTATTCATGTGCAGAAACCGAAACTGCACGCCCAATTTACATGCACATTAGTTATGTGACCTATTAAACATTATCAACTCAAATTTGTCTTCTTGTCTGTTATAAATAAGATTCAAAAATTACGTTTGACTCATTGATGCGCGCCACACGCTGTGCATTGTCCGGTTTTCGATCAGAAATCACTACTTTTACCTTCATATCGTCAATTTGCTAAGTCTACTATCATCACAATGGTAGTTTTCGGTAACGGTCGGTACTTCTCGCTCAAGTAACACCATTTATAACGTTTGTTATATGTGACCCCCAACAACACAATGGATGTACCTTTAAGTGAAGCTGTGTCTGAAGCTAAGCGTCCATAAGGATATCATCAGACCAAAGGTCAAGAGATCCAAACTTGTTGTGGATCTCGACCGCTATCCTTTGGCCTTATGGAGTGCGGTTTTATGTGAAGCTTTGGAGTTACATTTCTGGTTTG
The DNA here is from genome assembly GCA_936450465.1 of Gibbula magus. NCBI lineage: Eukaryota > Metazoa > Mollusca > Gastropoda > Trochida > Trochidae > Gibbula > Gibbula magus. Next base: position 29,539,455 of record OW388295.1, on the reverse strand, counting down.
AGTTTTTATTTGCTTTTGGGTTATAATTTTCTTTTGCAGTTGTTTGAGAACTTGTTGGCTCTTTCAGGGACAGAAGAGGGAACATCATGGTACCTATGGTTGAAGACGTTGCATTGCGCAAAGTTTTTATGGTTGGTGGATCATTGATCATTTTCTGAAGATACTATTATGGATTAAGAATGTGAACCCCCAGTAACCAGGCGTTTTGCTTCAGGGAAGGAAATGTTTTGGGTGAATTTTACATTTAAGATATTTGACTGTTGCAACCTTTGACATTCCTTTGAGGAAGCCATGTGTTTGCCAGAACAGTTGGCACATTTAGGCAACTCCTTGCACTCTGCTCGATGACGTTCAGCCTCGAGTTTACCGCAACGAGGACAAACACGGTCGTTAGCTCTGCAACGGTAGCAACGAAGGGGGTTAGGGATGTAAAGTTCAGTTTTGAGTTTGTAGTAGCCGGCATTAATTGTTTTTGGAGCTTAAGCAAGAGAAAAGGTCAGAAGATAGGTATGGGTTAGGATGATTTTACCCTCCCTCTTAATGGTGAAGCGATTAACTGCTGTCACCGCCTGGTTCCTGAGGTTGTCAAGGGGTTCTTGCTCAGTGGCGTCCTCGTGACATCGATCCTTGTCTCGAATGATGGCTTTGCTGCTGTTTAATGATGCGTGTGGGGAATTCTGAACATTGAGCAACAATGAGCTTTAGTGCTTGCAGAGATTTTGCCTGTTGTGATTTACATTCAACCAATAGGTATCCATTCCTGATTTTTATTAACATCCTTAACATCACCGGCAAGACCCTGAATGGTCTTGACTGTGGCGAAGGGATTGAGGCGCAGGGGTTGGTCATCGGTAGATGAAATAACTAGAAATCAAGGCTTGAATTTGCAGGAGATTTTGAAATATTTGTGATATTTTATGAAGTTGACTCTTCGTAAGAAGAGTGACTTGCATCCTTTGAACGAGTTTGCTTTTTTACACTTGATGGACCCATGTTAGGTTGGTAAAATTTCATCAACCTGGATCCCCACCCACCACGTAGCACCAAAAAGGGCAATGCTGTATGTCAGCGGGTGTCCTGCTGACAGCACCGGGGATACCAGGATGATTTACTCCACTAAAGAGTTGCCAATTCTTCACTTGATTGGCCCATTGGCCACCGCTATCTTGGAAGCTGAGTAAAGTTGATGAAGGAGTGTAAAGCCTCTTTCACATGAACACATTTTACTTACATAAGCAATTTACTTTCGGGAGTAAATGTACTCACATAAGTAAAAGTAAATTTACATCATGTTCACTTGTGTTATCGCCCGATATAAGTAAAGATAATATCGTGATTAGAATAACAGAATTTTCATCACTTGAGACAATGTCATTGAGAAAGCTGCTCATACATTGGGTATGTCGTGGGAGATAGGTGTATGGAAATGAGAACGATCTCACCAGTTGTGGTCTTAAACCACGAACATTTTTATGAAAATCTTTTTATGACACCATTTGGATGAGAACTTTTGCATGACTAAAGAGATATGTTATGTTCTTTGTGTCACTTAATTTAGTATTGATGTAAATATCCTCAGTGATATCTTATAATGTCTTCAAGAACCATTGATTATGTTGATAAAAATGCACACACAAAAATCCCAAATCTTTCTCATTGAAAGTTAATTAGTTAATTGATTAATTGATAAAGGTGTTTCCAGTCTAGTGTAATGCATTTTTTCACAGGAATGACAGATTATTACCTCTACGGACATTATATATCGAAATCAATTTAGCATTAAATCAAGACAATATACACTTGCAAATGATCATTTATTTACCCATTTTAAGAATGCCACAATTTGCACGGAGAACACTTTGAGAAACCATTGAGGCGTGACTGTGATTAAACACAAACGAGGCCCTCCAGACAGCTGGCGCCCGTTGCGCCTCAATAATTAATTAATGATGATTATCACTACCGCTAGATGAAAATTTGAGGTGTATTAAATCGCCAAAAACACATGTTAATGCAATAATTATGTAATTGTCATCTGCGAACTTACCTAGTTTGATATCTAAACATTCGATATATGGAAAATATAAGTTGTTTGATTGAAGATTTGTTAGTGTGAAATTAACAATGAAAATGTTCCGAAATTACTTTGAATTATGACTATCGCCGATAATGAGATTACTCCAGTGACGTCACAGAAGTCATCTCTTTCCCCCGCAGACATTCATTCTGGTCGTCGGGGCTAAATTAGGCTTTTTTATTTTTTTAAAAAGCTGTATATAAGTAATTTATGGACCGATTTCAGAAATTTAAAATCGAGCAATTGTCAAATTGAAATCCCATTTTAATGAATCCGAATGTGACCATATGTCATTACATCTATCCTTTAAAGAACTATTGATTATGTTGATAAAAATGCAGGAAAAATTTCCCAAACTTTTCTATTCGAAAGACAAAAAGTAAATTGATTAATTGGTAAAGGTGTTTTCCAACCCAAATATATATATATATATATATATATATATATATATATATATATAAATAAGATGAGTTGCTTCTCACGTGAAGTAAGGTTATATATAGAAAATAGTAAACATCAGATGGTTTTGACTGGATCAATCTTCTTTAATACAATACGATGAGCTCATTTCGACCAGTATATCGGTCTTTTCAAGTATGGTTAACATTCGGAAAATTTCATATTTATGTATGAACAAAAACAATAGCATGTTGTAATGATCAACATCTTAACACGTCAGTATATTGACATCCAAATCAGTCATTGTCTTTCAATCATGTTCGTGAATTGCCTCGAGGTCTTCAATTGGGTGTCACTCCAGGACAATGAGGTCTCTGAGGGTTAACGAGTTCATTGTGTGTCCTTGATTACATGTAAAACAATGGAGTCGTAATCAATAAATTTCTCGTGTGAATTAACTGTTCAGTGATGGGCAGTATTTATTTATGAAAAATGTTTCTTTAGTCTCTAAAGTTAAATTTGTAATTTGTGAATTGGAGAATAATTTATAAAATGGAAAAATAAGAAAGTTTCCATTGTTGCAGTCTGCTATATGTTTACTAATTTTTAGGTGACGGAGATTAGGATTATTGATTTGCTGTTTGTGAACACGTACCCTAGCTTGAAGGTTGGAAGTTTGTCCAATATAAGTTAGATTGCATTTCGGACAGAGGATTGCGTAAATTACATTTTTAGATTTGCAATTCATGTTGTGTTTAACAATAAAATGTTGCCCATTTTCAAATTGGAATTTTTGACCTTCCATAATAATTGGACAGGTACCACATCTCTTATCTTGACATTTTGAAACTTCAGCTTGATTGTCATTGTTGCTGAATTTTGCTTTAGTGAGTAGTTTTTTCAAGTTATTTGGTTGCCGTTTACTCTTAATTATAGTGGTTTTATTAAGCATAGCTTTCAGCTTTTTGTCTTGTGTTAGAATGTCTAAGTTGTCTCGTATAAGAGGGAACACATTTGGATTGTTTGGATTATGGGTAGTTACAAATGTTATAGTACGTTTAGGTACTATTTTATTTGTGGGCGTTCGCAATTCAGAAATGGTGTGATTGGTTGCTTTTTCAATACCTTTGTCAATCATATTTTGAGGAAAGGCTCGTTTCAGCAGAGCAAATTTTAACTCTTCTAACCTTTTTTGTCTTAAGCTTCCATCCTTAATTATTGTACATATGCGTCTTGCTAGACAATAAGGTAAATTAGTTTTAACATGTTTTTCATGAGAACTTTTGAAATGAAGGTAAAGTTGTGTGTCTGTAGGTTTATGGTAAATGTCAGTATATAGTTTAGTACCTTCTTTTATGATGAGAATATCTAGAAACGGGAGCTTATTGTTATCCGTTTCTATAGTAAATTTGATATTTGGATGCATATTCTGAAGTATATTGAGAATATCTTGAATATCTCCGTTTGATGTTTGCCATAACAGAAAACAGTCATCTAAATAACGTTTCCATTTTGAGATAAAGTCATTTGCAAAATCATCACCATAGATATCTTTCAGTTGTAGATATAACTTTTCCTCAAGGTATCCTAAAACAAGGTTTGCATAAACAGGTGCAAATTTTGTTCCCATAGCTGTACCTAGAATTTGTATGAAAGGGACATCATTAAACTGGAATGTGTTGTTTTCCAAAATAAATTTTGCTGATTCAAGGACAAATGACTTATCAAATCTGTCGTTCAGATTTTCAGGGTGTTTATCAATCCAATATTCAAGTGCTTCAATGCCTAGTTCGTGTGGGATATTGCTGTAAAGTGATGTTACATCAAAGCTAACCAATTGTGTATCTTCCGGGGTTTGGTCCGGAATGTAATTCAAGAAGTCCAGATCATCTCGAACATAACTCTTGATATTCTGTAGGAAGGGTTGCAGAATGATGTCTATTATGTTACTTAGTCTGTGTGTCGGACAGGCTGGTCCAGCTACTATTGGTCGAAATTTGAGATCAGGGGGTCTTAGGGTTTGAACATATTCCGAGTTTTGAAGCTGAATTTCTGTTTTGATGATATCAGATTTGTGAACTTTGGGAAGGCCATAGAAGTTACTTGTTTTGAATTCAAAGTTTAAAATGTAGTCAATTTCCTCCTTTGTGAGATTACTGCTATGTTTATTGATATGCTTACCGAGGTGTGACATAATTTTAAGATCCATATTCTTAGGAAGAGTTTTGTAAAATACAGGGTCCTTTAGTAGTTCCAGTATTTTCACTTCATAATAGTCCGAGTCCATTATGACTACAGCTCCTCCTTTGTCTGCTTCTTTTATAATAATATTGCTATTATTTTTAAGTTCTTCTATTGCTTGTCTCTCTTTCTGATTTATGTTGGATTTAATGTTTCCCGTATTTTTTGAAAGTGGTTGATTGGTTAGAATGTCTAGAAAATGTTCCAAATGTCTGTTTTTGCTTTTAGGGGGAATAGCTTTTGATTTATTTCTACATAGAGAATCTGGTTTTTTGTTATTATTATTTGAATCATCATTATCATCATCATCATCATCATCATCCTCATTAAAGAAATAGTCAGCAAATCTCATTTTTCTGCAAAAACTTTTAATGTCATTTTCTAATTCTTGTTGATTAGGTTTTGGTGTTGGTGTGAATTTCAAACCTAATTTTAGAACTTTGATCTGAGTTTCAGTTAATTCACACGAAGAAAGATTGATTACCTTGGGTATTGATATGCTTACCGAGGTGTGACATAATTTTAAGATCCATATTCTTAGGAAGAGTTTTGTAAAATACAGGGTCCTTTAGTAGTTCCAGTATTTTCACGTGGTGATGATTTTGCAAATGACTTTATCTCAAAATGGAAACGTTATTTAGATGACTGTTTTCTGTTATGGCAAACATCAAACGGAGATATTCAAGATATTCTCAATATACTTCAGAATATGCATCCAAATATCAAATTTACTATAGAAACGGATAACAATAAGCTCCCGTTTCTAGATATTCTCATCATAAAAGAAGGTACTAAACTATATACTGACATTTACCATAAACCTACAGACACACAACTTTACCTTCATTTCAAAAGTTCTCATGAAAAACATGTTAAAACTAATTTACCTTATTGTCTAGCAAGACGCATATGTGCAATAATTAAGGATGGAAGCTTAAGACAAAAAAGGTTAGAAGAGTTAAAATTTGCTCTGCTGAAACGAGCCTTTCCTCAAAATATGATTGACAAAGGTATTGAAAAAGCAACCAATCACACCAATTCTGAATTGCGAACGCCCACAAATAAAATAGTACCTAAACGTACTATAACATTTGTAACTACCCATAATCCAAACAATCCAAATGTGTTCCCTCTTATACGAGACAACTTAGAGGTGAGGTGAGGTGAGTTGGGGTTTAACGCCGCTTTCAAGAGTATTTCACTTATATCGCGGCTGCTAGTATTACGGCAGGGAGAAAGCCCGCAACGCCATGTGGCTATGCATTGCGGTGAAACCTGCGAGCATCGGCTGGAACTAGCGAACCATGGGTGGTACTACGCTGAAATTCAGTGTAGCATTGCACCCAAACCCTACTGCGTGTAGAACAGTTCTCTACTGCAGACATAGTTGCCGTGCCCCTGGCGGGATTCGAACCCCGGACCTCTTGATCCAAAGCCGAACGCGCTAACCACTGCGCTATCCCGCCCCCAGACAACTTAGACATTCTAACACAAGACAAAAAGCTGAAAGCTATGCTTAATAAAACCACTATAATTAAGAGTAAACGGCAACCAAATAACTTGAAAAAACTACTCACTAAAGCAAAATTCAGCAACAATGACAATCAAGCTGAAGTTTCAAAATGTCAAGATAAGAGATGTGGTACCTGTCCAATTATTATGGAAGGTCAAAAATTCCAATTTGAAAATGGGCAACATTTTATTGTTAAACACAACATGAATTGCAAATCTAAAAATGTAATTTACGCAATCCTCTGTCCGAAATGCAATCTAACTTATATTGGACAAACTTCCAACCTTCAAGCTAGGGTACGTGTTCACAAACAGCAAATCAATAATCCTAATCTCCGTCACCTAAAAATTAGTAAACATATAGCAGACTGCAACAATGGAAACTTTCTTATTTTTCCATTTTATAAATTATTCTCCAATTCACAAATTACAAATTTAACTTTAGAGACTAAAGAAACATTTTTCATAAATAAATACTGCCCATCACTGAACAGTTAATTCACACGAGAAATTGATTGATTACGACTCCATTGCTTTACATGTAATCAAGGACACACAATGAACTCGTTAACCCTCAGAGACCTCATTGTCCTGGAGTGACACCCAATTGAAGACCTCGAGGCAATTCACGAACATGATTGAAAGACAATGACTGATTTGGATGTCAATATACTGACGTGTTAAGATGTTGATCATTACAACATGCTATTGTTTTTGTTCATACATAAATATGAAATTTTCCGAATGTTAACCATACTTGAAAAGACCGATATACTGGTCGAAATGAGCTCATCGTATTGTATTAAAGAAGATTGATCCAGTCAAAACCATCTGATGTTTACTATTTTCTATATATAACCTTACTTCACGTGAGAAGCAACTCATCTTATTTATATATATATATCCACGTGGAAAGAAACAGAAGATGGGGGACGACTCGAGGATCATCAAACACCTAACGGCAATGGAAGAAAGAACAAACACCACCACAAGTGATCTCTTCAAACAACTACTAGACATCAAGAAACAACTGAATGACGTCTGCAACTACATTGGGATGTCACCAAATGAAAATGAAGACCACAACAAAGATGAAGATCTGAAACAGTATGTGGAAAGAACTTATGGCACTTTCCTTAAACAACAGGCAGACAACGAAGCACTGAGACTGGCATATGCCAAAAGAAAATCGATTTCGAAAATGTGGAATAGAAAGCTTCACGAAAGACAACAGGCATTTTACCACTCCTTAAGGACTAAGCAGACATCTGATATTTACCATGAATATCTGGGCTTAGAGACACCTTACATCCCCAGAAAATTCACCGAGAAGAACCTGAGTGAGGAGGATATGACCCAATTTGCCATCACACAGATGGAACAGGACAGTGAAAAACTTTTAAATGAACACATAAAATATGTAGAAACATATTCAAAGACAGACGGAGAGATGCACTCATTCATTGAGTCAACTGAAGATACCATAAAAGAAAAATTACATGCACTGTGGTATGAAGACACTCAGAAAGGAGAAATGAAATGTAGGACAGCATGGAATAAGAAAGAAGAATGGATGCGAGGGCTTCCAAACTCTACTGCAGGGGACGAATCCTACCCTGCCTACAATCAACATCACTACAGACAACGAAACTACAACACATCCAAACAGTACAGGCAACACCAACATCCTGAACGAAGGCATCATCAAAGGGACCGCCAGCATCATCAACATCACCAACATCATAAACGACATCACCAACATCGACAGTCATATCCTCGTGGACAAGGAGGATACAAACAGATGAAACAACATCAACCTCGACATCATCATCAACAGCAAGAATATCATCAAGAACAAGTTCAACAGCAGCAGTCAGCAGAACATAATACAAGACATCACCCAAATCGACAGCCGTACCCTCCTGGAAGAAACCAGCAGCTCCAACAACAAAACGCAGCAACCTCTACGGATCAGCCAGTTCAACAACAACAGTCGAAACAACAAAAAAAGAACAAAGGCGCAACACCAATGAACCACAACAACAGAATCAGAGCCACGGATCCATCATTGGAAGAGCTTGAGGAACAACAAACACCCAGCTGTTGTAATGATGAACAGCCAATCACGCCTTCACCAGTGACCCCAACAACATCCCAGCGGCACACAGACAGACAAACAAGATCGACGACATCCTACAGAGACAAAACTGTTTATGTAGGCAGCGGTACGCGGGGTGGTATCTTAAAGAAGTGTGCTTCTTTTTTAGACAAAAGCCAGAGGAAAACGACCCCGTCAGCCACGACGAACCGAGGTCAGCCCCCAAGGTAATCAATCTTTCTTCGTGTGAATTAACTGAAACTCAGATCAAAGTTCTAAAATTAGGTTTGAAATTCACACCAACACCAAAACCTAATCAACAAGAATTAGAAAATGACATTAAAAGTTTTTGCAGAAAAATGAGATTTGCTGACTATTTCTTTAATGAGGATGATGATGATGATGATGATGATAATGATGATTCAAATAATAATAACAAAAAACCAGATTCTCTATGTAGAAATAAATCAAAAGCTATTCCCCCTAAAAGCAAAAACAGACATTTGGAACATTTTCTAGACATTCTAACCAATCAACCACTTTCAAAAAATACGGGAAACATTAAATCCAACATAAATCAGAAAGAGAGACAAGCAATAGAAGAACTTAAAAATAATAGCAATATTATTATAAAAGAAGCAGACAAAGGAGGAGCTGTAGTCATAATGGACTCGGACTATTATGAAGTGAAAATACTGGAACTACTAAAGGACCCTGTATTTTACAAAACTCTTCCTAAGAATATGGATCTTAAAATTATGTCACACCTCGGTAAGCATATCAATAAACATAGCAGTAATCTCACAAAGGAGGAAATTGACTACATTTTAAACTTTGAATTCAAAACAAGTAACTTCTATGGCCTTCCCAAAGTTCACAAATCTGATATCATCAAAACAGAAATTCAGCTTCAAAACTCGGAATATGTTCAAACCCTAAGACCCCCTGATCTCAAATTTCGACCAATAGTAGCTGGACCAGCCTGTCCGACACACAGACTAAGTAACATAATAGACATCATTCTGCAACCCTTCCTACAGAATATCAAGAGTTATGTTCGAGATGATCTGGACTTCTTGAATTACATTCCGGACCAAACCCCGGAAGATACACAATTGGTTAGCTTTGATGTAACATCACTTTACAGCAATATCCCACACGAACTAGGCATTGAAGCACTTGAATATTGGATTGATAAACACCCTGAAAATCTGAACGACAGATTTGATAAGTCATTTGTCCTTGAATCAGCAAAATTTATTTTGGAAAACAACACATTCCAGTTTAATGATGTCCCTTTCATACAAATTCTAGGTACAGCTATGGGAACAAAATTTGCACCTGTTTATGCAAACCTTGTTTTAGGATACCTTGAGGAAAAGTTATATCTACAACTGAAAGATATCTATGGTGATGATTTTGCAAATGACTTTATCTCAAAATGGAAACGTTATTTAGATGACTGTTTTCTGTTATGGCAAACATCAAACGGAGATATTCAAGATATTCTCAATATACTTCAGAATATGCATCCAAATATCAAATTTACTATAGAAACGGATAACAATAAGCTCCCGTTTCTAGATATTCTCATCATAAAAGAAGGTACTAAACTATATACTGACATTTACCATAAACCTACAGACACACAACTTTACCTTCATTTCAAAAGTTCTCATGAAAAACATGTTAAAACTAATTTACCTTATTGTCTAGCAAGACGCATATGTACAATAATTAAGGATGGAAGCTTAAGACAAAAAAGGTTAGAAGAGTTAAAATTTGCTCTGCTGAAACGAGCCTTTCCTCAAAATATGATTGACAAAGGTATTGAAAAAGCAACCAATCACACCATTTCTGAATTGCGAACGCCCACAAATAAAATAGTACCTAAACGTACTATAACATTTGTAACTACCCATAATCCAAACAATCCAAATGTGTTCCCTCTTATACGAGACAACTTAGACATTCTAACACAAGACAAAAAGCTGAAAGCTATGCTTAATAAAACCACTATAATTAAGAGTAAACGGCAACCAAATAACTTGAAAAAACTACTCACTAAAGCAAAATTCAGCAACAATGACAATCAAGCTGAAGTTTCAAAATGTCAAGATAAGAGATGTGGTACCTGTCCAATTATTATGGAAGGTCAAAAATTCCAATTTGAAAATGGGCAACATTTTATTGTTAAACACAACATGAATTGCAAATCTAAAAATGTAATTTACGCAATCCTCTGTCCGAAATGCAATCTAACTTATATTGGACAAACTTCCAACCTTCAAGCTAGGGTACGTGTTCACAAACAGCAAATCAATAATCCTAATCTCCGTCACCTAAAAATTAGTAAACATATAGCAGACTGCAACAATGGAAACTTTCTTATTTTTCCATTTTATAAATTATTCTCCAATTCACAAATTACAAATTTAACTTTAGAGACTAAAGAAACATTTTTCATAAATAAATACTGCCCATCACTGAACAGTTAATTCACACGAGAAATTGATTGATTACGACTCCATTGTTTTACATGTAATCAAGGACACACAATGAACTCGTTAACCCTCAGAGACCTCATTGTCCTGGAGTGACACCCAATTGAAGACCTCGAGGCAATTCACGAACATGATTGAAAGACAATGACTGATTTGGATGTCAATATACTGACGTGTTAAGATGTTGATCATTACAACATGCTATTGTTTTTGTTCATACATAAATATGAAATTTTCCGAATGTTAACCATACTTGAAAAGACCGATATACTGGTCGAAATGAGCTCATCGTATTGTATTAAAGAAGATTGATCCAGTCAAAACCATCTGATGTTTACTATTTTCTATATATAACCTTACTTCACGTGAGAAGCAACTCATCTTATTTATATATATATATCCACGTGGAAAGAAACAGAAGATGGGGGACGACTCGAGGATCATCAAACACCTAACGGCAATGGAAGAAAGAACAAACACCACCACAAGTGATCTCTTCAAACAACTACTAGACATCAAGAAACAACTGAATGACGTCTGCAACTACATTGGGATGTCACCAAATGAAAATGAAGACCACAACAAAGATGAAGATCTGAAACAGTATGTGGAAAGAACTTATGGCACTTTCCTTAAACAACAGGCAGACAACGAAGCACTGAGACTGGCATATGCCAAAAGAAAATCGATTTCGAAAATGTGGAATAGAAAGCTTCACGAAAGACAACAGGCATTTTACCACTCCTTAAGGACTAAGCAGACATCTGATATTTACCATGAATATCTGGGCTTAGAGACACCTTACATCCCCAGAAAATTCACCGAGAAGAACCTGAGTGAGGAGGATATGACCCAATTTGCCATCACACAGATGGAACAGGACAGTGAAAAACTTTTAAATGAACACATAAAATATGTAGAAACATATTCAAAGACAGACGGAGAGATGCACTCATTCATTGAGTCAACTGAAGATACCATAAAAGAAAAATTACATGCACTGTGGTATGAAGACACTCAGAAAGGAGAAATGAAATGTAGGACAGCATGGAATAAGAAAGAAGAATGGATGCGAGGGCTTCCAAACTCTACTGCAGGGGACGAATCCTACCCTGCCTACAATCAACATCACTACAGACAACGAAACTACAACACATCCAAACAGTACAGGCAACACCAACATCCTGAACGAAGGCATCATCAAAGGGACCGCCAGCATCATCAACATCACCAACATCATAAACGACATCACCAACATCGACAGTCATATCCTCGTGGACAAGGAGGATACAAACAGATGAAACAACATCAACCTCGACATCATCATCAACAGCAAGAATATCATCAAGAACAAGTTCAACAGCAGCAGTCAGCAGAACATAATACAAGACATCACCCAAATCGACAGCCGTACCCTCCTGGAAGAAACCAGCAGCTCCAACAACAAAACGCAGCAACCTCTACGGATCAGCCAGTTCAACAACAACAGTCGAAACAACAAAAAAAGAACAAAGGCGCAACACCAATGAACCACAACAACAGAATCAGAGCCACGGATCCATCATTGGAAGAGCTTGAGGAACAACAAACACCCAGCTGTTGTAATGATGAACAGCCAATCACGCCTTCACCAGTGACCCCAACAACATCCCAGCGGCACACAGACAGACAAACAAGATCGACGACATCCTACAGAGACAAAACTGTTTATGTAGGCAGCGGTACGCGGGGTGGTATCTTAAAGAAGTGTGCTTCTTTTTTAGACAAAAGCCAGAGGAAAACGACCCCGTCAGCCACGACGAACCGAGGTCAGCCCCCAAGGTAATCAATCTTTCTTCGTGTGAATTAACTGAAACTCAGATCAAAGTTCTAAAATTAGGTTTGAAATTCACACCAACACCAAAACCTAATCAACAAGAATTAGAAAATGACATTAAAAGTTTTTGCAGAAAAATGAGATTTGCTGACTATTTCTTTAATGAGGATGATGATGATGATGATGATGATAATGATGATTCAAATAATAATAACAAAAAACCAGATTCTCTATGTAGAAATAAATCAAAAGCTATTCCCCCTAAAAGCAAAAACAGACATTTGGAACATTTTCTAGACATTCTAACCAATCAACCACTTTCAAAAAATACGGGAAACATTAAATCCAACATAAATCAGAAAGAGAGACAAGCAATAGAAGAACTTAAAAATAATAGCAATATTATTATAAAAGAAGCAGACAAAGGAGGAGCTGTAGTCATAATGGACTCGGACTATTATGAAGTGAAAATACTGGAACTACTAAAGGACCCTGTATTTTACAAAACTCTTCCTAAGAATATGGATCTTAAAATTATGTCACACCTCGGTAAGCATATCAATAAACATAGCAGTAATCTCACAAAGGAGGAAATTGACTACATTTTAAACTTTGAATTCAAAACAAGTAACTTCTATGGCCTTCCCAAAGTTCACAAATCTGATATCATCAAAACAGAAATTCAGCTTCAAAACTCGGAATATGTTCAAACCCTAAGACCCCCTGATCTCAAATTTCGACCAATAGTAGCTGGACCAGCCTGTCCGACACACAGACTAAGTAACATAATAGACATCATTCTGCAACCCTTCCTACAGAATATCAAGAGTTATGTTCGAGATGATCTGGACTTCTTGAATTACATTCCGGACCAAACCCCGGAAGATACACAATTGGTTAGCTTTGATGTAACATCACTTTACAGCAATATCCCACACGAACTAGGCATTGAAGCACTTGAATATTGGATTGATAAACACCCTGAAAATCTGAACGACAGATTTGATAAGTCATTTGTCCTTGAATCAGCAAAATTTATTTTGGAAAACAACACATTCCAGTTTAATGATGTCCCTTTCAACAAATTCTAGGTACAGCTATGGGAACAAAATTTGCACCTGTTTATGCAAACCTTGTTTTAGGATACCTTGAGGAAAAGTTATATCTACAACTGAAAGATATCTATGGTGATGATTTTGCAAATGACTTTATCTCAAAATGGAAACGTTATTTAGATGACTGTTTTCTGTTATGGCAAACATCAAACGGAGATATTCAAGATATTCTCAATATACTTCAGAATATGCATCCAAATATCAAATTTACTATAGAAACGGATAACAATAAGCTCCCGTTTCTAGATATTCTCATCATAAAAGAAGGTACTAAACTATATACTGACATTTACCATAAACCTACAGACACACAACTTTACCTTCATTTCAAAAGTTCTCATGAAAAACATGTTAAAACTAATTTACCTTATTGTCTAGCAAGACGCATATGTACAATAATTAAGGATGGAAGCTTAAGACAAAAAAGGTTAGAAGAGTTAAAATTTGCTCTGCTGAAACGAGCCTTTCCTCAAAATATGATTGACAAAGGTATTGAAAAAGCAACCAATCACACCATTTCTGAATTGCGAACGCCCACAAATAAAATAGTACCTAAACGTACTATAACATTTGTAACTACCCATAATCCAAACAATCCAAATGTGTTCCCTCTTATACGAGACAACTTAGACATTCTAACACAAGACAAAAAGCTGAAAGCTATGCTTAATAAAACCACTATAATTAAGAGTAAACGGCAACCAAATAACTTGAAAAAACTACTCACTAAAGCAAAATTCAGCAACAATGACAATCAAGCTGAAGTTTCAAAATGTCAAGATAAGAGATGTGGTACCTGTCCAATTATTATGGAAGGTCAAAAATTCCAATTTGAAAATGGGCAACATTTTATTGTTAAACACAACATGAATTGCAAATCTAAAAATGTAATTTACGCAATCCTCTGTCCGAAATGCAATCTAACTTATATTGGACAAACTTCCAACCTTCAAGCTAGGGTACGTGTTCACAAACAGCAAATCAATAATCCTAATCTCCGTCACCTAAAAATTAGTAAACATATAGCAGACTGCAACAATGGAAACTTTCTTATTTTTCCATTTTATAAATTATTCTCCAATTCACAAATTACAAATTTAACTTTAGAGACTAAAGAAACATTTTTCATAAATAAATACTGCCCATCACTGAACAGTTAATTCACACGAGAAATTGATTGATTACGACTCCATTGTTTTACATGTAATCAAGGACACACAATGAACTCGTTAACCCTCAGAGACCTCATTGTCCTGGAGTGACACCCAATTGAAGACCTCGAGGCAATTCACGAACATGATTGAAAGACAATGACTGATTTGGATGTCAATATACTGACGTGTTAAGATGTTGATCATTACAACATGCTATTGTTTTTGTTCATACATAAATATGAAATTTTCCGAATGTTAACCATACTTGAAAAGACCGATATACTGGTCGAAATGAGCTCATCGTATTGTATTAAAGAAGATTGATCCAGTCAAAACCATCTGATGTTTACTATTTTCTATATATATATATATATATATATATATATATATATATATATATAAGTAAATTTAAATAATACACTGAAGACGTATATCAACTTTCATAATCAATACTAAATTAAAGTATTGATTATGAAAGTTGATATACGTCTTCAGTGTATTATTTAAATTTACTTATACACTTCTCCACGTTTGATACCACATACCTATTTCAATATATATATATATATATATATATATATATATATATATATATATATATATATCTTTTATTTTCAAGCGCAAAGCATTGTGGTAGACTCTCACACAGTAAACAAAAAAGAGTTCATGAGTAGTCCTATTCACGAAAAGTTAAATTTGGCGTTATGTAGTTCCTTATGAAATTGAAATAGCTTTTTTTGCCAAAGAGATATTTAAATATACCATTTAACAGACAACATGCCAATCTTTTGTGTACTTACAAGTCGTTTTAATACACATTAATATAACTATCGTCACAATCAGCAATGACAAGGGAAACCCGCAGGACGCAGATTGTCGAGAGAAAGCACCTGCACGTGTATGTTGTCATGGGGACTTTGCAATTGACAGAATGTAGGTCTCTGAACCCTTGCTATTGTGTTCAACATCATGCATGCAGTAACGGAACAGTGGTGCACGCTAATCCAGGTGTACCTGTCTTCGAAACGGAATATCATCGGATTGTCCTTGTATGAACATTATTTCTCATACGCCATGACGTAGATTAAAGATTTCTCTAGCGATTGGTATGATTTTTTTTTTTTTAATAATAACATACCTAATGGCTCATTAACTCTTGGATGAAATAGTCACCTAAGCAAACATAAATTCTGTTCACATGACCACAAATACTCCAGGAGTATTTATATATACTTGTGAGTAAATATTCTTTTGCCTGACCTCTAGGTATATTTACTCCAGGAGTATATTTACTCATGTAAACAAATGCGTTCACATGCTACATATATATTACCCTGTTCGCATGCACTAAAGTTACACCTATGAGCAAATTTGCTCATAAGTAAATATACTCATGTGAGTAAAAGCAAAATTACTAAGCGTTCGCATGACATTGACAACAAGGGGGAGTATTTCTTTATTTTTTGTTTTGAGTCACGGGCTCTGTAGCTCATCAGGGTTTATATTGTTTGATGTTGAAAATTGAAATATATTGTTTTCAATTCAGTCTTACACTCAATATTGAAAAGGAGACTGTAATAAATGGGATTTTCCGAAGAAGAGGTTCCTTTTCAATAATCTTTTCATATTTTTTTCAGAGTCTAAGTAACATAATTCACAATCTTAGCCCTGAAAAATTGGTTGTCCAAGTATAACAGTTCCTGCAAAGATATGACTGCATACTACCCTCCTCCTCCTCCTTTCTTTATCAAATGGTTTTAGAGAAGAAGCCGTTTAAAGAGCTAAAAATGCGATGGCATGACCAATTTACTCCTGTAAACAAATTTGCTCATGAGTAAATATACTTTTGCACGACCCCTTGACTAGGTCCAAATTTGCTCCTGGAGTAAATTTACTTAGGAGAGTTACTAATTGCGTTCGCATGCACTAAATACTCACGTGAATATATTTACTTACGTGAGTAAATATACTCAAGTGAGTAAATCGATGCATGCGAACGGGATATAAGTAAAGTTATTTACATGAGTATGTTTACTCACATAAGGAAATGTGTCCATGCGAAAAGGGCTTATGAGAGCACTAAGAATAGAATAACGAATCCCTGAAGGATAGCGTTGTGAAGAGGTGGTGAATTTATGCAAGAGAGCACAAAGAAAGTAAAGAAAATAATTGTAAAGAAAGTTAGCGACGTAAGGAGAAGGATAGAAAAGATGTGCTATAGAAAAGAAGTGCTTGACATGGCCAGCCGATTGACCAGACCGGGCCAATCTGGCCACCTGTCTGGGACGAAGTAGTGTATTGGTTAGTGGTAGCATTCAGCTACACAATTCCTCAACCACCAGCATCCTTCCTCAAACCGTACAGGTCGCAGCCCACGGCAAACCAACTTCCCAATGCAAGGCATAACTCTTTCCAGTCTCCATTACTGGCTGATTTAGGCCTTGCAGTATTTCCTTAAGAAATCTGTGTTTAGAAATCCATGCCCGCTATGCATTTCCAGTGCAGCGATTCACTGCCTCGACACAAGAAAGCTAGGGAAATACCGCAAGGGTTAAATCAGCCAGTAATGCAGACTGGCAAGAGTTATGCCTTGCGTTTGGAAGTTGACGGCAAACAGACTGCCCCCACTTACCGAAATCACGGACCTAATTTAAGTCCGTGCCGAAATCATTCCGTGTCAACAGTGGACAACGATAATTAAGGGTTAAAAAGCGCTCATGAAATCTTCTCCGGCGTATGGCTGCACTGTATGTGCATTGATCAGCGTATCCAACCAGGATTTGGATCTCAGAAATAATTACAGCCTGTTAGTAGAAATAGAATAAATATAATTATCTATATGCGCCACTCGTGTAATGTCTCACTTTTCACAGAAGACAGATGTCCTCTTATTACACCGCAGTTAGGCCTCGTTGTCCTTGGCAACCATTTATAAAAGTGTCATGTTCATTATCGATATCAGGCCTCTTTTGGGTGATAGACGGACACTTTTTGAAAAACATTTCTAACAAGGTGTACTAAAATATTTCAACGACAAAGACATAAACAATGAGCTGAATGTTACAGTGAATAATATCACGACGAAAGAAGACGAATTTTAATGCTTCATTTACCAATAATATCGAAACAAAAATTACTTTAATCAACACATTGAATTTGGCAGATATTACGCTGGAAAGAATTAAAATAACAAATAAAAAAAGGGTTCTGAAAAACCTTGATCCAAAACATTCGCACATTAGTAAATCAAATGCTTATCTAGAAATAAATGAATAAACTAGTTTTAAACATAAATCGTTTTAACGAATAAAATTATAATAATACATATCAAATAACGAAAAAGATGTACTTCCTATTTCTTCTAAAGCTTGCCAGGTAATTTATGCACATTGTCGTGAAAAATGGCAATGGATTGCATGATTTGCACGATTTCTGAACATTTAGTTCATGCATTCAATTCAACCCGCGAGAAGCACGTGCTAAAATCACCCAGGCTGAACGTCCATAGTACTACGCACTATATTCAGTAACTGGTGAAGGGGCCACAAAAAGGTTGTGGAAATTTTCATAATTAAAGGTTTTTTTCCCATTTTAATTTACTCGGAGTATGTGAGATGTAAGTCAGTTACTACCATAGTTTCCTCGATGCATCGGAAAATACCAGAACAGGTTGTCCTCGAGACCCTTTATCGACCAAAGGCCTCGGACACTCGCATAAACTGTCCTGGTATTTCCCGATACAACTCGGAAAATATGGTTGTTAATTACATGTACTATTACATGTGTATATTGGTGCGCATGCTCAGTGTCATAAATTCGCGGCGGGTAATTACGAGTTATTAAGAGAAACTGAATGTCTTTGTTCCGTGAAGACCTGATACGCATTCTTTGATGCCAACAATTTGATGTTCTTTTTATGCAAATTAAAAATTACATACACTCGGTTTCAATTTTTAGATAAAGGAAATTCAGACCCACTTAAATTAGAAAATTTGGAAAATATTATCGGTATATGTCATCGAAACTTCTGATTCTTCTTAATCGATTCTATGATTAAATTGCAAAAGCGCAAATTATCACTAATTTGAATTGTGCAAAATGTTGTATATTGTAGAGTTACCATTCGCTGGTTAATATGCATTTAAAATGAACACTGGAATAATACACTTATCACCATCAGCTATTCATAAAAACAACAACTTTTAATTCTATTAGGATTAAACACATCGAGAAAGACAAACACCAATTCATGATGTTACATCTTTTGAACAATTTAATATATTTGTTAAGAGCCGATGTAATACAATTGTTAAGGCACATGTATTTGGCACAAATTGTTCATGCACGAGCCAATATTTTAGCAAAGGTGATGTATATACATGTAGTGTTGATTCCGAAGCGCGAGGTAGCAAGAAGTTCTTATGGAGGGCTCTACAGAAAACCGAGGTAACTTTATCGTCTTTATTCTATAGATATACAACAGGACGTTAAAGGGGATGTAGCACGTTTTTGCAAAAGAAAAATTATTTTTTAAATTTCCCATTTATAATGATAGTTTATGTCATTTAAATAAACTTTAGAGGGTAAATCATCTTATTACACACACCAATTATCAGTAGTGGATATAACGATATTGCGTCTAAAGCAAATATTCCATGGCGGCCATTTTTTTGTGAACACAATTTATTTTTTTGAATTACAAAAACAATTCCCATGGCTATATCGAATCATGTACACTTCATTTTAAACTAGATTTTCCGGAGAGAGAAGGGTGTCTTACTATTGGTGACATTATTTTTCAAATACATTTCATCGACTTATTTGAGCGAAAAAATGTGCTACTGCCCCTTTGAAACAGGAGAGGAAGTTCGGAGAAAGTGAGAAAAGAAAGGTGAAGTCATTATCGACCTAGACGTCCCCAAGTGACACCACACCTGACAGTAAACTGACAATGCCGGCGCTGCCATTAACCCGATTGTGCTACAACAGCAACCTGTAGTATTTTGACCTCTCATCCACACTGTGTATCATCGTACACCAGGTGTAGAGAGGTGGACATCGATGATATGTTTGAAGAGAGGAGTAAAATAGCTACATTTTCACCTTTATTTGCAAATAACATCAAGGACGGATAATTAAGTTTGCCTTAAATTGTTTTCCTTTTGCGTATAGATAAAGAACATACTTGCTATTGGGTTATTATATATACGTATATCATTGTATTTTCGCTTTGCTCAGTCTGGAGGTTGCATTTTAGTGGCATATGTGCACTAGTTTAATCATTTCTTAAAATTATATGTTACATTTTGATTGAATTACACTAGAAATGTCTTGACTAAGCACAATACTAAGTAACTTAAGGCAGTGTGATTTGAACCAATATGCTATTCAAGTTTGTTATTTAAGTCTGTAAAGCATCGGTGTGGTTTTCCTTTGTGAACAGTTTGAAGATATATTGTGTACCGTTGGTAGTTTTTTTACGGAACAACGTAAATCATCGGTATCATCCGTATCCTTCATTTTCAGATCTCAAAGAGGTGACAAATTAAATAGTAATTATATTTATTTTAAGAACTGTGACAATGATGATATTTTTATGACATTATCAACCATGCCTTTAAAGTTTTAACACACCCTAAAAGATAAATATTGATCCGAAAGATTGAGTAGAGGCATCCAAGCTGTCTTTACAGAATAAAATCAGACATGGAAGAAACATATTCCATCAATGTAGATCAAGAATATGTCCGTGTTTGCAGATAACACTCCTCCAGGGCATGATTGAAAAAAAAAAAAAAAACTACACGGTGATCACTGCCCGCTTGTGAATATTCCTGACTAAAATGATGACAATACTGTCATAGTTAGATATTCTATGAACATCGCAGCAAAGATTTCAGTAACTGAAGCTCGCTTTTGTAGTGGTAAGTACCCACAGATACGTATACGTTACTCGCGCTAAACTGGAATGATTCTATTAGTCAAAAACTAATCGATACATTTAGGGAGATCATTTACTCATATGTCAAACAGAAATGGTCAGAAGAGTATGAGGATACACATGTTGAAGAAGGATGATGTCACACAGAATACACAAATGCCCCCTTGTGTGACAGAACAGTTAAAAGAATATTAACAATTACAAAAAAAATATTTGTCGTTCATTGTTGTCAGCTGACCAGTTTCCGATCTTTACCGTCACATTTTTGCTGTTTTTAGCTGATGTTCTCTGGTCTTATTATTTCGTGGACAGATTTTGCAACCATACGAATCATATTCTTTCGTAGTGCAAACCTGGCCATCAATGAGTGTGTTGTTGTTTTTTTTAAACATGCCAGAAACTGATAAGCCTATTTCGAGGGAACCTCATGATAACATACATGGTACATTTGTATCGAACATCACATGTAAGTGATGCAGAAGCAATATGTATTACTTAAAGAATTGCTTTAGAAATGTTATGTTGATTACTTCTGTAAATATACAACCGCTACAT
The DNA here is from genome assembly GCA_936450465.1 of Gibbula magus. Lineage (NCBI taxonomy): Eukaryota > Metazoa > Mollusca > Gastropoda > Trochida > Trochidae > Gibbula > Gibbula magus. The sequence continues at coordinate 29,518,043 of OW388295.1, read as the reverse complement.
CAGCCGAAACTACAAACGGTACAGCGAAGCAGTAATTTATGATACAAACTGTGCACAAGCTACGAAAAGAAAGAAAAAAACATACAGCCATAGAAACCAACCTGAAACCATTTCCTAGGCATGGGTTCTTTCTTGCATAAGTCAAGTTATGCATAACAGTGATTTTTATTTTAAAATTATATATTTTTTTCCAAATGTTCATGTAAAACATCTCAATCGCATCAAATTGTCGATAGGGTCGATGAGCAAAGCAAGTTTTGGATTATTTATATATGCCCCACTACACTAAAACAGCCTCCCGCATTCACAAAATGTATCATTTTCCTAATGTATTCGTTATTTGTACACAACTTAATAAGAAATAGGAGAAATCAGCTGTTAATTAATTATTTATTATTAATTATCAAATTCACTTGCTATTGATCTTTTTTAAACTTAAAGATCTCTCGTTATGTTTCAATTCTCTTTGTAAGAAAAAAGTGTGTTTGACTGTCGCGCTAACATGTCATGGCATGTATAAGGATATTTGGGCAACAAAACATAGGGCAACCACAGTATGTTAAAATTTAACGCTTAATATCATAGAACTTTTGCTTCATAGTAATTTTGCTATATGATCATTAAACCTTACAAAACCCCTTTTTAATGTTGTAATTTGACATAATGTCATAATTTTCAAAATACACACAAAATAACACAAGACAAATTTGGTGTCGCTTTAATGGCGCTCTGTTACGACTGACGTCCTAATGACTCTTATGCTAGTATGTATGTATGTATGTATGTATGTATGTGTGTATGTATGTATGTATGTAACCGGTTTACCTCTTACTGATTGAGGATTCGATATTATCATTGTTTTGCCAAAGCAGTAAGTAATACCTTATCTTCTACTATCCATGCTTAAAGTATGTGGCTTTGATAAGTGCAAACATACCATATGTGCTAATTCACGTTGAAATCATCCCACTTGACATACATTATTCATATTCGAATACCAAATATATGACAATTACTAATCTTATGCTTGATGAATATCGAGAAAGGGCCCTCTTATAAATGGACAGTAGCTGAAATGACACGTCCCTTTAACGTGGATAATAGTTATATACATACTAAACACTACCGACCTGAATCTTCTTTTATCTGTTATATATAGTCCTAAGTTTCTAAAATTATGTTTGATGAATTGGCGCATGATAACCGTGGTAAATTGTCAAGTTTTCGATAAAATTAATGATTTTTCACCTTCATATTGTCATTTTACTAACCCGGGTAGCACCAAAATGATAACCCAGCAACAGTCAAATCTTCTCGATACAGAAATGACATTGATAGTGTCGATATAAGTGGCTCCATCTATATACTATATTGTCACTTGAAATTTCATATATTTATCTACGATTTTGTATTTGATCCATCTTTGCAGCCTTTGATATACTGCTCCAAGGACCCCTCAGTACTCCATTTGAAGGAAAAACATCTGTCCAGATTTGTGATTTCACATTTGCTGTGTGGGTTAAAAGTGCAGAGGAGGAGTTGGGCGGTGTCAGATTTGAGCTCAAGAACCCAGTGGACGGTGTGGGTTTACGTATCGACATATCAGCTAACATCAAGGTTACTATTAACGGGTAAGACATCACGGTGGTTATATGCAGATATGAATCCATTACAGTATGACTGACGCGTGAGTCTATCATATTCCCTATATGTTATACAATTCGATCAATATTTTAGATATGAATATATTTCAGTATAACTGACGTTGGATGTATCTAGGATGTTCCCTCTTTATGCTTCATCTCGACCAATGTCTTCCAGCATACATTTCTGAACTATCTCCTTTAGTCATTTATCATTATTTTCACACTCAAAAATCCATAGTTTGAATGAGACATTGTAAAAACACTTCCATCTGAACTCTTTAACTAAGTTCTGATTCTCTAAAGAGGTCAATGCATGAGTCATTGATCGTGGATTTCTCTATACAAAAGGTATGACTTCATTGTATACACAAACATATTAATGTATATATTAATATATTAAGCGAAATGAGAGAATAAACACAACCTTGTATTTGAAATTTATCATATTTTAAAAGAACATTGCACATACTAAAACACATGGTATATTTGGCAATCATTATGCGTATGTACAAGCAAGAGTTTGGATGGATGCATTGCACAAAAAAACGGAACTAACCTGGCAGAAAGGACGTAGTCAATTCTACCAGTATGTCACTCGAGAACAAACCTGTCAGTAATGGCGAAGTTAATTCTGTCATTATGTCACTCGAGAAAAAAATGACAGTAATAATGTATTCAAGTCTATCATTATGTCACTCGGGGAACAAACCTAACAATAATGGCGAAGTCAACCCCTACTTTAAATCTTTCATAACGTTGCCCCTGGACCAAATCTGATAGTACAGACGTAGTCACGTCTGTCAGTATGTCATCGGAGAACAGACTTCGACACTTTGGAATACGGGCTCCAACTGACTGTTTAAGTTTTAAACGACGTATCTTTCATCATTATAACAGGGCAGATAGCGTGGTGGCAGCAGATGTCCTGGACACAAAATAGCATCACGTGGCAGTCATTTGGTCACAAAAAACTATAACACTTTACAAAGACAATGTGGTGGTAAAGACTACAACACTTCCGGTAACAAACCCTTGTCCTTCATCGAGAGATTCTGGCATGGAGGTGTCAATCAGGGGTTACGCCTGTAAGTTATTCTTGAACTTTAACCTACAAGTTTAAAAACACCAGGTGGGATTATTATTTGATTATATTCTATTCTACGAAATAAAACGGATCTGCAAAAAGGTTGTGAGCTTGTGTAAAGTTCGCTCAAATGCATCTAATCTGAACAGAGTAGACATCTGGAATAAAAAATTACCGGGTTTTATAATTCAACTTATAATTACATTAAAGTTATCTTGATAAACTCGACGAAAATCGGCTGTAGTTCTACTGTTCGCTAACAAGAAAGCAGAGACTGGTGAGAGATCTTGAACGTGACACTGTTATTATATTTCAGTTAAACTTTATGTTCTTTTTAGCAGGCCCGACTTAGTCGGAGCCGCTAGCAGTTTTTGTTTCCACCGCCGCCGGGTTTTCATTTGGCTGTAACTTTTTTTCAATAAGGTTTTAAGAACTCATGTACATAACTTTATACTTATACCCCTAGGAATTTGTTTTGACATTTTCACATTCAAGATCAAAGGTCCAGGTCACAAGTTCTGAAAATACTAAACAAATTCTTGTGCTATCAGGCTCTTATTTAGTATATATCAATAATGGAGAAAGGCATAGATTTAAAAAGGTTTTCGCTAAAATCCGTCAAAGGTCAAGGTCACAGCGAGGTCAAGACTTAATCATGCATTTGCGAATATGCCTCATTTCAACTATTCATACTTTGAATCATTACATGCTTGTTATACAAAATGAAAAGTGATAATTGAGTGTGTGACCTTGAAGGTCAATGATCAAGGTCATGAGATATTGTCAAGGTCACCCGTTCTGAAATCATTACAAAAGTCTTAGTATACACAATAAAAGTTCTAACTTGGTGTATACCGACTATGGAGAGAGTCCGAGATTTGAAACTTTCGCTAGAAACTGTCAAAAGTCTATGTCACAGCAAGGTCACAGCAATGTCACAACTTAAGCATACATTTGAATCATTATATAATTGTTATACACAATGAAATGTGATACTTGATTTTGTGAACTTGAAGGTTTAAAGTCAAAGGTCAAGGTCATGAGATATTGGTTAAGGACATGTTAACCCTTTGATTCCATTTTGAAATCAGAAATAGATTTTAAGAACAATATTGTGTAAAGTGACCCCAGTGAAGATTCAACTTGTTAGTAATATCCCCAATGATGAACAATGTTAACAAATTTGCCCGTTTTATTGTGGCTGTTGAGAAGGTGGAACAGGGGAAGGTAAGACCCTCAGTTTCGGGGCTGCTCTACTTGTGCGGTGTCCTGCAAACGCTAATCTAGTTTTGATATCCTTTCTTCAGATGTGTATCTGAGGGATCTGAACTTTTTGCCAGAAGCCAAGCCTGGTATCATCGATGGTATCACGAAGACATGTACGTCCTACCTTCCTGGCTCGCTGTTTGCCCTTGAGCAAATGGAAATGCATTCAAATCATCGCATCCTCGAAGTCATCCCAAGTACATGTTTAAGTAAGTCAATTCGATAATGTTTCCATCTTGTGTCTTTTTGAAGTATGTTTTCACGAGTCAACCCAAACATAATTGAACAATAATCTTTTCTTCTTTACTTGATATGATAATAGCATGTTGGAGTAAAACTGGCTATGTATCTTTTTATTACCTTTGAACGTGTTTTAATTGTATACTTATAACCTTTTCAAATGTTGTCTCTCTATCGATATTACACATACACAGCTGCGTACCGAAAGTGTGTTCACATGTGAATCTTAGTGCAAATATCATGTGAATTGACATTCAGTGTAGCGTTTATTATATGACATCACATACAATGACAATGAATCATCATACATCCATGACAATCATTCTTAAACGTATCCTGTGATCGCCACGGCAGTGGTATATGTTTATGAGATTTGGCATAATGAAAAAGACAGAAGGGGTAACATTTTGAAAATTCAAATTTCATTAATTTTCGAATAAAAGTTGTCAGATTGACTAAATGAAAACAAATTCATCACAAATACATTGAATAAGTACAGGAGGAAGTATATGATGTTTGTTAGACCCAGTCGATCACTTACTGAATATTTTGCAGAAGAAAAAAAAACTGTAGTTTTGAAAAGATTGACCCCTGGTCACTTCAAAGATCTGCCAAATTGCCATCTCGCCAGCTGCCAACTGTTTACTATGAGATATCAAATCAGATTATGTTATGGAACACTCAACTATCTTTTTATAATGGTCGGCCCAGATTGCGCGTTTATACGATGTTTCAAAGACATGCCAAATTAAATGATATTTGCACTGAAATGCACCAACAGGTGAACAAACTGTCGGTATACAGCTGTATATGTATATAATACGCCCAACGTTTAAGACAGGTCATTTGAGTGTTGTGTCTGAATCTTCAAATGAATAGTTTATATTACCTTCTACAAATACTGCAATACAAGACTGACTCAACTTTTTGCTTATGAGGCATCTAATCAGTATTCCCTTAAATTTGCTAGGACCTGATCCATGCGACCACAATCCTTGTGGGGACAACTTGTGTATACCGGATAAAGACAATGTGACTTGTGCGTGCAAACGTGGATACACAGGCCTGAAGTGTGAGACTCCACCCGACTACTGCAAAGACAACATCTGCCAAAACAATGCTTCATGTTTGGTAGGGGATGAGTTCACCTGTTCCTGTCTCCCTGGTTTTGCGGGTAAACTATGTGAGAGAAGGATAGGTAGGTAACTGCTGCTTGCTCATGTAAATGTAAGTTACCATTATCCAATGGGCGGCACTGCAGAAGCTAAGGCCATCCTTAAGGCCGTCCATCACATTAAAAACTCAACTCCTAATAATTACATTATTTTTTTCCGATTCACTTTCTTGCCTACAAGCAATTAAAAACTGTAAGGGTGATCATCCAATTATCAGGGATATTTTATTACTTCATAATTCTTGTGTCAATTGCGACATCGTCTTCTGCTGGCTTCCTAGCCATATGGGTATAAGAGGTAATAACAAAGCTGACTCGGTAGCTAAATCAGCATTAAACCTCAAACATATTTCTCCCACTAAAGTTCCATATACGGTTTCTAAACCTGCTATTAAATCTTACATTAAACAACGTTGGAAATCCCAATGGGACCAACAACATCATAACAAACTTCACACTATTCAACCTCATTAAGGTTACAAATCTCTATCATCTTTTACCCGGCAGGAAGCTTGTGTCCTACGACGATGTCGTATTGGACACTCTCATCTTACACACTCATATCTTTTAAAGGGGGAAGATCCCCCGGTATGTATACCCTGTCAGTGTCCTCTCACAATCTATGTGAGTGTTGGGACACTGCACATATCAGGGAAACTTTTTACCCTTCTATTTCAATCAATCAAGTTTTTACTCATTTCGGTGAGCATCGTGTTTTAGATTTTGTAAAGGCTATACACCTTATTGACAAATTGTAAATTTTAACTTTTCATTATCAGCTTTCATTCAACTTTTGATAATACGCTGATGTTTTTGCGGCCTTCGTGCCGTGTTCTGTTTTTCAATTGCAATTTTCTTTTTTAAATTAGGCAAATACATTAAATATCTCGCCGCTAATGGCTGCAATACTGCCGAAGCGGTGTTAAACAATAACTCACTTCAATGGGCGGTAAATTTTAAGAAATGACTTAAAAATGTATTATGATCATGGAGGTATAAACGTAAATACTGACATGCAAGCTGTGTAAATCCAAGTAGCTCCACCTTAAATTCGTTCGACAGCCAAGGTCAAGGTCGAGGCGCGGACGCAGACGCAAAGTCAAATGTCGATACTTTAAACATAAGGTGGTTTGGTTTTAAAAGACAGGGATATGCTCAACGCATTCGGTTGCTCAAACCGATACATTATTGACACACGTGGGTGATAGCTCACCGATTTTGTATTCACCACTTTCCTCATGTATCTATTACTTTCACAATACGTTCACGGGTGTTGACCAACAGTGACATTGTTGTTACCAGATGTAACAATCAATTCAATGTATAAAATCATTGATGGCAAGTAAAACTGTCCTAGCTACCTATACTCCGAATTCGTTTATCTAAATGTAGATTGGTCATTATTGATTAAGAAATCAAATACTAAAATACTAAAATGGTCTTCGTTCGTCTGTCTGTTTGTCCCTTTGACCGTCGTACCCGTCCAAAGCACAGCTCCAAACCATCAGGCACATCTCAGTGGAGTTCATACAATGTAAATTGTTTTAATTTTCCGAATCAATAAAAACTTGTTAAGGATTATTTATTGTTTTTATTCGGTAGCTGACGGCGGATGGAGTACATGGTATGACTGGTATGACTGGTCTGAATGCTCCACGACCTGTGGACAAGGTGTCCAGACACGGATGCGTTTCTGTACCCACCCGACCCCAGACCCTGACGGTAGCGACCGCGGGACTCAACAATGCAACACTGCTGATTGTCCAAGTAGGACGTAACTCAGATTTTATAGCATTGATATAAATCACAACATCTATTAAACGCTGATGACTTTCTTTATTGTTTAATTTGTTTTACATCGTTTGTGGAAACGCGATTGCTTTACTTTTGGCAGTGTGCGATGAGTCGACTCTGATAATGGGCAAGGGAGTGAACATCACGTGTACCATCGAGTGTCATCTTGGCAAGGTGCTGCCAGAACGTCCCTTCCCCTATATCTGCTCGTCTGGTTTCTGGACTCCTACTAGTCAGACAGTTTCCTGTACTGGTCAGTACCAATCTCTACCATATGCTTGACAACGGTATACGGATCTATACCGAAACGTTGCTATTGTTAAATAAAGAAGTTGGTCATCCATAAATCCCTTGTTTTCTGCAATCTCTCCCATAGAGATTACTCTTGTCATTTATTATCATGTAGACTATGTTATGAATTGACCGTATTTCTCTGGCTTGCATATCACCTAGCGACATAAATCTTACCCGATTTTTTTTTCGTTTTCAATCCAATGAAATCGTTTCTTAAATTGACTTACATCAATTGAATTACTTCAACTGTTTTAACATTTGACTGAAAAGTGTACATGCTAATATGCAAACAAATTTCGAATACCTTTGATATAAATTAACCAAATACACTTTTTAAAGTTTGCGTCTCGGAGTTGGTCCTCTCTATTTGTGAGCATCATTAAAATTAACCTAACATAAATTGAAATAGCATGAATGGAGTTATTGAGGTTATCCAAAGTTTATGTTTCCAAAGCTAACATTATAACTTGCCATTGGTAGATGATAACGGCCAACTTTTAAATGAGTGCACAAACAACTTTAATTGTAACCAATCAGAATTATCTAAATTATTACATTTTCTAGCCAAGAAAGCAAATGTGGAAATTGACTTGATAAAAGATGTTCTCTTTATATAAGGTATCTTCTTACACTCTGTAACACTTGACGCATCATTGGTAGGACGTTAGAAGTCTTGTCAAATAAATGACCGTCTTTATCAGTCGCCTATATTGCCAAACGTTGCGTTAGTTCTGTTGTGAGTTTGGCCAAACACCCGGCATTGACAGACCTTTAGGACCTAGCTGAATTAAAGTATACTTCCCCACTGGTATGTTTGTAAAATTTTAACTTTGAAGTCTTATGCACACTTATATGTTTTGTCAGATCCTGTGACTCCGATCGCGGCGGGAATCAACTACACGGTGGTGTTTGGGAACGATATCACAAGTCAGAGTCAGCTGGAGACTTCACTCAACCGTGTTGGACACGACTTCACCTGTGCTAAGGACACCAAATGTGATCTGGCAGTTGGGTCATCGGCCTGCAGCCAGCGTGTGCCAGTCTGCCACAAACATGGAGGAACCTACTATGGGTCGCTTATTGTCAAGAAAGGAGTATCACAGGCACCGATTGATGTAACTGGAATTAAAAAAATGGTAAATATCAGTCCTTCTGTTTAAGTTTATACATAAAAGATGATACAACAAAAAAGTAGACTTTAATCGGTATATAGTAGTCTTACTTATTCATATTAGTAGTCTTACTAATTCATATTAGTAGTCTTACTAATTCAAATTAGTAAGCTTACAAATTCGATGTAGAAAGTTTATTAATTCTGGCAACCATTTACTAAGCAAATTAAATCGAGGTAGTAAACATACTTCGAATTATACTCCAGGACCACTGCAATTCACAAATGCAATTCCTCTCTTTTTTAAATATGTACATACATATCTGGTATCCAATCATTTTCCCACCCTCGCATATAAAACCTTTGCACATCAACAACCCTATTTATTGCGTGAACAACTCATCTCCAATATATTATATAAAAAACAATTATTGTATATTTATTTCCTCAGACTTTTTCCCCTGCATTTCGTGCTTGAAAACCATATCAGAATCTAAATTATTTTCATTTAATAAAGAAATAGTTTATCTATGAAATAAGTCTTCATACTTCATCACCTCTAGAATGCCAGTCCACTTATACAGCTGCATACCGAAAGTTTGTTCATCAACTTGTGTATTTCAGTGCAAATATCATGTAATTTGGCATGTTTATGAATCAACCTAACAACGCCAGAACTAAACCGATCGATTTGCATTTTTGCATTATAAGAAGAAACATAACATAACATAATCTGATTTGTAAACAGTTACACTTTTGGCAGCTCTTTGATCAGGGATCAATCTTTTCAAAACTACAGTTTTATTTTCTTCCATTAAATGTTCAGTATGTGATCAAGTGGGACAAATATACTTCATATATTTCCTCTGATACTCACACAATGCATGTGTGATGAAATTGTTCTCATTTAGTCCATATACAAACTTGTATTCTCAAATTAATGAAATTTAAATTTTCGAATTTTCTGTCTTTGTTTATGCTAAATTTCATAAACATGCACCACTGACGTGACTATCACAGTATACGTTTAAGATTGACTATTTTACTCATGGATATATAATGATTCATTGTCATTGTATGTGATGACATTTCTTTGACGTTACAATGAACGTCACTTTACATGATATTTGCACTAAGATACTAATGTAGCTGTATACTATGGTTTCTTTTTTAAATTTGATATTTACTGATTTTTTTAATTATGTTTTTAATATTGTATATGTGAAATAATGATTTGATTCATCAGAACATTTTAGTTATTGACAAAGTTCAAAACACCTGACAAGGAAAATATCGTCTCGTATAGACGAATGTTGGTTACTCACCGCTATCTATAACATTGCAAATTTCAGCCAAAAAGAGATGTGATTTGAAATTTCATGTTCACTCACTGGTCTTACGTCACTGCTACTATTACCCTACTATTAATATTTTATGTGCAGTTACTACACATGTCTTCAAAGTGTAACCGCTTCCTTCTGCTCTTTGTTACAGGCAATTCCTTCATAAAACCTTTGTTCGACACCTGGACAGTCTTTGCCCACAGAAGCGATGAACTGGTTTCGCCCGATCACCGCCCTATAGCAATGGAGATTGTTGGAGACCAGCTGACGGTCGTCCCCTATGGTCACCGTGACAAGGCAACTATAGGTCCGTACCCACTGTCCTATGTGTTTAGTTATTATTTATCGTGCGCTGTAGCGATTTTGTTATTGAAATAAAGTGTTCCCACAAAAACGTACGGTGATACTAATGGCTAAAAAATACTCCTGAATCAATTAAAAGAGTTATAAAACGAATGCACATTGTCCCATTTCTCGTCGAGAGGCCATTTTAATGTATTCACCTTAACATGGCCACTCGAAGGTAGTCCAAGTAATTTAGCTGATGTAAATATTGAATATGGTACAATAATGGAAGGGTCAAACATCTTGCTGTCTGAACTCTCACATTCGCATGGGACCTACAAATCTTCCTCTCACACTGAAACGTTCCACAGCACTGTGGATTTTATACGTCCCACCATTTTCTTCGAATACCATAACCGATTTCTATGGATTCGGCTTACCGGGTCGTGTAATGAGTGGGTTTTTTTTCGTTTACAAACATATTATATAGACTTTAATAATAAATGTCTAATTTGTGAAAACAAAATATGCATAAAAACGTGCTATAGCGTTATCCTTCTATGACTCAAGATGCATGCATTTTATGATATTCAGTTCCTGGTCAGTTTGGAAACATAATGAAAGCCTGGAAGGGTCTTGACGACATAAAGTGGGAAGTGAGGACAAATAACTACAAGCTTCAAGACAGCGACCTCGACCGGTGCCAGGAACCCACTGTATCTGACTGCGAGGCAGATGATGACATGTCCAACTTGGTCTATACAAGGAGGAGTTCAATTCAATTCAATTGTTTATTTCGGTTTTGTAGGCCATTGGCCCATGTACAATAACAATACAATTTACAAATATATAAGAAAGTAGAAACTTATATTATACATAGAAAACAGTAGTTAAATTATTATGGAAGTAGTGGCACGCTTCCTAAAAGCAAGACCTTCCGTTATATATTTGGAACAATTAAAAAGTGTAGTGTTACAATTGCTGCTAATCAAATTAAGATATACTTTTAACATGTTGTCCTGTTTACAAGATGGAAAATATTTTTCTCTAATAAAGGCATATGCAGTACATTCAAACATAAAGTGAATTTCATTTTCAATCACACCACAGTCACACTTTTTACAAATCTTATTAACATTAATACCTCGAATGTTACATTTCAATGGAAGTGCATGTAATCTTAATAAACAAATATATCTTCTAATTGCTTTATAGTGTATAGAAGTTACATAATGTTCAACATCTAACATTGATTTTACTTCTTTGAAATATCTAAGATGAAGAGATTCATTTATTTTACCAATAATACATTGTTTATTACAATCTAAAATTCTGTTCTTAAAATGGGATAAAAAATAAGAAGTATCACCAACATCCTGACTAAACCATACAAATCCAAAACCAAAGGAACACAAAAGATATTTAACCGATGTTGCCCATGTTACCCTACCAACTGAATCTAGTTTCCTCATGAGTAAATAAGATTGTTTAGGATAACGATCTTCTGGCATCCTTAACAATTTACACCAAAAACTGATACACCTTACATAATAATACACATAAAAGTTTGATCTACCACATTCTGCTAAAATACCATTACTAGAAACATGTTTCCCAACGCCAAGTACATATTTACAAAAATTAGTGTGAAATATTTCAATAGCTTTCCTTTCCTCAAATCCCCAAATTTCAGAGCCATATAATAACACAGGTTTAATCTTACTATCAAATAATCTAAACATTAAAGTAGCGGGAATATTAGGATATTTATTAAACAATACTTTCAGAGAAAAGAGTGCCTTGCTGGCCCTATCATCTAGATTTTGTGCGCACTTCGTCCAAGATAACCGAGTAGAAAATAGAATACCAAGATAATTATAGTACGTTGACGTTTTAATTGAGATGCCGTTATAGGACCATTTCTCATACGAACGAAGAAAGCCACCATTACGAAATACCAGAACCTCCGTCTTATCCATATTGACCTCAAGACCCCAAGAACTACAATACTTATGTAATATATCTATTTTCCTCTGTAAACCTACCACCGTGTCATCAAATAAATTAAGATCGTCCGCATACAATAATAAAAGTAAATCGACATAATCTGATCCAACAAAAACACCCCTAACGCCTGAACTCTGCAACATATCCTGAAACTCTGTTATAAACATTGCAAAAAGAAAAGGACTCAAAATACAACCCTGACGCACGCCACTCAATGATTCAAAATATCCACTAACTGAAGAATGAGAATGTCTAACTGCTACCAATATTTTAGAATACATATCTCTCAAAACCAAAATTAACTTGCCTCTTATTCCTTGTCTATAAAGTGAATACCAAAGTAAAGTCCTATTAACAGAATCGAAAGCCTTTCGAAAATCAACAAATAAGCAATAGAAGCGGCCACCACTTTTAGAAAGATACTTCTGAATGAGACACTGCAATGTAAATATATTGTCTGCGGTAGAATACCCTTTACGAAACCCAGCCTGTGCTTCTGGAATCTTATCATAAACCTCTGCAAATCTTTGAAGACGATTATTAATCACTATACAAAATACCTTCCCAAGAACATCCATCAGCGAAATACCCCTATAATTATCTACACTATTTACACTACCTTTTTTGTGCAAAGGAACAATTACACCTTTTGACCACTCCTGTGGATATATACCAGATGAGAGAACATGATTAAATATCAATACCAAATAAGGACTGAGTAAACGCACACAACAAACAATCATCTCAGCCTTGATACCATCTGGGCCTGCCGCTTTCCCACATTTTAAACCTTTTACAGCATCTTCAATCTCTTTATGAGAAATATCATCATTCAATATACAATCAACATCATAATCATAATCAGTATTAATGGCACTGTCATCATCGGTATATCCAGTAGTATTATCAGACAACAGTTCAGCATCATCGATCAAATCACTGTCCACAGTTATAATAGATATGTTGCACACATCCTTGAAGTAATCAGTCCATTGTGCACAAGTTATACTAGGGGAGTGGCTGCGAGAACTCGTCAGCGACTTGACCTTAGCCCAAAAGTTTTTGCTGTCTTTATTTGCAGATAAAGAGACAAGTTCATATATCTGATTTTCATCAGATTCTGCTTTCTTTTTTCTGCATGTATTTCGGTAAGCATTTCTGGCTCTACAGTATTTATTTAATACGTCTTTATCCCCAGAAAGCCGAAATTTATTCAGATGTAATAGTTTAGTCTTCTTCATAGCTTCACATTCAGCATCATACCACACATCATTACTAGACTGTTTGGAGTTATGCTGCCTCGCTTGTAGACCACACTTAGCTGCACATGTTTGAAGAGTGTTAGTCAGTCTAGTAACTGCCGAGTTTATGTCAATGTTTAGTAACGCGCCACACTGATCTACACTGAAGTCATGAAGTAGATCACATAAGCATGTGACGAAACTGTCCTTACAGTCCTCCCGCCATGAAAATCTGGGTATACTACAACTCTCAGTTTCGTCTTCTATCACTTTCACCGCTTTAGCAGGACATGAGAACGTTGCACTGAGAGGGAAATGGTCCGACTCATCTCTTGTATGAATATTAAAATCAACAATATTAATAAATAAATCTGTGGAACACAATATATAATCTACTGTACTAGCACCATTATCTTTGAAACAGGTATATGATCCAAACCAGTCACCAGCAAATCTACCATTCAGTATATGTATACCGAGCGTACAACACAACTTAACGACGTCCTCTCCATAGGCGTTGATAATATCATCTTTATTTCTTCTTGACGTGTTGAAGTTATCTATGACATAGTCCATATCTTCAATAACTGGAATATATTTATTATCGTCATCAATGATATAGTCCTGTAGGAGGAGCATTTTGCAGTAAGTGTTTCACTTAAATGGGTATTTTGCAGTACGTCTGACATTTGAAATGGTAGTTTGTTCTTGAGTTTGTGTTTATATAGGCCTACATTTGTCAATAAAGGACATGCATTTAAACAGTTTAGCTCTCAGAAATGGTCTGGATTGGTATGGTGTAAACCTCAGCTTCTAATTGTCTCGGTAATAAATTGATTTCAAGTTGAACTGTCACTGTCTCCTCTCTGGCCCTCTCAGTTTCTGCAGTCGCTCTCTCTGTCTCTGCTTTAGCTCTGGCTATCTCCAGGGTCAGCAGCTGTCGATACAGGTCGTCTGTACTTTCACTTGTCACCTTCCTCTTCACTGCTTGCATCGGATTAGCACGTGGCAAACAGCTGTCTATAAAGCAAATGAAAATAAATCACAGTACACTGATGAAAAGAATTTAAACTGAAAAATTAATTAAAAATTCGATAGTATAAATGTGCGGGTCGCACCTTGGCCCTCTACGTGATAGGTACGCAATGGACTAATTACCGTATATTACTCAAAGGAAGTGAACGAATTTCTCTGCGAGAGTCCAGTTTGTTTTTGTGCATTTGGTGTAGGAATTTGTTTAATAAATCGGTTTTCGGGTACTTACCGTATTTTACTGTGTATAAGGCGACGTTGTGTATAAGACGACCCCCTTTCTCAGACCCCTAAAATCCGGTAAAAACCATGTATCTCATATATGAGGCGACCCCCTTCTAGCAATCATGGAATCAGGTCGATATGTCATGAAGGAAAACACGTTGTTAGGTTTGGTAACGGTAATTTGATACCGGTAATTTTGCAAGTAACATGATATAAATATTTTGTTATGAACGTTTGTTGAAATTGTTTTAAATGTACCATAACAAAAACATATATACGTTTACTTACGGTGTTTGTTCTTATTTTTTTAATGATATGTCATGTTCTTGTCAGTTCAAGCCAGAGTAGCAACACAACAGTACTAGTCAACAATCTATCGTAAAACATCCCACTCGCAATGTTATAAAATTTAAACAAAGCCGATACTAGATTTAGATGTCGCTTCAGTGATTATATAATTAAAATGGTGTGAAGAGCTTTGATTGATTGCGCTAGCCCAAAGCCAAGCAAGATTTAGTAGTCTCTCTTGCCGATGTCTTGGCGTCAGAACAGTTCCTCTGTAGGGCCTGTAGTTTCTTATACCGTAGGAACGAAGACGTCTGGCTACTGTCTGTCGGCTGAGACGGCGACCCGACGCAGTTCTTGCCGTTGACGTTGAATTACGCAGGTGCAAAGTACGTATGTACCGGTCTTCCTGAGGGGTTGTGATGCAGGTCTCCCTGATCTGGGCCTGTCTCTTGTCTGACCAGCCTGCTGGAACCGTTCAATCAAGTTGGTTACCGCTGTGGTGGAGGAGCCGAAGGTTCTGGCAACATGGCCCCTTGGAGCTCCCATGTTGATCATTTCTATGGCCCGTTTGCGTTGTTCTGCTGTCTCTGCATTCTTTTTGTGGTTAGAGTGAGAGCCTTTTATACCAAAAATTGCCATTCAATTTTAACAGAATCTTGCACGTGAAGCATGATTGAGACATGTTGCGTTTCTACTATGCATAAAACGGGTCCATGAACACTAGGGAACTCAGGAAATACCTACTTGAAATATTCAAATTGATATATATTTAATACATTTTAGTAAAGAAATCAGGGGTCAAGTTTCATTTGGACGTGAATATATTTCATGTTCAATTTTGTGATTATGTTCTTGGTGTGAGTTATAAGTGTTCAAAGGTTGCAGTGCTTGCTGAATGTGGAAGAATATATGTACATATTGACACTCTTCAATGAGTAATTAAATATTGGTTTAAACTATTAGAGTCACAATAAACGAGGTTCGGAATCAGTGTTAGAAAAGTATGTACAAGCTAGAAGCAGTAGGTCGTAACATTTGCGCTTCGGATGTTAAGAAGATATTGTTCATGTACGGATGTGGTTTTGTATGGGAAGCTCAAGGTGTCGGCAATAACAGTGATTTTCTACATACTTTTTTTGTATTAAGAATAAATTAGTGTTATGTACAAAACGTATTTAGCGATATTAATGCCAGTTCATATTTAGACTGATATTCAACTATTAAACAAACTTTTTGTATAGAACCAACCTTACTAATGTTAAATCGAAAGAATCACGATGAAGAATAACACTAATTAAAACGGAAGTATATCCCACATTTACATAATCATGTTGATATATATTACTTGCAAAATGTTCTACAACGTCAACACTTTAAACTTAAATTATTTTATCCTATTCATTTTTCATAAGAGATGCACTAAGTCTTGTCCTACGCTCTAAAGTTTTACAATCAAATTAACTCACAATGTGAACTTTATTCTTCTCTTTGATATTGGTCTGTTGTTGTATATAACGTGTTTTTGTACATGGACATATAAGGCTTTTTACTGAAATAAACGCATTTAAACAAAGATGTAGCTATTTCCACATTGCCATTATACTTATACAGCAGATATTCTAATTTCAATGTCAGTTAAACTTTCTTGGAGACTCCGATCGTGAGTAAGATCCAGAAGTAAAGCGCAGTGTTATTTACATATTACAATATGGCTGCTACGTCACGTTTGTTTTTCCCAGTTGACATCACTTCCGGTTACATCGCCGGAACAATACGACCGCGGCAAGTATATGACTCAAAACTTAAATAACAACTTAATCTATTGGTGTACAATTATGATGACCAAACGGGAAATCATTTTGAAAAGGACACATAAATATGCATATTAACGTACAATTTAGCTTGGTTTAGTCAAGGGAAATTAGTTCAAGTTTATCAGGGAGCTGCGCTTTAAAATAACATGATGTATGCTATACTGACACGCTAATTTCTATGGGAAAAAAGAAAAGCATTTATAAATATATTCCAAACGAAGTTTTCAAAGTGAATATCACTGAACTGGACGTGTTGAAGTGGCCTTATCTAATATGTATCTACACTTGTAGCTGTCTCAACAAATAGCAGTGGGTTTACGTGTGTAGTTTGCTGCAATGTAAACATTCTTATCTGATCATCGTAAATTAGTATGTCCGTATATCCAGGACGTTATATGTCTATCTTTGTTGACACAGACTGTTTTCGATGATTGTTGTGATATATTGGCAGATACTTTCTACGATTCCAAACTGGAACTTAATCCCTACCCTGACCCTAAGCTTAAAGGGGCTGTAGCAAAAATATAAAATAGTCATAAATATTGCCAAAATATTGTTTTCAAATTTCCAATTTATAATACATACATATAAACATTTGTATAGCGCCAATATCCAGCTAAGCTAAGCTGCTCAAAGGCGCTCTGTTTGCCCCCGATCATAGGATGTCAATGTTTAACGACACTCTTTGTCAATCTCAGCTCCATTTGGAGTATGCAACTTTTGCAGCCACTAGGCGCACCAAGTTAAATCACCATGCTCATCCTTACGAGGTACCCATTCATAGCTGGGTGAACTAGGACACATAGTCACAGTATTTTGTCCAAGGATACTGCACGTTGCTGTACCTGCAACTAGGTGTCTGCACGTATTCATGTGGCCACCATCTGGATTCGTGGGTTCTTTTAAATGCACAGGGTTGTGTACTGTACACTAGGCGTTGTGACAACACTGAAAGAGTCCGCACTCCAAGGTTTTTACACCCGGTCACAGGTGGACTCGAACCCGGCACCTCAAGCTCGCTGAATTGCTAACATGACGCCTTTGCCGACTCGGCCACCGTGCCCCCCAGATATAATGATAGTTTATATCCGTTATAGAGTATACAACATCTATTTACAAAAAACACTTATTCGGAGAAATAATCACGGTATTGCATATAAAGTAAAAATTGCAAGACGGCCATTTTAACGTTAACACATTTTATTATTTTGAATCACAAAAAACGATTCCCATGGCTTTACCGAAGCAGGTACACTAATTTTTAACTTGATTTTCCGAAGAGAGAAGGGTGTTTTAGTATTGATGACGTTATTTTTCAACTACATCTCATCGACTTATTTGAGCGAAAAAAAAGTGCTACTGTCCCTTTAAAGTGATTATATCATTTTAGCACAGGCAAAATAAAGTACACACCTCATTTGGTTCTATTTATTCGATATTTAAAAAGAAATAATATTCATAATGGCACGATACAACACCACTTATCTGCAGTTGTTTAAAGGATTTAATTGGTGATTGGTTATGTTTAAGTTAAATATATTTGTTTAATGTAGACAGGGATAAGAATCGTCAAAGACAATCTTCTACGATCCAAGGATCTTGGGAAACGTATTTGTTGGTATCAATCTGTGATTGTTTCCAGTAGCAAATACTAGCCAGAGTGCTGGTTTGACTGAACAAGGGCACAGCCTAAAGAACAAGGTCAGCGTCGACAGTGAGCAGCTACCATTGAGCAATGACATTGATTGCATGAAGCAGAAACCTGCTATCAAATTCTTCATTAGTGCATGATGTTCGGCAAAGTATGTCCCTTCTGAGAGCACTTTCAACGTACCGGCGACCTTGGAAGGCAATTGATTTGACTCCTTGGACTAGATTTTTCTGAAGACCATAAGCTAAGAATACCCTAAATGAACAGTAACAAGATTAAGGAAAACAGTTCACGTCTGGGTAATCGAAAAAAAAATTCGCCGCTATTTTTGATCATGTTTGCTTTTGTCAACAACGTGATTACCAATGAATTGTCACTCATGTTATTTCTAGTCTAAACAAGCCAGATTCACAATCAAATTGGATGATATAAACACGTAGAAACGTACAAAAAGATTAATCACCTTAGGTCACAAAAATTGGCCACCATTTGTTTTTTCGGCTTCTGTGTATCATTTGTACCATCGTCGACAATGGATTTATGGATGTTTTGATAAAGTATCAATCCTTGTATTCCTTGGGTTCTAAGCTAGCATGAAAAATAATAAAAATAGCATGAATAGATAATTTAAATATGTAGAAACAGGAAAAGTCAGATACGTTTTAACAGTGGCGCCCATTTTGAATTTGGCGGCCATCTTGGATAATAATTGACTTGGCCCTCAGACCAAATTTAATCGCAAGACCATAAGTTTTCTTAGTGCAAAGTTTGGTACTTTTCACCCAAATTGCACAATCATTTCACAATTCTGCCTGACTAGTAGGTATATTCTTTGTTATCCACCCCTCCTTATTAAAAATGAACATCAAAAGGCTTCAAATTGGCTAAAAAATGTATGTCTGACATTTTGGAATCATACACCAAACTATATATATATATATATATTGACGGATGGCAGGGCCGAATGCAACCACGTCTACATATACATGACGTATCAATCTCATAGGTGTCAGAAGCTCTAAACTGTTAGGAACATTGATTTTTAGATAACATTGCCAGATGGTGTTTTATATGTAGGTGGGTAATAAATTTTAAAACTTGCCGTACATGTGACCAACTTGTATTGTGTATGCATGCACTTAACGTTAGGTCCGCATTGTGGTTGATAATTGGATAATAAACAATTCAAAAATAAGCAACTTCACTCAAGAGTCCTTGACCAGGATGTACGTCATCACACGCTGATTGGTTGCTTCTCTTCTACCTCCCGTCCTTATCACGTGACCGTATCAGCGTATATAGCGGTTTAAATCACGAGTGCGAAATAAACTTCACCGGTAGCGTTTGTGAAATCTCCAAATAAAGTAACATTACAGTATCCAAGAGTGTCACCTTCTGCTGTCATTAACGTGAGTATCATGCTTTCCTCCAAACTCATTCTTACTGATCATATGTCGATAGGGTATACATGGTATAATTATATTTAAGTCGTTTGTATCACTCGTTGCTTGAAATACCTCTGCACAACAAGTTAAAGCAGATAAACCAATCATTGACAATGTAAATGCTATGAGAAAAATTAACGGACAACACCTTACACTGTCGGTCAAAAGAAACGCCTACTTGATTTCCTTAAAATGAAAGTTTGAATAATTTCTGAAATATAATTAATGGTGGTCTCCACGTTATGCTGAAACAATAATTAATATGAAAGTCCATTGAAATCGTGGGAAAACTATGATTCGAGTCATTAACATTCATGAAAACCACGCCCAATGAAGATTTCCGGTTGATTTACTCGCGTACATCTGTAGCGTCATCACCACGTTAATGCGAATGCGTGCCTGTATTGTTGCTCGTGGTTGTACGAAAATCTGTTTTTTCTGAATAAGCACTGTTCGAAAACTGAAAATTTATGTTTTCTCATTTCAATAATCGCTTTTATGTTGTGAAATGACAGCTTCTTAAATTTGAATATATTATGCAGAAATAGTGCAACTTCATAATGCTATAATATTGACAAACTCTTCACTATATTTTTTACGAAATCTGGTAGGCGTTTCTTTTGGCCGACAGTGTATGAATTTTTTCAGAACCTGTCTAGGTTTTAGTATCTTTATTTTTTATTGAATAATGTATATATTTAATTCAAAATCAATTTATGTATGGAAGAAATATGCTCTGTTTATGTTTTAGTTTAAAATTTATATGCAAAACATGAATTAACTCACCGAGATGGAGTGATGATACGTGCGGTATTCATCTATGCAACTGTAGCATTAATTTCATTGCAACCATAATTTAACACGTTTTCCTGGATATTTATTTTTCTCAAGTTTGCCATTTATTGTTAAACAATCTTCTGTTACAATAGAGGGCAAAACATTACACGGTCCGATAAGCCGTATCTATAAACGGTTATCCATATTCTAAGAAAATGATGCGATGTATAAAGGGTGTCGACCCGGGAAGTATAAAATATAAATTTCAGAAGTCCCGCCAAATATAATTTCAGTTTAGGGCAAAGTGCCGTTTGGTATAATCACTGTTGGACAAAGTACCGTTTAGTATGGTAATAGCTTGACAAAGGGTATTTACTTGTCAAAACACAACCCGCGCAAGGGGGGGGGGGGGGGGGTGCTTATCAAAACAAACTTGTTTAATTGACAAGATGCAGTTAATAGAGTAAGCATGTGTTATATTAAGAAAACAGTTTCTTCTTAAACATTATTACCATAAGTTTACAAATACATGCAAAACATCATGGGGTAATTTAAAAAAATATATCACATGTGAGACTATGGCTTGAGACAATCCAGCAAGTGTGTAGTGTGTTGTCAGTTTCAAATAACAATGACATTATGATAATACAAAATAAATCTTCAAATATATCTTTCTGGAGGCATTAAATTGTGTACATTGTAATCCATCTCCGATTTAAGAGAGACATACATGACGGGCAGAATTTTTCTTTTGAATTAATATTTTCCCAGCGACCTTGTTCGATTGGTAGTTTATGATTGGTTGATTTGAACTTGATTAAAGTGATGCAGAGCTTGACTCCCAATTTTCGTTGCAAAGTAGAGATATTATAATGAGATTTCATACATTCATAAATACATCCTTTGGAAAAAGTTGATATACAGCTATTAATCATTTGAAAGGAATGACCTGAAATTCTTAGTTTAACAGCAGGAAAAGGAAATAATATCTTGAGATTGACATATATTCGACATGTCAATATTATCTAGTGTGGCTTTCACAAAATCGAGCCATTCATTCTTATGGTTATAAATTCACTGAATTAGTCCATGGTATCTGAAATAATGCTTTTAGTGTAAAATTACACTTTCCTGTTACAATTCTGGACCAGAAACACAACATGTGCAGTTTGATTTTATCAACAAGAGGCGATATATCGGTTTCACGATTCGATACGATTGAAAACCATGTTTAATTGAGAAGATATTTTTTTAATATGAAACACACATTTCCAGAAACATCGCTTGTGGAGAAACTTGCATTGTTTAAATTGAGAATAACTTGTTCAATCAATCAATCGAGTTGGTAATTGTGTTCATTCACCCCTACCTTAGCGTCTCGGGCCATAATTACTAGATGACGAAGTACCGCCACGTGTACATGTACGCTCTTTGGAGCTTGTCTGGTCACTCGATTATACGTCGCGGGCCATAACCATGGCAAAGCGACACCTGTGTTGAACGATTTGAGGGTCTAATGAAATGTGAGAGTTCAGACAGCAAGGTGGTTCATTATTCCATCATTCACTCAGAGTGTTTCGGTATCAGCGCTACATCGGTCTCTTGGCTTGAACTACCGACAATCGGCGATTTTGATAAAATTACAAAATTATTTTGTTACACTAATTTCCGCGATATTGATTGGACGAGAGCTCCCAAAAACCTGTTGCCATTTCTCGATGAATGCAGGTCAAATGTGCAACAATACCTCGTTCATTCATACCTTGTGACGCCACAATCCATTCGAACAAACGGTCGAATCAGTCGGTTCTTACAACTGAGCGAAACGTGATTATGGAAAATAAGAAAAAAAACATGTCATATCGTCTTAACAACTTCGTCGATAACTTAAATATAAACATCTCTTTTCCGAATGAGACAATTAACTTCACCGGAAACACTTCAACCTCAAGCTTGTTCTCTCACAGCGCTTCACCAGCAGTAGCCATGTTTAAACGTCGCGTGATATGCTAATGAGGGTTAATTAAAAAATGCGGAATCTGGGGAAAAAAACTCTGATTGTATGCATGTGAGTGCTGGGGAAAACGAAATTGAATCTTCTGCCGTTTTAGATCAAGGATTCAATTTTGATTCAGTCATGCATTGTTGAATTAACAAGTTGCTGCCTCCCGTGATAAATGACAAATATATTAGATTTTTGTTAATATTTAAAGAAAAACTTGTTGATTTTGTAATTATAAGGATTGTTTTACATGTTTTGTGCGTCTATCGAAGTATAACAGCAATACATTTTGTAGAAAATCGCTGCGCTACAATTTTTGCTGTTATACTTCGACAAAGGCACAAAACAATCCTTAAATGAATAGCTTATAATGGCCGCTCGAGGGAAATACACTCGAATGACCTAAAGGGCATATTCATGGTGGTGAGGTCACATGTATGTCAAATGTTATAATCCGGTCGAGTCCGAAGTTTGTCGCGACAATAAAAGTGTCGCGACTAACATTTTTTTACAAACAAATTTTTTTTCCGATAGAATTTTTTTTTCCCGATGGAAATATGTGGGAAAGGGTGGTAGGATTAGTAATTGAAGGCAGTTTTGATAATAATGAATTTATGAAATATTATAATTCTATTTTATTGACCTTGGTGAAGTTTCAATGAAACGTTGATTTTTATAATATATATTGAGTTAGATTTAATATTGATTTCGGAAAAAATATAATGTTTGTGAAATGTTGACTTTGGAAATATGTATTGACTATGGTGGAAGTTTTACTTTGATAACATATTGAATTTGATGACATGTTGACTTTTAAAATATATTTTGAGTTATGTGAATTGTTGACTTTTGAAATGTTTATTGACTTTTGTGAAAGTTTATCTTTAATAAAATGTTGAGTTTGTAAAAGATATTTTGAATTTAGTGAAATGTTGACTTTGATACAGTATTTATGTGGTGAAATGTTGACTATTGACTTTTGTGAACGTTTAATTAAAATAAAATGTTGACTTTGAAAAATATTTTTTGGAATTTAGTGAAATGTTGACTATGATCAGATATTGACTTTAGTGAAATGTTGACTTTGAAAATATTTACTGACTTTTGTGAAAGTTAAACTTAAAATAAAATGTTGACTTTGAATAAGATATTTTGAATTTAGTGAAATGTTGACTTTGATACAGTATTTATGTGGTGAAATGTTGACTTTGAAAATATCTATTGACTTTTGTGAACGTTTAATTTAAATAAAATGTTGACTTTGAAAAAGATATTTTAAATTTAGTGAAATGTTGACTATGATCATATATTGACTTTAGTGAAATGTTGACTTTGAAAATATTTATTGACTTTTGTGAAAATTTAACTTATATAAAATGTTGAAGTTGGTGACCTTTTGGTTTTGAAAAAGATATTTTGAATTTAGTGAACTGTTAACTATGATCAAGTATTTATTTGGTGAAATGTCGATTCTGAAAATATTTATTGACTTTGTGAAAGTTTAACTTAAATAGAATGTTGACTTTGGTGACATGTTGGTTTTGAAAAAGATGTTTTGAATTTAGTGAAATATTGATTTTGGTCACATATTGACTTTGGAAATATTTCTTGACTTTTGTGAAAGTTTAACTCAAATAAAATGTTGACTTTAAAAAAGAAAATTATCAAGTGTCCTTCCCCTAAAACATATATTGTGATTATAGATATGTAGTATTTAAAAAAAAATACGTTTCCACAATAAACTCTCCTGTAAAATATTCACCTTTGCGAAATGTTGACTCTTGAAATATTAATTGCGTTGATGAAGTTTCTATCTAATGAACACTACTGTCTGGCTAAAGGTGGATGTTTCAGACAGTAGGTGTATGGTCATTTGACTACGCTATTGCCCACATTACATCAGTCACCATGACTGATTATTTATACACACCTGATTGCAGATATATAACGATATAACAATTGCATATTAATCATGCAACTGAGGTTTTAGGGATATATCAGACGTGTGTATTGACTCTCAGAATACCCTACAGCGTCCCTCTCGGTATTACGTAAAATGTGTATTCGGTCAACTCATTAAGGCAAACAAGTAGTTAATTATCGGTTCATCGCCACTGACTCAGCAGCTAGGTGTTACGAGAACGCCAATGTAGTCAGACTTCGATAGAGTGACCACATGAGCACTTATTTGTTTCCGATCTGTGTGCATTACACTGCAAAAATATCTGCGATCAGATGACATTCTCAACCACGAACTAATAGCACTTGGTAAAGTTATTGAGAATGTTTAGGTGGGACTTCAAAATCGTAAATTATGTAACTTTAACAT
This sequence comes from Gibbula magus, assembly GCA_936450465.1. NCBI lineage: Eukaryota > Metazoa > Mollusca > Gastropoda > Trochida > Trochidae > Gibbula > Gibbula magus. Next base: position 29,492,995 of record OW388295.1, on the reverse strand, counting down.
ATGATATAATGAATTTATTTTGTTTTTGTTACAGGCGAACAGTTAAACTATGCATAATATTATCCATGTAGGATTTGCTGACTTTTAAGAGATTGACTTTGGTGACTGGAAACTATTTATTGGCTTATAGCCTAAAAAAGTAAAATGATTCTAAATCCCTATGTGTGACGATTTGGCTTTTCTGAAAGGTTTCACACTTTCAATTAGACATCCCAAAACCATTGATATCACAACTAAACTGATGGTGGTGCATTCTATGTGAGACCAAAAATAGTTTCATAGCTGTGACAGTTATTAACTAGTGATAGACCTCTCATGTGTATCATTTGCAAACTGAAATATTGAATAAACATCGCATTTCATTCGATATAAACATATTCCAAGAGAAACATTGAGTGATTGTGACAAAGGAAGTAACGAATTTAATTTAAAGCGATAATATAATGATTTTAACAGTATTTAAGTGTGTTGTGTATTATAAAGTCCCAGGTCTTACATAATGTGCATGAAGCAATGAACGTCTCCCCGTCAGTGGCCATGGGAATTCGCGTGTTGATGTAATAACAGGTGGCGGGAATGACCATTAACTAATTATCATGTACCGACCCTCACTTAATTGTTTGTGTATCTCCTACCAGACTATTAGGGGTGGCCAACATTCCGACACGTGCAAATGTTCTTATAGATCTAATGCACATAACATGTGATCTTAGAAAGGCAGTAATTGGAACTTCAATTATTATGTACTGTAACAGAATGGTTAGTTACATCTTGACGGTGAAAAAATATCTCGAGTTTGATGACATGCTGACTTTGGAAATATTGATTGACTTTGGTAAAAGTTTATCTTTTATAATATGTTAACTTTGGTGCCATATTGACCTTGAGAAGATATTTTGATTTTACTGAATTGTTGACTTTCAAAAGATTGACTTTGGTGACATGTTGACTTTGAAATATTTGTTGGCGTTGTTGAAGTTGGAATTTAATGACATTTTGAAAACACTAATGTCTGGCTAAAGGAGCGCGTTTCAGACAGTAAGTGTTAGATCATTTGACTACGCTATTGTCCACCATACACCAGTCACCAAGACTGATGATTTATACACACCTGATTGCAGGTTACAGATATATGATATTCCAGACTTGGGTATTTCCTAGCTATCAGAACATCCTGTCTGTAAACGAGCTTGGCATTACGTAACATGTGTATTCGGTCAACTAACCCATCACAGAAGTCTCAACTCGTTTAGGCTGACAGGTAATTAGTTACCGGTTCAACGCCTCTGACCAAGCTCCTGGGTGAGTAGAGAAGGCCAATTGAGTCAGAAGCCCCAATATTTAGACATTAAAAAGCCTTTATTAAATGGATGAGTGAACAAAAAGCACAAGGTTGTTATCCATTATGGAAATGAAACAGTCCATTTCTTACCTCACTAAGTCTTGTTTGATTCGATTTGGAGCATTTATATTCATTGAATAGCTAAAACAATACATACGTATATACCTTCATGTATTTATGGCAGTGCTCAGTTGTCGACTGCTTTGCCCCGTTTGAACAATCGATTAGTTTGCCAATATTATGCTCTCTAATCTTATAGATTTATTATTCGTTTTGTATCAATATCAGTGTACTTTTAGAAATGTAGTGATGTAATGATGTAATTGGCATGTCTGTATTTGTTGCGTTATCAAATTCGCCAGTACCGTTTACAGTACAGTTTAAATTAATTCGAACTCTTGAATTTCCAATTCCAATTCCAATCTCCAATTTTTTATCTTAGGATGACCCACTCACTGTTAGATTGTTGACAGCAGGGAAGGGATGCATGCAAAGTCTACATTAAAAATGTTCGTAATCATTTGATCAGATTACAATTTCGGCCGCTCTCTCAACACGATACACTGTTTATTCAAGACATCTTACGATTTTGACGGGCATTATTAATGAATAGCCATTTCACACAAGTGTCCTTCCCCTAAAAACATATATTGAGATTATAGTAGAGAGATGAAGAATATGCCGAACATAAATAATATTGACATACAAAACATGATCATAAAAAAACAGCACCAAGCTCTTAGGCTAACAGACACGATTTTTATTAAAGACCCACAAAGCCCGACCATATCACTTTTCGGCTTTTATTCATATAGCATATTTCAAGATGACGAGGATTCCACTTGATATATGTCAATTCAACCAATAAACACCTTTAAAAGCGCCTTTTTAGAACGCCTTTTTAGAACGCCGCTCAATTACGCCTCGTAAAACTTAAGCCGAGAGCGAATGCCGCGTGCTAGGCCTTGTGACGTAATACACAGGGGTCGCTTGGCGTCTAATGACAGTATCCACTAGAATTAGCCTTACATAACTGCCTAAATAACATATTTACCTTTGTCCTTCTACAACAAAATTACATATATACACGCCCCGTAAAACGTACTACAAGTGGCAGCGGATGTCAACACTGTTAAATACTGGATGTGACCATTGTGGGACCCGTAATTCTGCAATGTGTTTTGGAACAATTCTTATCGTTGCCCAATATGGCGGCGGCACACATGTCAGATGATGAAGATGTTCAAACGTCATAGATTTATTACACATTTTATACTGATTGTTAACGGCGTTAGCACGCCTCATTCATTGACTCATGGGTATGTTGACAAAATTTTGTTTTCACATTCGTCCTTATGCAAAATAACAAAATATATTTTCAGTATTTTTGTTTATCAATGTAGCGATATGTAATAAGTGATGTAGTTGCGTTATTGACACTCTAACTTGGTATGGTAGTGGTATTACACTGAATCTAAGTAATTGTAAATGTACACAACTATATAGATTTAAAGATAGCCCAGATATTTTATTCTAAACAGTGTAAACCAATAACAATGATGAAAATTATATGATTTTCTTAGTCGTAATGCAACTATTCTATTATCAAAATAAAGTCACCATGAGAAATATTGAGGCAGTAGATTTCAAGCTATGGGCCTCTTCAAACACAAAATCAAGCACAACAAAAACTTTAACTAATAATGACGTTTATAATAAAAAGATTTTTGAATTGTCAGTTATCCATTTCAAAACATATTGTAGCTTATAAGATAACCTAACATTCCACTCGATAGGGAAAAGAACAAATCTAAAATCAGCGATTGAATATCGAAAAATGCTTCTAAAAGTCCGACATTACTCCCTACGGACGCACAAATACCCATTCTATCGGAAACGTGTAATGTCAAAACGTTCTTATTATGTTTTAAAGAATTATCGACGAAATCGACAAATCGCCTAAGGATTTCATTAAGCAACTCCTGTGTATGACGTCACATCGCTAACGAAAGCTAACGGCGGCACGGCCAAATGTTTAAAGATATTCTAACCTCAGGGGGTAGGCTTCGCGGAAATGATTCTGACAACAGTAAAGAATAACGACACAAAAGTATTGGATTACAAATCCACCCCAAAATAGTAGAAAAAAGTTTTTAAAAAATACTTCATTTTTACAGCCGCCAAACGTTTCATTAGCCAATCATCTGCTAGCAGAGGTGTGACGTGTTACTCAGGAGTCCTGCTCAACGAGTAGCTGGCTTATGTTATTGTTTACATTATACACTCGTATAACCGTCACGTATTTTTCACTGATCTCACTTGTCAAAACAGCCTAAACGTGATCAAAGCTATTAGAAACAATGTCGGCATATTCTGTTCAGTCGTTAATCAACTTTGGTTGTTGTACACATGTGTTTAGATTGTCTAGTCTCCGATAATGCCGAGTGGATATTTCAGCGTAAATCTACTGCCATTGTCTTTTCTTTGTGTCATTTTGAAGTGTCAGTTCTATAGAGTTACTGCGTGAATGTCCATCACTGACCATTTCCGTTATATCAGACTCTTATTCTATCAATGAGATCTCGCTTTGAACAACGTAGGTCAAGCGATAACAAAGATTTGAATGAAGAACAAGCGAATGTACCAAATGATCGGGATTCATATCTCGTTACTATGTCTCACGTTTATCTATTCCATTATTTAACAGTTGAAATGAAATAACAGCACATATGTAGGATACTATCTCAAAGTAATTTGATTCAATAAAACAATTCATTAAACAATGTGTTTCCACAATTATACAAAATTGGATCGGTAAACAAACCAGAATTCATGCTAATCCTACTCAACGAAAAACGAGACTTATGCGACGTATATATCTATATTATTTTACAAATTAAAAGAAATACATATCAATTGTTGCACTACATTGTGATGATTTTCTAACTAGTTCGCATGTAAACAACACTTTACGATGTCCTTATTGATTTAAATAACTAACCTGTTGTCACCATATGATTACTAATCCATGTACATCGGTGTGCATCATACATAATAGTGAATGACCGGCTGCTATCACCGACGAAACAACAGAACATAATATTCTTAAATTTCGTTGGCTGAATATAACATTCCTAATTTTGATTGGCTCACTATGTCCAAACTGAATGTCGCCTATATGTGTATCTTTATTTTAAAAACGACCAGTTCAGTATCACCAGTTACGCCATATGACAGGACGTTGGCAATATCTTGACGCGCCACCTCTTACATAATTGAACTGGTCCAGTGACCGATATCTGGCATCAAAGCAAAGGTGTTAATGCATTAAGCGCAATTAGTGAGTGTTGATTACATGACTAACTTCTGAACAATATAGAATTAATATAGAAATTAAACGCTAGATTTTCAGCATTCAACATTAACATTTCATCGATTTTACCCAAATAACATGATATTGATGGAACAGAATCTGAAAAAGAAAACGCCCTTTTCATTTCGATTTGAAATTAATCGTGATTCCTTATCATAGGTACATCATTGTAGGCTTTAAAATCTTTTGACATTTTCACCCGCCACATTTCTCTACAGTTGTATTACACTGAATAACATAACTGTCTCAATGTAAGTAATTGTAAATGTACAAGATTATAAATTTAACGATAGCTCGATTTTTTTCCCTCTTAAAACTGTTAATCAGTAACAATGTTGAACATTTCTAAGTCATAATGCAATTATTCTATTATGAATAAAAAGTCACAATGAGAAATATTGACTCAGTAGACCTCAAACTATACAGGCCTCATTAAACTTAAAATCAAGCACAAAAAAAATAAAAAATAATAGTGACGTTTACAATTGAAATTATTCATTTCAAAGCATATTGTAGCCTATAAAATAACCCAACGCTCCGCTCGATTTGTAAAAGAACCAAACTAAAACCAGCAACTGAATATCGAAAAATCCTTCAAAAACTCCGAACTTACTTCCTACAGACGCACAAATGCCCATTCGATCGGAAACTTACACTGTCAAAAGTTGTTATTGTGTTTTAAACGAATCATCGACGAAAATCGACAAATCGCCTAAGGATTTCATTGTAGCAACTCCTGTGTATGACGTCACATCGCTTACGAAGGTTATGCTACACTGAGGGGCCGCGGAAAACTGTTTGAAGAATGAGATATTGAGCAGGCCAAATTTACTCACTTTGAACCGCGATATCTGGCTAAGTAGGCGACGCTTCGAAATAATAGTTAGTGTTTTGTTTACTTGAAAGTATTGTCTATATGAATAAACGAATTAACATCGAACAAAACTGAGAGATTCTATTATCTTTAAGGATTGGGATAATTAGCAGGCCAATTTTACTCACTTTGAATGGCAATATCTTGATAAGTTGGTGACGCTTCGAAATAATCTTTTGTGTTTTGCTTACTTGAAAGTATTGTCTATATGAATAAACGAATTAACATCGAAAAAACCCGAGAGATGATATTATCTTTAAAATATATCAATTTACACGAGAATAAATACACCCCCCCCCCCCCCCCCCCCCCCCCACACACACACATACACGCGCGCGCGCGCGCACACACCATTATCCCAACACATGTTCTCATTCAAACATCACATAAAATAATCTTATTCACTCTCGTACACACCCCACATCCTCGCCCTTCAGTTTCATTCCCATACTCTCAAATTCATTCTCTCGTACAAAAACATACGTATAAAACCACACATTCTAAAAACAATGTATGATCAAATACAACATATGATCATAAAAATACTAACATATTTTACAATTTTGTGTTACGACGAAGTTGATATGTAGACATTTTTTAAATAGACATTTCAACAAAATACTTTCTGGTTTGCATTCAAATGAAATCCAAAATGAACATACCACTTTTTCCTAAATCCCAGAAAATTCTTTAGCGTTTATCCATCAAGTCAGTGAACCGTATCTCCTGAACATCCCAGTGACAACTTGTGTGTATGTAGAGGGTAATGTCCGAGTAACTCTCCATTCCTTAAAAATAATGGAGCCGAGGCCCCGGAGGGGCCGAGGCCCATTGTTTTTAAGGAATGGAGAGTTACGAGGATATTACCCTACTTAAATTACACTCAAAGTATTGCTCTTTTATCAAAATTGCTTTAAAAAGTTAAAGAAATTAAATTTCTATTTAAAAAATATGATGTGATGTGTAACTCTCCATTACTGAAAAATAATGGAGTGAAAGAACAATAGGATGACGTCACAAGTGTAATTTAACTCTGAGTCAACTAAACATGTGTCACAGTGCTCAGATTGAAATAACATATTGGCGACAATACACATTCGTACGTATTTTTGGATTGGTTTATGGTAATACCCACACAGACTGCCCCCTTGCAATAAACATATATCCCAGTATATTCAGGCTTGCATATTCTATTTGACTCGTTAAGAGCGCGACTTGACTCCTCACAGGATGACTAGTGATGGTAATTAGATACTACAATACTGTACTGTATACCCGCTGGTTCATTTCAATTTTTGTTTGAGAGCATAATGAATAATTTACATGTTTTCTCTTTTATTTTAAAATTGAGTATAAGTGTTACTACAGCACGGAAATAGTTTAAAATGTTTGTTACAAGACAGTTTAAAATTCAAATTATTATAGATAGACAGGTACCGATATCATGACTTTGTTTATTACATTTAACGGTTAACAACATATATTACGTTTCAAATAGTGTGTACGGTTGTTGTAAGTGTCATAATAATTAAATGTTCAGGCAGTTACATAAACATCGCTTGCTACACGTTTGTATTTCGTATTCATATTGTAATTAATGATTTGAAAGCACGTATCTTATCAGGTTATCATACATACATTTATTATACATTACTGAGACATCAAAATTCATGTCCCATAACTCTCCAATTTCCATTTTGTGTTTTCATGTTTATAGAATATGATAATTAAGTATTCCGTCGATCCTTACATTAAACAATAGGTGTACTTCATTTTGAATATTCATTTATGCATATAAATGGTGATATTTAAATGTACAACAACCTAAAATGGCTTATGTTTATGCTTATGATTTATGACGGCAAGAAATATTTTATGATAAATACGATGTTTAATCAATGTTTTTACGGTTAAATTGTTAATGTTTTACATAAATCAATTGAATAGCAAATGCGGTCGATCTCTGAGAACGAATATCCTACGCGTCTATCCATGACCTCATGATATACAGCACAATACAATTAAATATAAATATAAATATATAGATGACATCTGACTTCCTTGTCTATTTTATTTTCTTGATTTATACCAGGATTATCTCATCGAGTGAAGTACAAGTTGATATTTTCGCATGCAGCGACGGCGCAAGTGAGAATATATTACTCTTCCACCTCACGAGATGAGGTGAACATGATATTTGTCAAGAATTGACAGATATTCTATTTATTTTATCAATAATTCTGTGTTTTATGTTTAATTAAACATATTTCAACGGCATCGGTTTTAATGACATCATACATCACAACCTTGAATGTGGAGCTACTAAATAACTTTTTCCAATAGCGAATGTATGTGTTTTATGTGTTGATTTATACATAACACAATAAGATAATAATATATGATTTCCAATATACATAGATACGATAATCGACTGACTGAGTGTTTACAATCTACAATCTGTTACAGTACATGATAATTGAAGATTCATTACTGCCTTTCTAGGATCACATGTTATATAATACTTGTGCATTAGATCTTTAAGAACATTTGCACGTGTCGGAATGTTGACCACCCCTAATAGTCTGGTAGGAGATACACAAACAATTAAGTGAGAGTCGGTGATGGTGCTAAACGTTTTAACCCAACATTCGCATCGCACCTGGGAGAGCTCGGAGATTGTACGAGCGCATCGTGTAGAAGATAGACGTCACAACCAACGGTCACGCCCACTCATTGTGAAGTTCGCAGCATCTATAGACAACATAAGTGCGCTCAAACTCCGTCCAGAGCTCGGAGTCGGCAATCGGAATATCAAATGACATAACAAAACGGCGATAAGATCAGTGAGCAGAGAGAAAAAGGTTTGATCGCCTATTACAAGAACGGACGCCAAATTACTCGGCCCAAAGACAACTCGTCTACAGAAGTGAAATCTACGCTGCCAGTGGCAAGTCAAGACATCGCCGGGCGTTATGGATAGAACATTCTCCAAGGCAGTGAGACGACTGAACAACGTCAGCTTTGTTGTTGACACGGCGACGACGTCGACACCCGCGCCAACTCAAGCGCCCACAACATCATCTACTACAGAGGCCGGGCCTCTGATGATCAACCCCTCCGTAGCGATGACACAGATAGTGCTAGTAAAGACTATTTTCCCCCCTTTACATTTCTTTCATGGAATATAGACGGCATAAGGAGTAAAATACAAGACTCTGACTTTCTAGCGTTCTTAGGTCGGTTTGACCTGTTATGCCTTTACGAGACTTTTGTTGATGAACTCATCAGTATACCTGAGTTATCTGATTTTCAGATGTAAATTAGTAAAGCCCATAAACTGTCTAAATATGGAAGACTTTCAGGAGGTATTTACATGTTTATTCGAAAATCACTGTCACAATACTGCTCTGAAATACCTATTGATATACCGAATGTTATTTGTCTACGTTTAAACAAACATATGTTAAATACTGAACGAGATATCTTGCTTTGAGCTGTGTTTGTTCCACCAGAAGGTTCAACATTTTATGAGAAAGTACAAACATGTACACTTTATGATCAACTAGAAGAGTGGCTAGTGGAAAACCCCCATTACGTCTCTGATTGTGATATACATATTATGGGCGACTTTAACGCCCGGGTTGGAGATGGTAACCAGCCGCCTGATGCTCCCGATGATAGAATTGATCATTATTTTCCTGAAGATGAACCAGTACCCATTGATATAAGATCAACTCAGGACACTTTTGTAAATAGATTTGGGAAGCTACTTTAAAACTTTTGCTATTTTACGATTTTTTAAAGTCATTTTATTAAACGCCCCCTTTTTCCAATTTTTTAAACGCCCAGGGCTTCTATTACGGCGAATACGGTATATTCAATCTGTTTTTAGTTAATGGTCGTATGAAAGGCGATGAACGAGGAGAGTTCACCTATATCACCTAATCTATTCAAGCACTTTGATAGTTTCATGATACATGATAGAATTGAAAGCAAACATATGCCAGTTGTTCTCAGTTTTAAAAAGGGAATAAGTAATAACAACCCTGAATTGGAAAATGGTTGTACTTCAAAATATAGATGGAAATCATGTTATGAATCAACATTTGTATGTAATATGATAGAAAAACGGTATATGCTACACTTACTCACAGAGGAAATTGCATTAGACATCAATAACGCCGTCACCAAATTCGAGAATTACATTCTAGAAGCGGCAGGTTGTATGAAAATTACACCGGGATGTAAAATTAGACCAAACAACTTTTATGGTAGTGATTGTCACAGGGCTAAATTAGAAGCAAGGAAAAGTCTTCACCGCTTTAGAAATTATAGGAGTAACGTAAACAGAAAGAATTATTGTCTGCTCAGAAATACTTTTAAAAGTAAATGTAGAAAATGGAAAAGATCAACCCAAAAGTAAACAGCTAAAAAGCTATATGATTCTAGAAAAAATCCTAAAATATTTGGGAAATAAATTAGAAATATATCTAAACCGAAGAAAATATCGCCAGATATTCTGGACGAATCGTGATTTCATTTCAAATCTCTTTATGACAAAACTGATTTTTCTGATCAAGAACAAGATAATTTACGTTACGTTACATGTGCACCTAATAGAAATTGTGAATCAAATGAAATTGAGAAACAAATATTGGAATCGCCAATTACTGAGGAAGAAATATCTGATGCTATAAAGCGGTTAAAACTTGGGAAATCGCCTGGGGTTGATAATATTTTACGATGTCATGTTCCGACTAACTGCAACTTGTTTTGTTCTCCTACTTCTCGGGATGACTGGCTATTTTACAGCTGAGGTATGTGAGCAGTTGGACATTTTGGAAAAATTGAATACCATACTTGATAATTGCCTTTTAGGCAATACGTTTTCTCTCAGTTACGTCACAGTAAACAAAACCGTCTCGTTTTACCGCGGAACGATGTACACAAACTTACAGCCTGGTCTGGAACTGGACAATGTGAATCAAATGCTGTTGTTTCAAGCTGGAGACGTTGAAGTGAATCCAGGGCCGTTTGATTCTGGTATTGAAGCTGTTCTTGAGCAAATGAAGAAGGATAAAGAAGAGGTGTGTAATCAAGTGGGTCAATTAAAAACTGCAGTTCAACATATGCAACAAACATACCAAGAACTAGATCAGAAATGTGATGAAATAAAGAAAGACATTTCAAATACTCTTTCTGTGATTCGGAGCGACATGTCTTCAATAAAAGATACACAAGCACAAATGAAACTCGACATTGATAAGGTTTCAATACAATCTAGTCATCTTGAGAGGGAAGTAAAGTTCATTCATAACACCGTGGACATAGCGCATGACACGCACGAGCAGCTCGAGCAGCTGAAGGACGAAGTTGATAGGCTGGAGGCAGCGAGTAGGCGGGACAACCTCATCGTATATGGCATACCCGAGTCATGTGACGAAGATGGTGACACATGTAAACTAAAAGTTGCATACACTCTTAATACGGTAAGATCTGTTGATCTCGCTGTACTACAAGACATAACCAGAGCTCATAGGATTGGGAAACCCGTTCGTGGCAAGGCTAGACCTATTATAGGGAAAGTTTGGTGACAGTAAGAAGAAAATCGCTTTTCTCAAGGATCGACCTGAACTTAAAAAACACAGCATAGGGGTAGCCAACGACCTGACGAAAAGACAGCGTCATAAGCTGAACCTACTGAAACAGGAGAATAAGCGAGGTTACTACAAGAACGGGAGGCTGGTGGTGGAGCAGCTAGCACCCCCTGAGAGTCTCGAGTTGCCAGGGAGTTGTCAGATGAAGCACACGCGTCATCGAGGAGCTCCACACAGGACCGAAATCGTGTTCTGAGGTCAAGGTCGAAGGGCAAGAAATCAAGAAAATAACGGGGAGGCCAGGGCTCTACGGATGATAACCTGTCGATTCTCTCCTGGAATATCGGCGGTTAAGCAAATAAACTTCATGACAATGACTTTCTACGATTTATATTGCAAAATGGCATTGTTGCTTTGTACGACACATTGTCAACAGACACTGACTTTAGTATGCATTTTCCAGATTATAGCTGGGTTTTTTTTATCGGCAACAAGAGTTACTAATTTTGGAAGATATTCTGGGGGAATTTTAGTTATGGTAAAACATGTTTATGCCAAATACATTATTGATGTTTTCTATGGAGAAAGTGCTATTTTGGTTCTGTTTGAAAAATCTATGTTTGGTAACAATACTGATGCTGTGTGTGTGGTTACTTATGTGCATGTTCAAGTTGGTACCATAACAAAGACCAGAGGAATGGGGTAGAAATTTTGCTTGAGTTTATACTTTTGATGATAGAATCACTTTCAGTTCCGTCTATCCCGTCTTTTTGGTGATACAAATAGCAGAACTGGCACAGTACCTGACTATATGGAAGATTCCATTCTACATTATGTTGAGGGTAAAGACTTTGTTAGTGATTTTTTTACAGGTTTTGAGATGACACGATACTCTTGTGATATGACTGTGAATAGCTTCGGCCAAACACTCCTGGACTTGTGTTTAATACTAAATATACACATGATAAATGGGAGATGCGGAAGTGATTTCGGCTTTGGTGATTACACTTTTATAGGTCACTTGGGATGTAGTGTGATTGACTATATTCTTGCATCTACCGATATGTTTCCGAGCATTGCTGACTTTAACATAGTATCACGGTCTGAATCCCAGCATCTCCCTCTACAGCTGCTCGTCAGTCTACCCGGTAGTCCCTTGTCTAATCCAACATTTCATATAGACCAGAGGAAGTACATTTGGAACGAGTCGTGTAAAAACAACTTTCTTCGACATATGGAATCCTTTGAGACCACATCTTCACTTGAACAAGCAGTCGTATGTTCTTGGACTAATGTTACTGAAGCAGTGACGATGTTTACAGATGCTATTCTGTCGGCTGCCTTCATGTTTACACGACCAGTAAAACACAAAAGTAACACTTCACCGTGGTACGATAATGTCTGTCTGCTTAAAAAACATGAACGATGTCACCTCCTTAATGCTTTCAGAAAAACTAAAGATAGAGATTACTTGTTAAAATATAAGAAAGCTTGCACTGAATATAGATCCTTATGTAGGTCAAAGAAGGAAGAATATACCCAACGCCTGAGAGATGACTTGGAATATTCGACGTCCGACTCAAAACGGTTTTGGGCTATGCTAAAACGTTTATCTGGTCATTAACAACGTCAAAATCCCATCGATATTGACGACTGGTCCGAATACTTCTCTACCCTCTACGGCGGCCAAGCTGACACAGAAGACACAGCGTGTGGTTATGACGTTTGTGAAGCTCCTACAGATTTCGAAAGGGAAATCACAGAGGATATACTGGATCCCCCCATATCAAGATCGGAGATCATTCGCAGTCTTGAGGCTTTAAAGAACAATAAATCACCAGGACTTGATGATATGCTTGGGGAATACCTTAAACATTCCTCCCATGATATGTGCCATATCTTGAGATAATCTTCAACAATATCTACCAAAACGGTGTTGGTCAACCGGAATAATCATTCCTTTTCACAAGAAAGGTGACACTTCAACCCACGACAACTACAGAGCAATAAGCCTATCGAGTATACTCAGCAAAGTTTTCACGTATATAAATCAAAGATTAGTGTGCTGGGCTGAAGCACTGAGTAAAATCTCTGAGTGCCAGAGTGGTTTTCGAAAAGGTTATTCAGTGTTTGACAACTGTTTTGTTCTGTATTCTATTATCCAGCGTTATCTTTCACGCAAAGGAGGCAAATTCTACGTTGCGTTTATTGATTTCTCGAAGGCCTTCGACTCTGTAAATAGACATGTTCTTTGGAAGTTGCTCTATAAACATGGCCTGAGTCGTAAAATGTGTAAAATGCTAGAGTCAATTTTTACAAATGTCTGGTGAATTTGAGTGTTCGATAGGAGTTAGACAAGGGTGTATGCTTAGTCCTTTCTTGTTCCAATTTTACGTTAATGAATTAGTTAATGTTATTGAAAGTGAATGTCAGTTTGGTATTCAGTTACATCCAGATTTTATACATATTTTCCTTTCATTATTTGCTGATGATCTTATTTTATTCGGAAGTAGTGTCAGAAGTTTACAGGCTAAACTTGATATTCTTGGCAGGTACTGTTTGGATTGGAAGTTATCGGTCAATATGAATAAAACAAAAAATTTTGTGTTTAAAAATGGAGGTATTTTATCCCGTTTGGAAAAGTGGTATTATAATGGTTGTGCTATTGAAATTGTTTCAGGGTATTGTTATCTTGGGTTATTTTTCAGCGACAGACTACAGTGGTCGAAGGCGTTTGATAAGATATCTATTCAAGCAAAAAAAATGTTATCATTACTGCTTAGTAGCATATATTCATTGAAGCCACACTCACCTAATTTGTACTTCAAATTATTTGATACAAGATAACACCAATTCTCCTTTATGGGGCCGAAATTTGGGGGTTGAATGATATCGAAAACCTTGAAAAGGTGCATTTATATGCTTGCAAACGTTTCTTAAAAGTTAAGTTATCAACATCAAATAATGGAGTCTTAGCGGAGTGTCGTAGATATCCTCTTCAATTATCTGCTGTTTTGAAATGTATAAATACGGGTTAAACCTTATTAATATGCCTGAATATCGTTTGCCTCGAAAGTGTTACAATATGATGTGTCTATATGATGAACAAGGCCATGTGAATTGGGTTACCAAAATGAGGAATGTTATACTCAAGTTAGGTCTTGGTGACGTTTGGTTTTCGCATACGTATGGTGATAAGGATGCCTTGGTTAATATGCTTTTTCAGCGACTGAAAGATAATTTTTTGCAAGTTTGGCATAGCGATTTATCTGAGAGTCCTAAAATGCATACATATTGTAACTTTAAAATAACAATATCATGTGAACTATATTTACACAATATAAATGTAATGAAATTTACATCTTGTTTATCACGATTTCGGTTGAGTTCACATAGTCTAGAAATAGAAAGAGGTCGATATCATAAAATTCCTAGAGAAAACAGGAAATGTAAAATGTGTAATCTCAGTTTCATCGAAAATGAGTATCATTTCTTGCTTATTTGTCCAGCCTACGTTGATTCAAGACATAAATACTTACTGTCGTATTTTTATGTTATCCAAATATAGCCAAATTCAATTCTCTGTTATCAACGCAAAGCCCGCAAGTTTCGCTGAACACGGCTAAATATTTATTTTATGCATTTGAAAAAAGAAAGGGCATTTTGTCTTATTAATTGCATATGTTTTCCAATTTAAGCATTTCTGTATGTCTGCACCACTGAGGTGCTTTTGTACCAATAGGCCCGTGGCCTTACAGTATTGAAATAAAAAGATTTGATAATATTTTAGCAGAAATGATAAAATCATCTGTAAATGTCATAATGTCATTTCTTCATGCATTATTCATAAACTATTTGAGTGTGGCAACTTTCCGGATGCTTGGAGTAAAGCAATTATTATTCCATTACATAAGAAGGGAGACATTCACAACCCATATAATTATAGGGGTATTTCATTGTTAAGCATCTTAAGCAAATTATGTACCAGCATTTTAAACAAACGTTTAACTCAATGGGCAATTCTTATGGATAAAATATCAGGAACACAAGCAGGTTTTAGAGAGGGATATTCTACTATTGATCACATATTTACCCTGTACGCACTGAAAAATGTTTATGTAAAAAGCGAAACAATTTTTGTTGCTTTTATTGAATAAAAAGGCTTTTGATTCAATAGACAGGTTCAAATTGTGGGACTTATTATCAAGTTATGGTTTGAGTGGGGAAATGATGCAGGCGCTTAAAGGTATAATTTATTCTTCCGTTAAATCATGTGTACGATGTAATTCACATTTAACAAGTTACTTTAACTGTCCCTTTGGTCTCAAACAAGGATGTATGCTTAGTCCGATGCTGTTTTCATTATTTATAAATAAACTCTCTTTAGAAATTGCACAAAATGGAAAACATGGAATCCAGTTATTTCCGGAAATGATAGAAATTATGATGTTACTCTTCGCTGATGATGTTATTTAAGCCTCAGATACTAAATGCGGTCTTCACAACCAGTTAAATACTTTAGCATTATATTCAAACAAGTGGGGATTAGACGTTAATCTTGACAAATCTAATATTGTAGTTTTCAGGAGGGGAGGTAGACTTAAATTACAGATGAATGGTCTTTTAAAGGTAATAACTTGGAGATTGTGAATAGTTATAAGTACCTCGGCTTTATATTCACATGTACGGCTATCCTGGGTAAATCAGTATCCGACCTTTCCCTACGCAGCAAAAAGGCATTAATGGAATTAAATGGCAATCTAAGAAAAGTTGATTCATTATCACCGGATATATTTTTCAAAATTTTCGACAGTCAGATACAATCGATATTATCATATGCTTCAGAATTGTGGGGATATAAAAAATATGAATGTATAGAAAAAATCCACCTTTCGGCTTGTAAATTAGTTCTGATCTTGATAATGGCACACGTTATGTTCTGTGCAGGGAATTCAAAAGTCTATTAAATCCTGAAAAATATCTTTTCGAGATTGTTGATTATAAATTACGTAAGTATCTTGTTAAATTTAGAGCCGGATTGTTAAGGTTGAAAGTTAATGAGGGACGTTGGTGTAACACCAACAGAACTCTGAGACTATGTCCTATTTGTGATCTGGGAATTGAGGACGAATACCATTTTACCTTTATTTGTCCAAGATATGCTGATTTACGTCGTAGACCTTTGCCAACTGAATTAAAAACAAATATGTTTATCTTTAAAAGAACTCCTTACAACATATAATATCCATACCTTAAAAATGTTCAGTCTATATTATGCACTCATACGAACGCAGATCTAATATATTACAAGAATGATAACAGCACTGATTACTATAACATTTTGTCTATCATGTCAAAATACATTTCATCATATTCTTTGTTCATTTCATCAATCTATGAAAATGAGTAAATATATATGTCAGCAGATGGGCGTGTATATATATTGAATACTTATTGAATGTATGAAGTTTGTAAATGTATATGAGCCCGATGGCCTTCATATGGAATAAAGGTTTGATTGATACAGATCTATAAGAACATTTGCAGGTGTCGGGATGTTGGCCACCCCTAATAGTCTGGTAGGAGATACACAAACAATAAAGTGAGGGTAGGTAATGATAATTAGTTAATGTTCATTCCCGCCAGCTGTAATTACATCAACACGCGAATTCCCATGACCACTGACGGGGATACGTTCTCTTCTTCATGCACATAATGGGAGACCTGGGACTTTCTAATACACAACACACTTAAATATCGTTAAAATCATTATATTATCGCTTTAAATGAATTTAGTTACTTCCTTTGTCACAATCACTCCATGTTTTTCTTGAAATATGTTTATATCGAATGAATATCGGATAATATTATGCATATTATTTAAATACCTATTGGTTGACCAGACCTACCATGCCTTACCTCCTATAGGTAATGCTATTTCAATCTTAACACAGACGAACTTGAAAGTGGAGTAAGGGATGCGTAAAATCCCTATCCAAGGGCAGGTAAGTCTGCCTGGTCTCGTGACATCACTACCGGAATAAACCACTCTCCTATTTGTTGCAGGGCAAGACAGACGTGTTTTGATTTGTGACTAGGTTTTTGTTAGCGCTTTGTTGCTATTGCTATCTGCTTACTTAATTAAGAGATACTTTTCACGCCTTAATTACATTCGTCGTTAGCAGGTTGTTAGACAATCTGTTTTTCTACCAGGTGTTGAGTTACAAGGGGCCTTGTTGACATGTGCTAGGTGTGTGCTGCCTGGCGGGGTGGTTGCATGCTTTGCACGTGCAAGTCGTTTCGCTTGTTTTTCTCTCACCTGCGTCGGGTTACTGCTTGGTTCGCACAGCCTAAGCGGACCCTACGACTGTATCCTTGTTCACCTGGGGTTTTTGACTCGCTTCGTCTCATCTGACTTGCGTAGGCCTACGCTTGTCATTCTCTCCGCCGGTCATTGGCCTTAGGGTTGATCCACTTGACTACGCATTGTCTTGCGAAGGGTTCGCTAGTTACTTGCTTCGCCAGCTATTCGCCTAAGGGGGCCTAAGGTGGAAATCAGCTTGGCTGGCATCTTCTCGCTTGTCACTTGCTTCGTTAGTGACTGGTTTACCTGTCGTTCACCTTTGGCTCGATTCTACTTGACTGTGGCTTGGTTCCGGCGACTCGCCTGAAGTTCCTAGGGGCCATCCTAGACACTCAGCTGTTCCGCGGGTTCGTCATGAGGGAGCAAATGTCTCGTTACGATCGTCTGATGGATCGCGCGCTCGACGCATTGCTCTCCCTTCGTCAGTGGCAAAGAGTGTTGGGGTTACTAACATCTGCTCATGACCTGACCCGCAGGGGGAGGCTGTTCCTTCGCCCGTTACAGGTGTTCCTGAACCCCCACATCAGGGGGACGCGTTGCCGTCATGCCATAGCTTTAACCCCAGATCTCCATCGTTTCCTGGCTTGGTGGCGGGTGGATGAGAGTGTGTTCTCCGGAGTTCCACTTCGCCCTCGTCCCCCCTCAGCTCACCTGTTTGTGGACGCCTCCACCCAGGGGTGGGGGGCGCATATGGGTCACGAGCAGGTCGCGGGGGTCTGGTCTCAGTCGGACCAGAACCAGCACATCAACGTCCTCGAGTTGGACGCAGTGCGTCTAGCTATTCAGCACTGGCAGACACATTTCCGAGGTCAGTGTCTGCTAGTCCACACGGACAGTTCAGCAGCTGCTTGGTCGATCAACAAGCAGGGGTCCACCAGGGCAGAGTCTCTGCTACGCGTGTCGCTCCGGCTGTTCGAACTGTTGGACGAGGTGGACCTGGACATTCGAGCAGTCCACATTCCAGGTGCCAAAAACATCTTGGCGGATGCACTGTCGCGACCAGATGCCCCTCCCCCGACGGAGTGGCAACTGAATCCGGTGGTTTTCAAGGGGTTGTGTCTTCATTTCGGCACTCCTCTAATAGACCTGTTCGCGACATGTCTTAATCACCAGTTACCGACCTATGTCTCTCCAGTACCGGACCCCCTAGCGATGGGCTTAGACGCGCTCTCGTTAGAGTGGGAGGGGATGGACGCCCATGCTTTTCTGCCGCCGGCCATCCTCTCCCAAGTTGTAGCCAAGATAGGGACAACTCGGGTTCTTCGTCTTCTTCTGGTCGCCCCGTGGTGGCCAGCCCGACCGTGGTTCATTCCTCTCCGGCGACTCTGTCTTCAGGAACCTGTTCCGATTCAGTCGCGGAGGGATCTGCTCCTTAGCAGGCCAAGCAGGAGGTTACACGAGAACCCTCAGGTGTTCTGCTTTCACGCTTGGCTTGTATTAAGAGAGGGCTAAGGAGCAGTGGATACTCAAGGTGCGTCGCCAATGCCATAGCTACCTCTCATAGGAAGACCACTAGGAAACTCTATGATTTCCAGTGGCAGGCCTTCGCCTCATTCTGTGTTCAGAGGGATTTCATCCCGGCAGAGACCTCAGTTCCTCAGGTGGAGGAGTACTTGGTATACCTACGCAACTCCAGGCATCTTAAGGCATCATCGATTAACACCAACATGTCTGCTGTCCTCTCCGTACTCAGGAAGAGGTCACCAGGGTTGTATGTGTCGGTACTCAAGGACCTCGTCAAAACTTTCCGTTCTGTGGACGGCAGAACGAAGCTTCGTACTCCTGAGTGGGACTTAGCAATTGTGCTCAACCATCTTCGTTCCGATACGTATGAACCGCTTTCTCACCATCAAGGTCATTTTTCTGGTGGCCATGGCCTCCGCAGCGCAGGTTTCTGAGATCCATGCCTTGAAAGCGGACCTTCTGCGCTTTGAGGTCAGGGAGGGCGGTTCAGCCTTTCTTGGTTAAGCTCCCGATTTTGTCTGCAAAAACCAGGCGGCTGATGAAGCGGTCCGTACTTTCTCTATTCCGGCTTTGGGTTCTGACTCAGATGAGTTGGATCTCTCTCTGTGTCCGGTGAGGGCCCTGAGGGTGTACGTTCAACGTACCTGCAGGTTGAGAGATGGCAGGCGTCGTCTGTTTTTACCTCATTCGCCGAGAAGTACTAAGGACCTAGATAAGCAAGCTTTGGTGGTCGGCGGTCATCGATGCGTACAAGGCCGTGGACCTGCCTCCCCCTTCGCAGTCCAACCCTCATGAGATCCGGGCAGTGTCAGCCACGATGGCTTACCACTGCAACATCTCGGTTTCGGATGTCATGGCGGGGTGTTTTTGGCGTTCGTCAGAGGTCTTCGCCAACCATTACCTACGGAATGTCTCCACAGCTGGTCTGGAGGGCATCTCTAGGCTGGGGCCACAAGTGTTCGCTCGGGCGAAGGTGGTCCCCCCAACCAGACCAAGAAGGGTTCAACCCTCTTAGAAGCTTTAAGGTTCATTGTAAAAAAAACGTGTGTATGTTCCTAGCTCCTTTTCTGTTGTTGGTTTTTTCATTAGCTTCGCTTACACCCCCTCCCTGTTGGGGTTGGGGGGTAATGTGTTGATCTGAAGTTGAGTGGCTGGGTTGTCTCTTAGATCCGTTCAGCGGTAGAAATAGTATCTTCCGGGCTGTACCTTGTCCTCATCGCTGGATGGAGGACTCGTAGGTTAGCTTACACTCAGGGCTGGCTGCTGGTCCCATCTCTAACAAATATCTACTGACCCGCCTCCTTGCGGTGGGATTCTAGGCATAATAGGTCTGGTCAACAGATAGGTATTTGAATTATAGAACGTTTTTGATTAAACGTAATTATTTATACTTACCTGTTGACCAGACCTACATGTACGCTCTAGGCCCTCCCATCCTCCCCTCTTGGTCTGTTTTGCCCTTTCGGACTTTAGGAAAGTGTTTTATTCCGGTAGTGACGTCACGAGACCAGGAAGACTAACCTGCCCTTGGATAGGGATTTTACGCATACCATACTCCAATTTGAAGTTCGTCTGTGTTAAGGTTGAAATAGCATTACTTATAGGAGATAAGGCATAGTAGGTCTGGTCAACAGGTAAGTATAAATAATTACGTTTAACCAAAAACGTACTATTATTACTATTCGCCTGTAACAAAAACAAAAGAAATTCATTATCTGATATGTTAAAGTTACATAATTTGCGTTTGTTAAGTCCCACCTAACAATATTGACTTCTCAATAACTTTACCAAGCGCTATTAGTTCATGGTCGAGAAAGTCATCTGATCGCAGATAAATTTGCATTATAATGCACACAGATCGGAAACAAATAAGTGCTCATGTGGTCACTCTATCGAAGTCTGACTACATTGGCGTTCTCGTAAAACCTAGCTGCTGGTTCAGGCGCGTTGAACCGGTAATTAACTAATTAACTAATGAGTTGACCGAATACACATGTTTCATAATACCGAGAGGGACGCAGTAGGGTATTCTGAGAGTCAGTAAACAAGTCTGATATATCCCTCAAACCTCAGTTGCATGATTAAATTGCAATTGTTATATCGTTATATATCTGTAACCTGCAATCAGGTGTGTATAAATAATCAGTTATGGTGACTGATGTAATGTCGGCAATAGCGTAGTCAAATGGCCTAACACATACTGTCTGAAACATTCACCTTTCGCCAGACATTAGGGTTCAACTTTAAAAAAGTCATTAGATAGAAACTTCATCAACGCAATTAATATTCCAAAAGTCAACATTCGCAAAGATGAATATTTTATAGGAGAGTATATTGTTGAAACGTCTTTTTAAAAAATACTACATATCTATACTCTCAATATATGTTTTAAGGAAAGGACACTTGATAATTTTCTTTTTCAAAGTCAACATTTTATGTAAGTTAAACTTTCGCAAAAGTCAATAAATATTTTCAAAGTCATCATTTCACTAAAGTCAATATGTGATCAAAGTCAACATTTCACTAAAGTCAATATGTGATCAAAGTCAACATTTCACTGAAGTCAATATGTGATCAAAGTCAACATTTCACTAAATTCAAAATATCTTTTTCAAAGTCAATTTTGATTTTAATTTAAGTTAAACTTTCACAAAAGTCATTAAATATTTCAAAAGTCACCATTTCATCAAAGTCAATACTTGATCAAAGTCAATATTTCACTTAATTCAAAATACCTTTTTCAAAGTCAACATGTTATTTAAGTTAAACTTTTACAAAAGTCAATAAATATGTTCAAAGTCAAAATTTCACTTAAGTCAATATGTGATGAAAGTCAATATTTCGCTAAATTCAAATAAATCTTTTTCAAAGTCAACATTTTATTTAATTTAAACTTTCACAAAAGTCAATAAATATTTCCAAAGTCAAAATTTCACCAAATAAATACTTCATCAAAGTCAACATTTCACTGAATTCAAAATATCTTTTTCAAACTCTACATTTTATTAAAGTTAAGTTAAACTTTCACAAAAGTCATTAAATATTTCAAAAGTCACCATTTCATCAAAGTCAATACTTGATCAAAGTCAATATTTCACTTAATTCAAAATACCTTTTTCAAAGTCAACATGTTATTAAAGTTAAACTTACACAAAAGTCAATAAACATTTCAAAAGTCAACAATTTACATAACTCAAAATGCTCACCTGGTTAATCACCCTTAACACCTTCATTAGTATGTTTTCACAACTAACAACCTCTCCCGTAGTGGGCCGGGCTATCACACCTCATTAACGAGCTATCCCACAGTGGCCAATCGGTCTGCTCATTACGTAATCTACTCGTGGCCAACTATAGGATAATACCCTCAAAATATATTTTAAAAGTCAACATGGCATCAAATTCAATATTTTATCAAAGTAAAACTTCCACCAAAGTCAATAAATATTTCAAAAGTCAACATGTCACAAACATTATATTTCCAAAATCAATATTTCATCTAACTCAAAATATATTTATTTAAATCAACATTTCATTGAAAACTTCACCAAAGTCAATAAAATATAATTATAATATTTCATAAATTCATTATTATCAAAACTGCCAATGACTAATCCTACAACCCTTTTCCACATATTTTCAGTGGAAAAAAAATCCATTGGAGAAATTCCATTGGAAAAAGAAATTCCATTGGAATTTCTTTTCAAAATTTGAAAAACATAATTTTAACCTGAACATTTCCATAGAACCCATGCAGGGCATTTAAAAAAGGAAATTTGTTTGTAAAAAAATGTTAGTCGCGATACTTTTATTGTCGTGACAAACTTCGAACTCGACCGGATTTCCAAAGATAAACCGGAGAGCATTCAGTGTACATCTAACGATGACAGGACGATAGGTGTGGTTGGGGTTTAACGCTGCTTTCAAGAGTATTTCACTTATATCGCAGCTGCTAGTATTATGGCAGGGAGAAAGCTCGCAATGCCATGTGGTTATGCACTGCGGTGAAATCTGCGAGCAGCGGCTGGAACTAGCGAACCATTGGTGGTACTGCACTGAAATTCAGTGTTGCATTGCACCCAAACCTTACTGCGTGTAGAACAGTTCTCTACTGCAGACAAAGTTGCCGTGCCCCTGGCGGGATTCGAACCACGGACCTCTTGATCCGAAGGCGAACGCGCTAATCACTGCGCTATCCCGCCCCTTGGGGTGATAGGTACCTTTAGGGTTAAGTCTATGTGCTGCCATGACACTGCTCCAAGATGGAGTTGTACTGAGGTTGGAAACAACATTTTGGGATACACCAAGACGTCTGGCAATATGCCGTTGTGATCTTCAAACTTGGAGCAGCGTCATGGCTAGATCTCATAGCTCAATACTGAGACTTCTACCTCTAACCGTGCTTGCATGAGAGCCAAGTGCAAACCTTATGATTCTGTATTGCACGAATATCGGAGTCAAGTTGCTGTTCGTGCATCATCGTGCATGGGAATAGCAGCGGTTTGGCGTGAGCCTTGCTGCAAAATTTACAAAATTCCACTCATTTTTATCATTTAGTGAACACAAACTCTAACCTTTTCAATGTTACATATTTGTTTTTACGGCACATCAGGTCATACATTGAGAGTATCTTTAAAAAAATTAGCATTATGAAGTTTGTAACAGGTGAATAAAGTGAGTGGCCACATTAACACCAGTGAGTCTAAACTTTTGATTGGAAATATATATATATCCTTTGGAAACAGTACCGACACTTTCATAAAA
Source organism: Gibbula magus (assembly GCA_936450465.1). Lineage (NCBI taxonomy): Eukaryota > Metazoa > Mollusca > Gastropoda > Trochida > Trochidae > Gibbula > Gibbula magus. The sequence goes on along the minus strand of OW388295.1, from coordinate 29,469,217 downwards.
TATATCTCAACAAACTAAGAATGTTAACAAAAGCCCATATTCACTCCATATTATCATGAGTGTAATTCTAACAGTCTACACTCAGCCGCAAAATAAACGTCACTATATTTTCAACAGAGTAAAAATGATATTGAGTCGATTTTGAATGCGTTAATTTAACGTAGTAAAACGGACTTAAATACCTAGTAAGGTGTCGTTATTTAGGGACAAGTTTTAATACGTTTAAGTACATTCTTAACTAGGTTGAACTACGATGAATTAAAAATTTCAATTCATTACTTCCATGTTCTTAAAACGTTGTTCAAAAAAGCTAAACTTTGAACATGTTCAAAAGTTAAATCACAAATTATGTTTTACTCATGTCTATGTCTATGTTTTGAATACGGATAACCAAGGTTAACTACGTTAAGCTACGTTCTGCAACACTACGTTAACTAACGTAAGTGTGACTGGGGCTTTATACAGGGACATGATTTGTAAAGAGATATCCGCAGTTTTATACATCAGAGTATAATATTGTTATGTGTGTTCACGTACACTTGGCGTGTTGAGATCGCTTTTTCCAAAATGGTGTTTGGCCAGAATGATCGGCCTTTAGCTTAATTTAATTACTAAATGTTGTGTCGACAAAAATAAACTTGGCTTCAAATTGTTGACGCGTCTTCACTGTAAGACATCATATGCCTAAAACAAGACAAACAAACTTTGACTCTCCAATCTTGTCTCGTTAAGAACATTCGATGGGTAGTAAGTATGATATGAAAATGTCATGAAAGTGACATCTATGTATTGTTATTTTTTTATATTCATTTCACATATGCACTGATAGCTAGTGTTAAATCACCAATCAATACTTTAGTATCTTCGTTGTCTTTTGGTCAAATGCATATCTTCAGATTTAACTGCATAACTCGCTATCCAGAGGATTTTCAACTGTAACCAAATAGTGCGAATACAAGGGGTCTGACGGTACATGATTCTTGACATTGGAGCATATTTCCTAAAAAAATGTGGTCTTTTTAATATGCGCTATTTAGTTCTAATGAGTAGACAGTTGATTAATACTCTTTGTAGCATTGTATCTTTGTGTTTCTATGAGTTCTCAGAGAAAACTTATACATTGTGTTGCTATAATGATGTAGCGTAAACAATGACAAGGGACGTTATTCATGACGTCATATTCATACCCCAATAAAACTATACAGTTAATACGAACTCAACATGATTTTATGAGGTACAGTTAAGTTTTGGCGTATATCCTTCAATAAATATTTTTATGCCCCCTAATCGAAGATTCCGGGGGTATATTGTTTTTCACCTGTCCGTCTGTCTGTCTGTCTGTCTGTCTGTCTGTCTGTCTGTCTGTGTGTTTGTCCACAAAAAACTTTAACCTTGGCCATAACTTTAGATTGCTAAGAGCTAGGGCTTTCATACTTGGTATGTGGATACCTTGTAATGAGACCTTTCAGATGAGGTCATCATATTTGACCTTGTGACCTTGACCTTGCCGCAATTGACATTTTCAGAAAACTTTAAACTTGGCCATAACTTCAGATTGCTCAGAGCTAGAGCTTTCACAGTTGGCATGTGCATACCTTGTGATGAGACCTTTCAGATGAGGTCATCATATTTGACCTTGTGACCTTGACCTTGCCGCAATGAAAATTTTCAAAAAACTTTAACCTTGGCCATAACTTTTGATTGTTTAGAGTTAAGGCTTTCATACTTGGCATGTGCAAACCTTGTGATGAGACCTTCAGATGAGGTCATCATATTTGACCTTGTGACCTTGACCTTGACCTTGCCGCAGTCGACATCTTCAGTAAACTTTAACTTTAGCCATAACTTTAGATTGCTCAAAGCTACGGCTTTCATACTTGGCATGTGCATACCTAATAATGAGATTTTCCAGATGAGGTCATCATATTTTACCTTGTGACCTTGACCTTGCCGCAGTGGACAATATTTAGAAAACGTTAACCTTGGCCATAACTTTGGATTGCTCAGAGCTACGGCTTTCATACTTGACATGTTCATACCTAATGATGAGACCTTCAGATGAGGTCATCATATTTGACCTTGTGACCTTGACCTTGCCGCAGTGGACAATATTCAGAAAACTTTAACCTTGGCCATAACTTTGGTATATCCGGGGGCATCCGTGTTTAACAAACACATCTTGTTTCTTTGATTTTCATCAGATTTTGTAAATGAGACAGATTGTAAACATGGGACTGCAATTCTTTGCGAATTCATCTATATGTGCGCTGAGCGGGATACATCTACAGATTGGGGTTTTAATCTATTGTTTGTGTACTCGTACTCTTGCTCGAAGTACATCCCCCGTTTGTCCAATATACCCCTTACTACAACCAGCGCATGTTATTCCATATATTAGGTTTCTAGAAGCGCAAGACATATTCTCCACTATTTTGAATTTGGAATTATTTCTAAAGGTGAGTGAATATACTTCCAAAATGTGTGAACCTTTGGCCTTTTACATTTCGTGATACTTCCACCTAAAGCAGAATTTTGGTCCATGAAGCACACTTATGATAACATTTGTTTCAGATTTTTACTCTGTCGTTTGCTGTTTATCATTTTGGTACCTTCCATAGTATGTTTTAATTTTGGACATGTGTCTAACGCCTGTACATAGTTCCTCACTTTCGGATAGATATTTGTATTACAAGGGTTACATGTAGTGATAATAGGTAAGGCTCAGGCTGCCAAATTGTCTTCCTGTTCTCTTTGTTTTAAAAGCTCTTCCCTATCAAAAGAACCGGCCTTTGATATAGCATCTAAAATGATGTTGTCAGGGTAACCTCTGGATTTTAACAATAGTTGGGTTTTATATATCATGATTTCATGTGTTCTGTGAAGCAATGTTTGTTATGTGATGTTTCAGTTTCCCTCAACAGTGACGAGACGGGGGACCAGTGAAGCTATGCTCCTGTTCGGTCTCGCTCTCCTCGCCTGTCGTAAGTATTACAAATAGTTAAGGCCCATTCACACCGTGACAAATTTGACAAAAGATGGAAACACGAATGTTAAAATTTTCAAATTTGAAAAGGATCGTAAGCAATAGGTCTATTCGTAAACGTAGCATTTGTTTGGTCATCGGTGGAGTTATTCTCTGTTCAGCAGCAACGTTAACATTGGGAGAGCGAGCGAAATATTTGGCATGTTAGTTTAGTGGTGCATTCATGTTGTCATCGTGCACGGCTATCGAGATGCAATTGTATCATCATCGTGTATACCGTCGTCTGTCCATCACGACCATAGGGAAGTTTCCACATGCGAAGGCCATATGAAAGAAACAAGAAGCTGGCCGAAGTCAAAAGAAGGCAATGCGACTGCGTTCATACCTCGTAATACTTGCGAGAACTGCACATGGTGATTATACGATGTCGTATTGACTAGGTGACGAGGGCAGTTCCTACATCAAAATTTCTATATCAAAATGAGACATGTAATGATATATAGATTACATATTATAACCTTTGTAATATATGTTAAAATACCTCTAAATACCACACTGAGTACATGTATGAAATATATAGTACCATATATTTACCGCGAAGATATAAATAATCTAAAATACTAAAATAGACTTGTTACATTCATGAATATAAGCATGCACGTATATATAAGTATTGAATATATTCTTACTGTAGTTCCAACGTGATAGCATCGTAATGATAAACGATGGTTAAACGGAGGCATGTAGTTGCAATGCCTTTTTATGACCCATCGGAAGCAAATTGTTTTTTAATTGGGCATGGGTACCGATGGACAGACGAAGATAATATGATAATGACAAGAAGTAACAAGTTTTTATCTCCATGGCCGTGCGAAAGGGAAAAATGGAGACATGTGATAACCACGAAAATGAAGATTCGCACGTAGGTTCGCGAGTACGTTTAACAAGCAAAGATTTTCGAACATCGGCCGATGGTGCAGCCGAAACTGAAACAGTGTTTTGAATAGGTCACGAAATTTCCTGTTGCCATGGCTACTCAGTGACTTGATTCAGCAACTTCATCGATTATGTGCTTTTGTCATTACTCAGTTGTCATCTGAATTATATAATTAACTCTCGAGCTGATTCCGAGTGGGTTTGAATTTTTTTTAAATTCAAGAGAATATTACACATTCAAAATCTTTAAGAATTTTAAACGCTTGTATGTTAATTTATGAGGTCTAACTGTTAATGGTTGGGGTGACTATTGATCCACAAGGACTATTGAGATAGCGATAGTCTATTGTGACCTACTATTGCAGTAACTAGTGCGATAATTTATCAATAAACAAAAAAGAACAAATTCAATAATAAACATCGTTTGATTGTCTTTATTTTAAACTTTCTTCTTCCAAAGTGACAAAATTAAGTGCAAACGCAACACGAATGATATTTTAGCTGTCTGTGATATGTTTGGAGTGGTATCGAGGCTATTGGTCGTTTATTAAAGTTACTATCGATAAGGTACTATTGACACAGTTACTATTGAGAGTTATAAACCTAGGTCGGATTCTGTCTGTTGTTTTGTAGGTATCTTCTTTTCTTGGAATAACCTTTAATGAGGTCTTACTTCCGAGAATAACCCGGTATGAGGTTTTACTTTTGAAAGTAAGACCTGAACCTAAAGTTTTTTTTAAAGTAAGATCTGGAAATGCACTTAGAATAATTTTTCAGACTTGCAACGCAATAGCCAACAAGCAGCAATTATTATCAAAAATTATACAAAGTTAAAAATTTCCAAGTTGAAATAGCTGGATTCGAACCTGGCACCCTTCGCTCTCTAAACTGGCGTCTTAGACCGCTCGGCTATGCAGACCGAGATGATGAGTGGAGTTGAATTACTCCATTTATAGTCATACCTTCTTTGCCTCGATATAACGCAACCGAGGGCGACATACCCTTTATAAAAACACGATTTGGGAATCAAAAATTATAAAATGTAAATTTTTACATTTGATGTTTATAAATAGGAAGAAAACATTCCTCCTTCGTCTTCTGCTTTTAAAATGGTCTAAGCGGAGGAATTAGGCCCTTTGAGCGTCCGAAACTATAACTCGTAAATTTTGATAGTTGACGGTTTATAAGCTGGAGAAAACACTCCTCCTCGGTCTTCTGCTCTGAGAATAACCTCAAGGTCGGGATAGCCCCTCGGGCTAACGCCCTCGGCGCTTTATCCCTCCCTTCAGGTTATTCTCAGAGCAGAAGACCTCGGAGTCATGTTTTCTCCTTAACAAATCGATAGTTTAGATCTATTGTTACACCACTAGTTAATGGCATGGCATGACGTCCGTCCGCCAATCAGATCTATAACTTGTGTTTGTCTCCAGAAACAAACTCCTAGACAGGTGAGGTGTTGTACAACCAATGGGGATTATAACATTTTGGAATTGGTGACTCGGGGGTCCCTTATAAGGCCACAGAGACCACGACTTAAAAACATATTTTCGTCTTCTTTTCCTGAACAAAAAGCCCCTGAAAGTATCATGTTCACAGACTCCTCAGCCAATGAAGGGAATATATAAATGTAGATTGTGTGCCTCATTGGTCAGAACTAAAAGCCAAAAGACTAACGCCTTCGTTAATATGGATTGTAGAGTGTAGATTTGTTAACCCTCTGTTAGCTAACGTTACAGAGAAATGGCTCTAATAGGGGGTTTATGTCGTTGCTCAACCCGTCTGTCCGTCCGTCCCGAAAAGGGTACTTGTCTTCTGAAATCAACTCCTCCTACAGTTTTTGATCAATCTTTCTGCAACTTTACACATGCTTTGAATATACATCGGTGATATGCATGTGCTTTTTGGGACTGATGGGATTAATATTTGCAGAGTTATGGCCCTTGACTTAGAGCGCTTGGCTTTCAAATTTCAGACTGACAGTACCTGTATTCTGAAATCAACTCCTCCCACAGTTATTGATCAATCTTTCTGAAACTTTACACACAATTTGGATATACATCGTCGATATGCATGTGCTTTCTTGGGACTGATCAGATTAATATTATCAGAGTTATTGCCCTTGACTTAGAGCGCTCAGCTTTCCAATTTCACACTGGCACTAACTTTTAATTTGTCAGCATTTGAACGTGTTATGTTTCCAATGTCACATTGAAGTTATAACCTTTGACCATTCGACCTAGAACTTGATGTAGGGTCCATTTTGTGAGAAACTTAACCATGGCCATAATTTTTTGATTGAATGATAGGTCTTCGATACATGACATGCTGATTTATTTTTAATAGGTCATGACATTACCCTTACGATTAAACTGTTGATTTGGAGGATAAGGAACCCGGGGGGTTCTTGTGCTCTCAGAGCACTCTTGTTTATATTTGAAAACATCAGTTATAATGTTTCAATGTAATTCTAGATTTCTATTATTCTATACGTTTGAAAGACAATTCATTTAAACATTTTATCGACAGGTCCAATGTTATTCCCCTCTATTTCAGTTCTGAGTCCAACCCTGGGGTGCGGCGATGACTCTCGTAAGTTGTGTTCATATGTCCCACATTTCACTCATTCTTGTTAACAGTTTAGAAAGAAAACGTTCTCAAATCAAAATAAATGCATTGGTGAATAATGTTCTTGAATTGTATCCGTACTAACTGCAAGTATGCCCAATAACTAGATGTAATGTACAGTTTTGTTACACATCGGATTTAGATTTAGTTTGCAATTCGGTTCCTGCACACGTATGCACCATGCAATCTTTGTATGATCACTGTAGGATGGGTGAGGGGGAGGGGTGGATAATCTTTACAGGGATACTGTACAAATATACTGTCTATAGGAATCGATAATAAAATCGCTCGCGAACAGTGATTCCGGTCATAGTTAAGGCTGAAATATGACAGAAAATAAAGATTTCGAATTTTAAATTGGAAACATTTTCAAAATCAACATAAAGACTGCAATGTTTTATATGCGAGATTAGTGAAATCATTTGACCTGATATTGGCACATAATATGGTATTTTGGGACGTGTTTAAGTCAAATAAAATATTATGAAATATGTTGAATGTCCTTTTGAACGTTTTGCTCATGATCATGAGTTTCGATTAAACGTTTTTCTCACTAGCAGAAAACACACATATTCAGGTAACAGCATGAATTCCACCCACTCAGTGTGTTGCCGACCAGACCATGTTACATATCTAAACACTCAGTAATTGTTCTTTTCTCATTCATAATGAACTGTATCAATGCGTCTGCATCGATATACTGATGTCGTTTGTTTCTAGATAGTTTAATGTTAAATTATTGCCCTAATACTGATTATAAACTGAACGCCAAACGAAATGTTACACCTCTTTGAATTTGAATATCATAAAAAAGTTACGTTTTCAGAGGACTTTGCTTTGGTGTGTTGTAACATTCCATCAGTTTATTGTTTTGTGCTAAAAAAGCAGACCTGTAACTGTAATGGTAAATAAGTTATCGCCAGTTCTTCATGGGTGGGGTCTCTTTAAATCGTTCCGTGACCCCCAAATTTTCTTAAAATTTTGGATAAAAGTCATTATAAACTTGTTAAATATTTTAGTTCATCGTCCCATCTCTCCTTAAGGCATTATGTTTGCAGAGGCCCACGACATGATTTATATGGCAATTCCATCTGTAAATGTGTTTGACTATTTCAATGTAGTCCTCGTGGTTATTTACATTGTTCAAAAACGTATTTACAGCGCCACCAAACAGGCCACCAACTATAAAATGCCCTGTTTTGAAAAAGACACTTTACATAGCGAAAATGAAGGAGACATACACTACGGAGGTGACGTGGACATTACCAACCGCTACTGATCCAGAAGATGGGTATGTTTAAGTTAAAGTCATCTTACGCAATAGTTAATCACTGTTTCATGTCATGGAATGCCTTCAAATGTGTCGAATCATGGAATTATGAATACGATTCAGGCCTGTAGCATCAATTCCCCCTTTAGGAAACCTCACTGTTTGCCTCAATTTGATAGATCACAAAAAAACTGAACTAAGAAGTTATTCGTTTCATAATAACTCTCACTGAAGTCTGGTTGAAGTCGGGTATAACATAACATTACAACACAATACTACTCAAATATGTGATCAACCTGACAATCGCATCAATTTAGTGTGATCATGATTGAACCCATGCAGTGTCAATTCGGTAAAGACAGTAGCAAATGATTTTTTCTTTAGGAAACCTCACTTTTTGCCTCAACTATTGAACTAAGTAGTTATTCTTTTCATATTTAGAAAAACTCAAGTTGATTTGAAATCGGACAAGGGTCCAGGTTCTGTGTTTGGAAGGGGCTCGAACACAGTGACATATGAAACACAAGATTCCGGAGGTCTCAAGGATTACTGTGAATTCAGCTTTTATGTGGAAGGTTAGTACATAAGCTTTATACACCAGCGCTCCTCCCATAAGCCATTCATGTCTTATACACTTGTTATAAAAACTGAAGTTCCTTAAAGATACACCCATTGAGTGTCCAAAAAAATTATCTGACTGAAATACGTGCCAACCTACGATATGTGCTGATTTAAGTTCAAATAATTTCACTCAACTTGCATATTCATCCCCAATAGCAAATTATATCATAATTACTAGTTTTTAATGTAAATTGAGCAACATCATTATACATTTTCAGAAACCGAAACTACACGTCCCATTTACATGCAAAGTAGTTGTAAGACCTATTAAACTCTATCAACACAAAGTTATCTGTTTGTATGGTGAAAATAATATTCCAAAATAACGTTTAACCAATTGACGCGTGCCACACGTGGCGCAATGTCTGGTTTTCGATAAAAGAAAATCGACACTTTTACCTTTATATCGTCACTATACTAAATTGACTTTCATCAATATGGCAATTTTCGGTACCAGTCGGTACTTATCGAAAGATTAACATCATTTATAAAGGTTGGCATATGTGACCCACAACAACACAGTGGATGTACCTTTAATGCGTCTGCTATTTACGTTGCAACATAATCTGTTTTTATTTTCAAAGCCCTGTCAAAAATTAACGGTGATGACGTTTAAACTGATCGAATGCACACATCTCCAAATGAAGCTGGGATAAGTCGTCATTAATCAACCCTTGATTATTCATCGAGGTTTATATCGTATAGTATTCTCATTGTTGGGGTGTATTAATGTCAATATACTTTACAAAGAGCAATATCATTGACTTCAGCCATGTTTACAGTGATCACATGTCCGATGGTGAGATATGTTCGGAACGGGAGAGTACAATGCGACAGTACAAGGTATTATGGAAATACCTGCAACTTTCTGTGTGATGATGGCTACAAACGTGTTGGGGCTGAGGTTATTGAATGTCAACAAAACAGGACGTGGAGTGATAAGAACCCAGTGTGTGAAGGTCAGTCTATATGTGTGTGTATATATATATATTTCTCCCTGATGATACCAATGAAACTAGTTGGAGAAAAAAATGGCTCTGTGTTTTTTTTTACTTTTGAATATTTGTAACTGTATACTTGTCAGACTTTTTAAAATTGTGTCTATATATATATATATATATATTTATATATATAGAACCCTTCGGTCCCAGGATCAGTTTCTGCTCAATATCCCAACGTACAAACTCAAATCTTTTGGCGCCACATCATTTCAGTTTGCCTCAGCTTCCCTCTGGAACTCTCTACCTCTCAGTATCAAGACAGCACCCAGTTTGCAAGCCTTCAAGACCAGACTAAAAACCCATCTCTTTAAACGATATCTCTAGTATTCCATGATATTGAATGACTGTAAATAGTTTTAGATTTCAACCTGTCGATTTCTGCGCATTTCTCATATTTTTGTCAGCGCTTTGAGCATGTCCCTCCTGCGATGTGGAATCCAGCGCTATATAAATAGTCTTATTATTATTATTATATATATATATATATAAAAATAAAAATGAGTTGTTTCTCACGTGAAGTAAGGTTATATATAGAATGATGTTTACTCTTTTCTATATATATATATATATATATATATATATATATATATATATATATATATATATATATATATATATATATATATATATATATAAATAAGATGAGTTGCTTCTCACGTGAAGTAAGGTTATATATAGAAGTCATATATATATATGTAGTCATAATGGACTCTGACTATTATGAAGTGAAAATAATGGAACTACTAAATGATCCTATCTTTTATAAAACCCTTCCTAAGAATATGGATCTTAAAATTATGTCACACCTCGGTAAACTTATCAATAAACATAGCAGTAATCTCACAAAGGAGGAAATTGACTACATTTTAAACTTTGATTTCGAAACAAGTAACTTCTATGGCCTTCCCAAAGTTCACAAATCTGACATCATCAAAACAGAAATTCACCTTCAAAACTCGGAATATGTTCAAACCCTAAGACCCCCTGATCTCAAATTTCGACCAATAGTAGCTGGACCAGCCTGTCCGACACATAGACTAAGTAACATAATAGACATCATTCTGCAACCCTTCCTACAGAATATCAAGAGTTATGTTCGAGATGATCTTGACTTCTTGAATTACATTCCGGACCAAACCCCGGAAGATACACAATTGGTTAGCTTTGATGTAACATCACTTTACAGCAATATCCCACACGAACTAGGCATTGAAGCACTTGAATACTGGATTGATAAACACCCTGAAAACTGAACGACAGATTTAATAAGTCATTTGTCCTTGAATCAGCAAAATTTATTTTGGAAAACAACACATTCCAGTTTAATGATGTCCCTTTTATGCAAACTCTAGGTACAGCTATGGGAACAAAGTTTGCACCTGTTTATGCAAACCTTGTTTTAGGATACCTTGAGGAAAAGTTATATCTACAATTGAAAGATATCTATGGTGATGATTTTGCAAATGACTTTATCTCAAAATGGAAACGTTATTTAGATGACTGTTTTCTGTTATGGCAAACCTCAAAGGGAGATATTCAAGATATTCTCAATATTCTTCAGAATATGCATCCAAATATCAAATTTACTATAGAAACGGAAAAGAATAAGCTCCCGTTTCTAGATATTCTCATCATAAGAGAAGGGACTAAACTATCTACTGACATTTACCATAAACCTACAGACACACAACTTTACCTTCATTTCAAAAGTTCTCATGAAAAACATGTTAAAACTAATTTACCTTATTGTCTAGCAAGACGCATATGCACAATAATTAAGGATGGAAACTTAAGACAAAAAAGGTTAGAAGAGTTAAAATTAGCTCTACTGAAACGAGCCTTTCCTCAAAATATGATTGACAAAGGCATTGAAAAAGCAACCAATCACACCATTTCTGAATTGCGAACGCCCACAAACAAAATAGTACCTAAACGTACTATAACATTTGTAACTACCCATAATCCAAACAATCCAAATGTGTTCCCTCTAATACGAGACAACTTAGACATACTTACACAAGACAAAAAGCTAAAAGCTATGCTTAATAGAACCACTATAATTAAGAGTAAACGGCAACCAAATAATTTGAAAAAAATAATCACTAAAGCAAAATTCAGCAACAATGACAATCAAGCTGAAGTTTCAAAATGTCAAGATAAGAGATGTGGTACCTGTCCAATTATTATTGAAGGTCAAAAATTCCAATTTGAAAATGGACAACATTTTATTGTTAAACACAACATGAATTGCAAATCTAAAAATGTAATATACGCAATCCTTTGTCCGAAATGCAATCTCACTTATATTGGACAAACTTCCAACCTTCAAGCTAGGGTACGGGTTCACAAACAGCAAATCAATAATCCTAATCTCCGTCACCTAAAAATTAGTAAACATATAGCAGACTGCAACAATGGAAACTTTCTTATTTTTCCATTTTATAAATTATTCTCCAATTCACAAATTACAAATTTAACATTAGAGACTAAAGAAACATTTTTCATAAATAAATACTGCCCATCACTGAACAGTTAATTCACACGAGAAATTGATTGATTACGACTCCATTGTTTTACATGTAATCAAGGACACACAATGAACTCGTTAACCCTCAGAGACCTCATTGTCCTGGAGTGACACCCAATTGAAGACCTCGAGGCAATTCACGAACATGATTGAAAGACAATGACTGATTTTGGTGTCAATACATTGACACGTTAAGATGTTGAGCATTACAACATGCTATTGTTTTTGTTCATACATAAATATGCAATCTTCCAAATGTTAACCATACTTGAAAAGACCGATATAAGGGTCGAAATGAGCTCATCGTATTGTATTAAAGAAGATTGATCCAGTCAAAACCATCTGATGTTTACTCTTGTCTATATATATATATATATATATATATATATATATATATATATATATATATATATATATATATATATATATATATATATATATATATATATATATATATATATATGTCAGTATCACATATACTCCATTCAATCATCAATAGGTATGAATCACTTAAGCTCCATTAAATCGTCAATATGATTTAGGTCGGTATCACATATGTTCTTTTCAATGGTCAATATACTTCGATATTCAAATGCTCTATCGATTCGTTAATAGAGTTCGATATCACATTTGCTCTACTCAATCGTCAAGATATATCAGTATCACAAAAACTCCATCCAATCATGAATAAAGGTAGGTATCACAGTATTCTTTATTCAATCGTCAATTTAGGTCGGTATCACATATGTTCCATTCAATCGTCTATATAGGTCGGTCTCACATATGTTCCATTCAATCGTCAATATAGGTCAGTATCACATATGTTCCATTCAATCGTCAATATAGGTCGGTATCACATATGTTCCATTCAATCATCGATATAGGTCGGTATCACATATGTTCCATTCAATCGTCAATATAGGTCGGTATCACATATGTTCCATTCAATCGTCAATATAGGTCAGTATCACATGTGCTTCATTCAATCGTCAATATAGGTCGGTATCACATATGTTCCATTCAATCATCAATATAGGTCGGTATCACATATGTTGCATTCAATCATCGATATAGGTCGGTATTACATGTGCTTCATTCAATCGTCAATATAGGTCGGTATCACATATGTTCCATTCAATCATCAATATAGGTCGGTATCACATATGTTCCATTCAATCATCAATATAGGTCGGTATTACATGTGCTTCATTCAATCATCAATATAGGTCGGTATCACATATGTTCCATTCAATCATCGATATAGGTCGGTATCACATATGTTCCATTCAATCATCAATATAGGTCGGTATCACATATGTTCCATTCAATCATCGATATAGGTCGGTATCACATATGTTCCATTCAATCGTCAATATAGGTCGGTATCACATATGTTCCATTCAATCGTCAATATAGGTCAGTATCACATGTGCTTCATTCAATCGTCAATATAGGTCGGTATCACATATGTTCCATTCAATCATCAATATAGGTCGGTATCACATATGTTGCATTCAATCATCGATATAGGTCGGTATTACATGTGCTTCATTCAATCGTCAATATAGGTCGGTATCACATATGTTCCATTCAATCATCAATATAGGTCGGTATCAAATATGTTCCATTCAATCGTCAATATAGGTCGGTATCACATATGCTCCATTCAATCATCAATATAGGTCGGTATCACATGTGCTTCATTCAATCGTCAATATAGGTCGGTATCACATATGTTCCATTCAATCATCAATATAGGTCGGTATCACATATGTTCCATTCAATCATCAATATAGGTCGGTATTACATGTGCTTCATTCAATCGTCAATATAGGTCGGTATCACATATGTTCCATTCAATCATCAATATAGGTCGGTATCACATATGTTCCATTCAATCATCAATATAGGTCGGTATCACATGTGCTTCATTCAATCGTCAATATAGGTCAGTATCACATATGTTCCATTCAATCATCGATATAGGTCGGTATCACATATGTTGTATTCAATCATCAATATAGGTCGGTATTACATGTGCTTCATTCAATTGTCAATATAGGTCGGTATCACATATGTTCCATTCAATTGTCAATATAGGTCGGTATCACATGTGCTTCATTCAATCGTCAATATAGGTCGGTATCACATATGTTCCATTCAATCATCAATATAGGTCGGTATCACATATGTTCCATTCAATCGTCAATATAGGTCGGTATCACATATGTTCCATTCAATTGTCAATATAGGTCGGTATCACATGTGCTCCATTCAATCGTCAATATAGGTCGGTATCACATATGTTCCATTCAATTGTCAATATAGGTCGGTATCACATGTGCTTCATTCAATCGTCAATATAGGTCGGTATCACATATGTTCCATTCAATCATCAATATAGGTCGGTATCACATATGTTCCATTCAATCGTCAATATAGGTCGGTATCACATATGTTCCATTCAATCATCAATATAGGTCGGTATCACATGTGCTTCATTCAATCGTCAATATAGGTCAGTATCACATATGTTCCATTCAATCATCAATATAGGTCGGTATCACATGTGCTTCATTCAATCGTCAATATAGGTCAGTATCACATATGTTCCATTCAATCATCGATATAGGTCGGTATCACATATGTTCCATTCAATCATCAATATAGGTCCGTATCACATATGTTCCATTCAATTGTCAATATAGGTCGGTATCACATGTGCTTCATTCAATCGTCAATTTAGGTCGGTATCACATGTGCTTCATTCAATCGTCAATATAGGTCGGTATCACATATGTTCCATTCAATCGTCAATATAGGTCGGTATCACATAAGTTCCATTCAATCGTCAATATAGGTCGGTATCACATATGTTCCATTCAATCGTCAATATAGGTCGGTTTTAGTTTAGTAGAGTGTGATACCAAATCATTTGCGAGTTTAATAACAAAAAATGGTATTAAGTAGAAGGAAGTTTAGTATTTTGTTAATAACTGGCCCACCTATAATCCAGCAAAATAGCTGACAAAAAGTCCGATACCATTGTGATGCCGTTGTGACGCCGTTATTGTGAAGTCATAACTGCAAACTACTTTGACGTCATACGTGCGGCGGTATTACACTAGTATAAATTTCGCCTTATAAATATAACACTGAAGTATTTTCAATGGGCGAGTAATAAAGGTCATTATCACATATGCTTCATTCAAACATCAACATAGGTTTGTATCACAGTGTCATAGTTAGTGTTAGGAGCTCCATATTCTCATTAAATCGAGTTGAATTTGCATAAATAGGCATGACGTCACAGTTCAGAAAGGTCGAGGAGAGTCTTAGCTATCCAATACGAGAAGGCTTATTAACATAGTCATCATCATTAGTGGAGAACAATGGCTTTTGTAACAGTACCCTATTAGGAAAACCAGTCACTCAGAAACCCGGTTTTTAAAAACGCGCGCCAAAGCTATCTTTAGCAGTGACATGTGACGTAGTTCCAAAAAGCTAAACTTTGAACATTTTCAACAGTTGAATCACAAATTACGTTTTTCTCACGTCTATGTCTACGTTTTGAATACTGATATCCAAGGTTAACTACGGATTACTAGGCTTAAAGATAATAGAACCTCTCAGTTTTGTTCGATGTTAATTCGTTTATTCATATAGACAATGCTTTCAAGTAAACAAAACACTAACTATTATTTCGAAGCGCACTTACTTAGCCAGATATCGCGGTTCAAAGTGAGTAAATTTGGCCTGCTCATTATCTCATTCTTCAAACAGTTTTCCGCGGCCCCTCAGTGTAGCATAACCTTCGTAAGCGATGTGACGTCATACACAGGAGATACTACAATGAAATCCTTAGGCGATTTGTCGATTTTCGTCGATGATTCGTTTAAAACACAATAACAACTTTTGACATTGTAAGTTTCCGATAGAATGGGTATTTGTGCGTCTGTAGGAAGTAAGTTCGGAGTTTTTGAAGGATTTTTCGATATTCAGTTGCTGGTTTTAGTTTGGTTCTTTTACCAATCGAGCGGAGCGTTGGGTTATTTTATAGGCTACAATATGGTTTGAAATGAATAATTTCAATTCAATAATTTCAATAATTTCAATTTCAATTGTTATTATTTTTTTTGTTGTGCTTGATTTTATGTTTCAAGATGCCTATTATGTATGATGCACACCGATGAACATGGATTATTAATCATATGGTGACAACAGGTTAGTTATTTAAATCAATAAGGACATCGTAAAGTGTTGTTTACATGCGAACTAGTTAGAAAATCATCACGATGTAGTGCAACAATTGATATGTATTTCTTTTAATTTGTATAATAATATAGATATATACGTCGCATAAGTCTCGTTTTTCGTTGAGTAGGATTAGCATGAATTCTGGTTTGTTTGCCGATCCAATTTTGTATAATTGTGGAAACACATTGTTTAATGAATTGTTTTATTGAATCAAAATACTTTGAGATAGTATCCTACGTATGTGCTGTTATTTCATTTCAACTGTTAAATAATGGAATAGATAAACGTGAGACATAGTAACAAGATATGTATCCCGATCATTTGGTACATTCGCTTGTTCTTCATTCAAATCTTTGTTATCGCTTGACTTACGTTGTTCAAAGCGAGATCTCATTGCTAGAATAAGAGTCTGACATAACGGAAATGGTCAGTGATGGACGTTCACGCAGTAACTCTATAGAACTGGAACTTCAAAATGACACAGAGAAAAGACAATGGCAGTAGATTAACGCTGAAATATCCACTCGGCATTATCGGAGATTAAACAAGTTAATTAACGACTGAATAGAATATGCCGACATTGTTTCTAATAGGTTTGATCACGTTTAGGCTGTTTTGACAAGTGAGATCAGTGAAAAATACGTGACGGCTATACAAGTGTATAATGTAACAATAACATAAGCCATCTACTCGTTGAGCCGGACTCCTGAGTAACACGTCACACCTCTGCTAGCAGATAATTGGCTAATGAAACCTTTGGCGGCTGTTAAAATGAAGTATTTTTTAAAAACGTTTTTTCTACTATTTTAGGGTGGATTTGTAATTCAATACTTTTGGGTCGTTATTCTTAACTGTTGTCAGAATCATTTCCGCGGAGTCTCCCCCCTGAGGTTAGAATATCTTTAAATACAGTTAACTACGTTAAGCTACGTTCTGCAACGCTACGTTAACTAACGTAAGTGTGACTGGGGCTTTAATGACCCTTACCATGTTTAGACAGGACATGGTAGGTGATATGTATTGTTAGGACACATCAGGACTGGATGTGACATTGTTGACAAGTTTCTGGAAATTCGCTGGGGCGTTCCCTCAGACCAAACGGCATCACTTTATAAAGGTATAGGCCATCTGGTGTGACAAAAACCAATAATGTCTTAACAAATTCGGTGAGTGGAATCTTCCAGAAAATCAAACTCAAGTACTGAGCTTCACAAATGCCCTCCATCACTCTGTGGTACAAGAACACAAGGTGAACTCCACAGACTATCACTGGGTTAAATTATGTCATTATCCATCATGTACTTCACCTCCTCCCGCAGAATGTATACTGGGGAGAGTGAAGCAATACAATTGCCTTGTTTGTTTACCACCCTGTCATGTGCATTATTTATCATGTTAAAATTACACGACCCTTTAAAGTTATGACGGTCAACAGTCAGGAGTCGTAGTCTGTGTTGCTTACCTTTTTTATCAATAAGAGATGTCCACTGACATCTAGCTCTCAGTGGTTCACCAGGAATGGAAAGTAAAACTAGCAAATATGTTAACAAGCAATGAAATGTATTTGTTTAGACTTTCTGTTATTTTGTTTCATTTTCACTTGTGATATTTTCAAAATTGTACTGGCCAACCCACATGCTTTCGAAAGTCTGTTTCGAAATGTAAAAAGGATTGTGATGGAACAATTGTTCCTTTCGATGATTAGTGGCCGGCGAAATTCAATGATGTTTCACAGTTTCAAATGTCAAATGAATTCGTAATCCCGGCGAAAAAAACAACTCAAGTCTTTGATAAACTTAATCCTTAGATATCTAACTTTCAGGCCAGATGAGCTGAAAAACAATTTAGTTTAACTACATGATGCGTAGTCACTTCCTAATTTATGTCTGTAGCAGTTCTTTTGATTTACATAACTTTTACAAATTACTGGGAACAGAAGTGGTATATTTTCTTTTGTTCTTTTTCTTCTATCTTCTTTCATCATTTTTACAAAGTCGTCAAGTATACCCGAACAATAGTATTTTTCACGCATTTTCCAACTTCACTTTCTTAAGTTTTCGACGTAGTACTTAAACACTGAATAGTGAAGGCGTTAAGTCATCAGTTAAAGAATACTTATGTGTGTTTTTTTAATTTTTAAAAATCTTCCAAAATTATATTGGTTGAAACAACTTTCATCAATAGAATACATTTGCTATGTTAAAATCAATAAATGTGCCTCAATCTTGTTACATTTACAACATTTTAAATGGTAACCTATGGTAGGGGTCATGTTGTGGAAATTTTCATTTCTTACCCCTTTCTGCATTAAACAAAGATAATTTAACCAAGCATTAATGTTACAAGACACCAATTAATTCATCAAAACTAATGCAGATCAGTGTAATTGTATCGTGCCGTAATCAAGTGCATTCCAATCTTTTAAAACATTGAATTGATCGAAACCAACTGAGGTGTGTACTTTCTGTTGCTCTTTAGTTCATATTTGAGTGTTAATCAATAAATCCCTACCAGGTCTTATGTTTATAAAGCTTTCCTAAAATACAGGTCCAAGTTCACAGTTAACATAGTAATCCTACTGATCCTATGTAAATAGCAAATCAATCACATTTTCAGCGATGAATTGTACAACACTGGACAATCCCCCCCACAGTCTCGGGTACACGTGCACCAACGGTCAAAAGACCGGCAGCATCTGCTGGCTCAAGTGTGATGAAAGTGAAGGCTACGGGCCGATCAGGGGTCAGTTCACAAAGTGCCAAAATGACCAGAGTTGGACGATTGGTATAATGGGATGCGAGGGTAAGTTGACTCTCTGCTGACTCTGATGTACATTGGTGTTAATTATTGGAAATTACACCAATCGCTTTGGCGATGTATGTATGTAGTAATTTCCGGATTATCATAAGAAAATATTTGCTAATCAAAGCAAAGTATAACTTAACATAACAAAAAATCTGTTTACCATTGTTGTAAATCAACCGTGTAAATTACAAGTTGTTCCACTGCGTTAAAATATCCGTCAGTTGAACAAGTACCATTATAATAAGTAGTTTTAGTACTCCTTGTTTATTTGTACGTCAGTAGAACACATACTATTATAATAAGTAGTTTTAGCCATTCCTTGTCTACTTGTACGTCAGTAGAACACATACTATTATAATAAGTAGTTTTAGCCATTCCTTGTCTACTTGTACGTCAGTAGAACACATACTATTATAATAAGTAGTTTTAGTACTCCTTGTCTTTTGGTAGGTCAGCTGAACACGTACCATTATAATAAGTAGTTGTAGCCATTCCATGTCTACATGTACGTCAGTAGAACACATACTATTATAATAAGTAGTTTTAGCCATTCCTTGTATATTTGAACGTCAGTAGAACAAATACTATCATAATAAGTAGTTTTAGCCATTCCTTGTCTACTTGTACGTCAGTAGAACACATACTATTATAATAAGTAGTTGTAGCCATTCCATGTCTACATGTACGTCAGTAGAACACATACTATTATAATAAGTAGTTTTAGCCATTCCTTGTATATTTGAACGTCAGTAGAACAAATACTATCATAATAAGTAGTTTTAGCCATTCCTTGTCTACTTGTACGTCAGTAGAACACATACTATTATAATAAGTAGTTGTAGCCATTCCATGTCTACATGTACGTCAGTAGAACACATACTATTATAATAAGTAGTTTTAGCCATTCCTTGTCTACTTGTACGTCAGTAGAACACATACTATTATAATAAGTAGTTGTAGCCATTCCTTGTCTACTTGTACGTCAGTAGAACACATACTATTATAATAAGTAGTTGTAGCCATTCCATGTCTACATGTACGTCAGTAGAACACATACTATTATAATAAGTAGTTTTAGCCATTCCTTGTCTACTTGTACATCAGTAGAACACATACTATTATAATAAGTAGTTTTAGCCATTCCATGTCTACCTGTACGTCAGTAGAACACATACTATTACAATAAGTAGTTGTAGCCATTCCATGTCTTCCTGTACGTCAGTAGAACACATACTATTATAATAAGTAGTTGTAGCCATTCCATGTCTACCTGTACGTCAGTAGAACACGGCCCATTGTAATAAGTAGTTTAGTACTCCTTGTCTATCGGTACGTCAGTAGAACACGGCGCATTATTTAAAGGTGATTCTTTATATGTATACATGCCTACGAAAACGAGGATAAGGCCAATTCTCTACAGCTGGTTCGGGTAATGGCTGCATTTTGGTATAGTTCCTGCCGTTATGTGTTTATTTCGATTGAAACTGAATGTATAGATATGATTCTATCGAATAACAGCATTGCAAGTTTCTTAAAAAGTGTTCTGTTGTAATAAATCGACGTAATGAAGGGTAATTTCATTCAGGTTTATCCACAAACAACTTTTGTTTTGGATATTTGTACTCATGGTTAATTCAAGAATTCTGCTCATTAGGTTTTACAATCGGCCTGTAGCGGGCTGGTTTGTATTTTTATTAGGCTAATGTTAAATAATGACCATTTGTCAATAACTTTTCAAACCACGAGACAATTTATTGTCTGTCAATTTACATTTATAAAAATAAATGATGCTTTAGCTCCATGAGAAAACTCTAATAATGAAACTTTTTTATTATTTTTTCATTTATTTCAGATATTGAAGCTCCCCGGATCTTAAACTGCCCATCTCGAACACTTGTGAAAACAAAAGATCCATATTCGCCCACTACGGTCGTCAAGTGGAATAAACCTATAACTGTTGTTGACAATTCTGGAGAAACGACAATACAGTTGGATTCCAGGGGAACTCAGGCGGACGGGAAACAAGGAATTTTTCGAGAGGGAGTGACACTTGTCCAATTTACTGCACGGGACAAAGCAGGGAATGATGCAATGATGTGCAGTTTCATCGTCAGGATACAGAGTTGGGACCTTTAGTTTGAATTATGCTCGTCACGACACAAATCATAAATAAGTTATGAATTATAGTTATAGGGTGTCAAACTAGTTCCTATAGAATATAGCGCCCCAAAGGAAAGTCCACGACGCAATATTGAAAAGTTGTAAACTTTTATAGATTAGTAATTTATTATTTTCGTGGCCTACAATTTGCACCTACGCACATTGGTAAAAAAAAAGGCACGGCACAAAAATAAACAAGATATTTCAATCTACGAGCAATGCATACGAGATACAGAAGTCTTCAGAAGCCAACTAAACTTTATTTATATAATTCTATTTTCGTATTTCTGAGAAACTGTCGTTTTAAGAAACTGTGGTTTTCGAATCTCCTTGACTAGACCAAATAAGAGAGTTTAAAGGATCTTTTTTGCTTGTCCTACAGTGATGATGTGTAAAAACCAGTTACTCCATAAATGTAAATCATACCGACAAAATTACATAAACAAATTACCATAAATACCAAAAGTTATGTCCAATAAACCCCTTTGAAATAGTACTTTTAGCACATCATGTGTGTTTGAACATTTACAATTATTAAGTATCATACTCTCATGATTGAAATTATGGATATTCGTTTATGAGATACACTCTCTCAAAAAGGAAACGCAACCCCTGAATCTAGAAAGTGTTTATATCAAGTTTTAACTTGTTATTACACATGTAGTATTAAAGATAACACAAGAAATTTGACATGATGAAACTTTTGTCGCGATGGTATAAGGTCACAATCTTATAGGTCTCTAGCAAACACTCGCTTCAAACTAGTGGGGGTTCTCTTCAGTATCTCGTATGAGCACCGCGAACAGAAATCATTGCAACTCCTCGGAACAGAACGGATAAAACAGCGAATCCTTTCCTGGGATATTGCACGCCACTGCTCCTGTAGTGCTGTGACCAGCGCATCCAACCTCTGCGGTGGAGAAGACATGCACGAATACGACTATCAAGATGGTCCCATAGAAGGAGGGTATTGTCCTGTTGAAACAGCTCCCTCTCAAGACGAGGCTGTAAAACGTCACTGAGGTATCGTTAGGCCGAGATTGATGACCAGTTGGGATCGTCGGTTGTAAGATATGGCTGCCCATACCATGACGCTTACTTCTCCAAACATGTCGACCTGTAGAACGTAATGTATCCGTAACGACGCCGGTGGAGTAGGAAACGGGACTCATCGCTGATCTGGACACGTCTCCAGTTTCTTAGGGTCTATATCCCCTCGTTAGTGCACAACCTGAGACGCTGGCGTCGATGTTGGCATCTCAGGACGGGTCCGACAAATGGTCTTCGGGCACGTTGATTGGCCTCACGTGAACGGTTCCTGATGGTTTAGGCAGACACTCTGCTCAAATGAGGCACCTGTGATGCAGTGACGGTGGTGTGCCCTGCCATAGGTGGGTGACCCAGATGTAGCGATCCTTGGTCTGGGATGTTATTATATTCATGGAACTGTGTATATCGATTTCAAAATCGGGAGATTGTTGTTTTATTGACATTTAGATGGTGGGCAACTGTTCCAAAAACTTTGCCCGGCCACAATGCGACCAATGGCAATATTTAGATCTTATGTACTCAAACGGGGCATTTTCGACCTTGATTTCCGGAGTAAATGAAATGACTGAAATGCGAAACTACACGTCCTTTTATAGACCTCTACATAAACTGTGTTTTCCCTGATTTGCAGGTGCAATCGACTTTTAGCATTGTGCACATAATTTTTTCGCACATTCACAAACAAAGTCGGATAAAATCAGCTTGCGTGGCAAAGACTGTGTTTGGGAGCTAGTACTTAAGAGACATACATGAAACAAATTCTAGTTTACTCTCACTATTTTTGTTCAGGGGGATGATGTCAGATATTGAGCTAGGGGTTTCGTTTCCTTTTTGAGAGAGTGAATATCCACATCACAAAAATTCAAAATCAACTTTATTCGGGGGAAATATTTTCTGTTGTCTCTCTATGTACACTGTGAATGAACGCACGTTATTTAAAAAATTAAGAATAGTTCCCATAATAAAAATAAATATACCATAATATTGAGGTACATGTTGCGTGGTAATAAAACTTAAGTGATTGAATACATGAATTTGAATTTTATGGGACTACATCAAATTGGTGTAATTCAAGTGGCTTCACCAAATAGTTTTTGTACAAAATGAGTACAAGCAAAGGGAAGAAAATGCTGGTGATACATAGTTTTATTTTCATTATTTCAGCTCTTACATGCGACCCGCCCAAGATGGATGATAAAAATCTGGAGACGACAGGATGTATAGACTTTAGGGAAGGGCACTCATGCAGCCTTACCTGTTATCTTGCTTTAAAACTTTTAGGGCCAGAAATAATTACCTGTAAGAAGGGTAACTCGACATCCAAAGAAGCTAAAGGCTATTGGAGCTGGGGCCAATATGATACTCCACCAGCAGAAACACCGCGCTGTCAAGGTAACGTGACGACACATAGTTAACCCTGCAAACTTTTGGTTTGATTTGAACAATATGGAATTTAAACAAATAATTTTCTGATCATACGATAGTAGGAACTTTAACTGACGTATAGTTGATTTAATGATAAATTGTTTTTGTACTCAGAATTTGAAAGGCAATTGAGGCAATGCCAAAAAGTGAAACATCGCCAAGAAGAAAATCTTCTGTGGATGAATTTTTTAAATCAACTTTTTCATACCATGATTTGTGACACTGCAATGTATATTTCGATCATTACTTTTGAACTTCTACCAATTTCATTCCGCTGTGCCTGACACTGGGTGAACAGAAGCTATTTATTACCTTTACAAATATTTATTATTTTGTAAATATCATCTTTAATAATGTTGTAAAGGTTTGTAAATATCATCTCTAATCATGCTGTAAAGGTTTGTTAATAGCATCTACAGGTATGTAGTAACTAGTGAAGGTGACTGATACCACGGGGTAAGGGTGAGTGGGGAGAGTCTGCGCGGGGGTAGGGGGAAAGATGGAGGTGTGGGTTGGGATTTTGGCTTTTGGGGTCGGGTTTTTTTTTGGGGTCGGGGTCTGGGTCGGCGGACTGCAGACTTTCATGGAAGGGGGGGGGGGGGGGGGGCTGTTGGTTATGGTTTGGAGGTTTGGGTGGCTTGTGTGGACTGAATAGAGATTGAGGGTGAGAAGAGGGAGTGTATGTTGGAAGTGGGGATGGTTAAGTTGTGAAGAAGGGTAACTGCGGTTTCGTTGTGGTTGGCGTTTGTGTGTGGGGTGGTGCAGGGGATACCATTTTTCTGTGTTGAGCTGGAGGGTGAGAGGAATGAGTGCGCGTGTGTCTGTAGGGATGGGGTTTGGCGGCAGGCGTTGCCTGTGTTGAGTTGGGGGGTGAGAGGCGAGTGCATTTGTATGTATGTTTGAGGGGGTAAAACTGGCGAGGTGGGTGGCTGCCGAGTTGGGGATTGCGGGTGTTGACTGTGTAGAACTGGAGGGTGATTGGAGGTAGTTTTGGGTTAGTGTTAGTTGTGGCAGGCGTTGCCTGTGTTGAAGTTGGAAAGTTGGAGGGAAGTGCATGTCTATGTATGTTTTTGAATGTTCACTGTATAACTGGAGGATGAGAGTGGTGTAAGTGCATGTACATTAGCAAGGATAGTAGTCGTTGATTGTGGGTCAATTGGGGTTGTGGTATATGGTACTTGACAGGTTAAGGAATGCGTATTTGAACAATGTTTGAATTTCATTGTAGATGTACATTTAGAGGCACAGTTTGTAATCTGCCCTAATGTTAGGAGTTGTGAAGAGGTCGATCTAGGGTGGGTGATAAAATGATAGGTGAAGATGGGAGCTGGGGATAGTCAGTAATGAATATAGTGAGTGACTGGGGGTTGGGAGAATGGATCGAGTCGGCCTATGGTGCATATGAGGATGTAAGATGATTAAGGCAGGGTGGATATGGGGAGGTTGATGTATGGAGAATGCCGGCAGGGGATATACTTGGAGCTGGGGATACATGTGCCTAGCGGTAGACGCAGATGTGAGAGCTTAAATGTCTATGCTGAGAACATAGAAAATGACTAAGACATAAAATGTAACACATGAATGGTTTGTTTAGCGTATAGTTGTATTCAGTGAAACTTATAGTTGATTATGGGTGTGACACGTGATTCAACAGTTATATCAGCGTCAAAAGACAGTAAAACATAGTCATAGTCAAGATGTATCATAGATTTAGCGATCAATGTTTGGGTTTCAAACATCATTTTAAATTCGAAAGTGCTACATTGCATTCTTGTATAATTCCAAAGATTACAGACGTATGCTAGATTTACAATACAAATACGTATAAAAGCTTCAAATATATTAAATGTGATAAGTCTTAACATAGGAAGATTAATATTTATTATTATTAACCATATAAATGGTCTTTTCATGCTATTTTCCTCGTTTTATGCGCTAGTGGATGTATAGTATATGTCATTCCAATGTCATTTTGTTCTCAAATACAAAGCTGTACTACCATATTGTTAATGGACCAAGTACCGTTAAGGATAACTGTATTTAACGAACCCTATTGGAATTCTGAACTGCATAGGTTATGTAGATCCCTTTGAAGAGCGAGTTTATTGGGGCAATAAATTAATTAGGGAATAGTTGTTTGTACCGATAACAGTGATTAACGATCCGTAACGGAAATGTGAACTGCCTGGATTCTAAACATCCTTTTGGATAGCTTGTTTATTGTGGCAATAAATTAATTCAGAATTAGTCCTAGCTTCATTGCCAAATTAATTGTGGGCTATTCATATTAAAACTGTCACTGTTTCAGTGTTGAAAATATATATTAGCTATATAATATAAGAACCACTTGTAAAATGCATGTGTTCAAATACTTGAACTCGATACACTGTCTCTACTGAAATGTGCTTATGTGTAAATAATAGTATTTCAATAAAAATGTGTACTTCCTTAAGATTTAGTTTATTTTATTTTTGGAGCATATTCCTCATATAAACATTAGAATAACTACTTTGCTTTTACCACTGTGTTACTTTTCAAACATGAACTCTTTTGATATTAAGTCACGTGTAGCCTTGTTTAGAGATATCTTAATTTTATGTTTGCATATAACATTTATAAGTGTACATAAACGAATTTAAAGATGTGAGCGAATACAGACAGAGTCAACAAACAGGCAAAATGCTAATCATGGGAGAGTTAAATGCGTTTAATATTCCCCCTAATTACAAAATAAGATAAGCATATAAGCATATAACGATGTGATTCATATAGAGCTTAGTCCAACCCGAAAACTATATTTCACATTTAACAATATTTGTCTACTGTGGTTTAATTCACTTTCACTATATATTTTCCTTTTTAAACATATGTCGGGCTGACAGAAGATAATAATTTAAAAACCTGAAACTTGTTGATCTCTCTCTCTCTCTCTCTCTCTCTCTCTCTCTCTCTCTCTCTCTCTCTCTCTCTCTCTCTCTCTCTCTCTCTCTCTCTCTCTCTCTCTCTCTCTCTCTCTCTCTCTCTCTCTCTCTCTCTCTCTCTCTCTCTCTCTCTCTCTCTCTCTCTCTCTCTCTCTCTCTCTCTCACTCTCTCTCTCTCTCTCTCTCGTACGTTCATAAGAGTCTTCCATGTCTCACATGCTTTGTTGCGAATCAATTAAAACGACGACAACCACTGAAGCGTTGTGTATATACCATCTCACATTGCGTCCTAATGTGAGTTTTGACAATGGTTGAATACCAGAGTGCGACCAGAGTGCAGTCGACTGCAATCAGTACCGGTAAATATATATGCAACCCACAGTAACGTTATCACTGCCTCACATAATAAAATATGTAATGTTCTGTCCATCGTTCTTTGTTTTCGGATCACAAATTAGAACTGGTGGAATCAATCAAATATTTACGTGTATATGACGCAAGAGCGTGTCTACTGATTTTAGATATTAAGAATTAATGTAAAAAAATGGAAAATATCGATGATAGGTATCGTTTGTGGAAATAAATTGAAACCGACTGAAGATTTGACAATTTTGAATTTGTATTTGTAAATGATAAAATGTATAAATGTATGCTTTGTTTATGAACCATATTACATTAAAACTGAATGCGTGTGCTATGTAGTACGTTCGCAGCAAACGGCCTACTAATAGCTTAAACATATATATATATATATCATACTGATGCAAATGAACACAGCTGGCAAGTTCGTATGAAATGTCACATGCAGAACATTGAAGTATATCATGCTTGTTTTCATATTGTTGCAGACAAAATATTTTTTAAAAAACCTCATAGTTGTCATGTATACAGCTTTGATTTCTTAAAATTAGTTTAAAGATACATTTTCAATAACGAGTATGCATCCTTAAATATGTCCCATTTACACGCATTAGTTAGCTGATATGAGAAATATGTATTGTCAAGTGGATTGTCTTATATTTGTTTTATATTTGTTGGTGACAGGTAAATATATTTGTTTATGTTTAAAGGATATGTTTATACAAATTGGTCCGAAACAATTAATTCATTAATTTATTTAAGTCATTACATCATTTCAAATCGGGGATTTGGCCAGACTAGTATTTAAGTTTTCTTAGTGATCAGTCACTCTTACGAAATCTATGGAAATTTAGAATCGCATTACACTCCTTAAAAGTACAACATGTTAGAAAGGACTATTACATGCTGGATGATCTATGATGTTCTAATTATTCTTCTGGTCAAATAGAAGACGAATTTTACAAATGGTTAGTTTGTGACGCTTTTGCAATCCATAAACGATGTATAATCTACTTATTTATAAGGTATCTGAAAATACCTTGCCATGTTTATAAAAGATTTGATGAAAACTCCGGGGGAAATAATTATCGAAGTCACGTCATCTCAAGCCGTCATGCTGAAACATGAATTGTACTTTGGGCCAGATTGTTTGGGCCTTATACATTGAAAAAACCTATCTGTAAGTGCTCCTTTAACAAATAACTATTGCATAAATGTTTTAACGATACATCAATAAAACATGCATTAATTTAACCGTCTGTCTGCCCTACCAGACATTTTATAAATGACATTATAAACATATCAACAGTATCGATTCAGGGTAATGAACCAAGAAGAACAATCCTGTATGAATGGGTAAATTGTTTACGTGTCACGCATACCATTGCAGGGTTTAAATGCCCTTCAAAGACCTAAGGTAACATACATAGCGATTTTCTAATTACGAAATATTCAATGTATGACGCGTAATTTCTCGCCTGGTTTATGACCCGCAATTAAGCTAACATTGTCTGGGTGACTGGGCGACTAGCTGTGGTTGTGTATTCGGATGTATATTCGTCAACTCTGATGAGAGGGTTATATTTAAATACCGATACACATACACAAAGAATTGTCATTGGCATAAGCAGAGGAAAATGAAATATCTAGATATATCTAGCGTAGGTATTCGAGTCTGCAATTATGAACATGTATATATAAATCGCCATCCATGAATTTCATTTAGCAGGATCATATGAAACATCACCCCACCCTAACTGTTTTAAACCGGAACATGAGTCTTTGGCACATGTGTGCTTATTTTATGTTTTCATTTGATTTTATGACTTGTAGTAATACATGTTCAACTTCTATAAATACCTTATAGTATCGTTGTTTACACAACTGTGACCTGTTATCTAGGTCTATATTGTCTATATTTTTTATTTAATAATTTTAGTTGTAGTTTAGAAAATAGTCATCCCTTTCACATCTATAACATGTAATTGTCATTGCAATTTTACAATTCGACATTCAAATTTTGTTTCAACTGATAATGAAACATTCATGGGCTAGTGTACAGCAATAAATTACCTAATCAAGTCAAATTGCAAAGCTATTTGATGTTCAAACAATGTACGTTGAGACAAAGGCGTATACTGGTACCTCTTTGTCATCATAACAGTTAGTTTAGATACACATGAAAGTGTTTATAGCGATTGTTTATAGATGAATAGCTGAATATTGCTGCAGTACAAGATAACCGAATAAAGTGTTACAGTCCACCAGGAGACCTTTTTAAGAGCGAATACACATGTTACATAACACCAACGCATCGTTTAAAAGGTTGTTCTGATAGGCATTTACAAGTGACGCTTGCTCCTGTATAGAGCCAGGGACTTCCATTTGATTACAGAGTCCCTGGTTGACCGCCGTCAGTGAAGCTCAGCAAAAATGAGATTGACAAAAAGAGTCATTGCAAAATGAAATACAGATGTATATAATGTAAAAACTTGACAGCATCATTATCCTGATAACCGCTGCATTAGCTTTCGACATAACAATACTAAATTTAATTTGTATTATGGCAGTATGAAACTTCCTCCAATAACAGAAACTCTTCTGCATACAATCTTAAAAATAAAGAACAGGCGGATCAACAAGTATTAGTATTTTAATTTAATACACTTAAACAACATGTGTTGAATTTCTATCATTAATCATTTATATTCAAACGTATATACTTTATTAAGAGTTAGTAGTGTGATAGTTGTAATGAGCCTATCGGCCTATGATAACTTGTTTAACTTATAATGATTCATTAAATATAAGACTGTAAAGTGATCGTGTCAAAATAACCGGATGAAACATCATGGAAATAGCTTATTTCACAACTGAAGGTTTTGAATAAGTTATAAAGAACAAGTGTAAAGGTATTTACATTTAAGGCTTTAACTTTACGTAAAACAAATCTTTGTTGACCATTCTTGTAGATGATATCTGTGTTTGAATTTCTCATTAAAAAAAGTGCCGAGATACTTACACTCTGGGACAACTTCTATGATGGAATTCATGAATTGTCAATGAGAACAGGTTTATAGGTGGCTTTCTTCACTGTTTAATCTATATTAAATCTCATTGCCTTTATTTTCCGGGTATTAGAACTATAAGGTTGTCTCAGCACCATGTACAAAGACGTTCTATGGCCTTATGGAAAGTGAAGTATACATTTTATTAAAATCATAACTAAAATTATTTAAGAATAAAAAAGTCAGCAATTAAAATGTTTTAATCATATATTTTAATATAACATACTTCAAATTGGTAGTTTCTTTTCTCTCTGTGTTAATGAGCGTAAGCACGCACAATGACCTTGAAAGGCTTTGCAGCGTGATATCTGGGAAATGCGGCCGCCTTTGATGAAACTATTACGTAATTCATTGCAGACGGCATAATGCCTACATATGATCGCTAATTGGTTTATAACCCTCGTACTGTTTATATCGAAGACGACGATCGTTTTCAAATGTCACAGGTAAAAAGAACCCATCCATCTAACATTGATCTAGGAGATACTAAACTTCACTATGGAACATGCTATACATAAAAATACAGTATGACTGCAAGTTACCCATTGCTGTGAATGTTGATGTGAACAGTTGAGAACAGCTTTGACATAACAAACAGATGTTAATGTACATGATCGTATATCTCCTCTTCATCACCTCATCAAGAATGCCAATCAAAGAAATGTACATGCTTTTTTAATATTTCTTCTTTAAAATGTACACCTGGTCAATACGATCGTTTATACATAGCTTTTAGTGAAAACGAAATGGTTAGTGGTAAAGAAACATATATTACCCCACATAACATTAACATGGCTAATAAGAGGTTAGGTGAACAAACTAATGTGATTGATAATATGTAATTTGATGTAGGATAATTGAAAGGCAGTCCTATGATAAACACTTAGACATATTTCTAAAATCTACCAGTAAGAACTTAATTGATTATCAAATCTGCAAGTTAAGAAGCAGTAGTGGAGCAGTAAACATACTGTAAGATAAAGGTTATCATCCAGATGGCACAACATACTTTGTCAGTAAAAGTAGTTTTAAGCTTGCTCTAGTTCTTAATATAATTCATCCTTTCACAGGTGTTATGTTATGTATTTTTGTGATTCAGGTCGAATGAATATAAGATTATCTTTCGGGATATGTCTGTTAAACTTATGATTATTTAGATCACTACTACTTGGGTTTACATGCCAATCTTTCATTCATTCTCTCTGTCGTTCCATCATTCAGTCAAACACTATGTATGTAGGACCTACTTTTTAACTTATTAACTTATGGTTAGCTAATTAAATTAAGGAATGAAATAAACATCTTATCACCTTCTCCTGTTCTATCAGTGATTAGTTACATTTCAAAGATAACAACATTACGCCCGGAGTATTGTTCATGCCCTGTAGGATCATGTAGTGTTTAGACATGGTTATATATATATATATATACATATAGTGATAATATTATAGATGGTTATCTTTTCTTATGATAACATCAGGCTAGTCGGTTATTTGTTTTATCTTTGAAAACACCTGCGCTCCTTTTTTACATGGAAATAGTTCCAAAAAATAATATGTAAAGGTAGTTAGATGTTGGATACTTAGAAATGAAACATTACCTGTAAATGTGGTCATATGCAAACGCATTCTTTTAAAGATGCATGATCAGTTTTGCGACGTTCTATCAACTATATATTTTATATATATATATATATATATATATATATATATATATATATATCAATGAAAACTAAGAAACAGTCTCATGAACGTGTAGTAGCCGACATATATGGCTCTTTTTCCGTATTTACTCGTTATAAGATCCATTAAAAGCTATAGAAGCAAATCTGTCTTCCTATCTATTTTATGAAAGTTTCCAAATATACATTTGACTTAATGGCTGCAGCATGCCAAGGTTCTATGTCCTGTTTTCGGACATAACCACGACTTTAAATGGTTGTATTTTCTTTATAATGAACTGACTGACCTTAAACTGGTTACTTTCGGTTAAAGTTGATAAATCTCACTAAATAACACAATTTTCAACATTGGACATACATGTGACCACACCAACATGATTTAGTCGCTTTACATGATATGTAATCAAATTGGAGACACAGTTTGAGTATATTAGCGTTAGTGACTTTGAAATACATAATATATTCTTGCTCGA
This sequence comes from Gibbula magus, assembly GCA_936450465.1. Taxonomy (NCBI): domain Eukaryota; kingdom Metazoa; phylum Mollusca; class Gastropoda; order Trochida; family Trochidae; genus Gibbula; species Gibbula magus. The sequence goes on along the minus strand of OW388295.1, from coordinate 29,437,054 downwards.
ACTAAATAAAAACTAAGTGAGCAAAATTGATTAATGAATGGAAGAAATAAATACTTCAATTTATCAATGTTTTATTCATTAAAGACATTTTTGTCCTCAAAGACCTTTTTTGTCATCAAAGACCATTTTTTAAAATTCAAAGTCATGTTATCATCAAAGTCAGTTTGTTAATCAAAATAATGTTTTTCATTAAATTAATTTTTCTCATTAAAGTAATTTTTTCATCAATTTAATTTTGTCATCAAATTTTTTTCAAAAGTCTTTTTTTAATTCAAAGTCATGTTTTCATCAAAATATTTTTTTTTAAATCAGTCATTTTCTTTTCATCAAAGTCGGGTTTATAATCAAAATAATTTTTTCATTAAAGGCGCTGTAGCACGTTTTTTTTCAAATTTTATTTTTTCAAATTTCTCATTTATAATAATAGTTTATGTCATTTATATTTACTTTAGATGGTAAAACATCCTATTACACACACCAATAGTCCGTAGTAGTAATAACTGTGTTGCGTATAACGCAAAAATATCATGGCGGCCATTTTATTGTGAACACAATTTATTATTTCGAATGACAAAAACGATCCCCATGGCTTTACTGAGTCATGGACACTGATTTTAAACTTGATTTTCCCAAGAGAAAAGGGCGATTAACGATTTGTGAAAATATTTTTCAAATACATTTCATCGATCTATTTGGGCGAAAAAACGTGCTACAGCGCCTTTAAGGTCATTTTTCTTATCAAAGTCATTTTTTAATCAAATTTATTTTTTCATCAAAAGTCATTTTTCTTAATTCAAAGTCATGTTTTCATCAAAGTCAATCTTTTCATCAAATTCATATTTCTCATTAAAGTCTTCTCTTTTTTTATTCAAAATCATGTTTTCATCAAAGACATTTTTTTCATAAAAAATATTTTTTCTTCATCAAAGTAATTTTTTTCCATCAAAGTCGTTTTTTCTCACAAATGTCAGTTTTTCATTAAAATTATTACTTCATTATAGACATGTTTTTACATTATAGTATTTTTTTCCATTAAAGTAATTTTTTCATCAAAGTCATTTTATTAATCAAATTAATTTTTTCATCAATTTATTTTTTTCGTCCAAATTCATTTTTTTGGTATTGAAAGTCATGTTTTCATCAATATAATTTTTTTTCATTAAAGATATTTTCTATTCATCAAAGTCAGTTTCTTCCATCAAAGTCGGTGTTTAATCAAAATCATTTTTTTCCATTAAATTAATTTTTCTCATTAAAGTCTGATTTTCAATCAAAATAATTTTTCCATCAAATTCATTTTTTCTCTTTCAAAGTCATTTTCTTCATCAAAGTCAGTTTTCTCACCAAAGTCATTTTTTAATAAAATACATTTTATCATTAATTTTTTTTTCATCAAATGTCATGTTTTAATTCAAAGTCATATTTTCATCAAAGTCAATCTTTTCATCAAAGATATTTTTTCTTCATCAAAGTAATTTTTTCCCATCAAATTCATTTTTCTCATTAAAGTTTTTTCTTTTTTTTATTCAAAGTCATGTTTTCATCAAATTAATTTTTTTTCATAAAAGATATTTTTTCTTAATCAAAGTCTTTTTTTCCCCACCAAAGTAAGTTTTTCTTACCAAAGTAAGTTTTCCATTAAAATTATGTTTTCATTATAGTCATTTATTTCATTAAAGTAAATTTTCTCATCAAAGTCATTGTTTTAATCCATTTTTTTTTTTTCAAAGTCAAGTTTTCATCAATATCAATTTTTTTTCATCAGAGATATTTTTTATTCATCAAAGTCTCTTCCATCAAAGTTTGTTTTTCATCAAAATCATTTTTTTCATCAAATTTATTTTTCTCATTAAGGTCTTTTTTTTAATTCTAAGTCATGTTTTCATCAAAAATATTTTCCCTTCATCAAAGTCATTTTTTCATTAAAGTTATTTTTTTTCATTCAAGTAATTTTTCTCATCAAAGTTATCATTTTTCATAAAAATTCTTTTTTTAATCAAAGTTTGTTGTTTTCATCAAAAGTCATATTTTTTATTCAAAGTCAAAGATGATATTTACAAAACTTTTCAACGATATTAAAGATGATATTTACAAAGCTTTACAAAGCTTTACAAAGCTTTACAAATGTTTACAAAATAATAAATATCTTGTAAATACCATCTTTAATAGATATTTACTACCTTTATTATTTTTTAAAGAAGTATTTTAATATTTGTAAATAGCTTGTAAATACCATCTTTAATAGATATTTAATCCTTTGTAAATATCATTATTTCATGTAGTGTGACGATGACAATCCAGGTACTTTCACTAAAAGTTGAATTTCTTCGCTTCAACATATTCACCGCATCAGATGTTGAAATAACTAGTTATCTGAGACAAGTATGCCAATGAAAGCAAATAATGTTTTCATTGACAATATAAATTCTTGAAGATAAAAGACATCAAGTTATGAAACTTTTTTCAGAATCTTTGCAAATTTTAATAACTTCATATTGGATTAAATAATGTATATATTTTATTCAAAAGCACTTTTGTTGTGGAAGATATATGCAGTTTATTATTTTGGAAAAGAATTAAACAAATGTTACGTCTGTTGCGAATGTAACAAACTTTTGTTCAGCAGCTGTACGTCTCGATATAAAAACACAAGCGATAACCCTGTTAACAGATAACAATTGATGAATGTTACTCCAACAATATACTCACATTTGTGTCCCTCAAGTTCTATCCCCATGATAACATCGATGCTACCCTTGGAAATATATCTGTTATAAATGTGTAAATGTTCGATCTACATGATTAATTGGACGTTATGTAAATTGATATACTGATGTGTTCGGAAACTATACTAGGGTAAGGCAGTTCATTTATATCGATGACATAGGACAACAAATACTACGACAAATGTTTCGTGTCTGACAAATTTACTTTGTTTATGAAAAGAGGATTAACTAAAACAATTTGAAATATTTAATGAACGTTCCCTTTTCTTCTGAGCGAAGACCGTGTTCAACTGTCCCTTCACATATAGAGCCCTGTAACGTATCGGTACATGTATCTACACAAGTTTGGGTTTTGAAGGTACATCCATTCATTTGATGGGGGTCAAATATGCCAAACGTTATAAATGGTCTTATTTTTTCGAGAAGTACCAACTGTTACCGAAAACTACCATTTTGATGACACTCGACTTAGTATATTGACGATATGAAGGTAAAAGTATCGATTTCTGATCGAAAACCGGACAATGCACCGCGGGTGACGCGCGTCAATGAGTCAAACGTAATTGTGGAATCTTATTTAAACCAGACAAAATAACAAATTTGGAATGTTAACGTTCAATAGGTCATATAACTACTGTGCATGTAAAAAGGACGTGCACTTTCGGTTTCTGCACATGCATAATGATGTTACTCGATTTTAATTGGAAACTATGATCATGATATGTTTTGGGGATTGGGGGTGACTATGCTAGATATTGGTAACTTACAAATGTTTATAAATGATTTCGAAGGGCTAAAGATATATATTCCATGGTTTGTCATGACTCGCTATGTATATACACCTTTCTTGAAAAGATTTCATCCTATTAACCATTATTGTAGCCTGTATCTGATCTTACGGCACTAAGTGATAAAACTTTAATTCACAAATTTTGTAAAATACGCATTGCTGTACACTCGTTAATCTTGTTCAATGTGAATGAAAGAATGTGTTGATGAAATCTTGCCAGATGTACAAATTGTCATTTAGGAACAATTGAATATGAACATCATGTGCTGTTAGTATGTGAACAATATGCAAATCTTCGAAATAATTACTTAGGTAATGTAGAACACAGAACATTGTATATTCTTATTACGTCATCAAACAATGAATTGGAACTATTTGTTGAAATCTTTATGAACATGTATTAGCAATTAAAAATGATTGTGAACAGTTCTGTCGCATTACGTGTCTATGTGGTCACATTCAATTGTACTCTGGTCACAATAAACTGATTTGATTTGACTTGTACATAACTTCACTTGGGACAACATTGTCCCACTTAAGGATGTCCGCTCCTTCCTGTTGAACTTCAAAAATGAGATATCATTAAGTAAAGATTTGTTCTCATCTTTATTTACTTCATGATATTCTACATCATCTACAGTACATACTTTAAAAAAAACAAATGAATTAAAGAAAATGTGACTTTAGAACCTCTAAAAAGTGCTTAAACAGCATAAATGGCCTAAATTTGACAAAAAAATGTGGTTTTCAGGTACATTTTGTGTCAAAGCTTTACAAAACCCACACAACCATATATATGTTTTCATCGATTTCGGTAGGGTAACATGAACTTTGTAACATATCAAAAAAGGAAAAAAGGTTTAATTCTAGAAATGGAGTATTTTAAAGTTTTTAGCAGTTTTTTTCTCATTTTCCTATAAGCTCCCATGTTAAAATTGTACTTCACCCCACTATCTAACAGGCGTCATATCCCGAAAAAAAATTTAATGCTGATTTTCCAATCATATACTTTGATCTTTTAAAGAATATAAGTTAGAAAAAAAGTGTAATCCTATCAATTTGAGGCGCGAACATCCTTAAAGGTTAGATGAAATGACATATGGTCACATTCGGATCTGAAAAGGGGTTTCAATTTGACAATTGCTCGATTTTAAATTTCTGAAATCGACCCATAAATTACTTATATACGGCTTTTTAAAAAAGTGCCTAATTAAGCCCCAGCGACCAGAATGAAAGTGGGCGGGTCATGGTCACTGAAGCGTGGAGGAGTATCACTATGGCCGCTTATCTTAATTTAACGCGTTTTCCCAACTTTTAAACTGCTCATATAAGACAGAAAACTTCATCAAAACAACCCAAATTTTCGATAAACGGATCACTTAACTATTCAACTAGCGATTTCATATGGTTACAATGACTGGGGCCTGCTGAATTGGAGTGCATTCTGCGCTTATGTATAGTATGTTTGTTGCATTTTTTATAACCGCGAACCTGCTGTCATATCACTTTCCGTGGAGTGTTTGTCTTCAAGCTCCGTCATTTCAAGTGACGTGGCCGATGCCTTGATTTACCTGTATGAACCAAATGACAGTGCAAGTGCAAGTGCAAGTGCAATGAAATTTATATGAAGATTGCTTCATTGTTCACGCAAACATATACATTATGATAACACAGTTTGATATAGACAGCGAACATAATCGAAGGAAAGAATTATGTTACCAGTAGCATCTTAATGCACATCTCATAAATGAAAACGAAATGGTTTAATAAAAAGTGTCACTTCAGCACACCAACACACAATTCTCCGTTTAGCGTACCATATAGATATTTCTTCCAGATCAAAGGGGAGATGTGTTATTACAGCAAATTAGTTTACACAATTAAGAAGCTGAGTATGTGAGAAGGAAGGAGTGAAATTATGTTTGTACAGATAACAAGTTTACTGGACTGATACAATTATATAACAAATGGCATGTCAGTGACCGGCGTGTCATATATGTTTATTGTCAAACGTCCTGTCTTGGTGACACACAATACACTTAACGCGACATTCAGTCTGTTTGTTTTTTTCTATCTTGCCATTTGCGAACAGACATTTGCTGAAAGAGGGTTAGTATTTGACCATCTTCTGTTTCCAAGTACTGTCATTGATGGATTTCTAGGTTTACAATTTCTGTCTAATGTGCATTTGGATATTCATTTTGTCCGTTTGGATACGTTTATAAGGTAAGTTTCTTACATTAATTAACACTCTTGCTGAAATGTCAATTTAATACGATGTTTATTTGATTTGATTAACCACACATTTTATTGAAAACATTATTTTATTATCTATTAGATTCTGAATTTTTTAATGTGTTAATAAGTGATAACTAAATCGTAAAATGTAACATTGGGATCCGGTGTTTTCGTAGGTGGATTCGTAGACGTATTATAATTGTTGATAACCTACTTTCTTTGGTGTTTTAAAATATGTGTTGAGTTGCTTTGATTATTGTAATGTACTGTTAGTAAATTAGGTTGTCGGTAGATTAACGACTTTGAAAAATCAGATTGTTGTGATGTGCTTTGATTATCGACGGCTTACCATAGGGTCTACTTCGCCGGAGTCTGCTAATCTCACGTTTGTTGCTTTATTTTAAACACAAGCATTCTCCAAAAAAATAACAACAACAACGACTATCTGATTTCGTTGTCTCAACTATACTTCGTTCATATTATCATATCTTGGTTTCATTTTGTCATCTTATATCTCAATATCATTTATTTATCCTATGTCTACGAACGTCTATGAATCCACCGTCTTTCACTATTCATATCAATTATATTTGATATATATAACGATATTTTGGGACATTTGTAAAGTGAAACCTGATAACTAATATTACTCGAACAGTTTACAGCAGAACAGCTATGTGGCCTTATTGCAGAGCGTAGATATAACAGATTAACTGACCGATTCTCCCGTGTTTGCCATTGTAAATAGTAAGCAAATGTTTACACCCCGTCCCTTCACGTACGTCACTTCCGGTATCTTCCAACTCTCTAAGCCCCGCCCCATTTTTGGTTTGTTGTTCGCGGGAGTAGTATATAATGATAGTCCTGGACCAACAGATAATTACTGTCTAATTAGTATGTAATTAAACATAAAAAATTCTGCTTATGCTCCAAATTTTTATGGTTAATTATAATACTAATTAGACAATAATTAGATTATCCAAGACTATCATTATATACTACTAAGAAAAACAACTAAAAAACATTTTTGATTTTGATTATTAATTAATAATCAAATATATATATATATATATATATATATATCATAATACCTTATTGTGGTGACAAAACTGTATCTGATGGTACAATTAATAATTCTTCTTTGACAAACCCTCTGCCTGGTCCATTTTGCAAGTAATATAGGGTGGGTTCACCTTTCTTAGAAACATATCTATCAATTTGATACATTTTAAGATACCAAATTGGATCTGTCTCCCGAAATCTTTGACCCCCTTCTAACTCACCAGGTTGATATAAATATCTTACGTTAACTCTATCGGGTATTATTTTTGTATCTCTTAGCAAAGGTGCAGAAGATTCAGAAACCACCGATTTCAATTTAATAGCATTTAAAGGCTTCTTATTTATAAGTCGAGTCTCTTGATTATTTATTGCTGATATAACCTCCGGTAGTCCTGTTACCCATTCAGTCGACCATGTCTTTGGATTTTTAAATTCTTCAGCATACTGATAACCAAATAAGCGTTGGATAGTGTCTTATTAAATCTCTCAACTAGGCCTTGACTTCTGTTGGCTTCTTTTTCACCTCTCCTAATTCTAACATTATGTTTTGATAAAAGTTGTGTTACATCTCCCATAAACTCACGACCAGGATCTACTTGAAATATACTAGACCATTTTAAGGAACTTCTTTTATATATTTTTTCTAAAGCTTTAGCTACCTCAGAAGAGTTCTTAGTAGTTAATGGTTCGACTTCCTAATATCGACTGGCAACAACTATCACAGTTAACGCATATTTATAAGTCTTTCTTTTTACTCGGTCATGTGGTAGAAAAAGTAGATCTGCTTGGTGAACTTCATTTGGTGTGGGTATATCAAATTTTTGTCTAGGTGGAGGTAAATATATTTGCCAAATGGCTTGCTTCATTAGCCAATTCTTCGCTTCTGCCTTAGTGACCTTTGCAGCCTTAGCGAATTTATCTACGGCTGCTAGGCCTTTCCAATATCCCTTGGGACTATAATAAATCTTTTTAATATCTGACTTCGAAGACGACATTTCTTATATAATAAAGGATTATTTTTCTAAATACCTATATGCATATGTATGTACACCATTATTAGCAATCCATCTTTTGGTATCTAAAGGAGATAGTGATGTCTTATTTAATCTCATTGCATGCTTTTTATGTCCTTCACTTCTCAAAGTATTCATTTCGTGTTTAAAAGTCTTATTACTGAATAATGCCTCTTTATACTGTTCAAAGTTGGTATGGTTCTTTACTACATACCTGTTAATGCCTTTAGCTCTCTTAATTTCAGTTTCTGATTTTTTAATACAATATATCTTAGGTCTTAATTCTACATATTCATTAATTGGTACACCATTGCACTCATTCTTCATTTTACCTAAAACCTTCTTGTTTTTGACACTATACAATGGGTGATCTTTATCAAATTTACTGGTATCATATAAACCAATGTTTTCTTTCATGTCTTCGTAAACATCATCAGTTTGTATTTCTAATAATAAAGAATCTGTATCGGTATATAAAACTTATAAACACCTATTGTCATATTTTTTTCTGCATTTCATTAAAATAAAAGTCATACATTAAGTGTTTTGACAAGTCTTGTATACTCATACCAATGTATATCGGTATAGACTTGTTCATATGAACAGCTGCTAAATCGTGATCAAATATTTTAAATTCATTAAAAGCAGGACTAGCAATAACCTTCCTTAAAGGTTCTTCATCATTTGTCCTGAATAATCTAACATCTACTCTATTCCTTACGTTTTCCATAGTTTTACCGTATACTGAGATGTTCATCAGTTTGTAAAGGTTTTTTTCGAAGTCACTAGTAGCTTTTTTTCTTAATTCTGTATTCAATCTAATGTAGGGTTCCATCCATGGAATTTGATCAAATTCGAGAATTATGTGTATTTTAGTTAACTTCATACCCAAAGGAATATATAATTGAAGATTTCTGTAATGGACTACGTATTTGGATATATTCATCAAGTTTGGCACCAATTTGGACAACCATTCTTGTTTTACGCTAAGTCTTTCAGGGGCTAACGGGTATGTATTATGATTAATATGCGTTTCTTTAGAATATTCTAAATCGACTTCGAGAATTAATCCTGTAGGTAAACATTGACTCATTGCCCACTCGTAAAGGTAATTAGCATCTAAATAAAGAATATAGTTTGATGACTTACTCGAATCATATCCCTCTACATATTTATTATTAGCTTTAGCATACCTCTTGGACACCATTGATATACCACCTCGAAGACCTTTTTCAATATATGCATGTCATAGTCTGTTAGTAGTTCTAGTTTTACTCCAGTTTTCTTAAGTAAAGCATCCCAGGATAGACCTGGACTAGTGACATAATGCGCAGGATATAACTCATATTGTTTCAAACAAGTCTTTCGGAAAGTTTTGAATACATCGGCCAACAATATTATATCAGTTTTTAAATACAGATCGTGATAATCACCTAAAGTTTTACATCCTAATGAATTCCACACATTTTTAGCATGTTTGTAATCATCATCACTTATATTACTTTCGGATAAATCATTATAAAAATATTCAATAGGTGGTAAATCAGTTTCTTCAAACCTATCCCAATCATCCATATATGAGTATGGATATACTCCCTTTCTCAACAATAAATGTCGTGTGAGTTCCTGAGTATATTTTTCGGTTATCGGGAAATTATCATTAGCCTTCATCAAAGAATCTAACGACATTAGTAAAAACTGACAACTGTCTATAAAACCAAGGTTACCTAAAGAAAATGATATCCATATTATTAGGTATACATTTTATATCACCATCAACCTTAGAAATAGCATGCATAATAAGGTTTGCATCATCAAATTTCAGATTGTGAATTACTCCTGGGATTTTGATGGTTTCAGGGTTTATTTTAAGTTCTAAGTTACATTTATTATGAGCTGCGCCACTGTAGTTTCCCGTCATATGGCAATGATCGCGTACTTGTGTGTATTTCTTCATCTCACTAAACCATCCAACACAAATCCAGCATGCACGTTGTGTCTCATGTAGCAAACATTCTTCCAGTCATAGGTATCATAGGCTCTATATGTCTTAATTCTTCCCTAATGGTGTCTTCATATTCTTGAAGGCAAAGTAAAAACATCTCAGCTGCATTCGGCCCCCTAAAGATGACAGGTTCCATTGAATTTCCATCACACCTAACCGCTACAAAACCAAAACCACATGCCTCATGTTCCTGAGTTTTATAAGTAAAACTTTTATTATTATCGGGCTGTGCGTTATGAACTTTTTTATTAAGCGATTCAAAATCGGCATAAATAACCCAAGGTGCGGACATCTGGTTTTGATGATTTTTAAAATAGAGTTTATTCTTCCCTTCCTTAGGCATATCAATTCTAATAGCAGTTTTACTAAGACCCATACAGTCACCTTTATGCTGTTGCAGTAGGTCCTCTCTAGAATATCCATGAAGACATCTTCTGCAAAAGTATTTTTTCCCAACGTGTTTAGATTGATTATGCAAAAGTTTATTCAAATTCTTTATCCATGTATAATGATATTTATCATCTTTCTCTAATAGAAACAGATAAATTCTAGTAATGTTTTTATCAGCAGAACTATTTCTGTGAACAATGAAACCATTATTACATTAGTCCCAAATACATTAATAGCCAAATTGTTCATTTTTTCTACCTTTACAATTTGTGAAATTAGAGTAGGCATGTCTATACCATTCAAATTAAGACCATCATCAGTAGGATATGATGATGTCCTGTCGGAGTGGGAATTTGCTGGAAATAAGGCAGATCTCAAAGCCCATCTTAAACAGTTATCATCCTTATTCTTTACATTAATGATGGCCTTCTTATCTTTATAATATTTTGGTAAATCTATGTAAGACCCACCTTTCAATGGATTGTAATTCGCTACATCTAACCACATTCTTTCTATATGGTTTACAACCCCACCTGAGCCATTATTAGTAAATTGTTCTAACCTTTCTTGTATAATTTGCTGAGATTTAGATAAAGATGAAAGAATATCATTCGAGTTAGTTAATACATCCTGTGGTCTTCTTAAATAAGCATCTATAACATTTCTCCCATCATCCTTAATGAAATGAATTTTAGGTGCTATTTTAAGTTCATATTTGATCTCAGGTTTGATATCAAGTTCAGGTTCATCTTTTATTGGGATACTTAAATCACGTTTAATTTCTTTATCGAGCTCTTTTAATTTGATTTCCGATTTGGGTTTAACTGCTTTAGCATTATTCTTATTGTCTTTGCTTTACTTTTATTTCTTATTGTCTTTGCTTTACTTTTATTTCTTATTATTTTGGTTTTATTTTGTTTTTTATCGTTTTCATTTTATTAAGGGTAGATTGAGATAGGTTTTTCAAAAAGGTTTCTAATAAGGTTACTAAGTGTGTCACATCTTTATTCAACCCATTTTTCACTTCATAGATATTCTAGATTTTTTTTAACTATTTAAAAAAAATGATTTAATGGAAACCCATTAAATATAACGTTTTTAAATGATTCATGAATTATCAACTTTTTTTTCACCACTCACTCGCAAATTGTTGTTGATTGCATATTCCTGAAAGAAGTCTATAAATTTAAATTCTAAACCACAGTCCAAACATCTAGGGCCTTCATAACCTTTAATGATATCGCTATGACTACATTCATCTTCTGGAATACTTTCAACCCCTTGACAATTGTCACACATTTTAACCACTTGACAACAATTTTCACAAAATAACTTCTTTCTATATATTATAGTTTCTTTATGAAGGCAAACCATCCTATTTTATATTATATAAGAAAATATTTAAAAGATTTTTTTTATTTCTATATTAATAAACAGTTACTATTATTGCAGTCATACCTAAAACCACAAATATTATCTCACCCTTTTTTGGATTTTCTGAAGGAGTATAAAATTCGGTTAGGGTTGGCTCGGGTCCTAATGGCTCTAAAGTCTTACCAAACCTAACATGATATTCATGCATTGCTTCATCAACATCTTCAAAAGTTTTAATGGCATGGTTTTGTCGTTTAAGCTGCTCATTTAAGAAATCTAACCTTGCGGCTCTATCCTTTTCCCAGTTATCTTTAGCAGATGATAGCTTTTCCATAGCTTTTTCATGTTCTGTTGTCTTACCCTTATTCATTTTTTTAAAGAAATAATTACTCCCTGAGAATGCTAATGCATTCACTAATGCTCCACCTACCATCATAGCAATTGTAGCCATTTTATAAATACCGTTATGTATTCTTAAATCATTTCTGTACACTTCCGATTTTTGTTTCATTATATCATTAGGAATAAGTTTTTCTTTTACTAGATAATCTTTAATAAACATTGCTCCACCAATATGAAGTATAACCATTCCAATATCATAGGCATTAAAATCCATTTTTGGTGTATTAGTTTTAAACGCCATTTTACTTAGGATTGTTGACCAAACAGCAATTCCAGTTATTACTGCAGCATGATAAAGCGTATTAGCAATATTTTTAGTCTCGGACATCTTTCCTTTATTTCATATCATGAGCTTGTTTCTTTAAAGGAATATTATTATTATTGTTAATGACACCTACCAATCTATTGAGTGTATTAGTTCTAGTAAATATAAAAGCCCCAACTCTAAGACCTATTATAAGTGTTAAGATAGGAACTGCTAGATTACCATGATTTATAACTTTTGTGTTACTGGCTTCTCCTAAGATTCGAGCTCCGAAGCCAGAGCCCGAATCTTTGAGGGCAGAGCCCGAATTCTCATTGTTAGTCTGGGTTTCTAGATTCTGATCATGCTTACGCTGTTCACGCTGTTAACTTTCACGCTGTTCACGTCTTAATTTCTTAATCATGGCACCTTTCTTGCCTGCTGCAACCTTAAGCAGGTTTTTGGTAACCGACTTTTTAGGTATTTTATGAAGTAGAGAATTCTCTAGATTTTCTTCATTTCTTAGAGCTCCCTCTCAGAGATTTGAGCTTCACTCTCAGAGATAGAAGCCTCATTGTTCATTGCTTTTAATGTCTCCGGCTGTAATTGAATTTTCTCTGTTTCCGACATTATTATTATTATTTATACTTTTATCTTTAAAGTCACAATGCTTGATAGTTGTCAATATTGTTGTTAATGGTTAGAGGTACATCCCATACTTATAATAAAGTCTGCAGCATATTCTATGTATTGCGTGGTCAAAAAAAGGATCTTTGTCGAGGTCTTTGAGTAGCTTAGGTTTATTTTCTGATGGAATATTTAGGGAGTAACCAGCACCAATAGAATATAAATTTAGTAAAGATTTTCCTAATATATTAACCATGTGTGCACCCAATTTGCTTTCGTAATGAGAATAATGAATTAGCCTTTCTTGGTCATTCATTTTGTTTATTCTATCAACAGAAAAATTTTACCAACAAACTTCCCACCACCCAAAACATCACTGATCATTTTTTCTCTCATACCTTCAATCATTGTAGGATCCATCCTATTATTATTAGTAGGGATTTCATCTCTGAGGGTGGAGCCCGAATTTATGAGACTGGCTTCTCCACTCTCAGAGATTCGAGCTTCATCATCAACTGCTCCTAAGATTTCATTTATATCCATTTTATATAATATATTAATAATGCTTAAAGTAAATAAAATACACAGTATAGGTAGTAACATAAACAAACCAAATGAGCATACAATGCAAAGAAATTCGAGCTCCACTATCAGAAATAAAAGTATTATAAGTGCCCACATATTTAGTTTAAGTTACCGAAAGATCCTCATTGGGCTATTATATGCGGTAAAACCGCGAGTGGAAAACAGCCTTTGTACTGGATTTAATTGAATCTTACTATTATCAACATTTTCAGTAGGTAGTAATATTGTGCCCTACCATTAATGATAATATCACATATAGATCTAGGCTTTGGGTAGGCAACGATCCTAATGTTTACAAGGTTCTTCCTACGAAGCCAGACTATTTATTAACGATGACTGCAGTGCAGAAAAAGACCTCACGAGAAAAAAGGCTGAACTTTCTAGACTCACTTTCTCTGGGAGACATACAGGCCACTCTATCTGGATTTTATCCCAAAAGTACAACAGTATTTTGACCGATTTTCGAGAACAAATAAGATGGTTGTGTTTATTTAAGTGCAAGGATAGAGACACATTTGATGATTGTTTACGTGAGAATCATGTCATTGAAACTAATGAGCAGAGAGAAATCGTACGAAAACAGTTATCGGAAACTAAATATGCTAAACTCATACTTTGCACAGATCACCCCACTTTTTACAAAGTTTTGCAATAACATTTAATACTGCAGTGAGATTATTGATCAGCTCTATCAGTATCACCAAGCTGTCACAAGCAAAAAACATCAAATTACTTGTTTAGATGTTTTTACCTTAGATTTCCTTGATAATTGCTTAACATTGCTTAAGTTTAGCTAAAATTATCTTAGATTAACTATGTTAAAAAGATGAATATTATTAATAAAAGTTGAATAAATTATGAAACACGAGTAGTTATAATATTAGTTTTTCAAAGCCAAAGGATATCAAATATGATGAAAATTATTTTAAAACTATTAATATCTATACTGGGGATGATTCTAGTTTAATATTTCCAGTTAAGAATATTACCTCTCAAATTAAGAATGATAAGTATGCGGGTTACAAAATGATGTTGACTTTACCAGAAAATTTTGTAATACTTTCTCAGACATTATAGAACAGGTTAAAAGCAATTTGAAAGATAATTATATGGAAGAAATATGTCAAATAAACGCTAGAATAAAAGAAATGAATGAAATATCTATAAAGGCAAAAGATGAATTGAATAAACAATTAACTGATGGTCTAGGTAGTGTGATGATTAATATTTTGAGAAAGGATGCCCTAGAAAATATATTTAGAGGTTTTAAACCTGAGACAAATACACTGTTTGTGAAGATACATAATAATAATACTAAATTATTTATTGTGGATGAAGGTGTGAAATTTATTGATAATGATCTAATAGATTATGTTAGCAGAAGGTTTATTATGAACACCGCATTAAAGGTAGATTCCATTGTTAGGGGTCTAAAACTATCAATTTAAAAATTAATGAATATGAAGCCTATTTGCGTGATCCTAAACCTGAGTTTAAAGATGAACTCTTCTAAAATAAAGATGTCTTCTCCGAAATATCAATTCATATTCAAATTTGAATATGAATAATTTAAACCTAGTTAGCGTCTAAACATTTGCAATATGCTTTCTTTGGATACTGTTGGTTCCTTGATGTTGTTTTTCAACTCGTAATATTCGGATATCTCTGAAGAAATAGAGGTAAATCCCTCACTCGTAATTGTTCCATAGTCCAAAATATTGGAAATGAGATTGGAAATATTAATTAACTTAGATTCTGCTAAAAGACGTATTTGTTGGTATTTCTTATGTTTAGCCCTCAACTTTTGTGAAATTACTTTTAATGTTATTTCCATAATGCAGCTGACACTTGCGGCAGCTTCCAACCCAATAGCTACCGGAGTCATTACAATGGTAGACAATACACCAATTCCATCAGCCCCTAAACCAGCGCTAGCTGTAACCATAGAGATGTCTAAAACCTCAGTCACATTAGCTATTTTGTTATATTTGTCTTCACGCTTCTTGTGAAAATCGTATTCTTTAATAATCTCATCTTTCATCTCGCTTATTCTAGTCAAGCGAAATTTATCTACATCTTTTTCTAATACAGAACGCATTTTTTATATTAGGAACTAATTCTTAAAGGCACGTAAATAGTCTTTCAAAATTTTTTGAAAAGTACACATTCATCTTTTAAAAACTGGAGTATTATGCATAGGTATCTTATTGACTTTGATTCTACTCCCAGGAGGCCGTTGAACTGTAACCTCACCTTCTAAATTATTGGTTATCCCATCGGGTGTTATAAAAATATAAAAAGGTCTATTTGGAATAGTCCATTTAATGTTAATCCGGGTAATATTGTCACAAAATCATTGGGTACAGCCCCTAAAAGCATATCTATGTAAATATATTTACCGTAATCCTTTTGAGAAAATTCTTCAAAAATTGATAGAAAAACTGGAATACTATCAGCAAGGTCTTTATTTCTAGCTAAACCATACCCATCATAATTAACAACTTGTATGCCTCTCTTTTTGTTCGGTGAATAAGATACTTATATGCACTCCCACTGTTTGTGATTTTATTGAGGATTTTGTGTCTTCAAATTCTTGTATTCCCCGGGTTTAAATGAATATCTAATTCCCATTTCTGTTCAACGATATACAGTCAAGCCGCGATAATCCGGCCACCGATAATCCGAATCTCGCAGTTTCCGAACGGTAGGAAGATGTAACCAAACTTGTCTCTATAGTAGTCCTCAGTACTCAGTAGTCCGAACATTTCACTATCCGAACGTTTTTGAGGAAAAACGGAAGCGTTCGGATTATCGAGGCCTGACTGTATATTAGTTTTTTTGGATTATTGGTGTAATATTGTATTACCTTCTTTGGTTTTGCCAAAGTCTCGAGAGATAATTCCCCCAAAGTCTCAGGGATATCCCTTAGTTCCTTCTTATTATAATTACCGCTTTTAAATAAAAAGCCATAAGTTTTATCCTCAACACCATTACCATTAAAAATATCTAAAGAACCCCCTCCTGTAACAACTTCTTTTCGTTTGTAAACTCAAAAATTAGTTAACTGAAGGGCATATGTTTTACCTACTTCTCTCAGGCAAATCAAACTCTTTTACATTGCCTAAATCTGATATAGCTGTATTCAAACATCTGTCAATTGTTTTGCGCAGTTCACTCGAGTCTACCATCTTTATTATTAGTTATTTATTCTCTTAAATCCAGTTATTCAGCCCAAGTTATTCAACATTTGAAGAAATTGGATAATTCAACCCAAGAAATTCAATGTTAGCGTCATGTAACCCATATTTATTAATTGGTTTTCTGTGTCTAATATCGAGATTGTCAAGCTAGGTATTTGCCCGAGCTTAAGTCTTTTATACTGAAGATTAGTAAATGAAACGTATTTTCCGCTGTTTAAAGTTTCATTTTCCACGGGAATAGTTCTCAATATAGTTGAAGGTTTTTCTCTGAAAATATTATCGCTAGTACTAATACAGTCTAAATGAACGCAAAGTTCTTTGTATTTTACCAATTTAGGTAAAGAGTCTGCACTATGAATGCCCACAATATTTTCGAAGAATCAAACCCGAAAGTTTTAGCTAATGAAGTTGACAAGGTAATTTCTGCATATCCATCTCCAAATTTTTTGAGTATTAATTTTCCATTAGCTGTATTTATGGATACTTTATAACCGTACTCTTTAAAGAAATCGTTTAGCATACAATTATTTTCATAACCATCCGGAATAGCGTCAATTATTCGCCCCTCCATAATAAACTTATTATTCCCCTCACTTGCACTTATATTATTCCAATTAGGATAGTATAAAATTTCGCATAATCCTACTCACATCTCTCCATTAGTATTATCTAAAGCTATAGAAAGTTCGAACGTTTGCCCATTCTCAAAGTTGGGAATAGTTAAATACATTTCTGAAGACATTTCTGGATTCGGAGAATACATTTTATTATTTAAACATATAATCTTAAATAATAAAAATGATAGCCTACAAGTATAATGATAAGGCAAAAAATACAGCTGGTGGTGTATACGATTCTTATATCCCAGGTGGAAAAGTAATCGAACGTAGTTTTGTCTTCCTTTAACATCATCATAATTATAAAACTGAATTTACTAGTTCTAAAAAAGAAATAAACCTTATAAATCAATCGATATGGGCAGATGCTAATGGCTATAATTTTAAAACAAAATTCCCTGATATATTCGAAAAATATGAGGTTACTATTTCGAATGAAGCTGAAATAAAAAAATGGAAGGATAAACCCATGAAATTTTTGCAAAATCAACTACATTTCGCTGTGTGGTGTGCCACATCAGGCTGTGGTATATCGTATAAAGATCATCTTTCATTAAAAAGAGGGCTAACTAAGGCAATATTTATATTTCATGTGTATAATCTTTACCCCCGATAGGTTCACCGAGTTCTTTATAAAAATCGTTCACAGTTGATTTAAGCATTTCTAGTTGTAGGCTTACATCATTTTTTGGAAACCTAGTAACATTGTCAATTTTAAGGATATCATTTGGATTACTAACTAGATCATCCATTTTCAAAGATTTATCATCCCCACCAACAGTTCATCAAAATCATTAAGGTCAGTCATTTTATAAAATAATCTTATATGTTTAAAGAATAAAAAAATATATATAAAATGTCGCAGTATGGTAAGATAAGTAGTAATGAGGTACTGTCTATCAATGATAGCGATATATATTACACATATATGGATCTTTGGAGAACTACTCAAGAAAGATCCAGTTTACATTACCAAGTTATTGACACAACTGAAAATCGAAATGTCACCAGATTGCGAATGGGATCTGCCCTTGGTGATGATTCCATTTTGTCGCATGAGACAATATCCGAAAATTTAAGAAATCGTTTTTATATTCTTCTAGATTTTGAATTGTTAGAGACTCACATGCCTTTCTATCAAGCTGCCTTGGGAGATAGATTGAAATATGAGTTAACCCTTAATGAATATAAGAATGTTATTATAGGAGCGTCCGATATGAAGTATGAAATTAAGAATATTGCATTAGAATTTGATAAAGTTACTGAGCCAGAATTGGCGAGTGAAATTCAATCGATGTACAATAGTCCCTTGGCAATACAATACGACCGTATACTTCGACCTCGTAAGATAACTAAAGATAAGAGTGATACTGTTTGGAATATAATAATATCAATGTACCGGCTAAGTCGATGAAAGGAGTTTTGATATTATTTGAAGACCCACATCTTGGTTTGATAGAATAACTGAATCATTTTACAATCCTAAAATTGAAAGTGTAGAAATGATAGTTGAAGGAGTGCCAAATCAGTTGTACAGTAAAGATATGCATTAAACTAATTTATGGGATGAAATTAAGAAGCTTCCCAGCATAAAACGTCATCCATTAACTAATATGGTGATGAAAGATTTATGCCTTACTGATATGAATATTGAGAAATACTTAACCAACAAGTATGCTCTATAGCTTGATTTAAGAACGAACGATGACGATGAATTACACTGTTCTGGTAGGCGATAGTGGAAGATATGTTTCTATTGTGTATTAGATCATTAGTGGTCAAAGGGAAACAACTCCAAATAAGCAATCCATTACTTCCCTTTGACCACTAATGATATGAAATTTGACATGCATTTGATCGATCAATAACCCTGTGCAGGTCAAATCGTGTCAGACATGCAACAGCTGTTGAGTATTAAATCGCCTAGTTTTCTTAAAATTTACATTTATACATCAAATTACACCAAATTAGTGGGTAATATTTAGCTTATAAGATATTCTTTATCATAACATGATTTTAAGTCAGTTTAGAATCAGATCTGTGACATGAAATATATAAGGACGTAAAATTGTTGTAATTCTTGTCAGTGTCCCGTGGCAGAGCGAGACAACATCAGGCAAGGCTAGTTGCAAATAGTCAAAACTGTTGAATGTGAGTTCGAATCTCACAACACCTGGGTATATTCTCATGAAGGAAACGTGATTGAGAAATACAGTGGAGAGGGGTGGATGTTATTTCAGTCTGAAATCGAAAGGGACACAGGCCCTACCGTTCCCCAGGAACAAAAACGGTAGGAAAATCCTCCCTGGAGAAGAAAGTGAAAGAAAGAAAAGAAAGACTCGAGTCTCTCCAGGGAGGTTGGCTAAAGGCCAAGACAGGGGTTTTGCAAACAAACAAAAAATAAATTTAAAAAATAATTATATTTAGACTACCGATAAATGCTAAAATATTATTTGATTATTAATTAATAATCAAAATGAATTATTAGTTGTTTTTTCTTAGTGGTATATAATGATAGTCCTGGATCATCTAATTATTGTATAATTAGTATTATAATTAACCATAAATATTTGGAGCATAAGCGGAATTTTTTTATGGTTAATAACATAATAATTAGACAGTAATTATATGTTGGTCCAGGCCTATCATTATATACTACTGCGGGGGAAAAGCAGACGATGTTTTCAGCAAAGTTTAAGTCGCTGTAGTTTAATATAGGAACAACATATGGATTTTTGGGGGTCTCGTTTTTCACAAAGTAGTCTAATGAACCAATTGCAGTTAAGAATTCAATAGAAAATAATATAGTTCGGCCTTCCTTTAAAATACGTTTATATACCAAAATATATTTCAATGTTTAATATTTATATATGGAATGGAAAAAAAACTGAAATGTATGCAAAGGATAGTAACTCTGTGGGTTTAATAATTTTATACCCCCGACAGGGTATCACCGTCGCCGTCTTTGAATCTCTACTAGACAAAACAGAAACGTCAAAAGCGATGTTTAGCTTGTTTTGTGACGTCCTGCACTGATGATGCGTCAACAAATTTTAATCAAAGAATGTTATTTAGATCAACGACTTACTATAATAATTACATTTCTTGTAGCTTTAAAAACTTAGATACCAAACATTGTGACCACAAAACATCTTGAAAAAGCGATTTAAGCACCCCAAGTGGATGTGAACAAACATAGAAAGAAAGGTATAATACTCTGATATATGAAATTGAGAATACTTCTCTACAAAACATGTGACTATAAAATATAAACAAAATCTACTTTCTCCGATAGCAATTCTCCTTTTTATAAAATGTGGGAACGTTTCTTTTGCACTTGACTATAGTAACCACAAGCATGCGAATTCCACTGGAACAAAACTGACAAAACTATGACCATTGAAATATATTATCACATCCATGACAATAGTCATTGAGAAATACGAAACTATCAAAATGCAACCTTAAGGGTTTTTTTCTCTGAAAGAACTTGCAAAGGAAAATGCAGTTCACAATAACATTTTCTATCTTGTTACCATCATGGCAACATTGTGCTGAGAGAAACAATAGAACAATTAGGTAAACCAAATCAGAGGTCTTATCTCACTTTGATCTATGAAAGTTATTATATCATGTCAGTAAGGAAACATACCTACCTGGATACAAAATATCAAGTAGATAGTTTAATGATTTTCAAATTGGCATTTCAGGCACATGAACAAAGAACCACTGCTGGATTTTTTTTAATCATCTTTTTAATACAGGGAACCCTGTTATATGAAAGGACTCCTGTCCAGGGAAACAAGAGTCCTATTGGATAAAAGAAATGATAGTTTGCTGTGTTGATTTTTTACACAAAACAAACACATCACATTCACTCACACATCCACCCATTATGTAGATATGATATTATTGTTTATAAGTCCAACAATAGACACATAGAGATGATAAAATATAGCCATGGTGAGACTTATGAGTATAATGAAACAATAAAAATAATACAATTCTACGAAAGAAGATTGAGCTATTGGAGTCTTGAACAAAGAGGGGTAGGACAGCCACTGTATAACATTTATGTTATTCACATCAATTAGTAAACATTTGCTTTTCTATGGTATATCTAATCTATTTTGTAATTCATTTTGAAAATGCTTATGGGATAGTTTCATCTTTTTCAGTTTGCATTTATAAATAAAATTAAAAATTAAAAAATAAATTAGAATCAAGTCAACGACTCTATCAGTTATAACATTTTCATTAAATCAAATAAAATGAAATCTGGGCTTAAATTCAAATCATAAGTATGATCACAGCTATTAGTAATCCAAAGAGGCATCTTCTTCAAAAAAGTATTGACTACACGTCACTCCCCCAAAAAGATGATCAATACTTTCTTGCTAAGAATTACAAAACCTGCACACGTTATTCATTGCTTTATTGATTTTAACAGGAAATACCATAACGGGAACAGGACGGAAACTTGTTCAAGAAACTTATATTGATTGCTATTTCCAAACTTGATAATAATGAAAAGAATATTATACTATAACACTCTAATACACGAAGAAAAACATTGCTCTGTAAACACCTGAATATAAAGAAAGTATAGCATATATGGTATTTACTGTATATGTGGTAACAGTATGGAAATACGGTAACAGGGAAGAATATATTTCAGAAAAATGAAAATTATTGTTTTCAAATCTTTTCAATTAAAATGAACATAATGTATTGTCCATATTAAGAAAACTATTATATAATGATAACCATTGTCCTGTAAACACCAATATACAATATATGTGCGATAATAAGTATTTATGGTAACAGTATAGAAAATTGGTAACAGTGAAGAAATAACGTTATGTCATCAATTTTAATAAAGAAACCATATGCATAACTTATTGTAATCGTTATTTTTCCATATTTTCATTTTCACCCTCGTCTCCAGCACACATTTTGGAGATATTATAGTATTATCATTGTTAATTAAGTTAGATTAACCAAGGACGTATATCCATCTAATTCCTTGGATTAACTCTCAAACTTCATATTTTAAGCCCGGGACAGGCATTTTTAGGCGTACCTTAAATGAAAATCTTCAATATTTTAAAAATATTATTGTTATGCCCCAAAAATTATCTGTACACAATAAAGAAAACAAAGCACATCCAAATAATTTGATCAATGAAATATCAATGTCAGCTGAAACATGTGGGACAGGAATTTACACGGATTTTGAAAATGACCCGAAACCGACTGTCAATTTTAATTTCTGTATGTTACAGTAATTTTCAGATCTAAATTATTGTCCGACTGATTACAGAAAAAGCTATTCAACCAATCCTCTGCAAGTTTTCCCAATCTTTTACTGTTATAAGTAATCTACATCAGGAGAGGTGCTGTGCAGAAATACAAGCGATTTTAAGGTTTTGTTTTATACTCTTGCCTAATAAATTTTCTGAAATCCTTTAAAGACAAATCTGTTTTATTTTGGAATATGAGAAAATTAAATAACTAAGTTTAGTTCTGTTCGGGTCACACTAGGTTATGATAGGGGCATCTGGTTTGGAACAGTAACACTGATGGCAGTGAAGTGAATTTGCCACACATATTCAGATTACCTGCCTTACCGCTACTCGGTATATTCAGATTTCCTCCCTTCGCGCTGCTCGGTATATTCAGATTACCTCCCTTCGCGCTGCTCGGTATATTCAGATTACCGCCCTTTGCGCTGCTCAGTATATTCAGATTACCCGCCTTCCCGCTACTCGGTATATTCAGATTAACTCCCTTCGCGCTGCTCGGTATATTCAGATTACCGCCCTTTGCGCTGCTCAGTATATTCAGATTACCCTCCTTCCCGCTGATCGGTAATTTCAGATTACCTCACTTCCCGCTGCTCGGTATATTCATATTACATCACTTCCCGCTGCTCGATATATTCATATTACATCACTTCCCGCTGCTCGGTATATTCAGATTACGTTCCTTCCCACTGCTCGGTATGTTCAGATTATGTCCCTTCCCGCTGCTCGGTATTTTCAGATTACCTCCCTTCCCGCTGTTCGTCATATTCAAATTACCTCCCTTCCCGCTGTTCGTCATATTCAAATGACCTCCCTTCCCGCTATTCTGTATATTCAGATTACCTCCCTTCCTGCTGCTCGGTATATTCAGATTACCTCCCTTCCCGCTGCTCGGTATGTTCAGATTACGTCCCTTCCCGCTGCTCGGTATTTTCAGATTACCTCCCTTCCCGCTGCTCGGTATATTCAGATTACCTCCCTTCCCGCTACTCGGTATATTCAGATTACCTCCCTTCCCGCTGCTCGGTAAATTCAGATTACCTCCCTTCCCGCTGCTCGGTATATTCAGATTACCTCCCTTCCCGCTGTTCGGTATATTCAAATGACCTCCCTTCCCGCGGCTCGGTATATTCAGATTAAATCACTTCCCGCTGCTCGGTATATTCAGATTCCCTCCCTTCCCGCTGCTCGGTATATTCAGATTACCTCCCATCCCGCTGCTCGGTATATTCATATTACATCACTTCCCACTGCTCGGTATATCCAGATTACCTCCCTTCCCGCTGTTCGGTATATTCAGATTACCTTACTTCCTGCTACTCGGTATATTCAGATTATGTCCCTTCCCACTGCTCCGTTTAATCAGATTAAGTCCCTTACCGCTGCTCGGGATATTCAGATTACGTTCCTTCCCGCTGCTCGGTATATTCAGATTACCTCCCTTTCCACTGCTCGGTATGTTCAGATTACGTCACTTCCCGCTGCTCGGTATTTTCAGATTACCTCCCTTCCCGCTGCTCGGTATATTCAGATTACCTCCCTTCCCGCTGCTCGGTATATTCAGATTACAGCCCTTTGCGCTGCTCAGTATATTCAGATTACAGCCCTTTGCGCTGCTCAGTATATTCAGATTACCCTCCTTCCCGCTGATCGGTATATTCAGATTACATCACTTCCCGCTGCTCGGTATATTCAGATTACCTCCCTTCCCGCTGTTTGGTATATTCAGATTACCTCACTTCCCGCTACTCGGTATATTCAGATTACCTCACTTCCCGCTGCTCAGTATATTCAGATCACCTCCCTTCCCGCTGCTCGGTATATTCAGATTAAGTCCTTTCCCACTGCTCAGTTTAATCAGATTAAGTCCCTTCCCGCTGTTCGGTATATTCAGATTACCTCACTTCCCGCTGCTCGGTATATTCAGATTACCTCCCTTCCCGCTGCTCGGTATGTTCAGATTACGTCCCTTCCCGCTGCTCGGTATTTTCAGATTACCTACCTTCCCGCTGTTCAGTATATTCAGATTACCTCCCTTCCCGCTGCTAGGTATATTCAGATTACCTCCCTTCCCGCTGTTCGGTATATTCGAATGACCGCCCTTCCCGCGGCTCGGTATATTCAGATTACCTCACTTCCCGCTGCTCAGTATATTCAGATTACCTCACTTCCCGCTGCTCGGTATATTCAGATTACCTCCCTTCCCGCTGCTCGGTATGTTCAGATTACGTCCCTTCCCTCTGCTCGGTATTTTCAGATTACCTACCTTCCCGCTGTTCAGTATATTCAGATTACCTCCCTTCCCGCTGCTAGGTATATTCAGATTACCTCCCTTCCCGCTGTTCGGTATATTCGAATGACCGCCCTTCCCGCGGCTCTATATATACAGATTACCTCACTTCCCGCTGCTCAGTATATTCAGATCACCTCCCTTCCCGCTGCTCGGTATATTCAGATTACCTCCCTTTCCGCTGCTCGGTATATTCAGATTAGAACCCTTCCCGCTGCTCGGTATATTCAGATTACCTCCCTTCCCGCTGCTCGTTATATTCAGATTACCTCCCTTCCCGCTGCTCGGTATATTCAGATTACCTCCCTTCCCGCTGCTCGGTATGTTCAGATTACGTCCCTTCCCGATGCTCGGTATATTCAGAATACCTCCCTTCCCGCTGCTCGGTATATTCAGATAACCTCACTTCCCGCTGCTCGGTATATTCAGAATACCTCCCTTCCCGCTGCTCGGTATATTCAGATTATCTCCCTTCCCGCTGCTCGGTATATTCAGATTACCTCCCTTCCCGCTGCTCGGTTTAGACTGCCGAAGGTTCTGGTGAACATAAGAAAGTGTGTACATTTCTATTACCGAAGTTTATTCTAAAGTTTATTTCGAATATCCGGTACATGCGTGAAATGAAAGGAGTGCATCCGAACACTATTCTTGGTGTGCAGAACTTGTTCTTGTGAATTCGCAAAGCACTGCCCAGTAAACTTTGGCGCATAATGAGTGGAACATCATAGAAACCATGGCTCCGTTCCATAACAGCGAGCGCTTATAATTGCTCATTGATCGCTCAATGTAGCGCTCATTGTAGCGCTCAATGTAGCGCATTCTTTCCTGAACGACACGGTGCGATTCCTCGAAGTTTGCTCGTCTTGCTACATAACGCCACATTGAGCAATCGTGTTCAATCGTGAACATGGTCCGTGAAAACTTTCTAGAGACAGTAACAGAATAAATAGGACTGTTAATGGAAAGGACTGACATTCTTTTGATTCTAGACTTTTGACACGCTCACGTTTTTGCTCGTTACCTCTGTAAATCTTTCACCTCCTGGCCAATGTATCCAAAAGGTTATATGTTGAAATCAACAGAGCTTCAGCACTTAGTCATCATTATGAAGATCAGTTGTTGCTCTCCACATGACAGCAGTCTCAGTTTCAAATGAGGAAGTAATTATAAACTTTTTCTCTCATTTTGATAAAATGTAACATCATGGAAACGAACTTTGTGACACACAATTTCTGTATTGTTTTTCAATAAAAGAAAGTACTGAAATTTAAAAAAAAGTATCCAAGAATCCAAAAATCCTAATTAATCACCGCCTTTCCTTAGCAACCACGTGGGCAATCACGCTTTAATATACTCCCCCTCCCTATTGCTTATATGCTCAAACCGGGCTAAAAAAGACCCCAAAACCACATTAATACATTATAAGCCTGCAGTCAGATTAAGAAATAGAAATACTAGGCACCAGGGATAAGGATTTTTATTCGAAGCACATAATATTTATACTTAAAATAACATCACAGTCATTATTTTACAAACACAATCTCATTATTCTTGAGCTCTAGTCATGTACAAGTGGCCATGTAGACTGGGGCCAAAGAATTAGATTTATAATTGACCTAGCGCCGTAAGTCAGGCCACAGGCTAGCAGCCCTGAATTTTTAATGAAAATCGGTGAAGAACTCTCGACAAAAACAACTTACAAATTGAATACAATATGATGACCTAATACAATCCGTACAATAACAATAAGGGAATTGAACAAGCTTGAAGCCCTGACCCATAGGTGAGGGAAACGATAGTATAAAGACTATTAAGCAATCAGTGCTTTATGGCTTCCATGAAACATCCGCCACAGAACATTTCAAGTGGGCTACTAAAGTGTGATTTACTTTTTTCAAGCCAAAATCTAGTGAGATAGAGAATAAAATATCTGTTTTTTGTCCATTGTCTATTTGTATGTGTGTCTGTCTGTATGTGCGCTTATGTGTGCATATGTGAGCGTGTGTAGGTACGCGTATATTATATGAAGCCATGTTGAAAAGTAAAGGCAAAGTTGTTATCTGCTGTTTGTTTCAGTTCACAATTGTAGCAAACTGCCCTCTCCTGATAATGGTGCTATGGTTTGCGACAAGTGGTTCCTGGGAATGCAGTGTGCGATGCAATGCAATGACGATTATGATGTGCCAGCAAACAAAAGGTTTACTGCAATGTATTTGTGTCAGCAGGCAACAGGAAAATGGAATGAAAACCTTGTACCCAATTGCGAATGTAAGTTCTATCTCAGTCTTCTTTCACAATAATCCTCAAGAAAAATGCTGATTTATTATAATTTGATTAAAGAAGTATTAATTCACAGAGAGTATTGCCAAATTCTGCTTTCTTAATATCATTATCATATACTTTATGTAACAACATTTAATATAACATGAATATATTATGTATTTATACTATATACTAATTTCACAGAACTAATGGCACAGGACCAGAATGTTATTTAAAGGTAATGAGCAATGACTAACTAACTAGCGACTAAGATACGCATTTCTATGTAACCTAGCTTTGGCGAATCCAAGACTTCCATCATATCTTCTATTGCACCCGGTGTGTACAAGTGTTATCTCTTTAACCCATTTATTCAAATCTTGCTATGTCTGTTACGTTGCAAGATGTTTCAATAGCCTTTGTTTGATAACGGTGCTGTATCTGCACCGAAACAATTCATCTTTGTTTATAAAGATAATGAAATATTCAGAGCAGTTGTTCATCGTATGTCAAATAATATTACATACTACTGCCGTCAGTGTTTGAAAGTTTTGCATCGAGGTCTGTAGGAGTCTATGTTTTGGACGTCTTGAACACGCTCCACATCGGCAATGAATACCAGAAATAATGTTTTAAAAGTTGGACACAAATTGCATTCATATTAGCCAAGTAGGGTCCAAATGCTAAATCATATGCATACCAGCGTATTTTCATGATAGACGATTACACCGTTGGTAACCGCCTTTCATCTCTTTAGCTGTTATTTCTTGACCAAATGGCCTTAGTAGTGAATTAGATTTGCCTTGTTGTTTGGTAAACCAGGTTGGAGATAACTAACCATGAAAACACTCGTTGTTCAAGAAAACAGATGTCATGATCTTTAATGTCGAAGTCACTCTCTTTGCTTTCTTTTAATTTTGTGATGACACATGTTCGACACTCGTAAGACATGGTTTCAATATAAATTATTGATGCAAAATTGTCAGGATTGACATCAACCAAAGCTTCTTCTTCACATAGTGTGTCTTGTCCGTTTTTGGTCTGGCGCCTTTGCACCTGTCGATGCCAACATAACGGTGCTATGGTTCAGGGGAATGCAGTGCGTGATGCACCTATCGTCGCCAATGCAAAATTAAAGAAGTTAATTAATAATAATATGTAATAATAAATATTGACCTCATTCTTCATCTTTCCTTATCTGCATAGTTACAGTGTTGAAGAATTGAAATGGCTTCTGGCAAATACCAACTACACCAGCTAGGAAATGTTGGTAATTACCTGGTCATTAATGAACATATCATTCTCAGGCATTCTTGACGTTTTACTTTGATGCGTCTGCCTTTTCTTATTCTCAACCATTCAAGTTCAGTTTTAAAATCACATGCGTTTGGTTTCAGAGAAGTTGCTCTTGCATTTAAATATATTATTACAGTTATTGTAATTGTAGCGCAAAATTGAAATGTCAAATTCTGTATTGTAAAATGGACCTTTAGTCTGATTTACTGTCACTGACATACAATACTACCAATGTCAAACATTTGACTAGGACGGATTGCTCTAAAAAGTGTGATATTTCTTAAAGTGTCTGCAATGATATGAACGAATACATTTGCATAATATGCATTTGCTACTTGAGACTACACATTACACATATTTCCGCACACTTACCCACACATACACACAAACGCAGCCACACATACACACCCACTGTGCTGCTCGTTGTATGCATTATCCGCCCTAGAGAATCACGAACAAGGGTTTCTCAAACAAGCTCCAAATGAAGCATTACTATTCTATTGTTTTAAATACTTTCAGGGAGAGACTCGCCGGACCATATCCAGATGCAGGGATACTATTATTTTGCTGGCAGTTGTTATAATTCAAAAGAAGTGATTAAAGCTAATTTTTTGCAAGTAATCGATGTAATGAAAGCTTGTCCAAAAGATGAGTATTGTATAGTGAAAAATGTGGAGGTGCGGTGTGGGGACGAGACTAATGGGGGGTTTGGACTGAAGAAGAGACGTTCACCTCGTCCTCGCTACAGTTATATCAAGTATGAAGTCAGGGTGCCAGTAAACAAATCACGGAGCTTTGCTGAGGGAGTTGCGCTTGGTGATCAAAAAGTGACCAACTTTACTGATGCCATATCACAAGTGCGTTTTTACGTTAATTCCACACTCATAAGACCGATACATATCCGCAAATCAGCAGCTATACCGTTGTGCAGACCTGGACTCAAGCTTGGTTATTTCCACAAAGATTCCTGTGGTGAGTACATCATTCTTCTATTGTATTTTACAGCCATCTATTACATAATTTGGAGAGAGATATTCGGTTCTATCACTGTAATAAACCCTCTATCAAGCTACAGGGGCGATAACCTTTTTCGCCACTCTACTGAGTGATGATAAACTTATCACCACTCACGTGACGTCATTAGGACAATATTATGGCTTCATCGTGTCAGCTTGCGAAGATCGAAGTTTAGCGTTGAAATCGCCCCATTTCAACATGCAATGAGCATATAATGATATAATAAGTAGAATATATGTTTTCCTTTTATAAACCATGTTTATCTCATCTCGTGAGGTGCCACTCGTGAAATACCTACTTTTTATCCCACCGGTATGTATATACCGTCGGATTTAGTCATCGTTCTGTCTGTCCGTCCGTCCGTCAGTCCGTAATCATTTCGTTTCCGGAGCAGAACTCGAAAACCTTTTCATGATGTCTTTCTGAAACTTTCCATGTGTATTACCCACTAACTGAGGTGGTAACTTTTGATATTTTCAGATTTCTAAACATTTTATTGTTTTCGTTTCCGTAGAAACGTGTTGGATTTGAACTTTGTTCAGAAATAGGTTTGTTTGCGGAGCACAGCTCTTCATCATGCCAATCTTCACAACGGCACGGGCGTAACGACAATATTTCCAAATCTTCTCTCTCCGCCCTTGACCCTACCCCTCGCATTTTCTGTTCTTAGATTTTAGCGTACTGCGGGCTAATCGGATAGGACAATCAGAAGATGGCTTGCAAATTAAACTTCCGCGGCAGTAACTTGTTGCGTTTGCAGCGATACGTTGTCACCTAATTAACGGAGACAATATTTTCTATTTAGCCAACTTTCTGAAGTCCTCTGCTTCAATTCCTATCACGATGACTTGTATATCCTCTAAAACTATATCGAGCGTCGCATTTTTTAATTGGTCAAAGTCAAAAGATGTTTTTTGTGTAAAAAGACTCCGGTCCATAAACAGAAGAGTTACAGTGGTATATTAACACTGTTATATATTACCATTAGTATTCAAGGATATACAGTTTGTTTGATAAGAATGCCTCTTTTGCCTAAACTGGACAATAACATTTTCATAATTAGTTTACAACATGGATACATAATCATCCCTTGGTTGTTTTTCTAGAAAATGAGATGATATATATTTTTGTCGTAATTCGACATAACAAAGACATAATAATGTGAAATGCATTTCACTCTCTATACCGAGATTACAACTTCTTTTCTTCCCTCAAAATTAATCATTAAAGTAAACAAACCTAAACGAAACCTTACGAACATTGTTCTTAAACTGTATGTTGTAATTATTGATAAATATTTTTTTCTGGTTGAATTATCGATTTAAAGGTCCTGTAATATTCATATCGAGAGCTTGAATCTAGGGTCGATGATCATTCTTGATTAAACATATCTATTGATCTACGGCGAAACTCACTTAAAAATCGGTTCATGTTACAAATTGTCTGAGACATCCATATAAAACCAAAACCATGAGAAAATGCCTGATATCAGTTGTCCAAGTATGTTTTATCCAGATTTAAAAGCATATTCTAGTCTAATTTCGGAAGACGCTGTTCATGCATATTTAGAATCTTAAACAAAAATCTTAAACATCTTAATTGGGAATACCACATACCATACAATTAGGTGTCATTGGACGTATATTAAGGTACTTTTTACAGGCTAAAATGTGAATTCTCTCTATACAATCGAATCATTGAAAACCTAAAATTTCACATCCGTATAATAAAATGGGCTGAATCTGAGTATGAAATATCTTTAAAAGTACATTTGGTGACATGGTTCCAACTTTGCATAAAAATGATATAACTTGTACTAAAGCTTTTTTCCACGTAAAGCTAAATCTCGATATGTTTTCGCCTTGCCGTGTGAAGATGCATCATGCCTGAAACTAAGTATGTGTATTACCCACTAAATGAAGTAGTAGATATAAAATTATCTGTCAAAGATGTGTTTTACAAATTATGTGGGACCTGTTGGATATGTCATCTTCTGATGACTCTTGTCTAACTCACTCAATGAGATAACCATGGTATCTGTCAAGGAAAGACAGATATCATCTATTTATTTCCTGTTTTGAATAACATGAAAATGTTCATCGATTGATATAATAAAAGGCAATTCAACAACTGAATCCAACATCTGTCGACCACCTGCATCAAAGTTTGTCAATTTTATTGATGCCTGTTTGTTCCAGTACCATGTCCATCCGGGTCTTTCCACAACGTGACACAAGACGAGTGTGTGGCCTGTCCACTTGGTCAGTTTCAGTCCAAGGAGGGACAGACCACGTGTGACCTCTGTCCAGCTGGGAAAACCACCGTCACAGTCGCAAACAATGAAACGAGCGCCTGTCACGGTAGGATCTTATTATGTTGCTTTACAAAGTATGTCAACTGAATTATTTCAATGAAGAAATAAATTCAAAATGGTCTATGATATTGAAAACAAAATTGTGTTAGGTAATTCAATTTCAATTGATGTCAGTTGGTATGGAAGTAAAGTTTATGTATATCAACTGCTTAAAGTCCCATTATTATTAATAGGTCTTCAAGACAAAGTCATGAAGACCTATTGTTATTATCGTGTTGTTTTTTCTTATTCATTATTTGTACTGATTTTGTCCGCAGGATTCCTGCTTAACGGCTCGAGAGATTTACATGCAATTTGCAGGGTTGATAGCTTGTGGCTTAAACTGGTTTTGTGTCGAGCTACTTTTTGGATTTTCGACTTCTTTCTTGGGTTATCTCCCCTTGAAGTTGAAACTTCAAACCTCAATAGCTCAAGAACTAATCAAGATATTTTTACAAAACTTTCACCAATATGTGGACAACAACATTCCCCATCGATTAGGTCTATAGCGGTTTTCGGCCGTAATAATAGATTTTTGGCCTTTTTTTGAAAAAACTGAAAATTTTGTGGACTTTCGCGATTTTGAGGGTCTCGTGTTAAAAAATCTTCTTCTAAATCACGGCAATACATACAGCTATGTGTGATAGGTCATCTGAAAGCTAATTGAATTTAGAACACAGTTATTTCGGTAGATTTTTTAATTTTGACCTTGAATTCGAGTAATCTGCCCTTGAATATGGACCTCTTTCAAAAAGGCGTTTTTCGGTTGCATTTTCAAAGGGGTATAACTCTGTTACTAATGATCGTATGTCACAATTACTTATTGTTATCTCTTACTAATGACTAGTGAACCAATTCCATAACATATCATTGTCATATAAAAGTTGATAGTTTGCGAACAATTCGGACATTTTCCCCAATTTATTAAAAAAATTAGGATTTTGAGATTTTTCGAGGGGTATAGTCTTTGGAGAATTTTTGATCGCAAACCACTGAAGATACCAGCACCTTTATTAGTTCATTTTGAAGTAGAAACGTCATTTATTTAGGAAAATAATTTCAAAGAACGTATCTGTCATAGTGTATGTCTGACAAGTCATAGAGGATTGTCATTTTTCGAAAATCGCCATTTTCAGCAAAGTTGAAAGGGTCATTACTGCTTCACTTCTTACGCTATTGAAATTTCACTCAAACCTACTTATGAACAATTTCAAGTTCAACAACTTTTCTGTTGTCAACTTTCATCAAAAAGTTGATAGTTAAGCCTTGAACATAGCAAACGTTGTCTAGGGGTCCGAAATTGAGCATTTTTTTGTATTTTTCTGAATATTCAGAAGAACATAACGCATTACATATGAATGCAGTCTAAATGATGGTTACATCTACTTAAGTGTAAATTAAAGCACAACATTTTCTATACTACACTTTAGTATGAAAATATTAACCATTTTGTCTTAATCATGAGAAAGATCATGTAGGGGTCCATAAATATGTGATTTTTCCATTTTCAGAGGGTCATTGTTTTTGGAGAATTTTTGTAAAATAACTATTGAAGATAGAGACATGTTTGATAACTCACTTTAAAACATAAAAACTGTTGAATAACCGAGAGTCCAACATGGAGTTCAAGGTCAAGCAGAAGTCTTGAAGACCTAAGTATTGCCTTGGCAATCCTAGTTATTATTATTAGGTCTTCAAGACGAATGTCTGGAAGACCTATTGTTATTATCCTGTTTTTTTAGGTCTTCAAGACGAATGTCTGGAAGACCTATTGTTATTTGTACGTTTTTTGTGGCACGGATTCTGAAGTAACGGCTGAACCGATTTGCATGAAATTTTCAGGAATGATAGCCTGTAACAAAAACGAGCCTTGTACGTCGGCCGAATTTTAATTTTCGACTTCTGTCTTGAGTTATCTCCCCTTGAAGTCACAACTTTAAACCTTAATAGCTCGAAATCTAATCAAGATATTTTCATAAAACTTTCACCAAAATGTGGGCAACAACATTCCCTATCGATCAGGCCTATAGCGGTTTTCGGCCGTGTGAATAAATTTTTTGCTATTTCGAAAAAACTGAAAATGTTGTCAACTTTCGCGGTTTTAAGGGTACGTGTCTTCAAAAATCTTCTCCTAAATCACGGCAATACATACAGCTATGTGTGATAGCTCATCTGAAAGCTAAATGAATGTACAACAACATGATCTTTCCCGATTTTCGAATTTCGTCCTTTAATTTCAGGAATATGCCCTTGAATATGAACCTTTTTGAAAAAGGCGTTTTTCGGCTACATGTTCAAAGGGCTATAACTCTGTTACAAATGAAGTTATGTCAAAGTCATTATTGCAATCTCTTTCTTATAACTAGTTAAACATTTCCACAATATATCTTTATCATGTAAAAATTTATAGTATCGACACAATTTGGACGTATTCCCAAAACAAGTAAAATTCTTTGATTTTGAGACTTTTCGAGGGGTATTGTCTTTGAAGAATTTTCGATTGTAAACCACTGAAGGTACACTTATGTTTAATACCTCAGGTTGAAGAAAATATGTCCTTTATTAAGAACAATAAATGTCAAACTTGTATCTGTCATACTTGACGTGTGACAAATCATAGAACTTTGTCATTTTTTCAAAATCGCCATTTTCAGCAAAGTTCAAAGGATCATAACTGCTTAACTAATCAAGATAATTAAATTATAGTGACATCTTCGCATGCACAAATTCAAGAACAACAACTTTTCTATTGAAACCTTTCATCAAAAAGTTGATAGTTAAGCTCCAAACATCGCAAATGTTGTCTAGGGGTCCAAATTTACGCATTTTTAAGTATTTTCTTGATTATTCAGAAGATTATAACGCATTACCAATGTATGCAATCTTAATGATGATTACATCTACTTAAGTGGAAATTAAAGCACAACATTTTCTATATTGTACCTAAGTATGATAATATTGACCATTTTGTCTTAATCGTGAGAAAGATCATGTAGGTGTCCATTAAAAAGCGATTGTTCAATTTTCAGAGGGTCATTGTCTTTGGAGATTTCTTTTTTAAATAACTACTGAAGATAGAGACATGTTTGATAGCTCATTTTAAAGCAGAGACACTGATGAATAACCGAGAGTCCAACATGGAGTTCTAGGTCAAGCAGAAGTCTTGAAGACCTAAGTATTGCCTGTGGCAATCCTAGTTATTTTTATTATTATTATTATTATTATTATTATATTGTTTTTAAATTATTATTATTGTTATATAAAGGTTTGTTACAAATAATACCCCTATATAAGCAAATATATATTAATAACATTGTGTATATATACCCTTTAAAGGCGCTGTTGGTGTTTTCTTGTCTAGGTTTTATCACACATATTTGAAGCGTATAGGTTAATTAAAAAATTCTCGTTCTTTCAGAGAGTATGACATTGGAGTAGGTGTTAATGGGTGATTCTCGAACTGCATTTATCGCAAAAACGCGCTATTACAACCTCGTAACTTTTCCATGATCCAGAAAAATATAGCATTTCTTTCGGTTATTTTCATGATCCAAAAATGGCCCATTATACCAAACTTATTTTGTGATCCAGAAAAATATAGCATTTTGTACCTGTATTTAAGCTCTCCTCATTATACTAACATATCCCAATGGTCCAGAAATAAGTATTACTTTGTTGCACAATAACTAGGATTACAGTCGCATTATTCAGGTCTTCAAACTACCCCTTTACACTTCGACCCCACGTTTTGTTGAAGAATATCCGATAATCACTGCCACTGCAATATCAAATGAAAAACATTTCATATGAATTTCTCATTTTAAATTTTTACTGAAAGCCTCCATGGGAACAACACGTAGCTATCCTATATGTATCGATTGATTTTTATTGTTTTGGAAACGTCCTTCATCTCATAAAGATTAATTGAAATCCGCTTGGTGCCTACATGTGAACAACTCTGAAACGTTAAATATGATTTCAGCTTTCGAATAAAATATTGTGTTTGGCTGTATGTCATGGCGATTAAAATATACAACTTTTGACACATACTTATTAGAAAATCGCAGATCGATCCATGATTCGCTTGAATTTGAATGATTCAATCAGCTGCACGACGGTCAATACTTAGATATTTGCTTGTACGTAGTATTATTAGAGCTTTTACCAAGTTAAACCGAGAAATAAATCTCTTTGAGAGGAATTTTGAAGTGGAATACATAAGAAAAGAAAAAAAAATCTGTGTAACAACTTCTTTATTGTGGAGATACACGTCGGCCTTTTTGAATGTATGGACTGATCTGTCCATAATTTTTTAATATATACATGTGATAATATTATTTCTATTCATTTTTTACAGATGTGGGTTTTCTGAAATAATAAAAATATTCCTTTTTACTGCGAAAAAAAGATTTTGTCTAATCATCTCAAATTGAAATGACCGTTGTGTTATTTTGAATCTGAACGTGGGTAAATATAAGATTTTTCAATTCAAAACCATTTCACACCTGAATGAGCAAACATGTGACAATTGAGTGCATTATTTCGCACTGCAGTTTCACGCAAGCGTTATCCACGCCACTTAAGCATCTACAAATCGATAATATATTAGCGGTCAATCAACATGCCAACCTTCCACTCAGTAATCACATTTTCAAATGCCAATAAGACTTGCATAATTGTACTCAATGAAGTGATAATTTATCCATACCAGTGAAGCATGTACATGTTTAAACAAATATTGGATAGAACCATATTTTGCCCAAACTAAAGGCACAAAGCATGGAGATACCGGGTCATTATCCTTGGACTAAAAATAGATCCATATGCCTTCCTTCCACAGATAAATCGAAATGTGCTTCATAATAAATCGAATTGGTATATTTTGAATTTAAAAGTTTAAACAAATGGTTGACTGCTTGTTTCAGGGAAAATAGGCCTACATATTCTTATTGCTGGAATCTGGCTCTCAACTACGTTTTGATTAAATTCATCATTTTAGTGGATAAGTTGTGTATATTATTTAATGCCATCTATTTCCCACGGGTGTACAGGCTTGGTATGATTGTTCCAATGTACAAGGGTAAGGGCTCTAAAAGTGACCCAAAACATTACCGAGGCATAACACTTACATCTTGTGTGGGAAAACTTTTTGAAAAATTAATTCTCACACGTTTAGAACTTTATGCTTCTGCTGATAGAAACTTTCCCGATTCATTACAATTTGGTTCTCGGAAAGAACATGGAGCAATAATGGCTGCGTTCATGCTTCTTGAATCTATTTCATATTACATAGAACGAGGATCACAGGTCTTTACTGCCTTTCTAGACAATGAAAAGGCCTTTGACCGTATTTGGCACGACGGATTATTTGTAAAACTGCACAGTCATGGCATTTCTGGAAAAATGTGGAAATTACTTTATCACAATTATACATGTAGCTCAGCTTTTGTACAATATAACGGTACCTCAACTGACCTATTTCCTATCAAACAAGGCGTGGGTCAAGGCAGAGTATTATTCTCATTTTTTTCCTTGATATTTATTAACGATCTCTTAACTGAGCTAAGGCTCGCAAACAATGGTATTTGTGTATATGGTATTGATGAACCCTCAGTTTTATTAGCGGATGATACTACCATTATTAGTACCACGCCATGCGGCCTTCAAGATTCTTTGAATGTCGTTCTAAATTATGCTTCAAGATAGCAGTTTAACATATAATGCCTCCAAGAGCGCAATAATCATATTTCGCAAAGGGAGACAACCATGTCCAAATCTAGAATTTTCCTTTGGCGAAAATACTATAACCAGTACTGACTCTATTAAGTATGGTACGTGGTATCCCAGTCTGATTAAAATCGACCTTGTTCCGAGGAATAAAATTTGCAAAATTTTGCATCTGCCGGGATACGAACAGGTTCTATAGATTCCTCGCCACAAGGTCTGAGAACACCCCGTATAGGCGTGTGTTCAGAACCAGTTTAGCGCAGCCAAAACCCAGTCAAATAGCTGACCAATCACATCATAGTATTTAAACGGTTGCTGTTTTGAAAGCATTCGGAACAGACAAAAGGATAGCTGTTTGGAGTTATCTGCCCCTAGTTTCTCGCACCGAAAGCATTTGTCTGGCATCTTTTGATTGGCTAGCTGAATTGCGCCCGAACACGCTAGTGTACGGGGTGCTTTCAGACGGTTTGGCGTAGAAACCCACGAACGATACGAGTTCGTATCCCGGTAGATGCACTATTTTGCAGTTTTTATTCCACGGAAAACCGTCGATTTTAATCAGACTGGGTGGTATCCTTATCTCCTCAGATATGTCATGTAAAGATAGAATCTTTACTAGTTGTCAAAAGGCTAGACAAACTGTAAATTCATTAAGATCACTTGGTTTAAATGACAGCGATCTACATCCACTTACTTCACTTAACATATGGAAGCGGATGATACTACCAACCAGTTTTTATGGATGTGAAGTTTTGCCTGAATTGCATGGCAAAGATATTGATTTAAATTAAATCCACTCAACGATTTTTTGCAAGATGTATTCAAGGTCTTAACAGAAGAAGTTCTTCATGTTCTGTCATAGCTAATTTGGGTCTTTGGACAATGATAGGTTATATTGATAAATGCAGATTACTCTTTCTAGGTCGTCTGTGCAACAATCAATGCCACTCAGCAACAAAGATGTTATTTTGTGCTTTCATTTCATTGAATATTAAATTATTAAATAACTCACGAAACATATGCACCTGTCTTTTAAGCACGGCAAGAAAATATGATTTACTAAATTTTATTTTTGATTATGTACATTGTGGTTATTTCCCCCCAAAATCAACATGGCGCAATATTGTTATTAAAGCCATCACATTCTCAGAGGAAAATCAGTGGAAATCGACTCTATCTGTCAGACATGATATGCTTAGATATGTTCAAGTACACAAACAACAACGTATGCATAATTTATATAGCTTAATGTACAACTATCCAGATTATAGAGCCTATATACAACTTTTAATACAGGTAATGTCACGAGGGAAAACCTCACGGGAATGTTTAAATTGTAAAACCCAATGCTTTGATCACGACTGTCATGTCATTCTACATTGTGAAACTTATATGAAGCAACGTAACGCATTTTATAGTTTTCTAATTGATACACTTGATATTGACTTGTATGTTCGTATTGAAATGATTGATGATGATGATAATTTAATAGCTGTTTTATGTGGAGCAAATATCATACCTGAAATGACCACATTAGACAGAAACAATGTTATATTGCATTTTGCTTTGTACATACATTCATTGAAATCATCTCTTTTGTACAGTTTCTGATATCTATTTTGTTTTATGAATCCTGTCTCTATGCCTTGTTTATGACCATGTAAATACATCCTTGTGATCTTCGCAATATCTGAGGAAATAAAGACATTCATTCATTCATTCATATGACATTCATATCTTTTTTATATTATTTTCTAGCCTTAACAAGATGCCTCCAAACATGCCTTTTTAAAGCATAAAAACACATACATTCTCCATTCAAAATTTAGAAATGTGTCTCCCGGGTACATTTTCTCCAAATGGAGTGGTGCCATGTGCCAAGTGTCCTGTGGGCACGTATGTTTCAACACGGAACCAGACAGCGTGTATCCACTGCTTGACCGGTATGACCACAGAACAGGAAGGTGCTGATTCTCAATCACAGTGTCTGCGTGAGTATTCTCTTCACTAGTTATAGACTTGATGTCGTTATTTCTAAATGTATTTCTTGTGTTAGCATATTCGTAACATGCAAACACTTCATGTATGTACACTGTACATAAAACATGTCCGCCCTCATCGTACTATCCAGCATATAATGACAGCCTGGTTCCGTTAGTGGCTTGTTGCTCAAATCATATATATTTGACTAAAAATTATAAAAGGACATGATTTACTGTGAATAAAAGTTTATTCTATGTAAGGTTGTATGCTTATCATGCATTGATAAAGATGAATGAGTAAACAATTATCGCCATTTGAACATTATTTGTCATCTCGTAGATGACAGATTGTTGAAACAAATGATGTTGTATTAGAAACATAACAAGCTAAATTTTCATTTAAGGAGGTTCGTTACGAATTTGAAAAATCTCAAGAAATTACTTATTAATCACGTTATTACCCATATGGTTGAAATAAGCGAATTAATATTATTTATACGAAACCATGTTCAAATATCACGTTTGGCTAGCAATCATTGTTTCATCGCGGCTTTTCTCGTATTTCGTCCACATCACAAATTGATTGTACGTAATGTCACTGCAGCTTGCCGTCACAGAGAAGTGTGCCGTTTCCAGACTAATTTTACGCGAATCAAATTAAATAAAATGGTAATGAAGAAATTATTACTCTCGAAAGTGTGTAACAATGACAAGAAACCTCCTTAAATGATCGACTAGGCATCAACAGGGCAATCGATTTACTCTTGTAAATGGTTGTCTCTTGGTGATTGAGGATTCGATATTATCATTGTTGTGCCAAAGCAGTAAGTAATACCCTATCTTCTACTATCCCTGCGTAGAGGCACGTTATGTGGCTTTGACAAGTGCAAACATACCATGTGTGCTAATTTACGTTGAAATCATC
Source organism: Gibbula magus (assembly GCA_936450465.1). Taxonomy (NCBI): domain Eukaryota; kingdom Metazoa; phylum Mollusca; class Gastropoda; order Trochida; family Trochidae; genus Gibbula; species Gibbula magus. Next base: position 29,396,623 of record OW388295.1, on the reverse strand, counting down.
TCACTCGACATGAATTTTCATATTTTAATACCAAATATATGACAATTATTAATGTTATGTTTGATGAATATCGAGAAAGGGGCTTCTTATAAATGGACAGAAGCTGAAATGGCACGTCCCTTTAACGTGAATAATAGTTATAAACATACTAAACACTACCAAGATAGTCAGATAGTTAGATAGTCTAAGTTTCCAAAACTATGTTTGAATAACAAGCGCATGATACCCGTAGTAAATTGTCATGTTTTAGATTAAAATCATGATTTTTCACTTTCATATTGTCATTTTACTAACCAAGGTAGCACCAAAATAATAACCCAGCAACAGTCAAATCTTCTCGATACAGTAATGGCATTGACAGTGTCGATATAAGTGGTTCCATCTATTTACTATTTTCACTTGAAATTTCATATATTTATCTACGATTTTGTATTTGAACCATCTTCGCAGCCTTTGATATACTGCTCCAAGGACCCGTCAGTACTCCATTGGAAGGAAAAACATCTGTCCAGATTTGTGATTTCACATTTGCTGTGTGGGTTAAAAGTGCAGAGGAGGAGTTGGGCGGTGTCAGATTTGAGCTCAAGAACCCAGTGGACGGTGTGGGTTTACGTATCGACATATCAGCTAACATCAAGGTTACTCTTAACAAGTAAGAAATCACGGTGGTTATATGTAGATATGAATGCATTGCAGTATGACTGACGCGTGTGTCTATCATATTCCCTATATGTTCTACAATTCGATCAATGTTTTAGATGTGAATATATTCCAGTATAACTGACGTAGCATGTATCTAGATTGTTCTCCGTGTGCTACAGTTCGATAAATGTCTTCCAGCATACATTTCTGAACTATCTGTTCTAAAGTCATTTATCATTATTTTCGCACTCAAAAATCAATGGTTTCAATTTATTGTAAAAACCGTTCCATCTGAACTCTTTAACTAAGTTCTGATTCTCTAAAGAGGTCAATCCATGAACCATTGGCCGTGCATTTCTCTATACAAAACGTATGTCTTCATAATATACACAGACATATTAATGTACATGATAAACAAAATTAGTGAAATAACACAACCTTGTTGCACTCCAATAGATGTACTTGAAATGTATCATATTGTGATGGAACAGAGCACACTCCAAAAATTCATCGTATATGTGACAGCCATTACAAAGTATGTACATGTAAGAGTTTGGATGGATGCACTGCACGAAATCGGAACAAATCTTCAGTAATAACGTAGTCAAGTCTGTCATTATGTCACTCCGGAACAAACTTGACAGTAATGAAGTAGTCAAGTCTGTCATGTCATTCGGGAACAAACCTGACAGTGATTAAGTAGTCAAGTCTGTCATTATGTCACTCCGGAAGAAACTTGACAGTAATGACGTAGTGAAGTCTGTCATGTCATTCGGGAACAAACCTAACAGTAATGCTGTAGTCAAGTCTGTCATTATGTCATTTGGGAACAGACCTGACAGTAATTAAGTAGTCAAGACTGTAATTTTGTCACTCTTGGAAGAAACCTGACAGAAATGACTTAGACAAGTATGTCATTTTGTCACACGGCGACTACCTTTGCAGTTAACAGTAAACATATCTCTCAATCTTGTTGACAGTAATGACTTTCAGTCCAGTCCAGTCCAGTCCAGTCCAGTCCAGTCCAGTCCAGTCCCGTCCCTCGTTACGTCATTCGGGGAACTTTCTTGAAATATTTCATAACGTTACCGTGGACCAAATCTGATCGTACAGACGTAGTCACCTCTGTCATCATGTCATGTTTAAGATTTAAACAACATATATTCACTCTCTATCTTTCATCATCACAACAGGGCACACGACGTGGTGGCAGCAAATGACCTGGACGCCGAATGGCATCACGTGGCAGTCATTTGGTCACAGAAAACTATGACACTTTACAAAGACAATGTGGTGGTAAAGACTACAACACTTCCGGTTACAAACACGTGTCCTTCTTCGAGAGATTCTGGCATGGAGGTTTCAATCAGGGGTTACGCCTGTAAGTTATTCTTGAACTTTAACCCACCAGTTCAAAAGGCCAGATGGTAATATGATTTGATTATATTCTATTCTACGAAATAAAACGGATCTGCACAGAGGTTGTGAAATTGTGCAAAGTTCGCTCAAATGCATCACACTCGACAGCAATCTGAACAGAGCCTACTACGAATAATTTGGGGAAAGAAATTCATAATTCAGATAAAATGTAAATGAATATCCTTACTGGGGTAATTGTTATATTTAAATATTTATCGTTTTGATAATTTGATACAGAATTAATAGATTTACTGGCAGACTTGTTTTGGCCCTGTTGTCTGCATTGGCCCAGTTTTGCCGTTTTGGTCAAGATGCCGACATTGTCTTGGCAGTAAATACGGTAAACATGCCAATACGATTGATAGTTAATTGATAATGGTATGAACATGATTTTGATAAAACAGAGTTTTTTAGTTGACTTTTTTTTCATTGATATTGACATATGATTAATGTTTCAATTTGTTTATATTGCTGTCCGAAACGCTCTAAAGGAAAAGATTACAGTAATTCGTTGCTCTTTTGGTTGTTATTTTTGGAAAAGGTTTGAATTTGTTTACGTGTCCTGTCAACATTTGTTATAAATGTGGTGTAATATTAATGTTTTGCAGATGTCTTTGACCCCAAATAAACGGAGAAATCGCTCTCAATGGTATAAGTGATTCCAATCTAAGTACATATCGTGCACAGACTAGTGGTCGACTCGCATACTGTTAACAAACTAACAAAGAAAGAAGAAACAGAGTTAATGAGTACAGACATATAAATATATGTACATAAACTATGCTAAAATCCGTCACAGCGAGGTCAAGACTAACACGTTCATTTGCGAACATTCCTTATTTCAACTATTAACACTTTCAATCATTACATGATATGAGGCTCTTACAATGCAAAGTGATCATTGATTATGTGACCTTGAATGTCAAATGTCAAAGGTCAAGGTCATCAGATAATGGTTAAGGGAATGTTAACCCTTTGATCCAAATTTGAAAATCAGAAATATGTTTTCAGAACAATATTGTGTAAAGTGACCCAAGTGATGATTCAACTTGTTAGTTATAACTCAAATGATGAAAAAAGAATTATTATTTTTAATTTGCCCGTTTTATTGTGGCTGTGGAGAAGGCGGTACAGGGAAAGGCGGGAACCTCAGTTTCGGCTCCTGCAAACGCTTATCTAGTTTTGATATCCTTTCTTCAGATGTGTATCTGAGGGATCTGAACTTTTTGCCAGTAGCCAAGCCCGGTATCCTCGATGGTATCACGAAGACTTGTACGTCCTACCTTCCTAACTCGCTGTTTGCCCTTGAGCAAATGGACATACAGGCAAATCATCGTATTCTCGAAGTCATCCCAAGTACATGTTTAAGTAAGTCAGCTCGATAATAGTTCCATCCTGTAGTATGTTTATATATGTGTGTTTTCCATAAATTAATCCCATTGACAATCAGGTATTCAGTCTTTAAAATGTGCATTATTATTATTATCATACAATGGTTGGTGTTCTCGGCAGAATAAAGGCAACGGATATTTTCGGTATCCGTTTGGGTCATATACGGATAAAGATGCAAATTACAGAGGTCAAGTGACGGAACTTCTTTTGAAAATGACGTCACAAACATTAACATTTCTAACGCCTGTAATAACCATAACAGTTGTAATAGCGTAAAAGCTTCATGTAAATATACATACTTCATTTCATATAGATCTACATCAATTATGACAAAACAAACATAGTGCAATGCATATTACGGGAAAAGATATTATGGTCAAGCAGTGCCAAAACATGTTCATCGCGAGTTGAAAACTACTACGGAGTAAAAGCTTTATAAATACTCACAGGTAACAAAGGCAGTTTGAGTCACATATGCATTTATCGAACGCCAATCTTCACTGTTCCATAATGTGACTTTGTAAAGGGGATTTTAGAATTCGCTGCCTAACATTCAGTTTAGCTCTCCGTGCGATGTTTGAGTCGCCATTTGCAACCGGGCGGAAGGGAAGCAACTCGCGCTCCTTCACGATGGACTCCCCTACACCCATGATTACACGAAAGGATGCGAGTTCGAATTCTCTGTACTCACGTTAAATATTTTTCATTTGAAAAACGTATTTTAAAACTTATTAAAACATTGAAAATTAAGATAATGCCAAAAATAACAATTATTTTCACTGAAAGCATAATTTAGGAGGCGTTATTTTGTGTCATTTTACTGTGAGAATAGCACGCAGTTCATTTGCATATATCAATACGCGTAGTTACAGTAAAGTTCAACTTTAAAATTAATGTTGTCATGCTGTTTTGCGCAAAATGAATGAAGAATGACATTGTATGATAAAGAAGTTATTATGCTCGTGTGTTTTGGGATGGTAAATATCCTGCATTAGGAATAACCACAATGTATTTAGCTCGCAAAGGCTCGCAAAATACAATGTTTATTCCTTATACAGGATATTGACCATCCCAAAACACACTCTCATGAAAACCTCTATTTATCATTACCTTAACTTGTGTAATAAGCCGCACATTAAGTGTTGTGTCTAGAGTTTTCTAAGTTTTCAATTTAACGTCTACAAAAACTGTTATATGTGATTGGCCTGACTGAGTGAAAATAATGCATGCATCTAATCAGTATACCCTTCATATTGACTAGGACCTGATCCATGCGACCACAATCCTTGTGGTGACAACGTGTGTATACCGGGTAAAGACAATGTGACTTGTGCGTGCAAACGGGGATACACTGGCCCGAAGTGTGAGACTCCGCCCGACTACTGCAAAGACAACATCTGCAAAAACAATGCTTCATGTTTGGTAGGGGATGAGTTCACCTGTTCCTGTCTCCCTGGTTTTGCGGGTAAACTATGTGAGAGAAGGATAGGTAGGTAACTGCTGCTTGCTCATGTAAATGTAAGTTACCATTATCCAATGGGCGGTAAATTTTAAGAAATGACTTCTAAATTTATTAAGGTCATGGGGGTATAAACATTAAAAAAACGACGTGCAAACCATGTAAATCCGCGTATCTCCACCTAAAACTCGTTCATCAGCCAAAAACAATCAGACTTAATATAATGGTATGCATGCAATTTAGTTTATACATGTATGAACTGAATTTATATGACAGTGTTCAGCGAATCAGTTCCACGCGAAGTAATTGCTATTAATTTATTTTCTTTGATTTTATTGCAATGAGAAATTTTGTTTTTCGAATCGTTGGCTGTTTCAATTACGTCTCGAAATCACTTTTTCTCGCACTGCTCTGGTAACGCCTCGTCAAAGTCGAGGGCGGACCCACACGCAAAGGCGAATGTCGACACAATGTCGCTACATTAAACATAAGGCGGTTTTGATTTGATGACACAGGGATATACCCAACACATGCACAAGACGATACATGATTGACATAAGAGGGTATTAGCTCGCTGATATTTTGTATTCACCATTTTACTTTTATATTACTTTGGGTTGTTGACCAACAGAGACATTGCTGTTACCAGATATAACAATCAATTCAATGCATAAACTCATAATACGCAGGTATTGTGACCTTTGCAAATGGGGGGAGGGGGCAGGATTGTGAGCTTTGTAAGCTGGGGGTTGTAGTATTGCCAAGGTGTAATATATAAGTGACAGATATAACCTTTCAGCATTGAATATTACTATAATTTGCCCAGTGAGTTAAATCCAGGTCAAATTTTTGGTGTTTGACAATGCTGTTTTAGTACAAATAAGCCGAAAATGCTAGTTGTGTTTATAGCACGGGCCTTGGTCTGTTCACATACGTCTCAAGGACTGCTTTTTGGGGAGGTTTTTTCTCTATATTTGGTCTAAAAAATCTGGATTTGTGTTTAAATCTCGATTTAGGAGATCGTACAACCTGTTAAGGATTATTTATTGTTTCTATTCGGTAGCTGACGGCGGATGGAGTACATGGTATGACTGGTCTGAATGCTCCACGAGCTGTGGACAAGGTGTCCAGACAAGGATGCGTTTCTGTACCAACCCGACCCCAGACCCTGACGGCAAACCTTGTACCGGTAGCGACCGCGGGACTCAACAATGCAACACTGCTGATTGTCCAAGTAGGACGTAACTCAGATTTTATAGCATTGATATAAATCACCACATTTATAAAACGCAGATGACTTTCTTTATTGTTTAATTTGTTTTACATCGTTTATGGAAACGCGATTGCTTTACTTTTGGCAGTGTGCGATGAGTCGACTCTGGTATTGGGCAAGGGAGTGACGTCATCGTGTGTGAAGAGCGGAGACAACATCACGTGTACCATCGAGTGTCAGCTGGGCAAGGTGCTGCCAGAACGTCCCTTCCCCTATATCTGCTCGTCTGGTTTCTGGACTCCTACTAGTCAGACAGTTTCCTGTACTGGTCAGTACCAATCTCTATCATATGCTTGACAACGGTATACGGATCTATACCGAAACGTCGCTATTGTTAAATAAAGAAGTTGGTCATCCATAAATCCCTTGTTTTCTGCAATCTGTCCCATAGAGATTACTCTTGTCATTTATTATCATGTAAACTCTGTTATGTGTTGGCTTTATTTCTCGCGGCTTGCAAATCACCTAGGGACATAAACCTCACCCGATTTTCTTTCATTTTCAATCCAATGAAATCGTTTCTTAAATTCACTTACATCAATTGAGTTACTTCAACTGCTTTAACATTTGACTGAAAAGTGCATACTATATATCTTTGAAATGTTATAGTTACTACCATAGTTTCCTAGATGTATTGGGCAATAGCAGGACAGTTTGTCCGAAAGGCCCAGGTCCGAGGCCTTTGGTTTCGTTTAAAAAGTAATTTTTATTTTTTGGATGTATTCTTTCTAGTTCATTTTTTGGCAGAAGTCAATCAATTGATTCAAGTATTTTACTCCCAACGGTAGTGAGTATTACATCAAATAAATTCGTGTTTACGCCTTGATCTTAGTGAATCAAACATTTAAGTAAATCGTTATGTCATTGGCGTTGATAAACTGTAACTAAACTTGTTTAAAAGTGGTTTTGAAAGTGCTTGTGTATCTAATATCAGGACTGTTTGGACGAAACAGCCCTTATATCAATAATAAACAGGCCATTTTTTTAATGGTTGCTACGGGCAACGAGGTCTAAGTGGGATTTTACACAACTATTTTTGTTGCTTTTCGCAAATGATATTCTATTACGTTCAGACACTGTCATAGGGCTTCAGAGGCATATTGATGCTTTAGAAAGAGTTTGTATTGAATACGGCATGTATGTTAATTTGGAAAAAACGAAAGTTGTCTTTAAAAGAGGTCTTTATCGCGAAAGGAAAAGTGGTTTCATAATGGAAATAGGTTAGATTGTGTCAATTCATCTTCTGTCATTCATGCAAGTATCTTTGTGTTACATTTACTCGAAGTTTTGCTTGGTCCAGTCATTATATAAATGCTTCAACTCAGGGGGAAAATCCTTTATTCTCAATCATGCGTTCTCTGCGAAATATTAAGGAGGTATCTTTTGATTTATTTTCAGAATATTTGATATGAAAATTGCTCCTATTCTACTCTATGGTGCAGAAGTATGGGGTTTCCACCAAAAATGATTACATTGAGTCTGTTCATATGTTGGCATGTGAAAGATTCCTAGGTGTAAAACGATCAACATCTAAAAATGTAGTTCGGGGCGAATGTGGTCGCTACCCTATGTTTATTTTGGTGTATAAAAGGGTAATTAAACATGGTGAAAATTATTGTCTATGCTTATCTACCGTAATCCTAAACAGTGTTATAATATGCTGGTACAGGCCTCTAATGTCGGTAAGGATAACTGGACTACTAAATGTAAACATTTGTAAATATACAATTTAGGTTTTGATATAGCTGGGATCAACAAGCAGTCATTAATCCAGTCTCTTTTCCAGAGGTCATTTCCCGTTTACAATCAATAAAATAAAATAAAATAAAAATGGCAGTAAAACTTTTGTTTATTCATGTTTTAAGGTATCCTTCCAAAAGGAATCATATATTACATGTATTAGCTCGGTTCAGGTGTTCCTCTCATGAGCTTCATATTGAAACTGGACGGTATTCAAATATTGATAAAAATAATAGGTTGTGTAATGAGTGTAAGATTGGGTATGTTGAGGATGAGTTTCACTTTCTCCTTGTCTGTCACTCATATAGGGATCTAAGGCAACGATATATACCCCGTAAATATCATGAATTTCCAACCAGGACAAAGTTCAATATGCTTATGTCAACTTCTAATTATGAATTAATTAGAAATACTTCTATGTACATTTATAAAGCTATGCTTCTACCAAGAGTGTTACTTTATATAGATTGAGATTGATGTACCACATGTCTTGACGACTACAGTAGTCACGGGCCGATGACCTACACTCTTTCCGGAATAAAGAATTGAAATACACCAAACACCCGGCATTGACAGACCTCAAGACAAAGGCCACATAAATCATACTATGGAACAGCCCTCTCCTACTGGTATGATTGTAAATTTTGAATTTTGAATTTAGTGAGGAGGCCTTATCTTATGCACACTTATCTGTTTTGTCAGATCCTGTGACTCCAATCGCAGCGGGAATCAACTACACGGTGGTGTTTGGGAACGATATCACAAGTCAGAGTCAGCTGGAGACTTCACTCAACCGTGTTGGACACGACTTCACCTGTGCTAAGGACACCACATGTGATCTGACAGTTGGGTCATCGGCCTGTAGCCAGCGTGTGCCAGTTTGCCACAAACATGGAGGAACCTACTATGGGTCGCTTATTGTCAAGAAAGGGGTGTCACAGGCACCAATTGATGTTACTGGAATTCAACAAAGTGGTAACTAGCTGTCCTTCTATTAAAGTTTATAACTAAAAGACGTGTGCTCACTTTGCTACGCTACGAGTGAAAAACGGCTTTCGGTCGACTTGTAGAAATGGCAATAAAGAAGTGGTAGGTTCCTTGAAAGTTGATAAATAAGCTGAATAATTGGCATTTCTAATTCTGCACCTGCGAAATGTTTGCATAAATACCGACGTCTATGAGAATGAATTGTTAATCAGACTGGCCAGGGACAAGAGCGTCTAAGATAGGGTCGGCTTAGGGTTAATTGGCCTGCTGAGGACCGATTCAGCAGCTTGAACTGGTCTTGTTAGAGTTGTGGCGAAGAATTCTTGCTGACGTCATCCGGCAACTGACGGCATCCATGAGGAGACGTCTTCTATAGGATGCATTGATGCAGAAAGTGGACACACACGTAAATGAGAACGTGTTTGACAATTTATAGATAACATGATTTCGGTGTATCCTTGATTCTGATTGGTTGATTTGCCTATGTTGAATGACAATTAATACCCGCAAATTACGTGGGACGAATCACCACAAACTTATACATCATGTTCACAAGATTCGGCCCGATTCAGAATTTAAGTTTTCTATTTCTCTTAATATGTGTTCCTTACTCAAATTTGACATGTGGCATTGTCATTTTCTAACTTATGTATACCCGTATAGGTCACAAATAACTTAGTTTTCAACTAAAATGTTTTCAGCTACATGTAGTTAAATTTGTCCAAGTTTTTGTCAGTAAATGATTCGTGTAATTAAATTATAAGATAAATAGTTGCGTTGTAAAATTTCCGGGATTCATTGTTATTCAACACCCGCAAATTTAGTTTAAAACCGACGGTAGCTGACGACGGATTTTGAGTCGGGTCGAATCTTGTGAACATGATGTATTAGTTCGCAGTGAAATTGAAAATAATACATATAATATCTGCCCTATTCAGTGAGGATACAGCTTTTGACGAAAGGGGGGGGGGGGGGTCGCACTTTTTCGAAGACCTCGAAAATGCTTCTCAGAATTGAAGAAACAATTAGTTAACACATATATCTTTAGTGACAATTAAATTTATGATGACCAAATAACCACTGTTAAATTACACTTGTGACGTCATCCTATTGTTCTTTCACTCCATTATTTTCCAGTAATGAAGAGTTGCACAGCACATCATATTTTTTAAGTAGAAATTTAATATCTTTAACTTCTAATGTCCCTTGGCAGAGCTTTCCACAGTGAAGGTCCTACAATATTAAGTCCTTGGCACACGGAGCTGTTGAGTGCTCTCTGATCTCTGTGACCTCGCTGGCTTGTACTCAGTAATGAGTTCCTGTAGATAACAGGTCGTCGTGCCATGTAGAGACGTGTAGACCATGTTGAGAATCTTGAACATGATTTTTTGTTGGACCGGCAGCCAATGGAGCTGAACAAGAGCTGGAGTGATGTGATCATATTTGTTTGTGTTAGTGATGACTCTAGCTGCTGCATTCTGAACACTCTGAAGCCTCTGCAGATGTAACGTTGGGTGCTCGTAAAATAGAATGTTGCAGTAATCAATAGCACAAACAAGGCGTCCAATTGATGATCTGTTGGTGTATTTCTTTATCTGGTTGATGATACTTAGATGGTAATCGCAGATCTTCTGACTGAGTTAATGTGACTGTCCATGCTCAGAAATCTATCAAAGACAACCCCTAGATGACCCAGTTATTTGGCAGTTCCTATCTTGGCTGTACCAAGAGATAGATTTGTATAAGAAATAACGCAAAGTTGCACTAAGTATCTGCACAGATTGAAACTTTGGTGCCAATTCACGTAGCCCAAACTGCCACGATTTCAGCTGTTCATGCGGCTCCATCGGGGTATTGTATCGACAAGGCTACATTAATCCAATGATTCTCTGCACTACTGTCGTCTCTTGTGGCGCAAAGCAATCATCAGACAATGAATGAACTTATAATCGAGTTAATAAGTTCATGGGCATCGGAAATATCATCGAAAATACTGATATTGATAATAAGTCATTGTGAGGATCAAACACTTACGAACAAGGATAAATGTGACCTTATTGAAAACGACACATTAGGATTAGCTATTGTCAAACCTGTCTGAATGTAGGTTACTCATCGTTTCTATAACATTGCAAATTTCAGCCAAAAAGAAATGTGATTTTAATTTCATGTTCACTCATTGGTCTTCTCATCAAGTCACTGCTACTATTACCCTACTATTACTCTTTTATGTACAGTTACTACACATGTCTTCAAAATGTAATCGCTTCCTTCTGCTCTTTGTTACAGGCAATTCCTTCATAAAGCCTTTGTTCGACACCTGGACAGTCTTTGCTCACAGAAGCGATGAATTGGTCTCGCCCGATCACCGCCCTTTAGCAATGGAAATTGTAGGAGACCAGCTGACGGTCGTCCCCTATGGTCACCGTGACAAGGCAACTATAGGTACGTTCCCACTGTCATGTGTACTTAGTTCCCACCGTCATATGTGCTTAGTTATCATTTATTGTGCGCTGTAGCACGATTTTCTAACTGAAATAAAGTGTTCTTACAAATACCTAAGTAAGTGTTACCAATGGCCAAATGTTACTCCTGAGTCAATAAAAAGAGTTCTAAAACGAATGCACATATTGTTCGGTTAAGTCATGCGAATCCATTTCTCATCGAGCGGCCATTGTAATGTTTTCACATTAAATGGGCCGCTCGAAGGTAGTCCAAGTGATCTTGCTGATGTAGCAATACTTCAACACTCATAGTAGTGTTTTAAATATGGTACAATAATGGAAGGGTCAAACATAATTTGCTATTTGAACTCTCGAATTCCCATGAGACCTACAAATCTACCTCTCAAACTGAAATGTTACACACCATTGTCGCTTTAAACGTCGCATCATTTCTTCGAATAATATGATAACCATTTTCAATAGATACGGATTATCCTCTCAAGTTATTAAATGTGTTTCTTATTAACGTACATGCATATTTTACGGCTGCGTACCGAATGTTTTTTCATCTTCTGGTGTATTTTAGTGCAATTAAGTTGTATTTTGGCATGTCTTAATCCCGAAACCTTGACAAATCATTTTGCATTTTTGCGTTTTACCAAGACTCCGTAACATAATCTGATTTGATGTCTCATAGTAGCAGTTAAAGTTTTCGCAGCACTTTGAAGTGATCCGGGGTAATTTTTTTCAAAATTACAGTTTATTTTCTTCTGTGAAACATTCAGTAAGTGATCAACTGGGTCTAACACACATGGTATACTTTTTCTCTATATTATTCAATGTGTTTGTGATGAATATGTCCTCATTTTAGTCAAAATGAAAACTTTTATTCGACAATTGACGAAATTTGAATTTTTAAAATTGGACCTCTTTTGTCTTTTTCATTATGCCAAATTACATAAACATGTACCACTGCAGTGACGAAAAAGGGATATTAGTTTACGAATTATTATTTTACCCATGGATATAAGATGATGCATTGTCATTGTATGTGATGTAAATTTATTGGCGTTACAATGAATGTCAATTCACATGGTATTTGCATTAACATTCACATGTAGGTGAACAAACTTGCGGTACGCAGCTGTATAGCTATAATAATACAATGGCAAATTTGAGAAAACTTAATATGCAAAAAACGTGCATGTATTTTAGTTCCTGGTCAGTTTGGAAACATAATGAAAACCTGGAAGGTTCTTGACGACATAAACTGGGAAGTGAGGACGAATAACTACACAAGCTTCAAGACAGCGACCTCGACCGGTGCCAGGAAGCCACTGTATCTGACTGCGAGGCAGATGATGACATGTCCAACTGGGTCTATACAAGGAGGAGTATTTTGCAGTAAGTGTTTCATTTAAATGGGTATTTTGCAGTACGTCTAAAACTTAAAAAGTTATTGTGCAGTATGTTTTACATTTAATTGGGTATTTTGCAGAATATTTACACTTAAATGGTTACTTTGCAGTATGTCTTGCATTTAAATGGGTATTTTGCAGAATATTTTACACTTAAATGGTTACTTTGCAGTACGTCTGACATGTGAATTAGTAATTTGCAATGCGTCTTACACTGAAAAAATAGTATTTGAAGAAAGTGTTCATCTAACGGAGTATGGTCACACTTGAGGTGTATATTTAAGTCAGTGTTACTCATATTGGTACCTAGCGAAATGTTTTATTCGGAAGAATGTGTTTAAATGATTAGGTCGGTCATAGAAAGTATGCAGTAGTAAAACTAATGCATGTTTATAATGCAAATTATTATAACATTCACGTCTAGAACTCGTTTTGTTACCACTCGAGCCTATTATTCAGTGAAGTCAACAATGTTAGCAACCCAAGCTGTGTGAACACATATTTCCCAGTTTGTTTAGTGAATGCTTTCGTTTCAGTGAAGTGCCCCCCTGGAAAATATTATGTTGATGGAGAGTGCAAATGGTGTACAAACGGTCTGTACCAGGATCAACCAGGAGAGTTAGCTTGCAAAACATGTACAGCCTTCAAAACAACGGAAAATATTGGCAGTTCTGATGTTGCTCAATGCACAGGTGACGTAAATGTTGTTCACTTTGATACTTCAATATCCTAGAAATGAGTCTGTATGGTAGTATTTGTGTCCCTAATTTTTGGACTCTGTTAATGGTATCTCTAAAGGGGTCAGCTTTTCTCAGAGACTATTTAAGATAGGATTACCCAATTGGGTGTGTGCCTTAAGAGCATTAATACCTTGATTGAGTTCGAAAATTTGAACCATGCAATTATTTTTTCCGGAGTTATTGCCCTTATTCCGTATTTTTGGACTCTGTTAATGGTATCTCTAAAGGGAACAGCTTTTCTTAGAGGCTATTTAAGATAAGATTACCCAATTTGGTGTGGTGCTTGGGGGCATACATACCTTGATGGAGTTTGGTGTCCGCACAAAAGTTATACAAAAGAAAATACGCAGCTCGCACGCAGCGAAGGTTCTGCATTCACTGTTGCGGTTTGTCTGCGTGCTCCCAAATCCGTACAGTGTCGGCACTTATGTAGTACAACGTACGGCTACCAATATTGTATTCAAGTTGTTGCAGGTAGACAGCACGAACTTGCAAGTAAGGCGGGTGATCGACGCTTATGTATGTGTGTGTTTTGTGTGTTTTTATTTGTTTTTGTTTTGCAGTATTTGTCTTGTAACAAACTAATACCTAAAGATAATTTATCCATATTGATATGTCACAGATACCGATGTATCGGAGCTCCACATTCTTCTTGGCATGACTAGTCCGAACATTGGTGTCCTTGACATGGCTAACCTGAAGTACCGTGAAATGTCCATGTCACCAACATTCACCGGCAATGTCGACTACGTGGCTTTCAACCCAAGAGACCAGACAATATTCTTCTCAACGCAGTCCCCCAGTACCATCGGCAGAGTAGAATACAGTGGACAGAACAAACTACAACTCATCACCTTTGCAGGTTAGTTCGACAATAGACTTATGAGCTTTAAAATGGTGGTTCTATCGGCATATCTGTCATATTTCCTTTATTTTATTCAGCGTAACTTGAAAATAATGAAGTATGAATGAAATATATATTGTTCTGATAGAATATTTAGTTTGGTTTAAACATATTTTATTCATCATGAAAAGGATTAGGAACAAGTTCTCCAGCTAAGAGTACCCTCTCCTTGAATTATTAAGTACCAATGCCAAAGCCGACGATGAATTGCTTCACTTCTCATTGTATCTAAGTTTGCAATATTCTTCGCCAAATCGAAATCAAGATGCATTAACAAATGTCCTCTCCACAACAAATACCCCAATCAATGCCAAGACCACATCATCATCGACTACAAACATGCTTTACAATCATCAACTATTTATATTGCAGATGGAACTGTAGTGACTGGTCTTGATGTTGATGTTGGGTCGAACCTCTTCTTCTTCATGACCAACATCACCGTCGAGTACTTATCATCAACTATTTATATTGCAGATGAAACTGAAGTGACTGGTCTTGATGTTGATGTTGGGTCGAACCTCCTCTTCTTCATGACCAACATCACCGTCGAGTACTTCTCATCAACTATTTATATTGCAGATGAAACTGTAGTGACTGGTCTTGATGTTGATGTTGGGTCGAACCTCCTCTTCTACATGACCAACATCACCGTCGAGTATTTATCATCAACTATTTATATTGCAGATGAAACTGTAGTGACTGGTCTTGACGTTGATGTTGGGTCGAACCTCCTCTTCTTCATGACCAACATCACCGTCGAGTACTTATCATCAACTATTTGTATTGCAGATGAAATTGTAGTGACTGGTCTTGACGTTGATGTTGGGTCGAACCTCCTCTTCTTCATGACCAACATCACCGTCGAGTACTTCTCATCAACTATTTATATTGCAGATGAAACTGTAGTGACTGGTCTTGACGTCGATGTTGGGTCGAACCTCCTCTTCTTCATGACCAACATCACCGTCGAGTACTTATCATCAACTATTTGTATTGCAGATGAAATTGTAGTGACTGGTCTTGACGTTGATGTTGGGTCGAACCTCCTCTTCTTCATGACCAACATCACCGTCGAGTACTTCTCATCAACTATTTATATTGCAGATGAAACTGTAGTGACTGGTCTTGATGTTGATGTTGGGTCGAACCTCCTCTTCTTTTATGACCAACATCACCGTCGAGTATTTATCATCAACTATTTATATTGCAAATGAAACTGTAGTGACTGGTCTTGACGTTGATGTTGGGTCGAACCTCCTCTTCTTCATGACCAACATCACCGTCGAGTATTTATCATCAACTATTTATATTGCAGATGAAACTGTAGTGACTGGTCTTGATGTTGATGTTGGGTCGAACCTCCTCTTCTTCATGACCAACATCACCGTCGAGTACTTATCATCAACTATTTATATTGCAGATGAAACTGTAGTGACTGGTCTTGATGTTGATGTTGGGTCGAACCTCCTCTTCTTCATGACCAACATCACCGTCGAGTACTTATCATCAACTATTTATATTGCAGATGAAACTGTAGTGACTGGTCTTGACGTTGATGTTGGGTCGAACCTCCTCTTCTTCATGACCAACATCACCGTCGAGTACTTATCATCAACTATTTGTATTGCAGATGGAATTGTAGTGACTGGTCTTGATGTTGATGTTGGGTCGAACCTCCTCTTCTGCATGACCAACATCACCGTCGAGTACTTATCATCAACTATTTGTATTGCAGATGGAATTGTAGTGACTGGTCTTGACGTTGATATTTGGGCGAACCTCCTCTTCTACATGACCAACATCACCGTCGAGTACTTATCATCAACTATTTGTATTGCAGATGGAATTGTAGTGACTGGTCTTGACGTTGATGTTGGGTCGAACCTCCTCTTCTACATGACCAACATCACCGTCGAGTATTTATCATCAACTATTTATATTGCAGATGAAACTGTAGTGACTGGTCTTGACGTTGATGTTGGGTCGAACCTCCTCTTCTTCATGACCAACATCACCGTCGAGTACTTATCATCAACTATTTGTATTGCAGATGTAACTGTAGTGACTGGTCTTGACGTTGATGTTGGGTCGAACCTCCTCTTCTTCATGACCAACATCACCGTCGAGTACTTCTCATCAACTATTTATATTGCAGATGAAACTGTAGTGACTGGTCTTGACGTCGATGTTGGGTCGAACCTCCTCTTCTTCATGACCAACATCACCGTCGAGTACTTATCATCAACTATTTGTATTGCAGATGAAATTGTAGTGACTGGTCTTGACGTTGATGTTGGGTCGAACCTCCTCTTCTTCATGACCAACATCACCGTCGAGTACTTCTCATCAACTATTTATATTGCAGATGAAACTGTAGTGGCTGGTCTTGATGTTGATGTTGGGTCGAACCTCCTCTTCTTTTATGACCAACATCACCGTCGAGTATTTATCATCAACTATTTATATTGCAAATGAAACTGTAGTGACTGGTCTTGACGTTGATGTTGGGTCGAACCTCCTCTTCTTCATGACCAACATCACCGTCGAGTATTTATCATCAACTATTTATATTGCAGATGAAACTGTAGTGACTGGTCTTGATGTTGATGTTGGGTCGAACCTCCTCTTCTTCATGACCAACATCACCGTCGAGTACTTATCATCAACTATTTATATTGCAGATGAAACTGTAGTGACTGGTCTTGATGTTGATGTTGGGTCGAACCTCCTCTTCTTCATGACCAACATCACCGTCGAGTACTTATCATCAACTATTTATATTGCAGATGAAACTGTAGTGACTGGTCTTGACGTTGATGTTGGGTCGAACCTCCTCTTCTTCATGACCAACATCACCGTCGAGTACTTATCATCAACTATTTGTATTGCAGATGGAATTGTAGTGACTGGTCTTGATGTTGATGTTGGGTCGAACCTCCTCTTCTGCATGACCAACATCACCGTCGAGTACTTATCATCAACTATTTGTATTGCAGATGGAATTGTAGTGACTGGTCTTGACGTTGATATTTGGGCGAACCTCCTCTTCTACATGACCAACATCACCGTCGAGTACTTATCATCAACTATTTGTATTGCAGATGGAATTGTAGTGACTGGTCTTGACGTTGATGTTGGGTCGAACCTCCTCTTCTTCATGACCAACATCACCGTCGAGTACTTATCATCAACTATTTATATTGCAGATGGAATTGTAGTGACTGGTCTTGATGTTGATGTTGGGTCGAACCTCCTCTTCTACATGACCAACAAGGGAGTGCTGACTGTGTATCATATTGTATGCGGTGCCCAGTGGACACTGCTGTCTGATCTTCCAAGTTCAAGCGGTCTGGTTCTTGATCAGGAGTTGTACGTCGTTTATTTTTTTTATCTTCAAAGTGATTTCGAGGCTTTGTCATTTACCTTGACAGAGACTGAGGCATATCTCAATATTATCTTAAAGTTCACAGCTATTGAAGCTTGATTATTGGACTATTGAACCTTCATGTTGCGCTTATCAGTTGGATATCTCAAGAACCAGTCGCTGAATGTTCTAGCTGTTCTTTGTGAATACGCAGATAGCAGTTGATTTTGATGACTTTGTCATATCTTCAAGGTCACAGTGGGCAGCGAATTTTTCAACATAGGAACCTGTACCTATTATATCTCGAGAAAGGTTCGCTGGATTCTCTCCACGGCCCAGTATATTTCAATGATAGTGACATAATTTGTAGGTAAAGTAAAGCATCATAAGTCCACACGTAAACCTCTATGTTTAGCAAGACCTTCGAGATTGTATCAAGTCACAGTGAGTTTTTACAATACTATCTGAATTAAAGTTTCAACAACCACAACTACCGCATCATTTTCTGTTGACATCTGCTTTCCTATTACGCTGTGGCGTCTACTTTGTTTTATTGTAGTTGATCATTTGCGGTCGGGGATTATGTTATCGTGACATAAATTGTAATATAATTTGTTGAAGACTGCGATTATACATCCATTCTTACCTAAGTGAATAGCTGCCTGTACAGTGCATTACATTTAAACTTCCCAAAACATGTTGAAGGATCATAAATACGTCTCTTCGTAACATTCATAATACGTATTTGTACTTATACTAAGGGTGTGCCTTTATATTTGGATATTTCTATTTGTAATAGAATAGAATTAGAAATACTGTAGTGGTTGTGAGGACATTAAACCGATGTGTTGCAGTGGAATCTACTGGATGGAGACAGACACTATCAAGTACATGCATTACGGAGACAAGAAGCCTCGCAGTCTCTATACAGATACTCACTTTATCTGGGGACTTACTATCGACTTCCATGGTGAGATCACTATACATGGATCTACTCCTATGTGTTGATGTGCTGTTTACTGAGTGTGACATTCTCGTATATATTTCGGGCCATTGTTATGGGCAAACTCTTCAGTTCAGTTCAATACACCGAAAACTGTAAGGCCAACCTTACCATACCAGCTTGAGCATATAATAATTGGGACATTTGAGCAATCTAAACTAACTTAGCTTTGAAGGTTATTTTCTCACTAGCATCTGTCCACCAGAAATCTGAACTAAGTCTAACTGAGGTTAACTAGGATAATTATTTTACAGAAAAGAAACTCATGTGGCAGAGTAACACTCGGCTAAGAGCGAGTAAGTTGGATGGATCTAATGTGCAGACGCTTTCAGTGCACTTCACCGACCGGTTTGGAGCAACAGCTGATTACTTCTTCACTGTTAAACAGGAAGGAAACAACCAAATGTAAATCTCTATTTGACATATATGTTATCTGATTAACTTGTAACCATGACATGTATGGTGTTGACAAACATTTATCTTTAATGAATGTATCACCCTTGAATCTTTTATTCTTATTTATATATATATAATATGTATATTTTATACGTTTTACAACTGTAATACTCTTAGAAACTGAAAGACATACAAACATTTTAACGTAAGTTGAAACTCTTGATCGAGATTGTAAGACAGTTTCAAAATATTATTTTTGACAATATTATAATGCAAATTTAGTTTTGTAATGTTGGAAATAGGTTAATAAATTACTCTACTTTGCATGTCACATTTTTCAGAATGTTTCTTGAATTTCATATTTTTCATATTTCATATTTTTAAGTAATTATTATATATTTGGCGATTGGAGATGAATAAAGCAAGTTAATGTTAATTATGTCACTGAAATCAGCACATGTGGAATTTTAGCACTTACCAAAGCCAAATAAAATATCATGAACGATACTGAATATCTCTTTAAATCTGAATTTAAATTGATTTCTTTTTAATATTTGTATCTTTATTATAGACTGAAGAGAGAAAACAGAGACCGTACAGCGTTTGTTAGTATCCATGATGTTCCGACAACAACGAGTCGTATGAAGATGATCAACATCACAAACCCTCAGACAGGTAAATTATTCCTCTGTAGATCACAACAGTATTCCTCTGTAGGTCACAACAGTATTCCTCTGTAGGTCACAACATTATTCCTCAGTAGATCACAACAGTATTCCTCTGCAGGTCACAAAGGTATTCCTCTGTAGGTCACAACAGTATTCCTCTGTATATCACAAAAGTATTCCTCTGTAGTCACACCAGTATTCCTCTGTGGTCACAACAGTATTCCTCTGTAGGTCACACCAGTATTCCTCTGTAGGTCACAACAGTATTCTTCTGTAGGTCACAACAGTATTCCTCTGAAGATCACAACAGTATTCCACTGTAGGTCACAACAGTATTCCTCTGTAGGTCACAACAGTATTCCTCTGTAGGTCACAACAGTATTCCTCTGTAGGTCACACCAGTATTCCTCTGTAGGTCAAAACAGTATTCCTCTGAAGGTCACAACAGTATTCCTCTGAAGATCACAACAGTATTCCTCTGTAGGTCACAACAGTATTCCTCTGTAGGTCACAACAGTATTCCTCTGAAGGTCACAACAGTATTCCTCTGTAGGTCACACCAGTATTCCTCTGTAGGTCACAACAGTATTCTTCTGTAGGTCACAACAGTATTCCTCTGTAGGTCACAACAGTATTCCCCTGTAGATCACAACAGTATTCCTCTGTATGTCACAACAGCATTCCTCTGTGGTACACAACATTATTCCTCTGTAGGTCACAACAGTATTCTTCTGGAGATCACAGCAAACTCCTGTGCAGATCACAACCATACTCTTCTGTTGATCACAACCATACTCCTCCGTAGATCACAACCGTACTCCTCTGTAGGTCACAACATACTCCTCTGTAGGTCACAACATACTCCTCTTTAGATCACAACCATACTCCTCCATATATCACAACCGTCCTCCTCCGTAGATCACAACCAAACTCCTCTGTAGATCACAATCATACCCATCCGTAGATCACAACATACTCCTCTGTTAATCACAACCATACTCCTCTGTAGATCACAAACATATCCCTCTGTAGATCACAACCAAACTCCTCTGTAGATCACAACTATACCCCTGTTCATATCACAACCATACTCACCTGTAGATCACAACTATACACCTGTGCAGATCACAACATACTCCTCCGTAGATCACAACCGTACTCCTCTGTAGATCACAACCATACCCCTCCGTAGATCACAACATACTCCTCTGTAGATCACAACCATACCCCTCCGTAGATAACAACATACTCCTATGTAGGTCACAACATACTCCTCTGTAGGTCACAACATACTCCTCTGTAGATCACAACCGTACTCCTCTGTAGATCACAAGCATAATTATCTGTAGATCACAACAGTATTCCTCTGGGGATCACAGCAAACTCTTCTGTAGATCACTACCATACTTCTCTGTAGATCACAACCATACCCATCTGCAGATCACAACTATACTCCTGTGCAGATCACAACATACTCCTCCGTAGATCACAACCGTACTCCTCTGTAGATCACAACCATACCCCTCCGTAGATCACAACCGTACTCCTCTGTAGATCACAACCATACCCCTCCGTAGACCACAACCTATTCCTCTGTAGATCACAACCATACTTCTCTGTAGATCACAACCATACTCCTCCGTAGATCACAACCGTACTCCTCTGTAGGTCACAACATACTCCTCTGTAGGTCACAACATACTCCTCTGTAGATCACAACATACTCCTCTGTAGGTCACAACCATACCCATCTGTATATCACAACTATACTCCTGTGCATATCACAACCAAACTCTTCTGTTGATCACAACCATACTCCTCCGTAGATCACAACCGTACTCCTCTGTAGGTCACAACATACTCCTCTGTAGGTCACAACATACTCCTCTGTAGATCACAACCGTACTCCTCTGTAGATCACAACCATACCCATCTGTATATCACAACTATACTCCTGTGCAGATCACAACATACTCCGCCGTAGATCACAACATACTCGTCTGTAGATCACAACCATACCCGTCCGTAGATCACAACATACTCCTATGTAGATCACAACCATACCCCTCCGTTGACCACAACATACTCCTCTGTAGATCACATCCATAATTATCTGTAGATCACAACAGTAATCCTCTAGAGATCACAGCAAACTCCTCTGTAGATAACAACCATACTCCTCTGTAGATCACAACCATATCAATCTGTAGATCACAATTATACTCCTGTGCAGATCACAACATACTCCTCTGCAGATCACAACCATACCCCTCCGTAGATCACAACATACTCCTCTGTAGATCACAACCATACCCATCTGTAGATCACAACTATACTCCTGTGCAGATCACAACATACTCCTCCGTAGATCACAACCGTACTCCTCTGTAGATCACAACCATACCCCTCCGTAGATCACAACATACTCCTCTGTAGATCACAACCATACCCCTCCGTAGATAACAACATACTCCTATGTAGATCACAATATACTCCTCTGTAGGTCACAACATACTCCCCTGTAGATCTCAACCGTACTCCTCTGTAGATCACAAGAATAATTATCTGTAGATCAC
Source organism: Gibbula magus (assembly GCA_936450465.1). Classification (NCBI taxonomy): domain Eukaryota; kingdom Metazoa; phylum Mollusca; class Gastropoda; order Trochida; family Trochidae; genus Gibbula; species Gibbula magus. Next base: position 29,374,195 of record OW388295.1, on the reverse strand, counting down.
AACAGTATTCCTCTGGGGATCACAGCAAACTCCTCTGTAGATCACTACCATACTCCTGTGTAGATCACAACCATACCCATCTGTAGATCACAAATATACTCCTGTACAGATCACAACATACTCCTCCGTAGATCACAACCGTACTCCTCTGTAGATCATAAACCATACCCCTCCGTAGATCACAACATACTCCTCTGTAGATCACAACCATACCCCTCCGTAGATCACAACATACTCCTATGTAGATCACAACCATACCCCTCCGTAGACCACAACATATTCCTCTGTAGATCACAACCATACTTCTCTGTAGATCACAGCAAACTCCTCTGTAGATCACAACCATACTCCTTTGTAGGTCACAACATACTCCTCTGTAGATCACAACCGTACTCCTCTGTAGATCACAACATACTCCTCTGTAGGTCACAACCATACCCATCTGTATATCACAACTATACTCCTGTGCATATCACAACCATACTCTTCTGTTGATCACAACCATACTCCTCCGTGGATCACAACCGTACTCCTCTGTAGGTCACAACATACTCCTCTGTAGGTCACAACATACTCCTCTGTAGATCACAACCGTACTCCTCTGTAGATCACAACCATACCCATCTGTATATCACAACTATACTCCTGTGCAGATCACAACATACTCCTCCGTAGATCACAACATACTCGTCTGTAGATCACAACCATACCCGTCCGTAGATCACAACATACTCCTATGAAGATCACAACCATACCCCTCCGTTGACCACAACATACTCCTCTGTAGATCACAACCATACTTCTCTGTAGATCACAGCAAACTCCTCTGTATATCACAACCATACTCCTCTTTAGGTCACAACATACTCCTCTGTAGATCACAACCATAATTATCTGTAGATGACAACAGTAATCCTCAAGAGATCACAGCAAACTCCTCTGTAGATAACAACCATACTCCTCTGTAGATCACAACCATACCAATCCGTAGATCACAACTATACTCCTGTGCAGATCACAACATACTCCTCTGTAGATCACAACCATACCCCTCCGTAGATCACAACATACTCCTCTGTAGATCACAACCATACCCCTCCGTAGATCACAACATACTCCTATGTAGATCACAACCATACCCCTCCGTAGACCACAACATATTCCTCTGTAGATCGAAACCATACTTCTCTGTAGATCACAGCAAAATCCTCTGTAGGTCACAACATACTCCTCTGTAGATCACAACCATACTTCTCTGTAGATCACAACAGTATTCCTCTGGAGATCGCAGCTAACTCCTCTGTAGATCACAACCATACCCATCTGTAGATCACAACTACAATCCTGTGCAGATCACAACCATACTCCTATTTAGATCACAACCATACTCCTCCATAGATCACAACCGTACTCCTCCGTAGATCACAACAGTATTCTTTCGTAGATCACAACCGTACTCCTCCATAGATCACAACCGTACTCCTCTGTAGATCACAACCATAATTATCTGTAGATCACAACAGTATTCCTCTGGGGATCACAGCAAACTCCTCTGTAGATCACAACCATACTCCTCTGTAGATCACAACCATACCCATCTGTAGATCACAACTATACTCCTGTGCAGATCACAACATACTCCTCCGTAGATCACAACCGTACTCTTTGTAGATCACAACCATACCCCTCCGTAGATCACAACATTCTCCTCTGTAGATCGCAACCATACCCCTCCGTAGATCACAACATACTCCTATGTAGATCACAACCATACCCCTCCGTAGACCACAACATACTCCTCTGTAGATCACAACCATACTTCTCTGTAGATCACAGCTAGCTCCTCTGTAGATCACAACCATACTCCTCTGTAGGTCACAACATACTCCTCTGTAGATCACAACCGTACTCCTCTGTAGATCAAAACCATTATTATCTGTTGATCACAACAGTATTCCTCTAGGGATCACAGCAAACTCCTCTGTAGATCACAACCATACTCCTCTTTAGATCACAACCATACCCATGTGAAGATCACAACTATACTCCTGTGCAGATCACAACATACTCCTCCGTAGATCACAACCGTACTCCTCTGTAGATCACAACCAAACCCCTCCGTAGATCATAACATACTCCTCTGTAGATCACAACCATACCCCTCCGTAGATCACAACATACTCCTCTGTAGATCACAACCATACTTCTCTGTAGATCACAGCAAACTCCTTTGTAGATCACAACCGTACCCATATGTAGATCACAACTATACTTCTGTGCAGATCACAGCAAACTCCTTTGTAGATCACAACCATACTTCTCTGTAGATCACAACAGTATTCCTCATGAGATCACAGCAAACTACTCTGTAGATCACAACCATACTCCTGTGTAGATCACAACCGTACCGATATGTAGATCACAACTATACTCCTGTGCAGATCACAGCAAACTCCTCTGTAGATCACAGCAAACTCCTCTGTAGATCACAACCATACTTCTCTGTAGATCACAATCATACCCATCCGTAGATGACAACCATACCAATCTGTAGATCACAACCATAATCCTCCATAGATCACAACCGTACTCCTCCGTAGATCACAACAGTATTCTTTCGTAGATCACAACCCTACTCCTCCATATATCACAACCGTACTCCTCCGTAGATCACAACCAAACTCCTCTGTAGATCACAATCATACACATCTGTAGATCACAACTATACTCCTGTGCAGATCACAACCATACTTCTCTGTAGATCACAACCATACCCCTCTGAAGATCACATCAAAATCTTCTGTAGATCACAACCATGCTCCTATGTAGATCGCAACCATACTCCTCCGTAGATCACAAACGTACTCCTCACAATCATACCCATCTGTAGATCACAACTATACTCCTGTGCAGATCACAACCATACTCCTCTGTAGATCACAACCATACTCCTCTTAAGATCACAACCATACCCCTCACAGCCATGCCCCTCTGTACATCACACTGTAGATCACAACCATGCTCCTATGTAGATCACAACCGTACTCCTCCGTAGATCACAACCATACTCCTCACATCCATGCCCCTCTGTACATCACACTGTAGATCACAACCATGCTCCTATGTAAATCACAACCGTACTCCTTCGTAGATCACAGCCATACTCGTCTGTAGATCACAACCGTACTCCTCTGTAGATCACAGCCATACTTCTCTGTAGATCACAACTATACTCCTCTGAAGATCACAACCATACTCCTCCGTAGATCACAACCATACTCCTCTGAAGATCACAGCCATACTCCCCTGTAGATCACAACCATACTCCTCTGAAGATCACAGCCATACTCCTCTGTAGATCACAACCATAATTATCTGTAGATCACAACAGTATTCCTCTGGGGATCACAGCAAACTCCTCTGTAGATCACAACCATACTCCTCTGTAGATCACAACCATACCCATCTGTAGATCACAACTATACTCCTGTGCAGATCACAACATACTCCTCCGTAGATCACAACCGTACTCTTTGTAGATCACAACCATACCCCTCCGTAGATCACAACATTCTCCTCTGTAGATCACAACCATACCCCTCCGTAGATCACAACATACTCCTATGTAGATCACAACCATACCCCTCCGTAGACCACAACATACTCCTCTGTAGATCACAACCATACTTCTCTGTAGATCACAGCTAGCTCCTCTGTAGATCACAACCATACTCCTCTGTAGGTCAAAACCATTATAATCTGTTGATCACAACAGTATTCCTCTAGGGATCACAGCAAACTCCTCTGTAGATCACAACCATACTCCTCTGTAGATCACAACCATACCCATCTGAAGATCACAACTATACTCCTGTGCAGATCACAACATACTCCTCCGTAGATCACAACCGTACTCCTCTGTAGATCACAACCAAACCCCTCCGTAGATCATAACATACTCATCTGTAGATCACAACCATACCCCTCCGTAGATCACAACATACTCCTCTGTAGATCACAACCATACTTCTCTGTAGATCACAGCAAACTCCTTTGTAGATCACAACCGTACCCATATGTAGATCACAACTATACTTCTGTGCAGATCACAGCAAACTCCTTTGTAGATCACAACCATACTTCTCAGTAGATCACAACAGTATTCCTCATGAGATCACAGCAAACTCCTCTGTAGATCACAACCATACTCCTCTGTAGATCACAACCGTACCGATATGTAGATCACAACTATACTCCTGTGCAGATCACAGCAAACTCCTCTGTAGATCACAGCAAACTCCTCTGTAGATCACAACCATACTTCTCTGTAGATCACAATCATACCCATCCGTAGATGACAACCATACCAATCTGTAGATCACAACCATAATCCTCCATAGATCACAACCGTACTCCTCCGTAGATCACAACAGTATTCTTTCGTAGATCACAACCCTACTCCTCCATATATCACAACCGTACTCCTCCGTAGATCACAACCAAACTCCTCTGTAGATCACAATCATACACATCTGTAGATCACAACTATACTCCTGTGCAGATCACATCAAAATCTTCTGTAGATCACAACCATGCTCCTATGTAGATCGCAACCATACTCCTCCGTAGATCACAAACGTACTCCTCACAATCATACCCATCTGTAGATCACAACTATACTCCTGTGCAGATCACAACCATACTCCTCTGTAGATCACAACCATACTCCTCTTAAGATCACAACCATACCCCTCACAGCCATGCCCCTCTGTACATCACACTGTAGATCACAACCATGCTCCTATGTAGATCACAACCGTACTCCTCCGTAGATCACAACCATACTCCTCACATCCATGCCCCTCTGTACATCACACTGTAGATCACAACCATGCTCCTATGTAAATCACAACCGTACTCCTTCGTAGATCACAGCCATACTCGTCTGTAGATCACAACCGTACTCCTCTGTAGATCACAGCCATACTTCTCTGTAGATCACAACTATACTCCTCTGAAGATCACAACCATACTCCTCCGTAGATCACAACCATACTCCTCTGAAGATCACAGCCATACTCCCCTGTAGATCACAACCATACTCCTCTGAAGATCACAGCCATACTCCTCTGTAGATCACAACCATAATTATCTGTAGATCACAACAGTATTCCTCTGGGGATCACAGCAAACTCCTCTGTAGATCACAACCATACTCCTCTGTAGATCACAACCATACCCATCTGTAGATCACAACTATACTCCTGTGCAGATCACAACATACTCCTCCGTAGATCACAACCGTACTCTTTGTAGATCACAACCATACCCCTCCGTAGATCACAACATTCTCCTCTGTAGATCACAACCATACCCCTCCGTAGATCACAACATACTCCTATGTAGATCACAACCATACCCCTCCGTAGACCACAACATACTCCTCTGTAGATCACAACCATACTTCTCTGTAGATCACAGCTAGCTCCTCTGTAGATCACAACCATACTCCTCTGTAGGTCAAAACCATTATAATCTGTTGATCACAACAGTATTCCTCTAGGGATCACAGCAAACTCCTCTGTAGATCACAACCATACTCCTCTGTAGATCACAACCATACCCATCTGAAGATCACAACTATACTCCTGTGCAGATCACAACATACTCCTCCGTAGATCACAACCGTACTCCTCTGTAGATCACAACCAAACCCCTCCGTAGATCATAACATACTCATCTGTAGATCACAACCATACCCCTCCGTAGATCACAACATACTCCTCTGTAGATCACAACCATACTTCTCTGTAGATCACAGCAAACTCCTTTGTAGATCACAACCGTACCCATATGTAGATCACAACTATACTTCTGTGCAGATCACAGCAAACTCCTTTGTAGATCACAACCATACTTCTCAGTAGATCACAACAGTATTCCTCATGAGATCACAGCAAACTCCTCTGTAGATCACAACCATACTCCTCTGTAGATCACAACCGTACCGATATGTAGATCACAACTATACTCCTGTGCAGATCACAGCAAACTCCTCTGTAGATCACAGCAAACTCCTCTGTAGATCACAACCATACTTCTCTGTAGATCACAATCATACCCATCCGTAGATCACAACCATACCAATCTGTAGATCACAACCATAATCCTCCATAGATCACAACCGTACTCCTCCGTAGATCACAACAGTATTCTTTCGTAGATCACAACCCTACTCCTCCATATGTCACAACCGTACTCCTCCGTAGATCACAACCAAACTCCTCTGTAGATCACAATCATACACATCTGTAGATCACAACTATACTCCTGTGCAGATCACAACCATACTTCTCTGTAGATCACAACCATACCCCTCTGAAGATCACATCAAAATCTTCTGTAGATCACAACCATGCTCCTATGTAGATCGCAATCATACTCCTCCGTAGATCACAACCGTACTCCTCTTAAGATCACAACCATACCCCTCACAGCCATGCACCTCTGTACATCACACTGTAGATCACAACCATGCTCCTATGTAGATCACAACCATACTCCTCACAATCATACCCATCTGTAGATCACAACTATACTCCTGTGCAGATCACAACCATACTCCTCTGTAGATCACAACCATACTCCTCTTAAGATCACAACCATACCCCTCACAGCCATGCCCCTCTGTACATCACACTGTAGATCACAACCATGCTCCTATGTAGATCACAACCGTACTCCTCCGTAGATCACAACCATACTCCTCACATCCATGCCCCTCTGTACATCACACTGTAGATCACAACCATGCTCCTATGTAGATCACAACCGTACTCCTCCGTAGATCACAGCCATACTCGTCTGTAGATCACAACCGTACTCCTCTGTAGATCACAGCCATACTTCTCTGTAGATCACAACTATACTCCTCTGTAGATCACAACCATACTCCTCCGTAGATCACAACCATACTCCTCTGAAGATCACAGCCATACTCCCCTGTAGATCACAACCATACTCCTCTGAAGATCACAGCCATACTCCTCTGTAGATCACAACCATACTCCTCTGTAGATCACAGCCATACCCCTCTGTAGATCACAACCGTACTCCTCCGTTAATCACAGCAGTATTCCTCTGTAGATCAAAACCGTATTCCTCCGTAGATCACTAACATATACTCCTCTGTTGATCACAACCATACTCCACTCGCCGCTAATGGCTGCAATACTGCCGAAGCGGCGTTAAACAATAACTCACCATACTCCTCTGTAGATCACAACCATACTCCTCTGCAGATCACAACCATACTCCTCTGTAGATCACAAACATATACTCCTCTGTAGATCATAACCATACTCCCTCTTGTGTCACATGGTAATACTCACTCATTTTATGTTAATTGAATCATCATAAGCGGGATGTGACAATTCGATGTTAGTATCTTGTGTTTATCCAGTTTACTATGTTGTGAGTAAACACTTTTTATCCACAGTTGACCAGCCCTGCCTTCCTTCTCACAGTGACTGTAAACAAGCGTGTCTCCCTTTGAATACAACAGCCCGACAATGTTTCTGTAAGAAAGACTATACTCTACAAGGCGATCTGACAACCTGCAGGAGAGGCAAGTTACTTTAATGATAATTATAATAATAATTTTAACGCCTAATATCCAGTGCAAACGCTGCTCATCACTGACTGGACATTATTACCATGAGAGAATTGTACTTTTGGTGTCGCCTCTAAGCCTCAAGGCTTATAGCTGTATAGGACCGTACTATAGTGCAAGTACATATTTAAACAACTAGGTGGATACACTGCAATGTGGATGACGTGCGTTACCCAATGACCAAATACAGGTGGAACCAAGGTCAAAAATATTTGGTGTCACTATCGAGATTCGAACCGGGTCTTCGCCGCGAAATGTCAGCTTGCTAACCACTACACCATTGTGCTCTATGCGCTCTTGTTAAACCATTTCTTCATGTACTTCCCAAAGATAATCGCTGCACTCACATGTGCTCATCAGCGGACCTTATCTAGAAGGAAGCATTTGCTCCGAGGAAAGCAGAACAGTTGTAGCTCCGTGTGCTGAAATACCGCTATTGTATTGGGGACGCTATTTCTTGTAATACCCCCATTTCACTGAGCTATACAGCTACGACTTCAAAATGTCTTCACGACTATTCCCGACCTTTCCCAACTTTTCGGCTACGACTTTGTCGGCCAGAGTCGGTGAACATTTTTGATCATGTTGTCAAATTTGAGTTTTCTACGAGTTACTTACCACTTACTTAATAATAATAATAATAATGAGGATACTTATATCGCGCTGAACTCCACAACACTAAGGGCCATGCTCGAAGCGCTACACACATTATTACCCTGGTGTAAGGACCAACATCGTTCCTTTTTCATTCTCAACTCCCTTTGGAGTATGCAACCTGGGCTGCCAATTAAGGCGCTCGAAGGTTATCTGTCACATTGCCTGCACTTCCAAACCAGGTACTCAATTGTACTGCTGAGTGAACAGAGGCACATTTCGAATAAAGTCCCTTGCCCACGACACCACGAGCCTCTCAACTCACGTCTCAGTGTGGGGCAGGGAATCACCCTTCAAACTCTCAGTTTCCATTCAGCAATGAGGCGGGTAACCCAGCCATCCAGCGAGCCACGCCCGTTGTTGCTGAACTTAACTGATGGCGGTCGACCGAGCTATGCACAGGACCACGTGCCACCATACTTACGACATAGTGAGGAGGAAGTCCTGACCCATTCACGACTAATTGCCAACTCTTTTCCGACACTTATCCGCCACCACGACTCTGACAAGGACTCATTCCCGACCCGCTCACGACTCGTTCACGACCATGGCGACTCATCACTACCCTGATGCAACTCACTTACGAATCACACACGAGTTATTTGGTCTTATTGTCGTGTTTAGTCTGGAACGGGTCTGCTCTGGTCGTCTTTGAGTATTGGTTAGTCGTGCGTGAGTTGGCATTAACCGGGAGTGAGTCGGCAAGTATTTTATAGGAATACCTATACTCACACACGACCACACCGACTGAATACGACTGAATACGACTGACTACGACTGACAAGACGACCTAACACGACCCAATAAGAATCAGATACGGGCCACTTACGACTAAATCACGACTGAATACGCCTTGATGGAATTTTTGGAATTTCCGGTCGAAAAGTACGAGCATCGCCCAACTTAAAAAGTGGGAAGTGAGTTTTTGAACATGTTCAAAAACTCAATAACGACTAAAGTTGACCTTTGACTATTAAAGACTCTTAACGAGTCTTAAAGACTCACATACGCCCCATGCCAACAAAAGGGGACTCCAACACGCTCCATTACGAATCACTGACAACTAACTAACGACTTATCGACTAATATATTCTCTGTCGGCAACGAATCGTAGCTCAGTGAAATGGGGGTATTATCCATTGGAGCGGGCTATTGTTCAAGTTATGCCCCTCTGATGCGAGATGTTATTAGCTCAATTCCCTCTGATGCGGGATGTTTTTAGCTCAGTCCCCTTGCTCAGAGGGATATTATCTTGGAATTTCCCTCTTCATATATCCATATTTCAACGCTGAGATGTTTGATTTAACCTTACGAACTCTTTTAAATTATCTCTAACTTCAATATCAATCTGTATATGTTTTGCCGAAAGCCCATCTCGAAGCATAAACCCCCATACACCAAACCCATCGATCATACCACCTTACCACAGTGGCTGAGCTGAATGAGATTATTAAACTTACGATAGCCTTATACAGTTTAGCGAGATCTGCGTAATCAGTTAATAGGGTCGTATTCGTAATTTGTATCCGATTTATAGGATCATAGATAAAACATGACCTGTGGGATTTAGGATGTGTGCCCTCTGACGTACCCGCGGGGAAACATCATTACTGTTTAATAATGCCCGCAGGTAGTGTTTTATCCATAACATAATGCAAACGGATCATTCGTTGTCCATAACAGAACCTAAAAGGCTATAGAAAATTCTCACTTGTCCCCGGGTACATCACTTTAACCGATAACACAAAAAGAGCATATTTAGAAAAAATCGTTGGAGTCGTCCTTAAAATTTCTCAACTGCCCACCATTCCTCTTGCCGTTTGTAGTCCAGCGCACATCAAAGAGACCTTTAAAAATACTATACTCCTCCTTTAGTAGCTGCTGAAGTCTGGAGTATGCCCGTCTCCTTTGGCAGTTTTTACACATTGACTCCCAATTTCAATTCAGATATTCGTTTCACTCGCATAGATTTTATTTGATAAATGTTTGGGTAGAGGTGTTCTAGAAAATTACCGGCAATGATTGACGTTGAATCCTGGTAAATATACGCTACTTATCATAATCAATATTAATTTTATTAATATCAAGATGAAAACTAAAAAATTTAATTGTATACATTGAAAACCTTCCAAATTCCCCATACAACATGAATGAAGGCATAGCTTGTCTATAAACTGGAGAAAGTTCAAACATAGTTTTTCAACAATAAGCAACTTTTAATGACCCCAAATCTAAACATTGCTTATGTACATACTGTCCAATAATACTGTTATAACGTTTACTGATTGTCTGTTTCTTTATTATCCCAATGATTTTATCCACGGATTTAGTGGATTTTCGAATGACATCGGATCTTGATATAAAATTTTCAAAAGTCTTTTTAACCCAGAAAAATGTCTGTTCGAGATTGTAGATGATATTTTACGCAAATACTTAGTTGAATTTAAAGCTGGACTATTGTGGTTGAAATTTCATGAAGGGAGATGATGTAAAACTAAACACAATTTGGGAACATGCCCTATTCGTAATGGAGGTCAATAGACGTCAAGTATCGTTTTACTTTTATATGATGTTATGCGCTGTAAGTGTTTGTCAAGCGGGTTATAAGCAACCATGTCCTACTTCAGGAAATTACTGAATACAAATAACGTAAATAATTTTAAAATGCTCATTTTCTAAATAATGTACCATGGTCGACCTTTTCGTCCACTTCAAAAATTTTAATATTTGTTGAACATCTTTTATTATGAATCTTATTAATTCTTATTTCATTTCAGACTTCAGTGTCGAAGTTGTGGCAGATAAATCTAATCAGTGGTATAAACCAACGCCTAAACAATATTCCATTCCTCCAAGCAAAACGCTGCGGTTCAACTTGAAGGCTTGTCACTCTGCCAATCTGGCTTTAGTAAAGGCTGGGCGTGAGCTGTACTTACTACGAATAGGTCATCGGGTCAACAATAAAACAATGATAGATTTGTACAAGCAGAAACGGAATACTGCCAAGGTCCGGTTGCAAGAGAAAGAAGCCACTTTATTAGACTGCAATCATTTCAAAACATTCTGGATCACATGGCAGATTGATGACGCCCGTCGCACACAAGTTCTCAAAGTTGGATATGGCTCCACCGTGGGTAGTCACAAGCTGTTGGATGTGGCTGACGCCTACCCGTATACAGTAAACTACGTTCAGTTTGGAGTCGGTATCAATGCAACTGCACATTGGCAGTTTTAGATTCCTCACTTGAAGACTGATTTTTCGTCCCTCGATGTCCTCCTTCTTAAAGGGGCCGTAGCACGTTTTCTTATCGAAATAAAGGGAGCTCACAAAATGGAAAATAAATGTTACAAATTGTTCAACTCCCCTCAATCAATAAAAGAGTATTAAAACGCATCGTCATGTTTCGAGTAAACAACGCATATCCTCATCCAATCCTCGAATTATTAAAAGGTGTTCACCCGAAACTGACCGCTAACAGTTCCGTCTTGATACCGTTTTCTACGACTATGTATAAGGGGGGTAATGGGCTGTTTAACCTTAGTAGAGATATACTGCATAAAACTTTTTAATTAAATGGCAAATTTCAACATGTCCTAAATGCAAACATAACGTGTTACAGTGCCTTTAAAGTCACTCTCTCACCCATGTGACCAGGTGTAGATCGTCGTCCATCTACTTCTCTATCATCTCGTCATATCGTTGGGTGTGTCAATTTGTTTCTCTTCTTTTCTATCCTTTTTATCTATCCTTTAACATTTTAATTATATGTAGGTTAACTAGTGTTCACTGTCAATCTAAAGTGATTTATATTCAAGATAAACGTAATTATCATGTTCAATTCTACTTTTTAATGTATTTAAAATACAAAACTAGCATGCATAAAACATATCAATAACAATCAAATATGATGATTAGGCGACAAAACTGTGTGCATATTGTTGAATGTATGATTGAGAGAGACACAGCTGACCAGTGTGATGTCCATGCTTGCTGACCGCTATCTGTAGACTACACCCTCACATGACACTCTGAGAGCCAGCCTGGACTCACACCACCGTCTACTCGTCCCCTCTCTCACACGGATCCACAGTCGTCTCTTACTTGTACCTGTCATGAACAATAAACCTTTCTGCAATGGTAAATGTGTCGTATTCATTGACTAGATAACAATTTGCCGGTTTATGTGTTAGAATAAGGCCTTCGAGGTTTTGCTGGAATATGTAAACTATGGCTTCTTTCGCATGGACACAATTTACTTACACAAGTAAACTGACGTCCAAAAGAAACTTTACACTTTTAAAACATGAAAATATCGAAATCTAAACAATCAATTGAAACTAAAGTAGTCGGTAATACATCGCCCGAACCCAACATTGCTGTGTGTATAACATGACCTTTGTACCCCTCATGGTTTTTGGTAAAAATGCAAAAAATGGAAAAGCACGTGCAGGACGTGTAGCCTATATTGCACGTGCAGTAAGGATATAAAAGAGATACCAACATCATGTCTGGTGTCCACAATGACAAAAAAACCACCAAAGATATCCCCCCCCCCCCCCCCCCCCCCCCCCCCCCTCCATGATGACGTCACTTGTGTACATAGCATTTACTAAATTGCTTCCTAACAGTGACGTCATCAGCTAGCAATGCCCTTGGTCACGTGGTCAGTCGACAGACAGTTGCCAGAAAACTAAGGGCCTATAGACTTAGAGCACACAGGCCACACATGGGACAGCGGTTGACAGTGGAAAATCGTGGTCAGACATTGAGATGGGCCCGAACTGTACGCCGTTGGCAGCGTCGTGGCTGACAGAGAGTCGACTCTTCTGATGAAAGTCTATTCAACATATACAGGGCTGATGGATCGTCGTATTAGACAGAGACCACACCCACCAGCCAACAGACAACAATTGATTATGACACTGCAAGAAGAATGGCAGCGTTGACAACGTGACGTCATCAGACGACTGACGTTTTCTATTCGTCGGAGGGTATATGCGTGTATTGAGGCACGGGGTGGCCACACACGTTATTACTACGCCACATTAATGAACTTAGGGGTTCATATGTGTGTACTATCGTTTCCCAAGGATGTTGAAAGTGCTGTTTTGTGACCCCCACCTCCATATCAGCAACCATGACGTCATCACCACACACGTTATGCTCATCATCTCCAGGGGTTGTCATGTAGACATATTGATCTTTTCAATACACTTTATTTCATGCATCCATCGTTTATCGTATTTGTTCTAGAGCGTTTTAAAACGAGTGTAAAGTTTCTTTTGGACGTCAGTTTATATACTCATAAGTGAAAGTAAATTTACATCGTGTTCACATGTTGTCTTTACCTCTGCAGAGTAGCTGTAGAACTATTGCTTATCTGTTTGGGGTAGCAGTTTCCACAGTTCATAATGTAAATATACATATATGACGTCTGAAAGGCAGTATCCAAAATATTGATAACAAAATATATGAAGTCCCCATAAGGAGACAATCTGAGACAGGTGATTAAAGGCCTTGAAGAGACGTAGAATGTTCATGACTGTGCGGGTGCGATAGATGGGACACATATATCCTAATCATCGCACCATCCTTGGTACATAGTGACTAACATAATTGAAAGGAATGGTCCTCCTTTCTTCTTCAATAACTGTGTGACCATCAGTATATCTGAGTGAACATCATTGTTGGCTGGCCTGACAAGTGCATAATGCGAGGGTTATGGCGATTCAGAGCTGTTCTACAAGTGGATAAAGTAAAATATACCTACGACACGTGACTGCTTTTTACCAATTGTTAGCCGACATTGCTGAGAAGTTGAGATAATAAGTGACCTGTTTGCAAAGTGGACAAAGCAACCACTCCTAGGAAAGTGCTAATGTCAATCGTGATTGTGACTGATGTAGCCTACCCATAGAAACCATGGCTTAAAGCCATACACATTTTGAAAGTAATAGATGTGTAAAATAAATACAAGTACAGATTGAGTCGTTCATGGACGACTATAGAGAATTAATTTGGGTGTTTGAAGGACGATGGAGGTGAACTTAATGAACCTTTTTGAGTATGAGCTAAAACGCAATTAATGCACACACGGGAGCGGTCGAACGGTTTCTTTTATACATAACGTCAACAATCCTTCTTAACTGATACATTGTTTTAGTTTATCCTACTGTCCGTATCTTTATGGGGAATTCACACAATAATGTTTTATCTTATTTGACATCGCTATTCAATTATAGAAGATGCGTTTTTTTCGTATTGAAAAACTTTTGTTCCACACGTACACCTTTATTCCTGTATGGCGCAATATGGAGTGCGTACGGCTTAGTACTTGATAATATTTTTGAATATAATTCATGACTTATAAACCAAGGTAATATGTTATTATAATACTATATCTGAAACGAAGTTACTTCGAGTGACTATTAGTTAATTTAAAAGCGGTAGAATCTTTAAAGTGTCAATGTGGAAAAAGCGCTCTTATAATCACTCTTATCTCCCCGAACACTATAATTATCTCTCCACACACACAATCTACAAATGCTAGCTTCACCAAATTTGATGTACTTCTTCTGATCACTATGTGATCACAAACCAATTATATTTCTGCCACTTGGACTTCTTTCTTTTCTGTCAATTTTAAAAATCAAATCAACAACGTGTATAGTAAATTAATGGTATGTGCGTTGTCCACTCAAAACCAGTTGGGGTGAATAACTATTGGACTGCAACTTGCCCAATGGACACATGTAGGATTGATGCGAACAACAAGACAAATGTAATCTTCAGACATGAATTTAATAATATCTTTATCACTGGATACACATGGTCCTAAGATACACGGACAACACACAAATAAACAGTGGATATGAACAATAAGAGTATTTTTGAGACACTGTGATTTATAAAATTCCATAAAAGGTCACAACAACACTAGTAATGAAAATCAAATCATACAAACTTGGTACAATTTTTGAAGAAAATACATCAACTGCTTTCCAAATATCACGCGTTATCACAGGAACTCGATATCGTAATAAAACGTAGATAAAACTTACCTTATAAAAAAACCTATACCTATATTTGTTTTACCTACGTTTTCATCACGTTATCGAGTTCCTATGAATGTTAGGCTCCTCTTCTGATGTTGAAGATGGTTATAATGATATAATTGATGATTGGTATGCTCAGCTAACTTTCACTTTCACCATTTGATATCTAGTCCCCACCTCCTCCTCTATATTGCGGACACTTCTCTGGGGACATTAGCATTATACATTTGCCATGTGCAAAACTGGTGCCACGTTGTCGCCAAACACCCATTATGCCGTCCACAACATGCAGTAGCATCATAACGAAGGGGAGGTGTATTTGTTCCAAAATAGTGCTCTGTCCTCGCGTACAGATGTCAGTCTTGGCAGTCCAGACAGTGGTTTAGGTGTGTTATTGTACAAAACGCTTCATTACACTGTGGTCATACCCCAACTGTCTAGCACTAGCTCAACAGGACATTCCGCTATCTCGCGCTGTAATTAGAAAGTCCCTGCTGTAATTGAATTTCATATCTAAATGTAATCATCAGTTCGAGATATCACACGCAACTGTTGCCCCATGTCGTAGCGAAGGTACAGTAATGTAGTAGAAACGATAGGGAGAACGGAAGACCGATATGTTCTCTTAGCTACCTATGTTGTCGCAAGAAACTAGCAGAACCTTTAGGAACATTTGCAATTGTGTGTATCAATGTACCGATAGTTGTTTGTGTCATCAAATATCTACGATAGCATTTTCAACTTCTTCGCCAGAAGATACACTCAATTAAAGTAAGTGGTGCTTAACTTATTGTTCTCAGTATATTTATCCACAATCAAGTCAAGGCTACCAGGTTACAAGTTGCAGATGGGTTTTAATGCATACAGTGTACACTGTCTCTTATCAAACTAGAATCCATTCAAAATGAGATCAATTTGACAGTAGTTTCAACACCTGATTGTCACAGATGCTTCTCCAGAATTGTATTGTGCTCCTGGTAATATTTTGTTAAACTTGGCACATTCGTATTAACTTGTAACTCCTTCACAAAAGAATAACCATGTGTTCAGTGACCTGATGAAGAGGCATATGGTATGGCCTTGAAAACTCGGAAGCTTGTATTGTCGAAAAACTAGCAATATATTTAAAGCATATAAGTCGATGATACATAGAGATTATTACCCGAGGAAGTGTGTCATAGGACTTTTACGAAACGAGTGTGAATTTTTGTATTGCCCGAGCGAGAGCGAGGGTTATACACAAATTCGCACGAGTTTCGTAAAAGTCATATGACACACTTTCGAGTGTAATAATTTCTTTATTACCCGTTCTATTCCATGTGATTCCTGTAAAAATAGTCAGAAAGCGGCCCACTTCTCTTGCGGCGGCAAGCCACAGTGACGTCACGAACAATCGTTTCATGACGTCACAGACGACAAAATACGGGAAGCCGCGGTGAAACAATCGTTGCTAGGCAAACGTGATATGTGCACATGTGCTCATATCAATAATATTAACTCGGTTATTTTCAACCATATGGGTAATAAAGTCCATTATATTATATCCTCATACTATGTAGTGCTTGAAACCTTGTTTGTAAATAGAAGTTGTACATCCATACTGTATGTTGTTACATTGCCTACCAACTTCTAAATGCCTATCAAGTAGTGCATGTGTTTAGACACAAAAAATAGAGCCACTGGCTCTGTAGCTCATCAGGCTTTATATAGGCTACATTAACTAATTCAAAATGTCAACTTCTAGGTGAGAGGAAGCACTTTAAAAGGAGAAGATGAAATAGGTATTAAGGTCTGACCTATCTTTGAGGCCAGAGATTTAATTAATCACTGTCATTTATTACCTCCCTTTGAAGAGCCATAAAATCTCAAGAAGAAAATAGCTTTTAAGGTCATATCTTTGAGGCCAGAGATTAAATTAATCACTGTCATTTATTACCTCCCTTTGAAGAGCCATAAAATCTCAAGAAGAAAATAGATTTTCAGGTCATGACTTCTGTGACATATATTTGGGGTCACAGGATCACAAAATCTACAATTTAGAACCCCAATGGGCCAAGGGGTCTGTACATGAAATTTCAGGTCTCTAGGGTCAGTTGTTCTTGAGAAGAAGATGAAAAAATAGAGCAATGTGCTCTGTAGCTCATCAGAATTTCATTGACTTATTATCAAAGGTTGAATATCTAAGTTATCTCAAGTAACACATTGTTAACAAGCAAAATAGATCATGACCCCTGTGACCCACATTTGGATTCACAGGGTCACCAATCCTACAATCAAGAATCATCTTTGACCAAAGAATCTCTACACAACATTTCACCTTTCTAGAGCTTTACATATAAACTTGAGAAGAAGATGAAAATAGGTTTTATGGTCATGACCCGTGACCTAGATTGGGGTCACGGGGTCACGATATCTAAAATTTAGAATCCCCATTAGCAAAGGAGTCTGCACACAACTTTTCAGCTATCTAGACCTTTTGGAACTGGAGAAGAAGATGAAAATAGGTTTTTAAACATGTGACCCCATTTGGGGTCATGGGGTCACAAATCTACAATTTAGAATCCCCATTAGCCAAGGAGTCTGCAAACAAATTTTCAGATCTCTCGACCTTTTGGTACTGGAGAAGAAGATGAAAATAGGTTTTTAAACATGTGACTCCTGTGACCTCATATGGGGTCATGGGGTCACAAAATCTTCAATTTAAAATCCCCATAGCCAAGGAGTCTGCACACAATTTTTCAGCTCTCTAGACCTTTTGGAACTAGAGAAGAAGATGAAAATAGGTTTTTAAACATGTGACCCCTGTGACTCCATTTCGGGTCATGGGGTCACAAATCTACAATTTAGAATCCCCATTAGCCAAGGAGTCTGCACACAACTTTTCAGATCTCTCGACCTTTTGGTACTGGAGAAGAAGATGAAAATAGGTTTTTAAACATGTGACTCCTGTGACCTCATTTGGGGTCATGGGGTCACAAAATCTTCAATTTAAAATCCCCATTAGCCAAGGAGTCTGCACACAATTTTTCAGCTCTCTAGACCTTTTGGAACTAGAGAAGAAGATGAAAATAGGTTTTTAAACATGTGACCCCTGTGACTCCATTTCGGGTCATGGGGTCACGATATCTACAATTTAGAATCCCCATTGGCCAAGGAGTCTGCACATAAAATTTCAGCTCTTTGGAGTTATTGGTTCTGCAGAAGAAGTCGAAAAAGCGAAAAGTTTACGGATGGACGGACGGATGGACGGACGGACGCCGGATGCCATGCCATGCCATAAGCCCATCGGGCCTTTCAGGCCTGATGAGCTAAAAAGGTTTTAAGGTAATGACCTCTGTGACCTTTATTTGGGGTCGCAGGGTAACGGAATGTACAATTTAGAATCCCCATTGGCCAAGGAGTGTGTACACAAAATTTCAGCCCCCTAAACCAAGTAGTTCTGGAAAAGAAGACGAAAATGTGAAAAGTTACAGACGGACAGAGAGGCGGACGGGCGGACACCATGCCATACAATAAAAATAGAGCCATGGGCTCTGTAGCTCATCAGGATTTTAATGATTTATTATCTAAGGTTGAATAGCTAAGTTATCTCAAGTAATACATTGTTAACAAGCAAAATAATATTGGTTTTAGATCATTACCCCTGTGACCCACATTTGGAGTCACAGGGTCACCAATCCTACAATTAAGAATCACCTTTGACCAAAGAATCTCTACACAACATTTCTAGAGCTTTACATATAAACTGGAGAAGAAGATGAAAATAGATTTTTGGGTCATGACCTGTGACCAAGATTGGGGTCACAGGGTCACAAAATCTACAATTTAGAATCCCAATTGGCCAAGGAGTCTGCACACAACTTTTCAGCTCTCTAGACCTTTTGGAACTGGAGAAGAAGATGAAAATAGGTTTTTAACGATGTGACCCCTGTGACCCCATTTGGGGTCACAGGGTTACGAAATCTACAATTTAGAATCCCCATGGGCCAAGGAGTCTGCACACAACTTTTCAGCTCTCTAGATCATTTGGAACTGGAGAAGAAGATGAAAATAGGTTTTTAAGGATGTGACCCCTGTGACCCCATTTGGGGTCACGGGGTCACGAAATCTACAATTTAGAATCCCCATTAGCCAAGGAGTCTGCACATCAAATTTCAGCTCTCTAGAGTCATTGGTTCTGGAGAAGAAGTCGAAAATGCGAAAAGTTTACGGACGGATGGACGGACGGACGGACGGACGGATGGACGGACGCCGGACGCCATGCCATGCCATAAGCCCATCGGGCTTTTCAGGCCTGATGAGCTAAAAATAAGAATCAAGCTTATTCCTTAGGTTAATGTGTTTATACCTTGGTTCAGTGAGGTTTGGTGATATATGGCTTAACACGGCTTTCAATATTTCACTATTATCAAGTCTGGTAGTTTCAAGGCAGTGAGAAAGCCTGCAACACCATGTGGATATGCATTGTGGTGAAACCTGCGAACATCAGCTGGAACTAGCGAACAATGGGTGGTACTACGCTGAAATACAATGTTGAATTGCATCAAAACCTTACTGCATGTCTGCATGTAGTGCAGTTCTCTACTCCAGACAAAGTTGCCGAGCAGCTGTCAGGATTTGAACCCCAGACCCCTTGATCTGAAGTCAAAGGTGCTAACCACTGCACTATCCCGCCCAACCTTGGTTCGGTAAAGCACTATGACATGAATGAACAAAGGAAAGAAAAAGATCTTCAAATTATATGAAAATGTTATAAATATAAAATACAATGAGACCCACTGTCACCAATTGGTTACGTCCAGTAATAAAATAAATCAGCAAATCAAAACAAAATTACCAAAATTAAAATGTATACGAGTTTGCTAGGGCATGCAGAGTTACATTGATATTAAAGAAACAAATGGAACAGATCATCAACTGAAATCAACAAATAAAATATATAAACAAAATTAAGTACAAATGTATTAATGTCGAAAATATCTTACAAGAACAAGAATGCTTCAATAGAACAAAACAATATCACAGGTAACTTAAAATGGTATTAAAATATATATCTCTCATATGCACTATTCTGATTTATTATATGAAAAAATGCTTGACCTTCGGAAAACAACCGTGTTATACACAATTTTATTATATAAATGCAATAATTATTGCAATACTAAAAAGTATTTTCAAACCAAGCCAACAGTTTGGCCATACATAATATGTTTGTGATTTCCATAATAGATAGATGTGCGGACGAAGATGAATATTGTTTAAGTCTGTTATGGGGACATTTATTCGCATCAAAGATGTTAAATAATGTATCCAAAATTTTCCTGACAATATGAATTCTGAGAATTTAAAAATTAATATAATTTACTTGCAAAAGATGGATTATTTTGGGCACTCTGAGCTAGGACACAGAGACCTAATTCAAACCAGTCATATATACATAATATATTGTATGGAAAACTAGGCACAGGAAATACTTGATACAAACATAAATAATAAATGAAACACTTAATTCGGTTTGGTAGGCATTGATGTACAGGATCCTTGGTTTGGTTATTGTAGGTTCAGCACAGAGCCAGCAATACAACAAAACTAAAATCACCATAAATATTAAATATATATTTTAAAAATCAATACACAGTGCATCACACTATAAGCAATGGAGCAACTATAGAATTGGTTCGCCAACTAGAATACATTCTTAACCCTTACGTTGCGTATATATATTTTACCCTTTTTAGCCCCTGTGGCGGAATTTACAGGCTCGCAGCTCGCAGCAGTAGTTTGAGCTTAGGCACTAACGAGCTCTGCTGGCGGAATTTCCAGGCGGCGATTCCGGTACCGTTTTTACAAAATATACCGCATCTACATGGCGAATACGGGCTATATACGGGCGTTGAATACAAATTCAAGTCGCGGCACCCGTACACAAATGGTTGCTTTATACCCGCATCTTTGAATTATTTTTTTACGATTTTTCTTTACTTTTCTATTACTTTGTAAAGATTGTCTTTAATTCGGGCCTTATAACATCATGAATTTGGAGCGCGCTACTGAAATTTTTATATGGACTTGAAGACCTGATGTTTGTCTTTACAATGATATAAAAAATATTAGAATGCGACCTATGGTTATAATTCTATTGTCATCTAAAGTTTGTCTTTATTTCCAGCTTCATGAAATCAAAACTCCTGAGCGCGCATATTGCGAAATTTATATGTGCTTGTAGATAGTTTATTCCTCTTTACAATGACATAAAAATTATTAGAATACGACTTATGGTTCAGAAAATATAACCAACCAAAGGAGAGTGACGCTACCCCGACAGTACCACGTGAATGGTCCCGACGCGCACCAAGTTACTGGCACTGCTTGGTCCCCCCGGGACTGTGCTAATTACAGTACCGTTACCTCCTCGAGACCTCCTCGAGACCTCCTCGAGGGTGCCAGAGCCGAGCGCGCGTGGAACTAATGGGTACTAATGAGCACAGCATACACTAATCACCGCGGCGAACGCAATACATGTTGCGCGGTGTAAAGTTTGTCTTTATTTCCAGCTTTATAAAATCGTAAATTATTTTGCGCGCATGCGAAACACGTATGTACTTGAAGACAATTTATTCCTCTTTACAATGATATAAAAATTATTGGAATACGTCAAATGGTTCGCAATATATGAAGAGCGTAAGGAAGGCACCCCCAGTACTTAGAAAATTCATTTTTGAAAAACTAACTTTTTGCGACATCTGGCGCATCACTTGCCGCATGTTTATTTTTCGCTGCGCATATACATATGATACATGGAATTGAAGACAATTTATTGCTCTTTACGATGATGTAAAAAGAAAAAAAATGCGCAACTTCGTTCGGAAGCTATAGCGGGCCAAATGAAGGTACCCTCGGTACTTTGAGGCAACTTTTTGACTATCGCGCATATCGGGGCACGTGCCGCAACTTTAGTTTTTCGTGCGCATGTATAAATTTTATATTGAATCAAAGCCGAATCTTTCCTCTTTACCCCATGTAAGTTTTATGAAAATCGGCCACCCGGTTCAGCATTTATGGGTGTTTTTTATGATGCGGTTCTGGCTGAACTTCCAATGAAAGCTCGCATTCACTTTCTCTGTCTCTTTGATAAAATAAAAAATATTTTATTTGCAATGACATGTATTACAATGAAATTACAATGCATTTACGTACAAATATACACAATATTTACCTGCGGTTGTGCGCAGAACAGCTTTAGGGACCTAACAAGGTATGTATATAATGTGTATATACTGGTTGTCCACACTTCGGCTCTCTTTACTTTCAATTTTCTTCTTCTTCATTCCCTTCTTCATTTCTTTCTTTTTCCGTGGCAGTGATGTAAGCCCTGGAATAGTCAGTGGCGGTGTGGTACAGTTTGAAGCATGGTGCGGCGCACAGAGAAACATTACAATCTGTACATTCATAAGAAGACTCTCTGCCTACTCGTTTTTTCTTCCTTGCTGGCCCATTGCCTTCTTCAATCTGTTTTGCGAGGACGGCGCGTTTTGCCTTAGAGCATACCACACACATCCTTGTGACGTTTTTCTTCCTTCCGACAGGCTCAATCTTCGTCGGAAAGTGACATCCATGAAGACGAGTGACACTCTCGTCGCTCGTGCTCGGCCGACCACGGGGACGTCTGCAAAGTGATGGAACTTGTTCCTTGTCCGCAAATGTTACTATATGTTGCGCCAAAGCCTTCCTGTATTCCCGACTTGTTTTTAGAGGTTTATCTTTGCTGTATTCTTTATAAACGATGTAAGAGTTCAACATGGCAACGTTGAGAACGTGAAACCAAACCCGTTTCCACCACTTCAGGGTCTTCACTCGGAACGGCGTGTACGACAACATCTGGTCGGCCCGATCAACACCTCCCATGTACTTGTTGTACGTTGTTACAATGCGCGGCTTGAGAACTGGTTCCCCTGTTGCCCGGTTCTTTTTCCCTGTTTGTTCAAGTTGTGTATCTTCAACAGTAGACATGAGAAGCACTGATTTTCTATCTTCATAGCGAAGAACGAGTAGGCCATGGTTGTGAGAAACTGTCATGTCCCCTTGCTTGGCTTTCTTTTTAGGTTTCTTGACTGAATCAGGAAGTCCCTTTCGATTGGCTCTCAACGTCCCCGTGGCACCTATTCCCCGCTCCCACAAATTTATGTACAGATTTGTGGACGAATAGTAGTTGTCCATAAAGATGTGATGCCCCTGTCCAACGTAGTCGTTCACCAAGTCCATGACTACATCATAAGTTTTGCCACCTTCAGAAACCGGTTCATTCGTTTTTCCAGTGTAGAGTTTGAACTTGCAAACGTATCCGTTGTGCGAGTCACACAACATGAAAGCCTTTATCCGATACTTCTTAGGCTTGTCGGGAAGATAAACTTTGAAAGATAAGTTACCTTTCCAGGGCACCATGCCCTCGTCGACTGAAATGTTTTGATGCGGTTTATACACTCTTGAAAAACGGTGAACTATCCGGTTATACAAGTGTCCCAGTTTATTTATTGGTGAAAAGCACGGGGTGTTACGGCCCGGCATCCTCCTGTTGTCAGCCAAGTGTAGGTAGGTTATAAGAAGCCAAAACCTGTCTCGGGGCATGCACTTGGCGAAGAAAGGCGTTGAGGTAACATCACTTGTTGACCAGTAATCAGCAAAGTTTCTCTGCACAACCAATGACATGGCAATTGTCATGGCTACAAATACCTTCATCTCTTCTGCATTAGTGTCTTGCCACTGTTGCATTCTTGAACGGGGTCTTAGAATTTTGTCCTCCATTGCTTGTTTGAAATATCTATTGGTTTCCGTTGCCATATCCTCATAGTCATCATTATGTATAAACAAATTGAAAAAGTCAATAGGTTCAGGGTTCTCAGGAAGTTCTATGAACTGGCGCAACCCAGTTTGACCAGTGAAAGGCAAGTTTACACGTGGCCGCGGACCATCCACCCACTCATCAAACGTCTGTGAATTATCATGATTATATTGTGGTATTTCGGCAAACTCCTCCTCAAAACCACTAAAGTCTTCTTCGGTGGAATTACCGGCGGCTAGAATCTTTCTGGCAATCTCTGTCTCTATATCACTCAGAGCATCTGTGTCACCATGTTCACTATCTATTACAGTGTCCCGATCATATGCATCATCACTGTCTAAACCACTGCTACCATCACTGTCAGTTGACTCCATATCAGAGGCTTCATCAGCATGGATCTCGTTGATGAAGTCGTCGTCGCTTGTAACGGCTTCAAAGCTGCGTGTCCTAGTATGCAACGTCCTAGGCCGTCGCAGGGCCTTGCGTCCACGTCCGCGCAGCATTCTGCTTCAACCTGTAAAT
This sequence comes from Gibbula magus, assembly GCA_936450465.1. Taxonomy (NCBI): domain Eukaryota; kingdom Metazoa; phylum Mollusca; class Gastropoda; order Trochida; family Trochidae; genus Gibbula; species Gibbula magus. The sequence continues at coordinate 29,349,452 of OW388295.1, read as the reverse complement.
GATTGAAAATGCGTTAGATGTATGCAACATATAACATGTGATTAGAGACAATAAACATACAGAGATAATGAATGTGAGCTTCATGGACGTTCATTTGCCAGTTTCAGAACCTCCCGGCGCATCTAGGACGACTGCGCCGCAAGCGCCGACGGCGCCGACGGCTTCTGACATCGCGCCGATTTTTCCGACGCATATGTCAAACGGACCATTTTCTGATTTCCTCGGCGACGTGTAGCACCGGGCGCGAGGCCCGGAAAATAAACTACTATGTCAGGGAAGCTCGGGTTGTCAGTTGCCGAATGACTTCTCTTTTCGAGAAGCAGAGCATCCAAGGAGCGGTCTCTCGAGGCGGAGCCCGGACCCATGGGAGCATACTCCCATGCTCTCCGGGAATTCCCGTCCCCGTCTTCCGCGGCGGACCCCGGATTCAATCGCGGGACAGGTTTCCCATGTTCTCTTTTGAGAACGAGAGACTCCGAGGAACAATCCTATGGGACGAACCCCGGATTCTATTGGGAATGGGTTCCCATGCCCTCTCGACATATATAGCAGAAACCTTCATACCTCGGAATGACACGAACCTTTATTTCAAAGTAGAAACAAAAAAATAATTTGCACAAAAAGTTTGGGGGGTGGCGACCAAAAGCGGGGGGGTCCGAGCACCCCCCGGTAGATATTTATACTTGTGGGTCGGTCCCGAAGATGACGGACCACGCCCATGTTCATGGGAATTTTTTCTCATTATGTCATGGCGAATCCCGTCGGAAATTCCCCTGCTCACGAAAAAACTAATACCTAAAAAAGTAATTGTGATACAAAAGAACTTTGGTAATAAAAGTGGTGAGGAATCAAATTCTCCATCTGCTCAGTTCAGTCCGCTACACATATAAATAATTCTTCAAATCTTATTGAATGAAACGTCTTTTATTCAATAATGTAAAAGATAAAATAATAAATTCAATTCAAATGGTTTGGAAAGGTGCGCCCTCGCATTTGAATTTTAGAAATAAAAACCTTTCGCAAATGGCATCAGTAACAAAAATGTTCACGCATTTTTAGAAACTCCGAAAAGTGAAATATTTTCCTGAGAAAATATTCCCACGAAAAGGCTTTTCCCCGAGCGGCGGGTCCCGTACTCAAATATATTTTCACTTTTATTTTATAATTTTTTTTCCAAAACTGGAAACAAAATTCCGTCATGACAGTTGTTCATCGTTTATAAAGCTCTATATTTGCGTATCAAAAGAACAGTATTTTAGTTATATATTATCATACTTCTTCACTTATGCGTACATCAATATTGCGGCTCTTCGCGCATGCATAGTTCTTCCCAAAAACATGCGCATTATATCTGGAATTAAAGACAATGTTTTTCTCTTTACAATGATGTAAAAATTATAAAAATCGGACTTGCGGTTCAAAAGTTATGAAGTGCGAAAATTATACCTTTTGGCGCGGCGCTTTGCGCATGCAGAGTTCTTCCCGAAAACATGCGCATTATACATGGAATTGAAGACAATGTTTTTCTCTTTACAATGATGTAAAAATTATAAAAATGGGACTTGCGGTTCACAAGTTATAAAGCCCGTAATGATGGTATATGCTAAGAGCGCCACTTATTCAAAGCCGAATATCACCTTCTGCGCGACACCTGGCGCATCAAAAGTTATTGCCGAAAATACACGTATTTTATATGGAATTGAAGACAATTCTTTTATCTATATACTGATAAAAAAATTATGAAAATATCCCAAGTAGTTTCTTAGAAATAGAGCGCCGAGGCATGTTGGGGTAAATGCGCCACATGTATCAAAATTCAAAAGTGCGAAAGTCGGCTATCTCTGTGCGATTGCTGTATTTTCAGTTATGTTAGCGCAATTGCGATTTTTATATGGGAATAAAGGCCATTCTTTCCTCTTTATTTTGGTATAAAAAAAATGAAAACAACCAATTGGTTCATATGATACGAAGTGCGAGAGAAAGGTAGCTTATCGCAATATCTTCCCGCAATTAGAAGCTATCTGCCCATGTGGCGAGATGCGAGACAGATAAGCATAGGCTATCTGCCCATGTGGCGGGATGCGAGACAGATAAGCCTGTACGGGCCTATCTCACCCCGGGGCAGTGCAGACACTTAGGTGCTAATTAGCCGCCGGGCAGTGTAGCCATCGGAGCGAAGCAGGACAAAATTGGCCTTTTGTAAAGCTAATTATCGATGCGTTACGGGTCAACAATGCACACGCAAATTGGTGTGAATTTTGCTGGACGTTCTGACCAGACACTGAAGAAAGTTTTATTCTCATTGCGGGCTGCGAGGCATAAATACAGCCATTCTCATGCAGCGAGTCGCGGAAACAATCGACTCGGGACCCGGTATGGAGGCTAGCCCAGTACATAGACAGGCGTGAATTCTTCTAAGTAAGCGATCCGGGATCCGTACTGGAGTACCTACGAATCGCTTATAGCCCGCCCGGATAATTCCGGGACCCGCATGTTAAGGGTTAAGATAAACCTAACCCTAACCCTTATACTACCCCTACCCCTACCCCTAAACCAAATACTAACCCTATCCCTAACCCTAATTCTAACCCTATCCCTACCCCTAATACTAACCATAATCCTAAACCCTAACTACAAACCATAATCCTAAACCCTAACTACTAACCTAACTAAAATACGACATGCTGGTGCTATGAAAATGGGTGGCGAACCAATTCTGTAGTTATACCTACAACAGACTGCAATTCAACAAATTTACAAATAAACCGAGTTACAGAGTCACAAACCGAGTTACAAACCAAGTTACATACTTGACTAACACAACGAGTTACAAACTGTATACCCTTCAGGCTCTCCATTATAGTCTCTGATTTAGCTCAGATGAGATGTTATGGGCGCACTACATTTGCACGTTTTTTGATTGACCACTGTATATCATTTGCGCGGGAACATGCCCTGTCATTTGCGAGGATGCACTCAGTCATTTCTGAAGAATGGATAAGCTAATTAGTGAAGCCTGGTTGCATGGCTTGGCTTCTGTTTGATATGTCTCCTACAAGTATCAGTAATTTTCAGTAGCTGGATGGTTAGATTTCAAATTTTCGGACATCAAGTCGACCACACAATCCATGTACAGAGAAAGTCGTAAACTTCATCTAGTTCTACCTAAATCCAGACAATATGTACAGAAAGCCCTCTCTTAACATTGCATCAGACAAATAAAGATGAAGATTTTGTTGTCATCTTACCGAATACCGAGATTCACCCTAATAACAAGTTTACAATTTCATTTTATAAACCGAGTAACAGAGTGAGTGAGTACTGTTCCTATAGTTCCTGTGAGTATAAGTTCCTATACTTATCCTTCCATCTATATGTGGTGAACAGGGGTTAAACATACAACCATTGTGTTTCATAAAATTTTATTTGGCTGAAATACGTGCTAACATACGATATGTGCTGATTTCAGTTCAAAAAATTACATTATAACAATACAATACAATAATAACTTGCATATTCATCCCAAATAGCCAATTATATCATAATTACTAGTTTTTAATTAACATTTAGCAACATCAATATACATGTACAGAAGTTTCCAAAATGACGTTTGACCAATTAACGCGCGCCACACGGTTTTCGATAAAAAATCTACACTTTTGCCTTTATATCGTCAATATACTAAATTGACTATCATCAAAATGACAATTTTCTGTAACAGTCAGTACTTCTCGAAAGATTAACATCATTTATACCGTTTGGCATATGTGACCCATAGTGGTGCACCGATCGATCAAATAATCGGTTTATTGATCGTTTGAGGCTAACAATCCGATTATCGATCATCAAAAATCCAAATCGATTACACTGAATTTAATATTCAAAATTAACAAACGATTGTTGTACATGCAAGCTTTGGAAACACCTCTAAGTTGACACGAAATAGCGTCGTCGCCTGACTACCGTAATACAGGAAGTCAAGTCTATTTATAACTTTGTGAGGGAGCAGTCATTAGAAAGTACATTGGAAATTTGTTTTGGGCATTTTGCCCCCGGCAGCCACAGTGCAGCGCCAGTTCAAGCGTTGTTCTATCCTTTTATTGCTGTCATACCTATTATTATCAGGTGCTGTCATACCTATTAAATCAGATAGTTACGTTTTGACAGTGCCTTTAGACATAAATGTTTACATGAAAATTTATTTACATTAAATGTTGTGAATAAAGATTGAAGAAATGTTATAATAGCTCGTGTTTGTTTAAAAACAATGAATACTCCTTCGTCACGTGATGAAAGCAAGTGATATGATTGGCTGATGAGTGATGATGAAACTGTCAACAAAATGACTGCTGTCATGTCTCCCACACGTGTTCGCTTCAAGAAACACAATTAAATAGGCCTATTTTTTTAATTTTACAGAAGGTCAAATGCTGGTCGAAGGCCAAATGTTGGCACCTCAACCTGAATTTTATCTCGTAGATTCCGTTCTCAATTTCCAACACATTTTGACCAGAGAGATTTGTTTGGTATGCGGTGGTTGTTTTCAACGATTTGACGTATCGACACGGTATGTGTGCCATTGAAGTTTGAACTATACCTGAATGGGTTTGTGTATTGTCAGTTATTCAAGATTACCAACGTCCTTTGGTGTATTTTTAATGCGGAGACGAAAAGTAGGTTATACTATTTACGATCTTTTACAAGCAATGTCGTAGCAGTTGAACTTGACAGTACGACTGAGTCTCATCCAGGCAGCGTGTCTTGTCTTCATGAATTCCACTTGGTGATTTATATATCTAGTCGATCATTTATCGATAATTGATCGCCAGATGACTTCGATAATCGATTAGGGTGTTAGGGGTCGATTCCCAACACTAGTGACCCACAACAACACAATGGATGTTACTTTAACAGATTAAATCTAAGAGTTAATCTAATTATTGATCTATAATAATCCGCGCAAATGAAGTGAAACATTCCACGCAAACGTCGTCTTTAAAACTCCGCGCAAATGATAAGCCGACCCCCGCCAACGTAGAACGCCGGATGTTATATACAAATATAATCATGGGAAGCAGGATATTGAAAAATATTTAGTACAGCTCATGTAATCTGGAAAATAATATGCTACAATACATCAGAAGTATTTAGAATTTTTTTGTTTTATTTACATAAAACCTCATTTGAAAATATTTAAGATATGATTTGTAAACATAACTTTTGTAATTTCAACTTCAACGTTCTAATTATGTTATTATTTTCGATTGATTATTTTGTTAACAATACTTTTGTAATTTCAACTTATCTTAATCATGTTATTATTTTCTTTTGATTATTTTGAAATTGTTTTACATCAGTGACCATATCACTAGTTTCATGACCTGATCAATTCCATGAAATATTTTTAACAAGTTTAATCTAATGGTCCGATAACAAAGTCTAAACTTGATACATCCTAAATGTAAAAATATTTCTAAGGGTACGGTAGATTTCAATCTAACATGCTGACAGCTAGCATTTGAAGACATGTAATATTACATTCATGATATCAACTGTCAAAACATGGTGAAAGTAATATGATAAGCAGTTCATAACACAACCAATATAAATAAGACAACTCAATACACATACAGATTGCAAGTACATATAAAAATAATCTCTTGGTAATGACAGAACACTAAAAGGCAGATATACTTTCAGGAGACACTGATTTTACCGGGTGCATGATTGTCCAATTGTCACACTTAAGCATTTGAAAGTGATTTTTGTTGCTTGAAAGTTTGGGAATTTCTAATCACTACCAAATAATTAACCATGATAATTGAACAATAGTTTTATCACACAAATATAATATAAAATCTGACAATGCATCTGTCACAGTCTAATTTACATTAACTTTTACTGTAAACAATCAAAAGTTTCAATCATGCATGAAGGGAATGCAATTAAATGCATTAAGTGGCTGTTTCAACATATGGGTAATATGGCTGAGTACGTAGTGACATATTGCGTCAATGGTGAGACACATACAATTTGTTGACATACATTTGGTTCTGTATGATCTTTGTGTAACATAATCATCATTATCCAAAACTTGTTACCGTAAATCCTCCTCCATAGAATTACAATGATTAATTCAAAATTAACTCTTCACAAAATAATGTTTGTGTTGAATGGAGGCCAAATCTTAAAGAAAATGTGATGAACATTGTATTGTTTTTCTCCATTCTGCTCCATTGGGGTCTTTGTAAATGCATGGCTCCGACAAAACACTGATTTCATCACCACATTTTGCCTCGTATAGTGCTGTAAATAATCAGCCTATAGAACGACCTTAATTTGAGCAATATCAGCAGTTCTTAGACTAGAAGACTGATGAGTCATCAAATTTCATTTCACACTTCAGTTGCTGACAACATATTCTATATATAGCAATGTGTAACCAACCATCTGCATAGCAAGACGAAAGGTGGCCATGCAGATAAAAATACCCTGATGGAACAGGGTTTTCTCTAATATCAATCTATTGACAACCTTTATCATAATATCGGTTTCACCTATCAACAGTTGTGTATACGGTTGATCACTTTGACATGAGTTCTCTACCCAACAAATATAATCTGTAGCTTGTACGCAATACCTCTGATCATGATATTTTGAAGCATCATGGGCTAGAAGGAGGAGGTTCGCCCATCATATATGGTATGGACCTTTTAAATGTCTTTCTCTTCGAATTCCTCTCAGATAACAGAGGTTCACTAATCAAAAACACTTTGGAGCTTTTCAACAGAATTCTGCTGTTTTCTAAAAAGGAAGTTCACCCATAACATATAACTATAGAGTTTTCTGACTCTCCTTCTCTGAGAAAGTTCACCCATCAAATATGATCTGCAACTTGTACACAAACTTCTGGCAGGTCTGTCCATAGTAGTACTTGCACTTCCGCCGACTCTCGTGCGGTTTGACATTGAATCCCTCTTCCGCCAGGTCTGACTCAAGGCACTTCATCAAAGTCTCCTCATCGGCCGTTGACTCCCAGGGTCCAATGATCACGTGGGCAGTGTCCACAATACAGCCATGCTGTGGGTTGAAGTTCTGGACACGAGCCTTGAACTCGGTCCGGAATGCATGGATGAGCACTTCACCCACTCGGTTAATGGATGCATTGGCTATGGCGGCTCGTACTACACTGTTCTTCATTTCGTAGTAGTCAGGGAACTGAGATCTGTGGTTTTCTTTCACTGTAATGGCTGCGATCTCTGGACGAAGCTGTAACTTCTCCACCAATGACTGTAGTCCATAGTACTCTGCGTCTCGGTACACAGAGACGGACGAGTCGTGGGGAGGGAGGGTCCCATACCTGAGAAACTCAAGAATGTGACCAAACACTGCGCCATTTGTGTCAAGGAAGTAGTTTCCATTTTTGTCCTGGTCCACAACGTGCCGTCCACTGAAGAGCGCGGCCAGCATCGAATCTGAGTACTTGAGCAGTGTGGAGAGGCGTGTCATGTAAACTGTCCCGCCCACATTCAGAGAGATGATTGGGGGAAAGATGCCAAGTGTCACTACGTTGTCCTGTGTAGGCTGCAATGTGGAGACAGAAATAATTTCTAGGATTATTTGCTATAATACACTTTACAAGACTATTTGTACTTCCTAAATAGAGTTTGAAAAAGCTGAGAACTTCATAATTTGTCTAGGGCTCACCAGCATGTTGAAGTGTAACTGGAACCACTCCCCTTACCACCCCATCCAGCCGTAAACATTACGCTCCTACCATTCCATATCGTTTATGTAAATCTATGACGCAAAAACTTTTAAATATAGTAATGTGTACTTGAACTTCCGAGTTTAGAAGCATAACACCTTTAAACGACATGAGTAATTTCATTATCTAATTGTATTTGGAAATACATGACATTTGATAGTGAACAAATGTAACATTGTTACATTAGAGGGTGAAATTAGAGAATCTGTTATTTCTTGTACTTTTTTTTCAGAGCGAGTCACTTGCAAGATTCAATGTTACCCAAATCTCATAAAAACACACACAAACTGTCTGCAACAACACTTTACCAATTCGGCCACCGTGACCACATAATTGTATTTGGTTAATCGGATGTGTATGTGAGTCAAAGTACTCATAGGTAGATCTGGAACACCCATTCCCCCCTAAGTCTGGATACATGATCATAAATATTACACAGTCTAGTCCTTTTTCACTGAAAATTTCAGGGTCATCAAGCTCAGGCTACTGTCATTATCAGATTATGATGTTTCTCAATGACAATGACAATACTTTATTCCTTCAAGCATTGTCATTTGTGTACCTGATAATTAAATAAATAATAGTTCAAAATTTCTCTGTAGAATATGACATAACAGTTAAAAGTTATTTATAATGTACCCACATGACGTTCGGGCGATCTTGGTGACTGAGAAAGAGAACGGGCACCTGCGTCCCTCCACCCCGGGGGAGACTGGTCGTACCCCTGCCTGACATGTGGCATGAAGGGGTGCTTGGAGCGAGGAGAGGCTTTTGGAGCGATCTCTCGCATGGAGATGATTTCTTCCACTGACGAGTCGTCATCATCGTCGCTCATCTTCATCGCCCGATAAACCAAAACACCCAGCTGATTCGATCACGGAAGTTGGTCAATCTTTGTTACCTCCCTTGGATACCGTTTACGACGGAGAGAGCTTTCCTTACAACTCGCATTTAGATTGCATCTATAATTCTATCAGAGATTCTATGGCCAGGCCCATGTCAGCTGTTGTGTAGAACCTATTTGTTTCTGATATTAATTCATCTGTTAAAGAGCTCGTCACTATATCCGTGTTTCAAATACTATTTTTTTCAAAACATACTTATGATATCTATCGCTAGAGAATATATAGGCTATATTTCATCTACATTATGACATATTATAATTAATTTTCATATCACGTACGGCAATTCGATGAAATTTGGGTTCAAATACACCTAGCACGGTCAATAGAATCTGGTGTAAACGGATTCTCATTCATTGCATTCTACGAATAACACAAAAGTAGCCAGGGTTTGGCATGCAGGTTTGTCAATTTCAGAGTCGCCATAGCAACCCACATGAAAGTGACTATTCTTAACTATCTTCGTCCTGCAGGTTACCCTTTACACACATTGCTGCCTGAATGTGACGATTGTTATATTAACATGTTTTAATTGTAAAAATATACACATTATTGACATTTTACCTGTTTAATTAAATTTATATTTTGCTTGTGATTATACCAGCAAACTACTATATATGTATGTATTCTCATCGATTAAAGCAAAATACCTAGTTGGGTAAAACAGATTGTTTTCTCTTTCGTATGTTTGTGTGCAAATAGATTTTGCTTTGCGCTTGAAAATCACAACAGCTTTAATTACGAAAGCCCAGAGGGCCCAAAATGGTATTTTGATTTTTCTTTTTTAAAACTGGTAATTACGACTCTGGGCTTTCGTATTTAATAATTAGTGCGATTTCTTCGCTTATTTTAGGTTTTAAAATTCTGCGAAAAAGTAAGTATTTATATTCGAATACGATACATTTTGACAAATTGCCGATATGTTCACCATACTCAAGGGCTCTTTAAATAAACTAAAGTACACTTACTCAAAGCGAACCCCGTGCATATATAAAATGTATATAGTTACCCTTATATATATTAACCCAAAACTGAACTAATCGGTTGATAAAGCGGATCCAGGGATATTTTAAAAGGGCAGTACCACCCTTCTCTCTTCGGAAAATCAAGTTAGAAAATGAGTGTACATATTAGTTTGGTAAAGCCATGCATGGGAATCGGTTTTTTTTTCAATTTGAAAATAATAAAAGGTGTTCACATTAAAATGCCCACCATGCAATTTGTGCTTTATACGCAACACCGTTAATACCACTACGGATAATTGGTTTGTGTAATAAGATGTAAATATAAATGACATAAACTATCTTTATAATGGTGGGAAATTTGCAAAAAAAAATTGCAAAAGTGCTACGTACATCTCCTTTAATCCATTTCAATTACTTGTAATATATATCTAGTGTGTCGTACGGAAAATGAAATGGTTACGCACCACTGTAGAATGTATATTGTCAGCCAATGAAATGTCGTCTCTTCCTGGGACTACCAACATCGATTCCTTTTCACCATCAGCATGTACCGGGAATTTCCGGAAGTTATTGAAAGCAAATATAGTTTTTTTTAAAAACATGTATTAATAAACAAATATATATATATATATGTTTCTGTCCGAATATTTGTCGTGTGGTTTAAAGACAGTTAAACAGAAATATAAAACATAATTTAACCAAAATTAGAATATAACCTGATCCAATTTGGATGTGTGGTACTTTGTTGAATACTTGTTTCATGTTTTGATGTTCAGGAGATTATAACTTGGGAGAATTTATTTTTAGAGGGACGTTAAATGTGAATATATTTTATGTATCAGTTCTTCTCTCGCTATTCTTCTTCTGTCTTGTCCAATACACACCTCTCATCTCAGTAAGACATCACCCCCCACAATATAGACGCCCATAAACATATAACAAAGGGTATGTTGATGAAATAAATGAACTTGTCAAAAGTCTGTATCATTGTAAGATATAGGTTGTTCGCAAATATTTATGATTCACAACAGGTCCTTTTATTGTCGAAAAACTAGCGATTAGGTAGCATATGAAGTCGACTGACGGTGCAGCCCCTAGCTTATACCAGGGACCTTATATGGGGTCCCTGCAGCGCTTATAAAAAGTACAAGGGGCTAGAAACAATCGTCGACTTCATATACTTTCTAAACGTTAGTTTTTCGACAATACAGGCCCCTGTGACGAACACAAGACTTATTCAGAAGCTGCATCTGTGTTTCTTGTTACTGTTTTAGTCAAATACATTTCTTTCTCATGACACAATAATATTTACAGAATGTTAATAAACATTAAAAGTATGAAATACTCTTAGATTGTTGTCATTTAATAATTTTATTCCTCACTTTTTATGTTGATGAGTGAAGTACCCATTGGCTTTTTTCATTTAGTAACTTTACTCCTCACTTTTGATTTTAATGAGTGAAATACTCATTGGGGAAAATAATTATCTGGAGCCCTGCAGATACCATTTTATTTCTACCGCTTCTTTGTATTATGGACAATGGATGAATCATTTGATATCTTCCTTCTCTTTACCTGTGATACGCGTTATCTTCTTCAAGGTTATCAAATTGCTTATCAATGCCCTTCAAAGACCTACTCAAGGTAAGCAGTCACATAGTTAACAGGTAAAATTAATGTCAAACCATATTCTAAATGCTATGCTCTTCGTGAAACAAATAACAACAGTGAAATGTTTTTTTTATTTTATTAACTTCATGTAATACAGTGCAATATTATATGAGTGAGATAACATTGTTTAACACTGTTTCTAATAATACTTCAGAAACGTGAGGTAATTGTTGAACATTGTAAACAGTAAGGTGGTATATACAGTGATAAAACCTAGTTAATATCTATTATGTTAAACATGTAATACAATTATTACTGTATCCAAAAGTCGATCTAAGAGAACAAATTCCGTCTTTATAAATTCAAAACTGCCTTTAAAGAACGCAATGTACAATGTATGTGGTGTAAGACAGTTGTTCAACTAACAGTATCAAAACGGTGAAGATAATAATGACCAATCAGATTGCTCGTAACAGTTTCGTCCGAGGCAGCAACATGGAAGCCTCCAGTGATGACAAACCTTTGACAGTTCCTCGAATACCGTCTCTGCCGAACTTTAGGGTGCTATGCAGCGCCAACTACGCGAGCAGTGCGCGACAGAAGGGTCTGATCTACCGCTCGTCTCGCCCGGACCTCATTGACGAGAGTGACTTGGGCAAGTTTCGTCAGCTGGGAATTAAATGCATCATCGACTTTCGCGGAAGAAAGGAGTACTCAAAAGCAACAGGCACAAAACTTGTGGACGATGAATATGACCTATTCTCAGTTCAGACGCCGAGTGGCAGGAACTTCAAACCACAGGAGATTGTCCAGTTTCTCCCACTAGAAAAGATGACGTGTAATAAAATGAAGTGTCCGGAGTTAACAATGGCAGACATGGAGGGGACAAGGTTCAGACGGCCTCCACATTTTCTTATCGACTTCTACGCTGGCAACTATGTGTGGACTGTATTCAACCGTGCTCCATGGTACAGAAAACTTTACTCCGTCCTCTTCCTCATCTACGACTTCGTCTTCAACACCGGCTACAAACACTTCCTACGCTTCTTCATGTCCAACATGCTCAACTGTACGGGACTCGTGGGACAGTACCGAGACATGATAGACCTCAGTCAGAAGGCGATCTGTGCAGGTGTGAGCTTACAAGTTACATTTATAAATTTGATGAAAACAGAAACAACAATTTTGTTGACCAAACTGGTTTTCAGAAGTGAATTTGTAAGGAACAGGCACTTTGTAGATTGTGGTTTGAATACTTTTATAGTTTAATACCAATAGTAATTGTAAAGATTTTAAATATACTAAGTACAAGTCAAATGTTTTGGATGGCAACTTCTTCACATTGATTCTCACAATGTTTCTTTGCTCTAATACTATATATAGAGGATATTATGTGAGTCTATGTACTAAGTACAATGTTTAAGACACAAGGGCCTGAATATTAGTATTTCCTGAGTGAGAGCAATTTATACACGAATGTGATATTCTGTTTATTACCGAGGTCATGAAATTCATGAAAATACATAAAAAATCCACTTTCAACCATAGGCTGGCTACCTGCTGTCGCCTCATTTAGAAAATAAACGAAATGTGCGTAATTGCATTGTCACCATGACAAAGTGATATTTTGCCCAAGGGCCTCGTATGAAAAATATGAACTTCCATATCATTTCCCTTGTAGGTAATAACTTTTATTAGGATTCTGGATGCATAGGACTATCTATCTCAGATTATCTATATTAGATATTTTAGAACTCATACGGTAATGATAACCCATGGTCAAAGGTCATATCATGGACATATCAGGGGGAAATGTTTGCTGTAATGAACACCACTCCTTGACTATATTATAAGACTTAGATATGGACTCAACAGTAACAACTAAATGAGTTTGAAGACTCTGTCGTGTGGATGTGAGGAGACAGAGCTTGTTAGTGATTATGTCATTTAAAGGGGCAGTAGCACGTTTTTTCGCTGAAATAAGTAGATGAAATGTATTTGAAAAATAATGTCACCAACAGTAAAACACCCTTCTCTCTTCGGAAAATCAAGTTAAAAAATTAGTGTACATGGTTCCATAAAGCCATGGGAATCAAATTTTGTCATTTGAAATAATAAATTGTGTTCACAATAAAATGGCCGCCATGCAATTTTTGCTTTCCACGCAACTTCGGATAATTGGTTTGTGTAATAAGATGTTTTACCCTCTCAAGTAAATATAAATGACATAAACTATCATTAATGGAAACTTAAAAAAAAAAAATTTGCAAAAAAACGTGCTTCTGCCACTTGAAGGTATTTTTAGTAATATTACCTGATTTCAGGTAGAAGGCCTGGTGCAGATCTCATCCTTCATGACATAATTATAGAGTATAGACAGCAACCACTCAGTACATGTGTATTGGAGTAGAACAAAGCTGCACTGCATTCCTGGGATTATTACCCACTTATCGTTTGTTATGATACCCCAGCATACAAAATAGGAGTAAATAGTTTTCATCCTGTCTGTTGAAGCATACATAGACACTGTATTTCTGTACAACTTTTATTAAGAAGAGACTCATGATAATCTAGGTATTTACTGGATTGTCTGATTGTGCCTATTGATGAAATTTATCATCTTTGACCTAATTTTCATATTTTGTGCACATTTTCTAGCCCTGAAGCTTATGTGTGAAGAGAGAAACTACCCAGTTCTTATCAACTGTGCCCACGGCAAGGATCGGACAGGAATTATATCTGCTCTTGTCCTGTCGTGCTGCGGGAAATCGAGACAGGAGATTGTTGACGAGTATGCTAAATCTGCGGTAAGTAGAGTCATTAGATGGCCACCTTACCAAGGCAAGGCGTAACCTTGCAAGTCCCCATCACTTGCTGATTTAAGCCTTCTTAGGGTTTCCGTACCAGGAAATCAGAGCCCACTATGCATTTCCGGTGCAGCGATCCACTATCAGAGCACAGAAAAGCAAGGGAAATACTGCAGGACCAGTGATGGAGACTGGCGAGAGTTATGCCTTGCCTTGTATAGCAGGAAGGCCAAGTTGCCATTGTTTATAGCTAAGCAGCAGCCATGTTTGGGTAATTGTGGTAATGGCATTGCAAACTACATATGAAAAATACCTGATATATTGATAGAGGTAGTGACTATAGAACTGTCAATGAGTTAATGAAATCAGCAGGAAACTTTAACATAGGCAGAACAGATTAAGCTTTAACCAATCGGAAAATATGTCCATCTCAAGATGTCCTTCAAGGGAGATAACTCTTCAACAATGAAAACAGTGTGATGCATGCATTCTTTCACACATACTCATAATGTGCATACATGCCTATCACAGGATGGGATTATCCCTCTGAGAGAGCGGATGCACCGAGAGTTGGTGGAGCGTTATCACATGAGTGAAGAATTCCTGACCGCACGAGAGGAGACAATGGCGGCCATGCTAGACTACATACAGGAGAAGTGAGTAAGGCTGGATATTAGCGGGGGGGGGGGGGGGGGGGGGGGGTCCCCCTTCCCTTACAATTGGATGGACCCCCCTTTAAAAATATGCTGGATCCACCACTGTATTGCACTTAATTTCATATTGTGATATATTGCAATATACTGAGCCTCTGTATTTCGATAGTATTGCAATATATTAAAATAACTTGATTTTCAAAATTTGAAACATATATAATATTATGCAGTTAATCATTACATTTTAGATGAAATGCGTTGCAGAACATTCAGAATACAGGACATTTCACAAAAAGATTTGTTTTAAATTATTCAGAAGATTCCAAAACAGCAACCTTCACTTGCATACAAATGTTCTCTGCTTATAATATTATACAATTATAGACTGGTCATGAGGTCAATACCTGTTTTCACAGGTCCATAAAAACAGGTATTGACCGAATCACCAGTCCATAATTGTTTTATTATGTATTTGACACAGGAACGAAAAGAAAACAATGAAATACAGTCAAAAATGTAATTTGGTTTGAACAGCTGGGACTACGGTCAGATGACGTCATGGTTGCAATAGCATGACGTCATGCAACAATCGTTTGACGTCATGCAACAATCGTTTGACGTCACTCAAGTCAATACGGCTTTTGGTCGGACTCGGGCTGGAGTCAATATGCTTTTCTGTCGACGGTCACGTGATGGCCTCTCGACCAATCAGATCGCTGGAAAAATATGCTCACATAATAAATATGCATATATTTCACTTAAAATTGTTTTGTTAAAATTGGTGTTATATATTGCCAAATGAAAATTATTTTGCAGTATACATTGTATTGCACAATCTGTAACGGTATATATACTGATATTCTGATTATATTACACAGCCATACTTGTTACATGTTTACATTTACAACAAGATCTATAACATTTAAACCACACTTGATAGTAACATTGTTACATAATAAATTACATTTGAATCATATTATCTACAAAAATGCGAATTCTTGTACTTCTTTCGGCACAAGTCCCCGGCATGATTCTGCCTTACTATTAAAAAGGGTTTGGGTTCAAATCCCACTAGGGACTAAAGTCTAAAAAATACAAGAATTTGTGCTATTACAAATCAGTCTTCCTAGGTGATCTCCTGAAGGGACCCTTTGCAATGGTAAAAGTATCCTACCTCTCCAAACTTTAAGGGACACCAAGCCAAAAAGCTAGGTGGGCAAATGTCCCCAGGACCCCATCTAGGAACAACACTGCAGATAGTGTGATTGCAACCATAACAAGGTTAAATTTGTTCTCTATTTAAATGACATGTATTTCCTCACCAACAGGCCTGTAAAGCTTGCTGTCTGACCATAGTCTGTTGTTTCTAAATATATTCTCAAAAACTATCACTGTCTTTATGTCTCTGTCTCTTGTCTGTTTAGCTCCATGTCTCTCTTTGAGATTTTATGTGTGTGTGTCTCTCTCAGTCAAACTCTCACCTCTCACTCTCACTCTCACTCATGTCAACAACCCATAGCAGATGCAGATAGCCGCTATCATATTCTCATGAACTAGTGCAGTCGTTTGATGCTCTGGAAAAAAGCTCAGATTCCGAAATCACCACACACACATTTGTCATTTATTGAAAACTTACTTTCAGGTATGGGTCCGTGGAGACGTATCTCGAGTTTATCGGGTTTGGAACGGAGGAACAGGACAAACTGAGGCGGGTCGTCACAGGGGAGGATCCAATCTCACACCTGCAGGATAACCTTTGACCTGAATCTTTCAACAGAAAATCTTAGATAATTTTATACACGAGCCTGTCGATCATAGTACCCAAGGGTGCCTCAAGTTGGCCGAGCTGTTTCTGCCCAGATGAAACTGTACTGCTACCATGAACATTGAACATCTCCCGTAAAGAGATAAACTGAACGAGTGACCCAAACTCCCTACATTACATAGAAGTTTATATTGATAAAATCAGTTGCTTTTTCCTGGAATTTACTCGATTGTGTGATGAATTCCTATTGATTGGTCTCTAGCTCTGTAGTAATTGAGGCTTTGTTATCATATGCTTTGAATTCTTATTTGAAGGAACTAGTGTAGAAAGAGCATGGTGATTAGAGACAAGTTATTGTCCAGGGAAACAACCACATGTTTGGCGCTGATAGATGTAATTCTTCAGTATATCATTTAACCCTGTAAAGGCATACCTCATGGCAGTCTCTATCACTGGCTGATTTAAGCCTTGCTGCATTGTGTCAACTTTCAGTGCCAGCGTAGCAGCATGAAGCACCTGGGTATGGAAGTGAATGTGAAATTTCTTGCATAGATAGGGTAATGAAATGAAAGCAAGGTTTACATTAAACCAGTAGAGACTGCAATGAGTTATGACTTACTCAGGAAGTTGTATATTTGAGATTTGAATCACAACCTGGGTCCCTTCATAAACTTCATACAGCATGATGTTATTGCTACGCATTTGCAGACTGCTATATTTGCTTGATGAAACAGTGGTTTCTTAAAAGATGAAATTCATAAGAATAACTGTAAGATGACAGAAACAAATAGTTTTAGTTTATGCTGTGGAAAAGATTTAGTTACAATTAAGAAATGTTTGATTACCTGAAATCAAATACGTAGTTATTTGTAGTTTGGTTCTTAACCTGTTGATGGATACTTTGAATACTTAGTGATTTGACATGTGATGTTAAATGTTCTGTATTGATTCATAATGGACTAAACACTTTCACAACTTGCTCACTTCCGTAATCAAAATGAAATTCTATTTTTCTATTTTTAATGTTGTTGTGTTTATTCATAATCATAAGCTGTTGTGATATGACTGTTTTGACTAGTTTTAGGTTTTTATGTCATGGATATTCATTCACCAAGAGAAGCACTTTTATGTATTTGTCATATTCATCTATTTGTTTGTAGTACTGATATATATCTATTGTAGAACTTGCATACGTTAGTGAAATAACAAATTTACTAAGATTGTATCATTAACTTATTCAAATAATACATAAAGTGAAAAGTCATCTTAACCTTTGATATGGGTACAGTGACTCCAGTGAAACATGTACATTCCAAAGGTGATGAGGTGGAATAGCATAGTGGTTAGTGCATTTGGCTGAGGATCAAGAGGTCCGAGGTTTGAGTCCGGCAAATGTTCTACAAAAACGTAACATGCACTAAGGTTATGGTGCAATGCTGCACTAAGTTGCAGCGCAGTACCACCGATGGTTCCCTAGCTCAAGCCGATCCTCGCAGGTTTCACCGCAATGCTTAACCACAATGTTGTGGGCATTCTCCCTGCCACAATACTAGCAGCCGAAATAGTGAATACTCTTGAAAGCAGCGTTAAACCCCAACTCACGTCACAAAAGGTGATGATAGTGTAATTTCTTGTTCTGTTCTGGGGGGAGCTAAAACATCTCGTAAAATGTGAAAGAAAGCTGGCTAGAAGGTTGTTGCTAAGGCTGCTACATTGCACTCAATTTAACCCCCCTTTTTTTTATTCTTGCCGGAGAAGTTAAAAGACGGATATATAAAGATAGATAAGTTTTGTGAAACTGTAGATATTTCTTTGAAGAACCAGCTTCAAAAGTTCTATTGAAGATATATCATATTCTCAATATGTCTGTTTTCGCAATGTCAATTATTCAGATAGATCTTTGTGTGTAAATATTGACCAATCTCTAGGATGAGATGTTGAAAGCCTTTGCTGATTTAATTACTCCGCGCATAATATACGCTTACGCAAGTTGTACTCTGTAGGAGCTGGCTGCTTGCCAGATTGTTTGCATATATCATTTGATTTTGGCTGCCATCAGCTAAATGTTTGCTATGACAAATTGTCAATGCACATACAATTTTGTATTACCAATAACATAATGTTATAACTTGCTTGTTTTATATCATTTCATAAATGATTTGATATGTGCTCTTTCAGCATTTTACTGGGAAAGTGAACTTTCTGCTGACATTTAAAATGGATGAAAATACACCCACGTAGTTTGGTCGAGTGCACAACTTCAGTGTATTTGTATCCGATAAACTAATACAATAAGCCCAACAACTGTCGGGTTGCTCTTGATTGGCACTCATTGCAATAGTAGCTTGTAATTTATTCAGCTGATGAAATGTCATGTTATTGTGAGCATCGATGATTGTTCATTGGTCATCTCTTCTGGCTACTGTCTTTATTGCTCGAATTGAAGTTCTTTCATTGGTTGTTTATTTATACCCATACAACAGTAGGAATTGGGAAGATACATCCTGTCTGAGGGTATAACGTACGCTAATGCAACTTTCATACCCTGGGTGCAAAGGCAGCTCATATTGACATAACTTCGCAAGGTGACATATGATCGAGGAACAATCTAAATATATACAACCAATGACATCACTTGAAAGGCGAGTCAGCTTCCGCCTGCGTTCTTTGTGGTTTATCACTCCGGAAATCATAACGATCTCTCAAAACCGAGTCATCAAACGTTTTCCCCACTTTCCTCGATGAACTGTGTGTCCAATTCCATTGTCTGTGTCTGAGACAATTTGATGGGAAAAAACTCTTTGATTTCAGCTCGCTTAATAGGAAGTTGCCATTTTGCGGAAGTGCGAAAGCCAACTGCATTTTGAAAAGCTCTGTGGCTAAATTTTATCGCCAACAGGGCGAGAAAACTATTTGATTGGCTGGAACATATGTCACCTCAAGAAGTTATGAGCTGCCTTTACACCCAGGTTATGAAAGTTGCATTAGCGTACGTTATAGGTATGAAAGTTGCAATAGTGTACGTTAAACCCTGAGACAGGATGGGGATGGTAGGGCACAGAGAATGAGGGTATTGTAGTAGTTTAGCGGATACTGATACAGATAGAGCAGAATGTAACTAACATGGCTTTTCTTGAATACCTGGCTTAAAATATTGGTTGCCCAAAAACTTTTCGTTTCTCATGGTAAATTCCATACTATTTTCTTGGCATTAATTTATTGTGTATTTAGTTATCCTATTTTCTGTACACTTTTTTACTCGAAATCAGCCGTATTTGTTTTTTAATACACAAGACCACTTTGTGTATCAGTGAATTATGTTTGTGTACTTTGCTTAGAAAGCAGTGCAAGAAGCTAATGTGATATAATCTTCCCTGTGAACTTGCGTTGTTATTGTTGTACACACTGTCACAGTTGTATATGAAGTTATGATGTAATTCAGAGTGAGATACTTGTTTCTTTAATAATCCCTTCGCTCATGGAAAGCGAGGGGGGATTTACATACAAAAATGTTCAAAAGGGGTTCAAACTCCTGATTTCCCCCGCTACTGTAAACTATCCAATGCATACATGTGAAGGACCTGCCTCCTGGCAACCTATGAGTTAACTAAGAAAGCTAACGTAGGGTCAGTGGACAGGTGCAATAGTCAACGTTTGCTGGCTCACTGTCGGTGGATCCTCATTAGATATTCACATTGTTCTCAGGGCCTTGTGTCATGATCTGTGTGTACTGGACATCAACCATGCTCTATAATCTACAGAGTATAACTCAAGCCTGGATTCATTCTCTATAATCTCCAGGGTAGGCCTATATGTTCCTATAAATCATAGAAACACTCTCGAACCGTTTGCTTGGAATGTTGATTAAGGCTTTGGTTCTTGGCTATCCTTGACGTCATATTCAATTGTTGTCAACTGGGTTGACAGCAATGTCATCGTGAAAGATGACAGGGTCACTAACGTAGAGCTACTCAGAGGGAGAGCGCCCTCACTTGGAAGTTGACAAACTAGTGAAAAAGCAGAAGTGAGTTATGATAGAAACATTTTCCCTGGTGTGCTAAACTTGCCAGCATGGACAGATGATTGAATGAAAGACCAGGCAAGGTTGTTTATAACATCAGACAAATCCGTAGGTGAATCCAGGCTATGAGGAGAGATTTATCAGAATATACACACTACACTGGGTATTATAGAGAACATATACTAACTGCTTCCTTAGATGGCAATGTCGAGAGGAGGAAGCAGTAGGACTATATCTTACTTACATTTACATGAGAAAGTTGCACAAATATGCACAAGTCATGCGCATTTTGTTAATTCCTGCATTTTGTGAATAGCATATTTAATGGAGCTTTTATATACGCATTTTATATATACATATGTTCAATGCAAGATGTTTTTGTCATCATGGGATACCTGTGTCTCAATGATGTTTTAGTGTTCATCTATTGTAGAATAGTAGATTTTGTATTGGTTTTTATACTCATTTTGTTATCCACTGTCAATAGACCAAATATGTAATAACTGATTCTCTTTCAATCATCTTGCTTCATCAGGCTATTTGTATCCGCATGGTTCACACAATACCCTGATTGTTTGACAACCTTTCACCAAGTATTGCGCTATAAAAACAGGCACAAATTAAACCAAAGTTGGCCGTGCCCGGATGAGGAAACTGATGAGCGAGCTTCAAATAATGTCATTTCATTGGCTGACAACATAATGCATAGTGATGAGTAACTAAACCAAACCAAACTTTGGTAAAATGAGGTGAGAGTTGGTCACAAAATCAGGGGAGGGTGGAGTCATGTGGATATAAATACCCTGATGGAGCAACATGCATTTATTGAATTAAAAATGTTGCATGTCTACTTTAGCTGAGCAATTTTTACTTTCATACTTTTTTTTGTAATTTTTAGCTCATCAGGCCTGAAAGGACCGATGGGCTTATGGCATAGCAACCGTCCATCCGTAAACTTTTGGCTTTTTCGACTTCTTCTCCAGAAACAGTGACTCTAGAGAGCTGAAATTTTATGTACAAAGTTCTTAGCCAATGGAGATTCTAAATCGAAGAAATTGGTGACCACATTTATGGTCACAGGGGGCATGACTTAAAAACATATTTTCACCTTCTCAATTATGAAAAGCTCTGTGTACAGACTCCTTAGCCAATGGAGATTCTAAATTGAAGAATTTGGTGATCCTGTGACCACATATGTGGGTCACAGGGGTCACAGTCTAAAAAAAATATTACTTAAGATAACTTAGATATTCAACCTTAGATAATAAACCAATGAATTCCTGATGAGCTACAGAGCCCATGGCTCTATTTTACAGCATACAAATAAGAGAGAGAGACAGGGTATTGACTGTATTTGGCCTGTGTGGGATTCTCTTGTGCAATTCATTCTACTGTTCAACATGTACAAGTGCATAAGGTTCATTGAGATGGTTCTTACCTTAATAAAGTGTCTATCTATTTTTCTAATTAACTTAAACATTTAATTAATTTTTACAATGTTTCACATTTTGAATTAGAATACATTTCCATTTTCACATTTTGTACTAACTTAAAGTAAAAGCACCTAACATTCTTAAAAAAATGTAATCATATTTATGATTTAAACTAAAATTGTTTTGGTCAAATAGACATTGCACTTTATCTATCAAATCTATATTTTTGACCATAATCATAAATAAAACTTATATTTAACACAAATTTGTTTGTATTTTATGTCATCGACACCTATTGCTGCTGTGTTCTTATTGACAAGATTGAGAATGTTTTCACTGTTTACAAGCTTGTTGCATAGGGACATGTTTTAGATCTGATACAGTCTGAATAAAATCGATGGTTTTCCGAGGAATAAAAATGGCAAAATAGTTCATCTACTGGATTACGAACTCATAACATGAAGATGTTTCCTCACAAAACCGTCTGATAACAGCCCGTAGACTCCCATGTTCTGATGCAATTCAGTTAAACAATCACAAGACGTCCAACAAAAGCTTTTGGTGTGAGAAGCTAGGGGCAGATAACTCTGAACAGCTATCCTTTTGTCTGTTCCAAATACTTTCAGAATACCGACCATTTAAAAATTATGATGTGATTGGTCAGCTACTTGACTGGGCTTTGGCTGCGCAAAACTGGTTCGGAACACATGCCTTTACGGGGTGTCCTCAGACCTTGTGGAGAGGAATCTACAGAACCTGTTCGTATCCCGGTAGATATATTATTTTGCAAATTTTATTCCTCAGAACAAGGTCGATTTTTATCAGCGAGATCTGATATGAGGTGGTGAAATTTTAGGCAGTCACCATGTATCGGATTTTGAGTCAGTTTTATACATTACATATTCATTTAAGGCCGTGATGCTTGTGTATGTTGATACCTTTATGGTATTACACCCCTCTCTCGTGTGGAGAATAATACAATCTTTCTTCTTGTTAACAAGAAGTTGTCATACAATATACATAATATTATTTTTTTTAACACTATATTGTCCTTATTACAATGTATATCTTGACACAGAGCAGCCACTGTGCAGCGCCAGTTCAAATATGTGCTATCCTTGTAATGCTGAGCACCAAGCAAGGAAGCAACAACTCCCATCTTTTAACATAATTATTGCGTAAACTATCCCTCTAGATTGAGTTGCCTACATCTCCAAGTCTGGAGAGGTTATACAGAGTAAAAAAATAAAATTTTATGTGGTGTGTGTGTGTTGTTCTTTCCCTGAGTTATCTCCCCTGGCTGAATTATCTTCCCCTGTCAACCGGATGTTTACCTCATTCTATTCTCTGTATGGACTGGGTAGAGGTTCACTGAGTGAGAGAGTAAAATTTTTTCTGTCTTCTTGAGTCTCCCTTTGGGATTTCACTTGAAGAGCTTCTGGTTTCATCCTTGTGTCATTCTGCTTTGGATTTCAAGTGGATTCAACTGGGTGAGATCGTTTTTGATTTACCTTGTGTGTGAAAAAATTATCCTTCAACTTTCCCGCCATTTTTCATTCATCCAAGATGTCTGCCAATCAAAACAAGTGTTTAACCTGTCAGAAGTATTTACATAAGGGGGATCCCCATTCATCATGCTATGCTTGCTTTAAGGATCTACCTTGCTTGTTTGACTCTAGATGTTTGTTGTGTAAAGACTTGCCTGATAAACTTTGGATTGAAATGAACCAACTTAGATCTAAGCCTAAGACCCCTAAGAGGAAGAAGGACTCAGATTCGTCTGTTAGCAAGAGATCGAGATCTGTCACCCCCACTCTTGATAAACCCTCCTCTGAACTATCAGAATTAAAAGCTATGTTAGTGGCTTTAGCTACTTCTGTTTCTTCTATCAAGGAGACGAATGAGAAGAAGTTTGAGGAGATAGAGGCCAAGTTGGCAGAGCCGTCGGTAGCAGGCCGCGGTTCTGGTCATCTTGGGACCGTTGGGTCCAGTTCCCCACCTCCGAAATCCCTGGCCTTGGGCGCAGTGGACAAGGAATATGGACTGCCTGCCGTTGGTTCGGGCCGCGGGTCGCGCGGGGAGCGCATTAAGACCCAAAACCCAACCACGGTCATCACCACCCAGCCAGGCGACTCGGTCGGGGACGGTGTCTCAGTCCCTCACGGGACAGGGACTCCCCCGACCAATCCTGGCCTGGGTGGCGGGGAATCCAACGCTCAGGTCGGAGCACGGGTTTCCCGGGCCAGAGGGGAAGCCACGGTGTCCACGGACGCACGGGCTAACCGTGGCAAGACAACTGGGCCGGCTCTTACCGTCACGCGTCCCGTTAGCACGGGCGACACGGACAAAGCCACTCAGTCTGTTGAGCCGCTGGCCGACCGAGGCGGGAGTACTCACGTGCCCCAGCAGGTCGATCCCGTTAAGCCAAGCGTTAGCACGTGCGGCACGGGCAACCTAGCTGATGGTGACTGGGACCAAAGCCAGCTACCTAACGGTGCAGCTGACTTGGTTGATGTCAACAGGCCACCTTTCATACCTATCCTGACTCAGCCTCTACATGTGTCTACCAGTACGGACTCTGTTGATGTGTCAGTCTTTGATCATGAGGGCCAACTAATTATTAAATCGGATTGTCAAGCTGCCGACTTAGTTCCGGAATGGTCTTTTGTAGACAAGTTGGACTCTGTGCATCACCTCAAACCGTCAACTATGCCAATTTCCACGGAGCAATTGGAAGTTACTAAACCGGACGAACTTGGGAATTCGGGACTGCTTCCAACCCCTAAGATTCCTAAATTATCTCTGCCTCATTCTACTGTTGTGAAGATTGCTTTTTCGTCAGTAAATGAGAGGATCACTCCCAACCTTCCTTCGCATTTAGCCAAGTCTAAGTCAAGGTTACCTTATGTTATTCACAACCGATACATGTCTACCGGTCTTCCCGCCTTGGACCAAGAATTCGATAGACTTAACCCTCGACCTGCCAGTGTGAATACCAAACCGATGCCTAGGTCTGACATTTTGGAAATGGATGCGAATGCCAGATTTTCCATGGACACTCTCTCGTACATCAACTGGTTCTGTGATGGTATTAGAGAGTTAATCCCTCCCAAGTTTGCTTCCTATGAGGGCATTTCTCCAGATACGCTAGTGACCATGAGGGCTGACGACGCCGCGATGGCTCATGGTTTCCTGGACAGCATCTTTTTAGCTTCCCAAGATTTAGCAAGTGCATCGGCTAACACGATTGCCAAATCTGTTCTCCACGAAAGGGACTTCCAAATTTCTCGTGTTCGAGACTTGCCACAAGATGTGAGAGATTCCTTGATGTCTCAGCCAGTGCAATCCCCCACCTTGTTTAATGGAACCTGCATAGAAGCGAGCGCCACGCAGGAGACCATGACTACTAAGAGCCTGAACCTTAAACTTTCGCAAGCGCTGTTAAACAAGGGCAAGTTTAACGAATCCCGTAGGGGGAACGGGGGGTCCAAGGCTCCCCCCAAGCAGTCGTATGCCAAGCCGTCGGCTCCACCAGCGCCTACTAAGAACTACTTTCAAAGTAAAGGGGACAACCGGGACAACCAGCCGGTACCCAAAAGAGACCAAGCTAGACAACAGCAGACCAGGGGTCAGTCTAGGGGTCGCTTCCACAAGGGTCAACAGCGACGGTGACTCGTCCGTCCCTCCCGTTCTGTCTCCCCCCTTACGGCCGCTTCCGTCCTCCGACATGGTTTTGAATTGCGAGTTCCCCCAACCGACCTCCCCCTCCCCAGTGGGAGGCCGCCTGATGTCATACCACCGCAACTGGGGAATCATCACACAGGATCCATGGATTTTTTCGGTGATATCAGAGGGTTATCGTCTCCAGTGGAACTTTGTACCTCCACTTACGGCAATTCCACAAGGGAAACGCTTCTTCCTAAAGGGACCCAAACTAGATGCCGCTCTCGTTGCTATAGAGCTACTCTTAGAAAAAGGCGCCGTCACAGAGCTAGACCCTTCAGACAGCTCGGAGGGGTTCTACTCACCAGTCTTCCTGGTACCCAAGAAGGACTGCAAAGATATGAGGATGATAATAGACTTAAAGGTGCTCAACAAGTCATTTCTCAAAAGGCCACCCAAGTTTACGATGGACTCTCTCAGGGCCATTCGCAAGCTGATTCAGCCTCAGTCTCTGTTTGCAAGCCTGGATTTAAAAGACGCTTATCTCCATGTTCCGATTCATCAGAGCTCCAGGAAGTTCCTCAGATTCAGTGTGAACGGCCGCCGGTTCCAATTCAAAGTGCTACCGTTTGGTATTTCCGTCGCCCCCTGGCTATTCACTATGATCATGGCTCCCGTGCTACAGTTTCTGCATCTGAAACAAGTGTTCATTCACGGCTATCTCGACGACTTTCTACTGCGTCATCAGCTACCAGAGGTATTGAGACTCCACCTAGACTTCGTGGCTCACGTATTCAGCCATTTGGGTTGGGTCATTCATCCAGGAAAATCAGAACTCACGCCTACATATCGCATAAGGTTTCTAGGCGCCATGCTGGACTCATCTATGTCAATGACCTGGCCAACAGAAGATCGATGGACAGGAGCACAGTCATTGATTGCTCAACTAACAGACGGGAAACCCCACACGCTCAGGAAGTGGATGTCTCTAGCGGGCTCTCTTACGTCAATGCAGGACTTTACTCAGAGAGGAAGGCTGAATCTGAGACATCTTCAGTCCTGGATAAACGAGCATCGGAATCTAGAACTTTCACATTTGATCTCCCCCACTCAACAAGTGCTGTACGAGATACAATGGTGGACACTCAGAACACATGTCATGACAGGCTGCCCGTTCGTGTTGCCGACACCAACTCAGACCATTTATACCGACGCCTCCAATCTGGGCTGGGGTGCTCACTGCAACGACCTTCAAGTCAAGGGCACTTGGACTCAGTTGGAATCACAGTTTCATATCAACCATCTGGAACTTCTAGCAGTGATACGGGCTCTTACCCATTGGAGGTTTCTTCTGTCTCACACCAGCGTAGTGGTTGCCACAGACAACTCGACAGTGGTAGCCTATATCAACAAACAAGGGGGCACCAGATCTCCTTCCCTAATGCAGAGCACAAGAGATCTTTACCACCTAGTCGATTCTCTTCAGATGTCTATTCAAGCGAGACATATTCCGGGCAAGCTGAATTTTCTCGCGGATTCACTTTCCAGAACGAATCAAGTAGTGTCCTCGGAATGGACTGTGCATCAGAGTGTCATAGATCTCATAGAGGACAGATGGGAACGTCCACAGATAGATCTTTTCGCAACAGCTCTCAACTATCGACTTCCCAAGTACATCAGTCCAGTGCCCGACCCTCAAGCTCTAGCAGTGGATGCTCTATCTTATCCGTGGGACAATCTCTTGGCTTATGCCTTCCCTCCGTTCAAGTTAATCCCGGACGTGCTAAGCAAGATCAGGAGACATCAATGTACCCTATTCTTGGTAGCCCCCTTCTGGCCCAAGAGACCATGGTTCCCGTCGCTTCTGGATCTAGCGTCAGATCCCCCACTACGTCTTCCACTGTGGCCCAATCTTCTGCAACAGCCACTTTGGCAACCCCACAACGTCAACTTGCAAGCATTCAACCTTCACGTTTGGCGCATATCGAGCAGTCCCTACAGCAGAAAGGGTTCGCCAAGGACACTAGCTCAGCTATTACCAAATCTATCAGACCATCAACTTCTGCACTATACGACAACAAATGGGATAGATTCCAGCTCTGGAGACGAGAGCACCAGTTATCCCTCGTCCCCCTCTCCATCCCCATAATCGCAGATTTTCTAAATCATCTTCGCAAGGACTGTAACCTCAAGGCAGGTACCATAGAAGGCTACAGATCTGCTATTGCCTCTGTTACGGATCTAGAGGGTCTCTCTGTTGGCTCAGACGTTCCCCTAACCAAGTTGATCAGATCTTTCAAGTTGCAAGACATCAGATCTCCGTCAATTTTCCCCAAGTGGTATTTAGTTCTGGTTCTCAAATCGCTTCAGCAACCTCCTTACGAACCTCTGAACTCTACATCACTAAAGTTTTTATCCTGGAAAACTGCATTTCTTATAGCCTTTGCGTCGGCTGCAAGAGTGTCTGAGTTACATGCCATAGACGTGTCATCTGTTGCCTTCTCCGAGCATTACAAGTTTGTATCTTTTAGAGCAATCCCAGAGTTCCTTGCCAAAAACCAATCAACAGCAGCAGGCCCCCTGGGTACCAGGGTATACTCCATCCCAGCGCTCCCAAGACCCAATTGGAAACTAGATAAGAATCGCCTTTTGTGCCCAGTTAGAGCCTTACGCTGGTATCTAGAGAGAACACAAACTTTCAGGAAAAAGCGAAGAAGACTATTTCTATCCTGCAAGCAAGCTATGGAGTCAGAAATATCCAAGAACACTATCGCTTCATGGTTGAGAAAGACTATTGTGCTAGCGTATTCCAATGCGGAGTTCTCTGAAGCATAATCTACTTACTCTCCTCACGAAATTCGAGCTCTCTCTACCTCCCTGGCCGCCTGGAAGTCAGTGTCAGTTGACCAGGTCGTTGCTTCGTGCCAGTGGAAGTCCTCCTCAGCTTTCACCAGAGCTTACCTAAGAGACGTAGCCCCAATGATTGGGGGCCTATCGTCCCTGGGGCCCTTGGTGGCGGCTCAGCACCTCTCTGCTTGACCCCCTCCCCAGGGAAAAAAGGGGGGGGGGGGGGGGGGGGGGGGGGGGGGGAAATGACCCGGGGATAGTGTCCAGCCTCTAGCTGTCCTCGGAAAGTGGTGACTTCTATTCCATTAGAAGGTGGGCATATTCAAAGACCTAATTATTATTGTACCAAATATCCCGTTAGGGGAAGTATTATCAGTCTCTAAGTGAGCTAAGGTTGGTGAGATACGGCAACGAATCGTATTTCCCCCTAAGTGAGACGTGTCTGGTTTATGATTTTACCGATCCAAGTGTAGGAATAACGGTAAATTCCTGAGTATTATCGGCTATTTTCGTGAATATAACGGTAAATTTGAGGAAATTCCCGTAAATATTATCAAAAGTCACTCTAAGCCTGAATTCCTTATCTGAGTCAAGGAATAACGGTAAATTATGTCCGATTACCTCGGAATTTTACGTAAAATAGAATATTTTATACCAAAATAGACCTTATTTTAACCCCTAAGAAGGGAAAAATACGATCTTTTAAGCATTAAATAGGAAGATATTCAATGCTGGAAATACGATCTACTACCAAAATAGGATATTTTTACGGCATTTGGAACAAAAGTACGATCTTTTGGAAGAGTTATCTCCCTTTATTCCTCCATGGATATGAGTTTGTCTTATCAAGTCCTTAGGATTGGGACTAGGTTTGGAGTGGTCTACGAATTTGGACTCCCTCCAGCCTTATGTGTTATTCTGGCAACTCAATCTAGAGGGATAGTTTACGCAATAATTATGAACAATCACAATTATTGTTAGTAATTATAAGTAAACATACCTCTAGATTGAGGATGTACTCCCACCCTCCTCCCCGTCATCCAAATTATACTTCGAATAGAATGAGGTAAACATCCGGTTGACAGGGGAAGATAATTCAGCCAGGGGAGATAACTCAGGGAAAGAACAACACACACACACCACATAAAATTTTATTTTTTTACTCTGTATAACCTCTCCAGACTTGGAGATGTAGGCAACTCAATCTAGAGGTATGTTTACTTATAATTACTAACAATAATTGTGATTGTTCATTTTTAGCTCATCAGGCCTGAAAGGCCCGATGGGCTTATGGCATGGCATGGTGTCCGGCGTCCGTCCGTCCATCCGTAAACTTTTTGCTTTTTCGACTTCTTCTCCAGAACCAATGACTCCACAGAGCTGAAATTTTATGTGCAGACTCCTTGGTCAATGGGGATTCTAAATTGTAGATTTCGTGACCCCATGACCCCAAATGGGGTCACAGGGGTCACATCCTTAAAAACCTATTTTCATCTTCTTCTCCAGTTCCAAAAGGTCTAGAGAGCTGAAAAATTGTGTGCAGACTCCTTGGCCCATGGGGATTCCAAATTGTAGATCTCGTGACCCCATGACCCCAAATGGGGTCACAGGGGTCACATCCTTAGAAACCTATTTTCATCTTCTCCAGTTCCAAAAGTTCTAGAGAGCTGAAAAGTTGTGTGCAGACTCCTTGGCCAATGGGGATTCTAAATTGTTGATTTCATGACCCCATGACCTCAAATGGGGTCACAGGGGTCACATCCTTAAAAACCTATTTTCATCTTCTTCTCCAGTTCCAAAAGATCTAGAGAGCTGAAAAGTTGTGTGCATCCTCCTTGACCAATGAGGATTCTAAATTGTAGATTTCGTGACCCTATGACCCCCAAATGGGGTTACAGGGGTTACATCCTTAGAAACCTATTTTCATCTTCTTCTCAAGTTTCAAAAGGTCTAGAGAGCTGAAAAGTTGTGTGCAGACTCCTTGGCCAATGGGGATTCTAAATTGTAGATTTCGTGACCCCGTGACCCCAAATGGGATCACAGAGGTCACAACCCCAAAAACATATTTTCGTCTTCTTCTCCAGTTCCAAAAGTTCTAGAGAGCTGAAAAGTTGTGTGCATACTCCTTGGCCAATGGGGATTCTAAATTGTAGATTTCGTGACCTCGTGACCCCAAATGGGGTCACAGAGGTCACAACCCCAAAAACCTATTTTCGTCTTCTTCTCCAGTTCCAAAAGGTCTAGAGAAATACAGGTCACAGGGGTCATGATCTAAAAACCTATTTTTTGCTTGTTAACAATGTATTACTTGAGATAACTTAGATATTCAACCTTAGATAATAAATCAAATCCTGATGAGCTACAGAGCCCATGGCTCTATTTTAAGCTCATCTGGCCTGAAAGGCCCGATGGGCTTATGGCATGGGATGGCGTCCATCCGTCCGTCCGTAAACTTTTCGCTTTTTCGACTTCTTCTCCAGAACCAATGACTCCAGAGAGCTGAAATTTAATGTACAGACTCCTTGGCTGAAGGGGATACTAAATTGTAAATTTGGTGACCCTGTGACCCCAAATGTGGGTCACAGGGGTCATAACCTTAAAAGCTATTTTCATCTTCTTCTCCAGAACCAATGACTCCAGAGAGCTGAAATTTTATGTACAGACTCCTTGGCTGAAAGGGATTCTAAATTGTAGATTTGGTGACCCTGTGACCCCAAGTGTGGCTCACAGGGGTCATTACCTAAAAAAAACTATTTTCATCTTCTTCTCCAGTCCCAATGAACGTAGAGAGCTGAAATTTTATGTACATACTCCTTGACTGAAGGGGATTCTAAATTGTAAATTTGGTGACAGTGAGACCCTAAATATTGAGTCACAGAGGCAATGACCTAAAATGCTATTTTCATCTTCATCTCCAGTCCCAATGGCTCTAGCGAGCTGAACTTTTATGTACAGACTCCTTGGCTGTAAGGGATTCTAAATTGTTAATTTGGTGAGTCTGTGACCCCAAATATGGGTCACAGGGATCATAACCTAAAAGCCTATTTCAGTTTACAGCATCTTTCTGAGATTATATGAGCACTTCAATCAGTAAGTAGGTAAGGGAGGTAATTTTAAAGAAAACAGCTGAGTTAAAGGCATTTCATCTTTCTGATGTGAGAGTTCTAACATGTGCTTTGAGAATATAATATGTCTGATGAAAAAGAGGTATTTAGAATTAAAAACTTAGAATTGGAGGTCTAACAAAAATTATAAGTCATATTTTATCTTTGTCTCACATTTCACATATGAGTAATTATTTGTATTTTGCAAGTGAATTTGCTGATAAAGGTACACAAGTCTAAAAGTATTCTAAAGACTTAATACAGAATCTTTTATTAAATCTAATATTATGTTCTTTGTAATTTAAGAGTAAATAATCGATTTTTTTAATATCTCATGATATTGTGTAATTATTTGGAGAATTAATTAATTAATTAATGAGAATTTCCAGTACGAGTCAATTTGGTATACCTTATTTATATCATATTTTATACTTTATAACTTATTTAGTTTTCTATTAACTTTGCAGTTAATTTTATTCAATAGGAACAAGAAATGAGATAGATGTCTACATCATGGACATGTTTAATGTGAATCTATTTGAAATGAGAACTATTGAATACCCTTTGAAGGAATAACTTGAAGAGGAATTAAATTTTTTCATTTTACATGAGATATGTGAACTGAATATGACTAGTGATGACTGGTGATAACATAGGACTATAAAAGAAGTAGCTATATGAGATTGTGACATCACACCTATTTTCACCATCTTCTCCAGTACAGAAAAATAATTAATTGTAGGAAAAACTGTATCTAACATATAAATTTTACTGGCTGTGAGTCCAGTGTCTGCATGTTATGTAATTGCATTGTGTTGACCTCTTCCTGGCAGAAGAATGAAAACTGATAGTTACACAGAGGTTTCAGGTTACTTCAAACTTCTGTGCAGGCATCTGGTGCAGCACTGTGTTATCATAGACTGTGCGTGAGACTGCTTTAGTCTTCCACTGACTCTAAAAAAGAATTTATTCATAGAATATCACCATTTTATCAAATATTGAAAAGGAGCCTATAAGAAATGGTGAAAAAGAATTTACTAAAAAAAATTCACCAATTTATTAAGTATTGAAATGGAGCCTATGAGAAATGGGATTTTCAAAAACTGAGGCTCCTATTCATTATGTAATAAATGTTGGTGTTGCCATAATGCAATTAAGAATTAAAACAATATAATGCAAAGGTGTATGATATTCATAACGAATGTTGATTTATGTGTAACCAATTTTGATAATAATTAGCAGGGGTCATGACCTAAAAAGGTTTTTTTCATTTTCTTCTACAGCCCCAGGCCATTATTGCAATAGCTTACAGTGGTGAATTGTATGCAAAGAATTGTACCTGGTATATTCATTATTATATAATGTGTGTACGATATTAAAAAATAGTATGATCTCTCCACCACATTATTATATGTTTGATACCAGCAATTTATTTCCAAGCTTTGTGTTGCTCTTTCAACACATATATATAGCAGATTGGCAAAGTTATGGTAACAAAATATTTTTAAACTGCTTTAATCGTTTCACTACCTAGATTCTTATTACTACATTCCATTACCTGACCATTGCTATAAAGCCCACTCCATAACATACCCTACTTATTATCTCCTGATGAGCTACAGAGGCCATGGCTCTATTTTTAGCTCATCAGGCCTGAAAGGCCCGATGGGCTTATGGCATGGCATGGTGTCCGGCGTCCGTCCATCCGTCCATCCGTCCGTCCATCCGTCCGTCCATCCGTAAACTTTTCGCTTTTTCAACTTCTTCTCCAGAACCAATGACTCCACAGAGCTGAAATTTTATGTGCAGACTCCTTGGCCAATGGGGATTCTAAATTGTAGATTTCGTGACCCCATGACCCCAAATGGGGTCACAGGGGTCACATCCTTAAAAACCTATTTTCATCTTCTTCTCCAGTTCCAAAAGGTCTAGAGAGCTGAAAAGTTGTGTGCAGACTCCTTGGCTGATGGGGATTCTAAATTGTAGATTTCGTGACCCCATGACCCCAAATGGGGTCACAGGGGTCACATCCTTAAAAACCTATTTTCATCTTCTTCTCCAGTTCCAAAAGGTCTAGAGAGCTGAAAAGTTGTGTGCATACTCCTTGGGTAATGGGGATTCTAAATTGTAGATTTCGTGACCCCATGACCCCAAATGGGGTCACAGGGGTCACATCCTTAAAAACCTATTTTCATCTTCTTCTCCAGTTCCAAAAGGTCTAGAGAGCTGAAAAGTTATGTGCAGACTCCTTGGCCAATGGGGATTCTAAATTGTAGATTTCGTGACCCCATGACCCAAAATGGGGTCACTGGGGTCACATCCTTAAAAACCTATTTTCATCTTCTTCTCCAGTTCCAAAAGGTCTAGAGAGCTGAAAAGTTGTGTGCAGACTCCTTGGCTGATGGGGATTCTAAATTGTAGATTTCGTGACCCCATGACCCCAAATGGGGTCACAGGAGTCACATCCTTAAAAACCTATTTTCATCTTCTTCTCCAGTTCCAAAAGGTCTAGAGAGCTGAAAAGTTGTGTGCAGACTCCTTGGCTGATGGGGATTCTAAATTGTAGATTTCGTGACCCCATGACCCCAAATGGGGTCACAGGAGTCACATCCTTAAAAACCTATTTTCATCTTCTTCTCCAGTTCCAAAAGGTCTAGAGAGCTGAAAAGTTATGTGCAGACTCCTTGGCCAATGGGGATTCTAAATTGTAGATTTCGTGACCCCATGACCCCAAATGGGGTCACAGGGGTCACATCCTTAAAAACCTATTTTCATCTTCTTCTCCAGTTCCAAAAGGTCTAGAGAGCTGAAAAGTTGTGTGCAGACTCCTTGGCCAATGGGGATTCTAAATTGTAGATTTCGTGACCCCATGACCCCAAATGGGGTCACAGGGGTCACATCTTTAAAAACCTATTTTCATCTTCTTCTCCAGTTCCAAAAGGTCTAGAGAGCTGAAAAGTTGTGTGCAGACTCCTTGGCCAATGGGGATTCTAAATTGTAGATTTCGTGACCCCATGACCCCAAATGGGGTCACAGGGGTCACATCCTTAAAAACCTATTTTCATCTTCTTCTCCAGTTCCAAAAGGTCTAGAGAGCTGAAAAGTTGTGTGCAGACTCCTTGGCCAATGGGGATTCTAACTTGTAGATTTCGTGACCCCATGACCCCAAATGGGGTCACTGGGGTCACATCCTTAAAAACCTATTTTCATCTTCTTCTCCAGTTCCAAAAGGTCTTGAGAGCTGAAAAGTTGTGTGCAGACTCCTTGGCCAATGGGGATTCTAAATTGTAGATTTTACGACCCTGTGACCCCAATCTTGGTCACGGGTCATGACCCAAAAACCTATTTTCATCTTCTTCTCCAGTTTATATGTAAAGCTCTAGAAAGGTGAATTGTTGTGTAGAGATTCTTTGGTCAAAGGTGATTCTTAATTGTAGGATTGGTGACCCTGTGACTCCAAATGTGGGTCACAGGGGTCATGATCTAAAACCAATATTATTTTGCTTGTTAACAATGTATTACTTGAGATAACTTAGATATTCAACCTTAGATAAAAAATCATTAACATTCTGATGAGCTACAGAGCCCATGGCTCTATTTTGTGAAGGCTCCTTGGCTAAGGGGAATTATAAATTGTAGATTTCGTGACCCCAGGGGTCACGACCTCAAAAACCTATTTTCATCTTCTTCTCCAGTTCCAATAGGTCTTGAGAGCTGAAAAGTTGTGTGTAGACTCCTTGGCCAATGGGGATTATAAATTGTAGATTTCATGACCCCATGACCCCAAATGGGGTCACAGGGGTCACAACCTTAAAAACCTATTTTCATCTTCTTCTCCAGTTCCAATAGGTCTTGAGAGCTGAAAAGTTGTGTGTAGACTCCTTGGCCAATGGGGATTATAAATTGTAGATTTCATGACCCCATGACCCCAAATGGGGTCACAGGGGTCACAACCTTAAAAACCTATTTTCATCTTCTTCTCCAGTTCCAAAAGGTCTAGAAAGCTGAAATGTTGTGTGCAGACTCCTTTGTCAATAGGGGATTCCAAATTGTAGATTTGGTGACCATGTGACCCCAATCTAGGTCACAGTGGTCATGATTGAGAATCTTTTGCTTGTATAAAATGTATTACTTGAGATAACTTAAATATTCAACCTTAGATAGTAAATCAATGAAACCCTGTTGAGCTACAGAGTCCATGGCTCTATTTTTTTGTATGACATGGCCTGGAATCGAACTGGGTGATGAGCAGACGCTGTACAAACTGAGCTACATCCCCGGTACCACTGTGCTTCATCCAAAGCAGGATAATTGCCAAAAACTCTCATTAAAAGATATAACAACAAGAGAATTAGTGAGCAAAGCTCACTTATGATACCCCCGCTTTTACATTAACATTGGTCAAAGAGAAATGTTTTGTATGAAAAGACCATAACATATATTATTAAAGCAGAGTAAGTATTACACCTCTAAGCATGTTTTAGAAGTAAAAGTCAAAGTGGTTTCGTAACATTTGAACAACTAAAAGAGCGTTTGCGGGACACCGCAAAAGCAGTGCAGCTCCGAAACTTTGGGTCTCGCCTTTCCCTGTTCCGCCTTCTCCTCAGCATAAATAAAATGGGATTTTTTTTGGACCAAAATTTGTTCATTATTCAAGTTATTCTAACAAGTTGAATCATCACTGGGGTCACTTTTCACAAGTTTGTTCTTAAAACCTATTTCTGATTTCAAAATTGGATCAAAGGATTAACATGGCCTGAACCAATATCTCATGACCTTGACCTTGACCTTAGACCTTCAAGGTCACACCATCACTGATTACTTTTCATTGTGTATAACAATCATGCAATGACTCAAAGTGTTCATTGTTAACATAAGGCATATTCACAATAGCATGCTTAAGTTGTGACCTTGCTGAGACCTTGACCTTTGTCAGATTTTAGCGAAAACTTTTTCAAATCTTGGTCTATCTCCATAGTTGATATATACCAAATAAGAGCCTGACAGCACAAAAACGTTTGAAGTTATCATGTTTACAAGGATTATTGTAGTAATTAAAGCACTCATGACCTTGACCTTTGACCTTGAATGTGAACATGTCAAAATCATTTACCAGATTTATAAGAAAGAAGCTATGTATATGAGGTGTTAATACCTTCTTGGAAACAAGTAGTATTTGAGTTATGAGCGGAACCAAAAGTGTGACCATAGACGCGCACACAAAGACTCTTAAAAGTGGAAAATCTGAAAAAATAATCATGGAATCTGAAGGAAACATAGAAAAGGCACATCTAGGGACCATAAAGTGTCCATGTATAAAGTTTCATAACAATTGAACAAGTAGTATTTGAGTTATGAGCGGAACCAAAAGTGTGACCATAGACGCGCACACAAAGACGCTTAAAAGTGGAAAATCTGAAAAAATAATCATGGAATCTGAGGGAAACATAGAAAAGGCACATCTAGGGACCATAAAGTGTACATGTATAAAGTTTCATAACAATTGAACAAGTAGTATTTGAGTTATGAGCGGAACCAAAAGTGTTCCGGACGGACGGACGGACGCAAGGACGGACGGACGCAAGGACAGACGGACGCGCTGAGCGCTATATACCCCCGACTACTTCGTAGCAGGGGTATAATAATTATATCCTTGCTACATGTTAGTCAGGGGTATATAGCCCTCCCCGTGTCCGTGACTTTGTCAGAAATCGTTTCCTGAGCAAATCTTAAAAAACTTCATGACTTGGAAACTTCATGTTTGGTAGAAAGAAAGAAGGCCCTGGAACCAGGATGTGGGCTACTCCAAGTCAAATGAATGTCAAAGTCATGAATGGCAGTGATTTGAGACATAATGTGGTAGTACAGCCGAGGAAATGAAATGTAGGTGTTGTTATATTTTTTTACATCTGTAGTTTTACTCTGCGATTCGAATCTGCCTATTCATAGCTGCTGTCAACATTGCTGGAATTAATAAATGAATTTAGAAGGCGAGTTTTCGCTGATTTTTGTGAGCAAGGAAAGTTTGGAGGTAGAGATATATTAACTGTCTTGTCGCATACCTTTTGAAATGATCCGATTGTGATCATTTATAGCTCATTTTGTAGGGAAATCGTTTAGCTATTGTAAAGTAGTCCTCGACTCCCATGAACATTGTTTTTGATGTAAAATATAAGTTTGAATGAGCATGGGGTGGTTTCGTCGTTACATCCCTTTCTTTTATATAGTAATAGGGTAGGGTCTATTTAGGTATATGTCTTTCAAAAGCTGTTCTTAAGCGATACACATCCCTATGATAGATGTGCTTTTTGGGGTTAGAACTTTTTTTTACCGTTTAACATATTTTCTTTTTTCATGGCAACATTTTGGGACATTTGTCTTTTAGAAGGGTAATAATGTGAGGTATATGTTAATGTAGCTGCTACGGACATTGAAATAAGTATTTGTTCACAACTAGGTATTTTGTTTGAATCTTATAATCCAAGAAAATGTATACATTTATGTGTCATAGGTTGGTTGTATTTTTACAATCAAATACCATTTTAAAGGTTAAATGCCAATAATTTGCATATTTATAAAACAATAATTAAAAACATACTAATATTACTATTGTCACAATCAGCAATGAGTGACAAGAATAATCTGCAGTGACTGTGCAATTGATAAGCTCAAAACCCTTGTTCCACGTAGACTGCAATAAATGAAAATCCATCTGATGTCATCAGTGGTGTGCACGAATCCAGAGGGAAGATGTCTTAACAAGATTACATCATATTGATGTCATATGAAATTATGTCATGATTTGTCATGGGTAGATTGATATCATTTATATATTGAAACAAATAATTAGAAACATAACATACCCAATGGCTTTTTATAACGTATAATTTCAATTCAAATCCAAAATTATTAGAGTTCCTGGCAATACATGTGTACACTGTCTGTTGGGGGGAAAGATTCATTGGAATCTCCTATCAAAGATTTGAACTTAGAATAAAACTAAAATTTAGAATCACGCTAAAAAAATTCTGCCCAAGTTCCTAATGAAATTTTTAAAGAACCATACCATTATTATAATTTTATTTTTCAATTCTATGCCAGTTTTTCTTACCTGAAATTTCAGGCTAATTTTCTTTGACGCTAGGCTAAAGGTCTTCATGTCCTGCCTCAGACCATGGCAAGTTGTGATTCAAGCTGTAGATCTGTCTAGTTAATAGGACTGGTGTGGCCTAATAACGTCTAAGGGGCAAGGGATTGATTGCTTGTGAGTTTCTAGTTTCGTCTAGGAGTTTGGACTCGTCAGTGATCTTACCTACAAAAGTATGGCTCAACTTGAACAAAACCCTGACACAGAGATTACCACTCAATCTAGAAGATCACTAGAATTGAGATGGATCTTTGAGCTCCTAATGTTCCGACCGAAAGAACTCAATGATAAGATGGTAGGGTGAGACCCTCCCCTTTTGTAGATCTGTCTAGCCTTGCTACAGGTCTCCTTTTGTATGGAGAAGTCTCAAACAGAGGAACACTCTCTGTACAGTATAGCTCTACGGACTCAATATTAACATAATTCCCCAGACAAAATAAACAGTAACAAAATATTTAAAACATATTTATTCTTCCATCATAACAACTCTTGATTACTTGACGACAATGACACTGTGAAATGGAAAATGTTGAAATTCCCATGAGTCTAAATCATACACTGGACAAAAATAGTTAGGGATAAATGTAATTTTGAAATTTTTAAAAATGATCTGTTTACTCATTTACACACTGATGAAATATCTATCATAAAAATTCAATATCCCTCACCTATTTGCAAAAAGTGCAAAACTACCATTATCAACATAAAAAGTACCCTGACCCTAATAAGCACCCATCTATTTTAAATTCAAATCTTCCCTCCCACTTCTGAAACCCATCAATTACAGTAAATCATAAGTCCTATGCAATTATGCAGTGTCTATGGTAAGCTAAGGTAAGTATGCTCGACCAACCGTTTTCTGAAGTATAAAAGTTGCAAAATAGTGCATCTACCGGGTAACAAACTCATATTGTTTGGAAGATGAGGGTCTGTGCACTATCACATTTTGACACTATTCAGTTAGCCAATCACAAGACCTCGACATAGCTTTCGGAGCAAGAGCTAGGGGCAGGTAATTCCAGATAGCCATCCTTTCATCTGCCCTGCATTCAGTAACACATTGTTCGGTGGGCATCCTGCTTGTAACATTAAGTGTTCGTGTCAGCTCGCGATCATCCCGGGAAATTTCTTGTTACTGAACGCAGGGCTATTTCCGTAACATGTTGAACGTGTTAACAAGTGATTCAAAATGAGTTCAAAACAGTGGTCTTGATTTACTGAACGCAGGGCGATAACATGTTGAACGTGTTAACAAGTGATTCAAAATGAGTTCAAAACAGTGATCTTGATATGATTGGCCAGCTATTGACTTGGTTTTGTCTGCACTAAACTGGTACAGAAAATACACCTATATGTGATATCATCAGATCTTGTGGTGAGGAATCTATAGAACCAGTCTGTATCCCAGTAGATGTATTATTTTGCAGATTTTATCTCCTGGAACAGGGTCGGTTTTCATCTGTCTGCACCTCGAGTCAATATCAAGTTTGGATGCTGTGAATTTTAGTAAATATCCACCTGCTTTAGCTAAACCTTTTTTCTAAATTGTAGAATCTCTTAATTGGCTTTCAACATTGACTATGGTATCTATATGAGATGAATAAATATGACATGATAAAAATTTGTTGTCAATCTCCAAACTGGTTGACAATAAAGAGGAATGCACCAGACTAAAAGCTTAAATAAGTGAATTATCTAAGTGTAAAATACTGATAGAAATATTATTTATAATATAATTTAACATGATGTACACCTGAATGAGAAACAAACAGTATTTATAAACTCATCAACATAAATAAATAGTACACCTGAATGCCATGTAATTAAAAACAGTCTATCACAGTGGTACCATCACAGGTATATTTTGTTAAATATATATTATATGTTGTCAGCACACATTTCAATCATGATCAACAGTCACCAGGTTAAACACGCCTATAAAGTCTTCCATAAATTAACTAATATTGTTCACTGGCCAGTTGCAATCTCATTATGATTTAATATAGATACTCAACAAAAAATAATGTTAAGTACCATACAGATTTTCAAATATTTTCGTCATTGTTAGTATTATGATCCATATAATGGAAAAAACTTTTGCTGAATGTACATGCAATACCTATATCACAGATGGAGATAACCATTTATATTGTATACTAAACGATGAGAGATAATTTCGTGAAAATATAAACATAACCATTTTTATCAACGAGACGTCACTGTCATCGGTAGGGTAACAATATTGATTGTGCCAGGAAGCGTAAGTGTGTGTATAGTTTTGGAATCACCACAATTTTCACCCAATAAGCATTAAAAACTATATTATTGTATTTTCAGTTCAGTTTCACCAATGACAATATGTACCTTTTGTTCACCGCTCAGTTGAGATGTGTAAGTGCAGGTGGAATTTCTGATCTGAAATAAGATCTAACAATGATGTCATCCCAAGAATACTGAAAACATAATTTTACAAATTCACTTTTCTAGACAAGACACAAATACAAGACACCAAAAGAAAACTTTCCGCCTTCTCTAGATGTCACTTGTGTTGTCCGTGATCAGAGGTCTGTCAACACTTGCTGGGTGTCGGGTTTCAAAGAGTCCCACATGAAAAACGGATCACATTGAACTCTCCATCGAGGCTTGTCAAACTGGCCAGATTGATCACACAACACTCATTGTAACTGTAACAGTAAGAATGTTTACAGTTTGAAATTGGTTTGACATTAACACCCAAATATGGCTGACCATGAGGAAACAGTGAATGTCAAGACAAATTGAGACATTTCTATGTACACACCACCTTCCTTTGTAAGTCATAACTCAGGCCTTGAACAGAGCCCTGTTCACCATTTCACAATAATGTCTTCATGGGTAGCATATAAAATCTTCTGGTGGCCACATTCAGCTTGTGTTACATCTGCTCATTGTCCACTGTATATCTGTCCGTCTGTCCAATGGTATGTGCTCCAATTGTCTGAAGGTCTATGCCTTCAATATCCGGTATACCTCTTGGTTCCATCTGACCATGAATCAATCCTCAATATGACATTTTGTTTCTGTGTAAACCATCTTCCCTCTCCTTGTCGTTGTACTGACCAATTACACTCTCTGTCTACTTTCACAAATCCTACCTTGTGTTAAGGGCCACCTAAGCCCATAGTTAACAATATGAGTTACAATCAGCTAAATCTTAGGGAGCTTAAAGAAAGTGATCCAAAACAGTGGCAGTTTCTTCCCCACTTTCGAAAACTTTTCAAAGAAATTTTAAGAACCCCTGAGTTCAAATTCCTTGACCCGTCTATGCTAAAGTCTGAA
The DNA here is from genome assembly GCA_936450465.1 of Gibbula magus. Lineage (NCBI taxonomy): Eukaryota > Metazoa > Mollusca > Gastropoda > Trochida > Trochidae > Gibbula > Gibbula magus. The sequence continues at coordinate 29,307,448 of OW388295.1, read as the reverse complement.
GGTTTAGACATTCAATGCTTGTTGGTTAATACTGCCGGATTCTGACGTCTGAGAGTCTGATGTTGGAGTTGGGTTCTCGCCACCATCTTGTTTCCCAGGGTCCTCCTGCTGTATGTTCATATCGGCCGCCATAAGCTGCCTCAACACGAGCTTCTTGTAGACGCCGTCTCTCTCTATCAGTTGCTCGTGGGTTCCTCGTTCCGCGATGTGACCCTTGTCAATAACCATCACCTAAAACACAGTACAGATACTAAATTGAAACTGAACATTAATTTCAGCTTTAACAACTTCAAAACAAGGCTTACATTTTTAAAAATTGCGGCACTGATTGATTGTTAAAGAATTGTCCTTGCTCTTGATTTTTCCGATTCCAATCAAACTATGATTAAAAAGGTTTATATTGACCGAATTAACCAAAAAACATATTTGATAACAATAATTTGATATGGGCAGTTGACTTTCTATTTTCTATAATTTTTTAAACATGACAGTTCATGTTAAAGTGTACTTATATGTGCTAGAGCCAACTCATGACCTTGAAAGGTGAAGATCATTTGAGTCATTTAAGAGAGTGACACAGATATAGTTTTGTTTGAAAGTAATCCTGTCAAAGTTTAAAAGGTTAATTTACCTGAGAGGCGTTGCGGACCGTGGAAAGACGGTGCGCTATGACGATGACGGTACGACCATGCATGGCCCGATCGATCGCTTCCTGCACCAAGTGTTCGCTCTCCGCATCCAGCGCACTCGTCGCCTGGAGACAGATAGATTTCCTATAAAATCTCTCATTACTTCATCCAATAAGACTTTTTCAACTATCTGTATATCTTTGTAAAATAAATTATAAAATTATCAAGTTATCCATGATTAGGGTCCCTTACCTCATCCAGCAATAGTATGATTGGATCCATGATCAGGGCACGTGCGATGGCAATCCTCTGTTTCTGACCCCCCGAGAGCCTGACACCACGCTCACCGACCTTCGTGTCGTACCCATCCTCGAAGCTCATTATGAAGTCATGTGCATTAGCCTGCCTCGCAGCTTCCTGGATCTAGAATCACACGAGAGAATAGAAACCTTCAAAGCTCTTCAAATCAGTGAAAAGGGTTCTCCTGAGGAATGCCCATTGGCCTTTTGTGTCACATACATTATGAATTTATCCTATGACGGATCTTAAAACAGTAGTCTTTGATAAGCCCCTTCTCCCAGAATATGCTAACCCTTTGATACAAATTAAAGATAGAAAGATCCAGGAATTTGCAATATTGAAAGTTCATCAAATCTACATGCAAAATGTTTCAAGAGGGGAGGGGAGGGGGTAGAAAACTCCACAGAACCCCTCCTCTGTATCCACCACTGGTAAAGGTATGCAATTAATCCTAAAATATTTGACAAAAGTTCTGTCAATAGTGGCTACATTAAAAGTGAGAAAATCCTACCTCCGCATCCCCGGCGTCGCGTCCATATGCAATGTTGTCTCTGATGGAACAGGCAAAGAGTGTGGGCTCCTGGCTGACCATCGACATCTTGAGACGGAACCAGGACGGGTCTAGGGTCTTCAGGTCATGACCACCTGTCGGACAGGGCACAATCCGTTTATAAAGATGGCAGTTTGTTACTGGATTAGGAAGGTCACATGACCCACTGAAGTTCATTAGGCTAAGGTTATTGATCATCCTCAATTTCTATCTGACAAGGTCACAGTGGACACTACTAGTGTCTTTCCAGAAAACAATACTCATCATATTGCTGTCAAATAAGTTTGTGAATAGTAAATAGATGTAAAAATTGCTAACGTGTACCTACCCACGAAAGGTGTAATTGTCAGTCATTTCATGCATTGAGCATGCACTTGGTGTATGGAGGCTAGTGCTATATAAGTACACAGTATTATTATTAAGATAAGTGAAAAGTGAAGATCAGTTGTTCACCATGCAGTAAAGTATAGGACTGAAGAAGGAAACTTATCAACATATTCTGGCAATGTGGCATCTTATTTGATCTTTCTACTAGTTGAACGAGTAGTTGTTCAACAAGCAGTACTTATTTATTGATGGGGTTCGATAGTAAGTTCCAGCAGCAACTCAATTTATCATATGACAGCTGATGTCAGACAGGTCACTCACCCAACAGTATTGTTCCGTTGTCAGGGTCATAGAAGCGTTCGATGAGACTGACAATTGTAGATTTACCTCCCCCTGACGGACCAACAAGCGCCACCATCTGGCCTGCGTCCACCTTGAACGACAGGTCCTGGGAGTAGAAAAATCTTTGGTCATTGATACAAAGTTACTATCCTTTAAACGGAGCAGATGTTTGGCACAAGGTTCTGTAAACTCATAATGTAAACTTTCTCATATGACGTGTTATTGTAAGCTTTCATAAAGGAGGATTCTTTGCGGTAGGAAAGCTTGGGTCAGAAAACTGTTAAGATGGAATGATGAATTTGTATAAAAAAAACTCTGATGATCTCACTGCAACAATGTGCATGCAGCTGTAGGCCTTTTTCATGTATGGTGAGGAGAGGTGATTAGTAGTTTAACACAACTGTATAATTGCAGGTGAAAAGCAAACAATAGCATTGTGGCTTTACACAGTGTATGAAATAAGCCTGAAACTTTACCAGCCCGAAACAATGATTTTGTGAATTTTCATGGTAAAATTAAGTAAAAACCTTAAAAGTTACCAGGTTACAGATTGTCAGACAAGTCTTATATTTCATACATTGTGTTGAAACCTGCAAGCATCGACTGGAACATCTAGCCATTGGTCGTACTGCTTTAAAGTTCAATGTAGCATTACATCCAAATCTTACTTCAAATACAAGAGACAAGTTTGAAGAGCCCTGACAGGATTAAACCCAGAGATCTCATGATTTGAAATCAATTGCACTAACCAGTGGCATCTCACCCTATTGAATGTAATACTGTGTTACACTCCCTCTAATGTATGATAGAACTGCAGATTGGCACAGTTACACAAGACAGATACTTGTATATTGATTAGTTGTGAGGGAAACCACTCCTACCTTTAACACCTTGGTGTCAGCACGTGATGGATATGTGAAGAAAACATTGCTAAACTCAATATCTGAAAGAGAAGAATAAAAACTTTACAGGTACATGAAAAACAGCAATAAGTAAATATGACTGAATATTATAAATAAATATGATCCACATCTATTTGATACTTATTCTCAATAATAAAATCCCCTACCACAAAGAAAGTGAAATCTCTTAAAGTATATTTTTTCTCATGGTCACAATAATTTAGCCAAGATTTTTTTTAATGTTTTATTAAGTTAAATAAAAGACATTTTGTTCATAGATATATTTTTATTCAAAATGATGCACAGAAAATTACATTCTTACAAAAACATTGCATACAAAACAAACCTATTGATAATATATTTACTTCTATTTCAATTTTGTTTTTTTTGTGAAAAATTGTAAAGAAGACACTTCTCAGAGCAACAAATGAATTTCACACAGCTCACCTCCATGCAGGGAAAGGGGGACAACTCCACCCTGGATCCCAACATCTGGTTTCCTGTCCATCAGTTTGAAGATTCGCGCCGACGCACCGACAGCCTGTGTGTATATATATATCTATATATATATATATGTTTCACATTTTACCACTAGGTAAAGTAAATGTTAATGTCAAATAAGCTTCATGCAAAAACTTGTGAGAGGCTACAAGATGGTATCTTTGGAAGTGAATGTAAATAAATGTGTCGTGAAGACAACATGAAAGAAGCATAAAGGAATGATGATACTGATTCTTGACGTATGTTACAGCTAATAATGGTCATGAACAGTACAAACCATGTAGATGCTAATGGGATATCGAATTAAAACCAAAGAAAACAGAATGGATAAAATTGTACAATATTTAATGAGTCATATTATGTGTTCAAGCTTGATTATATTTGTTTATTGTCCAAACAAATCATTCAACACCCTGGTGTCAAAGGACAAATGATTTCAATTGTTATTTTAAGTTTAAGAAGTAGTATACAATAAAACAGCAAAAGTATCCATTTCCATTAAAACCAGCAGATGCAAACATATTCCCAGATAGCCATTATTTAGCAATGCCCAATCCTGGAATATTTCCTTTGTCAAGAGTTGTAATTCCTGTTGGTTGGCTACTTAGAATGGTCTAGCATTAATACAACAACTAATATTTAATAGTGAAGAACTAATTCAAAGAACATAATTAAATGTGCATTCCATCAGGAGTTTAGCAATGTTCACTTATTCACAATATGTTTTACAACAGTATCAGTTACTTTGCGCACATTGTCAATAAAAACACTGATGTCTGTCTGTGTGTCTTACCTGCATGAAGTCTCCATACAGGGAGGAGAGAAGAGCGAACGCCATGGCAACCTGGAGAGTGTAGAGCAGGAACGCTGGGAACAAGAACAACATTGAGGGAGCGATATCACATTTTGGTTTTCTGTGCAGTCTACACCATATCATTTCGACTGCCGGTACTGTTTTGCAGGGAAATGGCTGATCCAGTTTTAAACGTATCACGTGTTGGGCCTTCTCAAACGCTGGTATACTTTTACCATCCCATTGCCAATCCCTGGCTTAGCATACAGTAAAACATGTCACAGTGGCCTTTTTGAGGTCACAAATTTGATATGTAAGAGTATGCTTCAGACATCCTCCAGAAAAAATACACTGGCGTTTTGAAAACCACAAAAATGATACGTCTGACACCACTTTGGACGTCGAAAGGATATTTGTAGCTGCACAGCTCAGAACAAGGGAGAACCATACCAAGTTTAATGATATAAAGTATAACATAGATTATTCCAGTTGTATTTTCAAATCAGCTACTGATCTCATTGCATGACCGTACAGCTGTGCATCTCTGGTTTTGAGCCTTGATGCATTTTGTAAATTTGTTTGTGCTAGCATAGCAGCACAATGCACCTGAACACGTTACTAGGCTTTTCTATTGACTGCAAAAGAGTTCAATATCTTAAAAGTTTTGAGGATTGAAAAAAGGATAGATAGGCAATATTATAGTTTGATAGGGATATGATGTTGATTTGAATAAACAATAAACATAATTGATTCAACTTACATGTGAGAATACCTGGAGTGACCCCCTGGGTGGAATCACGAGAATTCTCATACACAAGTTTTCCTCCATACCACAGAACTGTGACCACGGCACCTTGGGCTACAATTCCAATAACTCCCTCAAACAGACCTGCAAATAAATATGAAAAGATGAAATAAACATAGCACCTCTCTAGGACTCGAATGAGTGCATGTGTGCTACTGGTATTAACACCCTTGGTCTAGAGTTTCAAGGCTCTACCACGTACTGTCTATATAAAGGTGCATCCATTGGTTTCATAAAATTGTATTTGCCTTTAATACATGCCAACATACAATATGTGCTGATATCAGTTCAAATAATTTCAATCAAGTTGCATATTCATCCCCAATCGCCAAATATGTTATAATTACTAGTTTCCAATTAAAATCGAGCAACATCATTATACTTGTGCAGAAACCGAAACTACACGTTCCTTATACATGCACAGTAGTTATAAGACCTATTAAACATTGTCAACTTAAAGTTTTCTTTTACTCTGTTGTAAATAAGTTTCCAAAACTACGTTTGACTCATTGAAGAGAGCCACACGCAGTGCATTGTCCGGTTTTCGATAAAAAATCTATACTTTTACCTTTATGTCGTTGGTATACTGAGCCCACTAAGATCAAAATGGCAATTTTCGTCAACAGTCACTACTTCTCGATAAAATAACACAATTTATAATGTTTATCATATGTGATCCCAAACAACACAATGGATGTACCTTTAACAAATCTAAACTCTGGTCTACCCAAAGCTAAAATTTACCACCACCACATAACCAACACCAGTTAACCACTTGTGGACACAAAACCAGTGATGCACCATGCCCATTGTTGCTGAACTTCCTCTAAAGTAGTCAACTGAGCTATGAACAGGCCCATGTACTACCATATTCAGTTTGCTCATGATTAATCTGGCACAAAATGCCTGAATAATGTTAACATACAGTGATCCAACCAGTGCCACTACTACTACTGCAACTACATGTAATTACTTTACGACTTACCCTGAGAGATGGCGAGCTTGCGGCCGACCTTGAAGCTTCTATCGATCTCCTGTCCATACTCCGCGGTGGCCTTGACCTCTCCGTTGAACGTGCGGACGGTGCGGAGACTGGAGAGTGCTTCCTCTGCTTGTGTTCCCGCGTCTGCAAGTCTGTCCTGGAAGTCCTTCCGCAACTTCTTCATGTACTTACCTGGAGGAGGGTTACACAGAGAAACTCATCCATGAGTCCATAAACAATTATAAACAGGTGATGAAAGATACAAATATTCATGGCTTCAAAAGCATATTTGTATTTTTATCAATGAGTTGTTGAAGAAGAACTTGGATGAAATTCCATTTTACAAACAAAATCATTCATTAGTTTTCAAATAAAATGTACATCTAAGACATCACAGATCTTCCATTAGAATTTGATGGAGGTTGTGTCACAGCCATGTGATATCATCAATTTCTAGTATCATAACAATGTGATATCATCATATATTTAAAAACAACATTTAATAGCATCAGATAAATGAAACACTAAATCTTTGGTATTCAAAGTTTAGTAACAACCATAAGATGACAACAATTAGCTATCATAAACACAACTGACCGTACTGCACAGCTCCAATAGCCACGACAGGCACTACAGCTAACAGGACACCAGTCAGGGCGGCATTGAGAGCAAACATGAGAGCGAGAGAACCGATGATCTGGAGGAGGTACCTCGACAACATGGACACATTCACCTGGAATAAATATACACAACATGAGAGCGAGAGAACCGATGATCTGGAGGAGGTACCTCGACAACATGGACACATTCACCTGGAATAAATATACACAACATGAGAGCTAGAGAACCGATAATCTGGAGAGGTACCTCGACACTTCACCTGGAACAGTCACAAGGTCACTTCACGTAAAACATTTTCAACACTCACCCTTGCTACCAGAAGAACTTTTTGCCATTGAATTTGACAAATATAATTTTGGAGTTTTTTTTCCAATGATCATTCAAAGGTAAGTAAGGTATTCATTAGGTAAGTTTGCATAAAGAGCGCCTGTAATGGCAATGAGACTCATTAAGCCAAGGAGTGAGTTAAGCTACGAAGGTTGTCAGATACTGACCGTTAGAGCGTTCTGCAGCACCTGGGTGTCAGAGGACAGTCTGTTACACAGCTCTCCTGTCCTGAAAACACAATCATTTATTACCGATGCAGTACTTCATAAAGTGTTTTCAAAACATCAGTATGACACATGATAAACTGTCGAATGATTAGGTTGGCTTATAAACTTATGTACCCGTATTCTTTCGGGTATAAGACCACAGGCAAGCCTAAGACCACTTTTCAGAGGGTTCTCCTGGTTGGGGTTATTCTCAGGTTTTAGCCCACCCCCAATTTTGCCAGATGTTAAATGGCCATACATTACTGTAATACATATATCTATAATATTATTTTAAGTTAAGTGTCAAAAACCTACATAAAACCTATTCTAACTGTCTGAAGGTCTCCGGTAAAAATTTTCATCTGAGTTGGGGTCTCTCCCATCTAAAAGCCCACCCCTATGTTTTCAAGATGTCTGTTTGTCTGGCTGGTCTTATACCCAAGAGAATAGGTAACTTTGATAATGTATTACTTTTACATGCAACTTAAAAAAATTATAAGCTACTTTTTTGTTTATCCTGAATAAATCCCTGACCTGTTTTGATCAAAGAATGCCACTTCCTGTCTGATGACCGCAGCAAATAGTTCTTTCCGTAACCTAGCAACCAGCCTCTGTCCGGCCAGCACAAACAGCCACGCCCGAAACAAACCGGATAGAGCGCCACCAAAGAAAATCCCCATCAGTATAAGGACTGTCCTGTTCATTTCGTCTGAGGAATACGCAGATATCAACATCAGCCATTTAGTTTGTCAGTGCTTGACATCAGCCTCATCACACATTTAAATTTACGCTTGTGTTATTATTTTCAAAGAGATCTATATTTCAAGCATTTAATAAACAATTAATAAACAATAAAGAATGCAACAAGTTTCAAGATGTAGATAACAGGAAAACACATAATCAATCACACTATGATTCATTCAGCTTTTTACACCTTTTGTCATATGCCTAACATATACAAAATGGCTTAAAGGGACACTGCGTTGAGGATAAAAATTAGATCAGATTTATTAACCTATCCTGATTCTGCTAATGAGTTATGCTTTGCTTCACAGACTGTCTACATGCATTAGTTTTTATTACCAATTGCTTCAATTGTCTGAAATTGAGTGAGTGAGTGAGTTATTGTTTAACGCCGCTTCGGCAGTATTGCAGCCATTAGCGGCGAGTCTGAAATTGAGGGTCTGTGACTCGTTAGCAGACACGTTAATCAGCATAGGGAGATAAATCTGATCTCATATTTATCCTCGACGCAGTGTCCCTTTAAAGCTTTAAACATAGATTGATCAGTAGTAAAAATAGTTTTTCATTTCTTTTACATTTTTTGGTAGGTACATTTTTTAAACTCGTAAAAAAGACAAGTGTAAGAAATGAAACTCATCTTCTATCATTCTTACAGTCATGGAGCATCATATGAGGAGTATCGAACAATGAAGGTAGAACATGTGAATACTGCCACTCACCCATACTCCTCTGCGCTGCATCGAGCACCTTGCCGAAGAAAAGAGGTCCCACCATACTGGCGGCACTGGATCCAAGTAGAGCAAGCGTACCGAGAGCTATCAGTCCCGCCTCCTTGAGTCAGTGATATCAGTAACACGTTAAAACTAAGTAGATTCCCTCTGGATAATGTGACAGTCCAAAGTGTACATTAAGATCCATGAGAACAACGATGGTTGTACAATAATGAAACTTCCATCAGTGCAAATCAGGGGTGTAACAATACATCGAACTATCGATGCATTGCAATAGTTGGCTTGCAAATTGTACTATATCGATAGTATATACAAAAACACTATCGCTATCGCAATAGTAAGATTAACTATCGATACTATCGAAACTATTAAATTTCCCTTAATTATGAACGATTTTCACAAGCCTTACTGCATTTAATTCAATATTTTTCATTTTAGAATGTCAGAGAGAAAGAGAACTAGAGATAGGAAATAGCAAAATGACAAAAAGTCTTTTCCTTTATGATTTCTTTACTGATTTTGGTTCCATAGTCCTTACATCAATTAAACATTTCTACTAATACCTGTAAACTATCTAGCTGATTATTGTGTATTTGTACAAAAAACCCTATCGCAATAGTTATTGCAATAGTGAGTTACAATAGTCTATCGCTATCACAATAGTAAGTGACAATAGACTATCGCTATCGCAATAGTCTCTTTGGGTCAATAGTCACCCCTAGTGCAAATCATCAATGTTTTCATTGGTGGAGTTCAAACAGTCAATAAGAAAATCTCTTCAAGATAGAATATAAAATTAAGACAAATTTGATGTGGATAGCCATGTGATAGCAATGCCAGAACAAGCTCTCTAGTGCAACAATAATTAGTGACATTGTTAAACAAGGTAAAATGTATTTTAGAAATGTACTCTCGAAAATTAATTCTGATTAAAAAATTACTGCATATAAGACAGATCTCAATGACTGCATCCTCGGTTACCCATGGTTTTATATATGCTTCTTTACTCTCCACTATATCACCCATGGGGAAAATCTATCAGCGAAATCTGGACTAAAATTACCCGCCCTTGGCCGGCATGACGAAGTCAGTAACCAAAGGAAATAATCAATACGATAAGACGGAATTGGTCAAGGGAGATAACCGTTGAGGGATGGTTAACAAAATGACCTCGCGTGCTTTGCAACGAAGTGATATGAATTGTCATTGGCTCGCAGGTCCAAACTGCGTAGCGGTTTGATTGGCTCATGCCGGCCAATGGCGGGTAATTTGAGTACAGATTTCTCTGATGAAATTTCCCATGGGTGATATAGTGGAGAGAAACGGAGCATATATAAAACCATGGGTAACCGAGGATGCAATGACTGTGACTAAACAGAAGTTTACTATCAAGGAAACAGATGTCACTGGAGTTTGATAAAGATAAACAACAACATACTCGGTAGTATCGATAGTAATACTATACAACAAATTATTACCCTTTTGGTTTAAAATAATCGAGTAAATATTATTGATATGAGCACATGTGCACATATCTCATTTGCCAAGTAACCATTGATTCAAGACGATTTTGCGTATTTCGCCGTCTGTGACGTCATAAAACTATTGTTCATGACGTCACTATAGCTTGTCGTCGCAAGAGAAGCGGGCTGTTTCCTGACTAATTAATGGGAATCAAATGGAATATAGAATGGGTAATAAAGAAATTATTACACTAGATGTGACTAGAAAGTGTGCCACATGATTTTTACAAATCTCATAAAATTTATGGGCAATACAATACAATTGTAAAAGTCATATGACACACTTTCTCAGGTAATACAATATAAACGACAAGTTGACAAACTCACAGGTTTAGCAAGTGTGATGAGCCTCCCCAGACTGACTGCCTTTTCTATGGGTTTCCCTTCCTTATCAAGCAGCTGTCCACGAGAGTTCACTCGGTGCTCCACGCGGATAGATTCCAACTTCCGCAAGGCGACGAAGCTCCACAGACAGAAGAGAAACTCGATGAGACTGAAGCAAAATGCTGAAATCACCAGCGCATAGTACGTGGGGTGCATGCCGGGGTAGGTGGAATCATGGAGGAACGCATACAACACCAATCCGCCCTTGGTGGCACTGAAAGCCAGGAACAAGATGGAGAGAAGAACGACGAGAACATGGAACACACGTGCATGCTGACGGAACTTCGCCTGGAATGGAAAGTCAAGCTGCTTGTAGAAGGCCTCCTCTAAAAGTCGGTAGAACAGAACAAGGAACACTGCCTTGCAGGCAGCCACCAGCGCCAGGTCAAACACTGACTCCCGCAGATGGAAGAGCAGAATGTTGTCCACAAAGTAGTGAGAGTTGCCTCCTGTAACACAAATTAGGTAATAAGTTTACATCAATACATTGTATTAAATCTCATTTTAGTAACTTCCTCTACAGCATATACATTTTATGCTATTAATTATAACACTATCCATTTGAAAGTTATTCTTTCAATGTTCCCCATATATAGTGTTTTAAGTTTCCATAATGATTTGCAAGCCACATAATGGTACCTCCCTCCAATTGATATGACCATTTATTATTCATAAGTGTTTTTAATTGGCAGTAAATCAAATTTTGCTCACTTGCTTTGGAAAATATCATTTTATAGTGACTGTGTTTTATTAAAAATATGATGCCTCTAATCTTGGAAATATATCAGATCTCTATTCAATACCCTGTAGAGGTTAATAAAGCATGATAGAAGGTAACAAACTGTAATCACTGTATTGCTGGTGTATAAAGTTACCCATTCTCCAAATCCGCATAGTCAAGTCAGTTACGAGTGAAGACATGACTTAATTAACTTCAAGCGCAATCAGAGGGTTCATCCCCCCTTGAAAATATGTGCATGTGAATTTGAAGGACCCCAAACTTTCCCCCCTTTCAATAAGTGACAATCCCCCATACAATTTTTGGGATCTGCCCATATTTCCAAGGGAGAGAGTAAGGGTGACAATTTATGGACTGGACAATTAAAATTTAAGTTTCAACTAACCTGTGAGCCACAAGACAATGGACAAGATGGCATCGACTAACACGACGGCCTGGACTATATTTATGAATCTGAGAGTCGGTAGAGAATACCATGTGATCGTCTCAGACTTGTCGTTGGACTCCGCCACCACTGCTACCTCCAAGTCTCCGTTAGAGAGTAGTCGCTTTTCTTGAGTACTAGACACGCTGTTCAGTGATACGTTTAACTCCGACATTCTGACTTTTCCCTAAGTGAATGTGTATTTTCAATCTGAAACATAGAGACCAAAGTTAACCTTTAACAGTTAACTGCTGAAATTGTACATAAGACATTCTTGGATTTGCCAGAGGATAACAACTGTTATATTACTGCTATGCATGTTTTCATTATTGTCATTATGACAATATTTTTATATTTGAAATTATATCATATAATCTGCAATAAGTTATCATTGTTATCCACTATTTTGTTGGTAAATAATTTTCTGGAATACTGAGATGTATAAGCTATATGATTATTCTAGAATCAAAGATTTGAAAATATGTTATGGCAGTAGACAAACAATAATGTAATGATAAAACCAATGCACCCACCTTCAAGTGTGTCAAGATGAATGAACAGCACAGATTCAACTTCTCCACTAAAACAAGCTAAGTGCCTCGTCATCAATAAATATAAAACTAAACTTAGAACTAACTCATTTTGGGATGATTTCTTCAGTCATGGTATGTGCACACAGCTGATGTAACAGGGCTATGTATGTACTCAGTTTCTGACCTTCAACAACAGCACCAACACAAAAAAACTCACATCACTACTATCCGACAAAAGTCATATAGCTCTGTAACTCAAAGTCTAAGCGCGCTGTTATCGCGCCACACTATGAAGTATCTAGATACTAGTACACTGTACTCAAACAAGTACGATTACCTGATGAGTCAGTGAGAGAAAATACCGGCTTTGGGGTCTAACAGCAATGGCATTCCGCCAATTTCACCAGTTTAGCTGTTAACTGAGGATACACAATCCATGAAATAAGTATAAGGAGTGTAGTTGATATGCCTTCAAAGAACACATGTGAATGAATGATCAGCCGGTCGAAGATGAGTTGACATTTTCTTGATCTTGAATGTTATGTAAAAGCCTTGTTGGTAGTTAGAGTTACCCGCCCCTGTCATGATGAAATTTCCGGGTCCAAACAAAGGAACATGTTTGGCGACAGCTTTTATTTCTCGGATATTCACAGTACAGGGAAGTCGTGACTTTGATTTATTTGATTTAGATGCAATCTTTTATCAATACGATCTTCTGATATAAAGCATATGTCGTAGGCCTATACGTAGCTTCTGTTTTACACGGCAGTCATGTTTTAACTAAACATTCTACAGATCTAGCTAGAACAAACGATAATGCTCTATATCCACAGGTATGGTAAATACAATGCTATTTTTTTTTTATTAGAAATCAATACTTTAGATACTTAATTTTTACATAACTTTGTTCTTCTTTGACACATAAATCATCACATAAAATTCCTTAGACACTTAATTAGTATATGTGGCAAAAACAGTATCCTTTTTTCATTGTTTCCCCCATATACTCCTCTTGTCCCGTGATAACATTTAAAAACACAAGATGGCAATGTCTATGTACGATATACAACGAGCCAAGTGGGATAAATGGGACTCTTTGTAACATCTTGCCTAATTGTATTGTAAATGTATAACAATGTATCCCTTCTTTTTTTCATTGTTATTTGGCTGTCAATATACTTAGCTTGGGAGCGTCTTACCTTTTTGTAAACACATACATTAAATATTTCAATAATCATCGTTTCTTTATAGCAATTGATCTAAAACGTGTTACATTGTCAACAGCATATACTTCTTATAACGTCTTTCATCTATTAATACGGAATAGTTGCAATGTGTTACACTGTAGTTGTTGTTGGGTGTTATCGTATTTTATACCACATGGAAAGAGAAACAATATAAGCAAACAAGTACATGTTCAACATTGTGGTAGTTGCGAAGTTTTAGCGCATATAAGGGAGATAAATAGAAATGGGAGGGATGATGGAAAAAAACAAACAAATGACAAAAAAATAAATTATAAAGGTGATTAAGTGGGATCAAAAAGGTTAATACTATTTCTTTTTTAAATGAAGAGTGGCTTTCAGTGATCCATTTGGACAGCATCAGAAACAAATTATCGAGATATACTTGTCATCCAGGAATGATTTATATAGTTTCTACAAAACGCTATACCCTATTGCATTTGAAACGCATGTATATATCGAATATATATATTAAATGAAGTGTTTGGGTTGTGTTCTAGAAGTTGGCATCATATATAGAAGACAAGCATGATCTATATAGATAACCATGATCTGCGGATGTTAAGAAAAAAGTTGATAATCCATAAATATCCTGTTCTTCATAGGTAAATCATAAACTAAAAGTTGCAGGTGTATATTATATTGTTGAAGTAAAACTCGGTCTGAGTAAAGAGAAAAGATATATCTTTTATATCAACATGTGTCAGACAGTACTTGTTCATATGAAACCGACACCGTTACGTCACAATGTTTATCTCAAATTTATTGGTTACCTTACGTTTTCTGCTCATCATTCTTTAAAACTACAACTACGTGTAATTTATTATCTAAAAGAAAACATGCATGTAGCTAACGCGTCATCTGTACTATATCTCTGAGGACTGGGATCAAGTGTCCAAAGTTCGGGCAACCCTGCCCGAGAGTGTCCGAACCTTAATTGGACGAATTGGTACTAAAAATGCTTATAGTGATGATACAATCTCTTCTCGACGTTATTAGCCACCATTGCACCTTTTTATGGCCAGATATTGATATCAATATATTTGAATCGGAACACTAAAAGTTCCTAATCTCGGTCAGCTTGCCCTATATATCCTTGTACTTAATCATTATCATATTTTCGATTTACGAAATTCGCCGCGTCTAATCGTCCAGTCGACTCAACATCGCATTTCATGTCAGCGCTTTACATCGGAGAGGGATTCATGCAATAAGTTGAAAAATTTGAATGAATATGTTTAAACAAGTATAAGTACACAACCATGTATGCCTATATCTTTCACCACTTACAGTCGCTTCTGTAAATCAAAGACTTTGATTTTTTTAGTATATTTAGTTTTGGTCTTCGAAAATTTGTTTATTCCTCATTTATAGTTCAAATTTTATTTACAGTCTCTCGGGTATAAGCCAGGCAAACAAACATCTTGAAAACATGGGAGTGGGCTTTTAGACAGGAGAATAACCTGAGAATAACCCCAACCAGTACAACCTCTGAAAAGTGGGGATGGTCTAAGGCTCGAGAGAATACGGTAATTTTAATACATGTATATCTTTGAAACTCCTTCCGTTGCGCGGTGGAGTATTTTAAATCTGAGAGATTCATAAATCGTTTTTCGGGAAGACAAATTTCCGAAAACCAAGATAAATGAAGTAATATAATTAGGCCCTTACTGATTTACCCGACACCAAGGTAAAAAAATTACCATAAAGGAGGTTTGAGCTCTCAATTATTAAAAAGAATGGTATCAAACTAATTTAATTAATAGTTAAAGTAATCTGTCTCGATATTCTTAAAAAATACAGCACAAAGAAAAGTATTGCGAGAATTAATTTAGTTTCTTCATATAAACTTTACATGCATCCATGGTTTGAATTGTGGTTTAAATATATTTGTAACGTTTCAAACTGCTATAATGAAAATCTCCCCTTGAACTATTTAATTAATCAACAAGTTTTCCTACAATTGAATCAAGAAGTAAATCTGAATCAATAAACAGATCTGAACGTTCATGGAAGCTGGAAGACGTCTCGCGAACGATTTTATGAGCGCTTCGTATAGGCCGGGTCACACTGTCCCGAATATGACGAAAGATGCCAACACGAATTAGAAAATTCTCATTTCGCACGAATTTGGTTTCGATTTTGGTTAAAAACTAATCAAAATCCGGAGCAGGTACGATGCAGTCAGAAGGCAATACGATGTAACACGATGTAATACGACGTAACACACGACTACAATGCGAATGCAATGCGAATGTCGGGTTGATCGTCGCATTGGCCTAACGTTATATAGTCTGTACGAATACAACACGGTGACAGCATGATGGCAACACGACGTCGTATGGAGAGTTCGACGAGTATGCGATGAGAAAACGAAGATGAGCTTGGCGATACAAGCATCACGTGACATTCACATTATATAACTCTGTTGCTGTGACGGTTGGCCTCTCGGTGTCGGCCCGGGAAAGCTTAATTTTAAATGTTAGGAAGTACTGGAACAGCGTAATATAGACTTTGTTTTAGTATAGCAGAGAAAGCATAAATCTGATTACTGCAATGAAAACAAGAGATTGCCGAAATTAGCTAACCGAACTTTTTCTCTTTTAACTCTGATTACACCTTTATACACCATGGAGAAGCATTTTAAAACATGTTATATTATATGGAAGTTGGTGCAAGATGCTACATATCACAGTTACATACAACATACAAGTTTTTAAAATTTAAAAATGTTTTTCTCTAATTTAAAAAAGAAAAATATAAAATTTCGAACTCATGAATCCCCACTACCCAATTACCACTCTGGATAAGCTTATGAGTTAATTATATAATTAGGATGACTATTGAGCAATGGCGCAAACATATAGTCAATGAAGTTGCTGAAACCAGTCTAGCGTGAGTTGTCATGACAGCAGGAAGTCACGTGACCCTTTCAATTCACTGTTCCGCCTTCGGTTGCACCATCGGCGGATGTTCGAAAATCTTTGTGTGTTAAAAAACTTCCGAACCCGCGTGCGAATCTTCATTTTCGTGGTCAGCCCGTGTCTCAATCTTTCCCTTCGCACGACCATCGAGATGCAATCTTGTTACTTCTTTTCATTACCGTACTATCATCGGTACCATCACCAAAATAGTAAACACTTTGCTCCTCGATTGTCACAAGAAGGCAACGCGACTATCTTCAATCCTCGTGATAACCTGCGTATAACCATCGGTTAGCATTACGATGCTATCACGATGGAACTTAGGTAAGAATATATTCATTACACACACATACATATATATATGCATACATATATGTATGCATATACGATACCTATATGAATACATTCCATGTTTAATATAATGCATGCTTATATACATGTACGTAGATAGACGTTCATAGTACAGATACCTTTTGCAGATGCATGTATACCTAAGTGGTAAATATAAGGTACTATATATTTCATGCTCATAGGGGTATTGTAACATATATTACACAGGTTATAATATGTAATATATATATATATATATATATATATATATATATATATATATATATATATATATATATATATATATATATATATATATATATATATATATATTAAATTTTATATATCATTACATGTCTCATATTGACATAAACCTTTTGATGAAGTAAATGCCCTCGTAACCTAGTCAATACGACATGGTATAATCACCGTGTGCATTCTTGCAAGGTCGCGTTGTCTTCTTATGACTTCGGTCATCTTCTTGTTACATTCGTATGGCCTTCGCTTGTGAAATATGCCCTATGGTCCCGATGGACAGGCGAAGGCAAATACGATGATGATACGAATCATACGATGTCATCTCGATAGACGTACGAAGGGCACGGCGAGGACACGAATGCACCACGAAACTAGCATGTCAAGTATTTTGCTCGCTCTCCCGATGTTGCTGCCGAACAGAGAAGAATTCCGCCGATGACCAAACGAATGCTTAAGATGCGTTTACGAATGGCCCGATTGCTTACGATCCTTTGCGAATTTGAACATTTTCAAATTCGTGTTTCCATCTTTTGTCAAATTCGGCACAGTGTGAACCGGCCTTAACAGTTGTACATCACGAGAACGTGACCGATCAATCCTAGCTGGTTATCCTCGCCTTCGACATTACAAATGTAGATTACGTATGTCAAAGTAAGAAAACCAACCAAGAAATTATTCAATTTCAACAGTACAACTATCATTCTCAAACAGCTATTGCTAAAGCAGGGAAAGATATGACGAAGTGCCGCCCTATAAAGTGATTGTCTCATGTTGGCACTCGTGTGTTTAATTTGTTATGTTGCAAACATCATTATATGTATCGGAAATATAATTTTATATCTCTGTTCATGCCTTTCATATGTTAGAATTATTCAAATAGAGAATGAAATGGAAATTCGGAAAACAAAATCGTTATCATATGTCTTAAATATCCAGAGAAAAGTAATCAGGGATTATTCTATCCATGCAAGTGTCAATTATAGAGCTCATCGGTCTATAAATTATACAACACATAAGGCTATCTACTATATGTAAGAACTATTTTTCAGAGGGTAAACAAATCTACAACTATTGCAATTGGCTAATGAGTCCGTTCATAATATTTCACCTTTCTAGGACTTCTTCATTAGAAGAAAATTGTGAAAAGAGGTGTTTACATGTAGGTCGTGGGCCCTTGGTAACCTAATTTGCAATTAAAGTATAATACCCATTGACGAAGGATCCTACACAGGATTCCAGTTTTCTAGAGCTTTTCGTTCCAGGAAAGGTACTGACATAATAGATTTCAGGTCGCGGCCCCCACATGTGGCCCTTATTAGGGGCCACCGAATCACCAAATGCACATTTGCAATCCCCACTGACGGAGTCTGTTACCCTGACGGAGAGGAATTGATACCCTGGTGGTGTACCAATTGTTTTGCCGGTAGTCCCCATGTATCGTCTATTCTGTCTGAGATTTAAAGGTGCTGTAGCACGACCTTCTTATTGAAATACTGTATACTCTCTCAAAAAGGTAAATACTCTTGAAGCAATAAAAAAAGACTTCTAAAACGAATGTATACATGGTTCAGATTAGCCATGCGAGTCAATTCTGATCGAGCATAAATTTTAAGGTGTTCACATTAATTTAGCCGCTCGAAGGTGATCTTACTGATGTAATGAGTAGAGTTTTAAATTTGGTAAAATGATGGAATGGTCAATCATCTTACTGTCCTACTAATCTACCTATTACACTTTGGAGTTACACAAAATTGTCGCTTTACACGTCGCACTATTTTCTTCCACCGTTTTTCATGGTTAACGGGTTATTTATATTGTCCCCTCTAGCGTATCAATATATTGAAAACACTTTAATAATGAATGGCAAATTCATGAACAAAAATAATATGCAAAAAATGCTACAGCGCCTTTAAGGAGAATGAATCTTATTATTCTTTACTTGTTGGAAGCGTCTACTTATCACTTTTCCATGAATCTTTCGGAGCTTAGGTCACGTGGGATTTAATCCATTCTATTTAGTTGATATATTGCAACTTGTCTCAAGATTTGTTTTAAGGGCATTGATTCATTTGTCTTTAAAAAAAAGTTTCGATAATTTGTTATACTTTAAACGTGTGTTTTTCCTGTTTATACACATTCATTTGCCGACATGTTCTCAAGTGATTGTTTTCCTAACATTTCAGCTGTTATTAATATACTTTTTGTGAAGAATGGAACGAAAACCTCGTTTGTTTTCTAGAATACTATTGTGTTTTAATTTGGCCTTTCAACGTTCAATGAAGACGTTATGAACAGTCCGGTTTACGTCCTATTTTGTTTCCCCAACGATGGACGGCTTAGAACTATCGCAGGTGAAAAGAAATCCGCACTCTCACTGGCAACAGGGACTGTTCAAACAAAATACATGTCCGTTTTCATAAAGGTTTGGGGTGTTGGGTGTGGGATGTTAACTCCCATTCCTCCAATATCCCCCACCCTGACCCCAACATCACCATCACCCCACCATCGTCTACCCCACTCCTCGTCTGGTTCTGCTCATGAAGCTTCTGTCACGTACAAGTCTCTGTGGACACGAGTGGAACCCATCTCAATGTTACAATTCGCTATCATGATTAATGATTTTACAACCCTTAGTCTTTTCGATATGAAGTATCCTCAAATTTACTACCTCATGTATTCAATCATGTATGGTCCCAGACACATCAAGTGTCCAGTGTGTGTCCAGTGTGTGTCCAGTGTTGTATACAGTGCGTGTTCTGTGTGTCTAGTGTGTGTTCAGTGTGTCTAGTGTGTGTCTAACAAGCCTCTATGTTTGCACATATTCTGATTACCTGTTTATTTGGTAGTAAACATGTGTACTGTTGACCTCAACTCCACACACGGGTCAACAATGCCTCTATCGACTGACATGCTCCCATTGCCTCTCTTTGTGCAGTTTGATACGTGTTTCCCAGGCTATATGTCTTTCAAATGCATATACGGGGGAACATCACAGTGCTTCACACGCACATTCTAGTTTATACCTGCGTGTTCAGTGTTGTCTTATTTGTTTTATGAACATGATTATGTAAGATGTCTCCTATACATCTATTTTTGTCAGCGTATGGCGGGCGTAGATGTTCGTATTTATACTGCTATTCATAATGAATAATAAACGTTCTAAAATAAAATGTGTTACTCGTTTTTCTCCAATTAATTTTTATAAAGCCAAGGTGTCCTTTTCAACATAAACCAGGTCAGCGATAGTTTCAAGTGGGTTTGGGTTTACTTTGGTATCTTCTTTTACAATTATTCAGTCATTTCACATGTGTCGATAGTGGTGACAAAGATGATTTATAATATATATTTTTTCGATTCCAGATGTGAACATTGGAACATATCCATTGATTGGACGATAATTGTATGTACATGTATACATGGCCATCTTTAATGTTCATTTCACAGGTAATGCACAAGATCCAAGATGATGGATTTTGCCGACAGAACAATCCGTTTATGAAAGCCAAAAACCTTCAGCCATACGTTTTGAATCTTGTTGTTAACAACCTTGTCTTAAATATCTATTATTAAGACTTTTCCATTATTGTTTCCTTGGAAACAATAATGGAACAGTTGTTAGATACAAGGTAAACCGCCATTATGATTTATTGTGATAATGACACATACGAATATGAAAATAAAAAAAGAAATTACAATATGATTCAAAGAGGATTCATCATTGAAAAAAGCAAAATGCCTGCAGTCATGCTCGATGTTATGGCCACGTAAAATGACACTGAGAAAATATTTGTTACACATTTAACAGCATATTGAATAGTTTTAATACTTTACTCTGCTACATTCTTCAGATAATATACACACTTGAATTCTGTTAAACTATAAAAAAACCCCAATAAAACCATCTTTATTTTCTTGAAGGTAAATACCAATCACAACATAACCTATTTTTTTATATCTTGAAATTAGAACAATGGCTATCACAGATTTAATTTAATAACTGATCCCGATTTCCAGCCTTAATTGATGCAAACTAAAATCTCATTAAAGTCTTTTCATTTGACAATACAAAGTTTTTTTTATGCATCAATGAAATGGGTTCTCTAATGCAACAAATGGTTAGTGTCCAATACTAGCAGATGGGGCCCGAGTCACGTGAAGGATATAGTTGTCAATCAACGAGAGTAGGTCAACAGAGCAGTGATATTACACCAGTCAACAGTTTGCTTGTTGTCAGTAATAACTGGTTGATATTAACTTCACGTACTGTAGTTTGTTTTAGTAGATATGCTCGATCAGGGACATCATTTATTGCAACTAGAGTGGAAGCTGCCGTTATATGTTGTATGTTGAAGAGTGAAATTGTCTAAATATCTTTTCCACTTTTATTGTTTTTGCAACACAACAGACATATACTCTATGGGGGAAGTGAACAAATCATAGCGGTGCATTTGATATCTATCTAGATAGGAAATGTAATATCAAAATTCAAGAATGATAGGAGAATCATAGCAGAATCTTCTGACATTATAAGACCCCAAAAAATAAAGAATTTGTTTCTGGTTTCCGCCCGCATCAGTTTTATACCCACGCCACAGGTTTTTTTTCTTCTAGGTTTTCAAAAGAAAGGGGCAGATGACTTATTTTTTAGCCTCAGAAAACATTGTCACTCGTCTCTGTCGAGATTATTGACTATTTGGAATAGTAACACATGTTTAAGAGGGTTTGTGCTTTATTTATATAAATAATTGTAAAAATTTTGTTTGTTTAACTCCTTATTCCAAATGTTTTTTTCGTAAAAGCCTGTAAAGACCAGATTTTTTTTTTAGGCCTAAAATGGAGTATAAAGAACTGGAAGCAACTGACACAGGCATAAAGAAACATACAACACTAAATGGTAGCACTGAGGAAACAACAGGGAGCAGCTATACTGAGGAATGTTAGAGTATGATCGTCTCCTTCCCTCTTAAAATAATGTTGACATCAACTTACTATTTATGGTCGCTATTTGGTCAATTTGATTTGGTATTTCTTATTTTCCAAGTAGTTGAATAATGGATGAATGACAGGAATTAGTTATCAATAATTATGCGTGACAAAATCAAATTAAAGAAAGCGATTTGAATTTTGATAATATCATTTTATGCTTTAACAGAATTGAGGTTGAACATTGCATCGCTATTTATTTCAGGGACAAATGCACTAACATGCACAGCCAATGTTACAAGTACAAAATGTATCAACAAAACATCATCAGTGAAACTCTTTTCCTCAGATGTTAAGACGTAGGAAATGAGGCTGGAATTAAACATCTTCCCTGCAATGAACCATCCGTCACTTGACCATAACCGTCCTGGTATTAACCTTTAAGGTTGCATTGGGTATACATAGATCCTTTACTTCTAATAGAAAACAGATATTTCGGTAAATCCGTGGCACTTCTTCTGAGAACGGAAATCAATGACCATTAATGATCCCCAAGCCTAGTTTCAAAGTTAATCGCACATGGTGGTGTCATGACGAAAGCTGCTTTATCAGAAAGAAGCTGTTTTTTTACTTTCACATTATGGTTAAACCACAAGTTCCTGCACTTTATGCGTTCGGATCACTGGATCTGATTTTCGAATCCCGAGAAGGGCTCGGAAACTGTGTCTGTTGTTGAGAATTGTTATACATGCAATAAGGTTTTGGTGCGCCCTACTCTGAATTGCAGCCCATGGCGTGCTAGCCGATGTTCACAGGTGATTTCTCCCTGCAATAATGCCAGCAGTCGTGATATGAATGAAATACTCTTGAAGGGCGTTAAACCCCAAATGACTGTTTAATGTCGTGTTATGTTCACGAAGAAATTCGTTAATCATTTGTGTGTTTCAGAATCGCTGAAAAATAAAGTTCAAAGGGAGGTCATCATTAGATGAGAAAAAGGGATTTTGTCTTTTGATCAAAGCCAAATATGTACACTAAATAGCGATTCAATAGAATTACGAAATTAGGAAGCATCTGTTTACTATCATTTTGAATTTAATTTTCTCTTTGTCTTTAGACGACAAGGACACGGGAACGTCTGCTCAAAAAACTGTACAGCCTAATCAACACTGGTCTAATTGTTTGAATGGTTATTCATAATGTTTGTTTTTATCAACCCTTTGACTGTATATTAAATGACTGAATACCTGCACTGAAATGTGACACTGTTGTGACAGAATATAATTTCCAAGTGTTGACAGATGCATATAGAGAGGGGCAAAAGAGTGAAAGAGGTTTGAAATTTAATGGATGCAGCGACAAATATAAATTCTCTCTGATAGATGTTAGCAGCTTGTTATTACTGGACAACAACGGAGGGGTGACATTACAGAAGCAATATTAGCCACAGCCAGAAATAATACCAGGCGAAGAAAAATCAGTTTCACTTGAAATTAAAGCCAGCATGTCGTGACATATAAGCATAACATTGTTTTACATACTTTCCAAAGGCTGTATAGAGAGTTCCTGTTACTCATGATTCCATGTCCTAATTTCCTATTCCATGTAACTGTCACGGGGACTATCTCTAATTCGTGAGATAAGTAATCCCTGACAAAGGTGTTTAAATAAACCCAAAAATAACGACAGAGTAAGAAAGCCATAAAAGTGAATAGAAGTTTATTTACATAATATAATCCCTCGCATATGATATTCAAAGCAAACTAAGGCAATCAAAAGAAATACAATCCAAAGTACATGTCAAGCAACTAATCCGCTCGTGCCCTGCTAATTGACAGTGACGAGCCAAATAGCACTAAAACAGATAACCACAGCTGGAGACAAACTCTGATTACGTAAGGACAGCAAGATGATCAGGCGTTAGTTCCCAAAGGACTAAAAACCCGGACTGTTAACAATGGTCAGCACACGGTACTGCCAAAAGATACACTAGCTTAGTAGGACTAGTAATCAATCTTGAATAAGCAGCTAGATAGGTATAGCTAAACTTATAATAATGGGACATAGGACAAAGGTAAGGATTGGAAAAGCAAGGTAAGTAATTAAGCACTTCCTAACATAACATGAAAAGAGAAAAATACATCTCACCAAATCCTGCCAGAGTGTCCCATAGGAAGGTCCCAGTTTGTCACAGACAGCCAGTGTGGCTGGAGTCCATGAACTTTTTGTGAACTACTGATACTAGAGCCGGTGTCAGACAGTAGGATTTCCCCCCGAGGCAAATTTCCCCCCGGAAAACGTGCTATATAGCCAAATTTCCCCCGGAAAACTGGCTGTACAGCAGAATTTCCCCCGGAAAACTGGCTATATAGTAATGCTTCCCCCGGAAAACTGGCTATATAGCCATGCTTCCCCCGGAAAACACACTATATAGTAATATTTCCCACCGGGAAAATCCACTATATAGCCAATTTTCCGCTTTATAGTCAGATTTCCCCCTGTAAATTGAAGACTTTAGGATTATAAGAGCAAAAGTCAACCACCGTCCTTGCACATTTTGTAATGCGGTGGCGTAGTGGTTAGCGTGCTGGCCTGTCACGCCGAGGACCCGGGTTCGAATCCCGGTGGAGACACACAAAATGTGTGATCTTGGTCGAATACTGCGTTGTGTCCTTGGGCAAGGCACTTCATCCACATTGCACTCAGCTCACCCAGCTGACAATTGGGTACCTGAACAAGGGAGGTACGGACATATATGGTCGCGAAGCGCTTAGTAGACGCATCGAAGCTTACCATAAAATCAGATTACTGCGCCCCGTTCAATAGCAGCGAGCGCTTCAATTGCTCAATGTTGCGCTCAATGTAGCGCTCAATGAGCGCTTCTTCTCTCTTGAACGACACAGTGCAAATTCCTCAAAGTTTGCTCGCCTTGCTACGTAGCGCTACATTGAGCAATCGCGTTCAAGATAGGTTTCAAAGTAATCGCTCTTTGAGCGATAACTTTGAAACCTATCTTGAACACGGCACAGGTGTTAATGTGGTTACTGGTGGAGAAAGAGTTTCGTTTGAGTGTCATTTATATGATGAACACAGAAAGAAAATCTTCAACCTTTTGAAATGCATATGCCACTAAATTAGATTTTATACTTCAATGATGATTCTGAGGGGTATAGGGGAAAATCTGCTATATAGCCATGTTTCCCCCCTTCTGTAGAGGGGGGAAAACGGACTCTAAAGCGGAAAACGGACTATATAGCCATATTTCTCCGGGGGAAATTTAGCTATATAGCCAATTTTCCGGGGGGAAATTTGTCTAGGGGGGAAATCCTACTGTCTGACACCGGTGCCACTCTTTATTCTGATAGTGCGGACGTTGGAGAAGACACCCTATCAAATGGAGTCCCTTGAGACAAGTTAGCTTAACAAGGGGGTAATTTGTGTTTCTTTAGGTAAGTTTATTCTCGATAGATCACCAACTAAGTGGGTTACAACCAATATTGAGGTGTCAAAAGATAGGTCGTGAGCCAATCTACAAACACATATAGCTGTTTATGACCTACGATTATAAGCAAGAACAGCAGCCTCAGAACTAGGTAAAGTTAGGACATGTATTTATAGTTCTGTCACACAAGATTATTCATATTGGCCGACAGATGATAATTATAATGTTAACCAGTATATGAAATGAAAATACATGTTCTAAGCTACATGGATATACATTTATCTTTGTCATAGATTAATTTTGGAGTTATTTATGGGGCGTAGAAAATGCAGCAAGCAAACAGCGTGACAGTAACTTAGTATTGTAAACAATATTTTGTCATTCTGGTCTAATCAGTTAAACATAAAATTGTCATTACCGCGTGTCATTCAATGTCAGTTTACTTAAAAGAATTTCAAAGCATTTACATTACTGATCTGATTGATGCCCAAAACGACTCCGGTAAGAAGGAATTGGAGACTCCAGATCGTTAGTAGATGTAATAGTCACTACCATATACTTTCCGAGTTGTATCGGGAAATAGCAGGACAGTTTGTCCGAGAGGCCCAGGTCCGAGGCCTTTGGCCTCAATGGAAATTAAAGGTGACTTCGAAATATAATTAAAATCGGTTGGATTATAAATTGTTTATTTTGTTTATTGTCTATGCTTCAAACTACTATATTTATCATTTATAACATAACTTTCTAAACATTACGGTCGTTGTGAATTTGTGGTTGAAAATATATCACAGTCATGTTTATATTTTGGGCCTTTTCTTTCTATTTTTTTTTTGCAGAAGTCAATCAATTGATTCAAATATTTTACTCCCAACCCTATTGATAATTACGTCAAATAAATTCGTTTATTTTACATATTGATCTGAGTGAATCAAACGTTTAGCTTAATCGTTATGTCATTGGCGTTGATAAACTGTAACTAATCTTGTTTAAAAGTGGTTTTGAAAGCGTCCGTGTATGAGATATCAGGACTATTTGGACGAAAAAGTCCTGATATTGATAATGAACAGGACACTTTTATGAAAGGTTGCTACGGGTAACGAGGTCTTAGTGGGATGTAAGGTTGTATTGCGATGAATCTATGGTATTAACCAACCGCATGTGTCTAAATGGAACAATTGGGAATGTTGACATTCCCTTGGTTAGTGTACATTTAGACAAAAACTGAACAATTTACGTATACGGCATATAACACACTTACCTGTGTGATACGTTACCAGTTTTATTCATGTTGATTTCCACAGTAAACTAAACTGACAAAGGGAACAGTCTAAATCAATGATGTGATATTCTATTGTTTTCTGATGTCAAAGACACATTTGCACAATTAGCATATATGCACGTGAGCGCATATGACACTGTGACAATGTTAATGGGTTACTTTATGGGGCCATATATCATTTATGTTAGTTGTTCCCTGGAAAAGAAGAAACTGCACTCTTTCCATGTTTCGTTTATGTCAATGTTAAACTATCTGTTTAATTCAATATTTTATTGAATATGTTTATTTTAAAGTATAATGATCAAAGTTTATGTCAAATTTATATTTGGTGGAACTAATAAGTCACATAATGCCTATCAGTCACAGTCAACCATGTCTAAACGTGCTGTAGAGTTTTGTGTAATTTAGTTCACTTAATCTATGATTGTTCAGTTAGTTGGTGGAATTCTCACCAATAGCATTGTTAAATAAGATTGAGTTACGAGCGCTGATTGCACTGTTCAGACATAATGGACAGGGAAACTGTTTGGAAGGTCCCAACATTTATCAAATTATATTAATCTTGAATACAGTTAGGCACAGAGGGGAAAACTGATATCACAAAGATGTTAAAATAATTGTGACCAAATACCAAGAATTTATTATTATTATTATTAACTGATTTACAAGTTGATCACGTGAGTACAACAATAAAGAACGATTGGTGGTTATAAATTTAACTGGGCTTGGGTTACGTCAACCTCGCTAATATTCTTTAACAAAATTATTAAACTCATTATTCATCAAGCTCATCGTTATCATTAATACCATTGAACAGAATTAATTAACTATATTCATATGTTCCATTCCACAATGTACATCGATAAAGTTATTGAAGGAGTTTCATTTAATTTATTGGTTAACTCTGTTGGTTGAAATCATAGTGGTACACTGTACTACTGTACACATACTACTGTCAAATACGTAATTATATAACGTCATACCAGCATTCTGACCCGTTTCCAGTGCTGCTGAACACTGTAGTTCCTGAACTGAGCGAGTGATTGGAACGAATCTCACCATTAAAGCATAATATGGCGAGTTATTTGAGAAGAATTATGTCATAATCTACTTATTACTTATAATCTACATTATACAGATTATCCACCTTTGTCTGATTAAGTTATGGGGCTTTCTGGATTTTGCATCTATTTATGTGTAGAAATGCTAACATATTTTGAGTGTCCGGTATTTTATTTACTCCTGATAAAATTCACATGTGAACATGCAGTTACAAACTGTGATATTTCAACATTGTCTGGGTAGGTTTATATCCCTTTAAATATCTGAATATTTAAATATCGCAGCCTTGTGGAATAAACGATATTAGAATAAGATAAATATAGAACTAATTTACAATGATGTTTAGTTGTGTTTTGTCATGCTGCATAGATTAAATTAACTTAATCACACAAATATAAGCTTAGTAACATTAAAAAAATTTATATTCATTGAACACGGTTTTCTATAGGTGCTTTTCTCTTATGCATATATAATAGAGCTATAGGTTTTGTCAAAGAAAATAACTGATTTTGAGTAATACATTTTTACATTTTACTCTTATGAGCCTCTGAAAAGGATTTTCAAGAGTTACATGTGGCCTACATCGTATCTGCATAATATATATTATTATTACCGCTAAGGTATTACTGCTTCTCAACTGATTTGTTATTGCCTCTGCGTCATGTATTCCTTGACATAAACAGGAAACAGTGGTTATACCTATGTGTGATAAACAAAGTTGATGATAAACAAAGTTGATGTTACAGAGACTTTACACATGATATAATATTATGATTAGCAATATCTTCTTTATTACAGGCCAAACACTATTCCAACTTAATATAACGTATTTCCACATTTCTGAATATCTTACTGACAAGAGATATTAAAATTATTGTGTAAAATGCTTCTTAAGTCATTTTATCCCACCTCATGTAAGAATGTCGATCCTTGATTGGTCCACGTGACCATTAACAAATATCAATAAACACCGTCATACGGGTCAAAGGGTGATAAATGTTTTATATCCCGCAATATGAATGAAGCAAGCATCCAAGTCAATCATTCCATGTCACGTGACACAAGTTAAAGGTCATAATTTGTCCATCGATCAGCTGTTTTCTGTCAAAATTTTTCTTTTGTTAAAATGATATTTTGAGACATCCGGTAATATAAATTCGTTATAACTTTCAGTTTGTTCAGGTGACATCGTAATTTATCAGACCCTTGTTAGTGTTGATCCAACTCGCCTGCGGGTCTGGTGAATATTTGATGTCACCCTCCACTGAATGTTATAACTTATAGTGTAACACCTAAAATATTTCGTTGGTGAAGGGAATCAAATTAATCCATGACAGAAGTAAACAAAACTATTAAAAAAATAGCCTCTTTATTATATACTCTTCTTGTCAAACTTGTTCAAAAGATCCCAGTGTAAATAGTTTACAAATTTCGCAGTTTTATAAAACTCAACATACCATAAGTAGTACTTTAATTGGATGTTAAGATTCCATGAAAGTTTGACCAAATCCTTAAAATGCCTTATAACACATTTACTAGGCCATATTGTGTCATACTGTGTGAGCGACAGCATCACAAAACTAATAGATTGGACCAATAAAACTGAACGGTTGCCAGATAAAAGGCAGTCTGCACAGACTGAATTATCTCCAATAGTCGCCCTCTTGTTGAGGGAAATTACACCGCCAATATAGTCAGTAGAAATTGGAATCCAGCCTTTAGGTATTCACACTGCCTGCTCGGAGCACCGGATTACACTTTCGTCGAAGCAGGTGGAGACACTGGTGGAGTAACTATGTTTTACTGGTTGATGAGTGAAGAACATGCGCGGAAGGATTCACGCGATATAAAGTGAAAAAACTGCACTTTCAGGGATTGCCTGTTTGACGAGAAGTCATTTTCAGCTAATGTTGTTATCAAATCAACTGTCTGAGAGAGGGAAGATTTTCTGGATAATTCATATCTGAAAACAATTATTGAAGAGGTTGGTACAGTGACAGTAACGTTTGATCTGACAAATATTTCTTTGGAATTCGATTTCTGAAAAATACCGGCAATAGGTACTTTAATGTTGTGAGATAAGTGTATTTCTGGAGGTTTTAAGAATTGCTGACAGTAGAAGTACCTATTTTACTCTCAAAATGTTTCAGGGATGTGACTCACTTTCAGGTATAAGAAAGTTCGCTCTGAGGTTAAAGGGCCAGTAGCACGTTTTTTTGCAAATTTTATTTTTTCAAATTTCCCATTTATAATGATAGTTTATATAAACACATTAGGGGGTTAAACATCTTATTACACAAACCACATATTCATAGTGGTAATAACGGTGTTGCGTAAAAAGCAAAAATTGCATGGCGGCCATTTTATTGTGAACACAATTTATTATTATGAATGACAAAAACCGTTCCCATAGCTTTACGTAACCTTGTACACTAATTTTTTAACTTGATTTTCCGTAGAGAGAAGGGTGTTTTACTATTGGTGACATTATTTTTCAAACACATTTCATCGACTTATTTCAGCAAAAAAACGTGCTACTGCCCCTTTAAAGGTCAATGACAAAGATGTTTACATGACGCCCTCTCGTTGTTTATCATGAACTTGTCACATCTGGCTCCGTTGTCATTGTCAGAATTATATATTATCCTCTAATCACTCATAGTAACAGCAGGATGAGTTTTCCCGGATGGGTTCATTAACAACTATAAAACATCGATTTGCTATCAAAATCCCCAGACGCTTAATGAAGACAAATCTTTATGGTCCTCAAACTAGGGGATTTCAGGGATTATTGTATCCATATGTACATGTATTATAGAGCCATTGGCCCTGCCGCTCATCATTCCTTACATAAGGTTTGTAATTTTAGAAATATTTGCTTGAGGGTAAAAAATCCCATTGCTAAAAGAATTTGTTCAGAATTTGCATTGTAATTCTTTTCCCCATCAATACAAATTTATTAGCTGACTAACGTAATTTCAAGTGATTTCTTCCGATGTAATTCATAGGATCTTTTTGAAGAGTGTAATGGAAACCGATACGAATACGTCACATGCAGAATTTATATCTGAAAGGCATCGATTATTTTTACCTTATTTTTATTCGACCTTTAACATACAAGAACGGTTTTTATGTGAAGGATAAAACACGATACAGAGGTTATGCTTGGGATTGTAAAACCCAAGGTAAGAAAGCTGAGCGGGAAGTAAGACCGAAGGCGAAGCTTGAGGTCTTACTTCCCCGAAGCTTTCTTAACGAGGGTTTCAATCCCAAGCATAACCGAGCTAGCTGTTTTATCTAACTTAGATACCGTAAAACATAAATATAAGCGCTTATCGGGTAGTGTTTTTAATTTTTTTTTATAACTGTCAAATGTCAAAATTTACATTTTATAATGTTTGATTCCCAAATTCTGCGTTATAAAGAGTATGTCTCTCGGACTAGCGTTACATAGAGGCAGAGACAGTGTGACTGTAAATAGAGGAAATCCACACATTTCTTTCGGCTTCCCTCGGTAGCGTGGAGGTAGAGCGTCCGGTTTAAAGAGCAATGAGTATCGAGTTCGATTCCGGCCATCTAGACTCTGAGAAAGTTATCTTGGTATACTTTTCGATAATAATTGTTATGAATTGAGTTGTGAAAAATCTTAGTCTCATTTAATGTCTTACTATCAAAAGTAAAAACTTACGTTCACAATAAAAACCTCATACGTGGTTATTATCAGAAGAAATACCGACTGAAATAATAATGAGGGGTTATTACGAGAAAACAAGATACCTACGAAACAATAGACAAAGTCCATGATCGGTTTCTAAGAAGATTTCATTCAAAAGGCTTCCCTGATCAAGTCTCTCATGTGAAAAGCTCATCCAGGTGTTTAATCAAACCGCACACCCCTTCTCCACTCCTTTCTGGATCCAGCACTGGTTTGCCTCGTGTCTATCATCCTCAAGTATTTTGGACATATTTGAGAGAAGGTATCTTAATGTTCCTTGTCGCTATCATGATTTATCATATTTAACCCATTGTCTTCTGAATCTAAATTGTTCCTAAATTTATTACCTCATGTATTAACTCTAATCTGTTCTATGTGTCAAGCAAACTTCTATGTTTGCGTATATTCTAATATTCTGACCTGTTTTCGTTGGTAGTAATTAAACCTGTGTAGTGTTGACCTCAACTCCACACACGATCAACACTGCCTTTGTCTTCAGACAAGCTCTTATTTCCTCTCCTAATGCAGTTTGATGTCAATTTTCATGGCTATGTCGGTCCAAATGCTGAAGTTTGCTTCAAAAGCATATATTCAACTTATACCTATCTGTAGAATGTGATCTCAGTTCTTTTATGAACATGATGTGATTTTTAAGAACATCCTTTCTAATCTGCATTTGTTCAACTCGACATTTGTAGTTTCAGGAATGAATTATATTAGTAGTATTCTCTTAATTAGTCAAACTGTATAAAGCTGATGTATTCCCTTAATTAGTCAATCTGTATAAAGCTGATGTATTATCTTAATTAGTATGAATGAATGAATGAATGGTTTATTCTCAAGAAGATCACAAAATGTGACATAGAGAAAATACAACTGTACAGTTTGAGTTACGGGAGCATACGTAGACAGGGTTTTACATAGTTACATAATTTCAGTTGTAATGCTTTATGCTTACAAGACATTAGAGATATAAATTTGTCTAATGATGGGTTGTTACAATAGTAGTGTTGAAGAAATGAATATCTAATGTTATTTAATGATGGACAATACAACACGAGATGAGCCTCATCTCCAATCGAGTTCTTACAAAATGTACATAATCTTTCTTCTCTACCAACATTATACCATCTACCCGTTTCTATTGGAAGTCTGTGGTTACAAATTCTGATTTTAGTTAGCCAAATTCGAACATTTAATGGGAAGTGTAATAAATAACTTTCAAGGTATGGAGATAACTTAAATACATTATAATATTGGCCTTTTGAAGATTTTGTTTTACATTCGACCCAGTGTTGAAAAAAATGGTCACATAAAATAGATTTAACGTTACCTTTAAGCCAATTTCTATTTGCAAAATTTTGAGATAGCCACACATAATTTAAGCCAGTACCTTCCAAAGTTGTTTTAACAACATATGTAAGTGGTAAATATACATTTGGGTCATTATATTTCTTTATATACATGACTCTATATAAAATACTCGACAATGTACCAGTTGATGAGATTAACTTGCACCAATATGAAATATTCTAACCGTAATAAATACATCAAGTGGGTACCTTCCCAGTTCCCCATATACCATGTAATCTGGGGTTGACTGTTTAACTTTTAAAATATATTTACAAAATTTCAAATGTACCCTTTCTAAAGTAATACTTTTCTCGAAGCCCCAAACTTCGGCTCCATATAACAATATTGGTTGAACAAGGTTATCAAACAATTTAAGTTGACAATCAACTTGAATATCTAACAGGCGCAGTTTTCTAAAAACAGCGTACATTGCCCGTGAAGCCTGCTCAACAATTCTCTTCTGGGCTTTAAAAAATCGACCAGTGGGAGTAAATAAACTAGAAGAGCGTTTGCGGGACACCGCAAAAGCAGAGCAGCTCCGAAACTTTGGGTCTCGCCTTTCCCTGTTCCGCCTTCTCCTCAGCATAAATAAAATGGGAATTTTTTTGGACAAAAATATTTTCATTATTCAAGTTATTCTAACAAGTTGAATGATCACTTTTCATTGTGTATAACAATCATGTAATGATTCAAAGTGTTAATAGTTAAAATAAGGCATGTTCGCAACTGCATGCTTAAGTTGAGAGCTCACTGTGACCTTAACCTTGGACAGATTTAAGCGAAAACCTTTTCAAATCTCAGTCTTTCTCCATAGTTGATATATCCCAAATAAGGGCCTGATAGCACAGAAGTTGTTGAAGTTATCATGTTTACAAGGATTTTTGTAGTGATTTCAGAACTCATGACCTTGACCTTTGACCTTGAATGTGAGCATGTCAAATAAATTCCCAAGGTGTACAAGAAAGAAGCTATATATATGAGGTGTTGATACATTCATGGAAAAAAGTTAGTGATTTCAGAACTGGTGACCTTGACCCTATCTCGTGACCTTGACCTTTAAAATTCAAGGTCACACAATCAGTGATCACTGTTCATTGTGTATCAAAATCATGAAATGATTCAAAGTGTTAATAGTTGAAATAAGACATTTTCTCAAAAGCATGCTTAAGTTGTGACCTCGCTTTGACCTTGACCTTTGACGGATGTTAGCGAAAACCTTTTCAAATCTTGGCCTTTCTCCATAGTTGATATACACCAAATAAGCACAAATATTTTTCAAGTTATCGTGTTTACAAGGATTTTTTTTAGCGATTTCAGAACTCGTGACCTTGACCTTTGACCTTGAATGTGAACATGTCAAAAACATTCCCCAGAGGCATAAGTAAGAAGTTATGTATGTGAGTTCTCAAAACCTTCTAGGAAAAAAGTTATAGCGAATACAAAACGCAGCGGCGGCGGCGGCGGCGGCTGATGCGGCGGCGGCGGCAGCGGCGGCGGCGGAAACTGCACAAAAACTGATAGCAGCTCCGACTTAGTCGGAGCTGCTAAATACCGAGATATACATATACAGAAACCGGTTCAATATTTTGCTGTTGTAGCGTTAAAATATGATTATTTTTATCCGACCTCTTACCAAACATTAATATCTTTGTTTTTGAAACATTTACAGTTAATTTCCATCTTTTACAGTATTCATCAAACAAAGTTAATGTGTTACTCAGCTCAGAGTGAGTCTCTGCGAACAGGACTATATCGTCTGCATAAAGTAACAGTAAAAGTTTAAGATAAATGCCAAGATGGGGTGTAATATTACTATTGCGATTTTCGAGACCATTAATCTTGTTAATTAATAAATACTTTTCTAAATCATTTAGATACAGTGCAAAGAGAAACGGGGAAAGATGTTCCCCTTGTCTAACACCTGCATAACAATGAAAATAGTCACTTGTGTTACCGTTGAATGAAACACAAGATTTAATACATTTATACATGTTACGTATAATGTGGAAACATTTTCCGGAAATAGTATATTTAATCATCTTGCTCCAAAGACCAGAATGCCACACATTATCAAAGGCTTTACTAAAGTCTACAAAACAACAATATAATTTCTTATTTTGGCTAAGATAAATATCTATAATTGATTTTAACACGTACATATAGTCAATAGTTGAGTAACCCTTCCTAAAGCCCGCTTGCGCTTCACTTAATAAGCTAACCTTATCAGAATAGGCTTGTAACCTCTTACTTAACACAGAAGTCAAACTGTATACAGCTGATGTATTCTCTTAATTAGTCAAACTGTATAAAGCTGATGTATTCTCGTCAAACTGTATAAAGCTGATGTATTCTCTTAATAAGTCAAACTGTATAAAGCTGATGTATTCTCTTAATTAGTCAAACTGTATAAAACTGATGTATTCTCTGAATTAGTCAAACTGTATAAAGCTGATGTATTCTCTTAATTAGTCAAACTGTATAAAGTTGCTGTATTCTCTTAATCTTGCACTAGGACCGAGGTTGTAAAATTAGTACCTGAAATGTGCCAAACTCTGTCTTGTAAAATATTTGATTTTCTTTAACAGATGTAAAATAGCTTGAACAATATTGGTATTGTGCAAATCTTGAATATATGAATTGGTTGTCATTGGAACAAGTTTTAGACCCAATTGTATTGCATGAGGTTAAATTCATAACTTTAATGAACAAATGTATAGTTGTGATGTGGACAAGCGTTTCATTAGTTAGTTCATGTGATTATCTTTAACATAAACTTGAAATGGCTTTGAGGAGGTTTAGTCATATAATTCAAGTCACTGACTTTTAGTTTATTGTCTGGCTGAGAATCGTTTCCTGTGTGAAACAGCAACATAAAACTAATAGATTGGACCAAATAAAAACGAACTGTCGCCAGATAAAATGATTTCTTAACAGATGCAATTATTTCCAAGAGTGGCGGATCAATTGATGGTATTACACCACAGATATAGTTAGTGGACATTTAAATTCAGACTTTATACATCCCACTGCTTGATAGAAGCTCCTGATTACACTAAGGTCGAGCGACAGCCAGACACTGTAGAAGAACTATCTCTTTGCTGGCTGCTAACTTAATGCTAAGTGAATGTCTTGCGCGGAAGGATTGAAGTGATCAGAGGTGAAGAGACAGCACTTCCGGAGAGGTTGTGTCAGGCGAGGAGAAATCGTTGTGATAAAATCTACTTTCTGACTGGTAGAGATTCTGCAATTGTATAACAGATAATGGTACACTATTTCACAGGGATGACATTAGTATCGTAGTGAGGTGAGGCGAGTTGGGGTTTAACGCCGCTTTCAAGCTTAGTTCACTTATATCACGGCTGCTAATATTGTTGCACAGAGAAATCCTGCAACACCATGGCTGCTATGCATTGCAGTTAAACCTGCGAGCATCGGCTTGAACTAGCGAACCATGGGTGATACTCCGCTTAAATTCAGTGTAGCATTGCATCCAAACCAAACTGCATACAAAACAATTCTCAACCGCCGACAAAGTTGCCGAGCCACTGGCGGAATTGAAAACCCGGACCATTTGATCCAAAGCCGAACTTCAATGAACACAGTTAAACTTAAAGTTCATGTGTAATGCATTTTTCACAAGAATGAAAGATTATTACCTCTACGTACATTATATATCGGAATCAATTGAGCATAATATCGAGACAATATACACTTGTAATTGATTATAAAGACGATTTTTATATACCCATTTTAACAATTCCGCAATTAGCGTGACTGATTAACCACAGACGAGGGTCGTCTGTGACCCGCCAGACAGCTGGCGTCCGTGGTGCCTCATTAATTAATTAATTAATGATGATTATCACTACCGCTAGATGAATTTATGAGGTGTGTTAAATCGTCAAGAACACATGTTTATGCGATACTTATGTAATTGTCATCTGTGGAATGACCTAGTTTGATATCTAAACATTTAAACATATTGAAAAATTTAGTTGTTTTATTGAAGATTTGTTTGTGAAATTAACAATCAAAACGTTGTGAAATTACGTTGAATTATGACTATTGTCGATAATGAGGTTACTCCAGTGACGTCACAGGAGTCATCGCTTCAGGGACCATATTCCTGCTGATTTTCATTCTGGCCGCCGTGGCTAAAGTAGGCGTTTATTTAAAAAGCTGTATATAAGTAATTTATGGACCGATTTCAGAAAGGTAAAATCGAGCATTTGTCAAATTAAAATCCGATTGAATCCGATTGTGACCATATGACATGGCATCTAACCTTTAAATATAAAGAGAAGGAAGCTGTGTTTCATCCCCCATATGGGGATCACGATCATCATCTCCCAGATAACCTTGCATTCATTATTGCACAGTCATGTGTAATCGACCTTACAACTAGGCCTAAAGAACATTTTATTGGCATTGGATTCCGTTCTCAGAAGATGTGACTAAAGACCATATTAAAGTATCCTGTACTATCAGTTTTCCATTAGCACGAGAACGAGCTGTGTGAAACCAATGCAGGAAATTATGTGAGCACCATTGCTTTTACCAATCAAGTGAAGTTATTTACAGAACCTAAACGTCTTAACATATTTTGGAACGAATTCATCTATTTTGTTATTAATAATTATTGATATATCGGTACGGGAAATTTGGCACATTTTAAGGGCCCATTTAGACCATTGCTGGTCCATTTAGTATAACACATTATTCACATCATTTTCAAATTAAATGTAGTTACAACTTGTATTAAATAGTTCCAAATCAAATCGCATTCTTTATGTCGATTTGGTTGGATAATATTCTGGATTGCATCTTTGAAAATAAACAATGACCAGAATGATATAGTGATAAACTTTTGTCAACATTAAATCAACAACCAATAATGAATAAAGATGCATTCAACTAAATATGAATAAACATTCATTCAACTAACTATATTCCCCCTTCAGCCAATGTATTTAAGGTACTAAAACTATTTATTTGCACTGTACACATCAACTGAATCAACATATAATTAACTAACTATGAATCAACATGCATTTAGTCAACTGAATCAACATACAATTAACTTACTATGAATCAACATGCATTCAATCAACTGAATCAACATACAATTAACCAACTATGAATCAACATGCATTTAGTCAACTGACTCGTCAACTGAATCAACATACAATTAACTAACTATGAATCAACATGTATTAAATAGTTCCAAATCAAATCGCATTCTTTATGTCGATTTGGTTGGGTATTGGGATTGCATCTTTGAAAATAAAACCAATAATGAAACACCATGCATTCAACTAAATATGAATAAACATGCATTCAACTAACTAAATTCATCATTCAATGTATCAAAGGTACTAAAACTATTTATTTGCACTGTACACATCATGTTTGTCAAATATAATGTAACAACCAATGTAGTTATAGACCGATGGCTTACACTTCACTAATAAAGAATTGAAATTGTAAACTTACAATGAATCAGCATGCATTTAATCAACTGAATGAGCATGCATTCAACGAACTACGAATGAACATGTACTCAGTCAACTGAATCAACATACAATGAACTAAGTATGAATCAACATACAATTAACTAACTATGAATCAACATACAATTAACTAACTATGAATCAACATACACTCAGTCAACTGAATCAACATACAATTAACTAAGTATGAATCAACATACAATTAACTAACTATGAATCAACATACACTCAGTCAACTAAATCAACATACAATTAACTAATTATGAATCAACATGCATTCAACCAACTGAATCAAGATACAATTAACTAACGATGAATCAACATACACTCAGTCAACTGAATCAACATACAATTAACTAACTATGAATCAACATGCACTCAGTCAACTCATTCAACATACAATTAACTACATGCATTCGGTCAACTGAATCAACATGCATTCGGTCAACTGAATCAACATACAATTAAATAACTATGAATCAACATGCACTCAGTCAACTCATTCAACAAACAATTAACTAACTATGAATCAACATGCACTCAGTCAACTGAATCATCATACAATTAACTAACTATGAATATACATGCAGTTATGGCGATTCCAAAACGACGATTTCTTAAAACGTGTGTTTTTAAGAAGAATGAACAGATAATGTTTTTGAAAATTCATAATAGTATTGTTGGGTTCTGAAGACATGACGTTCAAGTTGTATTGATCACACTTTCATTGAAGTATATTTTGTATGGTTACGTTTCTTTTGTTCTTGAGTATATTAACTGATCACATACACGTGGACTGTTCACATGTCCCACACCTCTACTCGTATCATAACTAAGATATATATATATGGGTCAATTTCAATAAATCTGTAAATTTCGAGGAGATAAAATCAACACTAAGGAAGTTGTTTATTCTGAATTTTATTTGCAACATTCAAACGATTTTATCTTCAGGCTCACAAATGCGAAATATGCAAGCTTCATCTAGCTTAATTAATGTTTAATTAACAGTTGAAATGATAATTGGCAGTGATCGTGTCAGTTCTGTTACCAACATTATATGACATATTTCTTTTTTAAATGAATATATTTTTTGGAAAATTTCAGCTTTATGGAAAGACATGTATATAATGAATTAGAAAATTGATCCAAACAAGTTTATTTTTTAAAACAAAATGTCATTCAACATTTGAGTTCATCTGAACGGCAAAAAAGTACATAAACAGAGATAAATTCCTTTTTATATCTGATTATAATCTGCATTATAATAAAAAAGCTACCTATAAGTATCTAAATGAACATAGTATTTCTACAATTATTTGAGAAAAAAATTCAAATTGAAATATTTTTCTTTGTTTTTTCGAGTCTTATTCAGAAAACTGTAAAAGCAATTGATGGTAACATAGTTGACAGTGATGGTAACAGAATAGACAATCTTAATTGTAATCACTTGACTACTGCATATATAATGTCTGACATGATTATTGGTACCTTGGGACTATATTATGTGAAAATACTTCACCATTAACTATGTTTTTACAAACTTAGGGAAGTAACAGTTTTAACTGTAAGCAACTCAAAGTTCTGTTGGTAACAGAACTGACAAAACTGGTAACAGTATTGACATTATGAGACAGAAGGTACTTTTCATCGATTATCATTGTTACTATACAGTAGAATACAGTTATTGCAGTGTCAAAACAACAATACTTCGAAAGTGTTCTCCCAACTTTACTCCTAAACAAAACATTAGCCAATTATTACATGATGGTAACAGTTTTGACATCTATTTTCGGTCAGATCTGTTACATTTGTTAGAAGTTATCTGAATAGGAGATATATTCAATTTGAGAAACTAGTAACATGTCAAACCCTTTAACACCAAGTCTTGAATCAAGACGTTAAACCAAAAAAACTTTCTAAAACCAATATCTAAAATGAGCAATTACCACATACTATGAAAAGTTCAAACATTAAACAAATAAAGCAAATCCTGCTGTAAATTGTGATGAAACTTGTGAATTTGATTTTTAGCTCATCAGGTTTCAAAGACAAAGTGACAGATGAATATTCAGACAGACGAAATATGTCAGCTCCTGTCGTTAGCCTTCCAAGCCTGGTGAGCTAGGATATCATGAAATAGTAACATTGAACATGATAGAACAAACAAATTGTACTCTAAGAAACACTTTTGATAAACTTTGCTCAGCTTTTATAAATCTTTCACAAAACGGGCTACAATGTCCCAAATAATGTGGTCTTATGTCGAGATGTTTTGCTTCCATGTAGTTCAGGAATAACAGCGAGTAGCTGGGTATCATATGAATACCAGAATGTATCCTTCATATGAGGCCAAAAGAAACAGTTTGCCTTCCTGGACACATGTGATATAAAGTCAACATAAATGTCATTTTCTTCATCAAAGTCAATGACTCTCCCAGGATATGCTCTATTGCCATAGAGGACAAGAACATACTTATCAATAAGTTTATCTGGTGTAGGTAGTGATCTCTTCAGATCATCCATTGTCCACGAAGAAGGTTGAGCAAGGAGTGGGTGAGTATCATCAAGAGTTGAGATGACTGGTGTCACTTCATTTGGTGGGTGAGTATCATCAGGAGTTGAGTTGTCTGGTGTCACTTCAGTTGGTGGGTGAGTATCATCAGGAGTTGAGATGACTGGTGTCACTTCAGTTGGTGGGTGAGTATCATCAAGAGTTGAGATGACTGGTGTCACTAAAGTTGGTGGGTGAGTATCATCAGGAGTTGAGGTGCCTGGTATCACTTCAGTTGGTGGGTGAGTATCATCAGGAGTTGAGGTGCCTGGTGTCACTTCAGTTGGTGGGTGAGTATCATCAGGAGTTGAGGTGCCTGGTGTCACTTCAGTTGGTGGGTGAGTATCATCAGGAGATGAGGTGCCTGGTGTCACTTCAGTTGGTGGGTGAGTATCATCAGGAGTTGAGGTGCCTGGTGTCACTTCAGTTGGTGGGTGAGTATCATCAGGAGTTGAGGTGACTGGTGTCACTTCAGTTGGTTAGTGAGTATCATCAAGAGTTGAGATGACTGGTGTCACTTCAATTGGTGGGTGAGTATCATCAGGAGTTGAGGTGTCTGGTGTCAGTTCAGTTGGTGGGTGAGTATCATCAAAAGTTGAGATGACTGGTGTCACTTCAGTTGGTGGGTGAGTATCATCAAGAGTTGAGATGACTGGTGTCACTTGGGTTGGTGGGTGAGTATCATCAGGAGTTGAGGTGCCTGGTATCACTTCAGTTGGTGGGTGAGTATCATCAGGAGTTGAGATGACTGGTGTCAGTTCAGTTGGTGGGTGAGTATCATCAAGAGTTGGGGTGCCTGGTATCACTTCAGTTGGTGGGTGAGTATCATCAGGAGTTGAGATAACTGGTATCACTTCAGTTGGTGGGTGAGTATCATCAAGAGTTGGGGTGCCTGGTATCACTTCAGTTGGTGGGTGAGTATCATCAGGAGTTGAGGTGCCTGGTGTCACTTCAGTTGGTGGGTGAGTATCATCAGGAGATGAGGTGCCTTGTGTCACTTCAGTTGGTGGGTGAGTATCATCAAACGTTTAGGTGCCTGGTATCACTTCAGTTGGTGGGTGAGTATCATCAGGAGTTGAGGTGCCTGGTGTCACTTCAGTTGGTGGGTGAGTATCATCAGGAGTTGAGGTGCCTTGTGTCACTTCAGTTGGTGGGTGAGTATCATCAGGAGTTGAGGTGCCTGGTGTCACTTCAGTTCGTGGGTGAGTATCATCAGGAGTTGATGGAGTGTCCATCAAGTGCATCAGTACTAGTCTCGCTTACAGCCGGTTGATACACTTGGATTGTAGGTACAAAGTTGTTTGGAACCAAGTGCTCATTGACCATATCTTGCCGTGCAGTTGTCCACATCACATGAACTAGAATGTACAAAATTTAGGTATGAAATCTCTCAAAAAGTCAACACTGTTACTAAATATGTCCAATCTGTTACCAGTTTTCAGTTAAACTATGCACAATGAAAATGATTTTGCAATCCGAATTGTCCCAGCAAAATCAGATGACAACGAAACCTTTTTTTATAAATTCAAACTGAAGATGTCTTAAAACTGTCAAATTAGTAACAACCTTGCGAATAAACTTTAAAAAGGTCAAATCTGTTACCAAGTATGTCAAAACTGTTACCTAATTTTCATAAACATTAAGATGTTATCATTTTGATGTTATTAAGCAGAAAATCAGATATCAAACTAAACAATCTAAAATGTTCAAAGAGAAAATGTTTTTAAATAATTCAATTCAGAAATATTCAGTGATAAAAGCTACCAAAATGTCATAACTGTTACCAGATATGTCCGATCTGTTACCAAAATTCAAAAAACATTTGCATAATGATAATCCATCAATATTTTAAAAATTTGTCATATCATAAAAGTTTGTGTAAAAAAGGACAAGCTTTAAATTGAAAAGCTCAGTAGATAATTTAATTTTTGAAAAAATGCAGACAAAAATCTAAACAAATGTCAAATCTGTTACCAAATTTGTCAAATCTGTTACAAAATTTCAATAAAACGATGAAAAATTATAATGCATCAACATTTTAAGACTTTTCATAACATAATTTCATAAGTAATCTGAATGTCTTCCATATTTTGAATAAAAGTACCCGACTCACTTTACTTCAAGAAAAATCATTGATAAAATGTCCAAATATGTCAAAACTGTTACCACTTTTGTCCATTCTGTTACTGGTAGAGATAGTAACAGAACTGACAGTAACATAGTTGACATTTTCCACTTTATCACTTGCTAAACAATGCCTGCCCCCTATCCTTTGCAAAACCATGCTGCACTGGTCTGATACTTCAATTAGCTTTTCTATGGAACCCCAGTATATGTGAATTTGCAGTTGATAAAATCAAGAACCTTGGTAACAGATTTGACCAAAAAATTCATAGATATGGTGAACCACTTACTTGAAGGTGATATTCTTTGTGAAATTTGTCACTGGAAAGCCATGCTGACGTCTCTTTGCAAGACAGGTAGGAGGAGGTCAATAACAGGAAGTGGAATTATCTTGACCAATAAGGGAGCATTCCTTTTTTCAAATAATTGTTCATGGTAACAGAACTGACACAAATCCTTGGGACAGGCAAAAATGAAGAGGAAATTTGCTTAAAATGCAAATTTTACAATTTCTTTTTAATTTTGTTTATGTATTATCCTTGTTACTGCTATTATATGGTCGCATAACATTATTAAGTCGGAATTTTTTGTTTATTTCACATCCAAATTGATCATGAAAAATGTCAATCCTGTCTACGGGACAGTCATTTTTAATGAATTTTGACACTTCAAAGTGCCACAAAAAATATTCTAATGTAATTTTAATGAAACAAATGTGTGAATGGGGTAAAGTTGATAAGTCGGAATTATATTTAACCAAAATATATATGAACAATTATTTATTTTTTTCAAAACGTGCCTAGACACGAAATTTACAGATTTATTGAAATTGACCCATATATATATATATATATATATATATATATATATATATATATATATATATATATATATATATATATATATATATATATAAGACTGCCATGACTGTTCTCCCTGGGGAC
Organism: Gibbula magus; assembly: GCA_936450465.1. NCBI lineage: Eukaryota > Metazoa > Mollusca > Gastropoda > Trochida > Trochidae > Gibbula > Gibbula magus. The sequence goes on along the minus strand of OW388295.1, from coordinate 29,263,423 downwards.
ATGATATCAGTTGACATTCACAACTGATAGAGGTACTCAGAGATAAAAGGAAACCTTCATAGAAATATAATCAAAACAAACAACAAACATACCGCGATGAGTTCAATAAGTTATATATCGAATCTACTTCAGATATAACTGTTATCTTTGTTATAAACTGAATTTATTACACGTCCAGTATAGTAAACTTGAGTTATTAGTTACAGAGTAACGGTATGTATGAGTGCGCCTGTGATCCAGTTGTGCTGATTGGCTGTCTCCTTAGTTACACACGGACAGGAATATTGTGGGAGTTTATCACATGATGAGGTGATGACATGTATAGAGAACATTATATGAGTCACTGTGTCATGATATGTTTGCGTCAAGAGTTCACGAATACTAGTATTTATTAGCGAGATCTTGGAAATACCAATATTCAGCAAAAACTTGTGTAAATTAGTGAGACATAGTCACGTATATTGTGTTGTATAACTTATGAAATTGAGGAAAAGACGCAACCATCTTCTTTCAAGCATGATTGGCTTCCTGCTGTTGCCTCATCTCGAACGAAACGCCATAGCATTGTTCATGACATCACGTAACCATTGAGAAGTGATATTTTGCTCAAAGGCATTATGTGAAGAGTATTAATTAAGTACCCTCGCAGTAAGTATCATTTTCATGTGAATGTGGACATATGGAAACAGGACAGGAAAAAGAACCATAGTTAATATAGGACTATAGTTACATGGCACACTAGCATGGAGCAGTTATATATCTGGCTTATACTGTATGTCTACTGATTCAAAAGTTAGAATATTGCTATCAACCCTTCATACTAATATATACATCAGTATCCCGCGACAAGGTGCTGGTAAACTGTATAAACGAACTTTGTAATTGTCCCTGGTGAGATCGTGTCAGTTGAAATTCAAAATCGATAGAGAGCCCGAGGTAACCTACATTCAATTTTAATGACAACAAACAGCTCACACACTGGGAGCTTCCTCTTCACTGACAATACATAGGATCACAGCTCTACTTCAACTATCATTGTTCTCTTATCTTTGTTATGATTAAAATCACTTAAAAAAACTTTTGTTTATTCATGTTTTAAAATATCCTTCCAAAAGGAATCATATATTACATGTATCAGTTTAAAGAAGTTCCGGCATGTATTAGCTCGTTTCAGGTGTTCCTCTCATGAGCTTCATATTGAAACTGGACGATATTCAAATATTGATAAAAATAATAGGTTATGTAATGAGTGTAACTTTTGGGTATGTTGAGGATGAGTTTCACTTTCTCCTTGTCTGTCACTCATATCACTCACCCTCGACAAACTGCTGTAAACTGTATAAAAAGAACTTTGTAATTGTCCTTGGTGAGATCGTGTCAGATGAAATTCAAAATCGATAAAGGGCCCGAGGTAACCTACATTCAATTTTAATGACAACAAACAGCTCACACACTGAGAGATTCCTCTTCACTGACAATACATAGGATCACAGCTCTACTTCAACTATCATTGTTCTCTTATCTTTGTTATGATTAAAATCACTTAATAACTAGCAGTACGTCGTGACAGTAGTCATGTATCAGTCAATCAATAGATACTAGATAATAGACAAGTACATGAATAAATATCAATAAACTTGCAACTATCTGTAATGTTATATATAGCTTTAGATCGTGTTTAAACTCGATTTACAAAGATATATGTACAGTTTACTCTAGTGACCTACTTATGTTGACTGTTCCACAACTAACATGAAGATCTATCAGAGAACAAACGAGTTACCGGGATATAACCAATCATCTGTCCTTATTAAACTGTTGTGATAAACTCAGAACATAACGTGTAAACTTGTATTGTGAGAAACATTCATGTTCCAAGCAATGAATTGATGCTTTAGAGATGAGAAAACACATTTGTTTATTAAAGAATTCCATAACTGACTACTTGAACTAAATGACTAATATTTATGTGATAGTTATAGTTATTGTATATGTAACTGTCTTGATAAATTGTAGTGGTGCTATATAAAACTATGTTCAATGAATATAATAATATTTGTTTTAAAATCACTAAGTTTATTTTGTTTCATCAAGCTCGCTTAATCCATTCAGCATAACGAAACATGACTATTTTGAAACAGGATTGTAAATGAATGCACGATTTATTTAATTCTAATATCCTTTATTCCAAGGCTGAGATATTTGATCAGGAGTAAATAAAACACGGGCCTTAAAAATATATTAGTATTTTGTCAATAATAAAAGATCAATATATACAAAGCCGTTAAGTAACAAACATCTTAAACAGACGATGGAGAATAGCCTGTATGCTGGAAAGTAGATTTTGGCATATTTCTTCTCAAAAAGCTACTTACCATACTCTTCCATACTTACGAGACTCGATCCTATCATTCAGGAACTACAGTGAAGCAGTATTGGTTTCAACAGAATTAATCAATTTAAATTTATGAAAACTCATTGCTGTACAGGGAGACATCACATGATGGTTTATGTACAAGACCTTGACTCTCATTTTTTTTCTCTACTATACTACTCTACATTCAGATAAATGTACAAAATGACTAAATATTAAAATGGCTAAATGCCAAATTGTCATGTTGAGAGATGCGTGATACTCTCTTATAAATGAGATCTTGGTTATTTCGATAGCTTTTCAGTAAAACATGTTCTTGCTTTTTCTGCGTCGCCATTGTCATTCAGCGATTCATTTACTATTACTACCTACTTTCCTACCTACCTTGTCCGATTTCCTGGAAACCATTCAACAGAATCAATCAAAAACTGAATACTATTATATGCATGAAGTGTAGCCTTCAGCTATTGTCGTTATCTTTTGTCTCTGAATGGGAATCAATGATGTCAATTGTAAACAAACAACTATAAGAGTTAAACATTATAGGGTTGAAATTCATTCAACAGATGAAAAGAAAACTTAAACCTTACATTGTCCAACAACCAACACTACCAACCACCAACACAAGGCTAATTAACATGATATGGAGTGTAATAAGTTAACAGATATGATTGTGAGATCACCTCCATTCGGACTCGAACCCGGGACCTCCAGCGAGAGTCCTGCGCTCGACCAGTGGAGCTAAAGGGATCTCCCACTAGGTGAAACCAGTAGGAACAGTTTTATCTCACATAAGTATGAACAGAATACTTTGAAAAAAAGATTAACTTGAAGTTTTATATATTCTTATTTCAATGGCCACACGTTTTTGTTTCTTTTCTTTGTCTATCAAGATCAATTTGCACAGTAGCTATCAATATGTCAGATTAAATTTCAGCGCATAAACATAATCTTGACTACGTTTCTTATAAATTTTCCTATAAATCATGGGCATATGTGATATTGAGCTTACTGTATATCTGTAGATCAAACGTCACTATACACTTCACTATACTCTTAGATATTTGATTTCAGATATATTTTTTCCAGAAAATCTTCCTTCTCTCAGAAAGTGTATTTGATCACAACAGTAGCTGAACGTGTCTTCTCACCTATAGAGCAAGCCCAAAAGTGCAGTCTCTTCATTTATCATCCAAAACTGTGTTCCACAGGAGATATCGCTTGTGGGAGATCAAGCGATATCTCCTAGGAGATATCTTTTTGGCAGTAGATTTTGCACAATGCCCTGTCACAGTCAACTGCATGACATCACAATGCTTTTGCGTCATCGAGTAATGACATCACAATGCTATGACGCCATAAACATGATGACGTCACTATGCTATGACCTCACCGCACTGGAAGTCAAATGGCAGAAATGTACTCAGATATGTACACTATTTTCACTTAAACGTAATAAGAATGATTTTGGATGATAAATAGAATCTCACCCTCGTGTCTTCTGATATCAAATATATCAACACTCGTTGATAAAAGTGAAAATATCCTCGGCAAGCATCGGATATTTGTAACTTTAATCAACTCGTGTTGATATATTTGATATCAGAAGACACTTTGGTGAGATTCTCTATATATTATCAAATATGAATCCTTTCATCAAATGAATCCTTCTGCACGTGTTCTTCGCTCATCAACCAGTTTAACATAGTTCTTCCATCAGTGTCCCTTATTCTGTTATTGCTAGGATCAAAGTAAAATCAGGTGGTCAAAGCCAGCAGCTGGATTCCAGTTTTCACTGATTATATCAGAAGTGTAATTTTCATCAACAGCACAGTGACTACTGGAGATAATTCAATCTGTCCAGGCCAATTTTCATTTTGGCAACCGATCATTTTCATTATGTCCGATCTATTAGTTGTGTGTTGCTGTCTCTAACACATATATATGACATTGTATATGATCAACTTGATATGTTATAAATGCACGTGTTAAGGGTTACATGGAATCTTAACATCCCTTTAAAGTACAACTAATAGTGTGTGTTGTGTTTTATAAAAACTTTAAAATTCAATGTTATTAACATAAGGATCTTTTGAGCAAAATAGACAAAAATATGATTTAATTGAAGATTTTTTTTTAGAAAAAAAAAAGTTATTGCCTTTTTGGTTTCTTTGACGCTTGGAATAAGTTGATTCCTTTTTACAAACGAAATGTTTTCAGCGTTACACAATGACTTACGAATCGTCTTACACGCTAGTTTAAGTATCTGTGGTCTGTAACATATTCAGAAATTTAAAAATAGCTTTCATTAAGCTAAAATTGAGTTTGCCTATTATAAAGCTGCATAAGATATTGCTCATGGTTATATTCTATCAGGTGTAAAGTATGTGTAACATCAATGTGTTTATCACACAGGTGTAACCGCCGTTACCTGTTTATGTCAAGGAATACATGACACAGAGACTTTTAACAGATTAGTTGGGAAGCAGTAATAACAAAGCGGAAATAGAAATAGACATTATGCAGATACGAGGCCATATCTTACTCTTGAAAATGAATCTCAGGAATTCATAAGAGGAAAATGTAAATATATTACTCAAAAACGCTTACCTTTCTTTGACAAAACCTATTTTTTCATAGTAATTTATATACATAAGAGAAAAACACCTATATAAAACTATGTTTAATGAATTTAATAACATTTGTTTAAAATCAATGAGTTTATATTTTCTTCTTGGTCACTTCATTTATGCAGTAGGACGAAACACCATTACACACGATTGTAAATTAGTGCACAAAGTATATAATGTTTATATCATTCATTCCACAAGGCTAACATCTATTTATTTAGATGTTTAGATCAGGAGAAAATAAACATGGGACACTCCAAATATATGTGTATTTCTGAACAATAGACATCATTGTGAAGTAACAAACATCCTAAACAGACGTTGATTATAGTCTTTATGATGGAAAGTAGATGTTGGCATATTTTTTCTTAAATAACTTTCGATACTATGTCATACTGGCTATATTTTACAAGGCTCGTTATCCCTCACTCAGGAACAATGGCGAAACAATACTTAACCAGATCAGGATGCTGGTTTAAATTTATTGAAATAACATTTGTGACGTCATCCTATTGTTCCATTACTCCATTATTTTTGTGGTTACACTTGACATCATATCTTTTAAGTATAAATTTAAGTTCTTTAACTTTTAAAAGTAAGTTTGATAAAAGAGCAATAATTTGAGGTTAATTTAAGTAAGTTAATGATCTCGTAACTCTCCATTCCTTAAAAATAATGGGCCTCGGCCTTGGCACAATTATTTTTAAGGAATGGAGAGTCACTCGGGCTCTAACCCTTACACGTACATCTTTGACAACAGTAGTACAGGGTAACACTAAGATTTCAACAGACTTAACCAATAAATTAATTAAAACTCATTCAATAACGTTATTGACAAACGTCATCGAATTGAATATATGAATATAGTTGATTAATTATTTTCATTCCTATTAATGATAATGATGAGCTTGATGAAAGATTAGTTTGATAATTTGGTTAAAACATATTAGTGAGGTTGACATTACACAAACCCAGTTATCAAATTTATATTAACCAATCGTTATTTATTGTTGTACTCACGTGATCAACTGGTAAGTCAATACACACTGATTGATGATATTTTTCTTCTATATGATTGGACACAATTATTTTATCATCTTTGCAAAATAAATCCCCCCCCCCCCCCCTGCAGCTAACGTTATTCAATATTTATATTATTTTGAGAAATGTGACCTTCCAACAAGTTTTCTGGGCAGTGCAATCACTGCTCGTAAAACGCACTCTTAATTAGAGGGGCGGTAGCACATTTTTCGCTCAAATAAGTCGATGAAATGTATTTGAAAAAATAATTTCACCAATCGTAAAACAACCTTATCTCTTCCGAAAATCAAGTTAAAAATGATTGTACATTTCTCAGTAAAGCCATCGGGATCGTTTTTGTCAGTGGAAATAATAAAAATGTGTTCACAATAAAATGGCCGCCATGCAATGTTTGCTTTAAACGCAACACCGTTATCCCTACTACGGATAATTGGTTTGTGTAATAGGATGTGTTACCCTCTGAAGTAAATTTAAATGGCACAAACTATTATTATAAATTGGAAATTTAAAAAAAGTAATTTTGGCAAAAACTTGCTGCTGCCCCTTTAACGATGGTATAAATGATAATTGTACCAACTACTCTGAAAGGCGAGTAGCAAGTCGGTTTATTTTGTAAGTCCATAGACGATAAAACTTTCCACGCAGGTAGTATTGGTGGTTAGTTGCACTTTCAGTTATGAAGTGCTATTGTACATGTTTAAAGTCGATTCGTTAAAAAACTCCAAAATGTCGTTATGTCTGATGTTTTGGAAATGATCGAGAACTGTATACAGTTTATTAAGAAATACTTAAACTTGAAGTAATTAAGCAATTGCTTTTGGCATTAAAATTCTTAACGTATATTTACTATCTTCGTTGTATACTTATTGATATATGTTTATATTTTAAAATAATGATTCAAATTGAGCAAAAATATATGTTTCTATTTACATTTTTAGTGCTTAGATATGAAACTTTATTTTCTGGGATAAATGATGATAGATTTGAGGAAAGGTTTAATATTACATTTTGAAATGAAATGTAAATTCTAAGTCGTCCTCGTGCTTTAACTATAATAGTTCAGGGCAAAACTATACTTTATTACAAAACACTGGGGGTACAGTGAACTTTATTTCTTAACAAATAGGTTTACAACATGTCACTATTCAGGCGTAATTACACACCACGAACCAGGGTAAGAACAAGAACAAAATTAAATCAATACAACAAGCTTCAAAATCATGTCTCAAAAGACAAAGGACAAATTAAATTCAAAATGCTAGTAAACATTTCGTAATTCTATTGAGTTGCGTTTTTGTGCAGATATATGGCTTTGTTCAAAAGACAAATGTGTGCTCATTTTATGATGACCTCCATTTTTTTTACCGATCTTTAATTATTTTCCATTATTGTGTTCGGAAAGAAACAACTAATGAATTTGTTTTAGCTTCTACATGAACATAGCACAGTAATTTGTGGTTTAACGCTGCTTTCAAGAGTATTTCATTCGAGCATCGACTGGAACTAGCGTACAATGGGCTGAAATGAAGTATAGCATTGCACCAAAAGCTTCCTGCAGGTAGAACAATTCTCTACAACAGACACAATTTCCGAGCCCCTGTCAGGATTCGAACCTCAGACATGGTGATCTGAACACGCTAACCATTGTGCTATCCCACTGAAGCAGCATGACGTGCAGGAACTTGTGTTTCAATCATAATGTGGAAGTAAAACACAAGCAGCTTTCTGATAAAACCGCTTCAACCAAGTGCTATTAAATTTGATCTTAAGCTTGGAGAACAATTATTGTCATTGATTTCCGTTCTCAGAAGATGCGCCACGGATTTCCCGAAATTAGAACTATACAAGATGAACAGAAGGACAGCTATGATCAGTTGACGGATGGTTCATTGCAGGGAAGATGTATTATTCCAATCTCTTTTCTTAGGTCTTGACATCTTAGGAAAAGATTTTCACTGATGATGTTTTGTTGATACTGGGAATATGAGTAGCATATGTTTGTGAATTGGTTCACGTGACTCGGGCCCAATCTACTGGTATTAGACACTAACCATTTGTTGCATTTAGGAGCATTGATTCGGATGCAATTAGTTTGTATCAAGGCTGAATTTGATGCAACATAATTCTGGATCAGTTATTGCAATTGTGAAAGCAACTGTTTCATATTCGAGAAATCACATTTTTGTTTATTTTGTTTAAAACAGGTAAGTGATTTATGTAGTGACTGGTATTGAAATCAAGCTGTACGTCGCTGTCTTGTTTTATAAGCAGGTAGTATTATAAATTGTCATTCACCTGGTCTTAGATATCTGGGAAAGAAACGCAGGTCAGGACTTGTGGAATGTTTAAAGGAACCGCCTTTAATATAATCCTCCGGAGAATCAATTATGCTCAATCGATGGAATTGAATAAAGAAATGAAATGCAATCGAGTTTGATTCGAATTCATAACCTCAAGTCAATAAACTAATTTTATGTTTTTATTATCTAACATAATTTAAGTGCTTATTATTTTTAATGAAAGTACCTATTCAAAACTATTCAATAGGCTGTAAGACACGAAACATTGTCTCAGAGTCTTTTTACGGGGCCATTATATCCCATTCATCTCAAATTTAGTATATCGCTCTATAATGATAAATATTTAGCGGTAGCAACAAAATCCATCTTTATTCTGGAGTTGAGGGATCAATTTTTAAAGGTGTTTCTACTTTTAGTTTCAGTTAAAAACTAAAATCTGTTGACTTCGAATTTTTTAAAATTGTGAATGGCGACTATTGTGATTAATAAACAGGCATTATCAGAGTGTTTTTACGTATGTCAAATAATTGATACGTATGATGATTAATCGTTTCATCAATCAAGAACAATTCAGGCGTTAATAAATGACATTGCCATGGAACTAAATATTCTGCAAAATGTTTTTTTTGCCAGTACAGAGAGCTCTTAAGCACAATAGGACCCTTTTACCTCGGGCACTAAGGCATAGCGTGACATCTGTACAACCAGATGACCATTCCACTTCGTTTAATCATGTAAGAATCAGTGAACTTTAGATTGGCTCGCATGATTGGTTTCAGTTAGGGAATACAAAGTATGACTGCAGGCATTTGGCTTTCTAGAATGACCAGTCATACTTCAATCATATAGACAGTTTCTATGTTTTCCATATTTGTATAATCCATTATCAAGTACATTGTATGATGATTTACCTATTATATATACTTTATTTCTGTCTTGTTAAATTAGAATAACAGGTGTTTAAGACAAGGTTTTGACAGGAATTTCCATGAGATCTCAGATCAATAGTTTGTGGTTGAAGATGAGACTATTCCGGAAATGTGCTTCTGCCATTGTTAATGTGAGTGATCAAAGAGCGAGCTGCAATTGTGATGACATCTGACAGACCAGACCAGAAGTGCCGCATGCTGTGTTTAGTTACTGAGTTATTATGACGCTGTCTACAATGCTAAGGTCATTCTGACAATATCTGTAAATATAAGACAATATACTATTATACTTGCAGAATAAACTCCAGTCAGAAAGTAGATTTTATCACAAAGCTTCTCCTCGCCGGACACAATCTCTCCGGAAGTGCTGTCTATTCACCTCTGATCATCAATTTATGTAAATTTCTCTCTATCATAATGTCTTCAATGTAACACAACTGGATTGTTTCAAACCATAGTCTCAAATATGATATATTTATGTAAACTACGCCCGTAATGTTTTGCATGTACTTGTAAACTTATGGTAATAAAGTTGATTGATTGATTTGATTATCACTATTATCAACCAGCAAAGAGAGTGTTCTTTCATCAGTGTTTGGAAGTCGCTTAACTCTTAGTGCAATCAGGAGTTTCTATCAAACAGCGGAAATGCTGAATTTAAATGTTTGCTTATAATATATGTGGTGTAATTTTCATTAATGGCTCAGCAACTGGTAGAAATAATATGTTCGTTTTGTCAGGCACCGTTTGTTTTAGTTTGTTTCAATCTATCTATGGTCATCATGGTCAATGGTTCTATTAGAGTTTGAACCATTTCATTTTGTGTATTACGTTAAATTAGAAAATACTGCAATTTTACTAATTTTACAACCTTTAAATAATAAGACAAATATAATATTGGTAAAACATCCACAGAGTAACACATAATGCATCATTAGACTAATCAACAATGACTTGTGCTACAGCAAAGCTTTACACACTAGGATCCCCATCATCAAATATTACCCTCAGTAATAAATATATATGCACAATTAATTTCTGAACACTTATGAAATGTATAAAGCGTAGAATAACTCAAGTTGAACAAAAACAGATTGGAAAGGAGGCACAAAATCGCATTGTGTTTATAAAATAAATGAGACAACATTCTACAGATAGGTATAAACTGAAGATAAGCTTCTGAAGCACCGTCTGGCGGCACACTTCAGTAGTTGGACCGACACAACCAAGAAAATAGGCATCAAACTATACCAGGTGCTGGAAAAAGTCGATAAACGCATTATAAGCCTTGTTGAGTTGAGGCTAGCAGTAAACAGGTTTACTACCTAATAAAACAGGTAATCAGAATATATGCAAACACAGAGTCATGCTGGACACGCAGACCATATTAGAGTTAATACATGGCGTTGTAAATTGGAGATACTTCAGATTCAGAGGAGGAGGGGGAGGGGGGGGGGGGGGGGGGGGGGGGGGGGATATAACTCATAAATCAGGATAGCAACAAGCAACATTAAGGTTGATATTTGTCCCAATTGTGTCCACAAACACAGGACAAAAAGTGGTGGAATCCATTTGCGGGTTCATTCCGGATCCTCCCAAATTTCGGCAGATCCTAAAGAATCAGGAACAATCCGGCAAGCAGATTCCACCACTTTTTGTCCTTTGAAATACTTGACGATGATAGACTTGATACAATCCAGTGGTGGATCGAGAAGAGGGTGGAGAAGGGGTGTGTGGTTTGATTAAACTCCGGGATGAGATAGCCGATCAGGTAATCATTGTAAAGGAAATCTTCATAATTACTTTTCGTTGAAAGGTCCAATAAAATGTGATATAAATAAATGATGCTTGTCAGATCAACATCGTGCATGTGACGTATTTATATAGGTTACCATCTTCACAAAGATCCTTCGAATTACATCGGAAAATTAGGAGAACAATCACTTGAAATTACGTTAGTCAGCAAATCCATCTGTATTAACAGGAAGACAAGACTTTTTAAAGTATAATCAATTATCAGAACCTTTAGAAAAAATGAATCCATGCCTTTTTAAAAAGGAGACAAGTTAAAATACATCTGCTGAAAAGAGTGGATCAAATCCCGCGTGACCGTAGCTGGAACTCTTCACAGGGCAGTGATAAATAGACATTTCATACAAACTTAAAACAATGAGATTAATCCTCCTTAAAGGGGCAGAAGCACGTTTTTTGCTTATTTTATTTTTTCAAATTTCTCATTTATAATGATAGTTTATGTCATTTATATTTACTTTAGAAGGTAAAACATCTTCTACACAAACCAATTATCCGTAGTGGTAATAACAGTGATGCATATTAAGCAAAAATTGCACGGCGGCCATTTTTATTGTTAACACAATTTATTATTTCGAAGTATAAAAGTCATTCCCATGGCCTTACGGAACCATGAACACTCGTTTTTTTAATTTGATTTTCCAAAGAGAGAAGGTCATTTTACTATTGGTGACATTATTTTTCAAAAACATTTCTTCGACTGATTTTAGCGAAAAAACGTGCCACTGCCCCTTTAAATGACATGTGGAGTATTTGTAGGAGAGCAATCGAAAGGAAGCCAGACTACAGCTGAAGGTGTGCTCCTGTAAAACATCAAGGTTGCAAGAATGAGAGGCCAAGACTTTAAAACCTAGGTTCAACTTCAGCAGCACGAAAACACTTATTACAAATCTCTGATGAAGTTGTAGTTTGACACATATATATTTCGAGATTCGAGCAGAAACAATTTAATTTTGAATGGTGAATTTCATTTCCTTTCATTGTATTTTTGTTTAATTTCATTTTATATTACGTTTGTGACATTTTCATAAAATGAATTTGTAATGAAAGCATTAATCTTTTCTTATTGTCTGTATTAAAGAAGGAAAACACAGTTCAAGGATAATAAAGACCAGTATTCCTGTGTTTTGATAGTAAATCAATATTGTAGACTTGTTAATGAGCCCATCCCGGACAACTGATGCTGCTGTTACTGTGAGTGATTAGAGGATAATATTAAGTATGACAATAACAACGGAGCTAGATGTGACAAGTGCATGAAAAGCTGCAAAGTGACGTCATGTACAACACCTATGTCATTCACCTATACCCTCAGAAGGAATTTCTTATTCTTGAAAATGAGTCAAATCTCGGAAACATTTTGAGAGCTGAATAGGCACTGCTACTGTCTGCCATTCTAATACATTTTAAAACCTCTAGAAAATACACTTAATGTAGCGGTATTATTGATATTGCTTGCATTTTAAGACATCAAATGCCACAAGAATATTGTTAAGATTAATGTTATTGTCACTTTACAATCATCGATTGTGACATGCAGAACATTCTTCTATAATTTGTTCATGATATATTAGCTGAAACTGTCTTCTCGCCTACCTCACCATCCCTCAACATCCCTGAGCTAAACTTTACATCTAAAGACGATTTGATTCCAATTTATTACTGGTATTTTTCAGAAATCGAATTCAAAAGACATATTGGTTGAATCAAACACTTCACTTCATTATACTCTTGAATAATATTTTTCAGATATATTTTTTCCCGAAAATCTGTCCTCTCTCAGAAAGTGTATTCAATCACAACATTAGCTGAAAGTGTCTTCTCGCCTATCGGGCAATCCCACAGGGGCAGTCTCTTCACCTTTCATCAAATGAATCCTTCTGCATATGTTCTTACCTCATCAACCAGTAAAACATAGTTCTTCCATCAGTGTCTCTTATTGGACCAAAGTGTAATCAGATGCTCCGAGCCAGCAGTGTGAATACCTAAAGCTGGATTCCAATTTCTGCTGACAATATTGGAGGTGTAATTTTCCTCAACAGCACAGTGACTATTGGAGATAATTCAATCTGTCCAGACCACTTTTCATCTGGCAACCGATCATTTTTATTTTGTCCAATCTATTAGTCTTGTGTTGCTGTCTCTCACGAACAGTAAATGTGTGACCAAGTTAATGTGTTTAAGGGATTTGTTAAAAGTTACATTGAACCCTAACATCCCGTAAAAATACAACTAAATACTTTCCCTTTAGTTTCTTCATGAACATAGAGAAATCTGTATATAGTAGTAACTTTTACAATATATGTAGCTCATTAACTATCCTGTGATGTATAAATAGATGTTAAACACCTGTTTGAGAGATCATTCTAGATGTTAAACATTTTAAAATGTTAACAATCAAAGTTTACTGTATGCTGTGCCTATGTATTTCAACAATCCATTCATAATTAAATTAATGCTAAACTCTAAATTCATTCGCTCTCAACAATTCTTGGCAGACAAATATGGATCTTAGTGAAAAGTTGACTGTACTTCTATCATGTAATGTACCTAACAATAATATATCTTATGTCTCCCCTCCCGCCCCAGCCAGCATTAACGAGTAGGAACACGTGTTTCAATCTAAATATGGAAATCATCTCTCTGATAAATTTGCTTTCGTCATATCACCTCCAAGTTTCTATAAACTCTGAACTTTGAAACTAGGCTTGGACAACATTAATGGTCATTGATTTCCGTTCTCAGAAGATGCCTCACGGATTTACCGAAATATCTGTTTTCTATTAGAAGTATAACGATCGCTGTTCATCCAATGCAACCATTAATATTATTACGAGGACAGTTACGATCAAGTGATGGATGGTGCTTTGCAGGGAAGATGTTTCATTCAAGCTTCTTTTCCTGCATCTTAACATCTTAGGGAACCATCTTCACTGATGATGTTTTGTTGATACTGGAAACATGGGCCGCACATGTTAATGCATTGGTCCGTGGAATTATTCACGCTGTAATGTTCAAATTCAGTGTTGTCACAGCATAAACTGAGATCATGGAAATTCAAATTGGATTCTTTAATTCGATTTTGTTAGGCATGATTATGGATGTCTAATTTGTGGTATTCATCACATTATTCTACTTTGAAAATTATAAAGATACTTTATCAAATTGACCGGATAGAGAGACCATAAATATTGCGTTGATGTCAACAGCATTTATAGAAGTCGTGTTAAATGGGGCAATCCTACTCTGACATGCGTTGGTATCGCTGATCCCGGTCTTGCCTCAATGTTAACATTAATTATAATGTTGCATGTTTCCCTTTACGCATATGTGTCAGTTGCATCTGTTTTTTGCAGTTGAAGTTTTGTAATGTCAGAAGATAACTATCCTTACTATCCTGAATAATGATATTACATTTTCTTGTGGTGACATCCTGGGTAAGTGACTTAGTTCGAAGCGTGCCTCTGTCCACCCAGCAGTAAATTGGGAACCTGGTATGATACGATGGTAGTCTGAATGTGAACCTTGAGCGCCTGACAGGCGACCGATTGTAATCTTCTTCGGAAGAGTTCTGTACTCGTTGACTGGGGCATGCAATGTGCATGGATATATGCGTTATATTATATTGTGTATTATATATTATATCTACATAAAACATGGATCAATGAGACCTGTGCATTTTCCCTTTTAAAGTGTGTGTCTGTTCAAATCTGCCTAATCTACTATTAAACCAATAGACCAATAGACAGTCAAGTATAAATAAGCCGCTTCATATAGCATGAGGCATAGTCAAATATATACGCAAATTTAAAAAGTTTAAAACATAATTAATCTAAAGAAATCATTGTATATAATATTTTTAAAATTTTTAGTCGCTTCTGCTTTGACTTGTACATATGTTGTGATTATATAGGAATTGTTTGTTTGTGTTAAGTCAACACATGTTTTGTTTTTAATAGGTTAAAGTGGCTTCTGTTGTAACTGATTTTAACTTCAACTATCCATTTACATTTACCATATTTGACATATGTTTGTGTGGTTTGTTTATGACGTGTGTTACGAAGCACTTAAGTCTATGGTGTTTCGTTATCTTCAAAATTTGAAATTTCACTTTCATTTAACCAAGATATATTACCAACCCGATGTCACCATTTCACTTATTGTATATGTCATGTATTCATTATACATGATCATAATCATATATCATAAAGGAAAGACAGTAGTAAAGAAACACAGATCAGGGTGTATGAGATGTCAATGAAGTTTTAAGTTGCAAGTATTGTATATACTACTAATTTGCTTAAGAAGACAAGGATTTTATGGATGATCAACTTCTTTAATAATAACCATCCATAAAATACTTGTCTTCTTCATCACACCAACATTTTGTACACGTGTTTGTTACTGACGTCTTCATCACACCAACATTTTGTACTACGTGTTTGCTACTGAGGATTAAGGTTTTCATTCAATAAAACAAATGGAATGCTAACGAGTTTGATATAACCTCGTTGAAAAACATGGCCGGAATGATCCTATAAACCACCTTGACCTCAACATTAAGGTTAACTTAATAGAAACACGTTCATGGCTATTTTTGAACATTGATTTCTTTTCACAAGCAGCTGAGATCCAAATTCCAAGAAATGAAAACCACCAAACCATTGGTAACCTTTTTTCATCTCTGAGCTTTTTTAAAAAATTAAAAATCTATTAAGGAGGTAATGGGTTTAATGGGATGACGATTTAATGCTAACGAAGAGTTGTTATCAGGTTAGATGGTGCAGGTTTTAGATAAAGATAGAAGGAATTAAATAAAAACACAAGGTGAATTTGACGTCACAAGCATTATCTTTTGATTGGAAAACCTTTCCAGTCACTCTGCAATTGCAATTGGTCTGTTAATCTTTTAAACGTAACATCGACATTATCTATGTGGACATGGTGTTAATTCGTTTAAGTAAATGCACTTATGCAATTTACGAAATCATGGATCCACAGATTGTAGTAGAATAAATCTGTTCATTGTATTTAGAGAGTGTGGTGATGTCACGATGCCATGTAAACTGATACCTCTCATGGAAAAATCATTTCGAACTTCAATGGAGAAAAGATAGATGCTTTGAACTTATTGAATATTCTATCAAATTCTATCAACAAATAAACTATGAAGGAACAATGAAAATAAAATGTAGTAATGATACGCTTTCAAACTTAAAATATCTATATATAACTTTCATTAGATCTGAACTGATGTGATATTCTATAAAATCATGAAAAGGGCGAAATCATAACACATTTGATAAAAACAATAGGGAAAATGACCTTTATCCAAAGTTTCATCAAAAAATGTTTTAAAATGTAAGTCTTACAGGCATTCATTGGTGACATTGCTTTTAAACTAAATCTTATGAAAATTGTTTTGCTTAGTGGCGACAACTCTTTTACACAGTAGGTTCTTATTGTACATTTACTTAGCACCAAAGGGGCGGGATAGCGCAGTGGTTAGCGCGTTAAACTTCGTATCAAGAGGGTCTGTGGTCCGATACCTGTCAGGGGCACGGCAACTTTGTAGAGTAGAGAACTGTTCTACACGCAGTAAGGTTTGGGTGCAATGGTATGCTTCACTGAATTTAAGTGTAGTTTCGAGCCGTTGCTCACAGGTTTCACCGGAATGCATAGCCACATGGCGCTGCGGGCTTTCTCCCTGCAGTAATACTAGCAGCCGTGATATAAGAGAAATACTCTTGAAAGCGGCGTTAAACCCAGCTCATCTCACCTCACTTAGCACCAAGGCATATAATGTGGCATGGCATCAGTATAACCATGAACAACAAGAACCATCAGGATGACCACTTCACCTAGTTTGATGATGTGAGGAAAAGTGTTGTTTGGCTTCATCTCTTGTAATTACTAGGCACTAAGCCATAGTGTGACATCTGAACCACCTGCGGATCATTCCCCCTAGTTTGATGGTGTATGGATTAGTGCAGGTTTGGCTTGCATGATTGCTTTTAGTCAGGGAATACAAAAGTATTGCTGTAGGTAGTTGGCTTTCTTAAAGTTTGTCTCATCCTTTAACCCCATTGTACTTCCATTTTCCTTCCATACATTCTTGTGGCAGTATCAACTAATTTATTATTCATCTGCTTTGACATGAATAATTTTCTTTGTTACATTAGAAAAAAGGTCTCAAAAGACCAGAAATTCTGCTAAAAGAATCGATGCAAGCAATTTTCCACGAGCCTCCTCTCAGATCAATAATTTGTGGTTGTAGTTGAGACTCTTCTGGTAATGTCACGACTCCCGTCATTGTTAAGGTGAGTGATCAAAGAACGAGCTGTATTTGTGATGACGTCTGACAGACCAGACCAGATGTGCCGCATGCTATGTTTAGTTACCATGTTAACTATAGTCCTCAGGTCATTATTTCCCTTTAGTTTTGTACCATTATCTGTAATACACTTGCAGAATTTCTCCCAGTCAGAAAGTGGATTTTATCACAAAGTTTCTCCTCGCCTGACAAAACCTCAAGTGCTGTCTCTTCAACTCTGATTATTTCAATACTTCCGCGCAAGACATTCACTTATCAACCAGCAAAGAAATAGTTCGTCAATCAGTGTCTGGATGTCGCTCGACCTTAGTGTAATCAGGAGCTTCTATCAAGCAGTGGGAATGTAGACAGTCTGAATTTAAATTTCCACTTACTATATCTGTGGTGTGATTTCCATCAATGGCTTAGCGACTATTGAATATAAGAGCACCTGTCCTAGTTACGTTTTATCTTGCAACATTACGTTTTTATTTGGTTCAATCTATTAGTTTTATGTTGCCGTTTCACAAACCAACCGATTCTTGCCGTGACAATAAACCGAAAGTTTGTGACTTGAATCATATGTCTAAAGCTACACAATCCACTTTCAAGTTAAGGAAAAACTCACATGAATGCTTATAATGAAACGTCGATCAGGATCAAAGATAGTCATATATGGTAATACAGTTCGTTCACTGAAGCCATGAATTAAACCTCCCGCAATGGAATCAAAAATGACATCAAGATTGGATTAAAGACTGGCTCAAATAAAAAATCAATCGAACATAATCATGATAAAGAAAGCATTTCAGTTGTTGTTTGTAATAATACGAATATAAATCGTTTCAGAAAAGATATAAGTCTATATAATATATTAAGAATGATTGCAGACATTTGATACACAAATGGTCAACATCTTATTTTTGGTTTTATATAAACTCTTGGGCAAAATGAAATTACCACCTCAGTTGATTTTATCATATGTATGATTTTCAATTGCAAATATCTCAAGTTTTCGAAATGATAATCTAAAGTACATGTGTTTAGTCAGCAGTCAAAAAATACTTCTACATGTCTTTTTAATTTAAAAAAAAGAAATTTTAAATACATGTATAAATTATTTTTGATGATACACAATTGTCCATTGACATAAAAGACATATTCTATGTGAAAATTTATAAATGTGCGTGCCTGATTCTGCACACATTTACAACATTTTAAACATGGTAGGGATCATGTTGGTGGAAATTTCCTTTCTTTCCCCTGCCTTCATTAAACAAAGAAATTTTATCTAAAATGTAACCACAGTCACCAATTATTTGATCCAAACTACTGCAGATAAATATTATTGTATCTTGTCACAGTCAAATGCATCTGATTTATTTTAAATATTGCATTAATCAAAACCAACTGAGGTGATAAGTTTCTACTGACGATGAGTTTATTTAAGAAATAACATGTTAATATAATTAGACAATGACTCTTTAATGTGTAGTCAGTGTAGTCACCAATTTTAATAACGATGACTGCAATGTGACACTGTTCTGCAGGATATGTGTTGTCGGAGACTGAGATGAAAATCGGGAGACTGAGATGAAAATCGGGAGACTGAGATAAAAATCGAGAGACTGAGATGGAAATCGGGAGACTGAGATGAAAATCGGGAGACTGAGATGAAAATCGATATAATTGGCCTGACATTTATCTAACTGTGTGAGAACGTTCTAAACAACTACTGATAGTAATGGTATTTTAAAGATTTGGCCGTCTTGTTAAATGACTTCTATCTCATTAATAAAGACTCCCATCATTGATCTATTTCAATGTTAAATTAATAATTCCAAACCATGATCCAAAATATAAGAAGTGAAACAATTATATTTTAACACAGGATCTCACGAAATGTCCTCCTTAAATGGTGTCATCCGTGTTTTGAATATCGATAACGACGGTTTTCTTTCCAATTAGTTAGAATTTAAACACTAATCAACGATGTCATTCTTCACAGCTGATGCTTTATCTATTTTGACGATCAGCAATTGTTGGCACATGAATTAAATTACACTTGACAAA
Organism: Gibbula magus; assembly: GCA_936450465.1. NCBI lineage: Eukaryota > Metazoa > Mollusca > Gastropoda > Trochida > Trochidae > Gibbula > Gibbula magus. Next base: position 29,243,951 of record OW388295.1, on the reverse strand, counting down.
TGCCAAACCGACGTCCTAATAATAACTAATTTCACACATAAAACATATTATGCCATAACTGTTTTACAAAAATGTCAATAGAAAATTTATATTCTCTCTGGAGATTTTTCATGGGACTCGTTCGTGCATTTATTCCCCGAGTTCCTCATATTGTATCTTATGAACCTAATTATTGAAGATAACATTTTCGTGCAATAATTGGTTCCATTAATGCCATTTCATACAGAGACTCTCCACACAGTAAGGAGTTCATCAGATATCAGACAGACGTGACTGGGCCCCGGGTGTGAGAGGATGTAGGACAGATCGACGTTAGTCACATATTGTTATGTATTGTAATATCCAGTACATTGAAATCAAACACACCATGGTACCCTTGAATATCATCCTCTTCGGAACAGTTAACATTCATTAAGATATGGTGGATGATTTCGGGCATACGCGTCTTCGTTCCGTCGTGTTTCTGAGCTTGGGACGAAATAGTGAAGACGCGATAAGAAATGGGCTTGGCACTTGCATTGGGTCACACACTGTAACATGTAGTGTAATATCCAGTACGTGGAAATAACACACGAATGAACGCCTCGGAAGAACAACTTCCAGGAAAGCTGCAATATCAGATTTCTCTGTGAAAAACTTGAACCGATTTGAATAAATGTTGCACATGCAAGAGAGGTATGTGAACCATAAAACACTTTTACGATCATGAGTAACCTATTATATCAATGACAGAAGAAGGTACAAATGGTGGAAAATTGTATTTAACAAGAATTTGACAGGACGTTAACCCGCGACAAAGCAAATTTACAGCAAGAGAACCAGAAATTACACCAAGTGCATTATCTGTACAAACCATTCCACGTCTATGTTGTAACCCTTACACTACGAATCCTTACATTTGGAACAGGCAGGTTGAAGACAGTGTTACACTGATATTTTATACTTAGCATGGAGAAAAACATTCTCCCAGTATACTGCGTTCTTTCTTATTTGTAAATCTGTTACATGTTATCATAAGATAAAGGTTTTGTATTCTTCTTAGCTAAAATATTCATTCACTATGTCACAGAGATAATTGTACAGTTAACATAAAATCTGTATATAGAGGATATTATGTGAATGTCCTTATCATACGTTGTTTTCGTCACGAGCACCTGAGTCTTAAGTCACGAGTGGGAGCGATGGATAATATCGATGATAAAGCCAGAACTATCGCCGCCGAAGTTTCGTTTTGTCTATTACTGATATTTAAACAAGATTGTCGTAAACATAGTGGACATGGATATTAAATACTATCATGTCCAACTTTGGAAGACATGAAGCTAAACAGCATAAAAATAGAAGCGTACATAAAATCTCTCGTCATTGTCAAGGGACGTAACTCCCTTTGACTTGCATACATTAGCCAACATTCTAAGAAGTTGCATACAGTTATATAAACACAAACGTCTACTTAGACTACCCTCTGTAGCGGCGTTTCGAACGCTTCGTCATAGACGAACAGTGACTTCATAGCATTGTTCATAGCCTTGAACAAATTGGTATGTTGGTATGTTGCCAAAAATTATCGTCTGACAAATGTGATCCTGGAACAGGTAACGTTCTAGCCAGGTCGTTTGGCCTTTGGATTATATACATTTTGAAGGGGCTGTAGCAAGTTTTTTGCATGGTTTATCTTTTTAAATGTTCAATGATAATGTTAGTTTATGTCATGTATATTTACTTTAGAGCCTAAAACATCTTATTACACAAACCAATAATACGTATTGGTAATAACGCTGTGGCGTATATAGCAAAAATTGCATGGCGGCCATTTTAATGTGAACACATTTTATCATTTCGAATAAAAAATACGATTTTCATACATGGCTTTACGTATACCGAACCATGTAAACTCGATTTTTAACTTTAACTCGTGTTTTACTGTTGGTGAAATTATTTTTCAAATACATTTCATCGTCTTATTTGAGCGAAAAAACGTGCTACTGCCTCTTTAAAATGATACAACTACTTAACTGTGTTTCAGTGAAAAATACGAAAGTAATGTGATAATAGATCGTTAAATGCAATCTTAGACAAGTTATTTTAGGAGAAATAAATTCATTAGGAGTACATGTTAGTGGAATTATACTCTGTCTGGTTGCCTCGTTACTGAATAAAATTGATTTAATTGATATATCACGGAATGTCTCTTGATCTGTCAGCTCCTGGTCTAAACGTGACAGGGAGTTTTGAGTGATTGATCCATGCCTTTAATTGATTCTGCCCTGTTATAGCACTTCTAGCTAGCACCACTCTGAAGTACAAATGAAGTATGATTGAAGATCATGAAAATCTTTACAACTTACGGTATACTGTCTGATAGGAGAGATCAAAATATCTCAAAATGGTAAAGATGTTTTAAATGTTTTAAACTTCAACAGTCCACGGAAAATTTGATTTTTATTTGCGACGATTGAAAAAAGGTACCGAAAATAAATTTATTTACTCATATAATGATTATATTTTTATGTGTGGATAATCTTAGAGGAAGGTTATGTACCAGTTTATGTTATTGAACAAAGATAGGATTGAACAAAGAAACCATCAATGAAGGACGGATTACTGTTTATTTAACATCAGGGCCTTGTTTCAAGTCCTAAAAGCAATTACATTCTGAATTTAATCAAATCAACGACCTTTTTTAGTAAAATTGTCCATCACTATCTATAAGAATGTCAAGTATATACTATACTAATAAATGCAAATGATGTCTAATTTGTGCAGAGTTACCAATTTTAGCATAAACTGTGGATTACCATCATATGGCAATGAAGATCTGAAAGTTCACGTAAATCAGAACCTATCTAAACTTGTTCAAATCGACATTTGCTAATCAAAAAGGTCCTTTATTTAGAAATCTTATCTCAATCTAAGTGTAATTGTTCAACTATTTCCCCTTGTTGATGTTATCTTCTGCACATCCTGTAAAAGGAATGCAAATAATATCTATGTAAATAATAAGGAGAGGGTGTTCCGAGTTGTCTTATGAATAAGATAGGTTTAAACGAAACAACCTTGCGAAAGTAACACTCCTAATTCGATCAAGAGGATCATATGATTATGGAGAACACGAATTAGCAGAGAAGTTACTCCAGATACACAGAGTACGAATGATTCACTCGTTCAGAATCATCATGTTGGTGTATTTCTGTATAATTTGTTTAATATATATAATATATATAGATTAAATGCCAGGTGGAGTGGAATATACAGGAACTATCCTTTGATGTTTAATGATGTCTGCTGATGTAACCTTTCATTGATTTTTATTAAATTTATTTCCTTCTTTCATTTTACTGTTATTCTTAACATGAAACCGAATTAAAGAATCAGCACTGCTCATGTGAAACAGACATGTTTGTTTTATTAGGAATTTTTTTTAAAGTGGAGTATCTATTTTTTAACATTAATTATGAAAAATGTTCACCTAAGTAATTATAATTTTAAAATGTAGACACATATGACTGCATCTGCATACTACTTCTCAACACGTAATTACTCCTTCTAAACAGATATGATGTTGCCTCTGCTTATGTAAACAGGAATATAAACAGGAAGCAGCGGTAATACATCCACATGGTTATTGTTATAAACCAGGCTGAGTCTACACAGAGTACTCGTAGATCATGCCGAGCAATCTCGGGTGTTCGTGCCTGTGATGCGTTTTTGGTTTTATGAATGTTTCAAAGTGTTTTCAGATTTAGTGTTAGATTAAGACTGTCTAGAATACTTCAATCATCGTAGAGTGTTTTTCTGATTTTTTTGTTTGTTATAGGTTTAGTCCATAAATGTAAGGGAGTTTGATTATTTTAATAGTGTGGCTGGTTATATTCGGCTAATGTTTAAAAATAAAATCATAATTAAACAAATTAAATTGACACTTCAACACACATCACACTGTGACACTAATCGGGTATGCTTATACATACACTGACCGGCAAAGGAAAGTTTATGGCTTCAAAGTCAAATGTCTCGAGTTTTCGATGTCGGAAATTAGTTAAAAAAATTAAATCAGTCAAAGAATACCTCTACACAGTTTGAAATAAAATAAAAAGAATTAAATTTAAAATTTTAAATTTTAAATTCCCCCAAGTTAATGACAACTGTTCATCGACCTATAACACATACTCTGTGTGAAAATCAATAAAAGTTCTTCGTCCTGCACACATTTATAACATTTTGAACATGGTTGGGGTGATTTTGGTGTAAATTTCATTTCTTACCCCTGTCTACTTTAAAAAAATGATATTTTAGTAACAAAATAAAACTGTCACCAATTAAGCCATTCAAACTACTGCCGAAAGGTGTAATTGTATCGTGCCATAATCAAATGCATCTCATTTCATTAAAATATTGAATTAATCGAAAACAAGTGAGAGTTATACTTTCTTTTGCCCGTCAGTTCAGTATTACTAAAGTCACGTACAATCAAAATTATACATGACTTTTTTTGTTATTTTATATCTACGGGTAATAAAAGCGACTGAATCAAGGCTTTACCATTTCTACAGAAGTCAATTAAATTACATTTTTTGAAGCATTATCTGTTCATGTTCCTCAAAAACACGCAGTTTTAACAAATTATCAGTATCAGTATTATCCTTAACTATGCGATAAAGGAGAGTGAAACATGGCATTTTCGACTGTTTTATCACATCTTACACCAACGATGTGTAATCGCATTAAAGTCCAAGAAGTTAGATTGTCCCGACGACATATTGATTTTACTTAAGTTTGCTATTTCATAAATGTTTAGCTTAATAACTAAATCAATGTCTAAATTGTTTTTTGAATCATTTTGAAATCATTTCTATCACTTGGGAGATTAAACAGTACACAGCATCGGATATATCCAATGAGTCCTCACTATACTAATGCAGTTTTGACAGTATTAAGTTAGACTATATTTAGTCTACGAAATTTAATAATTACTCTACCTTCATCAATGTTATTTTATTTCTTTAATATTTTGAATTCCATGTGTGTTTTCAGTTAAAGAAGGATCTATATTGTATTAAAGACTCTTATGTCATATACAGTCATGGCCAGACCAGGATGAACCGTATGGACAGTGTTACTACCAAGCGTCCTGATACAGTGTCGTATAAATCAGGGGTGAAGGTTAAAGGCAAATAACGTAGATTACTCCCCAAAAAAACACACTGAGGACGGGTAATCACGGTAACACCAGGATATATGCAGTGGTAGTTTAGTTGTCACTTTCCAGGGCCATGTTCAAGAGAAGTTTCAAAGTAATCGCTCAATGAGCGATTACTATAAAACCTCTCTTGAACGCGATTGCTCAATGTAGCGCTTCGTATCAAGGCGAGCAAACTTCAAGGAATCTTACCGTGTCGTTCAGAAGAGATTAAGCGATCAATGAGCGATTATAAGCGCTCGCTGTTATGGAACGGATCCCTGGTATAATAGTTTTGTCTGCAGCCCTAGAGCAACAAGGAATAAGGACGGAACAGAATTACCGACCAATGACCAAGAGAAAGGCTGCAAGGGATGTGGCTCATCAACCAGTAATGGAATCTGAATCTAAGTGTCCCACACCCTTGGGTAGTCTCAGTGCAGATAGGTTCTGACACCGATTATTATCCCCTAACAATATTCCGCCTAAGTAACGGGTGTAATGAAACTGGAACTATTCTGTGGAATACCCCTGGAGGCTGTATTTGTTGATGATGTCTTGTACAGATAACACAGATGTAACACTAAGATAATACATGTATTACGATAGTTACGTATTTGCAACAACCAACAGATCTTGATATAGAAGTTATCATAATACAATTAATTTTTGTTATATAGTGGTGGTCAATATGTGGTTCTGTTTTGGTTTTTTTAAAACCCAAAGTTAAAGACTATATGTCATTGAGTTAACGCATGAGCAGCGAGAGAGGGCCATTTGAATGTTGCACGCCGGTGCAACTCAGGGCAGAGTTGCAGAAATCACATAACCACAATCGTGAGATTGGTGAAACGTCTCAGGGATACTGGCCGGACATCAGACAGACCACGAAGCGGAAGACCACGGGTAACTACGGCAAACGAAGACCGCTATTTACGTATGCTTCACCTACGTACTAGATTTATTACTGTGACGTCATCAGCAGGAACTGCTTTTCAACACACCGTCAGCAGAAGGACCGTAGCCAGAAGTCTCCGCCATTTCAGTATCAGAGCTTATCGACCCCTGAGAGAATGACCTTGACCCGACGACATCGCCTCCACAGAATGAGGTGGACCCGTACTGTGGAGCAATGGCAACGACGAAATTGGGACAGAGTTCTCTTTACTGATGAGAGCAGTTCCAGGTGTTCAGTGTTGACGGCCGAACGCGAGCTAGTGTACTGGCGTAGAGGGGAACGTACGTCACGTTGTTGCGTTCAAGAAGTGCAATCCCATGGCGGTGGCAGTGTCATGATTTGGGGTGGTATTTGTCGTGACACCAAGACTGATCTTGTAATTATAAATGGTAACTTGAACGCTAACGGCTTTATCAAACAGGTCCTGCCTCCAGTCGTAGTACCATTCCTTCAGAACAACCCACGAAAGCTGCTTCAACAGGACAATGTCACTCCACAACTGCACGTGTAACGAGAGACTAGTATTTAAATGCCAACAGCATACACGTTCTCCCGGTGGCCAGCCCGATCGCCTGATCTAAATCCCATAGAACACCTCTGGGACCACAGACGGACAGGAAGACAGACCCGACAACGTCAGTACCCTCCATACGACAGACAGACGTTGACGCAGGCACTGCAAGAGGAATGGCGTCGTATCCCCCAGTCGTCGTGAGGAGGCCTGCATAGATGCTAGAGATGGGCACACTCGTTATTGACAATCAAATGTACATGATGTATATGTACGAGGGGCGTTCAATAAGTGTTGCAACTTCAATATAAAACCAATTCGCGTAGTCAATTTTTTACTTTTATTTTTCAATATAGTTACCCTTCACCTCAATACACTTATTCCATTTCTCTTTAAGACTTTTGATGCCGCTTTTGTAAAAGTCTTCCGTTTGCCCCCCTAACCACGACTCTGTGTTAGCTTTGACGTCTTCGTCATCCCGGAAGTGCCTTCCACGTAGGGCGGATTTCAGGTTTCTGAACAGGAAGTAGTCACTGGGGGCTAGGTCTGGGCTGTAGGGTGGGTGGTTAAGTTGTTCGAATCCACAATCCCGTATAGCGGCCTCTCTTGACTTGTGGACTGGAGCGTTGTCATGCAAAATCAGAACACCACGTGTCAACATTCCACGTCGTTTCTGTCGAATTGTCTTTCGCAATTCTTGCATTAGGTTGGCATAATATTGACCATTCATTGTAGTTTTGGTTGGCAAGTAATCAATTAATAATATGCCTTTTGCATCCAAAAGATTGTCGCCATAACCTTGCCAGCTGATGGTTGAGTGCGAAACTTCAGGGGAGGCGGTGAACTCGGGTGCTTCCATTGCTTGGATTCCAGTTTAGTTTCCGGGTCCCAGTGGTGGATCCAGGTTTCGTCACCTGTCACCAGACGAGACAAAAACCTGGCTTCATCCGCATTAAACCGATCCAGGAGCTCCATGCAACTTTCGGTTCTTTTCTGGCGATCTTGTGCTGTGAGGTTTCTGGGTACCCATCTTGCAGATACCTTGGACATACCAAGATGGTCATGAATTATTTTTTCAACACTTCCAACTGATATCTGGAATTCCAAAGACAGTTCAGAAACTTTAACACGGCGGTCATCTAAAATTCGTCTTTCGATAGCGGCAATAACTTCCGGTCGGGTGACTTCAGATGGCCTGCCTGACCGTGGGTCATCGTCTAAGGACTCCCTGCCCCGCTTGAACTGAAGAGACCAGCGACAAACTGTTGAAAAGTTAGGAGCATCCTTACCCATCACATTACACATACGTAAGGAACTTGATCACAGCGCGTTGTTCATGTTTGAGAGAATCCATGATTATGGAGACCCCTAGGTCAGCGCAGCTATTATATCTAAATAATTGTTATGTCTAGAAATTGTTTTGACATGTGTCAATGTTATGTTTTCACTATAGTAACACCTGCTATAAGCTGACACTGTTTATGTAAACACCAATGCCCCGCTTGCAACATTTATTGAACGCCCCTCGTATATGTATGTAAATATATGAGATAATAGTAATGGCGAGTTATTGTTTGTTTATCATGCAAACGTGTTTAACACACTTGGTATTGGCACTGCGATATGTGATTAAATATCTGTAAATATAAAAGCACCCATCAGGGTTTCCATAAGACTACTTAATTTAGCAATATTACACATTAAAATGACTGATGGAGCAAGATCAAATTCATGTTACTTGTAAATTTGGCCTTGCAACAGGAAAAGAAAAACACTTAAACTGACTCAGAAGTAAAACAAAAAAAAAACGTTCTAAACAGACTCTGGAATAAAACAAAAACATTTAAACTGACTGAGGAGTAAAAAAAAATGACTCAAGAGTAAAACAAAAAACGTTCTAAACAGACTCAGGAGTAAAACAAAAACCTCCTAAACAGACTCAGGAGTAAAACAAAAACGTTTTAAACTGACTCAAGAGTAAAACAAAAACGTTCTAAACTGACTGAGTAGTAAAACAAATACATTTAAACATACTCAGGAGTAAAACAAAACGTTTTAATCTGACTCAAGAGTAAAAAATGGAGCAAGATCAAATTCATGTTACTTGTAAATTTGGCCTTGCAACAGGAAAAGAAAAACACTTAAACTGACTCAGGAGTAAAACAAAAAAAAACGTTCTAAACAGACTCTGGAATAAAACAAAAACATTTAAACTGACTGAGGAGTAAAAAAAATGACACAAGAGTAAAACAAAAAACGTTCTAAACAGACTCAGGAGTAAAACAAAAACCTCCTAAACAGACTCAGGAGTAAAACAAAAACGTTTTAAACTGACTCAAGAGTAAAACAAAAACGTTCTAAACTGACTGAGTAGTAAAACAAATACATTTAAACATACTCAGGAGTAAAACAAAACGTTTTAATCTGACTCAAGAGTAAAACAAAAACGTTCTAAACTGACTGAGGAGTAAAACAAATACATTTAAACATACTCAGGAGTAAAACAAAAACCTTCTAAATTGACTGACAAAACGTTTTAACCTGACGAACTATGTAAAGCATACATGGCGAAATTAACAGAAGCTTTGAAGCTGAAGTACTTCAAACGAGATTGTCAAAGCTGATAAGTGTGCCAGTGCTCGTACGTGACCAGTAGCTAATTATTCCCTGTTGGACATGATCTCTCGCTAATGTGTAACTACTTACACAAGAGAAAGGTAGATATAAGCACGGGATGTTTTGTTTCACATCACCTCATGTCACGTTTGTAACTTCCTCCCCAGGGAAGTTCTAATAGTTTAATTTGCAATTCATTATTAGAGGTGGCGGTGCAATACCTGAAATTCGCTTCTGATTTTAAGATGGAGTTCTTTTTAAACATGGCTACAATAAAATATTGTCTTATCATTTAGGTAAAGTTACTAGATGAATTGTTAAATGTTGTGAAATGTTGACCGGAATGTGTAAACTTGGCACAGTTGTAGTATGAGGAAACGAACTAAGTTATTGTTTGTTTGTTTGTTTGTTTCCTGTTCTGATGTCCTGTTGAAGGACATTAAAATACCATTTTAAAAATATTAAATTCTATTTGTGTTATAGATGTATTATTTGGTCCCCAAAGAAACATATGTTAAATGATTGTTGCTTTCCGCTTTAAATTCCAAAATATCTTTTTCATCGATGAAATTTTTTTTCTCCATCGGCATATTATGTATAACTTGTTGTCTATGGATGCATCAAGGTACACTGTCGGCCAAAAGAAACGCCTACTTGATTTCCCTTAAAATGAATGATGCAATAATTTATTAAATATAATTAATGGTGGTCTCCATGTTATTCTGTAGCAATAACTAATATGAAAGTCCATTAAAATCGTTGAAAACTGAGCCAATAACATTTATGAAATCCACGCCCAATGAAGACGGCTATTTTCGGTTAATTCACTTACCACGTACATCTGTAGCATCATCACCACTTTAATGCGAATGCGTGTCTGTATTGTTGCTCGTGGTTGTATGAAAATATTTTTAAAATATTTTTCTGACCAAGCACTGATCGAAAACTGAACAATTATTGTTTTCTTATTTCAACAATCGCCATTCTTTCGTGACATGAACTTCTGAAATTCAAATATATTATACAGAAATGTTGCAACTTCATTATGCTATAATATTGCTAAGTTGTTCATTATAGTTTTTACGATATCTGATAAGATGTCAAGTAGGCGTTTCTTTTGGCCGACAGTGTATGTGTACGTACAGCTGCAGGTAAATGATTAATGAATTGAATTTGTATTCTTTGCTATAACTTAATAACCTCTTGTCTTCATATACATGTCTTAGTTCTTTAGATGATCTATGAGTCCTTTATAAGTGCTGTGAATAATCAGTGCAATCCACTGAGTGATGTACACTGAATTTCAGTGCAGTACCACCCATGGTTCGCTAGTTCCAGCCGATGCTCGCAGGTTTCACCGCAATGCATAGCCACATGGCGTTGCGGGCTTTCTCCCTGCCATAATACTAGCAGCCGCGATATAAGTGAAATAATCTTGAAAGCGGCGTTAAACTCCAACTCACCTCACCTCACCCACTGAGTGATGTAGTTTAACTGGTAGAGCATCCACTAATCACCATGAATGCTTGGTGATTTATTTATTTATTTATTTATTTATTTATTTATTTATTTATTTAACAACGACGTTGACAATCGATATAACCCTTGTCCTGTAAATGTCAAACTTGCTTAAAAACCTTGAAGATAATTGGGACAACGAAGTATACCGTGTGTTCTACCACTGACGAGTTATGTGCAACTGAGACCCGGACGTGGTGTGTCGTGAGTTGTCATGACCACGTCACCCGGATGTACATGGTAACGGCTATACATTATGTTTTCTCACAGTCCCGTTGTCTTAGGGTTCAGATATTAGCCTTTGCTTCCTGTTATAGCGACAATAAGTGTTTAGTCTTTCGTTTCATTTTGGATTATCGACTTTTGTTCGAAAATGAAGAAAACTATATGGATAAGAACTTTTTTATTCATGATATGCAACGTTATTGTTTAGTTTTGCAAGCAGGTGAAGAGGGTATTGGAATATACTATGTACTGATAACAGAGTAGAGTAAATAATATTTTCTAAGATAGACTTTGTTAACCAGTTCTAGAATGTTTCCTTTGCTAAACTAATCATGTATTGTTCAATTAATGTTATGATTATGTTTATGTTTATAGTTATTCCTTATTGTCTTTAAGCAATTTGAAAGTATTGTTAAACGGTTATCTAATTCATTTACAAAAATAAACGATATTATTACCTTAAGCTAGCAGACAAACCTGCTAAAGAAAGAACGATTTATCGTACGTCTGTCAAACAAGCTTTAATTCAAACCTTAATTTTGAAATGGAGGCGTTTTATGAACTTAACTACATCTAAAAGTTTCGATATTGCTGGGACCAAACTAACTATCTTATCACACAGCTGTTAGCTTACATGAGCTACTTGAAATAGCGTGTGAAGTGGAGGGTATGAAAAGAAACTAAATTCTGTAGAACGTGGACTGTCTGAGATATACCATTTGAAATTAATATGGAAATTGAATATCTCTGTCGAATATTTGTTTAAGAAAAATAACATTAAACATGAATAAGTCACAGCATGGAAAGGCGCCATAAAAATGGACTATTAATATTATTATGAATGGCACTTTGCAGCGGAGACCGGCTCGTGGAAACATTTTGACTTTCTTTTACAAGGGGGGGGGGGGGGGGGGGGGGGGTCCTGTAGTGCCAGAGGGAAGGGGTTGCATTGGTAATGTCACTAAATGTCAATGCAGGCTCATAAATGGAAATGAGTCGAGAATACAGTATCTGATAAGGGTACATGTAGATCGTGAGAGTTAGGTAAGATTAGAGTTTACCTATAGTCCGTTGAAGAAGGTTTTCAAGTACACCATTTTACAAAACGCCAGACATTAGAAATAAACCTGTTCTTTATTAACCTTAATGAATAAGATTTTATAACATCTGTGTATGTAGAGTTTCTTTTAAGGAGAGTTTACCGTTAACTGTGATAAAAAAGGAGTCAATACCCATAGCAAAAGGTAAAAAGGTTGCTAAAATAGTTGCGCTAGAATACCAGCCAACAATAATGCTATTTGCAGCATTGTTAATTTGGAATCTCATCTGGTAAGTATCGCTGTGAACATGAAACTAGCAGAGTGGATTGGATAACGTGTCTACTCTGTGATGAGTCTAGACGTATACACTCTTCAGCTCATCAGGCTCAGCGACATCCCTCTTTCAAATTCCAGTCTGTAAGATATTCTCAGGTCAATGCTGAGCTGTTTGCGTAAAGAATTCTGATATATTTTAGACCCCATGTCAGCCCCCTGTGTCCTGTCTGTCGTCCCCCGAGCTCGGTGCATTGCACTGGTCGTGTTACGATGCAAGGAGCTAATGCAGCATGTGTAGAGATAGCGAAGAGTTATTACGTATGTTATCTCACTAGTCGACAGTCAGCCACACGGCTCGACCAGGAAAGTGATTTACCGCAGGCAATGTCCCGCATTGATATTGGGGACACTGAAATCCAGCTAACTTCATTTTGGAACCGCGGCGTGGAAAGTGCGCTTGATGAAACAAACATCTCTTCTGTATGTCCCCCCGAAATAACCGGGAATCTCTTTTGTCTATCCAAGATAAGGAAATCGATTGCTTTTACATTTGGCAAATTCTATTGTGCAGAAGATTAAATTCGATTTCCCGAGACGGTTGCAGTTTGAGAGAATCGTGCTTCAGTCATTCGGACTACCCTTGTGTGAATAGTGGACTGGTCCCCGAGTGTTGGTTTGACTGCAGAGTGGAGTGTAAGAGACGGGAGATGTACTAGCCATGGGGTGGCAGGTGGTCGTCTTACTTCTCGCTCTCGTGCAGACGGGACGGGCTCAAGGTAGGAGATATTGACACATTGTGTAACACATTAACACATACTGTGACACATTAGCACGTAGCGTGACGCATTGACACATGTCTACATACCCACGGCGTGTACAGCACGGTGTTATCTCCCAGACTATCTGTTTAGTCCACTGTACTGATCGCCTATCGTTCACTTAACAGTACACTTATATCATTATGGTATAATCAAATGTTGAATTATAAGGACGACTACTAGAGGACCCTTTATTAATAAGTTAACATATTGACCTTTTTTTCATTTGGTTTGTTGTTATGCTTCAATGAAATAATATAGTAATAACATTTTATTATGTTGAATTTAGAAAGAGATGTATTAATTGCGTGCTATTATTGAAGACAATCGTATCATGTATCATTACGCTAATCCTATAATTAAGTTGACTTTATATCGTTTAAACGTGAAGAATTTGACACGATTAGGAAGCCTTTAAAAGCTTGATTATGTTGATTTATAAATGTCTCTCGTGACGATGTTATTGTTATGGAGATGTGTTGTGTATTAAGATATCGATCTAGCTGCTGCAGGACTGGCACGATCTCTAGGAATTTAAATCGATTAAATTTTAATAACATAAAACAGATTTTAAAATTTCATTCAATCCATCTACCATGTTCATGTCGAACGTTATTCTTGGCAAGACAGCCGTTAACCTGGATTGTCACTTCCAGATGACGTATCTGTAGGATATCATGTTGGTTTTTTATGTCAATTAATCCCCCCAAAGTTACTACAATTTTATCCACGTAAAACTACTTTAAGCGTGATGTGTCAGTCCGAGATTATTGAGCATATGATGTTGTTTATCCATTGCGTAGTGAGTAATGAACAGACCATGACATGTTGTTTAAAGACGGTAGGCGAATCGGGATGAAGGCGAATAGGGAACATGCCCGTTATTCACGTCAATTAATACGGAATAAAGATCAATAAATTTGATTCATGTAATACTCATTTTAGTAAATATCGTAATTCTACAATAGACTACATCACTATGCATACTCATACCGGTCGATGAAAATGTAACGACAGCATGATAAATGACTTGAAGACCGTTGTATTTAAAAAATAATTACGATAGAAAACAATATGGTAAACTTGTCATGAAGAGAGACTTTCATTTGTTCATCACATCGACGCCAAATTCGCTGTTACGTCATTCCAACCGACGTTACGTGATTAACGTTGACGTCCGCTGACGACATTTGCTTCAACCTCGTTCATGTCGCTGATAGACACTCGTTATTAGACTGAATCTTAAATAGTTATTCTTTCAAACTAAACAGGTATATACATGTATATAGCTCCCCATCATGCAAGGCGTAAATAGTCTGCAGAGTATTATGTCTGATTAATCAACCAAAAAACAAAAATCAAGATATTCCTAGAACTTTGATATTTATTATGTCCTGTTCTTATATAATATAACAGAGTGTTCCCCCTCGAGTATTCTATTTTTCATGATTAGAAATTTGGCTTAGAAAAATTAAATTTTTCATTTAATCCACCAAATCCTTTACAGTTTAAACAACATCGCAAATCATCCAAACACCGAGTGTACGATGAGGGACGCTGTATCTCTGTACTGAACTTTAACACCCTCTGTACAATGTACTTGTTTATTTTTACTTTACGGTTTTCATTTCATTGGCTAAATCTTACGATGGTAGCCTATCATAGCCTTAAAGATTTTGACACAGTACATTGTAATCGACCTTCAAATTCTAATTTGATGATATATGTCGAAGATCGTTGTTGTTTAATATTAACTTGTACATTAAAACCAGGACAGTGTGTACAACGTAGTTGAATTATATGTTAATTTATGAAATTATTCGATTTATCTGTGAATGTGTATTTATATTTTAATATGGCTCTAAGATGTATAAATGCTTTTGGATTTCACTTTTTGGATTCAACTAGCTATTGAAAGGTTTTTGTGTTTGAATCGTTCCGGTAGTTTGAAATTGATGTGCCGTTTTATGGTTCACTACCTCTCTTGCATGTGCAACATTTATTCAAATGGGTTCAAGTTTTTCACTGAGAAATCTGATATGGCAGCTTTCCTGAAAGTTGTTCTTCGAAGGCGTTCGTCGTTTTATTTCCACGTACTGGATATTACACTACATGTTAGAGTATGTAACCCAATGCAAGTGCCAAGCTCATTTCTCATCGCGTCTTCACTATTTCCTCCCAAGCTCAGAAACACGATGCATCGAGGACGCGTATGGCCGAAATTATCCACCATATCTTAATGAATGTTAATTGTTCCGTAGAGGATGATATTCAAGTGTACCATGATGTGTTTCATTTCAATGTACTGGATATTACAATATACGTGTTACAATATGTGCCTAACGTCGATCTGTCCTACATCCTCTCACACCAGGGGCCCAATCACGTCTGTCTGATATCTGATCTCCTTACTGTGTGTAGAGTCTCTGCCTGAAATGACATTAATGGAACCAATTATAACACGACATGGTTGTATTCAATAATTAGATTCATAAAATAAGACATGGCGCTGTGGTGTCATGAATGACAACATTTCTTATCGAGTATTATTGTAATTTTATGGGAAAACCGTTATGGTTAAACATTAGTTGTTTTATTTGTAAAACATTTATAACATGTTTTTTCTTCGTAAAATCAGCTTGATGATGAGTTAATTAGGATGGCATATCCCTAGATTCATTTTTATGGCAACAATTACTGTTCATAAATGTCATAACGAAGGAGTTGTGACCACGACAAAGTCTTAACGAGATCGAAAGTCTTGGTCTTCGTGTTGTCGTATATTGATATACTAATAATGAATATGATTAACGTAATATAAGTCCTTGATCTGATATAACCTCAAATAATAGATCTACCTTCATATAAAGTAGACTTTTTTCATTGTCATGATCCGTTACTGCTGAGAGTTGTATGGTGACATTTCAAGTGTTTCTTTTTAATTTCAGATAAATATCATTTAGACGGCTATGACACACAGTTTAATAAGTTTAGACAATGTTGAACACTTGACTCAACTAAATATAAAGGCTATCGTTGTACTCTCTTCTGAAGTCTAGCACACTGTACCATGAAGCTGTATATAGAACCTCCCACCTAACTTACCAAGTATCTGTTCATAATTACATTTTGCATATCAAAAACCAAATATAAGCCAGCAACGTCTTTATAGATCATTACGCTGTAAATCCTCTTGCCACTGTCTGGTCGAAATATATAGCATCGTATCCCTGAACTAATACTGGATCTTCAGTTGTGTTCCTGTTTATAGAAAGCATCTTCATAATATATGTGTTACTTATGTACTAAGCGCTTTGTGTTTAATAATATCTGTCTGTCCGACAAATTATGTCTGATGCATAATACCGTAATACGTTTATTGATGCTTTAGTTTAAATACTTATAAATCGTCTACATACATATACATGTACTATGACTGTGGATATTTTTCATTTTTGTAATTTAAATAATATCGTCCACTCGTCTGATCGACATTCTATGATACCAATACTATGTATGTTTATTACTCGCCCGTGGAAGATATCGCAGTTTAATAAATCTACAATATAATGTTATTACACAGTGTGTAATGACATCGCGGGCTGCCGATTGACGTGACGTCATAATGGCATAAATATGACATCACAATATTGGCGCTTCGGTCGCAATGGAATTTATATCGACGAATTCGTGGAATTAAGTGACATTCAAATCAGTGAGTAATAAATAAAATACTAAACTCGGTTCCGTTTAATAACATATTTATGAATCTCGTGAGATGGTATTTGTATCTAACTCGCTTTCGCTCGTTAAATGCAAACAACTCACTCGTTTCATAAATATACTATTAAACGGGACGTCGTTTAGTATTCTCTATTTATTACACAGTGTATATTCACACACCAAGGACTCCCTGTCTGGGCCCATGTACCAAGTAGATGCTGGTAGGACCCACCCACCCAGAGTGTCTTACCACTTACCTCTAGTTATAGTCTCCTCAACTATTTATTGGTTTATGAGACAGTAAATCGTTCTAATATTGACTGGCTACATCATGTGACTTTCTATGTCCGTTCTCAACACAAGGACCACCTAAATACAAGGCATAACTCTTGCCAGTCTCCATTACTGGCTGATTTAGGTGCTTAGAAATCCAGGCCCACTATGCATTTCAGGTGCAGCGATCCACTATCTTGAAACAACAAACCGATGGAAATACTGCAAGGCTTAAATCAGCCAGTAATGAAGACTTGCGTTTGGAAGTTGCACAAGGACCTTCATGGTGTGAAT
Organism: Gibbula magus; assembly: GCA_936450465.1. NCBI lineage: Eukaryota > Metazoa > Mollusca > Gastropoda > Trochida > Trochidae > Gibbula > Gibbula magus. The sequence continues at coordinate 29,226,520 of OW388295.1, read as the reverse complement.
ATATCTTGTTTCCATGAAGCAATCTCTGTATGATATATAGATCCACCTACCCACTACACTAGGTTCACTTGGCGTGTTTTACTTGATCCCGGGTTAATCAGTGTATTAATACAGTCAGTTATCAGATACAGTACGTCGGGGAGGTCAAGCCAGGTGCCGGAAGGTTATTTCACTCTCAACCGATCCTGTCCTAATCTATCTTCAACTGACGATTTAACCTAGATATTGGACATCTGTTTTTAATTTATTACTTTAAAAATGAAAAATTTGATTAAAGTCTTACTATGATAACATTAAGGTTCGGGGCGAAATTAAAATTAAATCTATGGAATATTATTTAATTACTATACCCTCATCCCTATTATAAAGTTTTCTATTCCATATTCAGTTTATCCCGACTTGTTGAATAAGGACAAAGACTTATTAATGGCTTATATTTTTACATAGTCATGGCGCAGGAATCGGGCGAAATCTTTTAACCAATATATAGTCTACCCACATCATGGTGCTTTACCTTGCTCTTTTAAAGTTTTTATTTCCCAAGTTTCTTTGATCTTAATTTGATACATTGATATCATGTTATGAAAACTAGCAAATATTTGCTATATAACAATCCAGGGTCAAGAGAGGTGCGGAAAGTTATGATCAATCTTTATTACGGTACTTACAAGGTCACAGGCCTGTAGTACAATCATGAGAAGATCACATTACAGATTATTTTATGTTACAATATTCTTTATCACTTCTGCTAACATGATAAATTGTCACCTTGCTCTTCCAAACGTGTTAACAGATATACCTGTACTGTCCTCCAGTTTGGAGCTTGTCTTATGTGAAATTAGAAAGTTACATCAGAAATCAATGTTCAGTCCACCATCCCATCAGTACTCGACTACAGTTCGATCGTTCGTAGATAGAATACTAAACGATGTCCCGTTTAATAACATATTTATTGAAACGAATGAGTGATTTGGATACCGATATTAACGAGTGTCTTGAATATGTTATTAACTGGAACCGAGTTTAGTATTTTATTTGTTACTCACTGATTTAAATCCCACTTAATTCAACAAATTCGTCGATAAATGGGACACACTCCAATGCGACCGCAGCGCTAATATTGTGACGTTATATCATGCCATTATGAAGTCACGTCAATCGGCAGCACGCGATGTTATTACACAATGTAATAACATTGTATATTTATTAAACTGCGATATCTTCCACATGAGAGTAATAATACATATTTTGTAACATAATGTAAGTAGTCGGTGTGAATAACGAGCTATACTGAAACTTAGATTGATGTAGGTTTTGATTCATATGAAGATATACTGTGAAGAACCACACTGAAGTTAATTGGTTCTATATAAGTAAGTTCACATCCCAGATCACACCATATCATGTATCTATCAAACTATCTACTGAGTCGCTACCAGACTGAGTACTGCAAAGAGGTCACACCAGAAGTGAAAAAGGTTAAACCACTTGACCTGACCCTAAACCAATCACGCACTAATGTTGCACAGTTTTACCCTCTGTACATTCCTCCCAATTATTCCCCCCAGACAACGAGTTCATATATCACTAGTTAACACAAGCAGTTGCAATCGTTCGCGTAACGAGATCCAATCTAATCTAACGGCTGCAGTAGATCATACAAATTAGAGGTTGTGAGATTATGATACATCATGTATAATATCTATTTACAGTTGAATGTTTAGTGTTGTTAGAAGCTTACCTTCTCGTGAGATATGTCACTGAAATTATATACATTATCATACTGTTAAACTGTTTTTCAAGTATGTCTTATACACAATCATAATTTGCTGCTTTGAATGTTTTTGATCTTGACATACCAGCATATATCACGTTGTTCGTGACTGAATATATGTCTGTGCCTCACCGCGACTTAACTATCACATGTTACAACACTGTCCCATGTGACGTTGATATGACTATGACAGTCCTCGGACAATATGTCTCGCCATCCCCCTTACATCTATACGTGGTCAGTGGTCAGTTGGAGTAAGAATGGTCAAATCACAACGCTACGTCTTCATTGGATCTGTAGGGGGTGGGGTGGGGTGGTCGAGGGGGTGATGCGTTGTTGTAAACTATAAACTTCCTCTAGTCGACTTTTCCTTCCTCTCCTGTATATTATAAACTTGATTTTTTTCTCGATCTACTCATTACACAGAGTGCTTCCCTGACAAATTTATTGTTATTACTTCAATCTATTCTGTACATAAGAATATTTCATACTTAAAGGGGCAGTAGCACATTTTTTCGGTGAAATAAGTCGATGAAATGTATTGAAAAATAATGTCAACAATAGTAAAACATCCGTCCCTCTTCGGAAAATCAATTTAAAAAATTAATGCACATGGTTCCCTAAAGCCATGGGAATCGTTTTTGTCATTCGAAATAATAAAATGTGTTCACAATAAAATGGTCGCCATGTAATTTTTGTTTTAAACGCAACATCGTTTTAACCACGGCGGAAAATTGGTTTATGTAAAAAGATGGTTTACCCTCTAAAGTAAATATAAATGACATAAACTATCATTATAAATGGGAAATTTGAAAAAATAATATTTGCAAAAAACGTGCTACTGCCCCTTTAATATGAAAGTCTTGCAATTATAATTTTGTAAAACTAAATGTTGAGTATATTCAAAAGACTTCTTTCGATAACTGAACTTAACCCTTTAAAGATATATCTGATCCGTCACCAGAAAAAAAATATATTCTCCAATACATGATCTGAATCATGTTGTAACAATTGTGGATGGAACTTCCAAGTGTAAAGCTATACACGTGAAGGAGGCTACTTATTGATGCAAACCGTTCGGGAAAAACTGCTTATGTTAATTATAAACAGTTGTTGCCGAGGCAATCATAATCATTGCCATGCAACAGCTCTTGGAATTAAGAGCTGAAATATTCGTCTACTGGGATAGGAAAAACTATTTGTTTGGCAAGCAGCAGGGTTTCTGGTTGCGTAACGCTATTAAATATACTGCAATGTGCTGTTAAAAATGTCAGACATGTGTTTATATAAAGTCGCAGTTTATGTTGACCTATCCACGTTGTGTGTCTAGCTTGGAAATTACTAATATTATGCGTTAATAATTATTATATATTTTTTAAAATATGTATAATTACTGTGGGTGTGTTGTTGAATCCGAACAGAGTGACATTTGAACACAAGGATGATAAATAATACTCGTACTCTTCTGCCCAAGGAAATCTCCCACAAACATAAGAATGATCGAACGCTTTAAATTCCTTTTATGAATGTCTTGCCTTATGAAAGTATGAAACTTCCCAAAACAAATTCCTAAATAATTAGAGATTATTAACTGATTATGTATGACATACATATATATGAAAGGAATTAGAATGTTTGCATTATCCGAGAGGGAGCGGGGTTATACACATTATTAACCCGAGTGTCGTAAATGTCAGCACATATAATCATTTCTTTATCTATTCCATTTGAATCGCGTGAAATTAGCCAGAAGTTTCACTTCTCTTGAGACGGCAAAGTAAACTGACAATTGTTTTTATGACGTCAAAAGGACGTAATAAAGGAACGGGATTTGTGCATATATGTACAGTACAACACGGATATAACGAACAAGGGACCAAAGAACATATAGTTCGCTATATCCGTTGTTCTCTATACTCGTATTAGTTTAATCATAGGGCTTTTAAAGGGACTTGAAAATCTGTTCGTTATATCCGTGTGTTCGCTATATTCATGTTCGCTATATCCGTGGTCTACTGTATGTATTCGTATAGAAAATATCACCTCGGTTATTTTCAAGCATTTAAGTAATAAGGTTTTACTATGCAGGGAGTCGGTCGTACAAATAAGACGCCCATGTAAAACATGACGTACTTGGTTTACTCCAGGCCAAATGTGTTTGCTAAACACGCTAATGTGCATTACTCTGTCATTATGTGTTTCAATTGAACTTTAATTTAATGCAGACTTACAATTATGTAAAAATAAACAAAGTCTTAACTAAGAAAAAATTACATCAGTAAAACCAAAATGATTTATGAAATATTAATGTTCTTCTGTAATTCTTTTCCCTCTACACCAGTTCAATATTGGTCGTTTTTGCTTTGCATTAGGTGCAAAACAATATTATCTATACTTGGGTGAGGCTAATTGGATATATTTTCTCTTATTCTGTATATGAATAAAATATGTTTAAACCAATTGTTTGTGACCCATGAAGGTGTAACATAGCAGTTTAATACACGTACGTATGGACCTATGTTGTTTATAAATGATGTTACCAACTTACGAGCCGTTGCTACCTACAAACGCACTACTTTCGGTGTAAGAATCTTTGCTTTCTGTTTGATAGAGACTAGCTACATATGTGTAGTGAATTTCAAACATGGATATTCCATACTTCATGTCCAATCCATCCTGTTTCCCTGGCTACTCTAGCGAGAACGAAGGCCCGGGAACCAGGATGTGTACAATCAGGATTGTTTTTAAAATTTGGAAGTGAATATGACGTATTACTACTTATTACCTACGAGGGCAATCATATCGGGGTTCATATTTTTCATACGATGCCCAAGGGCAAAATATCACTTTGTCATGGTGACGTGACGTCATAAACAATGTTATGACGTCACGCTTCGTCTATGACGTTGCATTCCAAATGCGGCGACGGCGGGTCGCTAGACTATGGTTGAAAGTGGATTTTAGCGTGTTTTCATTAATTCCAAGACTTCGGTAATAAACAGAATATTATATTTGTGTCTATGTTATACTATGTTTACGACACTCGTGCCTGAATATCAGTATATCACTCGCTCTCGCTCGGGAAATACTTATATTCAGGCACTCGTGTCGTAAACATAGTATGTCAAAGACACTCATATAATATCTTCTATATCCATTACTTGGCTGCACTGTGGGAGTCTCTATTCACACTGTTAAGCTTCGCGTAAACAGAATAAATATACGTCTAACATGTCTTAAGGAAGTAGGATATAACAGAACTTTTAATTGAGAATTTAAACCAGAACGAAATTATTATATAGGAAACTCACTCGTCGATAGCATAACACCCTTGACTAGCAAACTGAAAAATAAGTGTTGTGTATTCCCTGATGGGTTCGTGTCAGAAGAAATTAAAAATCTAAAAATACCCAGCTGTTATCCTCATGCAAGTTTAATCACAACAAAGAGCACATATGCCGGGGATTCCCTGCTAGATACAAGATCAATTATATCTTGTATCTACTTCAAATATGAATGTACTCTTATCGATGTTATTATTAAACTGACTTTAAAAAACACCCAGCTGTTAAACCGTGATATTATATATTAAGTCACATCAACTATGTACTGTTTGTGTACGCGAGTTGCGTTATTGACACATACTTCTTAAGTAATAGAATAACACGTACGTACGTATACAATGTGAAACTACGATTATTTTGTAAATATTGAATAAGAGCCTTAAACCATAGATTTAGCATAATCTAGATCTAGACTTTCTGTGTATGGTGTGTCAGTTGAAGTTGAGACCAGGCGGACGTTAGAGAAGTCCTCCATTCCTACTAATACCTATATTCATCTTCTCTCCGTCCGTTCAACATTTGTTTATAATCCTCGACACCCATGCAACACTACCACACCCCTCTGATGTCATAAGGATTTACGTATTTTGATTCACAAAGTGTACATGTCATATTGTTGTACAAAACATACCACTGTTGTGATAAGTCTTGTCATATCAACTCTTCATTCTATCAGCTGGGTTGTCAACAAGATTGAGGTCATTCAGGGATGTCGATAGTTATGTATTCTGCGGCACTTATGGTAGTCTCTTATCCATACCCCAGTTACAGCCGAGGCAAGTCTACGACTAGATTGCAGAGCTCAGGAAAATGAAATAAGGCTCCTTTTCATTTTATTTTCATGTTTTTTCAAATTTTGAAATTTTACCATACCAAAAAAAGTATTTAAGAGACTAAATTTTAGACTACACTTTGGTATCATGCTGAAAACTGGGATATCGATTTGTACCGAAACATCGTTATTGTAAGATTTAATAAAGAGATCATCTCTAGATTTGATATAGTTCCTAAAGTGAATTAATGCCTGGGCAAAAATATAATAAAAGCCCTTCAACATACCCTGCGTCACCGTGAGCACCCATCTGCACACCATTCACAGAACAATGGATTATCTGCGAGGAGTTAGAAATCACATCACTTGTGAATGTGAAGAATCATGCATTAATCTATTTTAGACGTTTTTTAAACAAATATTGTAAAGTCTCCGGATGGGTTTCATCCAAATGTTGAATACATGTTGTGTAGCTGTGATCTGTCAGCTTGCTTTCTGATGCCAGAACGATGTGAATACCCTCCAAGGCATAATAACTCCTACATTGTAAGCTGACTAAGATATCAACAAGACGTAAAAAATCTGATAAACTCTCATTACTGTCTAGCCTGAAAACATTATTTCTAAAATGGATATAATATACTGATAAGATTTTATTCAACTGTATACATAAGCGCACTTCGCATTCAATTCCAGCTGAACATGGAAAGGCTGTGATGATCTACTTGAGTTGATTAATACATAACTCACACTGCAGTGCTGTTAGCGTCGTGCACTGGTGCAACGCTCTGTGCCTAAACATATATTTTATGTTTGTGATGACAGGACACAAATCCCAGGCCGAGATTTATGATCTCATCTCCACTGAGATCACGTCAGTTATGCGCCTACATCCCCCGAGTCCCCGTCATCAATACAAGCTGTCTTGATAATCGAATTATCTTCTTGAATGCTTCTTGCAATATCGCCCCGAGACGCTAATGTTCTCTTTAAGACGGCCATAATACCAATGTTGATGCCATTTAATATTTTTCTTTGACTTAAACGTTCAGAATGAAGTATAACATTACCGCTAACATGTATAGTTAAAGATTTATACTGAAAGCTTCGAAGCGAAATGAGATGTCGTGATAGGATTTCTTGGTCTGATGAATATGCCATAGAGTTTAATGCCTTTGGCTGCATTTGTGGAACCCATAATTCTTTTACATAAAGAGGATGTTTCAGTCTGTATGAAAATATCAACCAGCGTGAAAACTAGAACTATTTTTAATTGTATTCTACATGTATTATCAGGATTATATTTTGAAAACGTTTTATAGCAATATGCTTATATCTATACTCAACTACAAACGAAACGTCACCACACCACATCAGTGCAAAAACGAAATACTGCTGCCAGAGAAATTCGAATGCTTGTGATAGCTACATGATTCCGCAATAAGTGAAAGATGGCGGTTTAAACGCACCGAAATTAAAACAAATTATACAATCTCAAAAGTTGTCTGTAATCAGTCGTTTCTACAAACAAAGTTCTAAATGGTGCGAACTATTTTCAGCAAACTTACCAAAACTTGGCTCTGGATGCATATTTGAATATAATTGTCCAAACTTGAGAGATATTTTGATCCCAACGATCCGTAACAAATTTTATAGCGACCTCCTATGTGCTTGGTGGGACCTCACAACCGCCCACAATGAATCCAATTGTGAACCAAGTAACATAGCAACTGATAGTATTTGGTACAATGATAATGTCACTATTGGTAAAAAGACAGTCTATTATCACCAGTGGAGTAAACGGGGGTTTCATTACGTTAACGACCTATTGAACGACGACGCAAATTTTTTGTCCTTTGAAATGTTTGAAAACAAATTTAAGGTGAATACAAATTTTCTAACATATGGAGGAATTGTAAGCGCCATCAAAACATACTGCACCTCAATGTCTATAAAAATCGAGAAGAAGCAGAATCCAATATTACCTTCTACCCTGAACAAGATACTTAAAGGCAACAGCCAAACCTACTACAGAACATTAATTACTAAATATAACATTACTAACCAGCATGCTTGTAAATGGAATCAGATAGTTGAAAGCAACCTAGAACCAGAGATGTTGAGATTCTACAACCATCTACCTTTCAGATGTACTCACGATACACAATTACAATGGTTCAAATATACATTGCTACACCACATATTACCGACTAACAGGAGATTACTTAAAATGCAACTTATAGACTCGGATATGTGTAGTTTTTGTTCTAATCACATAGAATCCATTGCCCATGTGTTTTATGATTGTAGCAAAGTAAAAACGCTTTGGCAAAAACTGGAACTATGGTTATCAGAAAAGATCCATGTAAGACTTTCATTAACAAAACAACATGTTCTGCTTGGTTTTCACCAACGAAATAATGACCCAATCAACATTATTATAATTCTCTGCAAAAACATTATTTTCAAACACAGATTTTCCAAAAAAGTACCAAACTTCCAGTTCTTGCAAGAAGAGATCTATAAATATTATCTTTTGACCAAAGCTGCAGCTCTAATTGGTCCAGGAATAGATAGATTCTACAAGTTCTGGTCATCTTGTCATTTACTGTTTGTTATTTGAATTGTTTACTGTATACAATATCATTGATGTAACCGTCTCATGTCTGAAATGCAACAAAATAAAAATTATAAAAAAAAAAAATCCCGCAATTGTTTACATTAGGCCTAAAAAAAAGGTTTAGACTGTTCTTTACAGGCTGACAAAAATGATGCGATAACGCGATTTTTTTTATTTACGACATTTTTGTTTTTGAATGATGAGATAATCAAAGAAATTTTATACAATTATTTATATAAATAAAGCACAAACTCTCTTAAATATGTGTTACTATTCCAAATAGTCAATAATCTCACCCTACGCTCCATCTCAACATACACGAGTGACATTTTCTATGTCCAATGTTTTATGAGGCTAAGCAAATATAGTTATCTGTCCCTTACTTTTGTTAAAACCTAGAAAATGAGGCGTGGGTTTGAAACCAGAAACAAATTATCTTGTTTTGGGCCTTAGAGTGTGATACGTTTATTTTGACGTCTGTTCAAGTACACTTAGGGTGGTGAAATAGCTTGAAATGGTTTTGGTCCAGGATGTTTTAAATTAAACCTAAAAATTTAATTCTTAAAAGATGCTGTTGATATAAATAATATCTTGGACTTAACTTTAGGACTGTAGGACGTCATAAAAAAGCCCCCAAAACCTTTTTGACGCTCTCATATTATCTTGTCTAGTTAAGGAGATTCGAAAACGATGATTTGGTAAACGTATGTTTCTCAGAAATATGAACAGAAAGTGTTTTGCTATTCAAATTTATTTAAGCTGGCTTCTGAAGACATGAATAATCTGTTTCGTGTTTATCACTTGTGGATTGAATTGTCATGTATTTTGTATGATGACGTTTTTTTTGCGGTTGAATGTAGATAGAAAACAAAACAAAACGGAAAGCTACGTTTATAAAAGTTAACATAAACGTGAATACACTGGTATCGTATATACAGTTATGGTTTTAGAGTAGCTTCAAAGATTTCTAATATAATCATCTTTCTTGATCACAAAACATTTGTACAAAAATGCGATTTAAGGCGAGCATGACATGAAATTAGCTTAGTTTAGTTATCATGTGTAAGAAGGTACAGTGTTTACTCGGTTGTCATGGATACGTGTAGGTAATCGTTCTAATTAATCGACGTGCAGATTGATTTTACTTACCTGTGTTCCCTGATCTTTGACAGGTGCAATCTGATGTCTGCACGCATAATAAACTTTTACTGAATACCACATGGCCGTGTTCTGTTCTTGTTTGACACAGGAGTTGACTGGTGGTACTGTAATTACGTACTGACGTACTGTTCCCTCGCTGTCTCTGTTATTGTTATTGGCGTATTTATTTTTAGTATTCCATGAACCTTGTCCCCAAGATTCAGCACAAACGGATGGCTCAAATTCTTTTCTGAGAAACCTTTTAAGATAGGATTACCAAATTTTGTGTGGCTTTTGGCATCAATACCATGGTGGAATTAAAAAAATGAGGAGCGCGCTTTTCTGTTTTCGGAGTTATTGCCCCTGTTCCAATTTTGTAAACTCTTTTTTAAAATCATTTGATAAAAAGGAACATAACCTCAATTTATTATTCCCAACGTTCAAAAGGCCTCTATCCGTCCGTTCATCCGTCCAGGTTTCGTTTCTTGGCCAGAACTAAAAAACTGTGAGACCTAGCTCAATGAAACTTGGTGTGTGTAGATGTGCCTTTTGGGCTTTTCGACTTCTTTGGAATTTTATTTTTAGCCATTTCCATGGAAATATACATTAACATTTCGATTTCGAACCAGAACTAAAAAACTGTGAGCTCAATGATACGTTTTATGTGGAACAATCATCATGTGTACATGTGCCTTTTGGGGCGTTTCACCTTTAAAACAACATTTCTGGAACACAACTTATAAATGTTTTATATAATTTCACTTCTAGAACAAATCTGGAAAAATTAACTGGCAGAGATTATTACATCTAAGGAAGTATATGTGAATGTATTACTAATGGGTGATTTAGGAGTTATTAAAGAATAAAGCTCCATAATCATTGTTCACTATGTTTTAACATTTTCCAATTATATTATATAGTCGACTTGTTCAGATTTGAAATAGGTTCATTATAACAGAGAAATGTGAAATGTTCATGTATATGCCGATGATGTTTAAATTAAGTAAATATTAATCAAACAGATGATCAATAAACAAACATTTAAGTATGCTACATACGGAAAATGACTTTATTCATGTCTCCTTTTCATTGATATGATTTACTTCAAAGACTGTTGCAGCTAAACGCCCTGACTTCTCGAAACTTTCAGGAACTGATGCTTGAATAATGTTTAAAACAGTTAACGAATCACAGATGCGGCTGAATTATGTTATTGCCACTTGTGATTTTTGCACGTATAGTATTGCTGCTAGCGTTATCGCAGAGAGAAAAACCCGCAATATCATTGTGGGTAATTTTTGTTAAAATCTGAGTCTGGAACATTGCGCACATTTGGTAGCATTGCGCCCAAACCTTCCTGCATGTAGAACTGTTCTAGTTGTCCACAGCAGACAAAGTTGCCGAGTCCATGGCGGAGTGTCACAGACATTAAAATCTCAAAATATGTACCTTGCAAGGTGAAACTTACGTAGGAACTTGACATCCATGTTTGATAGATAGTTTAGATAGTTTAGCTAATACAACAACGTACAACATGACGTTTCCTGGCTGTCCCATCAAAGAGTAGGACAAGAAGTAGCCCTAGACGCCTTGTTGTGTATTGAAAAGTTGTAAATCCATTCCATACGTTCTTATAACTCACACACATACTTCTTAGATTGGCATCCTAGAAGTTGAGGTGACGAAGAATGAGGACACAGTTTATGAATAAAATACATTCGTTTTTCTATATTGGCAAGGTTTCGACATAGATTCTAATGTGGTTGATACGCCGGTGATGATCTATGTCGTATATCGACTACATAGAATAAAGAAGTTGTTTATCCATAAATCGTGTCTTGTTCTTAACCAGTCTTATTGAATTGATTGTTCATTCTCGGTATATGTTCCCTGTTAGTTCCAACGTAACCCGGAGTACGGTGTAACCATATCCTCACGTCGTGTCCCAGCAATAGGACTTTGACATACAGAATGATCCTTTATCATTGAGTATATTACACATAAATAGATTGGCCATTTAGATGGCGGTCTGTTGTAGTATATAAGGCATGTAATTAGATATTATAGTATACATTTTCGGTTTTATTGTTATAATAAAACAAATATGTACAATAATACCAATATAAACAACAGGACCAACCAGACTAATTAACCTTCTCATCGCCACTAAGTCAGTTCAGCATCTAGTCCGATATCGATGCAACCTTTACCTACAGTGCGTCTACATGTAGGTGTTTCACAGACAGATAGGAGTCACATTCTACATTGTATAAATGTAGATCGGTGTCACATGGTCCTTTGTATATATAACTCATATGATCAGTGAAGTTCAGCAAGTATGTGCTCGGGTTATTACCGAAACGGGTCACCCGCGTTATTGTTGTAGACTAACACTCTGACATGGCGTTCTTATGGCGTTACCTTGAACAAGTGACGTTAAGCAAAAATGCGTTTGTTCACATCACATTACATAACACGTGGGTATGTGCTTTTGAAGCCAATGCAGTGTGAAAACTAAAGTTGTAGCGTCTTTGGTTTGAGTTATATGATGTATTTCCTCATAGTAGGGTAATAGTGTAGACACACTGTCCTTTATTAGAAATATGGTAAGCTAGGAATATAAATTTGAATCAAATGTCTTCCTTTGATGTTCAATCTCATCACACAAATAGGACACGATACCTCTTGTTCTAGTTTCAGACACTAGATACCATGTCGGTTATTACAGGCAATCATTTGATTCTTCTCCAATATGAATATTCATTAATTTTTTTTATTTAGATATAATCTGACAAAGTTCCAATTCTGTTGCTTTTTTTTAAAGCTTTAATTGAACACATGAACTATGTAATGATACGTCTGTACAACATCGATGGAGCCAATCGAAGGAAAGATTCTCAATGTATTGATCGCAATTCAACCACTTGCTGTGGACATTTCAATTTCAAAGACGCTCAAAAACATTTGAATCTGTATATGAATCTAATTAAAATCTGACAGTGACCGACGTCCCCTCTCTTGGCCTCTCTCAGTGTTTGCTATAAATGTTGAATACGTTTTCTATTTTGTAAAGCAAATGATAAATGTATTTTCAAGCTGTAATTCAATGCAATTTCATATACTGTTATAAAACTGAAAGTGTAAGACCGAGTCTGAGCTTTAGTTTTTATCAGATCTTCACACAATACTTGGATACATTTGGCATCTTTGGCAGCACTACAGCACTACAGTATCCTTCGTTACAAGGAAGTTTGGAATCAAATCACAGAGAGCAGTAATCAACAACCACAGGACGTCTCTACATATTTCATTAGCTTGCTTTAACGAATCTTAAAACTATTTCTGCCTGAACTAAGTTTAATTGATGGAAGCTGTAAGTTTCACACATGAAAGACAAAGTTGTTTTCATATTATCAGAAGCTGGTGTTAGCTAGGAATGGATGGAATTGATATGGGGAACCAGTGTCCAAAGTTACTGCTTTTTTCCACATACCAAAGAAGCGTTATTGAATTATTAATGACGGTATAATTATGATGAAAGCTGCATAGTTTAACACAGTGAGCAGTAGGGTGACTACAAAATGCTACAGGCGAATCCATCAGAGCTGAATGAATCCCGTTCACATGGCACTCGGGCGACACACGGCATAGTTGTGATATCTTGTCATAGTGTGTTCTTCATATAGCCATCAACATTTGACGTGTTCACATTAGCGGGAATACAGTGGCATGTTTTTCCTGTTCTTTTAACAAATGTAAAATCAAATGGGTATGAAGAACTGTTAGTTTTCAAAATATTCTCGTAGATAGACAAAATCCATATTGACGTAGAAATAAAATACCCATATTAACGTAGTAATAACAACCCATATTCATGTAGAGATAGAAGACCCATATTCACGTGGTGATAGAAAACCTATATTTACGTAAAAATAAAATATCCATATTAACGTAGCAATATAAAAAAAAAAAATCATGTAGAGATAGAAGACCCATATTCACGTAGAAATAGAAGACCCATATTCGCGTGGAGATAGAAGGCCCATGTTCACGAAGAGATAGAGGACACATATTCGGCTAGAAATAGAAGACCCATATTCGGCTAGAAATAGAAGACCCATATTCAGAAGACCCATGTTCACGTAGACATAGACTCATATTCGCGTAGAGATAGAATACTCATATTCACGTAGAAATAGAAAACCCATATTGACGTAGAAATAAAATAACCATATTCACGTAGCAATAAAAGACCCATATTCGCGTTTTGTTCGAAGACCCACATTCGCGTAGGAATAGAAAACCCATATTCGCGTTGAGATTGAAAATCCACATTCGCGTAGGAATAGAAGACTCATGATTTACGTAGAGATAGAAGACCAACGTTCACGTAGAGGTAGAATCAATAAAGCGGAATGTATTGACGCCATAGCACTGTTTTTCTTCAATGCAGAGCTAAACGTCTCACCCCGATCTTTATTTTGTGATGCTCACAATGTCATTGTTCCCAAGATAACGTCCAAAATTATAATTGGATGGTTCGATTTTTTCATCTTATTTTCTTTGTTTATTTGATCGTTAAGTTGTCTTATAACTGATACAAATGAACACTTGATCGCACTATCTTATGGCTTGTCAGATTGTCATTTGGGGTGTTCGCCGATCAAAATATCATTGTTTCTTGCAAAAATATGTTAAAAGCTCATAGAGATGGATGGATGAAGGGATCTGTAAAGGGAATGATTCTGTCATATTGGTGTTACCGGCTTGAGTATCGACGCTGTGTTATTGTCTTCAAAACATTCTTTGTTCACAGATGAAAAACAATTGATATTATGTGTGCTGACACGTTCTGATTCAAGATAAGGGGGTTGACTGTTGGTGATATTATTTGTATTCAAATGATAGTTATATAACTTTGTATTTTCATTATCATCTATTAATTGCAGCCGTTGAACTGTAAACTAAGCTTGTTGAAAGAACATTTTGATTTATCGTTCCTCAGAAGAAGTGTAAAGTACAAATGTACATTAAAGTGCTTATAAAATGTATATGATGATGCTTGCAACATTTCAAATTAAATAAATTTTAGTGATGCAATCACGTTAAATGTAAGAAAATTCCATCTGGTAATTATGAAATAGAAATTAAAATATAATTTAGCAGTGTAGCTCAATGTTTGTAACTATTTGCCATCACCGACATTCAATATCCTTATTCACGGTTACCAAGATGAACATTTAATTTTAATACACGTCACAATACCTTCATTTAATTATTTTTTTCCGTTAATTATGTTGTGGTTTATCCATCGGTGCTACTTTTGACAAATTATAATTTATAACTTCCTGTCAGTTTGTCTTTCTGTCTCTTTGTCCGAGTGGAATAATACATATTGATATTCATCAGGTATCTAACTGAAAGCAAACACTCGCGTAAAAAGTAGATGTAGATGATGACTCGTGTATTAATTTATTTAAATATAAATAGACGAAGGTTGTTCATGTTTACCCTTTACTATATTTTCCCTCGGAGAGTATGAACTATGTTTATCTGAACAGGTGCTAGACATATTCTTTTACCTCCTTTACTTCCAATATACTCATATGGTTTCCATAACTGACAGACGCCAATATATTGACTTAGCATTCAAATATTCTGTTCTTAATCTTTTCTAAACATATACATTGTATATTATGAATAATTGTATGTATGTTCTATATATAATTTTTATGATTTATGAGAATACAATTCTCTTCCGTTCTATTCTGAAATACTGCATCTCTATAGCAACCATTTTGAAATAAGTTGACAAATCGACTTGATGTTATCTCCTTGTCCTTTATAAATGTTTGATAAAAATAAATGTTTGACTCTTTTTGACAATGTTTGACAAATTGAATGTATCCCGCATGGCAGTGTATTCTTATAAAATTTTGAAGTGAGAAACACTGCTCGACATGTTTATTCGACAGATGGGATCACCTTGTATGCAATATAACAGTAAACCCTGGATCCTAGTATCATACGAACGAAAAGGTAACCGTTGTAAACCACGGCTTGGCAAATAACTATGTAACTATAAAACCAGTTTGAGCAATAAACTGACTTCAACAGAACATTACGACAATAATATATGCAATATGTATGTTTATATGCGACCAAAACGGTTGTTATTAGTTTTCAAAAGGTAACGATGAACATTATTTCAGTTGATATCGATAAACAATGCTCAGTTATTTGTTTCTATGGGGTACTTCCACTTAACACCACGAGGCAAGACTCTTGTTCCTATACATACAAATTAACATGATTCGGATAAACAGTACCTGTTATATATAAATTATGATTTCAGCTACATAAAACCACGAACTGTAAATATCAGGCAATATTTAAACCCAAAACTGTCAGTGGCCATATATTCAATTATGCTTTGTGGCCAAAGACCCATTGACTTTCAAACATATTTGTTCATGCGGGGGTCCGGAGTTTACCCTGAATCTGAAGATCGCCAATCATCTTTATCTTTAATTCGGATACTTCAAAGTGTGATAAGATAATAACAAAACATCCATGGCCTTAAAACGGTTGTCAGGTATAACATGTTTTCTCTGTTTTCACAGCTTTTGGTTAAATAAGCTTTATTGCAGTTGGATTTCATGGTAATTGTAAATTTATCTCATCAAACCTATGACTTGAAAGTTATAAAAGATCTCTTTTCCATTTGTTATTGATTTCCACCACTTTGTCTAATTGAATGGCAAAATGAAATATGAAACTTAAACACGCCAGATTTATTCAATCTGTGTTGGTTGTGTCTTTGCGGCTATTGATTATTTCGTTGCACATTTTGCGGAGGACGGAAATTATGTCGTTATAAAAGTGAATCACAGGGATAGCTCTTGTTTAGAATCGGCATATATTCAGTAGTTGCTTTAAACACGGGACATCTTTAAGGTCGATTTCCTTTCTCACATAAAAGCTGCTTAGTCCACAAAGTTAAGATTTCAGGAATAATACAATCGCATAATGTTACTCCAGAAACTTTGAAGTGGAAGAAATCCTCACATGACTGATTTCAAGATCGACGAAGACTTATATCCAATGAGATATCCGTCTGATGGTGAAACAGCTAACCCCTATCACGCACTATACCGTGCTGGTGCGTGAATCTACCCCTTTGCCCTCCCCAAACAGATGCACCGAATCACTTGGATGTTCTCTATAACACCAAGACGATGTCGTATATAGTTAGTTACTGTATTACTAGAAATCCATTGAGACAACATAGTCATGATACCCCAACACAAGTCACTGTTGGAGTTCTAAAAGGACACGAATATATACATGACTGTACAAGCTAGTAAATAAACATCTTACTTGAGACTTGTGAAGTATCTATAACCTTGTATGTTATGTAAGAGGAACGCAATGATTAACTAACTGACACCACGCTATTCACATGACACGGATAAGGAGCACCGAGCTATTGAAGAAGGTAAAGCACGAGATGGTATACTATACATGTTTGAACTTGCGATTCTCCCCCACACTTGGTTACTCTTGAACATGATACTACTTCACTTGTGATGCAGTTGCTTACTTCTCTTCTTCTATCCACAGACACACACCACGAGGCGCTTCTGGAGTACTTCGAACAGGAGCAGAGAGAAGAGCTGGGGTCGGGATGGGGCACGGAAACAGACGCTGAGGAGGAGGAGGAGGAGGCAGCGCCACCTAGCAGGATACTCAGGTGTATCAAGTGCTCCCGGACAGAAGAGGACCCGGATGTGTGTAAGCCGCCATCTTTACGGACAGAGATGCACGACCTTATAGTGGAATGTACTGGGCTGTGTCTCAACATCACTACAGTGAATGGAACCGGAGGTGAGTTAACTAAGACTAACAGCGACATACACGGAGGTGAGTTTACTAATAATTAAAGCCACATACACGGAGGTGAGTTTACTAATAATTAAAGCCACATACACCGAGGTGAGTTTACTAACACTTAAAGCCACACATACGGAGGTGAGTTTACTAACACTAACATTCACATACATTGAGGTGAGTTTACTAACACTTAAATCCACAAACGTTGACGTGAGTTTACTAACACTTAAATCCACAAACGTTGAGGTGAGTTTACTAACACTTAAAGCCACACACACGGAGGTGAGTTTACTAACACTAACAGTCACATACAATGAGGTGAGTTTACTCACCCTTAAAGCCACATAAACGGAGGTGAGTTTACTAACACTAACAGTCACATACACGGAGGTAAGTTACTAACACTTAAATCCACATACAAGGATGTGAGTTTATTAACACCTAAAGCCACATACACGGAGGTGAGTTTACTAACGCTTAAATCCACATACAAGGATGTGAGTTTACTAACACGTAACGCCACATACACGGAGGTGAGTTTACTAACACGTAAAGCCACATACACGGAGGTACTTTTACTAACCCTTAAAGCCAAATAAACGGAGGTGAGTTTACTAACACTAACAGTCACATACACGGAGGTAAGTTACTAACACTTAAATCCACATACAAGGATGTGAGTTTATTAACACCTAAAGCCACATACACGGAGGTGAGTTTACTAACGCTTAAATCCACATACAAGGATGTGAGTTTACTAACACGTAACGCCACATACACGGAGGTGAGTTTACTAACACGTAAAGCCACATACACGGAGGTACTTTTACTAACCCTTAAAGCCAAATAAACGGAGGTGAGTTTACTAACACTAACAGTCACATACACGGAGGTAAGTTACTAACACTTAAATCCACATACAAGGATGTGAGTTTATTAACACCTAAAGCCACATACACGGAGGTACGTTTACTAACACGTAAAGCCACATACACGGAGGTACTTTTACTAACACGTAAAGCCAAATAAACGGAGGTGAGTTTACTAACACGTAAAGCCAAATACACGGAGGTAAGTTTACTGACACTTAAAGCCACATACACGGAGGTGAGTTTACTAACACTAACAGTCACATACACGGAGGTAAGTTACTAACACTTAAATCCACATACAAGGATGTGAGTTTATTAACACCTAAAGCCACATACACGGAGGTACGTTTACTAACACGTAAAGCCACATACACGGAGGTACTTTTACTAACACGTAAAGCCAAATAAACGGAGGTGAGTTTACTAACACGTAAAGCCAAATACACGGAGGTAAGTTTACTGACACTTAAAGCCACATACACGGAGGTGAGTTTACTAACACTTAAAGCCACATACACGGAGGTGAGTTTACTAACACGTAACACCACATACACGGAGAAACGTTTACTAACACGTAAAGCCACATACACAGAAGTAAGTTTACTTTCACTTACCTTTATCTACTCAATATATTAATAAAGTGTATATTGCATACTGTTTCCAACATTGCTTCAGTCAGTATAACAGTAATTGACTATAAAATGTGATGGAAGTGAACAAAATATGTCCCCCAAGTTTGTGTGACCTGATGGATGATATCATTGTCGTCTAGCTCCTATCTCCATGAGACCGGACGAAGGGAGACGTTTATAGCAAATCGATATTGCGTTGATCTTCTCAATTTCACCAAGCTTCCGCTGTTAAAAGGAATGCTGTTTTAAAATAAGAACTTCCCAATTACAGAAACTTTCACAGTCGCGCTGATTTTGAAATATTGTCTCTGGTAAATACGCAGAGTGTTATGAAAACGTACGCTAAGTATAGGTTAATCACCCAAACAAGGTAGTTATTTAGATTAACTCTGCGAGGGCGTTAGCCCGAGCAGAGTTAATCTAAATAACTATCGCAGTTTTGGGTGATTAAACGGCTTATACCACGTGGGAATATTGTTTTTACGTACGTTTAATGAATGAGATGTAAAGAAAATGATCATTACAAGTGAACAAAAATGTTTTTTTAATTCAAATAATTGCCCTAGGGCGGTTATCAAGGTTATGTGAAATAACCCCTCTGAGAACAATAGACATAACGGACCCTAGTGGTATAATGAACAATAATTTGTCCATGTTTGAAAACAAATAAACCCTGGTGATGATAACTTCCAATTGCAACATACCGAGGTAGTCAATAAACGCCGGCACATGAGCTATGATTAAGAAATAAAGTTCGCTGTACCCCAATGTGTTTTGTAATAAAGTATAGTTTTGCCCTGAAGTATTATTGTTAAAGCACGAGGACGTTAGACCGAGTGCTTTGACGTTATAATTGACGTTACGTTACCATGGGCACACTTGATTACGAGGGGGAAGCGTGGAACGGTGGGAACGTCATTCAATTGTTACGTCATCAAAAAAACTATACCTTTATTGTCTGATAAAGTATTTTTTGATTTTTCTAACCACTATGCATCTTACAATGACGTCCTCGTGCTTTAACTATAATAGTTCAGGGCAAAACTATACTTTATTACAAAACACATTGGGGTACAGCGAACTTTATTTCGTAAATATGCGCATTCATGGATAACTGTATGTGTATCGTATTGCAATATACTGAAACTATACGCTCGTCCAGGAACTACATGAAACACATGGCGTCTCTCTTCAATAAAATGGTCTCACATACTGCCGCGGACCATGCAGTGTCTGTATCATCCAGTAGTTGTCGGGCCCCCGGTAAAACACTCGGTGGTGCAATAAACAGATATTGGATCACAGCAAACGTGTTGTAGGATATTGGTTGACGCCACGCATAACGACCAGTTTATGTGTCTGCTATAGATTTTCCTGTTTGCACAGAACAGAGCGTTGTGAATTCTTCCGTGAAGGAATATTCTGACATGATCAGTTTTGACTTTAGTGCAAGGCAAGCCCAATGCATCGCTAACTTGAAGGTATTAAAGAATAAGTTTTAGTTTTAAGTTGAATATTTTTTCGATAGAGGACCATATGTGGTTATGTGGGTTTAACATGAAGAGTGACAAAAACTTTTACCGGGTCTTATTAAAAGTTGAAATGTAATCTGCTGTGAGATTCCAAATCAACCTTTGGTAAAACTTGTAATGGTAGTAAGAGTACTGCGTTTATTTAAGATATGCAGTTACCTCGAAATGCATTCATAAATTAACAACACGTAAGATACAGCAAACCCGGGCGAGTTTCCATTGCTCAACAAACTACAAAAATAGTTCGTCAATCAGTGTATTTGAAACCCGTGGACCCTAGTGTAATCAAAAGTTCGCTTCCCACAAGCGAGAATATCTAGCGTCGAACTCCCCAATGTGTACTTTCCACTGACTTTATTCTAGTAACAATCTCGCTAGATTGTCCTGTGACTCTCGGAAGTAATCGAATCTTCCCAGCATCGTTTTATCTGACAGAAGTTGAAAATATACTGCTCAATCCATTAACGTTATGTAGATTTTGTTACCCAAGGAAAGAATCTCGGTTGAATTATATAATAGATAGACTAAACACATGATAATATTGATCTCGAGGAAGCTCAATTTATGTAACATCGGGAATCTATAAAGGTCAATGATTCACTTATCTCCTTTCACGAAGGGATTAAATTCGAGGGTATTAAATTTTGCATTTGCTACCAATGGTTATAAAAACAACAACTTATCGATATGTCTCATTACGGAAATACATTTGTGTAATACTATGAATATTGTGTCCACATATAATTGAAAACTAGAAGGTATATATCTCGTAAAAACCGATTATGTCTTCACCTTCCCCAAATTCAATTCCAGTTATGACCCTTACCAAGGAAACAAAAAAAATGAAATTTAAAAAAAGCTGAAACCCATAAAAGCCACATCTACGTGATATACCAAATTTAGTGCAGATTAGTCAAATAGTTTTAGAGTGCTGTTCCTAACAATGGGGACGCCGACGCCGACGGAAACTCACCCAAAAACAATATCTCCCCCGACGCTTCGGGGAGACATAATGAATATTAGTACATGTAATGCTGTCATGCAGAATTTGAGAGTGCTCTCTCTGCGTCTCTGTGATCATCTGCATTTGTTGTCTTTCTCATCTCCATTATACCAAAATAGGCTGACTTTTATAAAAGAGAAAACCTGCTATGTGTTGTTTGAGACGTGGCAGTAGTGTTCAAATATTCAGCAATCGAAGACAGTGTCCTGCTTGTGAAACAATTCCTTTAAATATGTGTATGATGACCTGACTTAACATGTTCTGTTACCATAAACTTAAAATTTAAAACCAGAGAGACGTTTTCAGTTTGGTCCGAAAAAATTGGTTCCCTCGAGAGATTAGGAACGTTAATCTTAAACTTTTCAATTAATTCGTTTTCGTCTGATCTCCAAGTTACCTATCACGTTGTCAGAGAAACAGGACACACTGACCTGGCTATAACCCGAACCACTCTACCACGTGCTAACTTCACAGGTAGTAAAGCCGGCCATCAGAATATGTTGACACAGAGAGCGGCTAGCTGGACACGCACTGGACATTTGATGGATCTGGGGGTATTTTATATCGGGTTTTATGGGTGTGCATAAGTTTGACAAAGTTCACATCTTCTGATGATAGAGACTCATAAACCTAGATCAAGATGGCGACAAGTAACGGATAACCTCACGATAGATTTCAAAGACGTTATTACATTACCAGTCATGTCCAGATAACGGATCTTGAAGATTGTTTTGAATAATTATCGAATAATTGAGGTTTACAAAATCACATCACATCATAATTTGGAACAAACATTCTTTCAATTCGCTATCAAAACTAGTAGTAAATCGACTTGGTTATATTCAGTATGTTTATATGCTTAATCTTACTATTTGATCGAGCATGAAGGATACCTATAATATAATAAAAAACTATGTGAACATATATTTTCCCCATTCTTATTTTTATTGCCCATCTACAGTTATTTGTAACCAATCAGGATACTCTATTTGTAGCCACAAAATCGCTCTACTAGTAGTAATAATAATACAATGTCATGTTAATGCCTAATATCCAACGCAAGCACTATTTACTGGCGGTACACTATTACCCTGAAGAAAGTGTACAGTAGGTGCCGCTAGTAAGCGCTCCGCGCGACAATATAGGTCCGTTCTTCCCGTGTTCAGATAGTAGCAGGGGTTACGTCAGAAGAACTGACTTGAGTAATCTCTGTGATGTGGGAATACTCTCGCTGGTCTTCTCATTTCAGAGATCTACTCCTGCGGCAGAGCTCTGTGAGTGACAGGACATGAGCCGGGAAACGATCATGAATATTTCATTATAACTTGAAAGAATGGTTTGAAAATAACTCCATCTTATTATTCTGCGTGAAAGATCAAACAAGAGTCAAAGTCAGAGTGGACTTCTTAAAGAGACGGTTCTATTGGAGTCTTCTACATTTTGTGTGTGGTTGCGCATTATGTAAAATGAGAAAAACGCTGTATTTTAACTAGTTTCAAAATAAAACTAGTGGTGTATTGTACTTGTGTAGTATCAATGAATTGGTAGAATATTCACAAAGTAACAAATAATTTAAGTCTTGTCAACAATGCCGAAGCCAACCTGTCCACAGTTGCGTCGATGAATGACGTCACTTTTCATTGATTTAGATTAAAATGAATGTGCTCTAGTCTTTGTCAAATTGTCAAATATAAAGTCATCAAAATATTATCCTCAGTAAATTCGTTCTACCGGAATTGTACAATAATGTTATAAAGGGGCTGTAGCACGTTCTGCTAACTGAAATAAAGTGATCTCACAAAACGACAAATAAGTGTTACCAATGACTAATTTAACCTCCTGAATCAATAAACAGAGTTCCAAAACGAATGTAAACGGTTCGGTTATGTCATGAGAGTCCATTTTCCATAGAGATGTGTTCACATTAAAATGGCCGCTTGAAGGTAGGTCAAGTGATCTAACTGATCTATATTTGTAACGCTACTTATACACTCAAAGTATAGTTTAAAATATGGTGCAATAACGATATGGTCAACCGGCTTGCTGTCTGAAGTCTCAAAATATGACCTACAATCTACTTCTCACACTGACGAGTTTCACAAGACTGGCGCCCAATTTTCTACCGTTTTCTATGTATATGGCTTATCGGGTCGTGAAATAAGATGTGTTAACCTCTAATGTAACAATATATCGTATAAACTTAATTATTTAATGACAAATTTGAGAAACAATAATATGAAAAACGTGCCACAGCGCCTTTAATAACATAGATGTGTAAACTTGTCGACTCGAATTTTGTTTTCATAAATACCCCTATAGAACCTTCTCTTTAAGAGACAGGGGAAGTGGCGGAGAAAGTCAAATCTGGATTATTGTGTACAAGTGATGGTATTCCTCTCGATATAGTGGAATGAGGGATCTTTCATTCTGACAAATCGGTAGACCACCCGCGACACTTCCGTTTCCGGAACTAATGTGAGAATGTGCATACCTATGAAGCATGGTGTGAATTTTGTTATAATGAAGCATCCGAAACTTTGGTATTTTAATATTAAAAGTTGAACTCGGCATGTGTCGAAGGTACAACATGTAGAGGAGCCCTTTGAAAAAATGCATGTTTGTATTCATGATGAACCTCTTTATGTGAAATGCTTTCCATTCATTTTCAAATACCTTCTGCCATCACTGACTATACTTGAGCAATTGCCATTCACTTGATGAGATATGATATTTGGCGAGAAATGTCCAATATCCTCTGCATGTCTAACACCAAGAAGACCTTGTAGAAATGGACATGGAGCCGATGACATACTCAACGTACATCTCTTTTTTCTATCTCCATGGTAATAACAAGGAATCGAAAGTCTTACATACGTTTTTCTGTATCTACATTCCAGATAGCGTGTTGGAGTACGACTGCGCAAACGACCGACACGGACGTAAGGACAAATGTCTGACCTTGGCCGGAACAAGGATCTGTGTTTGCGGAAGTGACCTTTGCAACGGACCGGAAGAGGTATTCACTGAGGAAAAGGAAGAAGAGTTCGATGATATTCATACGCCATCGTCGAATCATCCAAAAGAAATAGTTCCTCAACGTTCACACGACAGTTCATGCTCATTTCATTTCCTATCTTTGAATACTCTGGCTTTATCTGTGTTCATTGTATTTATAAGAATGTACAGTTTGCTCCATGTTTGATTATCACGTACACATGCCATTCGAGGTCATAGTCCTTCGCAGATTCATATCATTTAACGTTTCATAAAGCGTTTGAGAAATACTTACAGCATTACAGGCCATTTGAGAGGTCTAAACGTGGTTATAGAAGTGAAATAAATCGTCGGTAAAATAATTTGTTGGGTGCACATATGATTGTATTCGCTTGAACGTCATTGTATAATACTATAACTGAACTGATGAAGGTAAATCCTGTGTCTAAGCGCACAATAATCAATCTTAACTTCATGTGATCACCAGGTAACTGCTGCAACTGAAAAGGCAATCACATTTTCAAAATTCCCGATTTCCTTAATTTTGAAATCAAATTTTCAATATCGACTTGAGAAATAAGAAATTGTCATTGTACACTGAATGAGTATAAAAAGACCCACTTCATATCTAATATTTGACGCTGTTAACGTTGATCACTTATTGGAGATTTTGCAGAAAAAATAGAAACTGGAGTTGTAGAAAATAGATCCGGAGCTGCCAGAATTGTTTCGGTTTACTGTCGTTATGATTTGATAAATCAATCATCACTTCTGAAATGAATGTTGGTTTCGTTTGAGGCATGATGTTAAGAAACACCAGTAGATGAACAAACTTTCGGAATGCAGCTACACATTTGTAATATGTTCATCTAGACATAATGAAAAGTCTTAATTAGCCCTTTCTAAAGTGAGACCAATGTTTCGGTATTACGGTTTAGGAAAGCTAGATAAAAATTGAAAATCCAATTTCACTATAATTTCTAAAAATCCTATGAATTCCCATGAACCAATAGTCAGCTCATCCTTTGGTTTTATCGTTTGTATTAACACATTGTCCATCAAAACTGTCTGTTCCTTGGCGGGTCAGGCTATTGTATAATGTATAGTAAATGCATTGTACTCTTGTGTCGTCTCTCAAATATCTGAATATATACACGAAGAGTGATGATTTCTTGCCAAAATGAATTTTTAAAGATGTATATATTGTATTTGACGCTGACATGACGGTCAACTAATTGGTTGTGATGGAGAGATATTTCATATGAAAGGTTGTGATTTGTTGTGTCTGCTTATCATGCATTTTCCTGAGAGATAATTTTACTAGCCACATAAGGAAACTGTACACTCAGAACATTCAGACTTGGAATACAACAAAACAAAGACAATCTGATGGATAGGCTAAACTTATGAAGTTGAATTATCGAACCACAACAAAAAGTGAAAGAAAATGTATCCTTGGCGTTGACGTCAGAAGTTCAAAATCAAGTAGGGGTCACACGACGAAGTCAAAACGCGTCAATATATGGCCGCGTGCATGAAGCAAAGCAGTTCATCGACGACTTATAGAGTTTACCAAACGAGCATGGAACGCCTGGGAAATGTCCTGACATATTGCCTCCAAATCTCGTGCCAAAACATGAACGTTATTTAAATGATGTGGAATTTCGGCATAGACGGTGTTAAATTTAATCATACACCTGATGTTTTAGGGATATAGTTCCGGTTCATTTGCAGTCTAAGGTACCACAACAATGTTCCAGACGAGGACACCCCATTGCAACCATAGTCGACTGTGGATGAACGTTGATCTGTTGAAATAATCTGTTGGTATAAACTGATGGTATTACCAATGACAATTATTGGAGGGGTTCAGTGGCATGCTTTCCCCAAACCATCACAGAGCCACATCCAAACCATCACAGAGCCACATCCAAACCGTCACAGAGCCACATCCAAATTAAACCATCACAGAGCCACGTCCAAACCATCACAGAGCCACATCCAAACCATCACAGAGCCACATCCAAACCGACTCCTGTCATAACACAGCTGCGTGAACAACGTTCTCATAAACGCCTGTAGACACGTTACCGTCCGCAATATGGGGTTAACCTGTAGAGACAGCATTCCTCAACCGTATCCGAGGATGCCCAGTGTGATTTCGACACCATCTCTGCCGGTTGTTTAGAGATGACGTAGTGTTAGAAGCGGTCAGATACCAGAACGCCGTCGTGGAATCCCGTACTGACGGAAATGCTTTGTAACAGTGTTGGGATGGATACGGCGCAGTCCTGGGATGATCTTGGAACATGGTCACTACTGTCTGGAATTGGAAGTTACTGTACAACACTAACTAGGGGGCACACGACACGTCACAGAATGAAGATCTGGACACGTGGTGACTGATGACTGAACTCAGAAGTACAAAATTGAATAGGAGGTCACACGACCAAGCATAAAGTCAATATCTAGGAACGTGGTCGATGATGCCTGCAACCTGTGTCAGACACATCTGTTCTGTTTGGCGCTGTTGCGGGAGGTCTTGACATCATTAGTGTTTCGAGTACGCATGGCTAATAAGGATATCGTGTCATGAAAGCAATGTAAATGTTGATTCGTACCCACTCGAACCATTCCAATAACTAATTGTTATTTTAGGTATGGTGATAATGTGAATGTGATTTATCATGTGAATATGTGAACGTGATGTCCAACGATAAGCTTTCCAAAGTGATAACTACTGAGAACAAATTGCGTTCAACTGTACGGGGTTCATATGCGGTAGGACATTGCAGGTCGCCGCCAGTGACGTCACATCAAGTTACAAGCATTTGCATGAGCATTTAATTGTATCTAATTGTTCAAGCCTGTATTAAGTATAAAGACTCAGTTTGCTTTGTGTGCACAGTTTCTTTATGCAGATATACGTTTATGAGCGTACTATCTATACCCTATAATTTTTTATTATTGTTGATTGTCTTGTCATTGTTGAATAAATATGTTGTATATAGTGTATATAACACATTATTCTCTTCTCGTGCCATAATGTCATTTGTGATTGTATAGCCTTGTTATCATTAGTGCTACTTAAATAACGGTTTTACACACATATATAAGGGTATTTTTTATGAGCATACCTAACATACTTCTAAAGTTGGTTTAGGTCCATTCGTCTAACGTTGACACATGTCAATGACTATGAAAGAAGAATTCTAAATTTTGGTATAAATTGTATATTAATAATATAAGCAAATAATGATAAATTTAAATCTATTTATCTTTCTTCTGCATGAGGAAGATGACTTAGATGGAACAGTTGTATAATGAAACAAAGGATTCAAATTTTGTGCAACCGAATGTGTCTCGTTGTTTTATAACTGCAGCGTATGTGTATGACCCGTGTCATAAATTTTACTGAATTTATTTTAATATAAAGAGTCAAATTATCTGCTTTCTGATTAATGCATTCCCGATTTTTATACTCAATAATTTTGGAGGAAACAATTTTAGAATGGAAGCGCAACCGCTATGTCAGCTTAAATTAGGGGTGATTTTGTTTCATATCAATCAGTTGTTCAAGTCAAAATTGTGCATGATGTATATATCACATTTTGTGCTCTAAGGGTTCAGTGTTGATGTATGTTGAGATGACAGAAACAATTTAATCTATTTCATGATCAGATAGATATGTTTGGTTGAAATAAACATGGTTGAAATATATTCTTTGTGTACTTTCTGAACGAAACAACTTAAATTTTAAAAAAACAAGCAGATATAGACGGCTGTATCCCCCACCAAGTGGAAACAGTTTTGAGTTGTGATTCCATGGAAACATGTATGAATATAGAAAAATCATAGACAAAATATATATTCACGTGATGATTGTTCCATACACCACATTTCGTTGAGCTATGCTTTATGGTTTTTGAGTTCTCTGGAAATTAAAGTGTAACTTGTATTTACATGGAAACGTAGAAAATAAGAACTCAAAGAAGTTGAAAATACCATAAGGCACATCTACACATTATGATTGTTGCATACACCAACTTTGGTTGAGCTATTTTTTAACATAGTTGGCGGCGATAACTATCATTACAAGCATGCGCTCAAAAACTTCAGTTTGTCACGAAGTGTCAATACGAAATTAGTTATAAATAATTCAGTGTCTAACAAAATTGCCACCAAGAGGGAAACAAGTCTGCACCAACGTCACAAAACGGGATAACATCACACACAATGTCAGTGCATTATCTTATTTGGTAAACGCGTGGCTTTGAAAAATAACCCAACATCTTTCTGTCCATTGTTTCATGATATAAAATAACTCGAAAACAGCACATCAACTAATACTTAAAAGGCTAACAGTAACATCGATGACCCCTGATGTGTTAAAAGTATTATTAAAATTATAAAGTAAAATTTAAACAATATATGACGTGAACCATGAAGATGTGAGACGCAATGGTGGCACTCTCCCTAACAGAAGAATTAGTGAACTCCATCTCTGCAATACATGAGTCAATTGTAGCACTACACAATGTATGATGATGGACACAGGCACCAGTCACGATTTGACAGAATTGTAGGATGAGCTTTTAACATAACTCAGTTAGTGCATGAATACCATGTACTCTAATCTTGTAACAGCAGGACTCTGAACAAAGAACTAACATCCACTTGATTTACTGAGCATTGATTCCGCTACACATATTGAACATGGCGGAGGACTCCTTATCACACTGTGGAGAGGCATATGACCCCGGGCTGTCATTGCATAATTCATGCGGTACCTAATGACAAAAACTATGAACCTGTAATTGTTTTATGGTGGAAGGAGCGAGGTCAGTTGACAGAGCAAGGAATTGTTATCGCATTATGCAGTTGACGCAATGAGAAACGGTTGTCTGCAACTGACACGAGAAATTGTTTAAACAATCTTCGGGTGACATAATAAGGGACAGTGATCACATTCTACAGCTGATATACGACAAATATTATATACCATTCTGCAGCTGACATAAAAAGGGACAGTCATCACATTCTACAGCTGAAACAACGACAAATATTATACCATTCTGCAGCTGACATAATAAGGGACAGTCATCACATTCTACAGCTGAAATAACGACAAATATTATACCATTCTGCAGCTGACATAATAAGGGACAGTGATCACATTCTACAGCTGAAATAACGACAAATATTATACCATTCTGCAGCTGACATAAAAAGGGACAGTCAATACATTCTACAGCTGAAACAACGACAAATATTATACCATTTTGCAGCTGACATAATAAGGGACAGTGATCACATTCTACAGCTGAAACAACGACAAATATTATACCATTCTGCAGCTGACATAAAAAGGGACAGTCATCACATTCTACAGCTGAAACAACGACAAATATTATACCATTCTGCACCTGACATAATAAGGGACAGTCATCACATTCTACAGCTGAAATAACGACAAATATTATACCATTCTGCAGCTGACATAATAAGGGCCAGTTATCACATTCTGCAGCTGAAACAACGACAAATATTATACCATTCTGCAGCTGACATAATAAAGGACAGTGATCACATTCTACAGCTGAAACAACGACAAACATTATACCATTTTGCAGCTGACATAATAAGGGCCAGTTATCACATTCTGCAGCTGAAACAACGACAGATATTATACCATTTTGCAGCTGACATAATAAGGGACAGTCATCACATTCTACAGCTGAAACAACAACTGAGGCAATGATGACCTGTGATAGCATTCTGCACCTGACGCAATGGTGACTTGTTATCACATTCTACAGCTGAGGCAATGATGACCTGTGATAACATTCTGCAGCTGAGGCAATGATGACCTGTTATAACATTCTGCATCCGACGCAATGATGACCTGTTATAACATTCTGCAGCTGAGGCAATGATGACCTGTGATAACATTCTGCAACTGAGGCAATGATGACCTGTGATAACATTCTGCAGCTGACGCATTGATGACCTTAAGCTTACATTTAAAATGTATTGAAGCGGACTTTCAAAAAAATATGGCAACTTTTCGTTACTATTTTCCAAAAAATTTATTACAGTAAATAATGAATGTAAAGACGCCGTGAACGATCATTCACGATAGAAGTATTCAACTGAACACTGAGTAGAGATCACACTATTAACCAGCAGTAAAAACAACCAACTACAGAACACCCTTTCAGATAATGTACCTCTTTTTCAAGTGTATTAAAGGGGCAGTAGCACGTTTTTTGCAAATTCTACTTTTACAAATTTCTCATTTTTAATGATAGTTTATGTCATTTATAGTTACTTTAGATTGTAAACCATCTTGTTCCAAAAACCAATTTTCCGTAGTGTTAATAACGGTGTTGCGTTTAAAGCAAAAATTGCATGGCGGCCATTTTTTTGTGAACGCATTGTATTATTTCGAATGAGAAACCAATTCCCATGGCTTTACGGAACCATGTACACTCATTTTTAACTTGATTTTCCGAAGAGAGAGGTGTTTTAGTATTGGTGACATTATTTTTCACATAATTTCATCGACTTATTTCAGCGAAAAAACGTGCTACTACCCCTTTAAAGTTTTAACCTAGTATATGGTTCAACGAAGCTCATATCCTGTTTGAGAGTGGATGTTTCTCTATGTAAAGCAGATCACAAATTTCAGATCACACACATGTTCATGTGATACACATATACACATCACAACATGCCACAATCTATTTGGCGCTATTGTATCGTTGAGAACCGTATCATCAGTTTATATGATGTATTGATGATATAAACCATTATGGTGATAAACGGTGTTTAGTCACTGGACAAGTGCAATAGTATGACAAAGTATGACAATAACATTTATACAGATAAATGCTATCATCACCCTACTGTAGCTTCCAGTACCGTTTCCCTTGGATGTTTGGCATCAACTGTTACAGAAAAATCGAACATACCTTTTCAAGATTATTCCTTCCTTAGTTCATCAGCGATCTAAACGCGTGATTAAAATAAATATTATCAATATATCAATATGACAATCCAAGCTATATTTCGTAGCGACTTTTTGTGAATATATTAAGTAAGTTCATTCTTGCATAACTACATGTATTTTGTAATACCGAAGTTTCGTTCTGGCATATAATAACCAGAAATATGTGCATGTGATACACACAAGCGCCTGTAACAATGTCGCTTCCACATGTGCCTCTGTTGTTGTTTGTGCGCTCAGCCAATCAGAGCGCTCGCAGCCTTCAAGCCCGGAGCCCCCGGGTCAAATGTGTAAACTTCCGCGACGATGAGACGATCGATGGCCGCCTCGCTACAAAAACTCTATAAATTTACCGATTAAAGACATGTTCAAGTGCCAAATTAAAGTGACTTGCATTCGTACGTATAGTGAGTAATCAATGTATCAAGTACAAAAACCTTACCTGTTTCATTTTTATTTCGACAGAAATCGAGTTTTGAAAATTTTCCAAATTCTCACGATGAAACTGTGATTTGCCTTGTTACTATAAGTATGTATCGTGTCTATGACCTACATATAAATTGTTACAGGCGCTTGTGTCCCTTTTCTGGCCTCTTTGTGAAAATGTTTTCCATGGAAATAAAAAATATATCAGAATGACTTCGAATGTAAGTAAAGCTTAAGGCTGGCACCATTCCATCTTTGAGTTTAAAAACATACCAAGTCTCATTAAATAATACTAGTGAATAGATTTTGTGATGGAGGTTGAAAAAGGTTCCTTACCCTCATATGCAAACTGTTTCTATTGAAACAAGAAAAATATTAACATCGGAATAATCTAAACAGCAAAAGGCACCACTCCAACACTAGGTCAAGCCAGACACCATGTTTCGGAAAAAATACTGCATAGATTTTGAAAAGTGGCCGGAAAAGGTCCCTACACCCATATGCACTAAGTTCAAACCGTTTCTATGGAAACCAGAAAAAAATCAGAATAACCTAAGTTGCAAAAGGCATCACTCCAACACTAGATCTAACAACACACAAGTTTCGGAAAAAATACATTATGTCTCCCGTTTTATAAAACTCAACACATTTGGCAGATTGAGAGTATTTTGCATGTCGTCTGTTTACTTTCACAATCCTTTCAATGTCAAGTAGCACGAAGTGTCTCTTCACGGGTTTGACAGCTTATGGAGTGCTTCGGCGTTCTAGAAATGGGTAACTTAGTTTTTTACCCATTGTTTCTGTAAATAAATGGACAGAAACTGAAATTGCATGATGCTATTATGCTCATATAGTGAGGAACTTTGACACACATTGCTGATTTGAATGTAAGATAACATAAAACAAGACACGAGGTGAAAACAATTGCTGTTTTTTTCTAGAAGCACATGAAATAAGTATTCAGTCCATTGAAGAATGAAATGAAATGTTGTAAAGAGGATAAATACAACAACATCAGTCAGTGTTGCCTTATCGACTCTGACACAGGCGTGAAGACAATGAGTCATTGAGTCACAGAGACGTGTGGTGATAGGGCTGTTCCCCTATTCCTGCTGCAAGTCGAATGCAAAATCTGCTACGTTAGCTGGCCGTATCTGACATCTGTAAATTTGCCTTCCAAGCTCGTCCCACAAATACTCAATGGGGCTTATTTCTGGCGAATACGCGGTTCAGTCCATCACATTGATTTCACATTGTTGAACGCAGTCTTGTGTCGCTTTGCGGCACGGGGCGTGCTTTGCCATGTCTGGTGACCAAGTAACACAGGAACGACACCAGGGCTCCGTTCCATAACAGCGAGCGCTAATAATCGCTAATTGATTGCTCAATGTAGCGCACAAGTAGCGCGCAAGTAGCGCTCATTCTCTCCTGAACGAAACGGTGCAAAACCTCAAAGTTCGCTCTTTTTGCTACGTAGCGCTACATTGAGCAATCGCGTTCAAGAGAGGTTTTAAAGTAATCGCTAATTGAGCGATTACTTTGAAACCTCTCTTGAACACGGCCCTGGCCTTAGAATGTACTCGACAAAAGTAAAGTCGTGGTTTACGTCCAAATTACTAGGCAACTTGACGTCGGGCCTGATGGTGTCGTGGTTGCAACACATGGGTTGTACTGGAGTGGCTAAACTCTTTCGGTGTAAGCGTAACATAATAGATTATGTAAATCAAAGATTACATCTACTGTTTGAAAAAATTAAATTGCAATAGTTTAATTTTTACTTTGGAAGAAACCTTTGCAAAAATGCAACACTTAGTCTGTCATTTCTTGAGATAAGGTGAGTTTGGCTTTAACGCCGTTTTCAAGAGTATTTCACTTATATCACGACAGCTAGTATTATGGCAGGGAGAAAGCCTGTAACAGCATGTGACAACGAATTGCGGTAAAATCTGCGAGCATCGCCTGGAACAACCGATGGGCACAGCATTGCACCGAAACGTTACTGCGTGTAGAACAGTTCTCTAATTGCATACTCCTGACGAGACTATCATTTCTTGAGCGATTTAAAGTGTCCATGAAAATATAATTATCCTGTCCAAATTATTGTCTGTTTAAAAGTTGAAATTTAAATGCCGGTTTGTTAATCCGAGCTGTAATTACATAGCATTTCTTTTGTACATGACTTTTGTTTTGTAGATTTTAGACATTATTTACATATGAAAGATACTCAACACGTTTGCGCAGATTGAGATTTTGCATCACTCCAATTTACTTCACAAGGCTTTCAGTGCCAAGCATCCTGACGTGTGGCGTCTTCACATGTTTGACAGTTCTGGAGTTCTTCAGCATTCTCATTTAATTTTTTGGAACATCATTTTTGGAAACACCGGAAAGAAAACTAAGATGCTATTAGCATTACATGTCATGGATACATAACACGTATAATTAACTATTATTTCCTCTGTCCATATGTTGATTGATGTATCTTTTAACGGATCAATATATTTCTTATAAGACATGGCCTATGGATATGAGGAAAAGAAACCTGAGTCACAATATCACATAAAGCTAGTGGACATGTGGAAGCTGATACGCAAGCTAGATATAATGAGGTGAGGTGAGTTGGGGTTTAACGCCGCTTTCAAGAGTATTTCACTTATATTGCGGCTGCTAGTATTATTGCAGGGAGAAAGCCCGTAACGCCATGTGGCTATGCATTGCGGTGAAACCTGCGAGCAGCGGCTGGAACTAGCGAAACATGGTACTACGCTGAAATTCAGTGAAGCATTGCACCCAAACCTTACTGCGTGTATAACAGTTCTCGATCTACTGCGCAGACAAAGTTGCTGTGCCCCTGGCGGGATTCGAACCCCGGACCTCTTGATCGTAAGCCGAACGCGCTAACCACATAAAATGTGAAGGATGCTATCAAACTCATGTGATGACAGACTTTTAAATTTCAATTTTCTTTTTATGTTTTATCCCTAATTGAATAAATCGTTTTGCGAATGCATCTTTATTGATTTGAATCTTTAACAAAAATGAAATCCTCTGATATCGACCTAAAACTCCAATGTGAACAATTTCAATTCCCCGCAAGCCGTCCTGTGTTCTCACGGTTTCTTTAGCATGTAACCAGGATCACAGTGAACACTGATAAACACTCTTAAAACTTTTCACAATGCACCATTGAGAATTGTTTTTGCATGAGGATGAATTTGTCTTTGTTTCAAAAGATGATTTGGGTAATTAATCTTTAATCGGACATATAACTACTTAAGTATGCTTGTAAATGGAACGTGTAATTCGATTTATGCACATACCCTTTCTCAATTTAATTTAATTTGATTTTATTTTATTTGAACTTAAATCAGCACAAGTGAAATTGCGGCACGTATGAAAGTCAAATAAAATATAATAAATACTTAATGTTATTTCAATGAAGGACTGGAATTCATCAGTTATTCGAAACCTGGTGGGAATTAACTTGCCCTTTTGGCTTGTACTTCCGAGGACTCCTGTTTTTAAACGTATATGATGCCGGATAAGTCTTAATGAACGGTAAACAACCTGCCAAGTTCAGACCAACATCCCAATGCAAGACCTAACTTTTGCCAGTCTCCATTACTGGCTGAGTTAGGCCTTGCAGTATTTCCTTAAGAAATCTGTGCCTAGAAATCCAGGCCCACTATGCATTTCTGGTGCAGCGATTCACTATCTAGGCACAACAAAGCGAGGGAAATATCGCAAGGCTTAAATCAGCCAGTAATGCAGACTGGCAAGAGTCATGCTTTCCGTTTGGAAGTTGAGTTCAGACATGCATTTTAAAAATGTGAATTACGTCTAAACAAATCTGTATTCCATTCATCATCAGATTCGTAAATTACTCAGAAAATCTTCAGACTTGACGTTTGCTGATTCTCAGGTTTCAAATGAATTATTGATTTCTCTGACTCAGAGGACTACTTCAAAGGATGTGAATGTGATGAAAGGGGTAAACTAATAATTGCCAGTGCTATTGCTAGTGCTAATGGTCCTACCATAAGTAATAAACAGATAGTGTTTATGGGTCAGTAAGATCAGCGCGGGACACGGTGATACGAGGGGATACATGGTGATACATGGTGATACATGGTGATACATGGTGATACATGGTGATACATGGTGATACATGGTGATACATGGTGATACATGGTGATACATGGGACACGATGAGATGTCTATCATACATAGACAATCTCTTTATTTACAGTTTTATTTACACCTACTTATGTTTCATGGTGCAAATATCATATAAATTGGTTTTCATACACACTGATGCATGTGTACAATAACAATTCTCAAACTAACCATGTGCAGGTTTTCCAACTATGACAGAATTTTGTAAAGCAAGTAAACACTTGGAAAAATATATACACCATTTTGAACGATATGAACAACCTCTCCATATATGTTATTAGATATATTGCAGAATTTACCTGATCAAATATCGGTTGATGCCATTTTGTTGTCAATTTTTAAGGTAACCAAGTTTTATCTCTCAACTGTAAATTTATTCAAATTTAAAGTACCGGGAACCTCCAGGGAGTACGTTTAGCAGAAATGATTATGACATCAGTTAAGAAAATAACATTACCACTTCTTTTTGTTCAAATCAATCGGAAATAGTTCCAAATTCTCTTTTAAAATATACCTCACTAAAAACAACCGACAAACGTTTCAATTAGCCAATCAGGCCTTGACACGCTTTAGGCACCTGGGCAACCCAAGCGAGCGTTATTGTTTACATTATTGAATAATTATTGAATTAATATTCAAAAATAGGCTTTTTAGACATTTGAAATAAACTATTTATTTTCCAAGTTTAATGTCCCCCTTTTCAGTACATACGACCGTCGGTCTTCTTAGACTATCTACGTTATCAGTCAAGGATATAATCATTACAGTGACCCCGGGGTCAATGGCGAAATAACCCATGTTTACGTTGGAACTCATAAAACTCACAGAGGCTAGATATCACTTTGATGTTATCTTTAGTATAGGAAATATAATTGAGATCTTCAGTTTATTGGTATCGTTATCGATCTCTCAAGATTACCTATCACTTGTTAATAATATGAGATATCTCATTCTCTTCCCACACAGGTTACTCCCTTCAGATTTCCGATCCTACCCTCTGTTGTTTTACTCTTGAAATCGGGGGCAGAAAGGGAGTGTCCTGATTGGTTGCAATTGAATCTAGTTGTGCAATCAGCGACGCCGTTGTAAAAGTGACATTTGCCAATGACACGTCATAACGATAAAATAAACGTAAGACCAAATGTGTTTTCCTCGAAATATGCTATTTAATTTTGTGAAAAGTATTGACCATAAACATGCTTAATATAAATAAAGAAGACCAAATCAGAGACAACGACCAAAAATAGTTCATTTGTGTTATTTACATTAGACATATTCGAGGGACATATGCTAATGAGCATGACCCTTAAGAGTACAATGCCAAGATCTTTGAAGTCACTACGTCGACTTGGACCCTGAAAGATGAGTTTTCATTGGTTTAGAAGCAGTGATAGAGGATGAAGTTCAGCTTTCCTCCGCTAGGGGAATTTGCTTCTGCTCTCGATTTCAAGGGAAAAACAACAGAGGGTAAGATCGATAATTTGAAGGGAGTTACCTCTCTGGGAAGAGAATGGGGATATCTGTGAAAATGTGAAAAAATCAAAAGTACAAAATATCTTAAGTTGTAAAATATTAAATGTCCGCCTGTAATGCGAATATATCCATCAACTAAGAAATCGCTCAATGCGCTACATATGATTACGCCTCACTTTAGCTCGCAATCTCATTAAAATCAGATCGTCGAACTTACTAGACAGAGGGTATTTTATACAACGCTATAAAGTCAGTATTTTTTTTTTTTAATCAAAGTCAGTTTCTTCATCAGTTTTTGTTCCATCAAACAGTTTTTTCATCGAAATAATTTTTTCATCAAACCCAATTTGATTATCAAATAAATTTTCATCAAAGTCATTTTCTCTTTAAGAGCAATTTTATTTCATCACAGTCAGTGTTTTCATCAAACTAATTTTATCTATTAAACTATTTTTTCTCAAAAGTTCTGCTATCCCATCTTTAGTGCTATGCATCAGATCTGTACCCACCGAGTTCCGGGTTCGTGAGCTACATGTACTGCAATGCTAACAGAAGGTAACCATGTCTGAAACCACAACGTTTATTGTAAAGACTTTAAGACTAAAAGGCTTTAAAGGCACTGTAGCACGCCAATTGTTTTAAAATATAAATAATGCACAGATAATGCACATCTCTCGATATTACAAACGATCTGTCCTCAGGTAATGTAAATCTATTGGTTATCTAGAAATAATGTACGTATCAAGGTTTTAAAGTTAACTTTAAAAGACCGGAAGTAATTTATGCAACGATGCATTAAATCCGCATGAACTACAATATCAGCAATATTAAAACATTGCACACAGCCCGAAGACCAAAAACGACAGTCGCTATGGTTAATGTAACAACAATGCTTACACTGCGTATTACAAATCGGTTAAGATACAGATACTCCTTAATGAAGACTAACCAATCTTTGTTGTCACTTAAGAGATTAAAGTATATATGCAAGAGCTGAATGAAATCCTACTTCAGCCGTTTTCTTCATTCTATATTTCCCATTTTGCACATCAGCGACTCTTACTATTTGTGATATCCCTGAGTGACTTCGGCCGACTCAACTTTTTAATTTTTGACTACAGGTCAATTGTAAAGAATAATTAGTATTTTATTGCACCGAAAGGAAGCTAAAGTGAGTTCATATGCCCTCGTATATCATAAAATAGTTTATTTGAGTGCGAAAAGCGTGCACTTGTGCCTTTAAGTTAAATTCAATTGAACACTCGTTGATTCAATTGTAATTGGAGTCACTTAACTTTCGCTCAATGTGATTTTGATTGTGACAGTCAAATAGATATACAATTTACATAATACTTTGTTCAATTTCGAAATAATTGTGCGCATTGTGCGATTACTGAAAGGGCCAAGCCACTCCTTTGAGGTTCAGGCTTATACTCGCAACAAGCAGTAACATCACAAGTGAGCGCTTCAAATAGTCATGATACATGGGCTCCGTTCCATAACAGCGAGCGCCTATAATGTGGGGTGTAATCATATGTAGCGCTTTGAGCGTTTTCTTAGTTGAGGGATATATGCGCATTATAAGCGGACATTTAGTATTTTACAACTTTAGATATTTTGTACTTTTGATTTGTTCACATTTTCACAGATATATCCATTCTCTTCCCACAGAGGTAACTCCCTTCAAATTGTTGTTTCTCCCTTGAAATCGAGAGCAGAAGCAAATTCCCCTAGCGGAGGAAAGCAGAGTTCCGTTCCACAACAGCGAGCGCTTAAAATCGCTCATTGATCGCTCATTGATTGCTCAATGTAGCGCTCAAGTAGCGCTCATTCTCTCCTGAACGACGCAGTGCAAAACCTCAAAGTTCGTTCGCTTTGCTACGTAGCGCTACATTGAGCCATCGCGTTCAAGATAGGTTTAAAAGAAATCGCTAATTGAGCGATTACTTTTAAACCTCTCTTGAACACGGCCATGGATAGTGAGCTGTACTATCATAAAGCTTCTCATGAAGTGACGTCACTGTCAGCTAGATATCCTCTCCCACGGTTTGTCGTCCAGCATCGCTCCTACAGACACGTGGTTGAAATATGTCATTCATCTTGCTTATGTATCACTTCCACACCACTCTGTTCTACTACACACATACATGTCGCTGTTAATGTCAAGTCAATTACTCGCTGCCCCATATCGCTAGTTTCACCCTACATACTCATCATAATCACTCTCTCTGCCTTCTGTTGCCAACTATTCACGAATGTCCCGTCAAAACACTGTCGTGTCGTATTGAGAAGTAATGAGGATGTTGAAGGACATACATACTAGAGATTATTACCCGAGGAAGTGTGTCATATGACTTTTACGAAATGAATGTGAATTTTTGTATTGCCCGAGCGAGAGCGAGGGTTATACATACATTTGCATGAGTTTCGTAAAACTCATATTGCACACTTTCGAGTGTAATAATTTCTTTATTACCCATTCTATTCCATTTTATTCGCGTAAAATCAGTCAAGAAACGACCCACTTCTCTGGAGACGGCATGCGACAGTGACGTCACGAACAATCGTTTTATGACGTCACAGACGACGAAATACGGGAAGTCGCGGTGAAGCAATGGTTGCTAGGTAAACGTGATGTGTGCATATGTGCTCATATCAATAATATTAACTCGGTTATTTTAAACCCTATGGGTAATAAATACGTGTAGGTGTTGTGCGGTGTGAAGTAACGTAACTGCAAAAATATTGCAATCTATTCATAACATTGACTTTGTTCTGCGAGTGCAACTTGTAATGTCCGCCACCACACCACGTACATGAAGTCTCTTAGGATCATGTTACTATTAAGACAATGATGAACCATCGTTATCAGTAAAACATCAATTCATCAACGAAAACCTTCAAAGTCAAATACTAAGGGGCAAAATATATCCCATCTAAACCAAGTAGACATGTAACCCCTCGGTTTCGTTTATGGAATGTTTTAGAGTATAGGTATATAGTTGACTGTCAACTAATGGAGCTTCGATTGTGCGCCAACCACTGTATTTTCATGTATAAGAGGGTCTGACTTAGTTTGAGGGATCGAACATGTTACCACAAGCATTTCGTCATCAGCAACACGTGAACATGTGACTTATGCAATTATCGATTTCACTTTCCGCTGCAGTGACAATGAAACAAATCTTGCCTGGAGGACCCCAGCAGTCGTATTATCAGAGCGAAGTTAAAGAAAGAAAAGAAAAGTCCGGGTTCTATTAGAATCCTGAGATGTCAGGGTATTTTAAAGTTTAATTTCACCTGGTTTGCTTGTACCGGACTTAATTGTGTGCAGGAGCTCTTTTTCTATTGATTTCACATTGCAGGAACCATTTAAAGCGGTCTGAATAGTGGTTGAATCCTACATGTTTCCTTTTAGAACCTGAAGTGAAATTTGGTTTTACATATCACGCAAGGTTGAGCTCAAACTACATTTTAGAAGAGATTGTCAGCTGTTACAATTGTAATAACCATGGCTCTTTATTGTTATTATTATTTATTCTTAACAAATGTAATCATACGAAATGCAATCCGTGGTTTGGGGTTTTCAAGACTATTTCTCCTTTATCTCTTCGACTTGCATTATTCCAGGGGAAAAGCTTTGATAGCATTGTGGTTTTGTATTGCAAAGTGCCAGTGTCCCAGCAGAACATGTCCGCTGGCGATTTTATAACTTTACACAATCGCCGGCATCAGAAAAAAAACCAATATAAAATCATAGGATTTAAGTTGTAGCGGTATCAAACTGCTGGGGCGAGATTTTGTACAGAGGTCAATTTATACCGGCGAAGCATCAGGGCAATACTCTAACCATAAACGAAAGATTCCATCAACCCTAACGCCTGTATTACTGTTCCATA
This sequence comes from Gibbula magus, assembly GCA_936450465.1. Classification (NCBI taxonomy): domain Eukaryota; kingdom Metazoa; phylum Mollusca; class Gastropoda; order Trochida; family Trochidae; genus Gibbula; species Gibbula magus. The sequence goes on along the minus strand of OW388295.1, from coordinate 29,184,961 downwards.
CATCATACGACATGTGTAGTTTATCGAACAAATTACAATGTTTGTACTGCAACTAACAAAATATTTTTTTTTAAAAACGGAACCCCTGTAGAATTTACTTGCTCCGTGCCATCAGTGTAACGTCTGTAACATTGTATGAAGTACAACATGCATCGGATGGCAACATGAACCTGACTGTTTAACTTGCTTCGTTCCAATTTATAACTAAGGACAGCAAAATAGATACAATCTGAATTTATTTGATTTGTTTGTATTTACTTTGCAGTTTCATCCTGACGATAATTATCCTGAAGTCCCCGTGCTGCTTAAACACATAGTAGCCGAATTCCTAAGGAATTGTAATTTGCTTTAGGGGGAAAGTACCTCCTTTCCCCAGCGCATTGAGAAGAGAAGTTACACAGGAGTCAATATGGATCCCATGGGCACGATATACTATTCGTGTATAACTTTTATTAACCAAGGTCATAACAAAAAAGATTTAATATGTTTCTTTGGATGATATAGGTTTTACCCCAATGGTACATGATTTCGTTACAAAGTACTGGAATTGTCTCCAATGGTACAGGACATGCTCAATGATACAAGATTTGTCACCAATGATACATGACTTGTCACCAATGATACATGACTTGTCACCGATGATACATGACTTGTCACCAATGATACAGGACGGACTTGTCTCAAGTGGTACTAAACATATCTACAAAGTACTGGAATTGTCTCAAATGGTACTTGATTTGTCTCCAATTGTACAGGACTTGTCCCAAATGGTACATGACTTATCTCCAATGGTAAAAGACTTGACGCCAATGGTGCATGACTTATCTCCAATGGTAAAAGACTTGACGCCAATGGTGCATGACTTATCTCCAATGTGTCTGGATTTGTCTCCAATGGTACAGAATGTGTCTCAAATGGTACATGACCAATCGCCAAAGGTACATGATATGTCTCCAATGGTACAGGAATTGTCCCTAATTGTACATGACTTATCTACAAGGGTAAAATACTTGACGCCAATGGTACAGGATATGTCACAAATGGTACCAGACTTGTATCCAATGATACGTGAGCTGTCGCCAATGACATATGATTTCTCTCTAGTGGTACTAGACTTGTCTCCAGTGGTTCATGATTTGTCCCAAATGGTACAGGACCTCTCTTCAGTGGAACTAGGCTTGTCTATAAAGTATTGAAAATGCCTCCAATGGTACTGGATATGTCTCAAATGGTTCAGAACTTGTCCCCAATGGTACATGACTTGTGTTCAATGGTACTGGATATGTCTCAAATGGTTCAGAACTTGTCCCCAATGGTACATGACTTGTGTTCAATGGTACTGGATATGTCTCAAATGGTTCAGAACTTGTCCCCAAAGATACATGACTTGTCTCCAATGGTACAAGATTTGTCTACAATGGTACAGGATTTGTCTACAATGGTACTGAACTTGTCTACAATGGAAAAATACGTTAGCGGTACAGTAATCTTGTCATTGCATGTTGACAAACTATACTACGACAATCTCTCCAGTTGATCACCTATACTGAATGATAGGTACTAGAAGTAGATACTGCTAGTAGTTATGCGACTCATGTACATTGTGTTATGCAATCGATATGATGTGTCTTACATGTAAATGTACACCAATATCTAAATTCTTCTCGGGAACCTACCCAGTTGATCTTATCTACTGCAAGCTCTGTATTGTATTGATTCACACGTTACCCCGTTCACAACAAGTCAGATGCCTCGTGTACCTATCTAACTACCACAGCAAATTCATGATCGACTCTGTTACAACAAAGGAAATGAAACTAAATAATCGATGGCTAAATCCACGAATGATAACTGCGACTGAAACATAGTAAGAGGTTATGTCCAGATTGCCATCTTTTAAACATTATTTAATTTTGTTTGTGAAAAGCACGCCTATTAAACTAGGCGAGATAGGAGAGTGAAATAAGGATGTTTGGCTTATTTGATGCCATCCCACAGTAACGATGCGTCCATGAATTAAAATCCAAGTAGGCGATTATCAAATTTAACTTATATATAATGGCGGCGTTTCTTTATAATGCTAGTAAAAGATACATTCATTATTTGGCTGAAATACGTGCCAACATACCCAATGTGCTGATTTCAGTTCAAATAGTTTCACTCAACTTTCATATTCATCCCCAATAGCCAATTATATCACAATTACTAGTCTTTAATTGAAATTGAGCAACATCATTATCCATGTATAGAAACCGAAACTACACGCCCCATTTACATGCACAGTAGTTATAAGACCTATACAACATTATCAACCCAAAGTTATCTGTTTGTATGGTGAAATTAAGATTCCAAAAGTACGTTTGACCAATTGACGCGCGCCACACGCCGTGCATTGTTCGGTTTTCGATCAAATATCGACACTTTTACCTTTATATCGTCAATATACTAAATTGAGCATCATCAAAATGGGAATTTTCGGTAACAGTCAGTACTTCTCGAAAGATTAACATCATTTATAACGTTTGGCATGTGTGACCTACAACAACACAATGGATGGACATAGAGCCATTGGAACATGATCAGCTGTGAATTGGAGTTATGTATTTTAAAATATGAGTATGTAATCTAGATAATATTTTGTAGAAATGAGACTTATGTGTGTAGCTTTCGTCATTCGCACATAAAATACATTTTATCAGGTCTATGCATTGAGTTTAAGGATGCAACAAACTTTCACTCAACGAAACGACGAAGAATGGTCCAGCTTTCGGCGTCCAATTTGTACCTTTATCAGCTATTCTGTGACTATTATTTCGGAGTAGACACTTTATTCTGAAGTGTTTGCAGTCACACTGCTGAGAGCCACGGACCAATTAGGTTACAGTTTCATTTGCAGAGGAAAATACCATAAACTAATTCCGGCCGACCCAGTGGCGTGATGTTGCAGTAACACTGGCTGCGTTGATCACGTCTTCAATTATATAAATAGTATGGTCCTAATGTAATATCCAAGTGTGTAGTTCTTGAAACGTTTGAACCATCAACCAGTCGCATTTTTCATTTATGTTCAATTCCAAATATGTCCTACTTTTCTCGAACTTGTTTTGCAGATTCACCCCCTCAATAAGTTTGATCCAAGAGTTAGTGTCACAGTTGGATCAGGGTTTATATAATCTGTACTCAGTTACTGAGTCAAATACAATAAACTGTCTGGCAATCTAGAAGCGTTCGTGTTGCATCAGATGTTAACACGGGAGTACTTTAATCCAGGAGAGAGTTCTACGGTTAGTTTTGATTGGTTACGATGGATGTGCTTCCTTCAATACATATGTTAAAATAAAGCGTGTGTTTCACAGAAATATGAACAGATAATGTTTTGAAAATTCAAAACTCCCTCATTCACCCATGCTGGACTGAACAGCTAGAGTAATGAGTGGACAATTATGGTCAGATATAAGGTCACACAAGGTCATACCTTGTTACCTCTATTGTTCTATTTTATTGTTAAAGCGGAACGTGGTTGTTTAATCATACGTCTGATTGGACAACATAAAATCTCAGCAAAGTTTCTTCTGCTATTAGATATATCAACACGAGTCAATCAGATTATGTTTGCCTTATCAATATTCTTAATATTCTGTATTCAATGGCCATTGTACAACATATGGTTTAATAAACGAGTGTTTGCCTTTTTAATATCAGAGCACACGGGGTGATATTTTTTTAATCATCAAAACTTAACCTTAGTATAAATGTTAAGTAAATAGTTAATGTACAAAACTGAATATGCCCGAACTCAAACTGACATAATGATTGTTCAACAGTGAAAACAATGAGGCATTAGCATTGTTATATCATGAACATACACAAATCATTGCACTGTTTAATCAACTTTATTTGTTCTCAAAGCAGTGTGGGTCATTAACTAAAATTTAATCATGACGATTCGATTGTAGTGACATTAACAATGTACATGTATATATCGTGTGTAGATAATGGGAGCCAAGTTTATATGATAAATGTCCCTATCGTATTGACCTAGATAAAATCATCTGAATCGAATGATTAAATCTTGACAGTCATCTAATTAATAACAATAAGAACTTGTCATTGTCCGTAATACACCGTACAACACTCACAATTTATAAGGGCTGTAGCACGTTTTTTTTTGTAAATTTCCCTTTCATAATGATAGTTTATGCCCTTTATATTCACTTTAGAGGGTAAACAGTTATTGCACAAACCAATTATCCGTAGTGGTAATAACGGTGTTGCGTATAGCAAAAATTGCATGACGGCCATTTTAATGTGAGCACATTACAAAAACGATTCCCATGGCTTTACCTAACCATGTTCACTCACTTTTTAACTTGATAATCCGAAGAGAGAAGAGTGTTTTACTATTTACTATTTTTACTCTACCAACTGAGCTACAGAATACTATCATAATACATTAAGTTGTAAGACAGAGGGCGACATGACGTTGTTGGTTCACTGTACTACAAGTAGACAACAGTGCCGTGTTCAATGAATAACTACTGACGAATGCTTATAATAATTTTACCGTTCTAAATAGCCAAAAAAGCATTTAAGTAAACGTTATAACGAGTTCTTTATTATCAGAATATATTTATGTCTTTGTTTTCAATTAATTTAAGCATACTTTACATTATTCAGCTGCAGCTCTTTTATGTACATGTAATATCTCGCATTGTTGATTGGTCTCGAGCAGTCAAGGTGTTTGAGATGATGAAGCTGGACAGGGTACAAGGTCACTCAAGGTCATATCTTATAGTGTCTGATTAACGGTATGTAGCCCACTAGTGCAGCAACACTTCATTAAACGACAGTCTGGGTCAAAACAGATGAAAGATACTGAAAATACCAGACATCTGAATAATTATCCCTATTGATGAACATTAACCAGTTTTATTGTAAAAAAGTCGAAAAGGGAATTAAAGTGAATTTAAAACTGCTTATGTTGTCAACACAATACAATCCTTAACACAATATTACTATAAGGTTGCACTAAACTCCGTTGCAAATTTAATAAAGGTGTAAATATTTTATAAAATATTTCGCGAGAAAAGTTAACCTTTCTGCCGTCGATTTGAATTGAGAGCTTGTGTTGTACTCAGCTGTCTGCAAAATCCAAACATGTTTCATATAGAATCTCATTCGTTTTTATGTTTCACGAGGAGTCACCCAATTGAATTCACAAGAAGAGATGACAGGGTTTAGGAATGATGAACATGTTATTTTCATACCGACGTGTCTATGGCGTCGGCTAACAACGTTTCCTGTAAAAAGCTGAAGCTTCGCAATGGGGTACCCTTTGAAGGTTTGCATCAACGAATGCGTGTTATTTTCTCCATAGGACCTGAAAGAACTCCGTGACTATTTGGCCAAACGTCGTCATCCCCAAACTCTTTTCACCACTCGTAAGTTCAAGTCTTTGAAACATGATTACACGTTACATGAAGTGCGAATATCTTAATTACAATATTAACATTTAGATAGGTGAAACATACATTTTAATAGTGTTCGGAGTAAGAGCAAGTCAACGGAAGAGAAATACTTTCGGTATGTGTATTCCAAAACTTCCTCCTTTCATGATTACAACATTACATTTTATTTTTATAGGGTTTTATTAAGTTGTCTTACACAAGCGGGCAAAGATATGCCGGTTACTAAAGTTTTCATAATGGTCATGGGAATTACAGTTTTTCTAAATATAACTTGCATTTTGATTGGTTGACGGAACTCCTTTACGCTCATTCATGAATTGCTAAGCTGTACTATTTTAGCTAAATCACAGAGATATACAATGTCAGGCAAATATATTTCAAGGAACACGTCAATAAAACATATAAAATTGAAAATCATGTTCAATCTCTATTTCCGGAACGTATTAAGAGTGCTAAACTTGCAGGAGTGGCCTGCTGCACTGTTGTGACGTCAAGGCTTTGTGACGTCATTAACCATGGCGGAATTACATTCCTATTTTTGTTTCCAACTGAGCGATTGAAAGTTAACGTTTTACTTATTTTCTCTCATTCTGCGACATTGTTTTCAGTAAAAATGAGTTATTAATTATGTCAAGAATCAATATGGCAATAAAATTCAACAGTTACTTTAGAATCTTTCTGAGAAAAAGCGTGAGTAGCTATTTACATGTGCGCATCTTTCATGAGTTTATGAATGTATGAGTACAATTTGTATGTTACAGTCTAATCAGAGATCGTCAATTCGCGTTTTGTTTTTCGATTTTTACGCATTAAAATGATTTTGGGTAATAACAGGAAAAACCAACTCAGTGCTCGCAATGATGAATTATCTGTCCCTTGTGAATTATTATGTCAAACGTCTCGCTGAAGCTCGGAGTTTATCCTATAATAAACTCGGGACAGATTCCTCGCATCTCATTGATTATTTTTACTATAAATAATATCCTGTGAAATAAAAAGTTATTTTATGTGTAAAGTAAAGCATAAATCAAAGCTGATTGGGAGAATAATGTTATTATCTTCTTGGTTCTTCTTCTGTTCCAATGTTGAGGAAATATACATATGGATCAGCTGATCTAAAGCACGAGTCGTTACTTCTGGACAGTGGTACAGAAAGAGCCTTCGCCGCCCTTAATCAGTATATCTAACCTGCACGTGTATTGATTGAGACTCGTCTGAAACTAGAGTGCAATAAGGGACGAGAGAGACAGACCCCATGTTTGATGGCCCCCGGGGGAACCACACGTCAGTGAGGGTCGAGAAATGAAAGAGATTCAACTCATCTTCTCTTTAGTTTTGTCTCAAGGTGACACGACACTCGGAAGTACGGTCTCTTCACACCTTCGGTAGATGGTCTCCTGGAACGGATTCTTCCGCGTGACCACATCACTTCTGAGACTAATGCCCCGGGGAGTTAGACCTAATTGAAGTATATTCTCGAATTCTATTTAAGTTGCATTGAACTTGAAAATCTGCAAGAAAGTCTAATTGAATCTTTCATCTTATGAGATCATTGGTGGTCATTGAGGACATCGTCATATCTTTAAAATGTAATTACTGGGAATTGATGGCAGTCATTTTTGTAGATACCCTTTGACGATTCTGTTAGTAGGCAGTACATTTAAAACTTTTCTCAGGGTATGATGCATGGAGGCTTGAAGGACGGATGCTTAAAGACAGGAAATACTCTCTCACTTAGAGAATAACTTGAAATTTCTTGTTTTTAATTTAGAACTTATATCAAATGTTGAACCATATCTCATGATAATCATTCATTGAAAAGGTAAGTTTGATTAAAGATAAGGTAGTTTTGTGTTTGTGCTGAAGACATGATATGTTCCTTTGTATGTTTTTTGCATATTATGTTTTCTCAAATTGTTCCATAAATCATTAAACATTATATAATATATTGGTACTTTATAGTTCACGTGTTCACCTTCAACTGATTATTAATTTTATTGATTTTAATTTACCCATTTTAACAATGCCGCAATCAGCGCAGCGATCCGCTTTGAGGTCAATCCTTGAGCCGTGACTGTGATTAACCATAGACGAAGGTCGCCTGTGACCCTCTACGTGGAGCCCCATTAATTAATTAATGAGGATTATCGATGCCGCTAGATGAATTTATGAGGCGTGTTAAATCGCCAAAAACATATGTTTATGCAATAATTATGTAATTGTCACCTGCGGAATCACCATGCGGACATCTAAACATTCGTTTTATTGACGATTTTTGTGTGCAATTAACAATCAAATTGTTGCGAAATTATGTTGAATTATGACATTTTTATTACTGTATAAATAATACTTGTATTCGCTCATGTACCACCAAGGTGGTTTTCTAGAGAATAAATGATTGATTGATTGTTTTGTTTCAACCCTGACCAGGCATTACTAATGACCAAATACTACAGTATCAGATTAAAACGATTTAGATTCAATTTGGTTTTTCTAATTTTTGGACATTGACTGTAAAATAAAACCATGTTTTAAGAGAAAAATGGACACTCATAGTTAAGAATAATACACGATAAGACGCAACATTTAAGGGTAGTGTTTAGTCCGGGACAGGTAATCAATGAACGTCATGCGAATCAGTGTTAGAATCAAACCCGTAGGCAGTTGTAGACTAGCAGTTGCAGAGTTTCACTTGTAGATTCCACATTTGGCACAATCAGAACATCCAGGGCAGGAGTTGGAACTTCTGTTGGGTTCGAGTAGTTCAACTTTTCCTTTTACATTTTAACACCTCATGCAATGTTCTACTATATTTCCAAGTTTTTGTTATGCCATGTTTGAAGAGAGTTTACTTTAGTTCTAAAGCAATCAATTTAGGTCACCGTATATTAAGTGAATTTAGGTATGATTGTGCTAAAAAGTTGTCGTGTTTATACCAAAAGAAATCAAGTTTGGACAGAGTAAGAGTATTGTTTAACGCCACTTGGACGGATCTAACAGCTCTATAATCCATTGTTGTGGATCATGCTAGCAGATGTTGTAATTATGAAGATTTCATTTAAAGTGTTATGAGAAAAATAGGACCATTGGCTCTGTAGTTTATCAAGCTTTTGACAATAAACTAAACATGTACATTTTCCAGAAGTATTTATCATGATAGGCATAAACAAATTCAAGTACTTTACTTAATGGACAAAAAGATGAAAATAGTGTTTTGAGGTCATGACCCCAATGACCCATATTTGGTGTCACAGGATCATGGAATCTACAATTTAGAATCCCTTTTAAAGTAGTCTGTACACAACAGTTCAGCTTCCTAGAGCTATTTGTACTGAGGAAGATGAAAATTGGTATTTAAGGTCGTTACAGGGTCACCAAATCTATAATTTAGAAAAACCATTGGCGAAGGAGTCTATACACAATACTTGACCTTTCTAGACCTTTTGGAACTGGAGAAGAAGATGAACATAGGTTTTTAAGGTCATGACCTCTGTAACCCTATTTGGGGTCATGGGGCCACCACATTTTCAATTCAGAATCGCCATCGACCAAGTAAAAGTTTGAAAAAGCGAAATAAAAGTTTACAGACGGATGGACGGACGGACACCATGTCATGCCATAAGCCCATCGTAGTCACACAATCATTTTCAGCAATTCCCATTTTCCTAATAACAATATACATCTCCAATTGTTTACAAATGAAGAAACTCTACTTAACAAATATGATATAACAGGCACTTTTCTGTCTTCGAGATTTTCCTCAAAATGTATAGCAAAACCTCAGAGGCGTGGTTTATTCTACCAAATAAACCGGAAATTATAATCTAGTCAAAAACTACGAAACATTAACCATTGCAGAAAGGTTTATTGTTCAAGACAGACTGTACAAGTAAACGTAGAAAGACGACTGTGGACCTGTGTGAGTGAGAGGGGACGAGTACACCGCCTGGCTGGCTCTCAGGGTGTCATGTGAGGGTGTAGTCTACAGGTAGAGGTCAGCAAGCACGGACAGGTGTGTCTCTCTCAATCATAGTTTTACATACAACAATATGCACACAGTGGTGTCACCTAAACATCATATTTGATTGTTAGTTATGTTTTAATCATGCTAGTTTTGTATTTTAAATACATTAAAAATTAGAGTTAAACAGGACACTAGTTTAACTACTTATAATTAAAATGTTAAAGGATAAATAAAAAGGATAGAGAAAAGGAGAAACAATTTGACACACCCATCCATGTGAGGAGATGAGTGACAAGTAGATGGACGATGATCTACATCTGGTCACATGGGTGAGTGAGTGACTTTAAAGGAACTGTAACACGTTATGTTTGCATTTAGGACATGTTGAAATTTGCCATTTAATTTAAAAGTTTTATGCAGTATATCTCTACTGAGGTTAAACAGCCCATTACCCCCATTATACATAGTCGTAGAAAACGGTGTCAAGACGGAACTGTTAGCGGTCAGTTACGAGTAACACCTTTTAATAATTAGAGGATTGGATGAGGATACGCGTTGTTTACTCGAAACGTGACGATGCGTTTTAATACTCTTTTATTGATTGAGGGGAGTTGAACAATTTGTAACATTTATTTTCCATTTTGTGAGCTCCCTATATTTCCATAAGAAAACGTGCTACGGCCCCTTTAAGAAGGAGGACATCGAGGGACGAAAAATCAGTCTTCAAGTGAGGAATCTAAAACTGCCAATGTGCAGTTGCATTGATAGCAACTCCAAACTGAACGTAGTTTACTGTATACGGGTAGGCGTCAGCCACATCCAACAGCTTGTTACTACCGACGGTGGAGCCATATCCAACTTTGAGAACTTGTGTGCGACGGGCGTCATCAATCTGCCATGTGATCCAGAATGTTTTGTAATGATTGCAGTCTAATAAAGTGACTTCTTTCTCTTGCAACCGGACCTTGGCAGTGGTCCGTTTCTGCTTGTACAAATCTATCATTGTTTTATTGTTGACCCGATGACCTATTCGCAACAAGTACAGCTCACGCCCAGCCTTTACTAAAGCCAGATTGGCAGAGTGACAAGCCTTCAAGTTGAACCGCAACGTTTTGCTTGGAGGAATGGAATATTGTTGAGGCGTTGGTTTATACCACTGATTAGATTTATCTGCCACAACTTCGACACTGAAGTCTGAAATGAAAAAAGAATTAATAAGATTCATAATAAAAGGTGTTCAACAAATATTAAAATATTTGAAGTGGACGAAAAGGTCGACCATGGTAAATTATTTAGAAAATTAGCATTTTAAAATTATTTACGTTATTTGTATTCAGTAATTTCCTGAAGTAGGACATGGTTGCTTATAACCCGCTTGACAAACACTTACAGCGCATAACAACATATAAAAATAAAACGATACTTGACTTCTATTGACCTCCATTACGAATAGGGCATGTTCTCAAATTGTGTTTAGTTTTTATTTTACATCATCTCCCTTCATGAAATTTCAACCACAATAGTCCAGCTTTAAATTCAACTAAGTATTTGCGTAAAATATAATCTACAATCTCGAAAAGACATTTTTCTGGGTTACAAAGACTTTTGAATTTTTTTATATCAAGATCCGATGTCATTCGAAAATCAACTTAATCCGTGGATAAAATCGCTGGGATAACAAAGAAACAGACAATCAGTAAACGTCATAACAGTATTATTGGACAGTATGTACATAAGCAATGTTTTGTTTTTGGGTCATTAAAGTTACTTATTGTTGAAAAACTATGTTTGAACTTTCTCCAGTTTATAGACAAGCTATGCCTTCATTCATGTTGTATGGGGAATTCGGAAGGTTTTCAATGTATACAATTCAATTTTTTAAGTTTTCATCTTGATATTAATAAAAATTAATATTGATAATGATAAGTAGTGTATAAGGATTCAACGTCAATCATTGCCGATAATTTTCTAGAACACCTCTACCCAAACATTTATCAAATAAAATCTATGCGAGTGAAACTTGAATATCTGAATTGAAATTGGGAGTCAATGTGTAAAAACTACCAAAGGAGACGAGCATACTCTAGACTTCAGCAGCTACTAAAGGAGGGGTAAAGTACTTTTAAAGGTCTCTTTGATCTGCGCTGGACTACAAACGGCAAGAGGAATGTTGGGCAGTTGAGAGATTTTAAGGACGACTCCAACGATTTTTTCTTGAAATGCTCTTTTTGTGTTACCGGTTAAAGTGAGGTACCCAGGGAGAGCTGAGGATTTTATTTAGCCTTTTAGGTTCTGTTATGGACAACGAATGATCCGTTTGCATTATGTTATGGATAAAACATTACCCGTTACTTTACCCATTATTAAACAGTAATGATGTTTCCCCGCGGGTACGTCAGAGGGCACACATCCTAAATCCCACAGGTCATGTTTTATCTATCCTATAAATCGGATACCAATTACGAATACGATCGTATTAACTTATTACGCAGATCTCGCTTAACTGTTAAAGGCTAAGTTTAATAATCTCATTCAGCTCAGCCACTGTGGTAAGGTGGTATGATCGATGGGTTTGGTGTGTTGGGGGTTTATGGTTCGAGATGGCCTTTCGGCAAAACATATACAGATTGATATTGAAGTTAGAGATAATTTAAAAGAGTTCGTAAGTTTAAATCAAACATCTCAGCATTGAAATATGGATATTTGAAGATAAATTCCAAGATAATATCCCTCGGTGCAAGGGGATTGAGCTAATAACATCCCGCACCAGAGGGGCTTAACTTGAACAATAGCCCGACCCGCTCCAGTGGATAATGCCCCCATTTCACTGAGCTACGATTCTTTACCGACGGAGAATATATGTTACAGTAAATCTGTGTAATCAGTAAATACATGTATTTACTGAAAATTTTAGTAAATACGTGTAATTACTGTTTCACTCGGGAAATACGCGTATTTACTAAAATTTCTAGGAAATACATGTATTTACTGAATTGAAGAGTATATTATTTCAAACATTTACTGACCAGGTTTAGTAAATTTGTGTAACATAGAATAAAAGTAAAAATGGTGTGCTTGATTCTTGATTGGTGAGTTATGAAGCTAACTTGAGTGAATAGGACATCAGCTGACTAATCAGGGCTTCACGCCAAGGCTTTGTTGCTTGATTGGTGAGTTATGAAATTTACTTGAGTGAATAGGAGATCAGCTGACTAATCAAGACTCCATAAGCTTACTTATGCTTCCGGATGCTTTTCAAATCTCATATTGAATGTCACCACACTACAATCATGACGGCCGATTTTGAGGATACATTTAAGAAGGAATTATATAAAAGGCAAAATGAAGGAAAATGTATCTTGATTCCAAAGGATGAATATTACCAGCTACTGGATAGAGTAAAGGTTGCAGCTGCAGAAAGTGGGAAGAAGTCGCGATCTGACTACTATTTGTTGACAAAGTAAGTTACTTATTTATGTCCAATTTTCCAGCTTACATGATATGTACTCATTTGAATGATATTTTTCAAAATCGCAATTCAATTCATCATATCTCTGTATTCTCTGTATTAAACTTCTTTTGTGTTTGTTTTTTTTTGTTTAGTAAATACGTGTACTTACTGGCCTTCTATTTCAGTAAATACATGTATTTCCTGGAAATTTTAGTAAATACATGTAATTACTGAGTGAAACAGTAATTACATGTATTTACTGAAATTTTCAGTAAATACATGTATTTACTGATTACACAGATTTACTGTAACATATATAAGTCGATAAGTCGTTAGTGAGTTGTCAGTGATTCGTAATGGAGCGTGTTGGAGTCCCCTTAAGTTGGCATGGGGCGTAGGTGAGTCTTTAAGACTCGTTAAGAGTCTTCAATAGTCGGCAGGTCAAATTTAGTCGGGAGTGAGTTTTTGAACACTTTTTAAGTTGGGCGATGCTCGTACTTTTCGGGTCGTGTTAAGCCGTCTTGTCAGTCGTATTCTGTCGTGTGTGAGTCGGGAATAGGTCTTCCCCTAAAATACTTGCCGACTCACTCACGGCTAACCAATACTCAAAGACGACCGATGACGACCTGTTCCAGACTAAACACTACAATAAGGCCAAAACAACTCGTATGTGATTAGTAAGTGAGTTGCATCAGGGTAGTGATAAGTTGCCATGGTCGTGAACGAGTCGTGAGTGGGTCGGGAATGAGTCCTTGTCAGAGTCGTGGTGGCGGATTAGTGTCGGAAAAGAGTTGGCAGTTAGTCGTGAATGGGTCAGGAGTTCCTCCTCACTATGTCGTAAGTAAATCGTAAGTAACTCGTAGAAAAATCAAATTTGACAACATGACGAAGTCGTAGCCAAAAAGTTGGGAAAGGTCGGGAATAGTCTTGAAGACATTTTGAAGTCCTAGCTATATAGCTCAGTGAAATGGGAGTATTACAACAAATAGCGTCCCCAAATACAATAGCGGTATTTCAGCACACGGAGCTACAACTGTTCTGCTTTCCTCGGAGCAAATGCTTCCTTCTAGATAAGGTCCGCTGATGAGCACATGTGAGTGCAGCGATTATCTTTGGGAAGTACATGAAGAAATGGTTTAACAAGAGCGCGTAGAGCACACTGGTGTAGTGGTTAGCAAGCTGACATTTCGCGGCGAAGACCCGGGTTCGAATCTCGATAGTGACACCAAATATTTTTGACCTTGGTTCCACCTGTATTGGGTCATTGGGTAACGCACGTCATCCACATTGCAGTTTATCCACCTAGTTGTTTAAATATGTACTTGCACTATAGTACGGTCCTATACAGCTATAAGCCTTGAGGCTTAGAGGCGACACAAAAAGTACAATTCTCTCATGGTAATAATGTCCAGTCAGTGATGAGCAGCGTTTGCACTGGATATTAGGCGTTAAAATTATTATTATAATTATCATTAAAGTAACTTGCCTCTCCTGCAGGTTGTCAGATCGCCTTGTAGAGTATAGTCTTTCTTACAGAAACATTGTCGGGCTGTTGTATTCAAAGGGAGACACGCTTGTTTACAGTCACTGTGAGAAGGAAGGCAGGGCTGGTCAACTGTGGATAAAAAATGTTTACTCACAACATAGTAAACTGGGTAAACACAAGATACTAACATCGAATTGTCACATCCCGCTTATGATGATTCAATTAACATAAAATGAGTGAGTATTATCATGTGACAAAAGAGGGAGTACGGTTGTGATCTACAGAGGAGTATATGTTTGTGATCTACGGAGGAGTATGTTTGTGATCTGCAGAGGAGTATGGTTGTGATCTACAGAGGAGTATGGTTGTGATCTACAGAGGAGTATGACTGTGATCTACAGAGGAGTATGGTTGTGATCTACAGAGGAGTATGGTTGTGATCTACAGAGGAGTATGGTTGTGATCTACAGAGGAGTATATGTTTGTGATCTACGGAGGAGTACGGTTGTGGTCTACGGAGGAGTACGGTTGTCATCTACGGAGGAGTACGGTTGTGATCTACAGAGGAGTACAGTTATCATCTACAGATGAGTATGGTTGTGATCTACAGATGGGTATGGTTGTGATATACAGAGGAGTATAGTTGTGATATACAGAGGAGTATGGTTGTGATATACAGATGAGTATGGTTGTGATCTACAGATTGGTATGGTTGTGATCTACAGGTGGGTATGTTTGTCATCTACAGAGGAGTATGGTTGTGATCTACGGAGGAGTATGGTTGTGATCTACAGGTGGGTATGTTTGTCATCTACAGAGGAGTATGGTTGTGATCTACAGAGGAGTATGGCTGTGATCTACGGAGGAGCATGGTTGTGATCTACAGATGGGTATGGTTGTGATCTACATATGAGTATGTTTGTCATCTACAGAGGAGTGTGGTTGTGATCTACAGAGGAGTGTGGTTGTGATCTACAGAGGAGTATGTTTGTGATCTACAGGGGAGTATGGTTGTGATCTACAGAGGAGTATGTTTGTGATCTACAGGGGAGTATGGTTGTCATCTACAGAGGAGTGTGGTTGTCATCTACAGAGGAGTGTGGTTGTGATCTACAGAGGAGTATGTTTGTGATCTACAGGGGAGTGTGGTTGTGATCTACGGAGGAGTATGTTTGTGATCTACAGGGGAGTATGGTTGTGATCTACAGAGGAGTATGGTTGTGATCTACATAGGAGTATGGTTGTGATCTACAGAGGAGTATGGTTGTGATCTACAAATGGGTATGGTTGTGATCTACAGAGGAGTATGGTTGTGATCTACAGAGGAGTATGGTTGTGCTCTACAGAGGAGTACGGTTGTGATCTACAGAGGAGTATTGTTGTGATCTACAGAGGAGTATAGTTGTGATCTACGGAGGAGTATGGCTGTGATCTACAGGTAGGTATATGGTTGTGATCTTCAGATGGGTATGGCTGTGATCTACGGAGGAGTATGGTTGTACTCTACAGAGGAGTGTGGTTGTGATCTACCGAGGAGTGTGGTTGTGATCTACAGAGGAGTATGGTTTTGATCTTCATATTAGTGTGGTTGTGATCTACAGAGGAGTATGGTTGTGATCTACAGATGGGTACGGTTGTGCTTTACAGAGGAGTGTGGTTGTGATCTACAGAGGAGTATATGTTTGTGATCTACGGAGGAGTATGGTTGTGATCTACAGAGGAGTATGGTTGTGATCTACAGGGGAGTATGGCTGTGATTAACAGAGGAGTTTGGTTGTGATCTACAGAGGAGTATGGTTGTGATCTACAGAGGAGAATGGTTGTGATTTACAGGTGGGTATGGCTGTGATCTAAAGAGGGAGTATGGTTGTGCTCTACAGAGGAGTACGGTTGTGATCTAAAGAGGAATATGGCTGTGATCTACAGGGGAGTATGGTTGTGATCTACATATGGGTATGATTGTGATCTACATAGGAGTATAGCTGTGATCTACAGAGGAGTATGGTTGTGCTCTACAGAGGAGTACGGTTGTGATCTACAGAGGAGTATGGCTGTGATCTTCAGGGGAGTATGGTTGTGATCTACAGATTGGTATGGTTGTCATCTACAGAGGAGTATGGCTGTGATCTACAGAGGAGTATGGTTGTGATCTACGGAGGAGTATGGTTGTGATCTACAGAGGAGTATGGCTGTGATCTACAGGTAGATTGGTTGTGATCTACAGAGGAGTATGGTTGTGATCTACAGAGGAGTATGGTTGTGATCTACGGAGGAGTACGGTGTGTGATCTACAGAGGAGTATGGTTGTGATCTACAGAGGATTATAGTTGTGATCTACGGAGGAGTACGGTTGTGATCTACAGAGGAGTATGGTTGTGATCTACAGAGGAGTATAGTTGTGATCTACGGAGGAGTACGGTTGTGCTCTACAGAGGAGTATGACTGTGATCTACAGATGGGTATGGTTGTGATCTACAGAGGAGTATAGTTGTGATCTACAGAGGAGTATGGTTGTGATAAACAGATGAGTATGGTTGTGATCTACAGATGGGTATGGCTGTGATCTACAGGGGAGTATGGTTGTGATCTACAGAGGAGTATGGTTGTGATCTACGGAGGAGTATGGTTGTGATCTACAGAGGAGTATGGTTGTGCTCTACAGAGGAGTATAATTGTGATCTACAGAGGAGTATGGTTGTGATATACAGATGAGTATGGTTGTGATCTACAGAGGAGTATGGTTGTGATCTAAAGGGTAGGTATGTTTGTCGTCTACAGAGGAGTATGGTTGTGATCTACGGAGGAGTATGGCTGTGATCTACAGATGGGTATGGTTGTGATCTACAGAGGAGTATAGTTGTGATCTACAGAGGAGTATGGTTGTGATAAACAGATGAGTATGGTTGTGATCTACAGATGGGTATGGCTGTGATCTACAGGGGAGTATGGTTGTGATCTACAGAGGAGTATGGTTGTGATCTACGGAGGAGTATGGTTGTGATCTACAGAGGAGTATGGTTGTGCTCTACAGATGAGTACGGTTGTGATCTACAGATGGGTATGGTTGTGATCTATAGGGGAGTATGGTTGTGATCTACAGATGGGTATGATTGTGATCTACAGAGGAGTATAGTTGTGATCTACAGAGGAGTATAGTTGTGCTCTACAGAGGAGTACGGTTGTGATCTACAGAGGAGTATGGCTGTGATCTACAGGACAGTATGGTTGTGATCTACAGATTGGTATGGTTGTGATCTACAGATGGGTATGGTTGTGATCTACAGAGGAGTATAATTGTGATCTACAGAGGAGTATGGTTGTGATATACAGATGAGTATGGTTGTGATCTACAGAGGAGTATGGTTGTGATCTAAAGGGTAGGTATGTTTGTCGTCTACAGAGGAGTATGGTTGTGATCTACGGAGGAGTATGGTTGTGATCTACAGAGGAGTATGGTTGTGATATACAGATGAGTATGGTTGTGATCTACAGATGGGTATGGCTGTGATCTACAGGGGAGTATGGTTGTGATCTACAGAGGAGTATGGTTGTGATCTACGGAGGAGTATGGTTGTGATCTACAGAGGAGTATGGTTGTGATCTATAGGGGAGTATGGTTGTGATCTACAGATGGGTATGGTTGTGATCTACAGAGGAGTATAGTTGTGATATACAGAGGAGTATAGTTGTGCTCTACAGAGGAGTACGGTTGTGATCTACAGAGGAGTATGGCTGTGATCTACAGGACAGTATGGTTGTGATCTACAGATTGGTATGGTTGTGATCTACAGATGGGTATGGTTGTGATCTACAGAGGAGTATAATTGTGATCTACAGAGGAGTATGGTTGTGATATACAGATGAGTATGGTTGTGATCTACAGAGGAGGATGGTTGTGATCTAAAGGGTAGGTATGTTTGTCGTCTACAGAGGAGTATGGTTGTGATCTACGGAGGAGTATGGTTGTGATCTACAGAGGAGAATGGCTGTGATCTACAGGTAGGTATGGTTGTGATCTACAGAGGAGTATGGTTGTGATCTACAGAGGAGTATGGTTGTGATCTACAGATGGATATGGTTGTGATCTACAGAGGAGTATAGTTGTGATCTACAGAGGAGTATGGTTGTGATATACAGATGAGTATGGTTGTGATTTACAGATGGGTATGGCTGTGATCTACAGGGGAGTATGGTTGTGATCTACAGAGGAGTATGGTTGTGATCTACGGAGGAGTATGGTTGTAATCAACAGAGGAGTACGGTTGTGATCTACGGAGGAGTATGGTTGTGCTCTACAGAGGAGTACGGTTGTGATCTACAGAGGAGTATGGTTGTGATCTACAGAGGAGTATGGCTGTGATCTGCAGAGGAGTATATGTTTGTCATCACAGAGGAGTATGGCTGTGATCTACAGAGGAGTATGGCTGTGATCTACAGAGGAGTATGGTTGTGCTCTACAGAGGAGTACGGTTGTGCTCTACAGAGGAGTATGGTTGTGATCTACAGATGGGTATGGTTGTGCTCTACAGAGGAGTATAGTTGTAATCTACAGAGGAGTATGGTTGTGATCTACATAGGAGTATGGCTGTGATCTACAGAGGAGTATGGTTTTGATCTACAGAGGAGTATGGTTGTGATCTACGGAGGAGTATGGCTGTGATCTACAGGTAGGTATATGGTTGTGATCTTCAGATGGGTATGGCTGTGATCTACGGAGGAATATGGTTGTGCTCTACAGAGGAGTGTGGTTGTGATCTACCGAGGAGTGTGGTTGTGATCTACAGAGGAGTATGGTTGTGATCTACTGATAAGTGTGGTTGTGATCTACAGAGGAGTATGGTTGTGATCTACAGATGGGTATGGTTGTGATCTACAGAGGAGTATGGTTGTGATCTACAGAGGAGTATGGTTGTGATCTACAGAGGAGTATGGTTGTGATCTACAGAGGAGTACGGTTGTGAACTACAGAGGAATAATGTTGTGATCTACAGAGGCGTATGGTTGTGATCTACAGAGGAATACTGTTGTGATCTACAGAGGAATACTGTTGTGATCTACAGAGGAATACTGTTGTGATCTACATAGGAATATTTACCTGGTTGAGGGTTAGTTATGTTGATCATCTTTATACGACTCGTTGTTGACGGAACATCATGGATACTAACAAACGCTGTACGGTCTCTGTTTTCTCTCATCAGTCTATAATAAAGATAAAATCATTAAAAAGAAATGAATTTAAATTCAGATTTAAGGAGTTGTAAGAGCCAAAATGCGATTTTATATGCCCTTCCCTGACTTGTCTAGTAGTATATGTCATATGTAAAGGGAGGTAACTCTAAATGCTTGTTTGAATAGCCATGTGCTGATGAAAGACTGTGTTCTGAATGTTGAGAATTTTGGAGTGAGAAATGGGCCTAACAAAATGGTTTGTTTATGTTTTCAATTCTTGTAATATTCATATTGGTGTTTTGAGAATATGCAAAGGTCAAAATATTTCTATAAAGTAAATTGGTTAGGTCTAAATTTAATGTTAAAGGTGTTTGGTTTTCATACTTGGTAGACTATGCTATTTTTAGTACATTAATATATTTTTATGAGGTAAAGTTAATGCTAATTACAGGGTTTTCCCTAACTTTTGAGGTTAATTTCAATGCTATTTAAGGTAAATTTGGCAACATTATTTTATCTATGTTTCTTTTGTTTTCATTTCATTTATTGACTGTAATTTTGAGATTGTTACTTATTATTGTTTTTTGTTTCTATTACAGTCAATCGTTTTCATTGGTTTAATGATGAGAAGAGGGAATGAGTGAGATATGAGAAATGTGAACTTGAACTGACAAATGTGACTTTGGATGTACACTGACAATTGTGAACTTACTCAGGGGTGTCCCTGTTAAAAAAATAAGAAAGGAATAAACTCAAGTGGAAACGCATTTACATTTTGTTTTGTGACACCTATAGGAGATATTCAGTATCGTTCATGATATTGTATTTGGCTTTGATAGGTGCTAAATTCCACATGTGCTGATTTCAGTGACATAATTAACATTAACTTGCTTTATTCATCTCCAATCGCCAAATATATAATAATTACTTATGAAAATATGAAATATGAAAAATATGAAAATCAAGAAAAATTCTGATACATGTGACATGCAAAGTAGAGTAATTTATTAACCTATTTCCAACATTACCAACCTAAATTTGCGTTATAATATTGTCAAAAATAATAATGTCTTACAATCTCGATCAAGAGTATCAACTTACGTAAAAATGTATGTAAGTCTTTCAGTTTCTGAGAGTATTACAGTTGTAAAACGTATAAAATATACATATTATATATATAGAAATAAGAATAAAAGATTCAAGGGTGATACATTCATTAAAGATAAATGTTTGTCAACACCATACATGTCATGGTTATAAGTTTATAATCAGATAAAATATATGTCAAATCGAGACTTACATTTGTTTGTTTCCTTCCTGTTTAACAGTGAAGAAGTAATCAGCTGTTGCTCCAAACCGGTCGGTGAAGTGCACTGAAAGCGTCTGCACATTAGATCCATCCAACTTACTCGCTCTTAGCCGAGTGTTACTCTGCCACATGAGTTTCTTTTCTGTAAAATAATTATCCTAGTTAACCTCAGTTAGACTTAGTTCAGATTTCTGGTGGACAGATGCTAGTGAGAAAATAACCTTCAAAGCTAAGTTAGTTTAGATTGCTCAAATGTCCCAATTATTACATACTCAAGCTGGTATTGTAAGGTTGGCCTTACAGTTTTCGGTGTATTGAACTGAAAGAGTTTTCCCATAACAATGGCCCGAACATATATACGAGAATGTCACACTCAGTAAACAGCACATCAACACATAGGAATAGTTCAATGTATAGTGATCTCACCATGGTAGTCGATAGTAAGTCCCCAGATAAAGTGAGTATCTGTGTAGAGACTGCGAGGCTTCTTGTCTCCGTAATGCATGTACTTGATAGTGTCCGTCTCCATCCAGTAGATTCCACTGCAACACATCGGTTTAATGTCCTCACAACCTCTACAGTATTTCTAATTCAATTCTATTGCAAATAGAACTATCCAAATATAAAGGCACACCCTTAGTATTAGTACAAAGACCTATTATGAATGTTACGAAGAGACGTATATATGATCCTTCAACATGTTTTGGTAAATGTAATGCACTGTACAGGCAGCTATTCACTTAGGTAAGAATGGATGTATAATCGCAGTCTTCAACAAATTATATTACACTTTATGTCACGATAACATAATCCCCGACCGCAAATGATCAACTACAATAAAACAAAGTAGACGCCATAGCGTAATAGGAAACCAGATGTCAACAGAAAATGATGCGGTAGTTGTGGTTGTTGAAACTTTAATTCAGATATTATTGTAAAAACTCGGCGTGACCTGTTACAACTCGAAGGTCTTGCTGAACATAGAGCTTTACGTGTGGACTTATATGATGCTTTACTTTACCTACAACTTACATTACTATCATTGAAATATACTGGGCCGTGGAGAGAATCCAGCGAACCTTTCTCGAGATATAATAGGTACAGGTTCCTATGTTGAAAAATTCGCTGCCCACTGTGACCTTGAACATATGACAAAGTCATCAAAATCGACTGGGCTCTGCGTATTCACAAAGAAAAGCTAGAACATTCAGCGACTGGTTCTTGAGATATCCCACTGATAAGCACAACATGAAGGTTCCATAGTGCAACATTCCAGGTTCCATAGCTGTGAACTTTAAGATAATGAAAAGGTAACCAAAATCGACTGGGCAAATCGCCCTTCCGTGGAGAACCCTTGTGACAGATAAAATAGAATCCAGTGAACGTTCTTAAAATATCCCGCTCACAAGTTTAAAATTCAGGTTTCTATGCTGAACATTGTTTTGACCTGATAACTTGATGTCAAGGTCACAAAATAAAGTCAGCCCTGCATCTACAGATGGATATGGTTTGATCTACAGAGGGATATTGTTTGGTCTACAGAGGGATATGGTTGTTATGCAGAGGGATATGGTTGTTATGCAGAGGGATATGGTTGTGATGCAGAGGGATATGGTTGTGATGCAGAGGGATATGGTTGTGATGCAGAGAATCCAGTGAATGGTGTTTGAGATATCCCTCGGTCTATGTCAAGGTAAATGACAAAGCCTCTAAGTCACTTTGAAGATAAAACAGATAAAATAAACGACGTACAACTCCTGATCAAGAACCAGACCACTTGAACTTGGAAGATCAGACAGCAGTGTCCACTGGGCACCCCATACAATATGATACACAGTCAGCACTCCCTTGTTGGTCATGTAGAAGAGGAGGTTCGCCCCAATATCAACATCAAGACCAGTCACTACAGTTCCATCTGCAATACAAATAGTTGATGATAAGTACTCGATGGTGATGTTGGTCATGAAGAAGAGGAGGTTCGACCCAACATCAACATCAAGACCAGTCACTACAGTTCCATCTGCAATACAAATAGTTGATGATAAGTACTCGATGGTGATGTTGGTCATGAAGAAGAGGAGGTTCGACCCAACATCAACATCAAGACCAGTCACTACAGTTCCATCTGCAATACAAATAGTTGATGATTGTAAAGCATGTAAGTAGTCGGCGTTGATGTTGTCTTGGCATTGATTGGGGGTATCTGTTGTGGAGAGGAAATTTGTTAATGCATCTTGATATTGATTTGACGAAGAATATTGTAAACTTAGATACAATGAGAAGTGAAGCCATTCATCTTAGCTTTGAGTGTGAAAAAATTGGCTTTGGAATTGTTACTTTATAATCTATCAGTACGATATATAACCTTCATTATTTTCAAGTTGATAAATTACGGAATATATTACACATATGCCGATAGAACCACCACTTTAAAGCTCATAAATCTATTGTCAAACAAACCTGCAAAGGTTTTGAGTTGGAGGTGATTCTGTCCACTGTATTCTACTCTGCCGATGGTACTGGGGGACTGCGTTGAGAAGAATATTGTCTGGTCTCTTGGGTTGAAAGCCACGTAGTCGACATTGCCGGTGAATGTTGGTGACATAGACATTTCACGGTAGTTCAGGTTAGCCATGTCAAGGACACCAATGTTCGGACTAGTCATGCCAAGAAGAATGTGGAGCTCCGATACATCGGTATCTGTGTCATATCAAATCATTTCTAGGTATTAGTTTGAGATATTGTTACAAAAGAAATACTGCAAATAAACAGACAAAACACAAACAAAATACACACACACACACATAAGCGGCGGTAGTTGCAAGTGTGTGCTGTCTACGTGCAAAAACGTGGGTAAAATAGTTGTAGCCGTACGTTATAAGTACCGACACCGTACGGATTTGGGAGCACGCAGACACGCCATAGCGCTTTAAGTGCATGCAGAACTTTCGCTGCGTGCGAGGTGCGTGCGACTGCGTATTTTCCACACGTACGACTTCCGTGCTTGCACTCTACGGACACTGTGCGCATAACGCACGGACACTTTGAGTGTTGTAAGTTTTTCACATGGACACATACTCAACGGACGACGCACTAAGCACGTGCATGCTCCGCACGTTGCAACTGCGTTGCCAGTGCGTCGTCCGTGCTTAATCGGCACTTTCCCAGTTCAACTGACATATGAGCATGCAACACTCACGCTGCCAGTGCCGAGTAAGTACGTTGTGCGCACTGATTTCTGCAGTTATTATGCGTGGCAATGTGAAGCTGCTCTTGCAGCATCAGATGCGGGAGTCTCTGAGTTGAATAGGCGGCATCCTGAGGCAGCAGCACTGAGAGAGAACCCCTGAAGGTCTCCCTATACCCCTACCACCTGGGTGCCTGAAATCGGCCTGAAAAACTTAAGTTCTTTGCACTTGCACGCACGTCACACGCAAGGTGTAAGTATGTTGTAAGCACTTACAACGCACTTACCACGAGTGCAACGTACGATGCACGTAGCAGATCACGGCCAGGCATTTCGTGCGGGAAACGTACTTACACCTTGCGTGTGACGTGAGTTGATTTTGCTCCCTCCCTGCGTTTCCTACTTCCTCCCTACGTTTTTCAGAAACGTGGCCTCCCAAAAAAACGTACAGACACAAAAACGCACGGTGGGTTGGGACCAAGGCTTTAAAGATTGATAGCCACATGTTGTACTACACCGTACGGTATTGGGAGGAAGCATTCACGCCGTAGCACTTTTAGTGAATGCAGAACTTTAGCTGCGTGCGAGCTGCGTATTTTCGACAGGTATGGCTTTCGTGGACACATGGTCACATACTCCACGGACGATGCAATGAACATGTGCGTGCTCCGCAAGTGGTAAGTGCGTCGACAGTGCGTCGTCCGTGCTTACTCAGCACTTCCCGAGTTCAACTGTTAAATGAGCAGGCGAAGCACGTACTCCGTAATTTCCGCGTACGATCTCTGAAGTCATTATGTGCTGCCATTTGAAGCTGCTTTTGCAGCATTAGAACCCGAAGTCTCTGCGGTGGAATGGGCGGCAACTTGAGGCAACGTACGATGCAAGTAGCAGATTACGGCAATGCGTTTCGTGCGGGCAACGTACATACACCTTACGTGTGACTTCCGTTTATTTACTCCCTCTCGCGTTTCCCACTACAGTCCCTCCTCACGTTTTCAACAAAAACGTAGCGGCCGTGGACTCCCCCAAAAAACGTAGGGGCAAAAAAACGGTGGGTTGTGACCGAGGCTATACACATCTGTATCATATCGATGTGTTAAATCAAAACATATTATGTTTAAAGCACATGTCTATTTATTGTCTAGTCATGGCTAAAGTTTCGGCAAATAATCGTAGAATTGCCAAGTTGACCCTGAAACTTTGTTGCATGTTTTTTGCATGTTAAATTTAAACGTTAAAATGGATGGCTTTATACAATTACGACTTAGCCAAGGGCTCTTATCGAGCTACAGTCGACTTATTTTACAAGAAGAAGAAAATGTTTAAAATGTTTAAAGAAATATACATAGACGTCATAGGATAGCAGATCAGAAATGCAAATAAGTTTATAATAAAGAATATTTGGTAATTAGAGACACCAATATCCTTAATTTATTATACTGACTGACTCATTTCTAAGATAATGAAGTATGAAGTATGAAGTGAACAACAGTTATGGCACCTGTGCATTGAGAGACATCAGAACTGCCAATGTGTTCCGTTGTTTTGAAGGCTGTACATGTTTTGCAAGCTAACTCTCCTGGTTGATCCTGGTACAGACCGTTCGTACACCATTTGCACTCTCCATCAACATAATATTTTCCAGGGGGGCACTTCACTGAAACGAAAACATTCACTGAACAAACCGGAAATTATGTGTTCACACATTTTGTGTTGCTTACATTGTTGACTTCACTGAATAATACTTACGAGTGTTGACGTGAATGTTATAACAATTTGGAACATGCATACATTTTTATGTGACCGACCTAATCATTTAAACACATACTTCATATAAAACAGTTCGTATTGTACCCGTATGATCATGAGTAACACTGACTTAAATATACACATTTAAGTGTGACCAGTGGCGGGATAGCGCAGTGGTTAGCGCGTTCCGCTTCAGATCAAGAGATTCGGGGTTCGAATCCCGACAAAGGCAAGGCAACGTTGTCTGCAGTAGAGAACTGTTCTATACGCAGTAAGGTTTGTGTGCAATGCTACACTGAATTTCAGTGCAGTACCATGGTTCGCTAGTTCCAGCCGATGCTCGCAGGTTTCACAGCAATACATAGCCACATGGCGATGCGAGCTTTCTCCCTGCAATAATACTAGCAGCCGCGATATAAGTGAAATACTCTTGAAAGCGGCGTTAAACCCCAACTCACCTCACTTCATCTTCAGTGTGACCATATACTCCGTTAGATGAACACTTTCTTCAAAATATTATTCTCAGTGTAAGACGCATTGCAAACTACCATTTCAAATGTCAGACGTACTGCAAAGTAAACATTTAAGTGTTAAACATCCTGCAAACTACCTTTTAAGTTTTGGACGTACTGCAAAATACCCATTTACGTGAAACACTTACTGCAAAAGACTCCTCCTTGTATAGACCCAGTTGGACATGTCATCATCTGCCTCGCAGTCAGATACAGTGGCTTCCTGGCACCGGTCGAGGTCGCTGTCTTGAAGCTTGTGTAGTTATCTGTCCTCACTTCCCAGTTTATGTCGTCAAGAACCTTCCAGGTTTTCATTATGTTTCCAAACTGACCAGGAACTGAATATCATAAAATACATGCATATTGAGTCATAAAAGGATAACGGTATAGCACGTTTTATGCATGTTATGTTTTCTCAAATTTGCCATTTATTATTAAAGTCTATATAATATGTCAGTACGTAAATGGAGAAAAACACTCATTACACGACTCGATAAGCCGAAATCGATAGAAATCGGTTATCGTATTTGAAGAAAATGGTGGGACGTAAAATCCACAGTGTTGTGGAACGTTTCAATGTGAGAGGTAGATTTGTAGGTCTCATGCTAATGTGAGAGTTCAGACAGCAAGATGTTTGACCCTTCCATTATTGTACCAAATTCAATATTTACATCAGCTAGATTACTTGGACTACCTTCGAGTGGCCATGTTAAGGTGAATACATTTAAAAGGCCTCTCGACGAGTATTATTTAGCCATTAGTATCACCCTACGTTTTTGTGGGAACACTTTATTTCAATAACAAAATCGCTACAGCGCACGATAAATAATAACTAAACACATAGGACAGTGGGCACGGACCTATAGTTGCCTTGTCAGGGTGACCATAGGGGACGACCGTCAGCTGGTCTCCTACAATTTCCATTGCTAAAGGGCGATGATCGGGGGAGACCAGTTCATCGCTTCTGTGGGCAAAGACTGTCCAGGTGTCGAACAATGGTTTTATGAAAGAATTGCCTGTAACAAAGAGCAGAAGGAACCCATTACACTTTGAAGACATGTGTAGTAACTGCACATAAAAGATTAATAGTAGGGTAATAGTAGCAGTGACGTAAGACCAGTGAGTGAACATGAAATTTCAAATCACATTTCTTTTTGGCTGAAATTTGCAATGTTATAGATAGCGGTGAGTAACCAACATTGGTCTATACGAGACGATATTTTCCTTGTAAGGTGTTTTGGACTTTGTCAATCACTAAAATGTTCTGATGAATCAAATCATTATTGCATATATACAATATTAAAAACATGATTTAAAAATTCAGTAAATATCAAAGTTAAAAAAGAAACCATGGTATACAGCTGCATACCGAAAGTTTGTTCACCTACATTGGTATCTTAGTGCAAATATCATGTAAATTGATGTTCATTGTAACATCAACGAAATGTCATCACATACAATGACAATGAATCACTATATATCCATGAGAAAAATAGTCAATCTTAAACGTATACTGTGATAGTCACGTCAGTGGTGCATGTTTATAAAATTTAGCATAATCAAAGACAGAAAATTCGAAAATTAAACTTTCATTAACTTTAGAATACAAGTTTTTATATCGACTAAATGAGAACAATTTCATCACAAATGCATTGTGTGAGTATCAGAGGAAATATATGAAGTATAGTTGTCCCAGTTGATCACATACTGAACATTTAATGGAAGAACATAAAACTGCAGTTTTGAAAAGATTGAGCCCTGATCAAAGAGCTGCCAAAGGTGTAACTGTTTACAAATCAGATTATGTTATGTTATGTTCTTATAATGCAAAAATGCAAATTGATCGGTTTAGTTTTCGCGTTGTTAGGTTGGTTCATAAACATGCCAAATTACATGATATTTGCATTGAAATACACAAGTTGATGAACAAACCTTCGGTATGCAGCTTTATATTTGGACTGACAATCTAGAGGTGATGAAGTATGAAGACTTATTTCATAGACAAACTATTTCTTTATTTAATGAAAACGAAGTTTCGACATAATTTAGATTCTGATATGGTTTTCAAGCGCGAAATGCAGGGAAGAAAGTCTGAGGAAATAAATATACAATAATTGTTTTTTATATAATATATTGGAGATGAGTTGTTCACGCAATAAATAGGGTTGTTGATGTGCAAAGGTTTTATATGCGAAGTTGGTAAATGATTGGATACCAGATATGTCATGTACATATGTTGTACAACAGCTTTGCCCTTGATGACAATTCACAGAAGGCAGGATTAACTGCTATGCAAGACTGCACAACTGAAGTCGGCTGCTGGATGAACGCAAACATGTTGAAATTAAACAGTGATAAGACGGAAGCTTTGCTCATAGGACCCGAAAGAAGATTGCAAAAGATCAATGCAACTAGTGTCACAGTTGGCACAGAAGACATCAACTTCTCGACAAATGCCAAGAACTTGGGTGTAAAACTCGACTCATCACTCAAGATGGAGAAACATATCAATGAGCTTGTCAGAATATGCTATTTTCACCTCCGAAACATGGGTAAGATACGTCATCTTCTCACGGAACAAGCAGCTGCAGCACTTGCACGATCTATGATCCTCTCCAGGATCGACTATTGTAATAGTCTGCTCGCTGGGGCTCCAGCGCGCCAGATCAGAAGACTACAGAACATCCAGAACGCTGCCGCCAGATTTGTCACCCTGTCCAAAAAGTCATGTCACATCACCCCCGTGCTCAAACAACTTCACTGGCTACCGGTCAAGGAACGGATACGTTTCAAGATCCTCAGCCTCACATATCAATGCGTCAATGATTCAGCGCCAGGTTATCTCTGCGATCTAGTCGTAAACTATGTGCCAACAAGAACTCTCCGTTCCAGTGACCAAATGTGCCTCAACGTCCCTAACATCAAGCTCAAGACATTTGGGGGAAGATCGTTCGAATACAACGCTGCCACGGAATGGAACTCCCTCCCAATTGACTTGAAAATAAGCCCAACTCTCACACAGTTAAAAAAGAATCTGAAGACATACCTGTTCAACAATGAACAATGATCTCTGAACTCTGTTAGCGCTTTGAGCACATCTAATGTGGAATCTAGCGCAATATAAGACTTCATATTATTAGTATTATTATTATTATTATTATTACATATTTAACAAGAGAATTAGTGAGCACAGCTCATTCATGATACCCCCGCTTTTAACATTGGTCAAAGAGAAATGTTTGAAAATAGCAAAAGGGCATCAAAACCTTTGTATGAGCAGACAATTATATATAAGTATTATTATAGCAGTGTAAGTATTACACTTGTAAGTATGTTTTAGAAGTAAAAGTTGAAAATTTTTGAAAAATGGCATTAAATATGCAAATGAGGGTATGAAACATACAAATATGCAAATGAGGGTATGAAATATAAAAATGACAGATGTACACATCAGTGGTTTCGTAACATTTGAACAATTAGTTTCTGAGTTATGAGTGGAACAAAAAGTGTGAATGGCGAAGATGAATAACGGAGAAAATTTGCATAAATTATGCAAATGAGGGTATGAACCATACAAAAGGCAGATGTACACATCATGGTGATTGTACATATCAAGTTTCGTAACATTTGAACAACTTGTTTCAGAGTTATGAGTGGAACAAAAAGTGTGAATGGTTAAGTCGAAAATGGAGATAATTTGCATAAATTATGCAAATGAGGGTACGAAACATTCAAAAGGCAGATGTACACATCGTGATGATTATATGTATCAAGTTACAAGACATTTGAACAGTTAGTATTTGAGTTATGAGAGGAACAAAAACTGTGAATGGCAAAGTCGAAAAACGGAGAAAATTTGCATAAATTATGCAAATGATGGTATGAAACATACAAAAGGCAGATGTACACATCATGGTGATTGTACATATCAAGTTTCGTAAAATTTGAACAATTAGTATTTGAGTTATGAGTGGAACAAAAACTGTGAATGGCAAAGTCGAAAAACGGAGAAAATTTGCATAAATTATGCAAATGAGGGTATGAAACATACAAAAGGCTGATGTACACATCATGGTGATTGTACATATCAAGTTTCGTAAAATATGAGCAACTGGTTTCAGAATTATGAGCGGAACAAAAACCGGACGGACGCACGGACGGACGGACGGACGGACGTGCTGACCGCTATATACCCCCGACTACTTCGTAGCGGGGGTATAAAAAGAAATGAATTGAATTTGTGAATTGCAGTGGTTCTGGAGTATAATTCGAAGTATGTTTACTACCTCGATTTAATTTGCTTAGTAAATGGTTGCCTGAATTAATAAACATTCTACATCGAATTTGTAAGCTTACTAATTTGAATTAGTAAGACTACTAATATGAATTAGTAAGACTACTATATACCGATTAAAGTCTTTTTTTGTTGTATCATCTTTTAGGTATAAACTTAAATAGAAGGACTGATAGTTACCACTTTGTTGAATTCCAGTAACATCAATTGGTGCCTGTGATACTCCTTTCTTGACAATAAGCGACCCATAGTAGGTTCCTCCATGTTTGTGGCAGACTGACACACGCTGGCTACAGGCCGATGACCCAACTGCCAGATCACACGTGGTGTCCTTAGCACAGGTGAAGTCGTGTCCAACACGGTTGAGTGAAGTCTCCAGCTGACTGTGACTTGTGATATCGTTCCCAAACACCACTGTGTAGTTGATTCCCGCCGCGATCGGAGTCACAGAATCTGACAAAACATATAAGTGTGCATAAGACTTCAAAGTTAAAATTTTACAAACATAACAGTGGGGAAGTATACTTTAATTCAGCTAGATCCTAAAGGTATGTCAATGCCGGGTGTTTGGACAGAACTAACGCAACGTTTGGCAATATAGGCGACTGATAAAGACGGTCATTTATTTGACATGTCTTCTAATTTAACGTCCAACCAATGATGCGTCAAGTGTTAAAGAGTGTAAGAAGATACCTTATATAAAGAGAACATCTTTTATCAAGTCAATTTCCACATTTGCTTTCTTGGCTAGAAAATGTAATAATTTAGATAATTCTGATTGGTTACAATCAAAGTTGTTTGTGCACTCATTTCAGAGTTGGCCGTTATCATCTACCAATGGCAAGTTATAATGTTAGCTTTGGAAACAGAAACTTTGAAAAACCTCTTATAATGCTGAACTCCAGTCATGCTATTTCAATGTATGTTAAGTTAATTTTAATGATGCTGACAAATAGAGAGGACCAAATCCGAGACACAAACTGAAAAAGTGTATTTGGTTAATTTATATCATACATATTAGGTATTCGAAATATGTTCGCATATTAGTATGTACACTTTTCAGTCAAACATTAAAACAGTTGAAGTAATTCAATTGATGTAAGTCAATTTAAGAAACGATTTGTTTGGATTGAAAAGTAAAAAAATCGGGTAAGATTTATGTCGCTAGGTGATATGCAAGCCAGAGAAATACGGTCAATTCATAACATAGTCTACATGATAATAAATGACAAGAGTAATCTCTATGGGAGAGATTGAAGAAGACAACGGATTTATGGATGATCAACTTCTTTATTTAACAATAGCGACGTTTCGGTATAGATCCTTATGCCGTTGTCAAGCATATGGTAGAGATTGGTACTGACCAGTACAGGAAACTGTCTGACTAGTAGGAGTCCAGAAACCAGACGAGCAGATATAGGGGAAGGGACGTTCTGGCAGCACCTTGCCCAGCTGACACTCGATGGCACACGTGATGTTGTCTCCGCTCTTCACACACGATGACGTCACTCCCTTGCCCAATATCAGAGTCAACTCATCGCACACTGCCAACAGTAAAGCAATCGCGTTTCCACAAACGATGTAAAACAAATTAAACAATAAAGAAAGTCATCAGCGTTTAATAGATGTTGTGATTTATATCAATGCTATAAAATCTGAGTTACGTCCTACTTGGACAATCAGCAGTGTTGCATTGTTGAGTCCCGCGGTCGCTACCGGTACAAGGTTTGCCGTCAGGGTCTGGGGTCGGGTTGGTACAGAAACGCATCCTTGTCTGGACACCTTGTCCACAGCTCGTGGAGCATTCAGACCAGTCATACCATGTACTCCATCCGCCGTCAGCTACCGAATAGAAACAATAAATAATCCTTAACAAGTTTTAATTTAATTCGGAAAATTAAAACAATTTACATTGTACGAACTCCACTGAGATGTGCCTGGTGGTTTAGAGCTGTGCTGTGGACGGGTACGACGGTCAAAGGGACAAACAGACAGACGAAAGAAGACCATTTTAGTATTTTAGTATTTGAATTCTTAATCAATAATGACAAATCTACATTTAGATAAACGAATTCGGAGTATAGGTAGCTAGGAAAGTTTTACTTGCTATCAATGATTTTATGCATTGAATTGATTGTTACATCTGGTAACAGCAATGTCACTGTTGGTCAACACCCTTGAACGTATTGTGAAAGTAATAGATACAAGAGGAAAGTGGTGAATAAAAAATCGGTGAGCTATCACCCACGTGTGTCAATAATGTATCGGTTTGAGCAACCGTATGCGTTGAGCATATCCCTGTCTTATCAACCCAAACCGCCTTATGTTAAAAGTAGCGACATTGTGTCGACATTCACCTATGCGTCTGGACCTAGCCCTTGGCTGATGAACGAATTTAAGGTGGAACTACGTGGATTTACACAGCTTGGATGTCGGTATTTACGTTTATACCTCCATGATCTTAATACATGTTTAAGTCATTTCTTAAAATTTACCGCCCATTTGATACTGGTGATTTACATGAGCAAGCAGCAGTTACCTACCTATCCTTCTCTCACAAAGTTTACCCGCAAAACCAGGGAGACAGGAACAGGTGAACTCATCCCCTACCAAACATGAAGCATTGTTTTGGCAGATGTTGTCTTTGCAGTAGTCGGGCGGAGTCTCACACTTTGGGCCAGTGTATCCCCGTTTGCACGCACAAGTCACATTGTCTTTACCCGGTATACACACGTTGTCCCCACAGGGATCGTTGTCGCATGGATCAGGTCCTAGCAAATTTTTAATGGTATACTGATAAGATGCCTCATTAGCAAAAAGATGAGTAAGTCTTGTATTGCGGTATTTGTAGAAGGTAATATAAACTATTCATTTGAAGATTCAGACACAACACTCAAATGACCTGTCTTAAACGTTGGGCGTATTATATACATATACAGCTGTGTACCGAAAGTTTGTTCACTTGTTGGTGTATTTCAGTGCAAATACCATATAATTTGGCATGTCTTTGAAACATCGTATAAACGCGAAATCTAGACCGATCATTTTGCATTTCCGCATTATAAAAAGACAGTTGAGTGTTCCATAACATAATCTGATTTGATTTCATAGTAAACAGTTACAATTTTGGCAGGGGTCAATCTTTTCAAAAGTACAGTTTTTATTTTCTTCTGTAAAATATTCATTAAGTGATCAACTGGGTTTAACATACAGCACATACTTCCTCCTGTACTTAATCAAAGTATTTGTGATGAATTTGTTCTCATTTAGTCAATCATGACAACTTTTATTCGAAAATCAATGAAATTTGAATTTTCAAAATTTGACCTCTTCTGTCTTTTTCATTATGCCAAATTTCATAAACATATACCACTGCCGTGGCGATCACAGGATACCTTTATGTATGCACTACAGAAATAACTTGGTTTCCAGAAACCTGGAAACCAACATGAAACTGGGTAATTCGAGTTTCCACTTGGTTTCCGTTCACTGAAACTAAGTAACTTGGTTTCCAACTAGAATCCATTTTGGATTCATTGATTTGTTGATTTCCATACACGGAAACCAACAAGAAAATATGAACGATGGTATCCACTTGGTTTCCAGTTCTGGAATTTATAGTTGATTGTTTCATTTAATTGATACCAACATGAAACTTCAACGTTAGAAATGACTTGGTTTCCTGAAACCTGGAAACCAACATGAAACTGGGTAATTTGAGTATTCACTTGGTTTCCGTTTACTGAAACTAAGTAACTTGGTTTCCAACAAGAATCCATTTGGGATTCTTTGATTTGTCGTATTTCCATACTACATTTCTTATTTTGATATTAGATGTTAGAGAGGATTTAGTTTCAATGCGTTTATAAAGTTGAATGTCTGGTATCCACTTGGTATCCGTTCACTGAAACTGAGTAACTTGGTTTTCTAATTGAATCATTATAGATTCATGTCTTCACATATCCATAAATGGAAACCAACAAGAAACCAAGTCACAGTAATACCAGTGATATTCATGTCAGGAATATAACGTTTATAATTTTACACTCAAATAACTTAGAATTGGGGAGTATGGTTGAATTTCACGAGGATATTGATTAAAAATGAAATAAAGAAAAAACTCATTTAAGTTCTTTATATTTTCCTTTATTCATCTTACACACAAATGGTCACTGTCCAACAATGACAACATGGGAAGATAATTGCAATTTGAAGAAATATTAAGTTCATAAAGGAAAGAAAACACTGTATTCCCAGTGTACAGCATTCCTCTTGTCTGGATCTTGTCCAACGACTCACGTACTTGTCACATTGCTGACAAAACACTCGATCTGATACCTGCAAGACACAGATTCTGGTTACAAAATATTACAATCAAATTTAATATACCATAGCAGTAATAACTATACTACATTGGAAAATTTCTTTCCAATCCTTCAGAAGCAACTGACTATATTACGAACATCCACTTAAGCTAATACAATATCACACAAACGAGCTTAATATAATCTGACACATTAAAATTAATGAATATATTAACAAAGAACTGTGAAATGTGACAGATGAGAGATTAACATACATAACGATCTCAATGACTAATAATATGAATATGAGTCTAAAAATAAAACATTGTCTTTGGTTATACAAGTACATAAACGGTGGAACAATTACATTCACTGGTAATAAATATAATTATTTTTTAAATTGATTGCCATCACTTGGCTAAGTATAGATATTACAACTATCAACTGTAGTTTGAATACATTGAATATATAATAATTTTTATTTTCGGCCCTTTTTCCTCGGCCCTTATGACTATTTACTTCGGGCCTTCTGACTTTTTCACTCGGCCCTTTTGACTTTTTTTATCGGCCTTTTCATCCTTCGGCCCATTTGACCAGTTCCCCTATGTAGTTACACCGGAAACAGTTATCCATGGATTTGATTAAAGAAGGATTGATGTTTTGAATTTACTTTTCATGTTAACAAGAGACTACATATATTCCAGAAAACTAGCAAACATTCTACCCACTTTAACAGGGCTGATACCCAAACTATAATCCAGCTATATTCTGATTTAAACAGTATTTATTTCCAGATGGTACATGGAAAGGGGGATTGATAAACAGGGTTACCCCTATATTAATATCTCTCTGCAGCTATATTCTACATAAATCTAATGCATTTTCGCAATGTAGATATCATAGCTTTATGTCATTCTGGTCATCATGCCATAATCTATATATTTAAAAAAAAATTATACCACATTTGTGTCTTTGAAAATGTTGTATCCAGATCAAAAAGAAATTAGAGGAAATTATTTGTTTTATTTTAATTTAATGTCATGCCAATAAAAGATAATAATTTTTCAGGCAAGTTTAGATCTATATCAACATATTTTAAGGGAATCATTTGAAGAACTTACATCGTATACTTACATGATGGAATTCTCAATAATCACAATTAAACGATACCGAATGTGGATTAGGTAATGTTTCAAAATCACAGCAGTTATTTTTGGAGTTAGTTGGTCTGTCATGACACTGAGTTCACCCAATCTACGAGTTATCAGTGTCAAGTCATTTGTCTATCGGCTTCCACTTGAGACCATTGTTGTAACATGCAGACTCTTATTGTTAAAATTAAACAACTGTATAAACAATACCACTTACTTACCGCCATCGTGTGTTGACATGCGAAACCGGAAGCAATCACTCGGTAATCCTCGGACACGCGAAGTCATTAAATTTATAAAAGCAGTGACCTTGTAACTCAAAGTGGCCCTTGTCATAACTTTATTTAAAATCACATAGAAACTAGTCTCAATAAAGAGATTGTAGTTTGGCTATCAAAAAGATTAGGTAATTGTGTCTGTACCTACAATGCCCCTCCTTTACCCACAATGCCCTTCCCGCCGCCATTTTGTTGAGAAGTTGTTTTGAAAGCGAAACGCGAAAAGTTTGAACTGTTTTTACTTTAACACGGTGTGGTTTTAAAAAAAACATGCACATGTATCTGTCCTACGAGCGTATGAATCGAGAAAATCGCATCAATAATTCCACTATTAGAAGCCGAAGTGGAAAGTCTGAAGGTTCGGGTGCGAGAACTTGAAGAAGAAAACAGTCGTCGATCACAAGCGTGTAAAGTAAGACGTGCCACAACAATGCCAGGTAGGCCTACAGTTTTATTCTCTTTTTCTCATGTTTAATATATATGTTACTTAGCCAACAGAATATGTGTTATGGAATGGAAATGATTTCAGTAGACACAATGACGTTAGAAAATTTTCGAAAACTGACAAATAATGCTGACAAGGGAGATAACTAGGATATTTTTAGTCATATCCTTGACATTCTCCTAAATACCACAAGTACTAGGCCTCACTTTACTTGCCCAAAATGTTTTGCTAAATGATAAGCGTTTATTATTTTTGACATTACTAAATTTGGTTTTAACATTAATATGCATAAGCTATACTTTTATCAAATTTCCCAGTGTCTAGTATTATCTGTAGCCAGCTGAAAATGGTATGCCAGGTGACATGCTATCTTGTTAAATAATGTCAAGTGCGAATCAAAATGACTGATGGAAAACACATGATGCTTGAAAAAAGATATATTATATTATATATGTTATATTAAGATTATGTTATCAAATATATTTTTCTACCAGAAACAGAGTGAATGTGTGATGTATGCTTTCTATTTAAAGCGTGCTGTTAGAGGAGCTGTGGAACAACTGGAGAAGGCCACTGATATTAACTCCCTGGTTTTTACCTACAACAGGTATGTGTTGAGCACATTGAATGATCAGTAGTTTGTTTACCTCTGGTTGAATATTAGTCATAAACAATTATGTGATTCCGATTTCCTAAATTTAAGAACTAGGGTAGTTAGGTAGGAATTTATTTGTTTTTAAAATATTTTTCCTTGTTTTAGTCTGTCCTCCAAAATCAAATGTAAGCTTGGTATTCTGTTAATATACAACAATTAGTAAATCGGTGGGATTTTTATAGTACATATAACAGTCTGCTGTTACAAAAGTATAATAAACTGTCTGCTGACACTAGAAATAAAATAACAGGATAACATTCTTAAACTATTTACGCTTTAATGAACAAATTAATCTCCATGTGTTCAATACAATAATGAACAATTATGCAGCAGAAACAAAAACCTTGGATTATGTTTTATATCAGTGATAAATCTGAAATCTATCTTAAGAAATGGTAACTGTAATGCAGAATACTAAAAACCAAAAGGCTAAAATTTATAACAATAATAATTCTTAAATGCAGGAATTCAATAGTCATCAGAGATAACTGATCTGGCATCTGACACTTTTCATTTCTGTGACATTGACGTGATCGTCGGACCGAAATTGGCTTCAAAATCAATGAAAATGTTCATGACAAATTACAAACCTACCTTATATGCATAGTTTAATCATTTGTCAACAATTCAAATCATTATATTCATCATAGCTGCTTTTGTTTTGCCGATTGAAACTCTCAAACATGACTAGTATTGACTACCCTCCACTTTGAGCTTATTGGGAGCGCCATTTTGTATCCCACAATGCAATGCGAAGAAGTATTTCAAAACTGGAATTTCAAATTAATGCGAATCAAGCACTTACAAAAGATCGTTAAAATATTGTTTTCTCCCAAATTTTACTTAAAAATAAAATAATATCTCCATTGTCTTTATAAATAGACACAACAAAATAGCAATAAACCTCAAAAAGGTTATTTACAAATTAAAATGTGTTTTCCAGTTACCATTTCAAGTTTTGAAATACCTCAACTTGTAATCAAAATGGCGTCTCGGATTACAAACTGTCGTAAAGAATACTAGGCTTGTTATCAGAGACAGTTTAAAAAGATACGTTATTGTATTCATATGTCAGAAAATAAATTTGATTTGAACCACAAGATATTACTTTAGGCTATATAGGAAAATCTTAAAAACGTTAAACAGAACAGTATTTGTGACTAAAAGGAAACATCACAAGAGGGTCATTATAATTTGTAAATATAAAACTTGCCAGTTTTGAGACCAGTTGTTTGGGCAAGAAAATATAATATAATGGAACCTATTCCCTTTTCTGTATCAAATGATTTTGGATATATAGTTGTTCTAGCAGAAAATTATGTAACATACATATTAGAATAGCAAGTTAGAAATAAATAAAATCATGCAATTTGATGGATAGCAATGTAAGGTGTAAAATGTTGAATCTCATTGTAAGCATCCATAACTTTTCAACTAGACAACTTCTTAAATGACTCGCAAATAATTTTTATAAAAATGGAATTTCATAAAAATCACAGATCCGTAAATATTTCTCCAAATATGTGGTGGATTCAAAACATTAACTTCACTCTTGCAATCTGTCATAACTGTGTTCTTTGTATTGACATTAAGCAAAACCCCTGATATTCATCAGGGTAGATAGATGGATAGAGCATGAAGATTCAAATGTTTTTACTTCACATGATTGTATTTCTCTTTTCAGAGGCTTTTTAGCGGGCCTGGACCAACAAGAGAGGCGACCTAAGAAACTGAGGGGAAAGGCAGAAGCAGAAGACAGAGTGAATGCCAAGAACAACAAAAGAATCAAGACTAATATAATGCTTTAAGTGTTAAAAATGTATTCAATATACCCAAACTGATTCATATCATGCATAATGTTCAATATGGTATCAAAATATTGCAAAGTGTAATAACTAAATGGGAATCTAATATTCATTGAGAAATACATGATAATCAAGCCAATAGGAAGGGTGAAATGGTTCACTATTACAGTAGTTGAACAGCAATATTTTGCTTTGCTTTCTGATAAGGAGAGATGCTGGGTTAGCAAATTTGAAAATAATTGTGATTTTATTAATGTTCTTCATATTTAGTGTTAAGTCATCTTAGAGATTTTGCACTGACACTGCTCAATTTTGTTAATTTAAATTTGTTGTTTTTTAACTTCTTATGAAAAACTATTAACAATGTTTTATTTAGTATTTTACATAAAACAATGCAAATTGCTGATGAGCTAATCACTCTATTTCTTAAATTACTTTGTCATCCTTAAAGAGATCATTTGGGCAATCATATTGCTTTGTTAATTATACTTTAATTGAATCAATTAATTAATTAATTAATTATACTTTGCTCAAATCATAGAAACTATTTGTCCAAATATAACATGGTTATATTTGGGATAACACTACCTGCAATAGTATAGATTCTTGTACTTTTTCGGGCCGAGTCCCATATGGGATTCGAACCCACGCCCTCAGAGTAAGGCAACTATCGCCAGCATTGACTGTACCAACAGCTTACCACACGACCATTTCGTCTCGAGTCAATGCTGGCGATAGTTGCCTTACTCTGAGGGCGTGGGTTCGAATCACATATGGGACTCGGCCCGAAAAAGTACAAGAATCTGTACTATTGCAGGTAGTGTTATCCCAAATATAACCATGTTATATTTTCCTCACTATCTAAATGGCAAGTATTTCTATTTGTCCAAAGAAATTAGGCATGTAAAACAGAATGATTGATATCTTTCAGGACTATTTATATATCAGGCACTTCAAATCAATTTTGTTTTCAAGAAAACAATAAACAGAAATAGTACTAGTTTTAAATTTGCTTGTTTTATCCAATGTATTGAGTTATAAACTGTCCTCAACTTTCCTCAAAGGCTGCTTTAATTACCAGCTCTACCAATTGTTGATGCTTTAGGCATAATATATTTTTATTTAAGCAATTTGAAAGATGGTGTTGTTTTTTATTTTACCTATTTATCTACAAATAAACTATTGATGAATGTTTTTTATGTATTCTGTTATGTTTTAATAATGTATTTTGGGAAGAAGGAAACTAACAATAAACTACACGGAAACCAGGTTGAAACTAACAATAAACTAAATGAAAACCAAGTTGAAAGAAGTAGCGTATTGTTAGTTTCAACTTCGTTTCCATGTAGTTTTTTAGTTTCAACTAGGTTTCCGTGTAGTTTATTGTTAGTTTCAACCTGGTTTTCGTTTTCCAAAACTAGGAAACGACACGGAAACCAAGTTGAAACTAAGAATAAACTACACGGAAACTTAGTTGAAACCAAGTTAGCTAGGTTTCTGTACACGGAAACCAGGTTGAAACTAACAATACACTACACGGAAACCAGGTTGAAACTAAGAATAAACTACATGAATACCTTGTTGAAACTAAGAAACTACACGGAAACCAAGTTGAAACTAACAATACACTACACGGAAACCAGGTTGAAACCTACAATAAACTTAAACATACTGAAACCAAATGGAAACCTACAGTAAACTAACAAATTACTGAAACCAAGTTGAAACTTACAATAAACCTTCAATAAACAGACCACAATAAATTAATATCACGGAAACCAACTGGATCCAAGATGGAGGTGTGTGTAAAGAACGGTGATGGATACCATCCGGATCTGGGGCAAAACTGAGTTTCAGTTTTCATGGAAACCAAGTTGAAACTATCAAATACGGAAACCAAGTTGAAACCTACAGTAAACTTGAATACGGAAACCAGGTTGAAACCTACAATAAACTCAGATCACGGAAACCAACTGGATCCGAGATGGAGGTGTGTGTAAAGAACGGTGATGGATACAATCCGGATCTGGGGCAAAATCGAGTTTCAGTTTTCACGGAAACCAAGTTGAAACCATAAGAAACCGTCTGGATACCAACTGGAAATGTTGGTTTCCATGACGTATCTTGTTAGTTTCAGTGATCCGGAAACCAAGTCATTTCTGTAGTGATGATGATTCATTGTCATTGTATGTGATGTAATATTATAAACGCTACAATGAATGTCAATTTACATGATATTTGCATGAAGATTCACATGTAGGTGAACAAACTTTCGGTACGCAGCTGTATATGTGTAATATCGATAGAGAGACAACATTTGAAAAGGTTATAAGTATACAATAAAAAAACGTTCAAAGGTAAGAAAAGATACATAGCCACTTTAACTCCATGCAACATGCTATTATCATGTTTCAATGAAGTAAAGAAGAAAAGATTGTTCAATTGTTCATTGTTCAATTATGTTTGGGTTGACTCGTGAAAACATACTTAAAAAAGACACAAGTTGGAAACATTATCGAATTGACTTACTTAAACATGTACTTGGGATGACTTCGAGGATGCGATGATTTGAATGCATGTCCATTAGCTCAAGGGCAAACAGCGAGTCTGGTAGGTAGGACGTACATGTCTTCGTGATATCATCGAGGATACCAGGCTTGACTTCTGGCAAAAAGTTCAGATCCCTCAGATACACATCTGAAGAAAGGATATCAAAACTAGATTATCGTTTTCAGGACACCGCACAAGCAGAGAAGCCCCGAAACTGAGGGTCTTACCTTCCCCTGTTCCACCTTCTCCACAGCCACAATAAAACGGGCAAATTTGTTAACATTGTTCATCATTAGGGATATTACTAACAAGTTGAATCATCACTGGGGTCACTTTACACAATATTGTTCTTAAAACCCATTTCTGATTTCAAAATGGGATCAAAGGTTAACATGTCCTTAACCAATATATCATGACCTTGACCTTTGACTTTAAACCTTCAAGGTCACATAATCAAATATCACTTTTCATTGTGTATAACAATCATATAATGATTCAAATGCATGCTTAAGTTGTGACATTGCTGTGACCTTGCTGTGACATTGACTTTTGACAGTTTCTAGCGAAACTTTCAAATCTCGGACTCTCTCCATAGTCGATATACACCAAGTTAGAACTTTTGAAGTTATTGTGTAAACTAGGACTTTTGTAATGATTTCAGAACGGCTGACCTTGACACTATCTCATGACCTTGATCATTGACCTTCAAGGTCACACACTCAGTTATCACTTTTCATTTTGTATAACAAGCATGTAATGATTCAAAGTAT
This sequence comes from Gibbula magus, assembly GCA_936450465.1. Taxonomy (NCBI): domain Eukaryota; kingdom Metazoa; phylum Mollusca; class Gastropoda; order Trochida; family Trochidae; genus Gibbula; species Gibbula magus. The sequence goes on along the minus strand of OW388295.1, from coordinate 29,142,414 downwards.
GAATAGTTGAAATAAGGCATATTGCAAATGCATGATTAACTCTTGACCTCGCTGTGACCTTGACCTTTGACGGATTTTAGCGAAAACCTTTTTAAATCTTGGCCTTTCTCCATAATTGATATATACTAAATAAGAGCCTGATAGCACAAGAATTTGTTTAGTAACTTCAGAACTTGTGACCTGGACCTTTGATCTTGAATGTGAAGATGTCAAAACAAATTCCCAGTGGTATAAGTATAAAGTTATGTATATGAGTTCTTAAAACCTTATTGAAAAAAAAAGTTACAGCCAAAAGAAAACCCGGCGGCAGTGGAAACAAAAACTGCTAGCGGCCGACTAAGTCGGGCCTGCTAAAAAGAACATGAAGTTTAACTGAAATATAATAACAGTGTCACGTTCAAGATCTCTAACCAGTTCTCTGCTTTCTTGTTAGCGAACAGTAGAACTACAGCCGAATTTCGTCGAGTTTATCAAGATAACTTTAATTTAATTATAAGTTGAATTATAAAACCCGGTAATTTGTTATTCTAGATGTCTACTCTGTCCAGATTAGATGCATTTTAGCGAACTTTACACTAGCTCACAACCTTTTTGCAGATCCGTTTTATTTCGTAGAATACATTATAATCAAATAATAATCCCACCTGGCGTTTTTGAACTTGTTGGTTAAAGTTCAAGAATAACTTACATGCGTAACCCCTGATTGACACCTCCATGCCAGAATCTCTCGATGAAGGACAAGTGTTTGTAACCGGAAGTGTTGTAGTCTTTACCACCACATTGTCTTTGTAAAGTGTTATAGTTTTCTGTGACCAAATGACTGCCACGTGATGCCATTCTGTGTCCAGGACATTTGCTGCCACCACGCCATCTGCCCTGTTATAATGATGAAAGATACGTCGTTTAAAACTTAAACAGTCAGTTGGAGTCCTTATTCCAAAGTGGCGAAGTCTGTTCTCCGATGACATACTGACAGACGTGACTACGTCTGTACTATCAGATTTGGTCCAGGGGCAACGTTATGAAAGATTTAAAGTAGGGGATGACTTCGCAATTATTGTTAGGTTTGTTCCCTGAGTGACATAATGATAGACTTGAATACGTTATTACTGTCATTTTTTTCTCGAGTGACATAATGACAGAATTAACTTCGCCATTACTGACAGGTTTGTTCTCGAATGACATACTGGTAGAATTGACTACGTCCTTTCTGCCAGGTTAGTTCCGTTTTTTTGTGCAGTGCATCCATCCAAACTCTTGCTTGTACATACCGCATAATGATTGCCAAATATACCATGTGTTTTAGTATGTGCAATGTTCTTTTAAAATATGATAAATTTCAAATACAAGGTTGTGTTAATTCTCTCATTTTGCTTAATATATTAATATATACATTAATATGTCTGTGTATACAATGAAGACATACCTTTTGTATAGAGAAATCCACGGTCAATGACTCATGCATTGACCTCTTTAGAGAATCAGAACTTAGTTAAAGAGTTCAGATGGAAGTGTGTTTACAATGTCTCATTCAAACTATGGATTATTTAGTGTGAAAATAATGATATATGACTAAAGGACAGATAGTTCAGAAATGTATGCTTGTAGACATTGGTCGAGATGAAGCATAAAGAGGGAACATCCTAGATACATGCTACGTCAGTTATACTGAAATATGTTCATATCTAAAATATTGATCGAATTGTAGAACATATAGGGAATATGATAGACACACGCGTCAGTCATACTGCAATGCATTCATATCTACATATAACCACCGTGAATTCTTACCCGTTAAGAGTAACCTTGATGTTAGCTGATATGTCGATACGTAAACCCACACCGTCCACTGGGTTCTTGAGCTCAAATCTGACACCGCCCAACTCCTCCTCTGCACTTTTAACCCACACAGCAAATGTGAAATCACAAACCTGGACAGATGTTTTTCCTTCCAATGGAGTACTGAGGGGTCCTTGGAGCAGTATATCAAAGGCTGCAAAGATGGATCAAATACAAAATCGTAGATAAATATATGAAATTTCAAGTGACAATAGTAAATAGATGGAGCAACTTATATCGACACTATCAATGTCATTTCTGTATCGAGAAGATTTGACTGTTGCTGGGTTATCATTTTGGTGCTACCCGGGTTAGTAAAATGACAATATGAAGGTGAAAAAGCATTAATTTTATCGAAAACTTGACAATTTACCACGGTTATCAAACATAATTTTAGAAACTTAAGACTATATATAACAGATAAAAGAAGTTTCAGGTCGGTAGTGTTAAGTATGTATATAACTATTATCCACGTAAAAGGGACGTGTCACTTCAGCTTCTGTCCATTTATAAGAGGGCCCTTTCTCGATAATTTATTAAACATATCATTAGTAATTGTCATATATTTGGTATTTAAATATGAAAATGCATGTCGAATGAGATGATTTCAACGTTAATTAGCACACATGGTATGTTTGCACTTGTCAAAGCCACATAACGTGTCTCTACGCATGGATAGTAGAAGATAAGGTATTACTTACTGGTTTGTCAAAACAATGATAATATCGAATCCTCAATCACCAAGAGACAACCATTTACACGAGTAAATCGATTGCCCTGTTGATGCCTAGTCGATCATTTAAGGAGGTTTCTTGTCATTCTTACTGCAAACCATCAAAAGGCATGTGGCACCCTTTCGAGTGTAATAATTTATTTATTACCATTTTATATCATTTGATTCGCGTAAAATAAGTCTGGAAACGGCCCACTTCTCTGTGACGGCAAGCTGCAGTGACATCATGTACAATCAATTTGTGACGTGGACGAAATACGAAAGTCGTGATGAAACAATGATTGCTAGCCAAACGTGATATGTGAACCTGGTTTTGTATAAATATAATATTAATTCGCTTATTTCAACCATATGGGTAATAACGTGATAAACAAGTTATTTCTTGAAATTTTTCAAATTCGTAAGAAACCTCCTTAAGGAGAGACTGGACCCATAAATTGAACTCGCTTACGGTAACATTTTGTGACAACAAGTTATTGTAAATAAAACGTCTCAAAATATATGGGTAACGTTGTTTGGGGCATACGCTTATCCATACACTAACGGGATTAAAATTGCCGTAACGCCTTTTTAACGGTCATTTTACGACATGCCGCATAACGTTAACGTCACCTATATTCGCGGTAAATATGTTACCGTGTGTGTTATTCGAATTACATATGTATCTTTTGTTACTGACGAATTTAATTCACCTGGTACAATCAACTGATAGTTATTCTTTCAGCATGCACTCTTATATTGATCGTTTGTTCGATAATGATTACACGATAGGCAGTCAAAGTTACACTTGAAACCAACAAAATTGCCGTGACGTTAGGTTTTTACGTTTATGAAGGATATTTAGAAAATGACGTTTAAGTGATGAAAAACCTCCGATGACCCCCTATTTTTATTTCTGAATTCGTTTGTTTATTCAAATGTGCACATTATATTGCATTTTTAGCAATATCTAAAATATGTGTGTCAGTGAGAAATCCTGTTGAATATGCGAAAAACGATGAGAAAAATGCCGTTTTTAATTAAAAAGTACTTAATTTAATTTTGTTCTCTTTCCAGTGTCATTAATTTTCAAAAAATAGATTTGCTATACATCCCGGAATGTGACTAAAATGAATCTGAAAGGATTCGGAGTTTATTCGTTGACAGCGAGCGCTTCATTTAAATACTTGAAATCAATCCAAAATGGCGTAATTTGCCGACGGGGTTATTATTATTAATGCCAATAACTCTTTAAATCGTTCGGTGACCCCCAAATTTTCTTACATTTTTGGATAAAAGAAAAAATAAACCTGCTATTTTGAAAGGATAAACGAATTCTAAAATATTTTGTTTCATCGTCCCATCTCTCCTTAAACAAAAATTTAGCTTGTTATGTTTCTAATACAATGTCATTTGTTTCAACAATCTGTCATCTACGAAATGACAAATAATGTTCAAATGGCGATAAGATTTTACTCATTCATCTTTATCAATGCACGATAAGCATACAACCTTACATAGTATAGACTTTTATTCATGGTAAATGTCTTTTTATAATTTTTAGTCAAATATATATGATTTGAGCAACAAGCCACTAACGGAACCCGGCTGTCATTATATACTGTATACTACAATGAGGGTGGACAAGTTTTATGTACAGTGTATATATATGTAATGTTGATAGTTTGGTACTCTCAAATTACTATGGTATAGTTTGCATGTTACGAATATGCTAACACAAGAAATACATTTAGAAACAAGAAAAGCCTTTAAAAAGGCATGGTTGGAGGCATCTTGTTAAGGCTAAAATATATTATAAAAAGGATATGTATGTCATATGTACATATAGCAAAATGCAGCCTGCATTATGGTCATTTTGGGGGATAAAAGCTTTGATTACTAATCACACAATTACTTATTCAATTCAAAAGTCGCAAATAAAAGAAGTTTACCTCGATCATTTAAGTTGTGTATATGCTTTTCAATTTACATACATTATTCATTCATAAATAAAATAAAATTATATATAATCTATCATTTGAAAATGAAAGTGAACATTCAACTTCCCCGATATATTTTAAAGCGCAACTCCCGGGTGCTTTTGCTCCAATTTTGAAGTAGGCCTATATTATGAATTTGATCAAAACGTTGTTGACAGTTGTGTCATTGTTAGATTCCAGCAATAAGAATATGTAGGCCTATTTTCCCTGAGACACGCAGTCAACCATTTGTTAAACATTTGCAAATTTAAATTGTACCAATTCGATTGATTATGAAGCATATTCTGTTTATCTGTGGAAGGAAGGCACATGGACCTTTTTTAATACAAGGATAATGACCCGGTATCCTCATGCTTGATGCTATCAGTTTGGACATAAATATGGTTCTATCCAATATGTGCTTATACATGTACAAGCTTCACTATCATTAATTCAATAACAGTACATTGAGTAGGCCTACCATTATGCAAGTCTGATTGGCATTGAACATATTGATAAATGAGTGGAAGGTTGGTGTGTTGATTGACAACCACTTTTATCGTTTAGTATATGCTTGCTCCGCGCATATAACATTAGCTAGTAAAGTTTCTTGGATTTTCCGAAACTGCAGTGCGAAATTATGCACTTGAATTGGTACATGTCTGCTCATGGAGGTGTAAAATGGCTTTGAATTGAAAAATCTTGTTTACTAACATTCAGACTCAGAATAACACAACGGTCGTTTCTATTTTAGATGTTTAGACAAAATCTCTTTTCGCAGTAAAAGGGGATAATTATTTCGGATAGCCCATCTGGTCACGTGGTTACAAATTTATTACAGCCGTGTTCGTTGGTCATATGCTTTTTCCAAAGTATGAAGAGGCCAAGCATGATTGGTCGAAAGTTTATTTTGAATATTCCAACAGTAATATAGCGTGAAATCCAACTGCGTATCAGGTTGGAGGCGGTTTGCGCCTCCAACCAATAACGACATCAAGTCTATATCTAGTGAAGGGAGTACTCACGCAGACACTGTGATTGAGAATCAGCACCCTCCTGTTCTGTGGTCATACCGGTCAAGCAGTGGATACACGCTGTCTGGTTCCGTGTTGAAACATACGTGCCCACAGGACACTTGGCACATGGCACCACTCCACTCGGAGAATATGTACCCGGAAGACACATTTCTAAATTAAGAATGGAGAATGTATGCGTTTCTATGCTTTAAAAAGGCATCTTTGGAGGCATCTTGTTAAGGCTAGAAAATAATATAAAAAGGATAACTATGTCGTATGTACATGTAGCAAAATGGAGAGTTCATTGTGGCATTGTTTTTTTTTTTATTATAGTTCAAGTTAAATGTATTGTACCCCGATCGTTTAAGTTTAAGTGACATAGGTTTATGCTGTATTAACAATTTACATACATTATTTATTCATAATTGAATTCTATTATATATAAACTATCCTTTAAAAATAAAGATAAATATTCAACTTCCTCGATTTATTTTAGCATATTTTGAAGCAGGCCTATATATGATGAATTTAATCAAAACGTTGTTGAGAGGTTTGTCATTGCCAGATTCCAGCAATACAAATATGCAGGCCTATTTTCCCTGAAACAAGCAGTCAACCATTTGTTTAAACTTTTCAATTCAAAATATACCAATTCGATTAATTATGAAGCACATTTCGATTTACCTGTGGAGGGAAGGCATATGGATCTATTTTTAGTCCAAGGATAATGACCCGGTATCCCCATGCTTTGTGCCTTTAGTTTGGGCAAAATATGGTTCTATCCAATATGTGTTTAAACATGTACATGCTTCACTGTCATGGATAAATTATCACTACATTGAGTACAATTATGCAAGTCTTATTGGCATTGAAAAAGTGTATTACTGAGTGGAAGGTTAGCATGTTGATTGACCGCTAATATATTATCGATTTGTAAATGCTTAAGTGGCGTGTATAACGCTTGCGTGAAACTGCAGTGCGAAATAATGCAATTGGTCTATGTTTGCTCATTCAGGTGTAAAATGGTTTTGAATTGAAAAATATTATATTTACCGACGTTCAGATTCAAAATAACACAACGGTCATTTCAATTTGAGATGTTTAGACAAAAACTGTTTTCGCAGTAAAAAGGAATATGTTTATTATTTCAGAAAACCCACATTGTCACGTGAGTCTGTTAAAATGAATAAAAATAATTTTATCACATGTATATATTTGAAATTTATAGACAGATCAGTCCATACATTAAAAAAGGCCGACGTGTTTCTCCACAATGAAGAAGTTGTTACACAGAAAATTTTATTTTTCTTATGTATTCCACATCAAAATTTATCTCAAAGAATTGACAAGATATTTATTTCTCGGTTTAACTTGGTAAAAGCTCTAATAATACTACGTACAAGCAAATATCTAAGTATTGACCGTCATGCAACTGATTGAATTATTCAAATTCAAGCAAATCATGGATCGATCTGCGATTTTCTAAGTATGTGTCAAAAGTTTAATATTTTAATCGCCATGACATACAGACAAACACAATATTTTATTCGAAAGCTGAAATCATATTTAACTTTTCAGAGTTGTTCACATGTAAGCACCAAACGGATTTCCATTAATCTTTATGAGATGAATGACGTTTCCAAAACAATAAAAATCAATCGATACGTATAGGATAGCTACGTGTTGTTACCATGGAGGCTTTCAGTAAAAATTTAAAATGAGAAATTCATATGACATGTTTTTCATTTGACATTGCAGTAGCAGTGATTATCGGATATCATTCAACAAAACACGGGGTCGAAGTGTAAAGGGGTAGTTTAAAGACCTGAATAATGCGACTGTAGTCCTAGTTATTATGCAACAAAATAATACTTATTTCTGGACCATTTGGATATGTAAGTATAATGAGGAACGCTTAAATACTGGTACAAAATGCTATATTTTTCTGGATCACAAAATAAGTTTGGTATAATGGGCCATTTTTGAATCGTGAAAATAACCGAAACAAATGCTATATTTTTCTGGATCATGGAAAAGTTACGAGGTTATAATGGCGCGTTTTTGCTATAAATGCAGTTCGAGAATCACCCATTATCACCTACTCAAATGTTATGCTCTCTGAAAGAACGAGAATTGTTTTAATTAACCTATATGCTTTAAATATGTGTGATATAACCTAGACAAGAAAACACCAACAGCGCCTTTAAAGGGTATATATACACAATGTTATTGATATATATTTGCATATATAGGGGTATGTTTTGTAACAAACCTTTATATAACAATGATAATAATAATAATAATAATAATAATAATTAAAAAAAAATAAAATCATAATAATAATAATAATAATAATACTAATAAAATAAAAAATAAAATAATAATAATAAAAATAATAATGGGACTTTAAGCAGTTGATATAAATAAACTTTACTTCCATACCAATTGACATCAATTAAAATTGAATTACCTAACACAGTTTTTTGTTCAATATCATAGACCATTCTGAATTTAATTCTTCATTAAAATAATTCAGTTGACATACTTTGTAAAGCAACATAGTAAGATCCTACCTTGACAGGCGCTCGTTTCATTGTTTGCGACTGTGATGGTGGTTTTCCCAGCTGGACAGAGGTCACACGTGGTCTGTCCCTCCTTGGACTGAAACTGACCAAGTGGACAGGCCACACACTCGTCTTGTGTCACGTTGTGGAAAGACCCGGATGGACATGGTACTGGAACAAACAGGCATCAATAAAATTGACAAACTTTGATGCAGGTGGTCGACAGATGTTGGATTCAGTTGTTGAATTGCCTTTTATTATATCAATCGATGAACATTATCATGGTAGAATGTTGATCAAAACAGGAAATAAATAGATGACATCTGTCTTTCCTTGACAGATACCATTGGTATCTCATTGAATGAGGTAGACAAGAGTCATCAGAAGATGACATATCCATCCGGTCCCACATAATTTGTAAAACACATCTTTGACAGATAATTTTATATCTACTACTTCATTTAGTGGGTAATACACATACTGAGTTTCAGGCATGATGCATCACACACGGCAAGGTGAAAACATATCGAGACCATTCTACCCGTGTTTTACCTTGGCTTCAACGATAGCAGGATGCCGTGAAACGTAGCAGCGACATCTATTGTGATCACGAGTTATGCCCATTACCGCTTGTTTACATAAGCCAATAAAATCGCTGTTTACATTCGGTACTAGAATCAAATAATTATCTTGGAAAGTTACACTAAGAATGGAATTTATCAGATAATCTAACGAAAGCAAAAATTTTAATTTTTAGAAGGGGTGGACCAGTGGCCGCTAGAGAACGTTGGCTCTATGATGGTAATTTGATCAATATATTAAATCAGTATTTTTACTTAGGGTTCTTGTTTTCAGACAGAATGAATTTAAATAAATGAGCACACAATTTAGCTTTACGTGAAAAAAAAGCTTTAGTACAAGTTGTATAAGTTTTATGCAAAGTTGGAACCATGTCACCCAATGTATTTTTTAGAGATATTTCATACTCAGATTCAGCCCATTTTATTATATTCAGCGATTCGATTGTATAGAGAGAATTCACCTTTTAGCCTGTAAAAAGTACCTTACTGTACGTCCAATGACACCTAATTGTATGGTATGTGGTGAATGTGGAAGATTTAAGTTGTTCATTAATTCCAAATTAAGATGTTTAAGATTTTGGTTTAAGATTCTAAATATGCATGTCTCAGACAATTGGTAACATGAACCGATTTATCAGTGAGTTTCGCCGTAGATCAATAGATATGTTTAGTCAAGAATGATCACCGACCCTAAATTCAAGCTCTCGATATGAATATTACAGGACCTTTAAAACGATAATTCAACCAGAAAAAATATTTATCAATAATTACAACATACAGTTTAAGAACAATGTTCGTAAGGTTTCGTTTAGGTTTGTTAACTTTAATGATTAATTATGAGGGAAGAAAGTATAGAAAGTGAAATGCACTTCACATTATTATGTCTTTGTTATGTGGAATTACCACAAAAATATATACCACTTTATTTTCTTGAAAAACAACCAAGGGATGCTTATTTTCCATGTTGTAAACTAATTATGAAAATGTTATTGTCCAGTTTAGCCAAAAGAGACATTCTTATCAAACAAGCCGTATACCTTTGAATACTTATGTAAATATATAGCAATGTTAATATACCACTGTAACTCTTCTGTATATGGACCGGAGTCTTTTCATACAATAAACATCTTTTGACTTAGACCAATTAAAAAATGCAACGCTCGATATAGTTTTAGAGGATATACAAGTCATCGTGATAGGAATTGAAGCAGAGGACTTGAGAAAGTTGGCTAAATACTTTTAAAGATTTAGAAAAGATTGTCTTAGTAGGTGGCAACGTATCGCTGCAAACGCAACAAGTTATTGCCGCGGAAGTTTAATTTGCAAGCCATCTTCTGATTCTCCTATCCGATTAGCCCGCATTACGCTAAAATCTAAGAACAGAAAATGCGAGGGTTGAGGTCAAAGGCGGAGAGAGAAAATTTTGAAATATTTTCGTTACGCCCGTACCTTTGTGAAGATTGGCATGATGAAGAGTTTCGGAGCTATGCTCTGCAAACAAACCTTTCTCTGAACAAAGTCATAATCCAACACGTTTCTACGGAAACGAAAACTGTTTAGAAATCTGAAAATATCAAAAGGCACCACCTCAGTTGGTGGGTAATACACATGGAAAGTTTCAGAAAGACATCATGAACGCTTTTCGAGTTCTGCTCCGGAAACGAAATGATTACGGACGGCAGACGGACGGATGGACAGGCAGGACTATGATTAAATCCGACGGTATTACATGTTGGATAACAAGTAGGTATTTCACGAGTGGCACCTCACGAGATGAGATAAACATGGTATTTGTTAAGAAAAACGTATATTCTATTTATTATATCATTATATGCTCGTTGCATGTTGAAATGGAGCGATTTCAACGCTAAACTTGCAGCCTTCGCAAGCTGACACGATGAGGCCATAATATTGTCCTAATGACGTCACGTGATTGGTGATAAAGTTTATCATCACTCAGAAGAATGGCGAAAAAGGTTATCGCCACTGTAGCTTGATAGAGGGTTTATTACAGTGATAGAACCGAATATCTCACTCCAAATTATGTAATAGATGGCTGTTAAATACAATTGAAGAATGGTGTACTCACCACAGGAATCTTTGTGGAAATGACCAAGCTTGAGTCCAGGCTTGCACAATGGTATAGCTGATGTTTTGCGGATATGTATCGGTCTTATGAGTGTTGAGTTAACGTAAAAACGCAGTTGTGATATGGCATCAGTAAAGTTGGTCACGTGTTGATCACCAAACGCAACTCCCTCAGCAAAGTTCAGTGATTTGTTTACAGGCACCCTGACTTCATACTTGATATAACTGTAGAGAGAACGTCGTAGACGAGCTAAACGTCTCTTCCTCCGGCCAAACCCCCCATTAGTCTCGTCCCCACACCTCCACATTTTCAACTATACAATACTCATCTTTTGGACAAGCTTTCGTTACATCGATTACTTGCAAAAAATTAGCTTGTATTATCTCTTTTGAATTATAACAACTGCCAGAAAAATAATAGTATCCCTGCATCTGGATATGGTCCGGCGAGTCTCTCACTGAAAGTATTCAAAACAGTAGAATAGTAATGCTTCCTTTGGAGTTTGTTTGAGCAACTCTTGTTCGTGATTCTCTTGGGTGCTCGATTTTAAAACTGAACTTGAATGGTTGAGAATAAGAAAAGGCAGACGCATCAAAGTAAAACGTCAAGAATGCCTGAGAATGATCTGTTCATTAATGACCAGGAAATTACCAAAATGTCCTAGCTGGAGTAGTTGGCATTTGCCAGAAGCCATTTCAATTCTTCAACACTGTAACTATTCAGATAAGGAAAGATGAAGAACGAGGTCAATATTTATTGATATACAACTTCTTTAATTCTGCATAGGCGATGATAGGTGCATCACACACTGCATGGCCAGGAACCATAGCACCATTATGTTGGCATCGACAGGTACAAAGGCACAAGACCAACAACGGACAAGACACACTATGTCACAGAAGAACAAAGCTTTGGTTGATGTAAATCCTAACACTTTTGCATCAATGATTGAGAAATTAAACAAGCCTTACTTGTAAGGTGTAGTTTGATTGTAATTCTGTCAAGCTATAGAGAGTACGTAGGGATCACGTGAGAAGTGCGAGTGACAACGAGGATCATTGTCAAAAGTACAATTGTTCAATATCACGATTTGGGATGGGCTCCCAGGAGTATAGGGTGGGACGTGATCCCTACATACTCTCTATAGCTCGACAGAATTACAATCAAACTTCACCTTACAAGTAAGGCTTGTTTAATTTATCAATTCTGTCTCGCTATATCGAGGTACTCGAGATCACGTGAGACTTCAAAGCATTGAACAATTGTATGCTATCCAAGAGAGTAGTTCTCCAATCTCCTTACACTATAAGAAGAAATAACACAATTCAAATTGTTCATCAGGTGTTTATTCAATAAACCCAACACATCACTGATTAAGGATGCTAAGTGCAAACTTCTCTTTGTTGCAAATTGGTTTCTTATAAAACCGAGCAAATGTAGACTCATTTGACCAACCAGCCGTCTTCATGATCACATGTATAGGAACGCCTGCCACATGAGCAGCGCTAGTTGAAGCTGACCTCGTTGAGTGGGGTGTGTACACAGACATATCTACTCCGGCAGTTCTAATCCACCTAGCAATGGTACTTCTACTCACTGGTTTGTTGGGCTTAACAAAACTAATGAATAACTGAGTACAGTCCTGTCTCAGCAACTGGGTACGTGCTACATATTCTTGCAGCGCCTTGACGATACATAACCGCCTATCTGGCGGGTAAACAGGAAGCACTATCTCCTCCATGTGTTTACCTGGTCTTGAGGTTTTAATATTCTCCAATACTGAATATATATTTGCCTTCAGTCTCTTTCATGTTCCTTATATCCAATAAATGTAAACTCTGAACTCTCTGCCCTGATAATAAAGCAATCAAAGTTACTACTTTAAAACTTAAACTTTTCAAAGACAGTTTCTTTACTGGAGAAAATTTCTTTAAATAATTCAAAACGCTGTTTGTTTCCCAAGTCATTTCTCCCCTGGGAAATGATGGTCTACGATTTAACACACCTTTGAGAATCTCAAAACAAGGGGGTGAGAACCAACACTCTGTCCGTTGATAAACACACATGTGGAAAGAGCACATCTTGCAGTATTAATAGTACTATAGCCTAAATTCTGCTCAAACAAATCATCCCACAGATGGTGAAAGTGGATCTTGACATTTTCCACGGCAAAACTCAAACCATTTCCTAAGATAGGGTCTGTATTGCTTCTTTGTTGATCCTCGCCATGAGGATATGATGATTTCCGCAGCTTTCCCAGAAATTGCTTGGCTTTGGAGATATCGCCCGAAACCTGGCAGACTATCAGTCTCATCTTGGGCAGAGAATGGTTCTTCTTCTGAGACGGCCTGGTCCAAATGAGAGTATCCTTCCCCCTGGGGAGAAGAAAAGGGCAGTTTGTAAGCATTGACGTTAGTCTAGAGAACCATGTCTGCGTTGGCCAGTATGGCACTTTCAATATACCTTCTGCTTTTGTTTCAATGATGTTTTGTAAACATCTTGAAATGAGATTAAATGGCGGAAATGCATAGAAAAACATATCACACCACGACAAGGCTAGAGCATCAATTGCTATCGCACCAGGATCTTTTTTTCCATGAAACATATCTCTCAATTTGAAAATTATTCTTTGAAGCAAATAAATCTATGCATGGTTCCCAAAAATTGAAACTATTTGTTTGAACAATTTTGTGTTGAGTTTCCATTTGGAACAGCTATTATCTAATCTAGATAATCTATCTGCCTCTACGTTTTGTTTCCCTGGAATGAGTGTTGCGGTTAACCATATTGATTTCCCTGAACACTAAAACCATATTCTACGAGCAATTTGGTTGCACTGTTTTTCCTGCCTCCCATGTGATTGATATAAGCAACTGCACTTGAATTATCAGTTTGAACTTTTATGTGCTTTCCATTCATATTTCCACACAATGAGATCAAGCCCAACTCTATCGCCTTAAGCTCCAGTGGGTTAATATGCAAATCTGCATCCTCTACTGACCAATGACCACCTGAGGATTCTTGGTCACATACCGCCCCCCCCCCCCCCCTCCTTTTTTTGGATGCATCTGTTTGTAAGACTATATCTGGACTTTTTCTCAATATTGGTTTACACTGTTTGTCTATGTTATTTATCCACCAATCAAGGTCTTGCTTACCTTGTTGTGCAATCTGCATTGTCTTGTCAAAATCTCCTCGCCTCAGAGATAACCAATTGGACTTCTCATTGTCCAGTACTCTGTAAAATAGAGGAGCATATGTAATGGCAGGAAAAGATGCAACAAACTTTCCAAGCAATTTTGCTACGTCTTTTATAACCGGGTTTACAGTTTCGACTATTTCTTTTGCTAGAGCTTTAATTTCATTTGCTTTTTCATCAGTTAACCTGATATTCATTTTAACAGAATTAATGATGAAGCCTAGATATCTCACTTCCTGTTTAGGACTGAGATTAGATTTCTCTTTGTTTATTGTAAACCCAGCATTTTGGAATATGTCTACTGATCCATTGACATTGTGTTCACAAGAATAGAGAGTATCTCCACACAGAAAAGAATCGTCCATATAAACTGATATCATATGACCAGCTTGTCTCAATGTAGAATATATTGGCTTGGTAATTTTAACAAACACCCTCGGACTGGTAGAAAGTCCCATTGGCAATGATGTAAACTGATACAATTGATTTCTCTACTGGAATTTGAGATATCGTCTACGTTCTTTCAGAACTGGAACTGAATAATAGGCATTTTTCAGATCCATGACTGCCATATAGGCATAAGGTTTAATTAAACAAAGCGCATCTCCAAAATTCTCCATTTTGAAATGATTATAGGTAAAATGTTGATTAAAAGCTTTTAAATTGAAAATCACTCTGTGACTTCCGTCTTTTTTAGGTCTGATGAAAATATTAGAAATGAATTCTCCATGTGAATGAGTACATTCCTCGATGATTCCACATTCAAGAAATTGTTCTATTTGAATGTCAATGCTTTCAGATTCAGCTTCATTAAAAAGGATGGGTTTAGGAACATTTTTTTGTTCAGGTATTGTATCTAATTCTATATGATAACCCTGAATAGTTTGTAAAACCCATTCATCAGAGGTCAGTGATTTCCAGAAATCAACATGATTTGCTAGATTACCAGCAGAAAAATCAATATTCGTATTTACCTTTTCTGAGTTTACATCTTGTCTTTGACATTCTCCTGTCTGGTCTGGGGCCTCCAGCCTTGACCTCTGCCGGACCCTCTTCGGCCTAAAAAAGGCCTGCGGTATGGCGCAAATCGGCTTCTCCCTCTGCCTCTGCCTCTGAAGTTGCCTCCACTGGAATAGCCTTGTCCAACTCTGTTCCCGATTCTGTTGGACTCGATGATGTCCTTGATACTCTTGGTGAGCTTGCTTGTAACTGTCGTATTCGAACAGAGTTGACGGTACTTGTTGTTGAGATTGGGACGGATGAGATCGCGTCGTCTTTGACTCAGTTCATTGTTAGCACAGATGAGCAGAGCAATCATATCAAACACCATTTTGAACTGCAGACCTGGATCCATAGACGCTAGGTCGACTTCCTTGTTCTGTAATTTGAGGAACAATTCAGCAAGGTTTACTGCTGGAGTGAGTGACTTCACAAGTCTGGTCTGTATTTTCTGCATCTTAATGTCTCTAGACTTGGTTTCTGAATCAATCAAATCCCACACTTCTTTGTTCACTGCTGGTGTTGTGAAATCTATGTTCTCTGGTTGTTTGTACTTCTCCAAAATTGCTTTCCTTTTCTCATCAGCCATCTTCTTCTCAGTCATGTTATTAATGATTTCGGCCATTTTCTGAGGAACCTTGGGGCCTTTATCCCCGCCAAGTTGGAAATCTTTTTCAATGAAGTCAAGCATAGAAGGTGCCACATTCGGTCGTTCTTCGTTATTGTCGTTACCCAACAAAGCGTCGAGTTGAGCTTCCACATCGGCAATGTTATCCGACTTATCAGGAACCTGTTGGCTTGGCTCAATGCGTTCATCTTCGCTCTCGCATTCGAACATTTGAGACATGTTCTGGTTCATAAAAATTAATTGCTCAAGTATTAACTTCATATTGTTCGATTTGTTCTGCGAAGTATCATTGTTGTTGGCCTTAGAGGTCGACGGGACTGGTTGTGAAACGCTGGCAGTCACAGGCACTGTACCTTGTGTCGGAGATTTCTCTTTGTTGACCGTTGTTGTTTTGGCCCGGTTTTCATTTTCGATATTACTTTTCTTCGTGCTCTTCCCTTTGGAAGCCATTTTGAAAAGAGGGAATACTTTCTCAGCAAAGTTGAATTCTCGTTCCATGTAACCCGTTAGCAGCTGTTAGCCGGTTAGAAACACGTGTTCTGACTGTTCAGTCACGATGTACCCTTCTCAGTCGGGCATGCGCAGTCAATCGCGCACTATTTCCGCTGTTGCTTATGACATTGATGTCGCTTACAGCAAAATAAAATTATTTAGTAAGTATTTTTGTAAATCTTTGTGATTATTTGTTATTGTTATAGATAAAATTGAATTTTCAATTTGGTAAAATGTAACAACGCGGCGAATTGTCGCCGTGTAACTGTTCGGAGCGTGATTGCACGCTACCTTCCTCGTGCGAGTCAAACCACACAATGATCCTCGTTGTGACTCGCACTTCTCACGTGATCTCGAGTACCTTGATATAGCGAGACAGAATTTATATTTGCGCTTAGAGCAGACACTTAGTGCCCGGAGCATTATATAAATCCACACAGCATATAAATCCACTCATTATTATTATTATTATTATTATATTAAAACCATGTCTAACGAGTGTCGAACATGTGTCATCACAAAATTAAAAGAAAGCAAAGAGAGTGACTTCGACATTAAAGGTCATGACCTGAGTATTCTTGAACAATGATTGCTTTCATGGTTAGCTATCTCCAACATGGTTTACTAAACAACAAGGCAAATCTAATTCACTACTGAGGCCATTTGGTCAAGAAATAACGGCTAAAGAGATGAGAGAAGATTACCAACGGTGTAATCGTCTATCATGAAAATACGCTGGTATGTATATGATTTAGCATTTGGACCCTACTTGGCTGATATGACTGCAATTTGTGTCCAACTTTTAAAACATTATTTCTGGTATTCATTGCCGCTGTGGAGCGTGTTCAAGACGTCCAAAACATAGACTCCTACAGAACTGGATGCAAAACATTCAAACACCGATGGCAGTAGTCTGTCATATTATTTGACATACGATGAACAACTGCTCTGAATATTTTATCATCTTTATAAAAAAAAAAATGCCTCGTTTCGGTGCAGATACAGCACCGTTATCAAGCAAAAGCTATTGAAATATCTTTCAACGTAACAGACATAGCAAGATTTGAAGAAATGGGGTAAAGAGAAAACGCTTGTACCCACAGGGTGCAGTAGGAGATATGATGGAAGTCTTGGATTCGCCAAAGCTAGGTTACACAGAGATGCGTATCTTAGTCGCTACTTAGTTAGTCATTGTTTATTACTTTTTAATAACAAACCTGGTTCTGTGCCATTAGAATGGATTATATTAAAGTAAATATATATTATAAATAATTTGGTTACATTAAGTATATGATTAGTGTAATACAAATACAGAATTGTGTAATTCTCTTTGTGAACTATTAATTTTTTAATTAAGTTATTCTAAATCAGCAATTATCCTGGGTATGATGATGCTGAAAGTAGACTAAGATCAAACTTACATTCGCAATTTGGTACAAGGTTTTCATTCCATATTCCTGTTGCCTGTTGACAAAAATACACTGATGTAAACCGTTTGTTTGCTGGCACATCATAATCTTCCTTGCATTGCATCGCACACTGCATTCCCAGGAACCACTTGTCGCAAACCATAGCACCATTATCAGGAGGGGGCAGTTTGCTACAATGGTGAACTGAAACAAACAGCAGATAACAACTTTGCCATTACTCTTCAACATGGCTTCATATACGTGTCCGTACACGCGCTCACATATGTACACACAAGCACATAAACAGACAGACACGCGCACACACACACACATACACACACATAAACAATGGACATACATGCAGAACAGACCTAAGATATTTTATTTGATGTTATTATCTATATCACTGGTATTAAAGCTACACATTAAAACATTAAAATGACAAATCGCGAAACGATTTAAGCAAATCTTTATTAACAAAATATCATATATAATATACAGTAAGACATATAAAACAAGTTGCACAAAGTGAGATAACAAGTCTTTTTCCACAGCAAATAACGCCGGTTCTCTAAAATGTTTCGACAAGTTTTGGACAGAAAAAAAGTGAACCACTTGAAATGTTATATGGCGGTTTGTGGAAGCCATAAAGAATTGATTGCTTTACGTCTTTATATTATTGTATCCCTCATCTAATGATAAGGAACTAAGCTTCTTCAATTCACGTAAGATTTTCATAAGGTCCTCAGACAAAGTCCTAAAGACCCATTGTTATTGTCGGGATTCCTCTTCTTCTTATTATTTGTAAGATGTTTGGTTGGGAGTTCTGAGTTAACTGTTGAACCGATTTTCAGGAACTTTCAGGAATGTTAGCCTGTGAGCTGACTTACGGCTCAAGGTTGATTACAAATCTAATTATTTGGCCCCAGGTGACAAATCTGCATGGCTACTTTTACATGACTAGAGCTCAAGAATGATGATATTTTTTCCGTAAAATAATGACTGAGACATCCTAATCTGAGGTGCTTAGTTAATCTATTTCTCGATCTGCTTGCACGCTTATTCAACACTACAAACATCACAACCAAGTCTCATTTCTCTTTAAATGACACGTGCATTCTTTCTTTGCATATACTTTTGCCTCTCTTTCACATGTTTCTTTTATTCTCAAATAACTGCATTTCATAAAAGCAACACATTCCTACATTCAGCCAGCACAACTTTGTTCAAGTGCATACGTCAAGACAGGCCAATATATAGTTTCTGCATTGAAAATGCTAGTATGTTCATACTTGAAGTAACCCCTTCGAACAATTCAGTTTGTTTTTTGACTGTGACATGCACCACAACTCTAATGACTGGAATTTATAATTGCTGTAAGAATGAATTTGTGTTTGGCTGTTGTATATTGCACTTTTAGTAGGTGGTTTCTGGGTCAGCTATCCATAATAATAAAAATACGTTTGACCTGTTATGGACACCATTAATTGTACCCCTATATTTAGTATTGGTCCAAACCATCCCAACTATACCTACTACAACAAAATACATTATACCAGTTTTCCACCCCATTATTTATAACTTAATACTCTATTTTAAAACTTCATAAGATGTTGGATAATCGATGCAAAGTAGGAGTTTGGAGTATTTATTTTTGTTTTATTTATTTTTTGTATATCCGTTTTTGCTTTACATGCATACATCATACATCATGCAAACTGTCAGCAATATACAGTACAGTTCATATATGGAAAACAGTGTACAATACTCTTATATATCTAACTTAGGAACAGGTGTAAGGTAGACCAAATCTTAAAGACCCACAAACCCCGACCATATCACTTTTCGGTTTTTATTCAAACATATTCCAAGATGACGAGGATTCCACTTGATATTTGTCAATTCAACCAATAAACACCTTTTATAACGCCGCTCAATTACGCCTCATAAAACTTTAGCCGAGAGCGAATTCCGCGTGCTAGGCTTTGTGACGTAATACACAGGAGTCGCTTGACGTCTAATGACAGAATCCACTAGAATTAGCCTTACATAACTGCCTAAATAACATATTTACCTTTGTCCTTATACAACAAAATTACATATATACACGCCCCGTAAAACGTACTACAAATGGCAGCGGATGTCAACACTGTTTAGTACTGGATGTGACCATTGCGGGACCCGTAATTCTGCAATGTGTTTTGGAACAATTCTTATTGTTGCCCAATATGGCGGCGGCACGCATGTCAGATGATGAAGATGTTCAAACGTCACAGAGATCTATTACACATTTCATACGGATTATAACGGTGTCAACGCGCCTCATTCATGTTCACAAAATATATTTTCAGTATTTTTGTTTATCAATGTAGCGATATGTAATAAGTGGTGTAGTTGCGTTATTGACACTCTACCTTAGATAAATATTAAATAAAAGGGGAAATCTACATGACTGAACTATAGCCGGGGTAATATTTTTAAAATTGCAAACCAAAGAACACATGTACACACGACCACGGTGAGTTGATCAAAGTTCTATAGTTCCAATACTTTCATTTGAAATTGGGAAATATACATTTTCATATTTATCCGAAGTGATTTAAAGGCGCTGTAGCACGTTTTTTGCAAAATTTATTTTTTCAAATTTTCCATTTATAAAGATAGTTTATGTGATATAAAGTAACTTTAGAGGGTAAAACATCTTATTACACAAACCAATTATCTGTAGTGGTAAAAACTATGTTGCGTATAAAGCAAAAATTGCATGGCGGCCATTTTATTGTGAACACAATTTATTATTTTGTATTACAAAAACGATGCTCATGGCTTTACCGAAACATGTACACTTATTTTGAACTTTATTTTCCGAAGAGAGAAGGATGTTTTACTATTGGTCAAATTATTTTTCAAATACATTTCATCGACTTATTTGAGCGAAAAAACGTGCTACAGCGCCTTTAAACATTATTTTATTTCCACAAACTCATGAATTGATCATCAAAAACTACATGTAATATAAAATGCAAGGCATTTTATATAAATGTAATATGCTAGGAAATTGGTAGTGGTATTACACTGAATCTAAGTAATTGTAAATGTACACGGCTATAGATTTAAAGATAGATCGAATATGTTCTTCTAAAAAGTGTAAACAAGTAACATTGATGAAAATTATAGGATTTTCTTAGTTGTAATGCAACTATTCTATTAGCAAAATAAGGTCACCATGAGAAATATTGACGCAGTAGATTTCAAGCTATAGGCCTCTTCAAACACAAAATCAAGCACAACATAAAAATTAACTAATAATGGCGTTTATAATAAAACAAAGTTGCATGATATTTTTTTATTTTTGAATTGTCAGTTATTCATTTCAAAACATATTGTAGCTCATA
Source organism: Gibbula magus (assembly GCA_936450465.1). Classification (NCBI taxonomy): domain Eukaryota; kingdom Metazoa; phylum Mollusca; class Gastropoda; order Trochida; family Trochidae; genus Gibbula; species Gibbula magus. The sequence continues at coordinate 29,121,512 of OW388295.1, read as the reverse complement.
AGATAACATAACACTCCACTCGATTGGGTAAAGAACAAATCTAAAATCAGCGATTGAATATCGAAAAATGCTCCTAAAACCCCGAAATTACTTCCTACAGACGCACAAATACCCATTCTATCGGAAACTTGTAATGTCAAATGTTCTTATTATGTTTTAAACGAATTATCAAAAAAAATCGACAAACACTGAGGGGCCGCGGAAAACTGTTTCAAGAATGAGATAATTAGCAGGCCAATTTTACTCACTTTGAATCGCAATATCTTGATAAGTAGCTGTCGCTTCGAAATAATCGTTTGTGTTTTGCTTACTTGAAAGTATTGTCTATATGAATAAACGAATTAACGTCGAAAAAAACAGAGAGATGATATTATCTTTCACAAAACTTTGCTTAGTTCCATTTGATAACTGAAGGCATCTTATGATATCATAGTATTTAATGATTTCATTTTTACAAAACTGATAACAGGCACATAATGTCCATGAGCACATGTATGTGTTGTTTTATCAAGAGGATTACATTTATAGGATTATTATTATTTTAAAATCCAAACAAGACATTTTTATAAGGAAAATGTATTCCTATTTGTACGGTAAGGAGCCATTCTGCTACTTCATACCATATTCTTCTTACAATATCACATTTCCAAAAGAGATGTTCTACAGTTTCCATTTCCTTTTGACAAAAGGAGGAAAGGGGTACATCAGTATATTTCATTCTATAAAGGAGACATTTTGTAGGCAAAATGTTGTGAATAATCCTGTATTGTAACCACCTTAATTCAGTAGTTTTAGTACATTTGTTTGGAACAATATTATAAATCATACATTCCTTGTCGGTGAAACATCTGTCTAAGATGCGTTCCCATTTTGGATTAGCATGGTAGCCTGATAAAGGATGAGTTCAAGAGAGAATTACATATGTACTTATTTCCTGCAGGTGTGTTGAGTAGTTGATAATTTAGTGGATAAATGGGGTTTTGGGTAAATTTGGGTAAATGTTATACTTATGTGCATATGACTTTATTGCTGCCTTTATTCCTTCAAAAGTTCAAAAATTGGTTTTAGTTTGGTATTTCTCCAGGAATTCCTGGATGTTTATCACCCACCCTCTTCATTTATAATGCCATTAACAAAAACTGTACCTTTGTTTTACAGGTTTTCATAATGTGGTTGTCATATGTTGTGGTTGTTCCAGATTGATTGGCACTCAGGTGGTAACTGCACTATACACGGCTGTCTGCATCCGTATCTGGCGGTATCGGACAAGTGCCGTCTCCTGTTGCACCTGGATTCCTGTTGGCTTTCGACTCGGTCCGCCTAGGCTTAGGAAGGCCAAGCTGGGCTTTCTAGAAGCGAAGGATGTAACGCATGGTCACTCCTGAGTCTTTCACATCCGCTCGCCACGCTGTTGGATAGTCCTTGGGGCCGCCTGCAGCTGGTTGTAGGCAACTTGAGTCAACTGGGGTTAAACCCCTTTGACGATCGAATACTGGGTCAAGGGCTTCTGCGTCTCATCCGCCTCTCCGAGGGACCGTCCGCTGTGTCGGAACCGACTCCTACTAACCTTGGAGCAGGTAGAGGTTTTCATCTCCAAGGAAGCGGGGCATGGAATCCTAAACCAAGACCTGACTCCCGTTTTTTCCAACCCAATCTCAGTTTTACCGGGAAGGGAGTCAGAAGGCAGCAGTGCTCCAACTCCAGCGTGTCTCTCGACTCTTATCTGTCGGCTATTCTTTCCGTGCTCAGAAAGAGTTTGCCAAGTGTGGACGTGTCTATTAAGGACCCCATTAAGACCTTCCGCTCTGTGGATGGCGTAAGTTACGCTTACCCGATTGGGACCTAGGTGCAGTGCTTAATCATCTCCGGTCCGAGAAGTATGATCGTCTCTCTGACGTTTCCCTCCTCCCTCTCACAGTCTTTCTGATGGCCATGGCCTCCGCTGCCAAGATCTCTTAGGTCCACGCGCTGCAGGTAGACCTTCTTCGTGTTGAGGTCAGCTATGCTTGGTTTGGCTCCCGAGTTTGTCTTTAAGAACCAGCTGACGAGGCGGGACGTTCCATCTCCATTCCGGCGCTGGGGTCTGAGAGCTAGATCATTCCCTTTGTCCAGTCAGAGCCTTGGGGGTGTACGTTTATGGTACTCGAAACCTGAGAGATGGCAGACGTCAGCTTTTCTTGCCTCACTCTCTGAGGAACACCAAAGAGTTAGACAAAAGGGCACTATGTGTGTACCTCGGGTCTGCGGTCATAGACGCTTACAAGGCCGCTTACCTATCATTTCCGTTTCGCTCTAACCAGCATGAGATCCGAGCAGTCTTGGCCACGATGGCTTATCATTGCATCGTGGTCTAGGATTGACCTTCAGAGTGTAATGATTTCTATCTCATTGTTGTTATTTGATTACTTCTGTGAATGATTACACTAAAAAAATAGTGCCATTGGCTCTGTATATCATCAGGATTCGTATAGTTTGCAAAACCGAAATAAATTGATCTCAGCTTGTTCTAGTATGTTTTTCGTACCAGAAAAGAAGTCGAAAATCGGTTCTACAATTGAGAATCCCCATTGTCTAAGAAGTCTGTACACACCATTTCAGCTCTCTAGACCTTTCGGAATTGGAGAAGAAGAAGAAAATAGGTGTTTAAGGATGTGACCCTATTTTGAGTAACGGGGTCACGAAATCTACAATTTAGAAACCCCATTGGCTAAGGAGTCTGTAAAAAAAATTCAACTGTCTAGAGTCATTGGTTCTGGAGATGAAAAGAAAAAAAAGAGAATAGTTTACTTACCGACGGTCGAATGGACATATGGCCGGACGCCAGACACCATGCGATGCCATAAGCCCATCGGGCTAAACAATTAATGTTAATGACACTTTGACTTCGGTGAAGATTTGACAAGTATAATAGATATTGCCGTTTGATGCATGTTGACTTTGAACATATTTTTTAGTTTGATGAAAGTTTTGAATTAATTTTTGTTTTAAAATGATTTTGATCCAAGGTGTAACCAAAACAAGTTATTCAATGATAGTGACGTCATAATGCCCTACTTTCGCCACCAGCTGATCGACTACAGCCGAACCCACTCGCCACTTTAGTTTTTCAGTTCATCATATCTTTTTCCTGAACGTATTTTTGACTATTAATAAACTTGCACCATAGCAAAAATAGATGTGCAAAAGTAAAAATAGAAAATTCGGTTAAGTAAATAAGTCAAGTGGTTTATCTTGGATTTTTAAACTTTTTCAAATTTTCGGACCCCATGTACCTTTGAGGAAACACCACTCCGAAGATATTTGCACCTAAGAGCTGAAATCTTAATTGTATATAGCTGAAACATTGGGGAATAACAAGTTTGTTCCTGTTTGTGCCAATTCCTAATACCTTTTTAACAGTGACCTTTCAAAGTCAGGCAATTTTTTAAAACCGCGAACTTTCAGGGGCGATAATTAAAAAACCTAACGACCAAATTAAAATATTTTTTCAGGAGAGTAAGACAGTGGTCTTTATAATTCCATAATAAAATCGCCCGTGAACAGTCACTTCCGGTCATAATAAAAAAAAACATTAACATGTGGAAATATTTTAAAATCAACTTAGAGACTTTGCAAAAGATGCGCAATAACAATATGAGCAAAAAAAGTAAATCATGACAAAGTTGTAACTCTCATGGTTTAGCCGCCATTTTGATTTTCTTTACAATTCTTTGATTTGAGGTGTACATATTGGGTATCAATAATCCTGGGGAGTTGCTAGAAACGTCATACTTGTTTTAAAAGATGCACAATGACATTTGAAATATGTCTAAGAATCATTTATGCGGTGAATCCGTTTACCGTCACTTGCGACTAAATCCATTATTATTATTATAAAGACAAATGACTGAAGATTAGATGGATAGCATGACAAATAATTCTTTCATTAATAACTAATTAATAACCTACTTGAAATTTGTTATTTAACCATTTTTAAGTGAAACCGATGTGTGACAATATACATTTAACCTGATAACCCCCCTTCTTAAAGGTTAGATGAAATGACATATGGTCACATTCGGATTCTTTGAAAAGGGGTTTCAATTTGACAATTGCTCGATTTTAAATTTCTGAAATCGACCCATAAATTACTTATATACGGCTTTTTAAAAACAGTGCCTAATTAAGCCCCGGCGACCAGAATGAAAGTGGGCGGGCGGTGGTCACTGAAGCGTATCGTGCTGACGTACGTGGAGGAGTCTCACTATGGCTGCTAATCTTAATTTAACGTGTTTTCTCAACTTTTAAACTGCTCATATAACACAGAAAACTTAATCAAAACAACCCAAATTTTCGATAAACGGATTACTTAACCATTCAACTAGCGATTTCATATGGTTACAACGACTGGGACCTGCTGAATTGGAGTGCATTCTGCGCTTATGCATAGTATGTTTGTAGCAATTAACCGCGAAACTGATGTCATATCACTTTCCATGGAGTTTTTGTCTTCAAGCTCCGTCATTTCAAGTGGCAGATGCCTGTCCTTACCTGTATGAACCAAATGACAGTTCAAGTATAGTGACATTGACACAAGAGAAGAAGACTCTCACGGGAATCGGGGCGAAGAGAGATTAAGTTGCACCAATTGATCAAATTATGTTCCATAATCGGCAGGTTAATTTTGTTTTGTATGTATTAATAAATAAAGTAATAGAATAGGTATAATTTCATAAACACTGAATGATCGGCTGTTCAAATAAGCGAGACAACATTGATGTAATGCAGTGCAAACCCTTTTCACTTAACTTTCATGAATAAATACATGAACTGGATTGGTCGACAAGCTTAATGAAATTTACATGAAGATTGCTCCATTGTACACGCAAACATATACATTATGATAACACAGATTGATATAGACAACGAACATTATCGAATGAAAGAATTATGTTACCAGTAGCATCTTAAAGCACATCTCGTAAATGAAAACGAAATGGTTTAATAAAAAGTGTCACTTCAGCACACCAACACACAATTCTCAGTTTAGCATACCATATAGATGTTTCTTCCAGATCAAAGGGGAGAGGTGTTGTTACAGCAAATTAGTTTACATAATTAAGAAGCTGAGTATGTGAGAAGGAAGGAGTGTAATTATGTTTGTACAGATAACAAGTTTACTGGACCGATTCAATTATATAACAAATCGCATGTCGGTGACCAGCGTGTCATATATGTTTATTGTCAAAAGTCCTGTCTTGGTGACACACTTAACGCGACATTCAGTCTTTTCGTTTTTCTAACTTGCCATTTGCGAAAAGACTTTTGCTGAAAGAGGGTTAGTATTTGACCATCTTCTGCTTCCAATTACTGTCATTGATGTATTTATAGGTTTACAATTTCTGTCTTATGTGCATTTGGATATTCATATTGTCTGTTTGGATACGTTTATAAGGTAAGTTTCTTACAATAATTGCACTCTTGCTGAAATTTCAATTTAATACAATGTTTATTTGCGAACGTCTATGATCCACCGTCTTTCACTATTCATATCAATTATATTTGATATATATAACGATAGTTTGGGACATTTGTAAAGTGAAACTTGATAACTAATATTACTCGAACAGCTTACAGCAGAACAGTGATGTGGCATTATTGCAAAGCGTAGATATAACAGATTAACTGACCGATTCCCCAGTGTTTGCCATTGTAAATAGTAAGCAATTGTTTACACCCCGTCCCTTCACGTACGTCACTTCCGGAATCTTCCAACTCTCTAAGCCCCGCCCCATTTTTGATTTGTTGTTCGTGAGTGAAAAGCAAACGATGTGGCAAAGTTTAAGTCGCTGTAGTTTAATATAGGAACAACATATGGATTTTTAGGGTGTCTCGTTTTTCACATTATAGTCTAATGAACCAATTGCAGTTAAGAATTCAATAAAAATAATATATTTCGGCCTTCCTTTAACACCTCGAGTTTACCCCACCTCATACAAATACTCATAACAACCCTGTAGAATATTGTACGCAGACACTGGAAGCTTACACCAATATTTAATCATATTATACTGTCACATTGCCGGTTCGAATCCAAATTTTGATTCTTAACATGGGATTTTTTTTTAATGCACTAAGAGACTTTTTCCTAAAAGATCCGCAAATGGCAAAGTCGTAAGTCGCGTGGTTTCGACCCCATATTGGATTTAAAAAACTTGTTCATATTTTTTGACCCCATGTACTTTTGCGTAAACACCACTCCGAAGATATTTGCATCTAAGAGCTGAAACTTGGATTTATATATAGCTGAAGCATTGGAGAATAACAAGTGTGTTATTTATTAAGCGAACATCTTATACTTTATTCACAGTGACCTTTCAAAGTATGCTGATTCTGAAACTTTAAAGGCGAATATCTCACAAACTCATAATTGCATGATTGCATTTTCAGGACTACTAGAGTTAAGCTTAGTGTATAAGCATCAATAATAATATCGATCAAGATCAGTCATTATCGGTCGTGAAAAAAGGTACAAAATTACCGAAAATAAGGTTTCCAATTTTAACATGGAGACATTGATAGAAAAGATAAAATTCACAATTTGTGAAAGATATTGACTGCTTTCAAAAATTCTAATGCGGTGTTCGCCAAATTGACTAAAAACTTGAGATAAAGGAATTTCAGAAAAAAAATGTTTCCCTGATGTGCGCAGTGTCCCAACATTAACACAAAATGTGTTTTACTGTGAGGGAACACTGGCAGGGAATACATATTGGGGGGTATTCTCCCTTTAAAAGGTATGAATTAGTAAGATGACTGTGTCCAATACGACATCGTCGTTAGGTTAGGACACAAGCTTCCTGTTGGGTAAAAGAGGATAGAGATTTGTAATCTAAATGAGGTTGAATATTGTGAAGTTTGTTATGTTGTTGTTGGTCTCATTTTGACTTCCAACGTTGTTTCATGTAAGATTTGATAGCAGATGTAGAATCTGTATATGGAACTTTAGTAGGAGATATATGTGGTTTATGACTGATTTAGCTCCTTCAGAGTTTCTTCATCTCCAGCCCATTTATTATTTGATACAACCTTTAAAAGGTCCAATGCCTTTAAGCATTTAGCTTTGAGGTTTTTGATATGTGGGATAAAGGATAATTTACTTTCAAATGTGAGATCAAGAAACTTGGCCTCAGGAACGACCTTGATTGGAGTTTTATCCAGAAATAGTTCTGGATCTTGGTGTATTTTGCACATATTGCAAAAATGCACACACAATATTTTGGCTTTAGAAAATTTGAAGTCGTTTTATAATGATCATTTATTTATTTTATTGAGGCAGAGTTGCAATTGGCGTTCGATTGATGACATATTTTTCTTCTGCAGGAAATTTTGTTTTGCATTGTCATTTCAGACTTTAGCTAGACTGTTGATTTTGATCCTAAATAATGTGACAGATAAAATGCTAAATTGTGGGACACCGATTTCTTGATCAAAGAAATCAGAAAGGACGGAACCCACTCGCACTTTAAATTGGCGATCATGTAAGAAATTGGATATAAAATGAGGCATATGACCTCGCAAGCCAAATTCAAATAAATCTTTTAGGATAAAATTCTTCCATGTAGTGTCATAAGCTTTTTCTCAATCGAAAAAGATATAGACACAGCCTGTTGTTTGTTAATAAATGCATCACAAATAAACGATTCTAAATGAACAAGATGATCAATGGTACTGCGTTGTTTGCGGAAATCACATTGAATATTAGTAAATAATTTATTAGTTTCAAAGTACCAAACAAGACGAGCATTGATCATCCGTTCCATAGCTTTACATACACAACTTGTTAAAGCTATAGGGCGGTAGTTTCAAGGATCTGTACGATCCTTCCATGGTTTTGAAATAGGTACAATAGTAGCATTGTGCCAACAAGATGGAAATTCATCCGTTTCCCATATATGATTGAATACCTGATGCAGAACCTCAAGACAAGGTTCTGGTATATGTTTTAGAAGCTGATAATGGATTTCATCAGGGCCGGTTGCTGTTTCATGAGCTTTAGAAAGTGCAGTTTTATGCTCTGACAAAGAGAAGTGTTCATTATAATCTTCTCCATTGTCAGATTTGAAATTAAGTGGTCTCTTTTCCTGTACCTTTTGGTACTTTTGTAAAGCAGGAACATCATTTTAAGATGAAGAATTTTTAGAAATTCTTTCAGCAAACTTATTGGCAATATCAGATTTTGATGTGAGAAGGTCGCCATTGCCCTTAAGGTGTTTTATTGTACATTTAGAACATTTGTCTTTAATCATACTGATAATATTCCAGACTTTGCTGATAGGTGTTCTGGAATTGATCTTAGAGGACACAGCCTCTCCAAGATTCGCGTTTTTTGTTGGTTGACTGTGCATCGAGCTTTAGCTCGAGCCTTGCGACACTTATCTAAGTTAATTCTTGTAGGTCGTTTACTGAGCTTTAGCTCAGCTTTTCTTCATGCCTTAATGGCAGCATCACAGGTTTCATTAAACCATGGCTTGTGAATGCGTGGATTTGCCGAGGGATTGTTTAGACCTTTAGCAAAGGCCTCAACAGGATCAGTTGCATTGACTATTTCATCATATGAAATATGCTCACGACAAGGGCAGAAAATGTACGCCAATCACCCTTTGAAGATTGTGAGTTGAGGTGAGGTGAGTGTGGGTTTAACGCCACTTTCAAGTGTAATTCTAGCGGCTGCTACTTTTACGGTAGTGGAAAAACCGCAACGCAATGTTGCAATGCATTGCGGTGTAACCTGCAGTGTATCATTGCACCCAAACCTCGTGTAGAACAGTTCTCTACTGAAGACAAAGTTGCCGTGCCCCTGACGGGATTCGAACCCCGGACCTCTTGATCCGAAGCCGAATGCACTAACCACTGCGCTATCCCGCCACTCCAACGAGGATTGTTCTCCTCAGGTTTGGCTGATGAGGGTTCTAATACAATGGGGAAGTGGTGACCTCCACATCTATCATCAAGGACTGACCAAAGTCATACAAAAGGGATGCATCAGTTGCCGATAAATCTATAGCTGTATATGATCCTGTAGCAGGATGTAGATATGTGTTTGAGCCATCATTAAATAGACATAATTAAGTCATTTTGAGTAAGATAACTTTCAAGTCGTTTGCCATAGAATCTAGGGTATTATATAAGCTGACAGCGACAGCTTGTAAATGCGTTGTTAATGGAATTTCCCTGTCGATAATTCCATCACACACTAAAAAAATTTTACCTTAAAGCCTCAACAATTCCACTGGAGAATGGCCATAAATACGAGGATAGAATAGCAAATATTAAAACCCTCATGTTGGAAGTTTTATTAGAGAAAGGCGTCAGTCTGGGGACCTACCCCTCTGCCCATTCTTGGGCGAGTTGTTAAGGGAAGCCGTATCTGAATTCGAAGCGTCCATAAGGTCATCATCAGACCCAAGGTCAAGAGATCCATACATGTTGTGGATGATCTCGACCGCGTCACTTTGGCCTTTTGGTTATTTGAGTTATTTGAAGCAGTTTTTGAGGATGATTGCTTTGAGCTTTGATTTGATGTTTTGGTTCCTTTTGGGAATGTTTGAGAACCTGTCAGTGTGTCAGGCTCTTTGAGAGACAGAAGAGGGATAGTCATGGTACCTATTGTAAAGGATGTGGAATTACGGAGAGTAGTTTTTATAGGTGGATCATTGATCCATTCAATGTCTGTTGAAACAGAGCATTTAGGGGCAGTTGCTGAAGATACTATGGATGAATACGAGAGTTTAGGGCCCTTTAGTAACCAGGCGTTTAGCTTCAGGGAAGGATATATTTGTAGGGAATTTGACTTTTAGTATTTTAGACTCCTGTTGCCACCGAGGGCACTCCTTGGATGTAGCCATGTGGTCGCCAGCACAGTTGGCGCACTTCGGCAACTTTTTGCAGTTGTCTGGATGGCTGTCATCGTCGGGTTTGCCACACTGAGGACAAACACGCTCATTCGCTTTGCAAGAGTTTCTTACATGGCCAAATTTCTGGCACCGGTAGCAACAGAGGGGGTTAGGGATACAGAGTTCTGTAGGGTGTTTGTAATACCCCGCATAAACTGTTTTTGGAGCTTGTGGAGTTGAAAATGTTAAGAGATAGCCGCGTGTCTTGATGATGTTGTCCTCCTTCTTAATAGTGATCCGCTTAACAGACGTCACTGCCTGACTCTTAAAGTTGTCAAGGAGTCCCGGATGATGGCTTTGCTGCTGTTAAGTGAAGAATGCGCTGTTACCTTGACAGGTTTATAAATGATGATTTATAATGTTTGTACAGATTGTGCCTGTTGTTTTGATTTGCACTCTACCAATAGGTACCGATTCCTTCTTTTTAACATCCATTACATCACCAGCCAGCCCTTGAATGGTCTTGGCAGTGGCAAAAGGATTCAGGCGTAGTCGTTTATCATCTAGATATGACTAAAAACCGAGGCCAATTTGTTTAGTTTGATTTTTATTTTTTGTTGATACAGTTGCCTCTTCGCGAGGGACTGTCATCTGATGAGAGTGATCGCTTTTTTTATCCGTTCTTCCCATTTACGGTGGATAAAGACTCATCAACCCAGCTGTTGAAACCAATTGCATTTTTAGCTCATCAGGCCTGTAAAGGCCAGATGGTCTTATGGCATGGGCCATCGTGTGGCGTCCGTCTGGCGTCGTCCTAAAACTATTGATCTTTTCGACTTTTTCAGAACCGCTACACCCCCAAAGCTGAAATTTTGCGTTGAGATACCTTGCACCTAGGGGATCTTATTTGTATCTCTACCCCCCCATATGTGGGCGTGGCAGGCAGTTTCCCTAAAACTTTTAAACGACTTCTTCTCCGAAACCAATTGGCATAGGAAGCTGCACTTTTCAAAATAACATCTTTATAACATGACGTTTCAAGTTTGTTCATTTGAACTTGATCGCGAAACAAATATGGACGTGGCAGGGGGTGCACCCTCAAATCTTTAAACGACTTCTTCTCCAAAACAGAAACAGAAAGCTAAAAGTTTCAGAATAACATCTTTATAACATCTAGATTAAAGTTTTTTCATTTCTTTAATATCCCTGCTAAAATATGGGCGTGGCAGGGTGTTAACTGAAACCTTAAATGTCACTTTAGGAACTAGAACTGCTAGGAATTTTTTTTTAGAATAGCCTATTTGTAACATGGAAACCAAAACCTGTAATTTTAATTCTTTTGCTGTGACAAATTAAAGTTTAAGAGCAATTTTGAAATTAATGGGTTTTTTCTCTTGCACTAGTAGGTCACAAGAGGCTGGAGCTGGGGTAGTAGAGTATTTCATAACGCAGTCTAAGAGGGGGGTCGTATGACAGGTGGAGAGATGGTCAGTTACAGCTCATTAGGGATGATGCATTGCAACACACCGAAGGGGTGGGGTGGGTCGCAAATTTCAAATCTAATATAAAAAACAATCAAATTGTGCCTACATACAATTATAATTAACATTGCAAATACAGTTCAGTACTTAGATGTTAACCATTTGTGAGCATGCTAAACACTTAAATATGTAAATGGTCTAAGAGACTCAAATTAAGTTTAGAGAACTCGTTAACTGTACTTGTAATTGAAAGGATCACCTTTTCTTCAATGACATGTTTTTTGTTATGCACTAACAATTTCTAGACTGAGATTTTTCAGGGCTAGGGTGTGTGCATTACAATTGAGAATAATCTATTTCAGTCTTAATCATCAAACAATATAATCGCTATGGGCTACAGAGCCCATGGCTTTCATTGCTTGAAAGTTTGGAGGTAGCGTTGTATTGACTGTATAGTCACATACCTTTTGAAAAAATATATATTGTGGCCATTTATAGCTCATTTTGTAGGGAATTCATTTAACTTTCGTATCGTGGGCAAAGACTGTACCCAAACAAATGTTTTTGATGCGAAGTATGAATTTGATTGAGCATCGCGTGGTTTCGTTGTTACATCCCTTTCCCTTTATATATAGTAATAGGGCAGGGTCTATATTGGTATTTGTCTTTCAAACGCTATTTCTAAGCGATACATGCCTCTGTGGTTTGTATTGCAAATCCCTACAGTACTTGTTTGTCTCTAACATGATCATGCATAACAAAGAATCGTCATTTTCTTCAATAATGGCAAAAACCAGTGGTTTTGCTACAGCAATAACTGATATCATTACACACTCAAAAATCATTATGTCATACATGATGCGATAAACCCTATGGTGTAAATGAAGAATATCATAACCTTCTCTTGTTCAAATCAACGGTTTAACCAATATAAACTAGAAACACTCATTTAACCATAAAATTGCTAATTACGACTCTAATGTCGAAACCCAACCAATGTAATGCGGGACTGAACTTTTAAAATAGAGTATTAGGTTATAAACCCAACCTCTTAACATCATTATTTCTACTGGACTCGCAACTAGTTAGTGTTTCCGAGTCTTGTCGACTCTTGAGTGCATCGATTGGTAATAAAAAAAACAATTTAATCAATATAAGAGTAGCCTCCCTTGTGAAACTGTTGGGACTTGCCAGACTGGCTCGCTATTTAACTGCAAAGTATGGGCGATATACATGCAGACTAATTTCCTCTTAAATATCAGTTTAATACAAATGTAGAATTTTTTTTATTTTGTTGGAGTAACATTTGTCATGAGTTATTAATATTGTTTTTATATCGATAAGTATTGATGCTAAAACTTTTAGTACAGTGACAATAAAATGACAAATGACAGATTATAGGTTGGTAGTGTTTAATATATCATATAACTAGCAAACAAATGAATGGGACATTCAGTATCTGCATTGGTCGATATAAAGTTGAGTTAATTAAAAAGAACTCTTATGTCAATACTAATTAAATATCAAAAATAAATAAAATGAAATGAACTTATGTCAACAAATAAATAATAGTATTTTGCACGTTTTGCACCAAACTCAAAAGACAAATCACTGTCATATCTTGATGTGGAAATTAACTTTACTAATTTCAGATTTTACATATCTTACTGAGATCTTTCACTTTTGTGCATTCCCTCAACTGCCTTTCCCATTAATTCCAGGTAAAAGTACAGCTTATCGTTATTATCAACTACAGGTCCTTTACAGTTGCTATTAGCCTAAGCAGTTTGTTCAGAATATATTCTTTTTTAAAAACTCAATATTGTTCTAATCAAACAAAAACTTCCTTTTGAAAATATAGGTCACTCAATAAGTCGACAAACGTTTAAATTAGCCAATCATGTTTGGTACATAGTAATGGCCAATCAAACATTCGTTCACAGAGTCGTCACTTTACCTTGACAGCGCGGTGTTTCTGCTGGTGGACTATCATACTGGCCCCAGCTCCAATAGCCTTTAGCTTCTTTGGATGTCGCGCTACCCTTCTTACAGGTAATTCTTTCTGGTCCTAAACGTTTCAAAGCAAGATAACAGGTAAGGCTGCATGAGTGCCCTTCCCTAAAGTCTACACATCCGGTCGTCTCCAGATTTTTATCATCCATCTTGGGCGGGTCGCATGTAAGAGCTGAAACAAGCAAAATAGAACTAAGTATCAACATCGTTTTCTACCCTTTGCTTGTACTTGTTTTGTAGGAGAACTATTTGATGAAGTTACTTGAGTTACGTCAGTTTAATGTATTCGCATAAAATTTAAATTCATTTACACAATCACTTTAGTTTTCTTATTGCTCTACATGTACTTCAATATTATGGAATATTAATCAAGTTTCTCTATTCATATTCAGGTTAAACCCGAGAGCAACCTTTTTAAACCTAACTTATCCTCAAGAAACTTGTGTTTCATATGTTTAAGCTTGTTTTTAAACAGGTTTTCAGTTTCTCTAAAAGCTAATAGGGGACTTGTATCATTCTCGTCACGATCTCTGAAACATATATATTTGAACGTGAATGATTCTTAATTAAAAAAAATCGTTCTTTGGTTCGAAGTGTACATATACCGAGGGGCAAATGAAACGATACCAAATTTTCAAAAGAGTCAACACACAAACTACTTCCCCCGAATAAAGTTGATGTTGAATGTATGTAATGTGTATATATCACGTTAACAAATATCCAAAAGAAAATCATGAGAGTATGGTACTCAAAATTTCATATCTGTCCAAACATACATTGGATGCTGAAATTGTTACTTCAGAGTGGTTATCTGGACATAATGCTCGGTTTTATAGTATTTTTAAATATAAGATGTTGTCGGTATAATTTACCTGTATGAACAACATCGTCACTAGGGAATAAACCAAATATACCTTTTAAATTCTCTCATTTCATCTAGTCAAGGAGATTCGAAAACAATAAAGTGCAAATTTTAAAAAAACATAATATGCTGAAAAACTAACAAAGAAATTTTTGACATTTGGAATTTTAGTTCATTTGGCTTCTGAAGACTTGTGTAACTCTATTTCCGTCTTATGTTTTTTTCTCGTTAAATGAAATGTCTTGTTTATTTTTGTATGATATCGTGTCTATGACTGCTGGACATAGGGGACATAGGGGGCAAGTTGTAAGCCACGAATCATTAATTTGATAATAATCTCTACATTTTCAGAACTGATGTCAACATTGTGTCGTCGTTGACTTTCCTTTGGGATGCTTAATTCAATGGGATCTTGTTTGATACCCTATAACTATTTATAGCTTATTCATGATTTGTGTCGTGACAAGCATAATTCAAAATATAGGTCCCAACTCTGTATCCTGACGATGAAACTGCACATCATGGCATCATTCCCTGCTTTGTCCTGTGCAGTAAGTTGGACAAGTGTAACTCCCTCTGGAAATATTCCTTGTTTCCCGTCCGCCTGAGTTCCCTTGGATTCCAAATGTATTGTCGTATCTCCAGAATTATCCACAACAGTTATAGGTTTATTCCACTTGACGAGCGTAGTGGGCGAATTAGGATCTTTTGTTTTCACAAGTGTTTGAGATGGGCAGTTTAAGATCTGGGGAGCTTCAATATCTGTAATAAATGTTCATTGAAATAAAAAGTTTCTCTTGGAGCCAAAGCATCATTTATTATATTACACACGTGACTGCAATAAACGTAAATTGACAGATAATAAACTTCCCGTGATTTGAAAAGTATTTATAATTTATTTGTATTTCTTAAGATTTTGGCTTCGCTAAAAGCAATAATAAAACGAATCTTATATCCGCATGATCCGACCGTTACCAACTACAATACTACTGATATACTAATTATAACAGTTTTAAGCAATTAATTATATTGCGCCTTGTCAAATTACGTAGCAATATGCAAGGAATGGTGATTAAAACTAATAATATACTGGACCATGTTCAAAATACTACCAATAGATATGTTATGACGACAACTACTTATTATACACGGTTTTGGTAATCTGATGCATCAATAGGTTAGGAATGGCGAAAACTATTTATGATATTGGACTTTGATCAAATCATTTGCCATATGTAATAGACAAAATACACCATTTGACTTAACTAAATTCATTGTCTTTTTAGGTTCCCCAAATTCGGATCATCTTACAAATCACACCATTCTCCTAGCCAAGAAACATATACATAATATGAGCATAAAAAGGGAAAGTCCCAACATTTAAAAACTTTATCAAATCTTTGACAGAGATGATGAAAATAGAGAAATATATTGCAACAAAGAACAACAAAGGCTTTATATTTGGTCAAAAATGGAGAGCAATGGTGAACGATATGCTTCAGTAGTTGAAATTGCAACTATCCCAGTCTACATGTTCAAATATGTAAAAATGATGAATTATTGCAAAACTTGAATGTATGCAAAGAACATGTAAACAACAAACTTTGAACTGAATAAAAAATCAACAAAAAAAAATCATTTGCCATAAGGCAAGGAATCACGACCCCAATTTTGTATATACTTGGTTTTGTTCAAGTGACGTGCAAATAGCCATGGAAAGGCTAAAACTATTTATGATAATTGGCCGTGTCAAACTGAAGTAGCATTACCCAAGGAAAGCTTAAACTACGTAGTATAATGGGCCGCATTCAACTGATGTACTAATAGACAAGGAATGTTAAAACTATTATTTGATCTTTAAGACTACGTATGGAAGATCAATTGTTATTATCGTGTTTTTTAAAGGTCTTCAAGACTACTGTATGTCTGTAAGACCTATTGTTATTGTTATTATTATTTGACCTTTTTTGTCCGAAGGATTCCCGCTTAACAGCTTGACTGATTTTCATGATTTTTTCAGAGTTTGTAACTTGTGACATAAACTGGATTTGTGTCGAGCCACTTCTTTTATTTTCGACTTCTTTCGCGAGATATCTCACCTCAATATCTCGAAAACTTATCAAGATATTTGCATAAAACTTTCAGCACTATGTTGGCAACAACATTCCTCATCCATTAGGACTGTAGTGGTTTCGGCCGTAATAATAGATTTTTGCTATTTCGCAAAATCTGAACATTTTGTGAACTTCTGCAGTTTTGAGCAAGGCATACAGGTATGTGTTATAGTTCATGTTCAAGCTGAATAACTGCTCAACAAATTTTAAATTTCGTCCTAAAACTAAAATTATCTGCGCTTGAAAATGGTCCTTTTTTAAATGTTCATTGTCCGGCTCCTTGTTCAAAGCGACATAACACTTTCTGGAATAAAGTTATGACAATGTTATTTATGGCAATCTCGTTATCATAACCAACTTAACAATTCCATAGCATTTGATTACCATATAAAAGTTGAGTTTTCAGAATTTTCGAAAGGGTACTTTCTTTGGAGATTTTCCGATCGTAAACCACAGAAGATATCATTATGTTTAAGAGCTCATTTTGCAGTAGAAATATAATTCATTGAGGACAATGAATTGCAAACATGTATCTATCATAGTTTGCATGTAACAAGTCATAGAAGATTGTCATTTTTCAAAAATCGCCATTCTCAGCAAAGTTCAAAGGATCAAAACTGGTTAACTAATTAAGATATTGAAATTGTATTTACACCTTCGGATGCACAATTTCAAGAACAAGGACGTTTTTGTTGAACCCTTCCATCTAAAAATTGATAGTTAAGTACCGAACATCGCAAACGTTTTTTAGGGGTCAAAATTTTCTGAATATTCAGAAAACATAACAAATTAAGTATGTATACACTCTAAATTATGAATACATCTACTTAAGTGGAACTGAAATCGCAACATTTTCTATGTTACACTTTAGTATGAAAATATTAACCATTTTGTCTTAATCGTGAGAAATGTCACGTAGGGATCCATCAATATGTGATTTTTCCATTTTCAGAGGGGTACCTTCTTTGGAGAATTTTTGTTAAATAACTATTGAAGATAGAGACATGTTTGATAGCTCGTTTTAAAGCAGAAAAACTGGTGAATAGCCGAGAGTCCACTATGGAGTTCAATGTCAAGCAGAAGACTTGAAGACCTAAGTATCCTAGTTATGATGATGATAATTATTATTGAATTAGTATCCTTTACTTTTAAGTTTAAGCACTTCCAGAGCTTATTACTTACAAAATATCCTTAACATTGATCAACATAGATAGTTTATGAGACAATGCACAATACTATATGAGGACATCTTTAGGGATTTTCTTTGTCAAAGCCAAAGCGATCGGATTTTTATTTTCAATTATTATAACATCAACATACATCCGAGTCAGTAAATAGTGAACTTACCCTCGCATCCCATCATAGTATTTGTCCAAATCTGGTTATTTTGGCACTTTGTAAACTGACCCCCTATCGGCCCGTAACCTTTGCTTTCATCACATTTTAGCCAGCACATGCTGCCGGCCTTTCGATCGTTGGTGCACATGTACCCGCGACTGTGGGGAGGATTGACCAGTGCTGGACACTCGAGTTCTGAAAATGTTATTGATTTGCTATTAAAACAGGATCAGTTGGATTACATTGTTAACTTGGACCTGTATTTTAAGAAAGCTTTAAAAAACATGGGCCTTGATAGTGCTTAATAGATCAACATATCAACAGAAAGTATCCACCTCAGTTGGTTTCGATTAATTTAATGTTTTAACATAAATGGAATGCATTTGTTTATGGCACAATACACTAACACTAATCTGAATGAATTAATTGGTGACCAAAATAATTTTGGAAGAATTGTATTCTTTTATATTTCTTTTCAGTGTAAATTACGATGTCGATATATTAACATAGTACTTAGTACATAGTGACGTTCCAACATATGTGAAAAATACTATTTCTTTGGGTATAATTGACGACTTTGCAAAAATGACTTATTCAATAACTACTTGCATACAAATTAATTAGTTTTTAATGGAAGAGCCACGAGAAGAACATATACTATCCCTGTTCCCATTTATTTGTAAAAGTCATAAAAAACCTAAGAACTGCTACGGACATGAATGAGGAATCAACTACGTGTCATGTAGTTAAGCTAAATTGTTTTTCAGCTCATCTGGCTTGAAAGTTCCATTCCATGAACCGAAGATCTGAGTTCTTTTCTTGTTTATGTTATTTTTGTTTTGACAGGATTGCGAATTCATTTGACATTTGAAACTCTGATCATTCATTTCAATTGCATGGGCCTCTAAGCATCTACAGGAGCAATTGTCCCATCACAATCCTTTCTACATTTCGGAACAGACTTTCGAAAGCATGTAGGTGGCCTGTACAAATTTGAAATTTTCACAATAAAAAATGAAACAAAATGACAGAAAGTCTAAACAAATAAATTCCATTGCTTGTAAAAATGTGCTAGCTTTACTTTCCATTCCTGGTGAACCACTGAGAGCTAGATGTCAGTAGACGTCTCTTATTGATAAAAAGGTTAGCAACACAGACTCCTGGCCGTCATAACAAAAACGGGTAATGTAATGTAAACATATAAAGAAATAACACGACAAAGTAGAAACCATACAAGTCAAGTGTATTGCTAAACTCTTACCTGTTACTGATAGTTGTAAAGAATGGTGTAAATGTTGACAACGTTGATGATGTTTTAAGCAATGTGCAGTTTGATGAGCTAGTGGCAAATTATCTCCAAAACTGACACATAGTGATGCATAATTAGCTCATCTTGATGTGCCGAAGATTCAATTGGTTGATTAGATTCATGAGTTCTCTCACTTGTTTAACACAAATTTTGTTTAGTCATTATATGGATGATAGTGATCATGTACAACATCCTTAGAAGATGAAGAAAATACAGTACGTTTTTGGTTGAACCCCATTATTTTATACCTACTGTTGATATTCACTATAAACCCTTTTATCCTATATGGCTATCTTCGACAAATTATTACATAGTAAGGGAAGAGTTACTCCCCTTCCATCTCCCTATCTCCCAATAAGTGGCCAAAACCTGGATTGTCATGTTTCCTTCAGTCCGTCAGAAAGAAACCGAATCGCATAGAGGGGAGGCGGGGTAGGAGATAGCGATAGTGAATATCAATGGTAGGTATAAAATAATGACGTTTTACAAAAAACTTACTATTATTTATTATACCATCATTGATATTCACTATATGCCCGATTACCACAGCGGAGGGCTGCGAAGAGGAAAAGGAAGGCAAGATACTATCCCCCCCCCCCAATCACAAGGGGATATTGGTGACTAGTGAAGTCCGAGAGATCATGAACCTCCATGAGTACATGATCCATGTGGGCGCAAGGAAAACAAGCCTAACAAGTTCAACCTAAATTGTCACCAATAATTAAAATACTACAACACGTGACTGAAATTCAAATTTATTAACCCATTAACGGTGAGGAGCTGTCGGGACGCGTTGCTGTGCATAGACTTGAGCACCCAACGGATTGATCCCCTCTTGGTCCTCCGTGGATACATCACGCAAGTAGTGGTTCGCGAACACCAAGCCTGACTTCAACAAGCAGCCAGCCATGATGTCCGCCAATGCCAAGTTACTATGAAGAGCCATAGTTGCTGATATGACCCTTATCTCGTGCGGGTTGGAAAGCGCCAACACAGCTGAGCGTAGATACATGCTAAGTTGTCTCTTATCAAGTTCCTTGACACTGGTTTGGTAATGAGGAAGAAACAACCTCTGTTTCCCCTGCCAGAGTGTCCTGGTTCTCGGTGTAGATCCGTTGTGCCCTCAGTGGACAGAGGAGATGGTTCTCCTCATCTGTTGGATCGATCGTACAGGAAATGGATGGTAACGAGAAGGTTCTACCCCTCTCGCCTGCGGCCTGATTCTTGCAAGTAAACTCAGGTCCAAGAGAGGTTGATCCCCAGGCTCTCACATCAAAACGTATGAGGTTCGCCTGGAGAGCATGAAGCCCTGAAATCCAGGCTGCAGACCCACTGGCCACAAGAAAAGTCGTCTTAATGGTGAGACAAGGACAGTCGTCTCCACCAACGGTTCGTAGTGGATTGACTTGAGGTGGGTAAGTACCACCGCCAAATCCCACTCTGGGGGCCTAAGTTTGTGCCGCCCATCCACATTCTGGTAAGTCCTGTTCAACTCTTTCAGAATCAACACATCGATCTGAGGGCTGCGTTTCAGCAAGACAGACATGATTGCTGCTAAGTTGGTATTAATAGAGGAGGGCTTTAGCCCCCTCTTCTCCTGGTAGTTGTACCTGGTAGTCGGCTACCTGGGGGACTGTGACTGTCTGCACGTCTTACCCCTTCTCCTTACAGAAGGTCGCAAAAGACCCCCACTGAAAGTCATACAACTTCCTTGTGGATGTCCTCTGCAAGGTCGCTACCGCCTCAGCAACGTATTCTGAGAATCTTGCTCCTGTCAGCTCCATTTGGACAAAAGTCAGAAGGTCCAGCCTCAGAGGGAGGGGAAGTGGGTCTAGGCAGCCCGCCCTCCCGAGGGGAACATCACACGCCCTGGCTGGCCACAACGGTGCTACCAACAGGAGTTGGAGAACTCGTGTTTCCTGTACCTTTGCCACCACGTGAGTTAAGATGGCAGGAGGGGGATAAGCGTAAGTGACCTTGTAAGAGGCTTCTCCGGGCGAGAAGGAGCATTCTTGACTCCGGGATGTGCACAGCGTGAATAGAGAGTTCGAGACTGTCTACTAAGTGAAGCAGCTCCATCACCAATTGCAGAAGAGAGTCTGCTTTGGTCGAGCCTAGCTTGTTTATGGCCCAAGCTGCCGCCGAGCTGTCTTGTGGATGCAGGACTTGCAGGCCCCTGCAGGCCAATGGCTGATCGCAAGTCTTATTGCATCTAATTCTAAGACGTTGATGTGGCACCTCGTCCGCCAGTAGGTTAATCTTCTGCTGCCACCAGGAAAGATGATGTCTGATACTGGCGGGAATGGAGAAGTGTGTTTGTTTTGACAAATATCTGAAGTGGTCTGAGCTGCAACCTTTCCCTTTGGGTGAAATGTTGGGTCGAGGTCAGGAACCCAAAACAGCTTCTGCCACTTCCTGAGGGTTAGCCCCAGGAGGTTTTGTACCGCCCCATCCTCTCGATGGTAACGAAAACTTTGTATTGAACACTGTCCAGACGGGCGTCAAAAAACACCAATTTTGTGGTCAGCTGAAGGTTCAACTTGTCTAGATTGACGAGCCATCCAAACCACCTGAACACCCTGATAACAAAGTCTTGTTGAGCCTCCAGCACAGATGGGGATCTGTTGTGACCAAACCCATCGTCCAGATACATCGCGAACTGGATGTCCTGCTGATGCAAGTCCTTTACTACGGGTTGGGTTACGCATATGAACAGCCACGGAGAAGTGAACTGAAAGTGACGACCCGTCTGACAAATCGGAGGTACTTGCCATCCTTGGAATATGGGAATATGCAGATACAAGTCCTACAGGTATAGGGATATCATCGAGTCCGAGGGCTCCAGTAATCACATTACTGACGGCACTGTCAAGAGTCGAAAATCGTGGATCAGCCGCCTTTTGTTTAACTCTCGCTTCGGTCTGATGAAGACCGGGGAGTAATACCTGGGTGCAAGGTTGTGGAGCGGGAGTTCCTCCACTGCCCCCTTGGAGATGATAACCTCCACCTGTTCCAGGGTCAGTGCGAGCAGATCTGGCTCTATGGATGTTCCACTGGCGAACATTGCGAACTTAATTTTTAACCCCAACTGTTTCCAGTTGGGTACAAAGTGGGAGAGACGTACCCCCACGCGGATTACACTGCGTCTCGGGATAGGCGTCCCCACGATCTGATCACTCCAACACGTCCAGGCCGTCAAATTCCGCCACTTACTCCGCGATGATGAGATCGGACCCAAGCGAGGAGTTCGGAAGCTGAGGAATGGTGCTGGAAGCTCTCAGCTTACCCTGAGATTCGCTCTTCTTCAACGCATTCCGGTAGTCTGGATGTTCCAACACCGAGAGGCTGGCGCACTCTTGACATCTGTTGTCCCCATGACAGAAATTGCGACACAAACGGCAAAGAGAGTTTGGGTCAAAGGCACCCGACTTCCTTGAGCCGCAACCTCCACAGAAATAAGCATACTGTCCAGGCATGTTTCATGAAATTTCAACAAATATGAGCGTATCGACTGGAACATTTTAAAACGTTTTACATGTTTTTCTTCAAACTAGGACAAATAATTTTGCCAAATAATATCATAAACATGGTATGACAATACAACCGCACTGAGTTTTAAGTGTTCTCAGTCAGGGGTTTTAATTCTGTTTCCCCAACATCTACGTTCATACAATCAAGATTCGTTTTGCCTGAATTTCGAATTTTTTGAATAACCCGCATAAGCATATCACGTGCCATTCAAAATGTCAACCGTTTGCAAGTCCCTCTGAATGACGAGCTTGAGGACCTGTATTTATTAAAATGAAGTGTTCCAGGTGAGGATAATTGTCTTATTCGGGTAAGGAATGCACATTCCAGTTATCGACGTAGGTGTGCAGATGATATGACATGTATGTATTTCTCATTTTGCATAAAAAATTTACGCTTGGTTTTTAGAACCAGCTGATCATTGCGTCGTTGACATTGCGTTTGCTCTCCTACTTAACTGCATCAAGTGTCTCTATTTGGACATTTCGTGATACTGACGAAATTTATTTGCTAATCTATCATTTAATTTATCTCTAAAACACGCTACAGGAAAGATTGATTTGATGAGTATCAGTTATTTTGATTTCCACAAATAGAGCACACTTTTGAAACGGCCGTTTGTGATGTCACAAAGTAGATGCGTCAATACGCGGTCGGTGAAGCGGCTCTAAAATCAGAGGAGGTTCAATCCAGAATTGATTGTCAGTTGAGTTTCATTGTTTCACTGCTTAAAACACGACTATGCATCAGTATGATAACTATTAGATATAGACTGATTTTGTTTTCGAGATCAACGGCTGACATTCCGTTCGGTTTCGAGTCAGCCCTGAAATGCAAGCAACTATGATGTCATTCTTCATTTCACAGTGGCTCTCGACGGTAACACGATGCTGTTTTTGCTGTTTCATACAACTGTGAATAAAACTTGTAGAATAATTCGTGTACATAAGAACAAATCCCAACCATATGAGCTATAATAGGGGTAACGTTGTTTTTCAGGGCATTATCACTTGCAAAAGCCATCAGTCTTCTTCAACTGCAATCCTTCGTCGGGCAGGTAACCCCTATAATATTGATGACTGAATCTAAACACTATATGCTATACTACTGTCCAAAAGAAAGTTGACATCGTCTTCAAAATAACCCCGAAGAAAATCTAAGACATACATGATTACAAGAATCAGAAAAATAATTTTTCTTCAAACCTTGTTAATTTCATTACAATACATCGTAACAAATCGGTACGGTTATAGGGCAAAGTCACATGGGGACCAAAAAGTGTTTTTCATGCTTTGACAATGAAAAAGCTAACAATTCATTTTTCACATAACATTATGGTGGTTTCTCCGGCTAGAGGTAATATCCAGTATGTCCTCCTTGGGCGTCATTACATGCCTGGGCTCGACGAGACATCGACGTTGTTCAACGTCGAATGACGTTAGCGGTGATGTTATGTCATTCTCACTGCACTGTAGATAATCTAGCCTAGCCTAATCTAGAGTGTTTTTTGCTGAACGTGTCTCATCAGTTGCTTTATATGCTTTTTTTGCACTTGCATTTCGTGAATCTCGACTTAAATTCTTACCATCTTTCGACGATGTTTATTGACTAAAGTGCATTTTGTCGATTGTTTCCCTTTAATGGGTGACATTAATATGTAAATGTTTTCATTTTGAATATAGAAAACAGCTCATTTTTCTATAAATCAGGTTTTTGTGATTGTCAACTTTCTTTTGGACATCAGTATAATATTTGTTGTTAATTGAAAGAAACATTGATCCTTACAGGTATAAATGATGAAAAGTTCAATATGGGCTCACAAGTAAAGTATTTTAAAAATTGATACTGACCTACACACACTGGGTTCTTATCACTCCACGTCTCGTCTTGTTGACATTCAATAACCTCAGCCCCAACACGTTTGTAGCCATCATCACACAGAAAGTTGCAGGTATTTCCATAATAACTTCTTCCTTCGCATTGTACTCTCCCGTTCCGAACATATCTCACAAACGGGCATGTGATCACTGTAAACATGGTTGAAGTCAATGTTATTGCTCTTTGTAAAGTATATTGACATTAATACACCCCAACAATGACAGTTCCATACGATATAAACCTCGATGAATAATCAAGGGTGGTTCATTAATGACGACTTATCCCAGCTTCATTTGGAGATGTGTACTTATGGTCAGTTTAAACGTCACCGCCGTTTATAATTGGCAGGGCTTTGAAAATAAAAACAGATTATGTTGAAACATAATAGCAGACACATAAAAAAAACTTTTTATAACTAGTGTGTGAGTGATGAGTGCATTATGTGAGGAAAGCTGGTGTGTACAAACCTTTCACTGTAAAGCTGAATTCACAGTAATCCTTTAGACCTCCGGAATCTGTTGTTTCATATGTCACTGTGTGTGAGCCCTTTTCAAACAGAGAACCAGGACCCTTGCCCGATTTCAAATGAACTGGAGGTTTACTAAATATGAAGAGAATAACTACTTAGTTCAATAGTTGAGGCAAAAAGTGAGGTTTCCTAAAGAAAAGATAATTTTCTACTGTCTTTACCGAATTTAAAACTGGATGGGTTCAATAATGATCACACTAAATTGATGCGATTGTCAGGTTGATCACATATTTGAGTGGTCTTGTGTTGAAATGTTACGTTACGGACCGTTCCCCACCACTATTATATGAAAGAAGGTTGACTGCTGACTGGTGAAACATGATGTGAATGATTTGAAGTATGTAGACTTTTTACTGGCTGTGTACAGGGGCAGGGGTGCACCCACTTGGGTAAATGAAAGTGAACTGGTCACTTCGGTAACTAAACTGAACGCCAAAAGAAATGTTACACCTCTTTGAATTTGAATATCATAAAAAGTTACGTGCTCAGTGGAACTGTGTTGTGTTGTGTTGTGTTGTGTTGTGTTGTAACACTCCATCAGTTTAGTGCTTTGTGCTAAAATAGCATACCTGTAACTTTAATGGTAAATAAGTTATCGCCACTTCGTTTCTAAGTGATGTCACTTTAGAATCTCCTTTTGAAATTTCAACAAATAGGGCGACCAAATGAGCGTATCGACTCGAACGTTTTAAAACGTCTTTCTTTCACACTAGGACGCGTAATTTTGCCAAATAATATAATAAAAACGCTGTGACAATACAACCGCACTGAATTTTACGTGTTTTAAAAAAAATAAGAAGAACATCGTTCTCAGTCACCTCCGGTGGACCTTCAATGTTAGATTTAGGTAGCCTAAGTACGCATGCATTCTAAACTTGTTATATGTCCACCGATACATGTCTACTGTATGCATCAGTAGGTAGGTAATTAGATATAGACTGATTTCGCATTCCCGATCTACGGCTGACATTCCGATCGTTCAGGTTCGAATCAGCCGTGAAACGCAAGCGACTATGACGTCATTCTTAACTTAACACGATGCTGACTTGTTCATATACAACTGTAAATAAAAAAGTTAATTGAAGACCTCGGGCTTCTGCAAATGATAATGCTCTGAAAAAAACAACGTTACCCCTATATTATTCCATGTATAACGCAAGAGAAGGACTACGAGTTATGGTTTCTTGTATAGATGTCTAGTTAATCCCTAGATAACACGCCCCTAGTGGGCCACTGGAGGCAGATATCTAGTAGCTTGCCACTGGTGGGGAGCAAGTGGTCCGCAAGTGTGATATCTAGTTGCTTGCCACTGGTGGTAGCAAGTGGCCCGCAAGTGTGATAGCTAGTACCTTTCCACTGGTGGGTAGCAAGAGGCCCGCAAGTGTGATAGCTAGTAGCTTGCCATTGGGTTGTAGCAAATGGCCCGCAAGTGTGATATATAGTAGCTTGCCACTGGTGGTTAACAAGTGGCCCGCAAGGGTGATAGCTAGTACCTTTCCACTGGTTGGTAGCAAGAGGCCCGCAAGTGTGATAGCTAGTAGCTTGCCACTGGTGGGTAGCAAATGGCCCGCAAGTGTGATATATAGGAGCTTGCCACTGGTGGGTAGCAAGTGGCCCGCAAATGTGATATCTAGTAGCTTGCCACTGGCAGGTAGCAAGTGGCCCGCAAGGGTGATATCTAGTAGCTTGCTACTGGTGGGTAGCAAGAGGCCCGCAAGTGTGATAGCTAGTAGCTTGCCATTGGTTGGTAGCAAATGGCCCGCAAGTGTGATATATAGTAGCTTGCCACTGGTTGGTAGTAAGTGGCCCGCAAGGGTGATAGCTAGTAGCTTGCCACTGGTGGGTAGCAAGTGGCCCGCAAATGTGATATCTAGTAGCTTGCCACTGGTGGGTAGAAAGTGGCCCGCAAGTGTGAAATCTAGTAGCTTGCCACTGGAGGGTAGAAAGTGGCCCGCAAATGTGATATATAGCAGCTTGCCACTGGTTGGTAGCAAGTGGCCCGCAAGGGTGATATCTAGTAGCTTGCCACTGGTGGGTAGAAAGTGGCCCGCAAGTGTGATAGCTAGTAGCTTTGCCACTGGTGGGTAGCAAGTGGCCCGCAAGTGTGATATATAGTAGCTTGCCACTGGTCGGTAGCAAGTGGCCCGCAACTGTGATATCTAGTAGCTTGCCACTGGTGGGTAGCAAGTGGCCCGCAAGTGTGATAGCTAGTAGCTTGCCACTGGTGGGTAGAAAATGGCCCGCAAGTGTGATAGCTAGTGTGCCACTAGCTGACCGCGACAAGTAGCTGCCATTGGTGGCCCACCTTCTATCAGCTGGACAAACTACTAGTGGCCCACCGGATGTGTGTTTTATCTGGGTCGTATTCATAGTTTCTTGTTTCATCACATTTGCGGACATTCCCTGATATGTCCACGACATGAATCAGTGTCAAACTATTTAGAAAGATCACTAAATATCACATACCCACGAAATGAATCAGTAATTAACTATTTCGTAAGATGACTTTAAATGATGACAATATGGCCGACAACTGGTAGACGTGTGAAAATCACTTCTGGCGATTGATCGCACATACATGCAAAGTGCTTGGTGCATCGCATCCACAACTGCTAAAATCAGAAATGGTAATTACTCCAGAACAGTTCCGTGCTAAAATTAGATATTTTGCACACTCAGTGGTGGATATTGACGAAGATGTGTCGTCGAGCGGTCTCGTAAACAAGCAATGGCGAGCATGGCCACCCGGATCACAGTGCTGAACCTTATACTTGTTTTATTTCTGTGCGCAACTAATTTGCTGGTGCAACTTAACAGACTTATCTATCATTAGGAAATGAGACTGATCGAACGCAATCTGACCGAGTGTATCAAGCCATTCGTGATCTCACTCACAGGTTTGATGAAATTGAAACGTCTAACAAAGACATGCATAGTACATTAGACAATATTAACTCTTCGATTGTGAACATGAGTGCTCGGTTACATGTTGTAGAAGAAAGATGTAAGCATCTATCGAATGAAAATTCAAAGTTGAGAGACTATGTTTACAAATTGGAGGACAAAGTTGACTATCTTGAAAATCAGAGTAGGCGTGCAAATGTGATTTTTCATGCTGTCCCGAAAGCAAAGCCGCACGAATCATTTGATGATTGTGAAGTTATTGTGAGAGACCTAATGAAAAACGATCTCGAACTGTACGATTCAAATATCACAATCAACCGTGCCCACAGAATAATCAACGGGAAAGCGATACTGGCTCGGATACCCGACGATCACGATCGTCGACATATTTTCATGGCAGCTAAGAAACTGAAGGGAACTAATATGTGGATTACTGAAGATTTCTCGAAAACTGTCCGAGAAAAGAGAAGAAAACTTATGCCAGCTATGTTGGAGGCCAGAGATAAAGACGAACGAGCTTATCTAAGGTTTGACCAGCTAATTATTGACGATCGTGTGTATACATGCGACTTGGAAAACAACAAACTCATTGTCTTAAAAGATACAGGCGACACGCCCACAAATACACGAGCGCGAGCGATGTCAGATGTCAACAGGAAATCACGTGATTGAAGTTGGGACAGCGGCCCGGCCTTGATTGACAGTGAAACTGACATTGAAATTGATGATGAAACTGACAATGAAATTGACATTGCGGATCGTGTTTCTCTCATGTGCTGGAACGTAAATGGATTGAAACATAAACTCTGCCTTGATGAATTCAAACAATTCTGTATTAACTATGCTATCTTTGGTTTTCTTAAAGTATGGAATAATTGACATGAAGAAAGCATTACATGCGCCTTTCCAACTTATTGTGTATGTTGTTTTTACCGTGATTTTAATGATAGAGGAGGTGTTTCGGTGTGTGTTCATTCTTCACTCATTTGTCATCTAAAGCATGTTTTTACGATTTACAATGATATTATATTTATTGTACTTGATAGGGGCATGTTTTCAACTGCACGTGATGTAATATTAAGCTTTGTATATATCCACCCGGCTAACTCCTCCGTGTTGACAGACACTAGGCCATGGAAAGGTGTTGACTACCTTGAGCGTTCACTCTTGGAGGTAATGTTTGAATACCCAGACTGTGAAATCATCCTAACTGGAGATTTTAACGCTCGTACAGGAAACATAAATGATTTTATCATTAATGATAGCAACCGTTACGTAGCGATTCCAGGAGATATGGATTATGAAATTGATGAATTTAGTATGCAGCACCAGACATGTGATGATGTGATTAACGACTTTGGTAAAGAAGTAATTGATTTATGCTGTGCATGCAATGGACATGCTAAACGGTAGATTCGCAGGTGACATGCAGGGGGCATTTACATGTTTCAAGGAGAGTGGTGCAAGTCTAGTTGATTATATGTTCTGTTTATCAAACTTATTTACACAAAATGAAGACTTCACTGTGTCCACGCGGTGTGAATCGGATCACTTTCCTCTGAGTGTTGCATTCAAAGTCGAAGCGAATTAAAAGATATCAGAACAGCGAAGACGTACGACTTGGGTGGATCCAGTATTCCCAGATTCGTATGGAAAGAAGACAAATCAAGAGTATTTAGAAATAGTGTATCTTCATCCCTAAACAACGTAGATAGACAACATCACAGACTATACACGATGCAGCTGTCGAGTGCGGGATGGAGACAGGGACAGGAAATTCGGATTATTGAATAATTTATTAATTCAGAATTACTGGAGATAAACTGATATTGACTGAATACTTTAAACTCAGAAATAGATACAGAAATTTATGTCGTAAAAAGAAACAACAACACCATGATTTACAGATTAATGAATTGCATACGTAACTATCGATAACAGAGCGTTTTGGCAAAAAATCAAGAAGTCAAGCAACAGAAAACTTACAACGAACATACGTCAGGAGGAGTGGACCGATTACTTCAAAGAAATTTTGAATATCACAAGCAACTCGATTGATCAACTACATCTCGACAAAGCAGCGGAAACTGTACGTGATCATTGCAGTACGTCATGTGATGTGTGTCAAGACGACGACATTATGTACCTCCTCAATAGAGATATATCACTGCAGTACGTCATGTGCTGTGTGTCAAGATGACGACATTATGTACCTCCTCAATAGAGATATATCACTGCAGTACGTCATGTGATGTGTGTCAAGATGACGACATTATGTACCTCCTCAATAGAGATATATCACTGCAGTACGTCATGTGATGTGTGTCAAGATGACGACATTATGTACCTCCTCAATAGAGATATATCACTGCAGTACGTCATGTGCTGTGTGTCAAGACGACGACATTATGTACCTCCTCAATAGAGATATACCACTGCAGTACGTTATGTGCTGTGTGTCAAGACGACGACATTATGTACCTCCTCAATAGAGATATACCACTGCAGTACGTTATGTGCTGTGTGTCAAGACGACGACATTATGTACCTCCTCAATAGAGATATATCATTGCAGTACGTCATGTGCTGTGTGTCAAGACGACGACAGTATGTACCTCCTCAATAGAGATATACCACTGCAGTACGTCATGTGCTGTGTGTCAAGACGACGACATTATGTACCTCCTCAATAGAGATATATCACTGCAGTACGTCATGTGCTGTGTGTCAAGATGACGACAGTATGTACCTCCTCAATAGAGATATATCACTGCAGTACGTCATGTGCTGTGTGTCAAGATGACGACATTATGTACCTCCTCAATAGAGATATATCACTGCAGTACGTCATGTGCTGTGTGTCAAGATGACGACATTATGTACCTCCTCAATAGAGATATATCACTGCAGTACGTCATGTGCTGTGTGTCAAGACGACGACATTATGTACCTCCTCAATAGAGATAAATCACTGCAGGAAGTCGAGGTGGCTATTAGAAAGTTAAAAGACGGTAAAGCAGCAGGTCCAGATGGAATTAAAACAGAAATGGTAAAATCTTGTGCCACATCTAACCAACTTTTTCAACGAGATACTAGTCACAGGAAACTATCCAATTGAATGGGCCAAAGGTATAATCGTACGAAGTGAACAACTACAGAGGCATATCGCTCATGGATGTATTTGGAATAATTTTTTGCTCTATTCTAAATGAACGTTTACAATGTTTTGCAGAATTATATGACAAAATCCCAGAAGCTCAAGCAGGATTCAGGAAGAATTACAGTTCTCACTCTTCAAAGCTTGATACAGAAATATCTCTCAAAGCAAGGCGGTCGCTTATAGTGCATATTGGTGGACTTCAGAAAAGCCTTCGATTCAGTTAGCAGACACTTACTTTGGTACACTTTGATACGAAACGATGTCCACGGCAGAATCATTGATGTGTTACGGAATATGTATTCCAAAATACAGTCAACAGTGAGAACAAGTACCAACTCTATCTCCGACTACTTTCAATGCCTAAGTGATGTGAGGCAAGGATGCGTTCTAAGCCCTTTCTTATTTACAATATTCATTTCCAAATTTCAAGTTATGTTAGAAAACGCCAATCTTAGAAGAATCTTTGTTGGCCCTGAATGCATGGAACTGCTTCTGTTATGTTTTGCTGATGACTTAAGTATCTTCGACGATTCCGTAATTGAACTTCTACACACCTATTGCCTGACATGGGGTGTAGACATTAACATGGACAAAACGGAAATCCTTGTCTTACGGAATGGTGGCTTTTTAAGGAATGGAGAAAAATGGTATTTACAAGGATCAAAGATAAAATGTTCAACGTATTACAGCTATCTCGGGATAATATTTTCAACTCGATTGTCATGGACTTAATGTACAGAAACCTTATCTACGAAAGCAACCAAGGCCTTATTTACCATCAAAAGATTATCCTATATATATCCAAATATGTCGGCATCTGTTCTCTTCAAACTATTTGATATCAAAATAAAGCCAATATTACTTTACGGTGCAGAAGTATGGGGATATCAAGAAAGACGAGTAATTAATACATTTCATACTAATTTCTGTAAATTTGTACTAGGTGTAGGTAAGCATGTGTCCAGTACAGCAGTTTTGACGGAATGTGGTAGATATTGTATCAGTGTTGATTTAATTTATCATGTTAAATGTATCAGGTATTGGTATAAACTATTATATATGTCTAATGATAGGTACCCTAAGCAATGTTATATTCATAAGAGAAACCTTGATGATAGTGTTAGAGTTACTTGGGCATCTTATATTAGAATATTGTTAAATATGTATGGATTTGGTTTTGTTTGGGTAATATCAATACTTTCATATATACCTTTAAACAAAGACTTATAGATACTGTAAAACAAAATATGTCAAGCAAAATTAATGATTCAGCTTATCTCTATTACTACAAATCATTAAAGTCACTATTAGATGTTGAATACTATATTTCTAATGTACATGTAAAGGAGTACCGCCGTTATTTATGCTTACTACGTATCCAAAAACTACCTCTCCTATGTAATGTAAGATGTAAGGATGACAGGGAAGTTGCTAAAATATGTACAATGTGTACCCGTAATACTTTTGAAGATGAATTACAGTTTTTATTTGTTTGTGACGCATATGCAAATTTAAGAACTTTATGCCTTCCAGATTTCAATTGTGCATCCGCTTTAATTAAATATCACAAGTTGTTGACATGTAAAGATAGGAATGTACTCATAAAAATATCGTTATTTATTAAACATGCATTATGTAAGAGGAATTCTACCAAATGTTAGCGAAAATATGTTTATATATTTATATTTATGTAAATAGTCACTACCATATTGTCTGAAATATTTTCACTTTGTATTGTTTTGTATACACGGGCCAATGGCCTCCTTACCGAAAAAAAAGAAATCCGTCTGGATCAGTAGCCGTTGGTACTTTCCACGTCACCTTAGCGTATGTCTTCTTCATTTCCGCTATGTAAACTTCCTGACTTGTAGGATAGCATTGTATAGTTGGTGGCCTGTTTGATTTCGCTGTAAATAAGTATTTGAACAATATAACTAACCACGAGGACTACATTGAAATAGTCAGACATATGTACAGTTAAGTTGTAAATAGCATATATATAAATAGAAATGCCTTTCAATAATATTTTCGTTATTGGTGGTAAATAAGATATGAATTTTTATTTGTTGACAAGTCTAATTGGATATGAAATATACTGTTAAAGGTACATCGGAATAGCACCATAACCACCGGTTTGGGGTATCTTGATATGCCAACGATTCCGTCCGTCCTTCCGTCCGAAGACATTTTTTGTCCGATAGATTAAAGAGAAACTGTTCATCTCATCCTTTTCAAATTTCGCATATATCTTCTTCACCCCTAGGAGAGGTGCAGTGCAAAATTAAATAAGATTTTGTGCATTTTGAATTTTTGGCGAATTTAAAAAAAAGATAAAGTAATATATGGAAAAAGAATGTCCGATCGATTACAGAAAAACTATTCATCTCATCCTTTTCAAATTTGGCACGTCTTCTTTCCCACTAGGAAAGGTGAAGCGCGAAATTAAGCACGTTTTGCTGAATGTTTTAATTTTTGTCGAATTTTGGTATTTTGGACTTACTAAGGCTAACATTTCTCATGTAACTTTCATTAAAAGCTACTTCTATGTTGTAATTTGTTGACTTTATCATTTCCTTTTTCATGTAACTTTCATCAACATCCAATTCTTGTGGATTTCACTTTTTTTATATTTCCGCTTGTTAAATTTTGGAAAAGTTAAATTTTCTTTCCTTTCAGCCATAAATATCCCTCACTGTGCTTACAGGGGTGTTCTTGTACCTGTTGTTTCAAGTCGGTGGTAATACTACTCTTTTATGTTTTCCCTACCTTTTCAAGTTATTCTTACTCCTACTTTTCCAAAACCACTTTTTTACATGAAGAGACTTATCCTGCCCTTTCAACAAACACTTTAATCTTAGCCATTACATTTCATTGTTTATCAATCCTCAGTTGTGCAGACACCTCTCTCTTTAAAGGGACACCGCGTCGAGAATAAACATCAGATCATGTGTATCTACCTATGCTGATTAACATGTCTGCTTACAAGTCACAGACACCGAATTTCAGACAATTGACATAATTGGTAATAAAAACTACTGCATGTAGACAAGTGAAGCGTAGCTCGTTAGCAGACACTCTAATCAGCCTAGTGAGATAAAGATGAGACTCATTTTTATCCTCGACACAGTGTCCCTTTAAGAATACTAAAAATGTCAAATTTTAACTGTCGGGGGTATTAGTGAGCCTTGCTCACTTTTTCCTTGTTTCGTAAAAGAATGAGAACGTGTCAGGCATAATTCAATATATAATCACTATTAGGTAAATAATTGTATATTAAAACATCGACAAACAACCGAGATCAGTACATTTTCTGTCGTTTGTTTAAAATGATTAACGATATTGCAGACGCATCGATACAGTTCATTATGGATGAGACAAGAACAATAATTAGTATAGTTTGGATATTTAATATTTGATCTGAAACACATGGTGTGAGCAAAATTCATGCTTGTTACCTGAATGTGTGTTTCTTCTGATAATGAGAAAAACGTACAGTCGAAACTCCTACTCATGAGCAAAAAGTTCAACATCTTTGATAAATGTGGAGTAGTTTAAGCAACGGGGTATATATTTTTATTATGTCCCCTGAAAAGCTTTCTGGCCTATTGCTCAAAATATATGCAGTATTTTTTAAAAGAAACTTGGTGTGTGGTTAGAACACGGTGTACAATCCCATACAGTGCAAACCGGATATAGTTCGCTGTACGCTCGTTCATTGGTTCATAGCTATGTTCACACGGGCTGCTTTTTCTCGTTTTCTATTTGTGTGAGAATAATTTACGCACACAAATTTGCAAAATACTTCTTCTTACACTTATACACAAGAAGTCACTGCGATATTCAATCATGACCCTCTGAAATCTTTCTCATATCAAAAACGCATTGCCGATCTTGCTCCTCCGCTAAGAGCACCACATATAATGTCGAAATGCTCTCATAGTACTTTGTGGATACAACCTGCTTATATATGAAATATATGATCATTAAACTTATATATGGTCTTAAACATAGTTAATATAGAGCATTAGTTTTTTGACACGAGAGCAAAACTTCACCCACCTATGTGCCATTACCAGTTACAGTTTGATAGCCGCCAATACAGTTGGTTGATAGTACTTCCAAAAGAAATCACTGTATGGTTTATAGTTCATGTATGTAAGTGTATGGTTGCTTTTTCTTTTATATATAGACACTCTTACTTACATATTTTGGGTTATTTTGTTACAGGTGCATCCATTGTGTTTCATATTTTTTTTTATTTAGTTACGAGTTTCCAATTAAAATGGAGAAAAATCATTATACATGTGCAGTAACCGAAACTACACGTCCGATTTACATGCTAGGTAGTTATATGACTTATTTAACATTAGCAACCCAAATTTGTCTTTTTATCTGTTGCAAATAAGTTTCCAAAATTATGTTTGACTGTTAGATACGCGTCAGTCGCGGTGCATTGTCCATCTTTCGATCAGAAATCACTTCTTTTACAAGTCGACCAACATAAAAATGTGAATTTTCTGCAACAATCAGTACTTCTCGATAAAATAACGTCATTATAAACGTTTGGTATGTGTGACCTTGAATTAAAATCCGTCTGCTGCTGGTGTGACTTTCAAATAGAGATGAGAAAGTCTCTTTCACACAAATGATTTCAAAATCACCATTGACCATTGGCCTTCTAGAACAGAGGTTAGGATCTGAAGGGAGTAACCTCTGTTGGTAGAGAATGACGAATCAGAGAATTCCCCGACAATTGTGATCTCTTTGTGAGAGCTTAGATTGGGGTATCATGACAGAACTGATGCTTCCAGATGTTTTACATAACTTAAAACAAGTTGGGGAGGATATATTTCTAAAATGCTCAAGACTGGTCATTTTCAATGCATTCCCATTAGACATTATTGCTTACATGCTGTTTTCCAAAGTCGTATATTGGTTTTCGCTCCACAATTGCAACACCGTCCAGATGACATACATATAGAGGATACTAAACGACCTTCTATTTAATACCATTTTTATTAAACGAGTTAATGATTTTGTATAAAACGAGCGAAAGCGAGTTTGATACCAATCATTCACGAGTTTAATAAAAAAGGTATTAAATAGAAGGAAGTTTGGTATTATGTTTATTACTCGTCCACCAATAATCCAGCAAAATAGCCGACGTGGCTCTCAAAACTATGATTTCCGCAAGCCCGATGCCATTGTGACGACGTCACTCTCATTGTGACGTCATAACCGCAAACTATTGTGACGTCATATGTGCGGCGGTATTACACTAGTTTAATATTGCCGTATATATATTACACTGCAGTATCTTACACGGGCGAGTAATAAATATAGAACATCATATTTGTGCATTTGGATCGTTTGTATTGAACGAGAAGATGTCATGGAAGCGGAGGAACAACGAGTTCGAGGAACGAGTTGTTCCTCCGCTTCCACGACAGCTTCGAGTTTAATACAAACGATCCAAATGCACAAGTATGATGTTCTATATTTATTATATACCCCTTTTTATTAGCAAATTGGTAAACAAATAAAGGACGATGTGCTGCGTATTGATACATGGACGGTTGCCTGACCAGAACGACTCACGATTTGATATCTTAATCATATCTTTATTTTCTCATTTGTTAGCCCAATAGAGCTTTAAGTGAAATTTTCTTCACTGTGGTAACATAATTAAACCATCAAATTTGCTTTACTATCATTTAATTACAAAGAACTGAAAATAAGAAACAACATTCAGGCTTCCGTCTGTCGTGCTTCTTTCGAATGACGTAACCATGGTTATGACGTCACAATAGTAAACGGTTGTGACGTCACAATGAAGCAGCATCGCTAACGAAGCTTTCGGCAATACTTTCAATTCTCCTTATACTTTGCGCTTTTCTGCCTTGTAATGATAATTTTGTAACATTTACCCTGCTTGTGCTGTTAATATTAGGTCTAAATCCAAGCTGATACTTTAATCAACTTAAGCATTACCAGCAGTGTTATTAAAATATATATTCCGGAGATTGAATTGGGAAAACATTGAAAAGTACGGAAAATTCCGAGAAGTGCCGAAGTTTAGAGAAAGTAGAACCGTCAGCCGTGCAGTACGGAATCACCTTGCAATACGGAAATCGACGACGGAAACCGTATTGCACCCCTGTATTACTATCTTAAGTTTACATTGGTATATAATAAAGTGATGTTACCAAACCTTTTGGAGAGTTGATTGGTTTGTTTTTTTTAAATCATCTTGGGCACGAAAAATAACTGCAGCAGTGTCAGAAGGAAACTTCCAAAGGTGAATGTACATGTACGTTCCAACTGATTCTCAAATAGACTTTCTAAATTCTTTGAATTCTGTTATATATAAGAATAATTAAAGAGTTGCGAGGAATTATACGGTTTATCTGCCCCGTGTTAATTATTTTGATAATCACCGAGCTTTAGCGTGGAGTTTGACACAATAATTCACGAGGGGAAATAATTCGTAATTTCGAGCACCGAGTTGGTTATTATTTTTCTTAGCCAAGATCATTTTAATGCCTAAAAATCGAAAAACTAGACTCAAGTTCACGACCTTATAGATTAGACTGTAAAATACAAATTGTACTCCTACCCCATTCATAAAAGTATCACACCTTCAAGATGCTGGCATCTAAATAGTTAATATATAAACATTAATGCTGCTCACGCTCTCTTTTTTTCAGTAAGATTATTATGTAATTGTTGAATTTTATTCACAAAATGAATCTTAAATTATAAGAATAAAAACTTGTTTATATTGTAAATATTGTCGCAGAATGAGAACAATATTAGTAAATAGTGAACCAGCAATCGAGCAGTTGCAAGATAGGAATGTAATTACGTCATAATTAACGATGTCACGACAGTCACGATCAACTCGTGCATGCCGCAAGTGCAAGTTATATTTAGAAAAAACTAATTCCCGTCATATCTTTGCTCAGAACATTGATATAACTCGTCATGATGTGTGTTATCTCTTAAACAAATGCTGGGACAACATATTAACACGTTAAATGTTGGTTAATATGTCAATAAAGACACCTTTTAAACAAAATCAGATTTCATGACGTTATTGAATTACGGGCTACATTCCATACAGAGATTCACTACGCTTCGGCTATGAACCAGTACAGTGATGCTGCATTGTTGCTGCGAACATCTTTGATATCTTCATATCTAGGAAACTTTGAAACTTGAAATTCTACACATACATGGTACAATCTATTAGGAATTCAATATTTAGATACATTTTGAGCAGCATGATTGTATACGTGAATAAAATCGAAAACGCACGGGCTTGTCAAATTTGGCTCGATGCGCCCGTAACGAAAATAATGTGTTTTCGTCAACATACAACTATTTCTCAAGAACTTATTCTGACACTGTACTTGTATGCATGTCACAAATTGATGAAGAGGAGCCTATTTGTATACGTTGTAACACTGTATAATTACTTAAAATTGCTTATTTGATCCAACGAACAACAAACACTTGACAGAGCTATGAACCACTGAACGAGCGTACAGCGAACTATATCCGGTTCGCACTGCATGGGTTGTACACCGTGTAGAACTAGTGTTGGAGTGGTGCCTTTTGCTACTTAGGATATACTGATTTTTATATTTTTCCGGTTTCCATGGATACAGTTTGAACTTAGTGCATGTAGGGGTAGGGACCTTTTCGGCCTCCTTCTCAACATATATTCATTATTTATTTACGAAACTCGGTGTGTGGTTAGACATAGTGTTGGAGTCGTGACTTTTCCTACTTTTGATATTTTGATTTTTAAAAAATAGTTTTTCTGGTTTCCATGGAAACATTTTGAACTTAGTTCATACGGGGGTAAGGAACTTTTCCCGACCTCCATCTCAAAATTTATTTAGTATTATTTAACTTGGTATGTATTTTGACTCAAAGATGGAATGGTGCCAGCCTTTTACTTCTAAAATCATTCTGAATTTTTTTTCTGGTTTCCATGGAAACAATTGTAACAAAAAGGCCAGATACGGGACAATATTTGAACTGAGATGCTACATGTAAACAAGTTCAGATGTTTTAATAGATTGTCCTTTTTGGGTTATCTCAAGAAGGTGTCTCTAGAAAATATGGCTATGATGATAACGTTGGATTGAACATCACAATTCATGACATGCACATATTTTAGTTGCTAGATTGTACAAGGCTTCTAACTCGTGTTTCTTTCAAACGTTCAGGATACAGTGGTCGATTCCTAGTCCTACGAGACTTTGACCAATTTTAAAAATACTGTTAGCACGATATCTCATGAACTGCTGTACCTATGGTCTTCAAATTCGGTACCGGTCTTCATTTGGAGAAAACACAGACACCAGTCGATTTGGGTGACATTGACCACCTTTGAACAGTTTGTAAAATGTTGTTAGTGTGATTCCTCATGAACCACTGCCACCTATAAGCTTCAAATTCGGTACCAGTCTTTATTTGGGGAATACTCAGCAATATCGGTGATTCCATGATAATAACAGAAATCCATTGGTCAGGGCGGATGGAAGCACGTCCGTGTTTAAAGGGACATCGGTAATTTCCGTGCATACTCGGTCGATGCCGACACCTTGAAATAGCGACAAGCAAAGAATTTTCCCGTTTTAGTTAATTATGTTTTTACTTGATACTGTCCAATTTTGATAATGCATTTAATTTCGAAATCTTCTATTGAAGGTGTATTGGTATAAGGGACCATGTAAGCCACAGGTTATTCTCATGGAAATGTGTAATTACGACGATAGGGTTGATTAGATCGCGATTGTTTACATCAAACACAGGTGGAGTCGCACCACGGACAGTAATGCCTCGTTTACACATGCCCGCAAAATGGCTAAGCCGCAATCCGATGTGTCACGCATATTGCGGAAGAAATTGTGCATAAAATCAACAAATGGGGCTGTCAATCAAATTGTTCGTGAATGCGCGTACTCCGGCTTACAAAGTATTATAATCAATTTACACGCTCCCCCGCGCACTTCCGCAATTGTCGACATTTTTTAACCGCTTAATCATACGCAATTCTGCGCCTGTATCCACAGTTTGCCGCCTTTGTCCGCCAAAGCACGCTTCGTATTTGTCAATTTGCAACGTATTCTGCCGATGGTCCACCAAGCTTCGACTTGATCCGCCTTGGTAAAAAAAATAATCATCCATCTGCCACAGGGTACCACTTCCTACCTCTTTCTACCGCTCATAACCGCAGTAGTCCTCGCGTAAACGCATGCGGAACCAAGTGCAATCAAGCGTGCATATATTTTTTTTTCCGCGTGGGCACGCTACACAGATACCCACTGTTCATCAACGAGGTCATCCTCGGTTACCCATGGTTTAATATATGCTCCGTTACTCTCCACTATATCACAGTAACGGAGCATATATAAAACCATGGGAAATCGAGGATGCAACGAGGTTTACTCTTAGAACCCAGTAACACACCTTATAAGACCAAGTGCATAGAGGGACAATGAACAGTTAAAGAGTTTGAGAAGCATGCAGGGCCGAAATTACAGTAAAGAGGCCAAATGCCAACGTGATTACCTGTCCTACTCTTATACATCACCTGCAGGATCTGTCCCTTGGGACAAATGATGTTCACAGAACAGAGATTCTAAATTATTGCAATGCTGAAAGACTTGTGATACTGGGATATTTTCTTAAGTGCTGAAACTTGTTGATGTAAATATGTCAACATTTCGATTATTAAATTATGTTGTTTTTTCATCGGTGTTATCTTTCGGCATTTTTCCAAGAAGATGTGTTCTATATGGTTAACCATCTTACTTAAAACAATTTTAAAGTAATTTACATCCAATTAGAAAGTGTATCTTTTATACAGAAAATTGTGTTGCTCCCATAAGGGTAGAGACTGGTCGTTATGAAAATATTCTACTGGAAATTGTTTTAATTGTGCTAACGAGGTTGAAGATGAATTACATTTTTTGCTTCACTGTGTATTGTATGGTGACTTGAGACGATTTCTTTTTAACCAGTGTACTGCAATTTTTTTATGTTATACCAATTCTGATGTATTTTTTAATACAGCCAAAATCTGCTTTTTAATTTAATAATATAGAAAATAATTGTTATAAAGTGAAAGCTTATTTTAAATGTCTGTCTCTCATAATTCTGTTTTGGATGGTTCTGTACATGTTTTACAAAGTATAAATGTCTTTTAAGCTATGTACAGATGTGATATGTAAAAAAACTATTCTCTCTCTGTCTGCCTGTCATATCATACTTTCCTAAAAGTTTCGGTCACATGTTGAGATTCTTTGAGTTGACCTGAGAGTTTACAACAAGCACGGATGGTGAAGACATATGTAAACTTCCCTTATACTGAATTATATTAGTGCATATAATACTGTTACCCTGGAACTAGCACCAACATAGTTTATAAAGAAAGTGGTAACATGTGACAGCAGGTTCTCTTGAAGAAGTTTGTTGACATAACTTGAAGACATCCTCTCGCTTCAAAAAGCTTTTACTTGAAGAAACTGTCACTTGATGATGTTCAAAAGTTGAAATCTGAACAACGACTTAGTGTATGACAAGCATGAACCAGCCAGACATGATACCCACTTATGTTGAGATGAAACTTAAGGTGCAATATTAAAGATATGAGGACCGAGACTGTATACATTAATCACAGGTATATTACATATAACGCAATGAGAATAAGTAACCTATTAACATATTTAAACAACAATATAAACATATATACATACTTCCAAAGGAGGCACTAGTCACAAGAGTTCTAGGTTTGGGGTTGAGGTTTGAAGACTTTGGATGCAACGCTTCATAAGATATCGTGTAAACAAGAAATGTGTCGTACGTACTCATTGAGTACTCAGTTTTAATCCATTATAGCAAGGCTAAGACCTGTGCGGATAGGCGCGGGTCCTTTTGTCAAAAGAATTGAGGTATACGTGTCAACAACTGACGCTCGGCGGTTCTGAGCGGAACTGGTTTTGTCGGGGTTTTTAATGATGGCAGAAAGCGG
This sequence comes from Gibbula magus, assembly GCA_936450465.1. Lineage (NCBI taxonomy): Eukaryota > Metazoa > Mollusca > Gastropoda > Trochida > Trochidae > Gibbula > Gibbula magus. The sequence goes on along the minus strand of OW388295.1, from coordinate 29,079,474 downwards.
AGAACGGCGGAGGACAGCGTGCACATTTTGGCGGATAATGGCTTGGACATTTTGCGTTTACAGAAGAAGAAGATACAGATAAATAGTTTATTTTTGTGTCACATGCTAAAATTCCATACATAAAAACATATTAAAACAGTATTATATAGCACCCGGCCATTAGGCCTATGAGACACATATAACTTGTTGTTGCCCGCGCACTTGTAAAACGGTCTGCACATACTTCACGCGATGTTCCGTATGCAATTTGCGGAGCCGTTTTCCGAACGTTAAGCCGTGGTAACCCAATTAAAACCTTATAAAACGTTTTCCGGGGTGATTTGACCTTTGTCCACGTTTTGTACTCCAGGTAAAGATTTTTATCGGGCCCTCGCGGAGGCATTTTGCGGGCAAGTGTAAACGAGGCATAACGCTTAATGGCTTCGACGCTAACAGACATGTGTAAGACATTTCAGTGTTGTATTCCCAGGGTAATGCATTCGCAAACATAAAGATACATAAACATATTGATAAAATAACACTGAAATGTCTGAGAGCGTTTGTAATTCACGAGCGACATAAACTTGATATGAAAGGGAAACGAGTTATGTATCCTATTTATTGCCAACTTATTGTGTTCTAAAATATAGTTGTGTTGTCCCTATATAAAGGAACGGAGTGAGTATCTGTGTTAATAATGCTGCGATGTTCAACATTCACACCTTAAAAATCAAACCCTTTTTTAATACGTGATACGACATTAATTTCCACTCGCACTTGAATAAATATATAACGTTGAAACAACAATCGTTAATTACCAAATATACTAATTAATTCCCCATTTCTACAAACTCACTTCGTAATAATAACCGATTCGATGCATTAGGGATCAAACGAAGAGCATCTGGCATTGTTTAAAAGGGCCGTTCTGTCGGCAAAATCCGCCATCTTGGATTTTGTTCATTACGTGAAATGAAAACACGCTATATTTTACCTAATTTTACAACATTTTAATGATAAAAGATATACACTGAAAGAAAGTTCATATAGTAACACATAGAGTGTCATAAAACTTATTAACAATTCGATGTTATGCCGTAGCGAAATTTTCTCCACTCGCAACGCCAATGAATGGCTTCAGTTCCATTGTTTTTATTTTCAACACATGTGCGTTTGTGTTTATCAAGTTGTAAAATATATATATTAAAATCAAAATATGACCTTCATTAGTATCTTTCAATTTGACCGTGTTTCAATCATGTATTAATAACATATATGTGTAAACTGGAATATCCTCTCGAATTTCGTTTCCACAAAAAATACCCCGATAGAACCCTCCTTTTAAGTATAATACTATTCTCTTTGTGAGTATACTTTTATATCATTGCAAATGAAATATTATTATAATTTATACTTCTGAATGTGTGTGACGTTAATGTTTTATTTGGATAAACTGGTAAATTATAGAGCTTACTTAATGTTTAAGCCTTTACTATGACCTCCTCAAATATCCTTTCTTGTTTCACTGTTGTTGATTATATTAATTCATTGACATGCATGCCACTATGTGATGAGTTACCACCTCGGTAATGAGTGATTTCGTTAATTGATAACGGTGGTGGGTATCTAATACTGTTGTGGTTACTCGCAGTCGTATACTGACGAAGTTAATTGTGTCCCGTGACACTTTCCATACTTTTCAGTGTGACAATATTTCTGAACTTATCTGTACATTACAGTTTTGTACATATCGAATATCAATGGTATGATTTGTTTAGTCCTTAACGCAGGTTTGTAAAGATAGAAACTTAGAAATGTCAAATAAATTATTCTACGGGGGTAAGACAAAACTTCTTATTATATGAATGGATTATTTCCGTCTTTCTGATTGGTCTACTTGGTCACATGACAGCACTGACGCCAAGCGATGTCAACCTGTGTGACGCGCACGAGGTTGATATAACAATCCGGACACCTCCGGTGGCTAAAAATAGCTTTGGGAGATCCCGGTCTTGAACTCCGTACTTCGCGTGTAGTACTGTAAATCAAGCGATAGACATCGCTTCGTCCCCGTGACCATGCTGAATTGGAGCTACATGTACGTCCCTTTCGTATCAACAATATGGAAGTCGACGGTAAAACGATACAACGTCAAAGAAATAAACTTCAAAGTAAAGATTCGCCACTGTTTCTAATGAGGAAATAAACTTTCTGCTGAAAGAAGAAGGATGTGCCGAACACGAGGGTAACAGCCAGTGCTGAGAAGACCAAGAAGGCGTACCTAAACGAGAAACGTCGCCAGAATTTGAAGAATTTCGAAGTTTGATATAAGTATTAAGTGGACAAATACTCGCCAAGTTTTATCCAAAGGTGGCACAAGAGAACGGCTACGCAATACTTTAGTTTACCTTCATCATAGGATTAACAGACATTAAGCACGTATCGGGAAGAAATGTTAACATTTTTCATGACCCACTGAATTCACTTACCGTATGGAAGGCCTTTATCGTAGCCATGACAAGGAAATTAAATGACTAATCTTATTTAAATATTTTCGACAGTGATATTTTGAAATTGTTGAAATATTGTTAACTGTTAAAAGTACAAATTTGATTCTAACATTAAACAATTGAATTTAAGCTCGTTTTTTTTTCATTGAATCTTGATGTATCATGATGAAATCGTTCACCTCATACCTGTTACATTTCACAGCAGAATAGAAAGTTAAAGGATAGATGAAATGCATTTTTCTCAAGAATGACAGATGATTACCTCTACGTATATTGTATATCGGAATCAATTGAGCATAAAATCGAGACAATATACACTTGCAATTGATAATAAAGACGATTTTAATTCACCCATTTTAACACTATCGCAATTTGTTCGGCGAAACCTTTTGAAAATGCTCACTGAGGCGTGACTGTGATAAGCGATAGACGGGGCGGCTAGATAGCGTCTCCGCCGATGTCTCGTTAATTAATTAATGATAATTATCACTGCCGCTAAATGAATTTATGAGGTGTATTTCATCGCCAAAAAGACATGTTTATGTAATAATTGTGTAATTGTCATCTGCGGAACTACCTAGTTGGATATCTAAACATTCGATATATGGGAAATTTAAGTTGGTTTATTGAAGATATCTTTGTGAAATTAACAATCAAAATGTTGCGAAATTACGTTGAATTGTGACTATCGCTGAAAATCAAATTCCTCCACATACGTCACAGAAGTCATCCCTTCACGGGTCACATCCCCGCAGACTTTCATTCTGGTCGCCATGGATAAATCAGGCGGTTTTTTAAAAAGCCAAATATAAGTAATTTATTGACCGATTTCAGAAATTTAAAATCGAGCAATTGTCAAATTGACATCCCATTTTAATGAATCCGATTTGGACCATATGTCATTTTATCCATCCTTTAAGACATTGTTCATATAATAAAACAATTATTGACTTCAAGTGAGGTTGATCCAATGATTTATCGACCTTGGACACGTGATATTCACCTCGGCTTCGCCTCGGTGAATATCACGTGTCCAAGGTCGATAAATCATTGGATCAACCTCACTTGAAGTCAATAATTGTTTAATGTCATGTTATCGATTTTGGATGATCTATCAACCCATCTCCTTGGATATATCACTTGCATTGATCCCAAGGACACAGTTTTTAAATATTCTTTATATCATTTCATTGTGGGTTAGAGATATTATAGTCAATTGAAAGACGAATAATGAGAAGAATATTTTATTAACGTGTCTTTTGCTGTACATATGATATATAGAGAATCTCACCCTCGTGTCTTCTGATATCAAATATATCAACACGAGTTGATAAAAGTTACAAATATCCGAGGCTTGCCCATGATATTTAGACTTTTATCAACGAGTGTTGATATATTTGATATCAGAAGACACGAGGGTGAGATTCTATTTATCATCCAAAATCATTCTTCATTATTTTTTAAATGAAAAATGAACATATCTGGACACAAAACAGCCATTTGGCTTCTAGTGCTGTGATGTCATAGCATTGTGATGTCATTACTTGATGATGCAAAATCATTGTGATGTCATGTAGCTGACGCAAACAGAGCATTGTTCAAAATCTACTGTCAAAACGATATCTCCTAAGAGATATCACTTGATCTCATACAAACGACATCTCAGGACTGTGGAACCCAGTTTGGATGATAAAGCCATATAAAACATTATTATAAGAAGCAGCGTCAAGCCATCAAGCTTACTAGAGGAGATTTGTCAGTAAAATATATACAATTCATTTCATAATATAATAACTAACATACACCATATCTCCCCCACCTCCTTGCGCCGTCACTCACCCCTACAATCTGCAGATTGTTATATTCCTAAATAGCACGGAACATATATAGACGTGTACAGGAACCATGTGCTGCAGTTACTTTGACCTATTTAACATTTACCAATCGACATTTGTCTTTTTGACTTCTATTGATCATATATCATATATAATTCCGTGTAATTACTTGATGCGCGTTAGTCATGATAAATTGTCCGTTTATTTGATATCAGAAATCCCTTATGTCACCTTTATATTGTCACTATACTAGTATATATAGAGGATATATCAGTCTTTTCTTGACTAATACATGCGCATCTCATCTAGTGAGGTAGAAAGTTTATATGTTCACGAATGGAGCAGCAACGAGTGAAACTCTGTAACTTTCTTTCTCAAAAGATGAGATAAACATGGTATTTGTCAAGAACTGACAGATATTCTATTTATTATATGATGTTATCCTTGTAACTACGCCACAACAGGGTCGTTTTCATGTTGAGCTGCCGCTTTGAACACCCCGTCACTAAAGTAATAATGTGACGTCATTAGATAATTCATTACGTCAGACCATTGGTTTTTTTACCTTTAACCTTTGAGTACTAGTTTTATAAATATTATATCAATCACCGGTAACATTGGAAATGTAACCTTGACTTTAGTTTGATAGACAGTTTATCACACTGATAAATCCCATTATTGCATTGCTTGTCATATAATAAATCTCCAATATTTTTAAGAATTGAACGTCAGTTTGTGTGTTTGCACTGGAAAATGAACGATGTCAAAGCGGGATTCAAACCTCTTACATTATTTTTCGTAATTACCTGTTTGATGAAATCTGCGGCGCTCATCATGCTGAGTGAAGCGTAATAAAGTATAATCTTTCAGGGACACGAGATCAGAGTTATCCGTCCTTTGAATGACGTCATGGCATGGAGGTCGCCATTTGCTGTTGTCAGCTCGTCAATATTATGTAAACAACAGTCGGAAAAGCAATATTTCATTACCACGACTGCTCAAATCCGAATCCCGTTAGTTCATAATGATTAGATTGTGAGTATTTGCTTATAGATTGCATACTTTGTTTTCAGCCAGCGACCGTGAATGTCTTTTGCCGTTCGGTTCTAGAAATATAGGCCTTGTGACTCGGTTAGCTCAACATCAACCAATTATGCGCGATCTTTTATTGAAATGTTTTATTATTTTAACAAATGAGAAGGTTGTATGATATTGAGTTTATGTCATTCAATCAGATAAGTCGGTAAATGCATGGTAACCGTTGGAAATTTGCTAACAAAATCACGCTCAATCAGGAAAGAACGCTACAGTGCCGTCGAACGTTCACACGTCATGAAAGCGTTCACACGAGTATGAACGATTTTCCAAGAGTTCATGGGTTATGAACCTCGAAATTTTGATCACCTGACCGTGCTCTCAACCAACAAAATGTCGGGAATCCGTGTAAACTTCAAAGTAAAAAATTATCAACAATTAAACCTAATGTTTAAGGAATAATCCCGCTCATGAACAAAATGTAAGAGAAACATTATTAGTCCTACTGATGAACAGAAATGTATAAAGTAATATGGTGACAGAACATACTTCACCCATGCAGATATTTTTTCTAGAAGAACTGCGTGAAATTTGGAACACATAAAAAGAACTCACGGGAGTCGTTGTGGCATCCCAGAGTCGAACCCAGAACTGAAATAAAGGAACAATAATGTAATTGTCGATAACATGTCCGAATGAAACTTCTTTCAAATATCTTCTGTCTACAGAAAAGAACTATACAAAACTAGAATTGCATTTAAGCATTATCACTGAGGTATTCAAACGTCAAAAATGGAGACAAACTCAGACATTGGCTCTGTAGTTTATCGAGTTTTAGTTAGTCTGTTCACAAGTTGTCAGCTTTAAGGCGTTGAGTTCTAACAACAAAAAAGGCGACAAATGAAGCACCATATCAACAATATATCCTCTCCAAGTCTGTAAGCGTGATTTAAATTTTCAAGGATGTTTTGTCCCGGAAAAGAACACGACAATAAGTCGTGACCACAGAGAACCACGGGCACCAATTCTAACATGTTATCATCTTCAATGGTTTCGGAGTCTGTATGCATCACTTCAGCTGTCTAGGATTTTCGTTCTTGAGATAAAGTCTTTTAGATCGGATTGAAAGACGCACGGACAGATGGACGGACGCACGGACATAATGCCATGCCATAACCCGCCATGACGTCATAACTAATAGCAGTGGGTATTCCCAGTTATTAACACAATCATTAGCCTTTATAGATAGAGACTAGTTCACTGTTTTCGCCGAATACCATTTTTATCTTATCGATTGGAGTGAGAAAATGATATTTTGGTGAGTGGCGAAACCACGAGCGAAAATGTTTTTTTTCTCACTCCACAAGATGAGATAGATATATGATTTTAGGCGAAAATAATGAAATATCATGTTTCTTATGTACCTTTTAAAGGGGCAGTAGCACGTTTAAGTAAGTCGATGAAATGTATTTGAAAAATAATGTCAACAATATTAAAACACCCTTCTCTCTTCGGAAAATCAAGTTAAAGAGCCATCAAGGATGTTGATGTACATATCGGAAAATTGCCAAAAATCTATCTCCGTCAAATATATTCACTTAATTTTTCACAGATTTTTTCGACCCAAAATAAGCCGAGAAATTGCAATAATTAGTAAAGGTGTTTTCCAGTCTAAATATAGATCAAGTCGATCAAGCATTGTGGTCTAGCTCAAACACTGTATACAAAGACACGAAAGAAAAATAAAGTTTACGAGCAATATCGAATCGAAATATATAAGTTTTGGCGGTTATTTATATACCATCTCATTTAATTATGTATTTTCTATATTGGAATAAATGTTTTACCAACTAGGCATTTTGCTTGAATTTCATAATCAATCAGAATATATTTGTCTTAATGTGCTGGTCTTAGCTCAATAAAAAGTATATTAAACAGTTTCAGAATGTTTCAGGACATTTAGAATCATTGTTTATAAAACAGTCGTCACATTCAGTAATGTGTGACAAGGGTAGCCTAACTTTCAAGAGAAGCACGTGCAGCTATGGTGACTTGTGCTAAAAACGAGCCTTCACGCTTCGGAAACGCTTGCTATTGTGTAGTATAGTATAGTATACTTTCAATATACAAACACATATTTCATAACTATTCATATAATAGTGCACGCTTATCAATATCATCCACGCCACAATCAAATTGGCACGTGGTATAGAGGTAGAAGAAGAAGAAGAACATTATTTATCGCCATACATGTTATTTATAGAAGCGGCTAAGACCTTGTCATTAGCGTCGTACTGCATTATATCTATAAAAAGGTCATGTGGAGATAATAACGACAATGAATTGTTATATACTTTATGAATCATATCCAAACGGATATCTGCATAGAGGCCACATTTCACCAAAAAGTGGTATAGAAATTACTTCCGCCGTCATTCAGTGAGTCCGTCTGTTTGTTTCCGGGCCAGAACTTAAGAACGTAAGATCTAGCTAGATACAGTTTATAGGTGGAACACATCTCTTATGTAGATGTGGCTTGGGGGGTTTTCAACTTCTTTGGAATTTTATTTTAGCCGTTCTCACGGAAACATAACTTACAATTTCGTTTTCGGACCAGAACACAAAACCTGTAAGGGTTAACTCAATGAAAACTCTTATGTGAAACAATCATCATATGTAGATCTGCCCTTTGAGATATTCACACTTCTTTGGTGTTTCATGTTTGGTCATTTTGTTTCCGGACCAATACATAGAATGAAAATTACACGTTATCAATGGAATGATTTGGTCACTTTTTAAAATTCAAATCTAGTCAAGTCAAATGGTTTATTGTATTTAAGGCCCCCGACCCACATACACAATATACATATACAAATGATAGATATAATACAAATGATATAGAAATACAAACGATAGAGAGCACCACTAGATCAACATGACAAATCTGATTAAGTAGATACATTCGCTACAAGGGACAGATTCACCGCCCACCATTTTTGCTCCTGGTTATTTGGTTATTAAGAATTATTCATGCAAATATATTTTCTCCTTTTCAATAGTCATGATGATGATGATGATTGAATGATTGTTTCGTTATGTAACGTTTGTATAAGAATAATTCGATAACGGCCACAGGGGCCTCAACCGACCAACCTATTTTCATTTCATGTCCAGATGGAAAGGCTGAAACATTACGTACAGGTTTTGGGTCAGTGGGGACACTCAATTGTGGATTTGGTAATTATGTAACATTAAACAAAACATTGGTTATGCTTGAAATGTGTAAATACGTTTTTGCTCTTGAACTGCATCTATTACTATAGAAGTGTTTTATTGGAATACGAATATATGACGAATGTATGTTGTACAGCAGACTGAATCTTCATATCAACAAGAGTGGGGAAATTGACTGTAATACTTACGACAGGCGAGGAGTGCGAGACCGAACAGGGGCATATCTTCACTGGTCCCCTGTTACGTCACTGGGAGGGGACAGTAACTGAAACATACAATAACAAAATAACGCACATTGCTTCACAGAATACATGAAACCATGAAAAATATTATTTGGTCTTCAAGATGCAACGACTTCGGTTGGGCCTATTTTGATGAAATGTTCAGAGATTGGTAGTTTTTTTTCTAACTGAGATGGATTTTGTTTATTTCTATATATTAATTTCATCAATTATCTGCCTTTGAAGCTTCACTTAAGCTATAAACCTCGAACACTGTTAATCACAAGAGGCAGATCTGTCATATCCCTGGGCGTTATCTCCTCTAGCTCCTACATGTTGATGGTTGCATTAGAGTTACCCTTTTCGCGATAAAGCACCCATCCTCGGTTAACCAGGGTTTTATATTACGCTCCGTTACTCTCCACCCCTGAGACACTCTATCAGGGAAATCTGTACTCAAATTACACGCCCTTTACTGGCGTGAGCCAATCAAACTGCTACGCCGCTTTGACCTGCGATCCAAAGAAAATTCATTTAACAGCTCTCTTCGGTAATTCATTAAACATGGCCGACATATGGTTCAATGAAGTGTGCGAAAGATTTGAAATTGAAAAACTCAGTGAATTCTATCGAGCATTTTCATTGGTTACGGATTTGCCCATCAGATTTCCCTGAAAGAGTGTCCCAGGGGTGAAATAGTTGAAAGTAGCGGAGCATATATAAAACCCTAGGTAACCGAGGATGTAAGGCACCACCTTCTCTGTAAACGCGTGACAACCCACAAAAGCATGACTACGGCATTAACACTTTTAAGGAGGCCATTAAGGCATCACTATTTTAACATATCAAAATAATGACAGTGCCCTAGATCATAATTATGAATACATATCTATAGAAACGTATTAGATTGTTCAAATGAGTTAGGCCATTATTTCGATAATGTTTTAACGTTTCTGTGTTATAACCACACAAGTGTTTATACATTTTTTTCAGAATAAGTTCAAGTTCAAGTTCAAGAACGTCATATTCTGTGTGAACTTTTTTGTCCAAAAGTAAATAGTTAAACCTAAAATATTAACTTCATCGTCTAATGATCCAACACGTAGCATTTGTTATACTCGAACATTCAGAGCAATTTTAACTACAGCTTTCATTTTCATTTCATTTCATTTTCATTTCATTTTCATTTCATTTCATTTTCATTTCATTTTCATTTCATTTTCATTTCATTTTCATTTCATTTTCATTTTTTAAAAAAAACGTACAACCATGATCTTTTCTTTTCATAATTAGGGAGTTAAATCATATAAAATGCAAACTTTTCCAAATAGGAAATTGTTGATACAGAGATATAAAAGGCGCTATAGCACGTCGTTTTCTTCCTAAAATAAAGTGCTCTCACAAACAGATATATAAATAAGTGTTACCAATGATTTAATTATACTCTTCAATCAATAAAAAATAGTTCTAAAACGAATGTACATGGTTTGGTTAAAGATGCATGATCAGTTTTGCATGAAATTGTAATTGTTTCTAAAATGTACCATATGACAATAGGTGCTAATTTTAGGTTATATCTTCTTATTCGACTTTCATATTCACCCCCAAATGCTTAATATATAAAATTTATATAGAGAATCTAACCCAAGTTACTTTTGATAATCAAATATATCAACACAAGGTAAATACCGCTTGTAGATATCATTTTATCTCACACAAGTGATATCTACTGTTGGAGCAAGTTTTAGATGATAAATATGTTACAATGAAAACCAAGGAATGGTCTCATACATTGTAATAGCCGACAATTGTGGCTCTATCTCACGTATGTAATCGTTATAAGACCCATTCAACGCCATAGAAGCAAATCCGTCTTCCTATCTACTTTATTAAAGTTTCCAAAATTACGTTTGACTCAATGGCTGCAGCAAACCATGGTCATTGTCCGGTTTTCGATCATGACCACAACTTTGAATGGTTATATTTTCAATATACTGAACTGATTTACCTTAAACTGATTATCTTCGGTTAAAGTTGATAAGTCTCAAGCACATAACACAAATCATAACATTTAACATACATGTGACCTCACCAAGTTGAATATGCCCTTTAGGTCATTCGAGTGTATTTCCCTCGAGCGGCCATTATAAGCTAATCACTTAAGGATTGTTTTACATGTTTTGTACCTCTGTCGAAGTATAACAGCAGCGCAGCGATTTTATATAAATTGGATTGCTGGTATACTTCAATAGAGGCACAAAACATGTAAAACAATCCTTATAATTACAAAATCAACAAGTTTTTCTTTAAATATTTACACAAATCTAATATATTTGTCATTTATCACGGGAGGCAGCAACTTGTTAATGCAACAATACATAACTGAATCAAAATTGAGGAATCCTTGATCTAAAACGGCAGAAGAGTTTATTTCGTTTTCCCCAGTATTCACATTCTTCAAATTCCGAATTTTTTAATTAACCCTCATTAGCATATCACGCGATGTTTAAACATGGCTACTGTTAGTGAAGCGCTGTGAGAGAACAAGCTTGAGCTTGAAGTGTTCCCGGTGAAGTTAATTGTGTTATAGAATATGTCCGCAACTCCAGTAAACACCAAAAAGAGGGATTTGTTTGGTGGGGATGTATGAAAAAAGTGGGGCATGGTTTTTTATAAGGGGTAAAAGAAAGAAAGAAAACATGATAAATCAAAATCTTGATAAATCAAAATCATAATATAATATAATCCAAAATATTCTGAAATCACTGTTCATGCACATATCAGTGGCGCCAAAATATATGGCGCAATAAATGGTATGTCCTCGCTTGTAGAATCGGCTTTTGTGTGTCAAAATGGCGGGCAGCGGCAAGTTTATGGCCGTTTCGGAAAGTTTCGAAAGTTAACATGCAACATAAATAGCTTGAAATATGCTAGGAAAATGGTTAATGAGTAACATCCGCTAATTGTTTTTTTTTATGATAACACTAATTATGCATGTGATTAGCCCGAACAGAGTGGCGGACAGATTCTATAATTGCACCTTTTTCTTATTTTCCATAATCACGTTTCGCTCAGTTGTAAGAACCGGCTGAACCGACCGTTTGTTCGTATGGATTGTGACGTCACAAGGTATGAATGAACTAGGTATTGTTGCACATTTTACCTGCATTCATCGAGAAATGGCAACAGGTATTTTTGGGAGCTCTCGTCCAATCAAAATCGCGGAAATTAGTGTAACAAAATCATTTTGTAATTATAACAAAATGGCCGATTGTCGGTAGTTCAAGCCAAAAGACTGATGTAGCGCTGATACCGAAACACTCTGAGTGAACCCTCACACTGAAGAGTCCAACACAGGTGTCGCTTTGCCAAGGTTGCGACGTATAATCGAGTGACCAGACAAGCTCCAAAGAGCGTACATGTATACGTGGCGGTACTTCGTCATGTAAGAATTATGGCCCGAGACGCTAAGGTAGGGGTGAAAAAACACAATTACCAACTCGACTGATTGATTGAACAAATTATTCTCAATTTAAACAAGTTTCTCCACAAGCGATGTTTCTGCAAAATGTGTTTTCATAATAAAAAATATCTTCTCAATTTAACATGGTTTTCAATCGTATCGAATCGTGAAACTGATAGATCTCCTCTTGTTGATAAAATCAAACTGCGCATGTTGTGTTTCTGGTCCAGAATTGTAACAGGAAAGTGTGATTCTACGCTAAAAGCATAATAATAAATGAAATGTTGATTTTAATCATATATATTGAATTAGATGTAATATTGATTTTGGAAATATAATGTTTGTGACATGTTGACTTTGGAAATATTTATGGACTTTGGTGGAAGTTTTACTTTGATAAAATATTGAATTTGATGACATGTTGACTTATAAATTATATTTTGAGTTATGTGAATTGTTGACTTTTAAAATATATTTTGAGTTATGTGAATTGTTGACTTTTGAAACATTTATTGACTATTGTGAAAGTTTAACTTTAATAAAAGGTAGAGTTTATAAAAGATATTTTGAATATAGTGAAATGTTGACTTTGATCAAGTATTTATTTGGTTAAATATTGACTTTGAAATTATTTATTGACTTTTGTGAAAGTTTAATTTAAATAAAATGTTGACTTTGAAAAAGATTTTTTTGAATTTAGTGAAATGTTGACTTTGATCACATATTGACTTGAGTGAAAAGTTGACTTTGAAAATATTTATTGACTTTTGTAAAAGTCTAACTTACATAAAATGTTGACTTTGAAAAAGAGTTTTTGAATTTAGTGAAATGTTGACTTTGATCACATATTGACTTTGGTGAAATGATGACTTTGAACATATTTATTGACTTTTGCGAAAGTTTAACTTATATAAAATGTTGACTTTGGTGACACGTTGCTTTTGAAAAAGATATTTTGCATTAAGTGAAATATTTACTTTGATCAGGTATTGACTTTGATGAAATGTTGATTTTTGAAATATTTATTGACTTTTGTGAAAGTAACTTAAATGAAATATTGACTTTGAAAAGTGTCCTTCCCCTAAAACATATATGGAGATTATAGATATGTAGTATTTTGTTCAAAAGATATTTCAACAATATACTCTCCTATAAACATTCACCTTTGCGAAATGTTGACTCTTGAAACATTAATTGCATTAATGAAGTCTCTATCAAATGACTTTTTTAAGTTGAACATTAATGTCTGGCTATAGGTGGATGTTTCAGACAGTATATGTGTTAGGTCATTTGACTACGCTATTGCCCATATTACATCAGTCACCATGACTGATTATTTATACACACCTGATTGCAGGGTACATATATATAACGATAAAATAATTGCAATTTAATCATGCAACGGAGGTTTAAGGGATATATCAGACTTGTGTATTGACTCTCAGAATACCCTACTGCGTCCCTATCGGTATTACGTAACATGTGTATTTGGTCAACTCACTAAGGCCAACAGGTAGTTAATTACCGGTTCAACGCCACTGACCCAGCAGCTAGGTGTTACGAGACCGCCAATGTAGTCAGACTTCGATAGAGTGACAACATGAGCACTTATTTGTTTCCGACCTGTGTGCATTACACTGCAAATTTATCTGCGATCAGATGACATTCTCGACCATGAACTAATAGCGCTTGGTAACGTTTTTGAGAATGTTTAGGTGGGACTTAACAAACGTAAATTATGTAACTTTAACATATCAGATAATGAATTTCTTTTGTTTTAGTTACAGGCGAATAGTTATAATATACATAATAGTATCCAAGAGATTGACATTGGTGACTGGAAACTATTTATTGGCTTATAGCCTAATAAGGTAAAAATAATTCTAAATCCCTATGTGTGACGTCTTGGCTTTTCTGATAGGTTTAACACTTTCAATTGGACATCAAAAGCTGATTGTTTCAAATATGTCCAAACCCATGGATATCACAACTGAGCTGATGGTGGTGCATTCTATGTGAGACCCAAAATATTTTCATAGCTTTGACAGTTATTAACTAGTGATAGACCTCTCATGTGTTCATGTGCATGCTGAAATATTAAATAAACATCGCATTTCATTCGATATATACATATTCCAAGAACATCATGGAGTGATTGTGACAAAGGAAGTAACGAATTTAATTAAAACCGATAATATAATGATTTTAACGGTATTTAGTGTGCTGTGTATTAGAAAGTCCAAGGTCTTACATAATGTGCATGAAGCAGAGAACGTCACCCCATCAGTGGTCATGGGAATTCGCGTGTTGATGTAATTACAGGTGGCGGGAATGACCATTAACTAATTACCATGTACCGACCCTCACTTAATTGTTTGTGTACCTCCTACCAGACTATAAGGGATGGCCAACATTCCGACTGGTGCAAATGTTCTTATAGATCTAATGCAGAAAGTATCATATAACATGTGATCCTAGAAAGGCAGTAATGAAACTTCAATTATCATGTACTGTAACAGATCGTGAATTGTAAACACTGTCAGTCGATTATCGTATCCATGTATATTGGAAATCATATATTTTTATCTTATTGTGTGGTGTATAAATCAACACATACAACACATACTTTCGCTGTTGGAAAAAGTTATTTAGTAGCTCCAGATTTAAGGTTGTGATTAATGATGTCATTAAAACCGATGCCGTTGAAATCTGGTCAATTTAAACATAAAACACAGATGTATTGATACAATAAATAGAATATCTGTCAATTCTTGACAAATATCATGTTCACCTCATCTCGTGAGGTGGAAGTGTAATATATTCTCACTTACGCCGTCGCTGCATGCGAAAATATAAATGTGTACTTCACTCGATGAGATAATCCTGTTATAAATCAAGAAAATCAGATTGACAAGAAAGACAGGTATCATTATCTATATATTCATATTTATATTTAATTTTATTGTGCTGTATATCACGAGGTCATGGATAGACGCGTAGGATATTCGTTCTCAGAGATCACATTTGCTATTCGTTTGATTTATGTAAAACATTAACAATTTAACCGTAAAAACATTGATTAAACATCGTATTTATCATAAAATACTTCGTGCCGTCACAAATCATAAGCATAAACATAAGCCATTTTAGTTTGTTGTTTATCATTTAAATATATCGCATATACATGCATAAATGAATATTTAAAATAAATTATACCTATTGCATAATGTAAGAATCAACGGAATACTTAATTATCACATTCTATAAACATGAAGACACAAAATGGAAATGGGAGAGTTATGGGACATTGATTTTGATGTCTCGGTAATGTATAATAAAGGAATGTATGATAACTTACTTTCAAATTATTTATTACAATATGAATACGACATACAAACGTGTAGGATGCAATGTTTATGTAACTGCATGAACATTTAGATATAATGACACTTCCAACAACCGTACACACTATTTGAAACGTACTATATGTTGTTAACCGTTTAGTCATGATATCGGTACATGTCTATCTATAATAATAATTTCAAATTGTCTTGTAACAAACATTTTAAACTATTTCCGTGCTGAAGCAAAACTTATATTTAGCAACATTGTCAACTTTAAAATAAAAAAAGAATACATGTAAATTATTCATAAAGCTCTCAAACAAAATTTGAAATGAACCAGTGTGTATACAGTACAGTATTGTAGTATCTAAATACCATCACTAGTCATCCTGTGAGGAGCCAAGTCGCGCTCTTAACGGTTAAATAGAATATGCAAGCCTGGATATACTGGGATATGTGTGTATTGCAAACGTTAAAGAATTTTCTGGGATTCAAGAAAAAGTGGTATATTCATTTTGGATTTCATTTGAATGCAAACCAGAGAGTATTTTGTGGAAACGTCTATTTAAAAAATTACTACATATCAACTTAGTCGTATAACAAAACATAAATATGTTAGTATTTCTATTATAATATGTTGTATTTGATCATACATTGTTTTTAGAATGTGTGGTTTTATGC
Source organism: Gibbula magus (assembly GCA_936450465.1). Taxonomy (NCBI): domain Eukaryota; kingdom Metazoa; phylum Mollusca; class Gastropoda; order Trochida; family Trochidae; genus Gibbula; species Gibbula magus. The sequence goes on along the minus strand of OW388295.1, from coordinate 29,063,172 downwards.
GTATGTTTTTGTACGAGAGAATGAATTTGAGAGTATGGGAATGAAACCGAAGGGCGAGGATGTGGGGTGCGTACGAGAGTGAATAGGATTATTTCATGTGATGTTTGAATGAGAACATGTGTTGGGATAATGATGTGTGCGCGGGGGGGGGGGGGGGGGGGGGGGGGGGGGGGGGGTATTTATTCTCGTGTGAATTGCTACATTATAATGAAAATCCTGTCTCATTAACCAAAGGGCTTGTTGCAGTTTTTTATGATCATGTTTTATATGTCAATATTATTTATGTTCGGCATGTGGCCTGTAAATAAAATATTCTTCATCTGTTTACTATATTCTCAATATGTGTTTTTAGGGGAAGGATACTTGTGTGAAATGGCTATTCATTTATAATATCCGTCAAAATCGTAAGATATCTTGAATAAACAGTGTATCGTATTGAGAGAGCGGCCGAAATTGTAAACTGGTCAAATGGTTACAAAAATGTTTAATGTAGACTTTGCATGCATCCCTTCCCTGCTGTCAACAATCTAACAGTGAGTGGGTCATCCTAAGATCAAAATTGGAGACTAGTTTCAAGAGTTCGAATTAATTGAACTGCACTGTAAACGGTACTGGCGAATTTGATAACGCAACAAAAATAATTACATTTCTATAAGTACACTGATTATTGATACAAAACGAGTAATAAATATATAAAATCAGTGAGCATAATATTGGCAAACTAATCTAGTGTTCAAACGAGGTAAAGCAGTTTTTTTACGCTAGTGACAACTGAGCACTGCAAATTATACATAAAGGTATATACGTATGTATTGTTTTAGCTATTAAATGAATAAAAATGTTCCAAGTCGAATCAAACAAGACTTAGTTGGGTAAGAAATGGACTGTTTCATTTCCGTAATGGATAACGATATTGTGCTTTTTGTTCACTCATCCATTTAATAATGGCTTTTTAAAGTCTAAATATTGGGACTTCTGACTCTATTGGCGTTCTCTGCTCACCCAGGAGCTAGGTCAGAGGCGTTGAACCGGTAACTAATTACCTGTCGGCCTAAACGAGTTGAGACTTCTGTAAAGGGTTAGTTGACCGAATACACATGCTACGTAATACCAAGACAAATTCGTTTACAGACAGAATGTTCTGATAGCTAGGAAGTCTGGTGTATCATATATCTGTAACCTGCAATCAGCTGTGTATAAATCATCAGTCTTGGTGACTGGTGTATTGTGGGCAATAGCGTAGTCAAATGATCCAACACCTACTGTCTGAAAAGCGCTCCTTTAGCCAGACATTAGTGTTTTCTAAATGTCATTAAATTCCAACTTCAACAACGCCAATAAATATTCATTCCTTTTATTTTATATATTCATATATAAAAGTCAACATGTCACCAAAGTCAATCTTTTGAAAGTCAACAATTCGCTAAACTCAAAATATCTTCTCAAGGTCAATAAGTCATCAAAGTTAACATATCATTAAAGATAAATTTTTACCAAAGTCAATCAATATTTCCAAAGTCAACATGTCATCAAACTCGAGATATCTTTTCAACGTCAAGATGTCACTAAAAAATCTGTTACAGTACATGATAATTGAAGTTTCATTACTGACTTTCTAAGATCACATGTTATATAATACTTGTGCATTAGATCTATAAGAACATTTGCACCAGTCGGAATGTTGGCCACACCTAATAGTCTGGTAGGAGGTACACAAACAATTAAGTGAGGGTCGGTACATGATAATTAGTTAATGGGCATTCCCGCCACCTGTAATTACATCAACACGTGAATTCCAATGACCACTGACGGGGAGACGTTCTCTGCTTCATGCACATTATGTAAGACCTTGGACTTTCTAATACACAGCACACTTAAATACCGTTAAAATCATTATATTATCGGTTTGAATTAAATTCGTTACTTCCTTTGTCACAATCACTCCATGTTTTTCTTGGAATATGTATATATCGAATGAAATGCGATGTTTATTCAATATTTCAGCATGCATATGAAACACATGAGAGGTCTATCACTAGTTAATAACTGTCAAAGATATGAAAATATTTTGGGTCTCACATAGAATGCCATCACCATCAGCTTAGTTGTGATATCCATGGGTTTGGACATATTTGAAACAGTCAGCCTTTGATGTCCAATTGAAAGTGTTAAACCTATCAGAAAAGCCAAGACGTCACACATAGGGATTTAGAATTATTTTTACCTTATTAGGCTATATTTAAGCCAATAAATAGTTTCCAGTCACCAAAGTCAATCTCTTAAAAGTCAGCAATTCCTACGTGGATACTATTATGCATATTATAACTATTCACCTGTAACAAAAACAAAAGAAATTCATTATCTGATATGTTAAAGTTACATAATTTACGTTTGTTAAGTCCCACCTAAACATTCTCAAAAACGTTACCAAGCGCTATTAGTTCATGGTCGAGAATGTCATCTGATCGCAGATAAATTTGCAGTGTAATGCACACAGATCGGAAACAAATAAGTGCTCATGTTGTCACTCTATCGAAGTCTGACTACATTGGCGCTCTCGTAACACCTAGCTGCTTGGTCAGTGGCGTTGAACCGGTAATTAATTACCTGTTGGCCATAATGAGTTGACCGAATACACATTTTACGTATTACCAAGAGGGGCGCAGTAGGTTATTCTGAGAGTCAATACTCAAGTCTGATATATCCCTTAAACCTCCGTTGCATGATGTTCTATCGTTATATATATGTAACCTGCAATCAGGTGAAAAGGTGAATATTTCATAGGAGAGTATATTGTGGAAACGTCTTTTTTTTAAAATACTAAATTTCTATAATCTCAATATATGTTTTAGGGGAAGGACACATACTTTTCTTTTTCAAAGTCAACATTTTATTTGAGTTAAACTTTCACAAAAGTCAAGAAATATTTTCAAAGTCAACATTTCACTAAGGTCAATTTGTGACCAAAGTCAACATTTCACTAAAGTCAATATGTGATCACTCAATTCACAATATCATTTTCAAAACCAATTGCAACATGTCACCAAAGTCAACATTTTCGGGTCATGTTTCTGCTTTCCTCTCAGGAATATCTCTAATTCACTTTTATATAATCTGATATGTTTATCAAAACATTTTTTATATTTCTTAGATTCTAGTCTGTAAACACGTCTATTGTATACAGAATGTACTTTTTTAAAACGCCGTTTAGCTTAATTTAATTTCTACCTAGCTTTATGTTAAGGAGAAAACATGACTCCGAGGTCTCCTGCTCTGAGAATAACCTGAAGGGAGGGATAAAGCCCCTCGGGCTAACGCCCTCGGGGCTATCCCGACCTTGAGGTTATTCTCAGAGCAGAAGACCGAGGAGGAGTGTTTTCTCCAGCTTATAAACCGTCAACTATCAAAATTTACGAGTTATAATTTCGGACGCTCAAAGGGCCTAATTCCTCCGCTTAGACCATTTTAAAAGCAGAAGACGAAGGAGGAATGTTTTCTTCCTATTTATAAACGTCAAATGTAAAAATTTTACATTTTATAATTTTTGATTCACAAATCGTGTTTTTATAAAGGGTATGTCGCCCTCGGTTGCGTTATATCGAGGCAAAGAAGGTATGACTATAAATGGAGTAATTCAACTCCACTCATCATCTCGGTCTGCATAGCCGAGCGGTCTAGGGCGCCAGTTTAGAGAGCGAAGGGTGCCAGGTTCGAATCCAGCTATATCAACTTGGAATTTTTAACTTTGTATACTTTTCGATAATAATTGCTGCTTGTTGGCTATTGCGTTGCAAGTCTGAAAAATTATTCTAAGTGCATTTCCAGGTCTTACTTTCAAAAAAACCTTAGGTTCAGGTCTTACTTTCAAAAGTAAAACCTCATACCGGGTTATTCTCGGAAGTAAGACCTCATTAGAGGTTATTCCAAGAAAAGAAGATACCTACAAAACAACAGACAGAATCCGACCTAGGTTTATAAGACACTCTACAGTGAACCACGGTTTGGATTTCTTAAACTATCTACGTCTAATTCTCTGATTTCGGACTCCGAAGGTTGCACGTGCAGACTCTGTCAGCACATGCGTGACCTCGTCAGTGATGTCATTAACCAGTACTGGGTCATAGCACTCAAGCCTAGCTAAGCGTGTCTTCTGACACAGGTTATTTATTCTAGCCGTGTCTAGATTTTCAACGAATACTTTGGATTTATTGTTGTCATATCGTCTCGGCCCACTTTGATAATACTGTGACTTATTATCAGATTCGTGAATATCTTCTCTTTGTGTACAGATGTACGCGTGTAAATCAACCGGACATCTTCATTGGGCGTGGTCATCATGAATGTTATTGACTCGAATCATATTTTTTCCACGATTTCAATGGACTTTCATATTACTTATTGTTTCAGCATAACGTCGATACCACCATTAATTATATTTCAGAAATTATTCCAACTTTTATTTTAAGGAAACCAAGTAGGCGTTTCTTTCGGCCGACAGTGTAAGGTGTTGTCCGTTATCTCATAGCATTTACATTGTCAATGATTGCAGAGGTATTTCAAGCCACGAGTGATACAAACGATTTAAATATAATTATACCATGCCCTGTCGACCTATGATCAGTAAGAATGAGTTTGGAAGAAATCATGATACTCACGTTAATGACAGCAGAAGGTGACACTCTTGGATACTGTAATGTTACTTTATTTGGAGATTTCATAAACGCTACCGGTGGAGTTTATTTCTCGTGATGGAAACCGCTATATATGCTGATACGGTCACGTGATAAGGACGGGAGGTAGAAGAGAAGCGACCAATCAGCGTGTGATGACGTATACATCCTGATCAAGGACACTTGAATGATGTTGCTTATTTTTGGGTAATTTATTATCCAATTTTCAACCACAATGCGGACCTAACGCTACTGCATGTATACACAATAAACGTTTGTCACATGCTAGGTAATTTATAAAGTTTATTTCCCACCTACATATGAAACACCATCTGGCAATGTTATCTAAAAATCAATGTTTATGATAGTTGAGATCTTCTGACACCTATGAGATTGATATGTCATGTATAAGTAGACGTGGTTGCCATCCGTCAATACATATAGTTTGGTGTATGATTCCAAAATGTCATACATAAACTGAGGTGCAAAAGAAAGTATATCACTCGGTTGTTTTCCATTAATTCAATATTTAAAAGAAATTAGATGCATTTGATTATGGCACGATACAATAACACCTTTCGGCAGTAGTTTGAATGACTTAATTAGTGACTGTTTTATTTTTTAACTTAAATATCCTTATTTAAATTAGACGGGGGTAAGAAATGAAATTTACGCCAACATGACCCCTACCATGTTCAAAATGTTGTAAATGTGTGCAGGACGAGGTACATTTATTGATTTTCAAACAGAGTATATCTTATATGTCAATGAACAGTTGCATTTCGTCAAAATTAATTTAGGGGAATATCAAAATTTAATTTTTTTAATTTAAAAAAACCCCAAAAACTGCGTAGCGGTATTCTTTGACTGATTTAATGTTTTGGACTAATTTGCCAAACTAGTCAGTTATTGAATAAGACGTCGAAAACTCGAGATTTGTGACTCTGAAAATTATACATATGATAAATACAACTGAGTGATATACTTTCTTTTGCACCTCAGTTTACATTTGTTAGCCAATTTGAAGCCTTTTGATGTTAATTTTTTTGGGGAGGGGTTGATAAAATATCCATAAATCCATTTTCGACGATGGTACAATTGATCCATAGAAGCCGAAAAAACAAAATGGTGGCCAATATTTGTGACCTAAGGTGATTGATCTTTTTGTACGTTTCTACGTGTTTATACCATCCAATTTGACTGTGAATCTGCCTTGTTTAGACTAGAAATAACATGAGTGACAATTTATTGGTAATCACGTTGTTGACAAAAGCAAACATGATCCAAAATGGCGGCCAATTTGTTGCTGTTCGATAACCCAGAAGTGAATCGTTTACCTTAATCTTGTAACTGTTCATTTAGGTTCAAGGGTATTCATAGCTTATATTACGGTCTTCAAATAAATTTAGTGCAGAGGGTCAAATTAATTTCTTTCCAAAATGGCTGCTTAATTAAAAATGGCCGTCACTGCCAACCTTACCCTTTTTCTATGTTTATGTATGCTTAAATGATTCAATGACGCATTTGATTGATATTCTTGCTTACTTTGAAGGTAATGGTTTGTTCTATATTTTGCAAGGGAATTCCTTGTTACTATGCGTTATGGTTGGTATTCTTAGTGCCAAAAAATACCTCCAACATAAGAACACAGTCAATTGTATTCAATGAATTCAATGAATGAAACTGCAAACTATATATTTCATTGAAAGTAATAAACAAGCTTTTCGCCAAATCTTTTCCACCGACAATATGCACAGTCATTGATTTCATCTGGACCAAGATATAGAACTAGTTCTATCAGGTATAATATAATGCACTAGGTTCGAGTCGCATGCTTTAAACAGTGTTTGTAACAACAGAAGAGCAAAATATATATCAATTGATTGATTGCTCTGTCTTTAAGACTATGTTTTGTAGCATTTCTTTTATGCGACTGTTACCTCTTGGCAAATTTTAAACACTGAACAATGCATGATCTTGAGTCGCTCAGTTTTCAACGTGTCTAGTACATTGTCACTGGTATCACGACTCACTCTCCAAGATACCATCACATCACTCCTGTTCAGACCTCCACTGTCAGTAAAATACACACTCTGTATCTACAATCAGTGCAGGATAAACATAGATCCAAGCCATCTCTCAGAACTACTTATGACCTTTTGCCTAACAGAAGTATACGATGTAATGAGTCTACTTTATGAGCATCGCCGGTGCTCCCACATTCTTCTTACACGAGGGCAAACACATATTGCAAGTGTTTTCATTCATTCATTCATGTTACCTTTTAAAAAAAACAAAAACAGTATCCCAAGAGTTGAAAAAAGCATATACAACCTCAGGGAAGATTTCGCCTGCTTCCATGTTGTTCTTTCATTTGTTTCTAAAGAAGGTTTGATCACAACCGTTATGGCTATAAATCGTCAAAGACAATCTTCTACGACCCAAGGATCTTGGGAAACTTATTTGCTGGTATGAATCTGTGATTGTTTCCAGTAGCAAATACTAGCAAGAGAGCAATAAGGCTGGTTTGGTTTGACTGAACAAGGATACAGCCTAAAGAACAATGTCAGCGCTGACAGTGAGCAGCAACATGCTCTGGTACCATTGAGCAATGACATTGATTGTATGAAGAAGAAACCTGCTGTCAAATTCTTCATTAGTGCATGATGTTTGGCAAAGTATGTCCCTTCTGAGAGCACTTTCAACGTACCTAAACTAGAGATGACGTATGATTCTCTAGAAATATGAGCGACATGATGATTTAAGCTGATTGGGTTATAGATATGCGTTAACATGCCAAAAGAGAAAAACGTTGACAGTGTTGGCCATTTTTTATTTGGCGGCGATCTTGGAAGGAAATTGATTTGATCCCTTGGACTAGATTATTTTGAAGACCATAAGATAAGAATACCCTTGAACCTTAAAATGAATAGTAACAATTCACTTCTGAGTTATCGAAGGATGCACTTCAGCGACAAATTATCCTTTAAACAACTGCAGATAGGTGGTGTTGTATCGTACCATAATGAATATGATTTCTTTTAAATATCGAATAAATAGAAACCAAATGTACTTTATTTTGCCTGGCAGATTAGATAACAATGTTGGTAAACTGGCCATTTATCGTAAAAGTAATTGCACAAATATAGTTCATTACTTCAGTAACGTATATGACTATGTTTGCGTCATTTCAAATTAAACAAATTTGTGTGCTAAAATGAAACAGGGACAGTAGCAAGTTTTTTCGCTCAAATTAGTCCATGAGATGTATTTGAAAAAATAACGTCATCAATACTAAAACACCCTTCTCTCTTCGGAAAATCAAGTTAATAGTTAGTGTGCCTGCTTCTTTAAAGCCATGGGAATCGTAATTGTGATTCAAAATAATAAAATGTGTTCACGTTAAAATGGCCACCATGCCATTTTTGCGTTATATGCAACACCGTTATTACAACTACGGATAATTGGTTTGTGTATTTAGATGTTGTATACTCTAAAGTATATCGTATTAAGGATATAAACTATCATTACAAATTGGAAATTTGAAAACAATATTTTGGCAAAAAACATGTTACAACCCCTTTAAGCTTAAGTCAGGGTAGGACTAAGTTCCCGTTTGGAATCGTAGAAAGTATCTTCGAATATATCACAACAATCATCGAAAACAGTCTGTGTCAACAAAGATAGAAATATAACGTCCTGGATATACGGACATACTAATTTACGACGGTCAGATAAGAGTGTTTACATTGCAGCAAACTACACCCGTAAACACACTGCTATGTGTTGAAAACAGCTACACGTGTAGATACATATTAGATAAGGCCACTTCAACACGTCCAGTTCAGTGATATTCACTTGGAAAACTTTGTTTGGAATATATTTATGAATGCTTTTATTGTTCCCATTAAAATTAGCGTGTCATTATCGCATACCCCATGTTATTTTAAAGCGCAGCTCCCTGATAAACTTGAACTAAGTTCCTTTGACTAAACCAAGCTATATTGTACGTTAATATGCATATTTATGTGTCCTTTTCAAAATGATTTCCCGTTTGGTCATTATAATTGTACACAATAGATTAAGTTGTTATTTGAGTTTTGAGTCATGTACTTGCCGCGATCGTATTGTTCCGGTGATGTAACCGGAAGTGACGTCGACTGGGAAAAACAAACGTGACGTAGCAGCCATATTGTTACATGTAAACAACACTGCGCTTTACTTCTGGATTTTACTAACGATCTCCAAGAAATTTTAACTGACATTGAAATTAGAATATCTGCTGTATAAGTATAATGGCAATGTGGAAATAGCTAAATCTTTGTTTCAATTCGTTTATTTCAGAAAAAGGCCCTAGGCCCACGTACAAACAACACGTTATATACAACACAGTTCACATTGTGAGTTAATTTGATTGTAAAACTTTAGCGCGTAGTGCATCTCTTATGAAAAATGAATAGGATAAAATAATTTCTAAGTTTTGACGTTGTAGAACATTTTGCAAGTTATATATATCAACATGATGTTGTAAATGTGGGATATACTTCCGTTTTAATTCCTTTAACATTGGACATTTGAATTAAAAGTGAGGTTCAATTACACTATCTACACAAAGCTTACACATTATACCACATTCCTACAGGTATTCCTCCTCTTCTTCGAGTATTTTTAGGGATTGACAGGGCACCTATCTTAATTAGTGTTATTCTTCATCGTGATTTTTTCGATTTAACATTAGTAAGGTGTGGTTCCATACAGAAAAGTTGTTTAATTGTTGAATATAAGTCTAAATATGAACTGTCATTTATATCGGTAAATATGTTTTGTACATAACAATGATTTACTCTTAACACAAAAATTATGTAGAAAATCACTGTTGTTGCCGACACCTTAAGCTTCCCATACAAAACCACATCCGTACATGAACAATATCTTCTTAAAGGGGCAGTAGCACGTTTTTCGCTCGAATAAGTCGATGACAGACAGACATTTTATTCAGTATAAAGGCCAAAGGCCCAAAATACAATTACATTACAAATTTGAACAAGCGCACATAAAAGATAACAGGTTTATGAATTTACAAATGCAGCTCTAGTTTTACATACACAATTAAGAAAGTTAACAACATTCATGATAATACCTTTGTCTTTACTGCTAAGAATATAGATTAAATTATGTGTGTTTGATGTATTGTACAGCAATGGAGCAATAAACTTATTTATAGCATCTTCATACAGTTTACAATAAAAAAGAATGTGGATTTCATCTTCAACACAGTTAATATTGTCTACTTTACAGTAAATACACACTCTGTCAGCCATTGGTATATTGTTGTATCTTCCTGTTTCTATACCTAACCCATAATTACTGCACCTGAATTTTGCTAAAAGGGATTTTAAATAGGGAGATATAGATAATGATAGATAGCTTTCTACGTGTAATAATGATTTAAAATGCTTGTAGGCAAACGAATCTGAAAGATAAGATAAGTCGATGAAATGTATTTGAAAAGAAATCTCACCAAAAGTAAATTACCCTTCTCTCTTCGGAAAATCAAGTTAAAACATGAATGTACATTATTCCGTAAAGCCATTGGAATCGTTTTTTTCATTCAAAATAATAAAATGTGTTCACAATAAAATGGCCGCCATGCAATTTTTATACGGGACACCGTTATTACCACTACGGATAATTGGTTCGTGTAATAAGATGTTTTACGTAAAGGTTAATGTCCAAGTAACTCTCCATTCCTTGAAAATAATGGAGCCAAGGAGAGTTACGAGGACATTAACCTACTTAAAGTACACTCAAGTTATTACTTATGTGAAGAAACATAAAGTATGTGTGTAGCATTGTTAGCAAGTAATTTAATCACGAACTATATAATATATTGAGTCAACGAGTCGATGACCCAACCACAAATGAAATCGACACCACAACAAACCATGGAGCTCGTGAAATGTGCGCGAAAGCGTGCTTCCCCCAACTTGCACGTGCGGCTTCACTCAAGCCGACGTGCTAGACATGACCCAAAAGAAATTACAATGATCCTCCATAGCAGAATGGTTAGCGTGCTAGGTTAGTAAACAAGAGGTCCCGGGTTCGAATCCCCCTTTCGTTGTCAACATTTTCAGATTTTAAAAAGTGTTAAAAAATATTTGCAAGGCGTTCTAACGTAAAGTAATTCCGTGAGTGGCATAAGTCAACAAATCAGAATACAGTTACTACAGCTTAAACCCTAAGTCACCCGTGCAACTGTCCATTACTGGAAAATAATGGAGAGATAGAACAATAGAATGACGTCAGAAGTGTACTTTAACCTCTGCGAATGTCGGGTTGATAGTCGGATTGGCCTACCGTTTTATAGTCTGTACGAATACAACACGATGACAGCATGATGGCAACACGACGTCGTATGAAGAGTTCGACGAGTGTGCGATGAGAATGGCAAGATGTGCTTGGTGATACAAGCATCACGTGACATCCACATTATATAATTCTGTTGCTGTGACGGTCGGCCTCTCGGTGTCGGCCCGGGAAAGCTTAATTTCAAATGTAATGAGGTACTGGAACAGCGTAATATAGACTTTGTTTTAGTATCGCAGAGGAAGCATAAATCTGATTACTGCTATCAAAACAAGAGATTGCCGAAATGAGTTAACCGCACTTTTTCTCTTATAACTCTGATTACACCTTAATACACCAGGGAGAAGCATTTTAAAACACGTTATATTATAAGGAAATTGGTGCTACATATCAAAGTTACATACAACATTTTTGAAGTTTTTAAAATTTAAAAATGTCTTCTCTAATTTAAAAAAGAAAAATACAAAATTTCGAACCCCTGAATCCCCACTTCCCAATTACCACTCTGGATAAGCTTATGAGTTAATTATATAATGAGGATGACTATTGAGCAATGGCGCAAACATATACTTATTAGTCAATAAAGTTGCTGAAACCAGTCTAGCGTGAGTTACCATGCCAGTAGGAAATCACGTGACCCTTTCAATTCACTGTTCTGCCTTCGGTTGCACCATCGGCGGATGTTCGAAAATCTTTGTGTGTTAAAAAACTTCCGAACCCGCGTGCGAATCTTCATTTTCGTGGTCAGCCCGTGTCTCAATCTTGTCCTTCGCACGACCATCGAGATGCAATCTTGTTACTTCTTTTCATTATCGTACTATCATCGTCTGTCCATCGGTACCATCGCCAAAATATTAAACACTTTGCTCCTCGATTGTCACAAGAAGGCAACGCGACTATCTTCAATCCTCGTGATTACCTGCGTATAACCATCGTTTAGCATTACGAACTTGAGTAAGAATATACATGTATTCATGACACACACATACATATATATATATATATATATATATATATATATATATATATATATATACTTATATATATATATATACATATTTGTATTTATATATGATACCTATATGAATACATTCCATGTTTGATATAATGCATGCTTATATACATGTACGTAATGAGTTTTTTTTATAGTACAAATACATTTTCCAGATGCATGTATACCTAAGTGGTAAATATAAGGTACTATATATTTCATACTCATTATGATATATAGAGGTATTGTTACATATATTACACAGGTTATAATGTGTAATATATATATCATTACATGTCTCATATTGACATAAACCTTTTGATGTAGTAAATGCCCTCGTAACCTAGTCAATACGACATGGTATTATCACCGTGTGCATTCTTGCAAAGTATGATCGCAGTCGCGTTGTCTTCTTATGACTTCGGTCATTTTCGTGTTACATTCGTATGGCCTTCGCTTGTGAAATCTGCCCTATGGTCCCGATGGACAGGCGAAGGCAATTACGTTGATGATACGAATCATACGATGTCATCTCGATAGACATAAGAAGGGCACGGTGAGGACACGAATGCACCACAAAACTAACATGTCAAATATTGTGCTCGCTCTCCCGATGTTGCTGCCGAACAGAGAAGAATTCCGCCGATGACCAAACGAATGCTTAAGATGCGTTTACGAATGGCCCGATTGCTTACGATCCTTTGCGAATTTAAACATTTTCAAATTCGGGTTTCCATCTTTTGTCAAATTCGGCACAGTGTGAACCGGCCTTTATCGTTGTCCACTGTTGACACGGAATGTTTTCGGCACGGACTTAAATTAGGTCCGTGATTTCGGTAAGTGGGGGCAGTCTGTTTGCCTTGGGCTGCGACCTGTACGGCTGGAGGAAGGATGCTGGTGGTTGAGGAATTGTGTAGCTGAATGCTACCACGAACCAATACACTACTTTGGCCCAGACAGATGGCCAGATTGGCCCGGTCTGGTCAATCGGCTGGTCATGCCAAGCACTTGGTTGCGCACATCTTTTCTATCCTTCTTATTACGTCGTTAACTTTCTTTACAATTATTAAGGATTCAGCCCTTTGGGGCAGAATCCTTATTGTTATTGGCGTGTTTTTTTATATAATTATTTGCACCGATTTTGTCTCAACCACTTTGGCAAGAAGGAATGCAGCTATTGCAACCAAACTTAACAAGCTGATAGCCCTTACTATGCAGTTGTGCCGCGAAACTTTTGGGCCCAATCAGTTCACCCATTAAAGGTCCAGTTCGAATCCAAATTTCGATTTTTAACATGGGATTTTTTTTTTAAATGCAACTAGAGACTTATAACTTTTTCCAAAATATCCGCAATGACTTTGCGAGCAATAAAGTAAATCATGGCAAAGTCGTCAGTTACGTGCTTTAGCATTTTGGATTTTTTAACTTTCAAATTTTCGGACCCTATGAAGCTTTGCGGAAACACCACTCCGAAGATATTTGCACCTAAGAGCTGAAACTATTTTTTATATATAGCTGAAACATTGGGAAATCACAATTTTGTTCTCTTTTGAGCGAACTCCTAATACGTTTTACACAGTGACCTTTCAAAGTTTGGTGACTTTGAAGAATGTACCAACTTTAAAGGCGAATATTTCATTAACCTGGAGGTTTTGATGCATGATATTTTCAGGACTACTAGACAAAAGTTTAGTGTACATGAATCAAAAATAAAATCGATTGCGAACAGTCATTTCCGGTCGTGAAAAATGGTAGAAAATGATATAAAATAGGGTCTCGAAATTTTTAACCTTTTTTTTAAAAATTCAAAATGCACTTAGATTTTGACATGTTAAATTTGGGTCAAAATAATCCCAGAGACATACAAGAGAGTCGCAACTTGTTTCAAAAGATGCCAAATAACGAGACAACCAAAACATGTTACCATGGCGAAGTCGTAGATCACGTTGTTTTGACGCCATATTGAATTTTAACCTTTTTCTACCGATTTAAAATGGGGACTATTTCAATTAATGTTAGAAACATTCTGGAGACTAAAATGCACCCCCCCTTCTCTCAATCAAATAAAGAAAGGAAACACAAGGAAAACCTGTTCTTTACAGTATCTGTATGATAGGCTTGCTCTTTGCAGCATAAATCTTCAAAAATGAAGATTTGGTCGCGATATGACAAGACCCTACGGACGTATGTATGCCCATACGTGCGCACAAGTGTACCAAACCCTCATGACAAGGGCATAGTAACGGGCAGAAAAGCTAAGCTAAGCTATTTTATATTAATTATGTAAAAGGGGCTTTTTTGCTATTGTTCCTCAAGTCAATTTGAGTCGAGTGGGTGTGAGATCGGTTGATGCAAGTGTTACATTTTAAGGCCTCACACGCTCACTGACGTTCTTTCTCCTGTCTTTTTCATTACACAATGTTAAGGTTACTGCTTCCAATGACAACAGATTACTCATGGCGGGCTGAATCATTTTATCGTCGCTTGCGACTATATTTTTCTTTACTCTCTTTGTGCTCTCTTGCATAAATTCACCACCTCTTCACAACTCTATCCTCTATCCTTATCCTTACTTTTTGCTCGTTATTCTATTCTTAGTGCTCTCATAAGCCCTTTTCGCATGAACACATTTGCTTATGTGAGTAAACATACTCATGTAAATAACTTTACTTAATATCCCGTTCGCATGCATCGATTTACTCACTTGAGTATATTTACTCACGTAAGTAAATATACTCACGTGAGTACTTAGTGCATGCGAACGCAATTACTCTCCTAAGTAAATTTACTCCAGGAGCAAATTTGCACCTAGTCAAGGGGTCGTGCAAAAGTATATTTACTCATGAGCAAATTTGTTTACAGGAGTAAATTGGTCATGCCATCGCATATTTAGCTATTTAAACGACTTCTTCTCTAAAACCATTTGATAAAGAAAGGAGGAGGAGGAGGGTAGTATGCAGTAATATCTTTGCAGGAACTGTGATACTTGGACAACCAATTTTTCAGGGCTAAGATTGTGAATTATGTTACTTAGACTCTGAAAAAAATATGAAAAGATTATTGAAAAGGAACCTCTTCTTCGGAAAATCCCATTTCTTACAGTCTCCTTTTCAATATTTAATAAAATTGTGATATTTTCAGGATAAACATTTGAGTTTGAGTGTAAGACTGAATTGAGAACAATATATTTCATTCTTCAACATCAAACAATATAAACCCTGATGAGCTACAGAGCCCGTGACTCTATTTTTCTTCAGGTTTTAGAAAATCCGTAAGTTTAAAAAAAAATAATAAAGAAATACTCCCCCTTGTTGTCAATGTCATGCGAACGCTTAGTAAATTTGCTTTTACTCACATGAGTATATTTACTTATGAGCAAATTTGCTCATAGGAGTAAATTTAGTGCATGCGAACAGAACGCATTTGTTTACAACGGTAAATATAGATATACTCCTGGAGTAAATATACCTAAGTAAAAATATATTTATAGACCCCTAGAGGTCTGGCAAAAGTATATTTACTCACAAGTATATATAAATACTCCTGGAGTATTTGTGGTCATGTGAACAGAATTTATGTTTGCTTAGGTGACTATTTCATCCAAGAGTTAATGAGCCATTAGGTATGTTATTATTTTTTTTTAAATATATAATACCAATCGCTAGAGAAATCTTTAATCTACGTCAAGGCGTATGAGAAATAATTTTCATACAAGAACAATCCGATGAAATCCGTTTCGAAGACAGGTACACCTGGATTAGCGTGCACCACTGAATGTGATGTCATTAGACAGATTTTCCGTTACTGCATGCATGATGTTGAACACAATCATAAGGGTTCAGAGACCAACAGTAGCTATAACCAGTCATTTTTTATTTATGGTCCAAAACCCATCAAATTTGGTGTGTAGATAGAGCTATGTTTCAATAACAACAAAACACTTAGGTTTTCAAAATACAAATTTTTATTAAAAAGATATTTGAGTTCAAAGACACCCACCCTCAAAAAAAAAAAAAAAAAAAAAAATTCGGCCAATTTTTTTGGTCAAGGTCATTAAAACATATTTCTACATCTTCAAAAAATACAGTTGAGTATTCAAACTCTTCCTTGGAGTCTTTGCTATACATTTTCATGGTTTAAAAAAATTAGATACAACATACACTAAAAAAATATGACCCTGAAAGAGTAGTACCGTATTTTGGTTTTTATTAATTTTCAAAATGTTTTTATAAATAATGTTAATATATGATTAAAAGAACAGCACATTGAGTATAAATAGTCATAAGCATACTAAAACAAGTCTTCCTAGCCAAGAAAAGTGACTATGAATCTGAAGATAAATTATTTACAGCCAATGTTAGAATAGGCTTGACCTTGAAATCTGAAGGTCAAAACTTACGAAGACATTTTAAACAATATCTTGACTATTGCTTGTCCAAACATAATAAAATTCACTGTGCTGCTAGAGATATGGATGAGTAATTAGAATCCAGTGAGCTTTTTTCACAGAAAATTTAAAAAAAAATATTTTAAAAAGTTTTTCTTTTTTTTTTTCAATTTTTTTTTTATCAATTTTTCTTAAAAATGTACTTTGAAAAAATATTTGTTATCTTCTAAAAAATTTGTTTATGCATTCTAGATGTTTATTGGTGTTATTTCTTAATATATTATTATACAAAAGTAAATCTATTGCCTAAAAGAGATATATTAGCTAGCAATATAGGACACCGAATTCTACTCTTGCAACACTTGAAACAAGCTATTGGTATGAAACATGAATAAATAGTTGAAATAAAACAATACAAGGCAATTATCCACTTTTAAAGGTGCCTAGGCTCAAGAGGAATTGTTAAACATATAAAATAATTACTTTACTTCCTCTTAAATACAAGAATGACATCAGAATTGGTTCAAAGACACCAACATGTCAGAACAACAAATGTGGATTAATGGGGGTACATGTATCCCAAGTCCACCAATGTATATTTTAATATTGGCATAATATTGTGCCAATTGTACAATATCAATACATGAAAAAAAATGTTGGAAACATAGTAATACTGTATAGGAATATATACACATAAAGACCAAATTGCACATACAATTTACAGAGGTGGCATATGAGTAACAAAAACAGGTATGTGCATATACAACATGTTGAGCATAAATAATAACATATGAGTGTCTATGTCCTGCCTGAATATTGGTATTTCAGGATTAAGGGATATACAAGCACATATCATGTCACAGATATCCTATGGTTATCCTGACATCTTAAGCAAATGTCAGCCTCAGAATATGTAGTTGACTCGGTCAGCCCTGTTCCTGAAAATAATAAAACAGATATAAATTAATTTCCATCTTGAAAATGTTGCACAATTGAATTAACAAATTATGACTTACACTCTCAACATTCATATCATAATTAAAGCAACACAGGTATTAATACAATGTAAAGGGATTTTCTTTTTCACCCAAATAGTTAGACAAACAATAGATTTTTGTCACAAAATTGTGAGAGAATATCTTTGATGTCTATATTAAAAAGTATTGTTTTATAAAATAAATACTTAAATTATTATTTTACTGTTAGTATCAAATAAACACTACAATTTAACTGTTTTAAATGAGATGCAAAAAACAACTATCTTCTGACATGCAAAATCATGACAATGACAAACATCTTATGGTGTATCTTCTACATATTTGTTAGTGATGCAGTGAGTTTTTATGACTTATGTTGACTTAATATAACAGGTCAATCAACAAAAATAAATAATGCAGTCAGTAAAAACTCATGCTCTTTAAAACTCATTAATGTTAGTAGCAAACACAACTTATTTTGTGCAAATCAATGGAATTGTATCATGCAAATCAATGAATTTACTTTCATGCAAATCAATGATGAAATGAAAGTGTACTAATCACTGAAGTAATAGTACACTTTCAAAGATGATGCATGGGTGTGATTGTCAGGAGTACTTAATAATAGAAATAACTGTAAATCAAAGCCGTGAGGGTAATTTAAAATTCTTTGTAATCATGTTAATGATTACTGAATAATGTCCTTCAAAACTTGTTCTTAAGTACATTTATACATACTTAACTCAAAGTTACTCCTGAGGTCACATTGATTGTATTTGATTGGTTTGATTGATTGGATTCACTTCTTTAACACCATTCCTAAAACGTAAACAACATCCAATGCCATTAACCTTAATTTATGATTTCCAGATCTCCCTTGTCATAGTCCTCTTGGAGTGGGTAGACATACAGTGCATCATCATCATCATACAGAATGTTCATCCACCTAGGGAAGCCAGGTACATGGGAAATGACCCTCCCTGGGAATGTTTCCCTGGTGCCCTCAACCAGAAACGTGTGCTTCACTCTTTTCCCAACTATGACAGGTCCTCTTGCTTCAGTTGAATCTGGAATGTCTTTGCTTCCTTCCATGGATGCTTCAATGAGTTTCTTTAGATTCTCTGTCAACTTTTCAATTGAATGAGCTTTCCCTTTCTCTGACATGAAAAACACATTTCTTTCTTGATATTTCTGTTCCAATACTTTCTCTCGGAATCTGAGCTGTGCTGTCAGGGCCTTTTGTGCTTCCTGGCGTCCCATGTCTTTCAGATGGTTGTCAACAGCTTCCGGATACTGCCAGAGTCCATAATAGGCGATTTGATTGGTCAGCTCCTCTTTTCGCTTAAGATCTGCCACTTCTTTTTCCATTATTTTCTTTTGCTTTTCTTTCATTCGGTCTTTTCTTTTTCTTTCAATGTCGGCTGAGCGTTCTCTGTATTTGGACCATGTTGCCGCGCTTCAGTCAGATGGCGTTTTCTTTCATCCTCTGTAAGGGTTTCAAGCCATTGATCTGTCTTGTTTAAAGAGAACATAATCAAAGCTTCATT
Source organism: Gibbula magus (assembly GCA_936450465.1). Taxonomy (NCBI): domain Eukaryota; kingdom Metazoa; phylum Mollusca; class Gastropoda; order Trochida; family Trochidae; genus Gibbula; species Gibbula magus. The sequence goes on along the minus strand of OW388295.1, from coordinate 29,044,234 downwards.
GCAGAGGAGACTGGCATTTGGTTTGTTCTTCATGATGGCATCCAGCATTCCAAAGGTCCTCTCTGGGAATTTATTATGCTTTGGTGTTGATGCTGTCTCGCTCAATTTCTCATCACTTAAAGTGGCGAATCTACCATCATGGAGGTGATCGGCAAGTGCACGCTTCAAAAGAGAGTCCCACACTGTAAACAGGTGCTGTAGGATTGTTGCTGTGTACTCATCAAAGTCATCATTTCTCAATAACCTGTCCTTCATCTCATCGCTGACAACATGGTTTGGGAATGGAATGTCTTCTCCTTTCAGCATTTCGGAGGAGTCCTTAGCCATCCTTGAACAGTAATCCGAGAGCTGTTGGTACATTTGACTCATTTCTTTCATATTACTGTCTCCTTCAATGATCCTCCAAAGGGGTGCTGTGATGAATTTTGAGCAAAGACCCAAGGCTTTGCATCCAGCAAGAAGCATAGGTTCTCTAACGTCAAAGTCCACCGCTTTTTGTAAGAGATTTGAGGGAGGCGATACCTTTGCAAAAAATTCTTGGATGAAGTTGCTGAGGTAAAGTACAGCTTGGGCATCATAAAAGAGGATGTTGAAACGATTGCCCCTAAAAGGAACAAGAAATGAGCTTCTCTTCTTTCCTTCCCAGTTTTCCTCAGAATCCTTGTCATTCATGAACAGCTTGAACTGTGAATAGCAACCACTTTTTTCATCTCCGCCTCTTGCAAGGCATTTACAGGCAGTTCTAATAAGCCTTTGGGTGGCGCTTTCACCCTTAGCAAATCTCTGAGTCTCTTTGTGTGCTGCTGCTCCAACTCCGCCTTCGTGCAAGCTCTTCTCTGCATCGTTAAGCGCTTTCTCTGCTGTCTCAGCCATGTTCACCAAGATGTGTAGCCCACAATAGAAATTGTTCATCCTTGAAAGTGAATCTCTTTCATCATCTGACATCTCGTCCCAATTTGAATAGACTGTTGGCAGAATTTCTGATCTGTATGATTCCAAAAGATTGTGGAAGGACTTCTCAGTGGCAGCTCTGTCGGACATGGTGTTCTTGATGTTGGCGATTAAGGTTTTTCCAACATTAGATGTTGCATGTTTATCAATATCTGAAACAATTTCTTTGAGGGTGTCCAAGCAGTTTTGTGAAGCTTTATTCTCCATATCTCGGAGACCAAGAACCCAGGGTTTTCCCAACTTGTCTTGTACAGCAAAAACTTCAAAGCATTCTCCATACTTTCTTGTCTCATCTGACATGAGTGTCGTATCTTTCTCTTGGACAAGTTCTTCTCCAAGCTGAGCATGGCATACATACAGTCTCTGATCTGCAACACGACAAAGGCTTGAATAGCTTGGGAACTTGTCAACATCTTTACCGCACATCCATGCAACTTCCTTCACAACATCATTAATATGTTTCACTCCAACTCCATGTTTCATGAGCTTCATGGCGCATAGTTGGTAAGAATCTCTAAGTCTGTTTCCCTCGTACAATTCAAGCTTTTTGTCATCCGAAATCATGGTTTCAAGCCATTTTACTTCCTGAGTGAGTCTCTGGTTGTCTTTTAAAATGGTTTCACTCTCAATAATTTCTTGAAGTTCTGAAATAGCGCCAAGTGAGGTTTCCACCGTCTTTTCCATTTTTACATTTGTTTCAGTCAGCTCTGATATTTCTTTCTTTAAAATCTTTATTTCTTTTTGATATTGGTGTTTAGTTGCTTCGACTTGTAAACTTTTTTCACTCTGACTCTTCTTCATTTTTGCTTTTTACTCAATGCTCTCTGATGTTGTTTTGGTTAGAGCTTGCTGGACTTCAGATATCTTTCGTTTTTTGGCCTCTCTGCTCTCTCCAAGCTGTCTAATCTTTTTACTTCCAATATGGACTTGTGTTTTCAAAACTTGCATGTCTTCTTTCTGTTTTTCTATGGTTTTCTGTAAATTTGAAACTTGTTCCTCATAAACAACAGCTTTGGCTTTCTCAGTAATTTCCATCATCGATTCAAATGCTGATGCAACTGTCCTCGGTGAGTGTTTTCCAGGAAGTCTTATACAAAATTTGGCTCATCTCAATGAATGTAATCTTTCACCTCTCAATTTCTTTTCTTCTTTTTTTAAGTTGTGAACTTTAAGTCTTAGAATGTTGGCCGCACATGCAAACCAGTTGCATAAGACATCTACAGATATGTCGTCAGATTTGGTAACATAGTCATAGATATCCATGACATTTCTATTAGTTAAGTGGCTTATCATATGCTCAGGAGAGCCCTCCTTTACAATTCCTTCAAACAGATCCATGCTTGTATTATTCAGTCCACACTCTTGTAATGAGAATCTCTCCAGTGCTTATAGTTTGAGTTTCAACAGTTTTCTGGATTGGATGCTGTTTACTAAGTTTTGAAGAAGTACCTTCAATGGATGAATCGTGGGGCTGAAAAATGCCAATAACTCAAGAATACTATGGCACTTGAGATAGCAGTTACCAAATATTTTTTGCTCAAAATCCAAAGAAATATTGTAATCATTGTTAAACCAAAATTATCAAAAGCAAATGTAATATGACATAAAAGTGCAATGTGAAAACAAGGCAAAAGTGAGCGCGGCTCACATACCCCCGCCTGTAGTTTGACCGCCTTAACGCAACTTAAAGTTAAAATATGTCAATAACTCAATGAATCAACTTTGGACACTATGAAGTTGTAACCATAAGAACTACCGATAACCATAACAAGTTATGCTCCGGAAAAGATGCAAAGTCCAAAAATCGGACATTTGTAATACATAGTTTTTGAGTTATGCTCCGGAAAAGATTCCAGACGCACGGACGGACAAAAGGAGCCCTATATACCCCCGAATAGGTCATAGCGGGGGTTTTATAACATCATATATATGGTTATTTACTTACCACTTTTCTCTTAGAAGCCTGTCTTGTCTTTGTGTCCTTCCCCGAGACTTTCTCAAACGCAGCAGGGGGGATGGAATCCATGGTCCCTTGTGGAAACCATGTTGGTCTTTGTCTAATTGCTCTCGGCTGCTCAGTGACTTTGGTGAACTGCAAACTCTACACACACAAAAAAATAGGGTGAAAAAACTATTGCATAAATCAAGAAGTTTCATCACATGAAATAAAAATAGTACCATGAGACTCTGTAGCTCATCAGGATTTATATAATAAGATGACATTTGAGGGGGAGGCAGGACCTTAACATGCCCATTTTTAAAGACGGGGGGGGGGGGGGGGGGGGGGGGGCACCAAAGTTTTGGATCCCCAAGGCCAAGGTGCACCGGATGACCACGGGATGCAAGATGTCATATTACAACCAATCTTGTCTTATGTATAAAAATGGTGTCAATTCAATTATTACAAAATAATTGAAACATTAACACATAAAAAACAAACATACCGCACTTTCCAATACTGCTGGAGTTTTTGCCTTCAATGTTGTCAGTCTGGGGAGGCGCTCAAGCTCAGTGAAGTGCAAACTCTGCAAAATATTATGAGAATTTCTGTTTGTAACCTACAACTTAAAGAATTTCCCCAAAGTATACATACCATGATATAAACAATCTAGCGAATAACCTTAATTTTTCTGCAGTATGTTATAACATATTACAACAAATTTATCCTTTTTTTTCAACTGTTACAAATTTATAAAAAAAAATATGCAATGTACAAATAAAGAAAATATTTTCAAACCTACTGAATATTCTAATTCTGCCTTAGCCACGGCCTTTGATGTTGACGGTCTTGGGTGCTCAGTGGTGGATATCGGGCGCTCAATCTCGGTGAACTGTAAACTCTGCAAAACATATGTTAACAAATGCACTGTCTTGATCATTACATTTAAAAGTATGCCTGTCATGATAAGAATAAACTTATCAAGCCTACAGAATATCCTTACTGATTCTGATCCAGTATATAGTTACACATGATAACATATACCAAGTTCAATATACCAAAATTAAAAATTTGGATCCCTAGATGCAAGGTAACTCCCCATATAATTTTTGACTTGAGTGTGCAGTGGAAATTGTTTACGGACTGAGTCCGCCGGATGCAGACTCATGCTATGAGCTAAAATGGTTAGTCAAACCTACTGATAATTCTGCTTCAGTCTTGTCCTTGGTTGTCGTCGGTTTGGGGCGCTCGAGCTCAGTAAAGTGCAGACTCTAGAAAATATCAATCATCAACAAATTACTGTATGGCATAATAAACAAATTCAATGACTGAACTGGCAATTTGTCTTGTATTTTAGCATGGTCAAGTATATGTTACCGTTGTAAGATAAAATAAAGTTCAGTATAAATAATGTACAAAAGCATGAAACTTACTGAGTAATCTTCACCTTGTCCTAGTTGAGAATGACGGGTTTAGTAACTCTTTAGTGGAGTAAATCATCCTGGTGTTCCCGGTGCTGTCAGCAGGACACCCGCTGACATACAGCATTGCCCTTTTTGGTGCTACATGTACGTGGTGGGTGGGGATCCAGGTTGATGAAATTTTCCAACCTAACATTGGTCCATCAGGTGTAAAAAAGCAAACTCGTTCAAAGGATGCAAGTCACTCTTCTAACGTATGGAAGGGGATTTGTGCCATAAATGTAGACATGTTGACTTGTAACTTGTAAAGTGTAACATGTCGTTCTCAACCATACAAGTCTCGAAAAGACAAGTCCAACCATGCAAAACTAACATTTTAATCCTGTCAATCGTAACTTTCCATTCTCAACATTGCAAAGTTGAAATGTAATTCTAGAAATCGTCAAAGTCGAAAAGTCAACTTGTCACGAGGACGCCACTGAGCAATAACCCCTTGACAACCTCAGGAACCAGGCGGTGACAGCAGTTAGGCGCTTCACCATTAAGAGGGAGGGTAAAATCATCCTAACTCATACCTATCTTCTAACCTTTTCTCTTCCTTAAGCTCCAAAAACAATTTATGCTGGCTACTACAAATTCAAAACTGAACTTTACATCCCTAACCCCCTTCGTTGCTACCGTTGCCAGAAGTTTCCCCATGGAAGCAACTCTTGCAGAGCTGATGACCGTGTTTGTCCTCTTTGCGGCAAACTCGAGGATGAACGTCATCCAGCAGAGTGCAAGGAGTTGCCGAAATGTGCCAACTGTTCTGGCAAACACATGACTTCCTCAAAGGAATGTCAAAGGTGGCAACAGTAACAAATCTTAAATGTAAAATTCACCCAAAACATTTCCTTCCCTGAAGCAAAACGCCTGGTTACTGGGGGTCGACATTCTTAATCCATAATAGTATCTTCAGAAAATGCCCCCAAAAGCTCCGTCTTCACTCAGACGGACATTGAGTTGATCAATGATCCACCAACCATATAAACTTTGCGCAATGCAACGTCTTCAACCATAGGTACCATGACGTTCCCTCTTCTGTCCCAAGTTCTCAAACAACTGCAAATGAAAATTATAACCCAAAAGCAAATAAAAACTCAAACCAGAAATTTAACTCCAAAGCTCCACATAAAACCGCACTCCATAAGGCCAAAGGAACGCAGTCGAGATCCACAACAAGTTTGGATCTCTTGACCTTTGGTCTAATGATGTCCACATGGACGCTTAGCTTCAGACACAGCCATTGTGTTGTTGGGGGTCACATATTGCAAACGTTACAAATGGTGTTACTTGATCGAGAAGTACCGACCGTTACCGAAAACTACCATTGTGATGATAGTAGACTTAGCAAATTGACGATGTGAAGGTAAAAGTAGTGATTTCTGATCGAAAACCGGACAATGTACAGCGTGTGGCGCGCGTCAATGAGTGACATGAAATTTTAGAATCTTATGTATAACAGACAAGAAGACAAATTTGAGTTGATAAGGTTTAATAGGTCACATAACTAATGTGCATGTAAATTGGGCTTGCAGTTTCGGTTTCTGCACATGAATAATGATGTTGCTCAATTTTAATTGGAAACTAGTAATTTTGATCTATTTGGCGATTGGGGATACATATGCAACCTGAGTGAATTTATTTGAATTGTAGACAGCACATGTGGTGATTTGGAACGTATTAAATCCAAATAAAATTTTATGAAACACAATGGATGCACCTTTAACAACTCGCCCAAAAAGGGGTAGAGGGGTAGGTCCTCAGACGGACGCCTTTCTCCAATAAAACTGCCAACATGTGGCTTTTAATATTTTATTGTTTTATCCTCGTATTTATGGCGATTCTCCAGTGGAATTGTCGAGGCTTTCATATCAATTTAAATGAATTGGGCTTGTTAGCCCAAAAGCATCCCTAAGCTATTTGACTTCAAGAAACGCAGCATAAAGGATTTCAAAACCTCTTTCAGAAATAGTTGTGATCAAATACATGATATCTTTATCACACAGCACATCTTACGGCATTGCCCCGCTAATAATTTTGTCACTTAACGTACTTTCGTCAAACTTGCTACGTCGCGATTTCCGAGTGAGCGCCAAAGAATCCCGAACTTTAAAGAGTTATGCACTTGTGACATAATAGTGGTCCGGCGAAAATGGAAGTGTGCTGATGTTGCCATGCGAGCGAAAGGAAAGTTACGTGGTGTGAGTTTACAAAAACGTAGATTGACCTAGTTTACGACAATAAGAAACATTTAACACTATATGTCCTCTAACAAACATGTTAGGAAGATATTCGACCATAGGTTTTTATTTTAAAGAATTATAACTTATTCACAAGAGCAAGTGACACTCGAATTTATGCAATCATTGTACAATCACTGTAAAATGGTATTCAACGCGTCTTTCAGCTATTGAACTTTGCACTTTCTTTTAGATACATGGTTTTCTCATACATGTATATGAAGCACTTTTGCATTATAAATATATGTACATTTCAACGAAGCTGACAAACCTGACGTGCCACTGCGACTGACTGACGTGACGGCATTGTGGTATAACGAAATTTGGAAAAAAAACTGTATATTTTGTAAACGTCAACGGGTAAAAGTAGCAATACCCACAAGAAGAATCTACAAAGAATGAATTGAAACACATTTGTATGTCAAGAGGGTCAACCAGTCTGAAGTTTGAACAACATTTCGTCTCAGGAATGTGGTTTCCAGTCATGTCGGGTCAACAGTACAGTAGAAAGAACGATAACTCTGTACAGTGCTGACCATGAAGTCAATAGAGGTGTTGATATATATCCAAGAACGTGGGCCTTATATTTTCGAAAGTTGTATCATTTTATTAATGCATTTCCATCAAAACTGTTAGAATCGTTGAGTTTTTGGAAGCTTGGATAAACGTTGTACTTGACATGGAAGGAAAACTCATTGTTTATGCAATGTTTTGAAGCAGAATTTACCCTTTTATCTGAGTATTTTTTACTTTACATTGATAATATTTTTATGACTCTTTTAAAACCATTATAAAAATAGATAAAACTATTTTCATTGATATTATATGAATAAAAAATATCTGCAAAACTATTTTTTTTATAATGTCCCATTATTTAAAAACCTATCTGTTGACCAGACCTACTTTGCCTTACCTTCTATAGGCAATGCTATTTCAACCTTAACACAGACGAATTTGAAAGAGGACTCAGGGGTGCGTAAAATCCCTATCCAATGGCAGGTAAGTCTGCCTGGTCTCGTGACGTCACTACCGGAATAAGTCACTCTCCTATTAGTTGCAGGGCAAGACAGACGTGTTTTGTTCTGTGACTGGGTTTTTGTTAGCGCTTTGTTGCTATTGCTATTTTATAAGAGATACTTTTCACGCCTTAACTACGTTCGTCGGTTGCAGGTTGTTAGACAATCTGTGTTTATTCAGGTGTTGAGTTACAAGAGGCCTTGTTGACATGTGCTAGGTGTGTGCTGTCTGGCGGTGTGGTTGCATGCTTTGCACATGCAAGTCGTGTCGCTTGTTTTTCTGCCTGCATCGGGTCTCTGCTTGGTTCGCACAACCTAAGCGGACCCTCTGCCTGTATCCTGTATCCCCGCGCCTGTGTTTTTTTACTCGCTTCGTCTCGCGTAGGGACAGCCTTGACTTGCGTAGGCCTACGCTTGTCATTCGCTCCGCCGGTCATTCGCCTTAGGGTTCATCTACTTGACTACGCATTGTCTTGCGAAGGGTTCGCCAGTGCTAGCTTCGCCAGTCACTTGCTTTGCCAGCTATTCACCTAAGGAGGCCTTAGGTGGAAAGCAGCTTAGGCTGGCATCTTCTCGCTTGTGACTTGTGTTGTTAGTGACTGGTTTACCTGTCGTTCATCTTCGTGCTTCGCTAAGCATTCGCTTCGGTCTTAGTCTTAAGCTTGTGTCCTTTTGACTGGCTTGTTCTTTGACATTGACTTCGTTCTCTTCGAGTTCGGAGCCTCTGCTTTCTGCTGGTTGACTTGTGTACATTCACTTTAGCGCTTTTAGTTGCGTTTTCCTGTGAGTCTACCTTGTCGGTAGTTAGCTGTCGGACAGGTGGTTTGCCTTCACTACGGTTCTTGGTCACTTACCTGCTCGCAGGTTAGTGATTCTCCTACTCCGTCATGTACTCCGCTTTTTGTACCAATTGCGTGTGTAAGTAAGTGTAAGGACCTTTGCGAGGTAGATTATCATTGCACGAGTGTGCTCCTCTCTCCGCCGCTGACTTCCAAGCGTATGTCGCGGCTATTCGTAAGTCCGTCGCCGATAGAGTTGCGTCTCAGAAACGTTTCACTTCAAAGAGTAACGGGCTGGAGGCCTCTCCCATTCGTCACCCCTCTCCAGAGGAGAGGGTAGACATTGTCCTTACGGAACGGACGGATGAGTTCGACAGGTAATTGTTGGTTTTGTCTGACTCCGTTAGGGGGTCGAGAGATTCGCTCTCCCCCCTTTCGTGTTCGCGTTCTCGTCCGCAGACTCGCACCTTGTCTCCACCTTCGTCGGACATTCGTATGTCGCCTTTGAGACTGAAGGTCGGCGGACCCTCTACAACCAAGAGCAAGAAGAAGAAGTCCAAGAAGGACAGGTTTGACAGGGTCAACAATGAGCTCCTTCTCGCGTCCGTCAAGGACATGGTTTCTTCCTTGCTGGATGCTCGGTTGGGTCCGCTGGCTTTGCCTAGTCTCTCCACTCCCGTGGCTACACTGGTTCGTGAACCCGATGCGGACTGCGGGTCTCAGGTTTCGTGTCCTACGTCCTTAAGGGCCTCAGGGTCCGCTACCTCTGCGCGTGCGCCTCACACCCCTTCGCGTCGGGTCACGGTGGTGTCTCCCGGCCGGGATTCCTCGCAAGACTCGGCGGAGCATGACGTCCGCTTCGAAGATGTGTCGGACCCTCCGTTCATCAATATCATACCCGATGCGGAGGGCAGGGATCTGTCGGAGGATCCCCCTTTGATCAACTCAGTTGCTATGCTGTCGGAGGTCGCCTCCTTCACGGAGATACAACTCAGTCAGGTCAGCGTGTCGGGACCTCGTTCGACGGCAGCCAGGAAGGCTTCCCTTTGTCCTGAGGAGGACTTGGCTGCCGCGCGTCTCGCACTTCCACCGCATAAGCTTCTGGTGGATGCCGCCGAGGATATGGAGCAAACAGTCTCCTCTGCGCTTCCCGGCCGTCTCCTTCCGTCCTTAGTGGTGCAGGATAGGCGCCGGCGAGTTTTGCCGTTGTACCCGACTCCTTTTCAACTCGTTCCGCCTGCTCTTGATCAGGGTGCGTCTCGGTTGATTGCCCCTGACGCGCCATCGCATTACTGACGCGCAAATCACTCACCTCGACAGGGAGGCTCGCACGGTGTTAGGGTTGGGCAATAACGTGGCGTTCACCTGTCAGGCGATGCTTGCCTGTGCCAAAAACGCTGGCATGGAGTCGGGTGACCCGGTGCTCTTCAAAGCATTCAGCAACGTGGCTGTGGACCTGGCGCAGATGATGTTGTCTGCTTCGCGGATTTCTTCGGGCATCACAGTGCTTTGTAGGGACAATTTCCTACACCGCTCGGGGATTACCCCGGACCAGAAATCCTTTCTCCGGCAGGCCCCGGCCCATTCGAAAGCCTTGTTTGAGGGTCGGATACCCAAGGTTTTGAGGGTGCGTCAGGAGGCACAGAAACAGGACCTGACCAATCGGCTAGTCAGTCAGAGGCAGACTACGCCGAAGCGTCCTCTCACCGACTTCCGTCAGGGTCAAGGTCGCGGCAGGGGCCAGCCTTCGCCTAAGAAAGCTAAAACGGACTTTCGTTGGGGAGGTCGTGGCCGCAGATCCACGGGTCTGTCCCCCAAGTCCCCCCGCGCTGGCTCCGGAGGTCGTACCCCTCAGAAAGGAAAGCGGAGGAAGTGACTTTTGGTCACCCCCTCCTCTTCCTCCTCCACTTGTGCCGGTGTCGGAGGGTTCGGTGGAGGGTCGGCTTCGGGACTACGTCAGCAACTGGGTGCAGTTGGTGTGTGACCCATTCGTATGTCCGATTCTGGGTCAGGGGTTCCGTATTCGCGTCTCGTCACCTCCACCTCTTACCTGTAATCCAACGGAGCGTCCCTTAGCAAAGGATCGGCGCCTATTGACGTTTGAACAGGTGGAGATTTTAATCTCCAAAGGGGCGGTGGAGGAGGTCCTGACCCCGCATCTAACGCCGGGGTATTCGTCATACCCAAAAGGAATTCGAAAAAAATGTCAGCTCATTCACGATTTGAAGGTGTTCAACCGCTCCTACCTCGTTCGGCTGCCATAATTTCGACTATTGACGCTTCCCTCTGTGATGCGATCTCTGGAGCACTCAGACTGCATGGTGTCTCTCGACCTCCAGGATGCGTACCTGCATGTTCCGATTCACTATCGGGATCGCAGGTACCTCTGTTTCATTATGGACGGGAGACACTTTCAGTGGAACGTTCTTCCGTTCGGGATCTCGTCTGCCCCCTGGCTGTTCACATGGGTGACTCAGCCTATCGTCCAATTCCTGCACCAGTGCGACATTCAGTCCCTTATGTATGGACGATGGGCTCGCTCACGACCGTTCTCCTGTCGTGCTCGGGGCGCAGCTCAGGTTCACAATAAACCTGTTCCGTCGTCTTGGGTGGTTAGTGAACTTAGAGAAGTCGGACTTGGTTCCGGCGACTCGCCTGATGTTCCTAGGGGCCATCCTAGACACTCAGCTGTTCCGCGGGTTCGTCACGAGGGAGGGGATGGCACGTTACGATCATCTGATGGATCGCGCACTCGACGCATCGCTCTCCCTTCGCCAGTGGCAAAGAGTGTTGGGGTTGCTAACGTCTGCTCAGGACCTGACCTGCAGGGGGAGGCTTTCCTTCGCCCGTTACAGGTGTTCCTGAACCACCACATCAGGGAAACGCGTTGCCGTCATGCCATAGTGTTAACCCCAGATCTCCATCGGTTCCTGGCTTGGTAGCGGGTGGACGAGAGTGTGTTCGCAGGAGTTCCATTTCGCCCTCGTCCCCCCTCAGCTCACCTGTTTGTGGACGCCTCCACCCAGGGGTGGGGGGCGCACATGGGTCACGAGCAAGTTGCGGGGTCTGGTCTCAGTCGGACCAGAACCAGCACATCAACGTCCTCGAATTAGACGCAGTTCGTCTGGCTATTCAGCACTGGCAGACATGCTTGCGAGGTCAGTGTCTGCTAGTCCACACGGACAGTTCAGCAGCTGCTTGGTCGATGAACAAGCAGGGGTCCACCAAGGCAGAGTCTCTGCTACGCGTGTCGATTCAGCTGTTCGAACTGGTGGACGAGGTGGACTTTCGAGCAGTCCACATTCCAGGTGCCAAAGACATCTTGGCGGACGCACTGTCGCGACCGGATGCCCCTCCCCCGACGGAGTGGCAACTGAATCTGGTGGTTTTCAAGGGGTTGTGCCTCCAATTCGGCACTCCTCTGATAGACCTGTTCGCGACATGTCTAAACCACCAGTTACCGACCTATGTTTCTCCAGTTCCAGACCCTCTTGCCATGTGGCTAGACGCGCTCTCGTTAGAGTGGGAGGGGATGGACGCCTATGCTTTTCCGCCGCCGGCCATCCTCTCCCAGGTTGTAGCCAAGATAGGGACAACTCGGGTCCTTCGTCTTCTTCTGGTCGCCCCGTGGTGGCCGGCTCGACCGTTGTTCGTTCCTCTCCGGCGACTCTGTCTACAGGAACCTGTTCCGATTCAGTCGCGGAGGGATCTGCTCCTCAGCAGGCCAAGCGGAAGGTTACACGACAAAACTCAGGTGTTCTGCCTTCACGCTTGGCTTGTATTAAAAGAGGGCCAAGTAGCAGTGGTTACTCAAGATGTGTCGCCTATGCCATAGCTACCTCCCATAGGAAGACCACTAGGAAACTCTATGATTTCCAGTGGCAGGCCTTCGCCTCATTCTGTGCTCAGAGGGATTTCATCCCGGCGGAGGCCTCAGTTCCTCAGGTGGCGGAGCATCTGGTTTACCTACGAAACTCCAGGCATCTTAAGGCGTCATCTATTAATACCAACATGTCTGCTGTCCTCTCCGTACTCAGGAAGAGGTCACCAGGGTTGGATGTGTCAGTACTCAAAGACCTCATCAAAACTTTCCGTTCTGTGGACGGCAGGACCAAGCTTCGTCCACCTGAGTGGGACTTAGCAATTGTCCTCGACCATCTACGCTCCGATACGTATGAACCGCCAGACGTACTCCTCCTCCCTCTCACCATCAAGGTCATTTTTCTGACGGCCATGGCCTCCCCGGCGCGGATTTCAGAGATCCATGCCTTACAGGCTGACCTTCTGCGTTTTGAGGTCAGGGAGGGAGGCTCAGCCTTACTTGGTTTAGCTCCTGATTTTGTTTGCAAAAACCAGGGGGCTGATGAAGCGGGCCGTACTTTCTCTATTCTGGCTCTGGGTTCTGACTCAGATGAGGTGGATCTCTCTCTGTGTCCGGTGAGGGCCCTAAGGGTGTACGTTCAACGTACCCACAGGTTGAGAGATGGGAGGCGGCGTCTGTTTCTGCCTCATTCGCCGAGAAGTATTAAGGAGCTAGATAAGCGAGCGTTGGGGGTGTACCTGAGGTCGGCGGTCATCGACTCGTACAAGGCAGCTGACCTACCTCCCCCTTCGCGGGCAGTGTCAGCCACAATGGCGTACCACTGTAACATCCGATTTCGGATGTCATGGCGGGGTGTTTTTGGCGTTAGTCAGAGGTCTTCGCCAACCATTACCTACGGGATGTCTCCACGGCTGATCTGGAGGGCATCTCTAGGCTGGGGCCACAAGTGTTCGCTCGGGCGAGGGTGGTCCCCCCAACCAGACCAAGAAGGGTTCAACCCTCTTAGAAGCTGAAGGTTCATTGTAAATAAACTTGTTCATGTTCCTAGCTCCTTGTCTGTTGTTGTTTTTTCTTTAGCTTCGCTTACACCCCCTCCCTGTTGGGGTTGGGGGTTAATGTGTTGATCTGAAGTTGAGTGGCTGGGTTGTCTCTTCGATCCGTTCAGCGGTAGAGATACTATCTCCCGGGCTGTACATTGTCCTCATCACAAAATGGAGGATTCGTAGGTTAGCTTACACTCAGGGCTGTCTGCGGGTCCCGTCACTACCAAATATCTACTGACCCGCCTCCTTGCGGTGCAATTCTAGGCAAAGTAGGTCTGGTCAACAGATAGGTATTTAAATAATAGTACGTTTTTGATTAAACGTAACTATTTATACTTACCTGTTGACCAGACCTACGCTCTAGGCCCTCCCATCCTCCCCACTTGGTCTGTCTTGCCCTTTGGGAGAGTGGATTATTCCGGTAGTGAGGTCACGAGACCAGGCAGACTTACCTGCCCTTGGATAGAGATTTTACGCACCCCTGACTCCACTTAAGGTGTTAAGGTTGAAATAGCATTACCTATAGGAGGTAAGGCAAAGTAGGTCTGGTCAACACGTAAGTATAAATAATTACGTTTAATCAAAAACGTACTAGTTTTACAGGGAAAAGCATTTTTACAGGTAAGGTTTGACAGTGTGTTACAAAACGGCTACGTTTTCACTCTGTAGGTATTGATAATTTTGTAGATTTTAGTGATTCTGAATTCGCTGAACCAACTATGTTTTACGGGATGATGCAATGATTATTCTGAATATATAAAATACCTTTTAACATTCCATTGTTTTCGTTATTTGGATATTGATAGATTTGTAACTTTAAGTAACTTCATTTTTGATATTTTTACTTTTTTTAGATGCTGCTTCACTTTGTTATAATTATTTCTTTAGCGTTTTGCAAACATAAGGGCGACTGGCCATACATATTAACATATGATATAGGGCCTACGTATAACACGACTACAAAATAAAAATATTGAAACGAAGTAATTGTTTAATGTCTATTTTTGACATCCAGCACGTTATAAGAAAAAAATAAGCATGTTTAAACTCGACCGTCTTACTTCCGGGTCTAGAAATAGTTGAGAAATTAACAAAAATAACATCGAGGGCAAAACATAATTTCCAATATTCAGCATTGTGATAAACAGTTATGATACATAATTTCATTTATTAGATATCTTTTGAAACATTTGATCAGGTATAATATGCCGCAGACAGGCTACTTTGAACGTCGGTCCGACGGATATTTGCTCTTGACTCGTGTCTAAAACATTAAGTCCAAAAAATGGTTGAAGAAGTCCAACATTAGTTCAATGTCATAGAAATATGTTACTAAAAATATATGATACAGGGCGCCACGAGTGAACCAACCAAGTGAATGATTATGAACAGGTTTGACATAGCCTAACTGCAGTGACTCGCACTGAGGCGAGATTGACGGGACGAGAATGACGGACCACTATCACGTCACATTACGGAAGGTGCAGATAACTGCTGATCTTTTTGCAAACGGGAAGGCCGGGTTTGCCGCGGACAGCACAAATGTCAGCGCAGGTTTGCAAAATTGACGTAAAAACATGACGGCGTGTGTTTACAATTTGAATACATCAACACAATGAAGTAAAATAACATAAAATGGGGTTTTGAAATCCTTTAAAAAACCTGATAAGGTCGCAATGAGACCATTCATTGCATCGGTGCATCTAGCTAGCACTATACAATATATCACCAAACCTAAAGCCAACCCTTCTAATCCTGCATACAACTTCGTTTTCAATCCAGAATACCAGCAGTTGTTTAGTTCAAAACCTCAAGCAATTCCTCCTCTCGGTATTCGGCTTCATCAACATGTTGAAGACTCGGATATCGATCTAACAACAATAGCAGAGCACGGTTTGCTTGCCACTCCACCATGGCAGCTGGTCAAGCCCCGTGTTAATGTCTCTTTAACCATATAATATAAAAAATCTGACACTGGTCAATTGGTATTCATGCAGTTTTCTATTAGGTATGTGATTTTTTCACAGATTATAAACAAATATATACCGACGGGTCTAAGGATGGCCCCACAGTTGCTGCTACTGTGACTCCATCTGAAACAGACTGCACATCTTCACTGCAGAAGCTAAAGCCATCCAAAAGGCCATTCCATACATTAAAAATTTAACGGCAAATACTCATATTATCTCCTCTGACTCTTTGTCCTGCTTGCAGGCCATTAAAAACTGCAAAACTGATCACCCAATAATTCGGAATGAATTATCACTCCATAACACCTGTCTCCAATGCGACATGGTATGTTGCTGGCTTCCTTATGGAAGGGGATTTGTGCCATAAATGAAGACATGTTGACTTGTAACTTGTAAAGTGTAACATGTCGTTCTCAAAAATGTTTTCATTTATGGCACAAATCCCCTTCCATACGTCCTTACCATATAGATATTAGAGGTAATAGGAAAGTTGATTCACGAGCTAAATCAGCATTAAACCTCAAACTTATTTCCCCAACTAAAGTTCCATATACAGATTCAAAACCAGCTATTAAATCTTACATTAAACAATGTTGGAAGTCCCAATGTGACCAATAACAGCATAACAAACTTTACTCTATCCAACCTCATTTAGGCTACAAGTCTCTATTCTCTTTTAACCGACAGGAAACATCTGTCCTACGACGATGTCGTATTGGACACACTCATTTACAACACTCATATCTTTTAAAAGGGGAAGAACCCCCGGCGTGTATCCCCTGTCAGTGTCCCCTCACAGTAAAACACATTTTGTGCGAGTTTCCTATCAGGGAAACTTTTAGTCACTTCGGTGAACATAGAATTTTAGACTTAAAACGCGATTAAAACTGAAGGAATAATGCTTCGTGCAAAATCTAATTGGAAGGAGAAGGGTGAAAAACCAATAAAGTATTTTCTATCTTTGGAAAACAGAAATTTTCTTAATAAAGCAATATGTCAACTGGAAAAAAAGGATGGAACATATGCAACGAAAACTAAAGCTATCCTATTTGAGACCAAATCTTTCTTTATGAATCTATATACTAAACAGAACTGTAGTGACGTTGATTTACAAAACATGTTTCAGAAATTGAACATCCCCAAAACTAACAGAATTGCAAAAATTGGAACTGGAAGGCGAGTTAAGGTATGACGACAGGAGATTGACCCTCAATCAGTTAACACTAACGTTGGCGAGGTGAGTGACAGTTAGCTCACTTACTGACAGGCGCGTGGTGAATGACAGTCGATTCACGACGCGAAACGCAAAGTAAAGTAGTGTAAGAACGAAGTTCTGACATAGGAAGAAAACAACCCTTCTGATAGCTAATTACTCCAAAAACACCAAGAGTGTAAACTCACGAAAACGTAGAACGAAAACGCTTAAGTGAAAACACGCAAGGCGATGAGAGAGACTATCGAAAATGTTGAAGGCAGAGGCTCCGAACCCGAAGGGTGCGAAGTCCAAAGACTGACGAACCGAGACACTGGCGAAACGAGTCACTGGCGAAACGAGTCACAGACGACACGAGGCAATCAAGTCGAGTCGTAGGTGAAGGCGAGTGATTAGCGAGTGACAGGCAAGGCGAGTGAGACGAGCCACTGACGAAAGTGAGCCAAAACAAATTGACAACCTAAAGGCGAATGACTGGCTACGCGAGTCACTTGCTAGCCGAAGCGAGTCAAGTAGAATCGAGCCTAAGGCGAGAGACAGGTGAGTGACACTCAATCAGTTAACAGATGAGTGACAGACGAGTCACTAACACGCGTAGCCTAGGTGAGGTGAGTGACAGTCCGTTCCCTTACGCAGGTGAGCGATAGACGAGATACTCACACGTGAATGTAGACGAGGTGAATAACCGGCGAATCACTGACGCGAAACACCTAAGTAGCGTAGCGTAAGACACAACAAATCTTCCGATAGCTAATCGAGAGAGTTGAAAGCGGACCTGCCACGCTGACTTGACTAAGTGGAACCTCCGCGAACGAAGCCACTTCGGATAGCATAGCGATTGTGTCAACCACTGGCGGATCCTCCGACAACCCCGTACCCTCAGCCTCCATTTCTATACTGATGAACGGAGGGTTCGACCCGTCGACGTAGCGGACGTCACGCGAATCACGTGGGGGTGACACCACCGTGACACGACGCTTAGGGTGTGAGGGGTACGCGATGGGGTCGCGAATGCGAAGGCCCTAGCGGACGTAGAACGCAAACCCTGAGGTACGACATCCGCATTGGGTTCACACGGTAGCGTAGTCGTAGTGTGAGTGGATAAGGTCCACGGACCCAGACGTGCATCGAGCAATGAAGAGACCATATCCTTGACGGATGCCAGAAGGAGGGTCGGATTGAAACGATAAGTAGCGTAAAGTAAGCGAAGGTAGAGACAGTCGAGTCACCTACGCGGAGTGGCGAAACGCGAGACACTCGCTCGCGTAGCGTAGACGAGGTGAATCCCTACGGAAAAACACCTAAGCAGCGTAGCGTAGACGAGGTTAGTCACACACATGAAACACCTAAGCAGCGGAGCGAAAGAACAACAACTCTGACGATAGGTAATCGAGAGAGTTGAACCAAAGACTCTGAACTCGAAGAGCACAAAGTCAAAATCAAGTAACGACCCGCCAAGGTAAAACAAAGACGAACAAGCCAGACAAATACTAGGCTAAACACTGACAAGATAATTCAATCTTTATTTCACATAACAATCGTCCGTATACCAAACCGTAAGTGACTGGCGTAGCGAGTCACTTGAACCAAACTGATTCAACCTAAGGCTGAGTCATGTAGATTCGACCTAAGGCGATACCAAAGGCGAATGGTAGGCGAAAGCTAGCAACGGGCAACGGGTGTCACTGGCGAGGAGTGTATCCACTGCTCCTTAACCAAGCTAGTCAAGCAGATTTCACGTAAGGTGATACCCGCGATCCACCTTAGGCGAATAACTAGCGAAGCCAGTGACAGGCGAGGCGAGAAGCCAAGCGAGACGCGAAGCACTTGAGTACAGACCGAAGGCGTATGATAAGCGAAAGCGAATGACAAGCGAAGCAAGCCAAAAGCGTAGGAGAGATTCCACTGCCCCTTTACCCTACGCAAGTCAACAACCAACAGTTAGCACTAGAGTACGGACCGAAAGGCGTATGACAAGCGAAAGCGAATGACAAGCGAAGCAAGTCAAACGCGTAGGAGAGATACCACTACTCCTTTACCCAACGCAAGTCAAACACCAAACAGTTAGCACTAGAGAACGGACCGAAAGGCGTATGACAAGCAAAAGCGAATGACAAGCGAAGCAAGTCACACGCGTAGGAGAGATACCACTGCTCCTTTACCCTACGCAAGTCAAACACCCAACAGTCAGGTGAGAGAAAACAAAGAATCACGAGCTGCACGTGCGGCGCATGCAACCCACCTACTCCGGGCGGTCGCTAGCTAGCACATGTCAACAAGGCCCCTTGAAATCTAACACCTACTTGAAGCAGATTGTAAACACAACCCGCACTACCGAAGATTAAAGTTGAGGGTATCTCTTGAATAAACAAGAGAAAAATAGCAAGTTAGCAACACAAGTCGCTAAATACCCAGTCACAGAACAAAAACAAACACGTCTGTCTTGCTCTGCAACTTTTAGGAGAGTGAACTAGACAGGTAGTGACGTCACGAGACCACCTGGACTTACCGTCCTTGGATAATGGACTTTACGCACCCCTTCTCCACTGGTTCAAGGTCGGCTGTGTTAAGGTTGAAATAGCATACCTATTAGGAGGTAGGCGTAGTAGGTCTAGTCAACAGATAGGTATTTAAATAATAAAAAATATAAGAATTGAAATGAATATGTGGCTTGCACGTGACTTAACGCCTACAGGCAGAAACACAGTGTTGAAAAGCCTGTTACTTCCCAAACTTAATCACCTCTTTTCATCATAACCAAACCCCAGCGAAGACATAGTACATGAATTAAATAAACTTTGTTATAAATTCATATGGAGAAATAAACCAGATAAGATAAAACGTAATGTTCTAACTAACACGTTGGAAATGGGGGGGGGGGGTGGTATACGAGCCCCAAATTTAAAACACATAATTATGTCACAAAAACTTTCATGGATGAGACGTCTTCATAACACTACAAACGTTTTAAGAACAAACATTTTTCATAAAAATACATCAACCTACTTACCAAACATAATACAAAAATGTGAGTCATATATTAATGGAAAAGTAATAACGGTGAGAACAAACGCTTTTTGGAGAGATGTACTAAAGGCATGGGGTAGATTTTTAAAGATTAAAGGAAATAATATAAAAAACGCAAATGATATACTCACACAGCCTTTGTGGCATAACGCTAACATAACGGTAAACGGGAAACCAATATATGTAAAAAGACTGGCAAACGTCGGCATACACTATGTTAATGACATTATTGATAATCTTAATCTATCTTAATATAAATACTGTTACAAAACAGTTCGATGTGAAGACAAATTTTCTCGAATATGCAGGTATTATTGCAGCAGTCAAATACTACATAAAATCACAAAACAAAGTAATAAACAGCAAACAATCGAATCCAATATTACCTTATTTTCTTGAAAATTTAATAGGTAATAAAACGGGATGCAGAGAATTTTACGATATACTGCAACTTGAAAATAAGAATGACAATAAACAAAGCTACCAAACAAAATGGGAAAAGGATTTAGATTGCAGTCTCACAGAAGATAACTGGAAAATAATACACCAATCTCCTCACAAATGCCACACATCTAGTAACCATTTATTGTTCCAGTATCGTTTGATGCACAGGATCCTACCCACAAATACGTTATTGACAAATATGGGCTACACAGATAATGATGCATGCGACTTCTGCGGGGAAAGCGCCGAAACTCTGCTCCACTTAATGTATGAATGCAAAATATCAAAACGTATCTGGTCAGGAATAGCTGATTGGATTGAGGTAAAGACACAATGCAGATTAAATTTGTCAAAAGAAACTGTTATTCTCGGATACCCTGAAAGCAGAAACAATGTTCTAAACCTGATTTTGATAATCATAAAATATAATATATTTAAAGCAAAACAACAAACCATATTACCAAACCTTCTGTACATGAAAAACGATATTCGCAACATATATAACATAGACAAATTCTCTGCGTATACTTCATGTAATTATTCAAAATTCATGTCATTCTGGTCATCATGCCACAAATTGTTCTCAACAAATTGAGTGGAAACAAAACAAAGACCCATTTCTGAAATCATATAAAAACAAGTAATGTACATGTACATCCTAAGAATATTTATTACCAGAAATTAGAATTGTTCTTTAATTACATAAACTCACGGGCAAATGAAACGTCTCAATACAAAATACAAGATATTTCAATCATCTGGCGATAAATGCGACTGAAACAGCGTTACACCATGTCTTCAGAACCCAACAATACTAAATATGAATTTTCAAAACATTATCTATTCATAACTCTGAGAAACACAAGTTTTAATAAATGGTCGTTTTGGAATCTCCTTAACTAGACGAGATAGAAGCCTCAATAAGCCAGTTTTGGCTTGTTTTGAGACGTCCTACAGTAAAGACGCGTCAACAAATTTAAATCAAAGAAGGTTATTTATGTCGAGGATATCTTAAGTTAATTAAATTTCTACTTTTTCAATGTTCTAAACTTAAATACTAAATATTGTGGGCCAAAAACATCTTTAAAAAACGATTTTAGCACCCAATGTCAATTTGAACAGATGTAAAAATAAAATTTGCATACTCTGATATATGAAATTGTGAATATTTCTTAAGAAAACATGTGGCTACCAAATACATACAAAATCTATTTTCTCCGACATCAATATTTTATTTTATACTGTTTTCAAAATGTGGTGACGTTTCTTTTGCCCGTGAGTTTATGTTTTTTGTCCATATCTCTTGTTTTCTCGATTGATTTCACTGGATTGAATATACTGTACTGTTGATTTATTGCCTAACATGTTTGAATGTGTATGAACATGAACAAAAATGAATAAAGTTATAAAAAAAAAATCCCCTTCCATACGTCCTTACCATATAGATATTAGAGGTAATAGGAAAGTTGATTCACGAGCTAAATCAGCATTAAACCTCAAACTTATTTCCCCAACTAAAGTTCCATATACAGATTCAAAACCAGCTATTAAATCTTACATTAAACAATGTTGGAAGTCCCAATGGGACCAATAACAGCATAACAAACTTTACTCTATCCAACCTCATTTAGGCTACAAATCTCTATTCTCTTTTAACCGGCAGGAAACATCTGTCCTACGACGATGTCGTATTGGACACACTCATTTAACACACTCATATCTTTTAAAAGGGGAAGAACCCCCGACGTGTATCCCCTGTCAGTGTCCCCTCACAGTAAAACACATTTTGTGCGAGTTTCCTATCAGGGAAACTTTTAGACACTTCGGTGAACATAGAATTTTAGTCTTCTAAAAGGCAGTTAACCTTTTTGATAAACTATAATTTTTATATATTCTATATCTGCTTTTAACCAAATTGTGATTATATTCTGGTGTTTTTACGGCCTTCGTGTCGTTCTTGTATGCTTTTGCTATATCTAATTTAATAAAATTTCTCGCCGTTAATGGCTGCAATATTGCCCAAGTGGCGTTAAACAATAACTCAATTACTCACTCATTCACTCGGTAAGTAGGTTTTTGTTTTGTTCCTTCTTCTAACGATGTAGTAATATGTTATGTATATTGACAAGTTCTTACGCAAATATGAATACAAACGTAGTATACACTTGGAAATTATTTAAGCAACACCTAAACTTTTTAACAGCCTAATCGTTCCGTTTTGAGAGAAGACAATATGTCAGGAAAACAGTTAGTGACCTCAGAAAAATAATATGGCAGTATTGAAACGAAAGGTCACTCAAATAACGGTTCAATGTGTTTTAGATCATGGCTGTTAACAATAATTTGGTATTTTGGTGTCAAAATCCAAGTTCCATTATGATATGAAATGAAAGTCAATATTTGTTGCTGTAATGTGACAAGTGTTTTTCTTTCAAGTGAAGTGATTACACTTTACTAACTGACTTTTCAACAGAAGTCACACGTTAAAGTAGTATGCACCTTCAAACTAACAAAATCATGAAACTGTCAATTTCAATAAACTTAATGAACAGATACGGTTACTACTTACGGTATTGGCTTATCTAAAGTGAATAGTCTCAACAATAATAATAATAATCTCAAATGTATGGTTGTAGTATTTTTCTGAATTATCGTTAAAAAAGGACTTGGAAAACATAGGGAAAACTGGTCGTTCATCTCTGTTGCGCAACATATTTGCGCTAAACTTCACTTGTGCTTCTCGCACCGAAAGCTTTTGTTGAACGTCTTGTGGTTGGTTAAACTGAATTGCGTCTGTTCCGAATCTTTTCAAAACGGCAACCGTTCAAAAACTATGATGTGATTGGTCAGCTATTCGACTTTGCTTTGTCTGCTCTTAACTGGTACGGCGTGTCCTCAGACCTTGTGGCGAGGAATCTACAGAACCTGTACGTATCCTGGTAGATGCATTATTTTGCACACTTATTCTTCGGAACAAGGTCGATTGTAATCAGACTGCGTATAATTGTCATATGAACAGCAAAAACATTAAAACATGGCAAGTGATGTGACAAGTGTTGCCCAAATTCGGTTGTCAAAAATATATTCTCAAAGTACAGAGGGTACCGTCTTTTCGCACTCTTTATCTTCTGAACCAAGTTGCTGTATCTTTATATTTTTGCGTGCATATGCGAATCATTATGAATCTTTTTTATTCACAAAGAAAATAAAGTTGAAAATCGCCCCATGGTTCAGAAGATATGAAATACGAAGCTTAGGTGTGCTTCCGTTATAAATTTGAAAGGGTATGCACAGCAGTTGAAAGGGTTTACACCGCACCGCGTTGGCAAGGGTTATCATCTTAACTGGGTTTTTTTGTCTAAAGAAAATCTGTTTGCAAATAAGTTAGTATTTAAAATGTATTATAACGTCCCTTTCGGCAGGGGATGTAGTTTCTTATATTTGTATATGAATATGAATTACTGTTTCACTTTTCAGTTTGAGTTTCTCGTGTTTCGATTTGACTTGAACGTTCGTGTTTTATAATAGATTTTCCGTATTTTCAGTAATTGTTTCTTTGCATTCAATGAGAGAAATGCAAGAAGCAATGAAAAATGGCATTTTTCGAAAATTTACAATGTTCTATGAATTATCACATGTAAACTAAACTATGACCGATACATGTTTGACATTTAATGTTCTTAATAAATGACATCTCTACTTCAAAATGAGCTATTAAAAATAAAATTATCTTTATTGGTTTAGGATCGAAAATTCACGAAAGAAAGTTTCCCTCGAAAATTATCCAAATAGAAAAAAATCAATTATTTTCAGAAATGCCAAAATTGTGCCCAAATATCAACTTTTATATGATATTGATGTGTTATGGAATTGTTAAACTAGTTATTAGAAATTGGCTCGAGATGCCCCAGTTGGGTCACATGCTACAATCCCTGAACAGTTTATGCAAAGCCAAGCTAAATAAATTTAGATCCAATGTCCTTTATCATGGATATACAGTTGATCTGACAGTGGCCGGTATGAAACGTCGTCCCGTTGACCTTTCGTGTGCAAAAGAGGGAAGTTCGAGATGACCTACCATGTGATTTATGTCTGGTGTCACGATTAGCCGTAAAACTGCTTGAGTCTTATAGCTTCCCGTCCAGTTTTCATAAACAATATGTCGATAAACACATTTTGAAAAAAATGAAATAATGTTTAGTTACTAATAAGAAAAAAAACGGTATTATATGTTTGTATGTAATGAGATTTGTTTTATGAAGAAAAAATGTTTGCTCAAAAACCCGTAAACTTAGATAAAAATGAAAAGTTCACTTGAGTTGAATTTTCCAGTCGAGGGTTATTATCCCTTACAAACAGTCGTTCGTAGAACTCCTTTATCAAATAACTTGGATTGTGGCATTCATTTTTTCTACCTTAATATACTTCAGCAATATTATTTTTCACTTTCTAGGTCTTCAGACATAAGTTTGAAAGATCTATTGTTATTACCCAATTTTCCTTATTATTTTCGGTAATTTTGCGTCACCTGTTCTGCCTAAACTACTAATGCTAATTACATGAACCTAGGGTGATAGCCTTTGGTCTGAAAGGTGTACAATTCTGACTTCCGTCTTTGTGTTACAGCCCCTTTAAATTTAGAATTTTAACATAGGAATTATTTTCAAAATGCACATAGAGACTTGCAACCTTTTGCAAAAGAAACTCAATCATCTTCCAAGCAAAAAAGTAAATCATGAAAAAGTTGTTAATCTCGTGACTTTGACGCCATTTTACATTTAGTGCATTTTCAGCGTTTCCAACACCACCCATCTTAAAAAATCTTCTCCTCTGACCATACCAGTACTACAGAGCTGCAACTTTCAGAGAATGTAGCTGATGCACAAAAAACGATACCTAAATAGAAATAGGAAACCTTAATACTTTTTTTCACAGTGACCATTCAAATTTGTCCGAAAATGGAAAAACATGAATATTCGCAAAACTTCAAGGGAAGATAACTCGAATAACTATCAGTTTTTCAGGTAAGGAAGACACATATGTCAGGTACAATAATTGCCAGCGTAAATCATTTCCGGTCTGTAGAAATGTCGAAAAATTGTCATTTTTCAAAATTTGAAGTTTTAAGATAGGCAAAATTTTCAAAATAGAGCTAGAGGCTTAAACTTCATTTAAACGATAGCTAATGTATTTGTGACAAAAACAGTAAATCAAGACAAAGTCGTATGTCACGTGGTTTAGCCACCATTTACATTTTCTACATTATAATGCATTTTGTTCGTTTCCCTTCGAAGCTCTGCTTTTGTCGGCATGCTCCTTAGCAAGAGGTTGCGGGAACCTTGCATCTTTTCACTGTTTTCATTGTATCATTTGTGTCATAATAAAATGACGTTCCAACATTCGATTCCTGGCCGTGAACTTTAAAGTATTTTCGAGACCCGTCACAACTGAATGATATCTGAACTATGTCTGAACAGCGCGTCTTACTCGAAAGGTCACACTCGTTACAAGGAAACAGGATGTCCGTGGTTATTCTTTATTTTGGGAATACATATTTCCAAGTAGGGCTACTGTCATATTATTTCTTTGTCTCCCTTCTGTCTGTTCGGGCTAAACTTATTCTAAGCAAAATAGAGTGACCTTTCCCCACAGACGAAGTTATAAGTAACCTGTGCATTCGCCATCACGAAATGTGTGTAATAAATACAGTTAGTTTTCTGTTTTATTATGCAACTAATTCCATCTTCTTCTGATTTTCTAATGAACTTAATTTTCTCATGCAGTTTGGCGAGAAAATGGACCTAACACCTATTTGATAGGCTGGATCATATGTCACAGCGCGAAGTTATTAGTCGGGTTCTAACCCAGGGTATGAAAGTGAAGCGGAGCATATACATGTACGTTTAAACCTGAGACAGCGTGGTATATGTTGTGTACTATAGGCCTTCAAGTACCAGTATTAGATGCTTGATTGCTGCTGGCACTTAGTAGTAATGTTTAATTACAATATTTCCAAAAACCCTAAACGACTACAGACAGTAAAAGAGGACTACTTATCAGAAAGTATTGGAAAGGTATAGAAAGATTTCTCTTTTCCCTGAGTAAACGAACTTTTCGTTTGGAAGAAAGGCCTTTCCATTTGCGGAAAGTGTCCACTTTACTTCTCTGTCATGGATGAATTGACCGAATTCCTCATATTACTTGACATTCGTGTTGAATATTTTAGTCAGGACAAAGTCGTGGGCATCCTTCTCCCACAGAAGTTACTCCCTTCAGATTTCCGATCCTACCCTCTGTCGTTTTACGCTTGAAATCGGGGGCAGAAAGGGAGTGTCCTGATTGGTTGCAATTGAATCTAGTTGTGCAATCAGCGACGCCGTTGTAAAAGTGACATATGCCAATGACACGTCATAATGACAAAATAAACGTAAGACCAACGTTTTCTAGTTTAATGTGTTTTCCTATTGATATGCTATTTGATTATGTGAAAACTATTGGTCATAAACATGCTTAAAATAAAGAAGACCAAATCAGAGACAAATACCCAAAACAGTTCATTTGCGTTATTTACATCAGACATATTCGAAAGACATATGCTAAGACCCTTCAGAGTAAAATGCCTAGATCTTTGAAGTCACTCAGTCGACATGGTCACTGAAAGATGAGGTTTCATTGGTTTAGAAGCAGGGATACGGTATGAGATTTCGCTTTCCACAGCTAGGGGACTTTGGTTCAGAATCAACAATCTGCTTTCGATTCAAGCGAAAAATAATAGACTGAGGTTAGGATCGGAAGCCTGAAGGGAAGAGAATGAGTCGTGGGCGGCAATGCGGAAATTTATAGTGATACTGAGTACAGGCAATATAATATCATTGTTAAGTGAACAAATTTACGGGATTCAGTAACTGTTGTATATGTATATAAACTTATAAAACGCTGACTGGTCAGTTTTTTTTAACAATCATATATTTGAGCCACTCTCCATTTGTATTGCAAATCATCACTGTATAACATACTCAGAGTCATGTATAATTTAATCCCCTTTGTAGAACATACTCATGGGTTTTAACCCCCTTGATTCTGTTTCAACACAATTGTGAACATTCATACATGTACACATGTATCACAATAAAGAAACAATGCTCACAATAACGAAAACTCCTGTTTTCTTAACTGATTGTCTGTATCGTGGGAGAAACCCGAATTTTAGTTGTTTTTTTTCCGTGTCCAACTGTGCTTAATGACCAATGACGCAACCGTAGTTGCATAATACAGAAAATACACCCATAATATAAACATGCCTTTTTGACAACAGCGTACCACACGACCAAGGGGTTAAGCTATTTTTTACCGGTATGTAATACCGTGGGATATAGTCGTCGCCCTGTCCCTCTGTCCGTCCGTACGTCCGTCCGTAGTCATTTCGTTTCCGGAACTCGAAAACTGTTCATGATATCTTTCTGAAACTTCCTATGTGTATTGTCCACCTACTGAAGGGTTGCATTTTGATATTTTGAGATTTCTGAGAACAAAAAAATTGTTTCGTTTCCATATAAACGTGTTGAGTTTGGACTTTGTTCACAGACAGGTTCGTTTCCGGAGCACAGCTCCTAAACTCTTCATCGTATCTCTCTGAAACTTTGCATGTGTATTACTGACTAACTGAAGTAGGGCCTTTTGATATTTCAGATTTTTTAAATTGTTTTTTTTCCGTTTCCATAGAAACGTGTTTGATTTGGTCTTTGTTCAGAGGTAGGTCTGCTTCAAGAGCAGAACTCCAAAACCCTTCATCATATCTTAAACTCAGCATGTGAAACCTGTAACTAAAGTTATAAAGGCGACCCGATTTTATTATGGAAACCCGAGATTCCATAACTGACCAACATAAATAACATAAGTGAAAAGTTAAAATTCTATCAAAAACCTATTGTTATACTTTAACTAAGATATTGACGAAAATTCCAACTTTCTACCCCGCATCGTACGTGAGATACAGACACCCTTGCCCATGGGCCGGCCCATGGGCGAGAGGCTGTTCAAATTTGTGTTACACAAAAAAGTTTTTCTAATTTTTAATAATTGGTCTAGCAGTAACATATTTAAGGTATTTATGAACTCCACCCATGCAAAGGAAATTGTATTTCCCATGGGCGAGATTTCCTATGGGCGAGACCTCACTCATGGGCCAGGTTTCCCATGGGTTAGATTTCCCATGGGCCAATGTTGACTTTGAAAAAAATGTTTGTGAAATGTTGACTTTGGAAAAAATAGAATGTTTGTGAAATATTGACTTTGGAAATATTCACTTTTAAAATATTTATTGATTTTGGTGGAAGTGTTACTTTGATAGAATATGGACTTTAGTGACATGTTGATTTTAATACATATTTTGAGTTATATGAATGGTTGACTTATGCAATATTCATTTTAGTGAAATGTTGTGTAGTTTAAGTTTAACTTATATAAAATGTTAACTTTGGTGACATGTTGACTTTGAAAAAGATATTTTGAATTTAGTGAAATGTTGACTTTAATCACATATTTACTTTGATGAAATGTTGACCTCGCCCATGGGCCGGATTTCCAATTGGCTAGATTTCCCATGGCTAGGTTTCCCATGGGCCAATGTTGACTATGCAAACGTATAATGTTTGTGAAATGTTGACTTTGGGGGGAAAATAATGTTTGCGAAATGTTTACTTTGGAAATATTTATTGACATTGGTGGAAGTGTTACTTTGATAAAATGTTAACTTGGGTGACATGTTGACTTTGAAAAAGATATTTTGAATTTTATGAAATATTGACTTTGATCACATATTGACTTTGATGAAATGTTGACTTATAAAAGAAAGTTTGAGTTAAGCGAATTGTTCACTTATATTAATTATGTTATGTTAATTTATTGACTTTGGTGAAGTATGCTTATATCATGAAATATTAATTCCATAATTATTCCATTTTATTGACTTTGGTGAAGTTTGAAATGTTGACTTTGATTATATATATTGAGTTTGGTGAAATGGTGATTTTGAAATTGATACCACTTTGGTGAAATGTTGACTTTGAAAATATTATAATGATGGTGAAATGTTGACTTCGGAAATATTGGTTGACTTTTGTGGAAGTTTTACTTTAATAAAATATTGACTTTGGTGAAATGTTGACTTTGAAAAGATATATCGAGTTTGATGACATGTTGACTTTGGAACTATTGGTTGACTTAGGTGAAAGTTTATCTTTAATGATATGTTAACGTGGTGACTTATTTACTTTGAGAAGATATTTTGCGTTATCAAATTCGCCAGTACCCTACAAATTTTAATTAATTCGAACTCTTGCAATTTGTCTCCAATTTAGATCTTGGGATGACCCACTCACTGTTAGTCTGTTGACAGCAGTGAAGGGGGTACATGAAAAGTCTATATTAAAGGTTCTTAATCATTTGATTTGTTTACAATTTCGGCCGCTTTCTCAATACGATACAGGGATTATCAAAGACATCTTACGATTTTGACAAGTATTATTTATGAAAAGCCTTTTCACACAAGTGTCCTTCCCCTAAAAAATATAAATATTAAGTTTATAGATATGTAGTCAGTTTTTAACCAGAATATACTCTCCGGTTTGCATTCAAATGAACATAATCAAAAATGAATATACCACTCTTTTCTAAAATCTCAGAAAATTCCTTAGTGTTTAACCATCAAGTCAGTGAACCGTATCTCCTTAACATCCCAGTGACCACATGTGTGTATCTCTGAGTCAACTACACACGTGTCAAAATACTCCGATTGAAATAACAGTATTGGCGACAATACACATATATACGTTTTTTTTAAACTGCCCCCTTGCAATACACATTTATATACATATTCCATTTAGCTCGTTAAGAGCGCGACTTCGCTCCTCATAGGATGACTAGTGATGGTAATTAGATACTATAGTAATGTCCTGCATACATACTGGTTCATTTCAAATTTTATTTGAGAGCTTAATGAACAATTTACATGTTTTTTGTTTTTAATTTTAAGTTGACAATGTTGCATAATGTAAGCGTAAATACAGCGTGGTAATAGTTTAATAGGTTTGCTATAAGACAGTTTGAGATTCAAGTAAAATAGACAGGCAGATGTCGTGACTTTGTTTATGGTATTTAACGGTTAACAACATATATAATGTTTCAAATATTTTGTTACGGTTGTTGTAAGTGTGATAAGATCTAAATGTCCATGTAGTTACATAAACATTGCTTGCTACACGTTTGTATATCGTATTCATATTGCAATTAATGATTTGAAAGAATATATCTTTTCAAGTTATCATACAATACCGAGATGAGGTGAACATGGTATTTGTCAAGAATTGACAGATATTCTATTTATTATATCAATATTTCTGTGAACATGTCTATGTTGTAGTTGACAGATTTCAAAGGCAGCGGTTTAAAAGTACATCCATTGTGTTGTTGGGGGTCAAATATGACAAACGTTATAAATTATCTTATTTTATCGAGAAGTAACAACTGTTACCAACAACTACCATTTTGATGATACTCGACTTAGTATTTGACAATATGAAGGTAAAAGTATCGATTTCTGATCGAAAACCGGACAATGCACCTCGTGTGGCGCGCGCCAATGAGTCAAACGTAATTTTTGAATCTTATTTAAACCAGACAAAATAACAAATTTGGGTTGATATTGTTCGATAGGTCATATAACTACTGCATGTGCATGTAAACGTGCAGTTTCGGTTTCTGCACATGCATTATGATGTTACTTTTAATTGGAAACTAGTAATTATGATATGTTTGGCAACTGGGGATGAATATGCAAGCTGAGTGAATTTGTATTAAAGCCAAATAAAAAAATTATGAAACACAATGGATGCACCTTTAAATGACATCATACTTACAACCTTACATTTGGAGCTACTAAATAACTTTTTCCAACGTATGTATGTGTTTTCTGTGTTAATTTATACAGAACACAATACGATAATCATATATCATTGCCTATGTACATGTACATTCATACGATAATCGACAAACTGTTACAGTACATGATAATTGAAGTTTCATTACTGCCTTTCTAATATCGCATGTTATATAATACTGTGCGTTAGATCTATAAGAACATTTGAACGAATGTTGGCCACCCCTTATGATCTGGTGGGAGATACACAGACAATTAAGTGAGGGTGGGTACATGATAATTAGTTAATGGTCATTCCCGCCATCAACTCGCGAATTCCGATGGCCAGTGAAGGTTGGCGTCCGCTGCTTCAAGCACATTATGTAAGACCAGGGACTTTCTAATACACAGCACACTTAAAGACCGTTAAAATCATTGTATTATCGCATTAAATTAATTTTGTTACTTCATTTGTCAAAATCACTCCATGTTTTTGCTTGGAATATGTCTAATGAAATGTGATGTTTATTCAATATTTCAGTATGCATCTGATACACATGAGAGGTCAATAACTAGTTAATAACTAGTTAATATTCAAAACAGTGACGATTTGTTGGGTTTCACAAAGAATGCACCACCATCAGCCTAGTTGTGATGTCCATGGGTTTGGACATAATTGAAACAATCAGCCTTTGATGTCCAGTTGAAAGTGTTAAACCTTTCAGAAAGGCAAAGACGTCACACATTTAGATGGATTTAGAAACATGTTTCCTTCATTATATAAGGATATAAGCCAATAAATAGTTTCCAGTCACCAAAGTCAATCCATTAAAAGTCAGAAATTCCTACATGATAATCTTAGGCATATAATAACTGTTCGCCTGTAACAAAAAGAAAATAAATTCATTATCTCAAAGTTACATAATTTACATTTTTTACATTTACATTCTCAATAACTAGGGCTATTAGTTCCTGGTCGAGAATGTCATTTGATCGCAGATGAATTTGCAGTGTAAATGCACACAGATCGGAAACATATAAGTGCTCATGTGGTCACTCTATCAAAATCTTACTATATTGGCATTCTCGTCACACAGGGGTCAGAGGCATTGTACCGGTAATTAATTACCTGTCGGCCTTAATGAGTTGACCGAATACTCATGTGACGTAATACCGAGTGGACGCTTGTTCAACAGTAGGGTATTCTGAGAGTCAATACACAAGTCTGATATATCACTTAAACCGCAGTTGCATGGCTATATTGCAATTCTTCTATCTTTATATATCTGTAACGTGCAATCAGTTGTGTATAAATAATCAGTCATGGTGACCGATGTATTGTGGGCAATAGCACTTACACTTACCGGTATTATTTGAAACATTCGCCTTTAGCCAGACATTAGTGTTCAACTTAAAAAAGTCATTAGATATATACTTCAACAACGCCAATAAATATTTCAAGAGTCAACATTTCATTAAAGTGAATATTTTATAGGAGAGTTTACTGTGGAAACGTCGATTCAAAACGTTACTTCATATCTATAAACTCAATATATGTTTTTAGGGGAAGGTCACGTGTGTGAAAAGGCTTTTCATTAATAATATCCGTCAAAATCGTAAGATGTTTTGGAAAAACAGTGTATCGTATTGAGAGAGCGTCCGAAATGGTAAACGTATCAAATGATTAAGAAAATGTTTAATATAGACTTTGCATGTACCCCTTCACAGGTGTCAACAATCTAACAGTGAGTGGGTCATTAGAAGAAGAAGAAGAAGAAGAAGAATACTATTTACGTGTCACATGTCGTATTATAAATAATTGTAAAAATAGCACCCAGTTATCAGGCTAACGAGACACGATAACCATTAAAATATATCAATTCACACGAGAATCAAGACCCCCCCCCCCCCCCCCCACACACACACACACACGCTCACACACTCACACACTCACACACTCACACACCATTATCCAAACACATGATCTCATTCTAAAACCACATCAAATAATCCTATTCACTCCCGTCCCCATTCAGAGCATACATTCGTCGTATACACCCCACATCATCGCCCATCGGTTTCATTCCCATACTCTCAAATTCATTCTCTCGTACAAAAACATAAAAACATACGCATAAAACCTCACATTCTTAAAACAATGTATGATAAAATACAACATATGAAGATACAAATACTAACATATTTTACAGTTTTGTGTTACGACGAAGTTGAAACATTTTGCTAATAGTAGCGACTAAAGCTTTACTGAGCTTATCATTTTGCATTAAGTAAATTACTTTACCAGTTGGGCTAAGTAAAGGAAGTAGAGAGTGTCTGCAATTATATAAGTAGCCGTACCGCCTCATTCTGTTAATTAACAAACCGTGACATTTCAACAGCGTTTATAAGGATAAATGCAACGTTGACACCAGAAGAGAGCACATATCATCTCCAACTCCGACCTCTTTCAATGGGTGATTATAAAACTGCAAACATTATCATTGGTGTTATTTTAGAGAGAGAGAGAGAGAGAGAGAGAGAGAGAGAGAGAGAGAGAGAGAGAGAGAGAGCGAGAGAGAGAGAGAGAGAGATGTTTATTAAAGTGTCACGTGCTTCAAGTTACAATAACATACAATATATACATACAATAGAGTATAAAAAAACACCCGGCCATTTAATATCACAATAATACAATAAAAATAAATGATATATTATAAACAGATACACACTTTCTACAATAAGCGCAACCACATCACACGGCACACTTCTTCACATTCTGTCGTTCACTCACAATAATTGCACGCTTATCCGATCATACTCAATCATGTCATCTCTCACACACTCATATAAAATATACAAAAATAGATACACAAATATCAGATACATCAAGTACATACATCCATCCATACATACATACATACATATATATATTCATATACTAACTATACATAAAACGTTGAAATAAACCTATTAAGATAATATAATTAGTGAAATTCTACGCTTTTCTGCGTAAAAAGAGGTATCCATATCCATTGCAGCTTTTAAAACGTTGTACATAATATCTGAGTACAGGGGACAGGTGATGATAAAATGTGCTTCATCCTCAATATCCCTGGGACATAGAGGGCACAATCTGTCTTCAACTGGGGTAGGCGGCTTAGAGAATCTTCCAGTCTCTATACACAGAGGCAAACTGCAGGCTCTCAGTCGTATGAAGGACAGGTGGTGTCTAGACGATGTGTTGATGACATAAGGTTCAGGGCATAAATCCTTCTTATATAGGCGATATGTGCTTAGTTTGTTTCCGTTGATTGCATTGCCTTTATCGTTCCATAACTCAGTAAACCACTTCCCGCGTCTAAAATATTCAATTTCTGTCGTAAAACTGGAATAGAAGATGTGTCTAAAAGCAAGTATCCCTCAAAGTCTAACGATTTACTCAGTTTTTTTAACTCTGTGTTCCCATGTTCTGTTCCGGTTCAGTGACCACTTGTGTACTTCGTGCGGGAGTTTTGATTCTGACATATGACGTACCCGCATCCATATCCTGTATACTTCCAGGCGTTGTTTGGTAACACACGAGGTCCAACCCATATCACCTCTAGTGGCGATATTTGAAGATTTACTGTTAGCTCCAAGAAAAAACCGACAGACTCGATTTTGAACAGTATTAATTACTTTATGTTCATAAAGCCCCCATATTGCCGCTCCGTTGTACTTGTATACTGAATTGTACAGGTCTGTAAACACATCATATGCCATGCCACCTGCATAACAAAACTTAGTACAGAGAGCACTCAGAGCTCTACCGGCCGATTTTG
This sequence comes from Gibbula magus, assembly GCA_936450465.1. Classification (NCBI taxonomy): domain Eukaryota; kingdom Metazoa; phylum Mollusca; class Gastropoda; order Trochida; family Trochidae; genus Gibbula; species Gibbula magus. The sequence goes on along the minus strand of OW388295.1, from coordinate 29,009,590 downwards.
CCAGTTGATTTATGGCTAATTTAAAATCGAGGTGTTCATCAAACCAAAAGCCGAGGTACTTATAGGAGTCTCAGTAATGCATAGAAATATCCCCACATGCAAACTTGAATTGAGAACAGCATCGCGATCTGGGCCTAAAGTGTAGGATTTGACTCATATATCGACCAATTCTAGTTTTATTAGTCATTGAAATTATCATAGTTCCAACAGAAACATATGCAGAAAAATACAGAAGGTCCATATCTCCCATTCTCCAGACAGTCATTTGTCAGCCAGTTCTTAGACAGCAGAGAATCATCGCATTCATTAACGTAACACCCATGACTGAAATGGAACAGTGAAATAGGGCATCCTACTCAATAGTAGCTTTTACTGATATGGTCTGTCCTCGTATCGCCTACACCTATCGCCTACGCCACAATCAAAACAAATTCTACATTCTACATCCTACATTCTACTTCTAGAATGCCCATCAAAGATGACTACATTCTACGCACAGTTTATGGCCCGGGAACGCATTCTTTACAAAACTTGTTTGAACAATGAAGGTGCTCGATAGTCAAGATTCGGCGATTACAGAATATTGTTTTAACGGTACATATACTTCGTTCAATACATTAAACAAAAGACTTAGTCATGCAGATGCATGTACACATTGTATGAAATATATGTTACCTTTTATCACATCCTTGTTTCAAAATATATATGACATCAATAACCAGAAAGTAAAATAATATAAGCATAAGATTGCGTGTCATTGACACTCATGTGTATTCATTTAGGTTAATTGATGTACATACCTTGACTAACAACCCGTTGTAGGTATGTCTTGTGTGAAGGGTCAGTCAAACCATAGATTAATAAACTATTATAAAAGTCAACATTCCAAACTAAATCAAAGTCAATTAAATCGAAATATTTATATTTCATGATATAAGCAAACTTCGCCAAAGTCAATACAAATTTCCAAAGTCAACATAAGTCAACAATTCGCTTAACTCAAAATATCTTTTAAAAGTCAACATTTCATCAAAGTCAATATGTGATAAAAGTCAACATTTCACTAAATTCAAAATATCTTTTTCAAAGTCAACATGTCACCAAAGTTAACATTTTATATAAGTTAAACTTAAACTACACAACATTTCACTAAATTGAATATTTCATAAGTCAACCATTCATATAACTCAAAATATGTATTAAAATCAACATGTCACCAAAGTCCATATTTTATCAAAGTAACACTTCCACCAAAATCAATAAATATTTTAAAAGTGAATATATCCAAAGTCAATATTTCACAAACATTCTATTTTTTCCAAAGTCAACATTTCACAAACACTTTTTTCAAAGTCAACATTGGCCCATGGGAAATCTAACCCATGGGAAACCTGGCCCATGAGCGAGGTCTCGCCCATAGGAAATCTCGCCCTTGGGAAATACAATTTCCTTTGCATGGGTGGAGTTCATAAATACCTAAAATATGTTACTGCTAGACCAATTATTAAAAATTAGAAAAACTTTTTTGTGTAACACAAATTTGAACAGCCTCTCGCCCATGGGCCGGCCCATGGCCTAGGGTGTCTGTATCTCACGTACGGTGGGGGTAGAAAGTTGGAATTTTCGTCAATATCTTAGTTAAAGTATAAAAATAGGTTTTTGATAGAATTTGAACTTCTCACATTTATGTTGGTCAGTTATGGAATCTCGGGTTTCCATAATAAAATCGGGTCGCCTTTTAAAAAAAAAAAACGGAACCATGTATAATTTACTTGCTCCGTGCCATCAGTGTAACGTCTGTAACATTGTATGAAGTACAACATGCATCGGGTGGCAACATGAACCTGACTGTTTAACTTGCTTCATTCCAATTTATACCTAAGGACAGCAAAACAGATACAATCTGAATTTATTTGAGTTGTTTGCTTTTACTTTGCAGCTCCATCCTGACGATAATTATCCTTTCAGTGAAGTCCCCGTCCTGCTTAAACACACGGTAGCCGAATTCCTAAGGAATTGCAATTTGCTTTAGAGGGAAAGTACCTCCTTTTCCAAGCGCATTGAGAAGTGAACTTACACAGGAGTCAATATGGATTCAATGGGCACGATATACTATTCGTGTATAACTTTTATTAACCAAGGTCATAACAAAAAAGATTTAATATGTTTCTTTGGATGAGATAGGTTTTACCCCAATGGTACATGATTTCGTTACAAAGTACTGAAATTGTCTCCAATGGTACAGGACATGCTCAATGATACATGACTTGTCACCAATGATACATGACTTGTCACCAATGACACATGACTTAATTGGTTCCATTGGCACAGGATATGTCACAAATGGTACCAGACTTGTATCGCATGATACGTGAGCTGTCGCCAATGACATATGATTTCTCTCTAGTCGTACTAGACTTGTCTCCAGTGGTTCATGATTTGTCCCAAATGGTACAGGACCTCTCTTCAGTGGAACTAGGCTTGCCTATAAAGTATTGAAAATGCCTCCAATGGTACTGGATATGTCTCAAATGGTTCAGAACTTGTCTCAAACGGTACATGACTTTTGTTCAATGGTACTGGATATGTCTCAAATGGTACTGGATTTGTCTCTAGTTGTTCAGGACTCATCTCCAAAGATACATGACTTGTCTCCATTGGTACATGATTTGTCTCCAATGGTACATGATTTGTCTACAATGGCAAAATACGTTAGCGGTACAGTAAGTTTGTCATTGCATGTTGACAAACTATACTACGACAATCTCTCCAGTTGATCTTATATACTGAATGATAAGTACTGGCAGTAGACACTGCCAGTAGTTATGCGACTCATGGATATTGTGTTATGCAATCGATATGATGTGTCTTACATGTAAATGTACATCAAAATCTAAATTCTTCTCGGGAACCTACCCAGTTGATCTTGTCTACTGCAAGCTCTGTATTGTATTGATTCACACGTTACCCCTTCACAACAAGTCAGATGCCTCGTGTACCTATCTAACTACCACAGCAAATTTATGATCGACTCTGTTACAACAAAGGAAATGAAACTAAATAATCGATGGCTAAATCCACGAATGATAACTGCGACTGAAACATAGTAAGAGGTTGTGTCCAGATTGCCATCTTTTAAACATTATTTAATTTTGTTTGTGAAAAGCACGCCTATTAAAATCGTCGTTTTTGATTCTCCTTAACTAGGCGAGATAGGAGAGTTAAATAAGGATTTTTGGCTTATTTGATGCCATCCCACAGTAACGATGCGTCCATGAATTAAAATCCAAGAAGGCGATTATCAAATTTAACTTATATATAATGGCGGCGTTTCTTTATTATGCTAGTTAAAGATACATTCATTATTTGGCTGAAATACGTGCCAACATACCCAATGTGCTGATTTCAGTTCAAATAGTTTCACTCAACTTTCATATTCATCCCCAATAGCCAATTATATCATAATTACTAGTCTTTAATTGAAATTGAGCAACATCATTATACATGTATAGACACCGAAACTACACGCCCCATTTACATGCACAGTAGTTATAAGACCTATTAAACATTATCAACCCAAAGTTATCTGTTTGTATGGTGAAATTAAGATTCCAAAAGTACGTTTGACCAATTGACGCGCGCCACACGCCGTGCATTGTTAGGTTTTCGATCAAATATCGACACTTTTACCTTAATATCGTCAATATACTAAATTGAGCATCATCAAAATGGGAAGTTTCGGTAACAGTCAGTACTTCTCGAAAGATTAACATCATTTATAACGTTTGGCATGTGTGACCCACAACAACACAATGGATGGACATAGAGCCATTGGAACATGATCAGCTGTGAATTGGAGTTATGTATTTTAAAATATGAGTATGTAATCTAGATAATATTTTGTAGAAATTAGACTTATGTGTGTAGCTTTCGTCATTCGAACATAAAATACATTTTATCAGGTCTATACATTGAGTTTAAGGATACAACAAACTTTCCCTCAACGAAACGACGAAGAATGGTCCAGCTTTCGGCGTCCAATTTGTACCTTTATCAGCTATTCTGTGACTATTATTTCGGAGTAGACACTTTATTCTGAAGTGTTTGCAGTCACACTGCTGAGAGCCACGGACCAATTAGGTTACAGTTTCATTTGCAGAGGAAAATACCATAAACCAATTCCAGCCGACCCAGTGGCGTGATGTTGACACACGGCCCTGCAGCAACACTGGCTGCGTTGATCACGTCTTCAATTGAATAAAAAGTATGGTCCCAATGTCATATCCAAGTGTGTACGTCTTGAAACGTTTGAACCATCAACCAGTCGCATTTTTCATTTGTGTTCAATTCCAAATACGTCCTACTTTTCTCGAACTTGTTTTGCAGATTCACCCCCTCAATAAGTTTGATCCAAGGGTTAGTGTCACAGTTGGATCAGGGTTTATATAATCTGTACTCAGTTACTGAGTCAAATACAATAAACTGTCTGGCAATCTAGACGGGTTCGTGTTGCATTAGATGATAACACGGGAGTACTAAGTTTAATCCAGAAGAGAGTTCTACGGTTAGTTTTGATTGGTTACGCTGGATTTGCTTCCTTCAATACATATGTTAAAATAAAGCGTGTGTTTCAAAGAAATATGAACAGATAATGTTTTGAAAATTCAAAACTCCCTCACTCACCCATGCTGGACTGAACAGCTAGAGTAATGAGTGGACAATTGTGGTCAGATATAAGGTCACACAAGGTCATACCTTGTTACCTCTATTGTTCTATTTTTATTGTTAAAGCGGAACGTGATTGTTTAATCATACGTCTGATTGGACAACATAAAATCTCAGCAAAGTTTCTTCTGCTATTAGATATATCAACACGAGTTAATCAGATTATGTTTGCCTTATCAATATTCTTAATATTCTGTATTCAATGGCCATTGTACAACATGTGGTTTAATAAACGAGTGTTTGCCTTTTTAATAGAGCACACGGGGGTGATATTTTTTTAATCATCAAAACTTATCCTTAGTATAAATGTTAAGTAAATAGTTAATGTACATAACTGAATATGCCTAACTCAAACTGACATAATGATTGTTCAACAGTGAAATCAGTGAGGCATTAGCATTGTTATATCATGAACATACAAAAATCATTGCACTGTTTAATCAACTTTATTTGTTCTCAAAGCAGTGTGGGTCATTAACTAAAATTTAATCATGTCGATTCGATTGTAGTGATATTAACAATGTACATGTATATATCGTGTCTAGATAATGGGAGCAATGTGTATATGATACATGTCCCTATCGTATTGACCTAGATAAGGTAAAATCATCTGAATTGGATGATTAAATCTTGACCGTCATCTAATTAATAACAGTAAGAACTTTTATTGTCCGTAATACACTGTACAAAACTCACAATTTATGAGGGTTGTAGCACGTTTTTTTTTGTAAATTTCCCATTTATAATGATAGTTTATGTTCTTTATATTCACTTTAGAGGGTAAACATCTTATTGTAAAAACCAATTATCCGTAGTGGTAATAACGGTGTTGCATATAGCAAAAATTGCATGGCGGCCCTTTTAATGTGAACACATTACAAAAACGATTCCCATGGCTTTACCTAACCATGTTCACTCACTTTTTAACTTGATTTTCCGAAGAGAGAAGAGTGTTTTACTATTTACTATTTTTACTCTACCAACTGAGCTACAGAATACTATCATAATACATTTAGTTGTCAGACAGAGGGCGACATGACGTTGTTGGTTCACTGTACTACAAGTAGACAACAGTGCCGTGTTCAATGAAAAACTACTGACGAATGCTTATCATAATTTTACCGTTCTAAATAGCCAAAGAAGCATTTAAGTAAACGTTATAACGAGTTCTTTATTATCAGAAGATATTTATGTCTTTGTTTTCAATTAGTGGAATTAATTTAAGCATACTCTACATTATTCAGCTGCAGCTCTTTTATGTACATGTAATATCTCGCATTGTTGATTGGTCTCGAGCAGTCAAGGTGTTTGAGATGATGAAGCTGGACAGGGTAACAGGTCACTCAAGGTCATATCTTGTAGTGTCTGATTAACGGTATGTAGCCCACTAGTGCAGCAACACTTCATTAAACGACAATCTGGGTCAAAACAGATGAAAGATACTGTAAATACCAGACATCTGAATAATTATCCCTATTGATGAACATTAACCAGTTTGATTGTAAAAAAGTCGAATATAGAATTAAAGTAAATTTAAAACTGCTTATGTTGTCAACACATACAATCCTTAACACAATATAACTATAAGGTTGCACTAAACTCCGTTGCAAATTTAATAAAGGTGTACATTTTTATTAAATATTTCGCGAGAAAAGTTAACCTTTCTGGCGTCGATTTGAATTGAGAGCTTGTGTTGTACTCAGCTGTCTGCAAAATCCAAACATGTTTCATACAGAATCTCATTCGGTTTTATGTTTCACGAGGAGTCACCCAATTGAATTCACAAGAAGAGATGACAGGGTTTAGGAATGATGAACATGTTATTTTCATACCGACGTGTCTATGGCGTCGGCTAACAACGTTTCCTGTAAAAACCTGAAGCTTCGCAATGGGGTACCCTTTGAAGGTTTGCATCAACGAATGCGTGTTATTTTCTCCATAGGACCTGAAAGAACTCCGTGACTATTTGGCCAAACGTCGTCATCCCCAAACTCTTTTCACCACTAGTAAGTTCAAGTATTTGAAACATGATTACAGGCTTGAAGGACGGATGCTTAAAGACAGGAAGTACTCTCTCACTTAGAGAATAACTTGAAATTTCTGGTTTTTAATTTAGAACTTATATCAAATGTTGAACCCTATCTCATGATAATCATTCATTGAAAAGGTAAGTTTGATTAAAGATAAGGTAGTTTTGTGTTTGTGCTGAAGACATGATATGTTCCTTTGTATGTTTTTTGCATATTATGTTTTCTCAAATTGTTCTATAAATCATTAAACATTATATAATATATTGGTACTTTATAGTTCACGTGTTCACCTTCAACTGATTATTAATTTTATTGATTTTAATTTACCCATTTTAACAATGCCGCAATCAGCGCAGCGATCCGCTTTGAGGTCAAACCTTGAGTCGTGACTGTGATTAACCATATACGAAGGTCGCCTGTGACCCTCTACGTGGAGCCCCATTAATTAATTAATGTGGATTATCGATGCCGCTAGATGAATGTATGAGGCGTGTTTAATCGCCAAAAACATATGTTTATGCAATAATTATGTAATTGTCACCTGCGGAATCACCATGCGGACATCTAAACATTCGTTTTATTGACGATTTTTGTGTGCAATTAACAATCAAATTGTTGCGAAGTTATGTTGAATTATGACATTTTTATTACTGTATAAATAATACTTGTATTCGCTCATGTACCACCAAGGTTGGTTTCTAGAGAATAAATGATTGATTGATTGTTTTGTTTCAACCCTGACCAGGCATTACTAATGACCAAATACTACAGTATCAGATTAAAACGATTTAGATTCAATTTGGTTTTTCTAATTTTTGGACATTGACTGTAAAATAAACCATGTTTTAAGAGAAAAATGGACACTCATAGTTAAGAATAATACACGATAAGATGCAACATTTAAGGGTAGTGTTTAGTCCGGGACAGGTAATCAATGAACGTCATGCGAATTAGTGTTAGAATCATACCCGTAGGCAGTTGTAGACTAGCAGTTGCAGAGTTTCACTTGTAGATTCCACATTTCGCACAATCAGAACATCCAGGGCAGGAGTTGGAACTTCTGTTGGGTTCGAGTAGTTCAACTTTTCCTTTTACATTTTGACACCTCATGCAATGTTCTACTATATTTCCAAGTTTTTGTTATGCCATGTTTGAAGAGAGTTTACTTTAGTTCTAAAGCAATCAAATTAGGTCACCGTATATTAAGTGAATTAAGGTATGACTGTGCTAAAAAGTTGTCGTGTTTATACCAAAAGAAATCAAGTTTGGACAGAGTAAGAGTATTGTTTAACGCGACTTGGACGGATATAACAGCTCTATAATCCATTGTTGTGGATCATGCTAGCAGATGTTGTAATTGTGAAGATTTCATTTAAAGTGTTATGAGAAAAATAGGGCCATTGGCTCTGTAGTTTATCAAGCTTTTGACAATAAACTAAACAAGTACATTTTCCAGAAGTATTTATCATGATAGGCATAAACAAATTAAAGAACTTTACTTAATGGACAAAAAGATGAAAATAGTGTTTTGAGGTCATGACCCCAATGACCCATATTTGGTGTCACAGGATCATGGAATCTACAATTTAGAATCCCTTTTAAAGTAGTCTGTACACAACAGTTCAGCTTCCTAGAGCTATTTGTACTGAAGAAGATGAAAATTGGTATTTAAGGTCGTTACAGGGTCACCAAATCTATAATTTAGAAAAACCATTGGCGAAGGAGTCTGTACACAATATTTGACCTTTCTAGACCTTTTGGAACTGGAGAAGAAGATGAACATAGGTTTTTAAGGTCATGACCTCTGTAACCCTATTTGGGGTCATGGGGCCACCACATTTTCAATTCAGAATCGCCATCGACCAAGTAAAAGTTTGAAAAAGCGAAATAAAAGTTTACAGACGGATGGACGGACGGACACCATGTCATGCCATAAGCCCATCGTAGTCACACAATCATTTTCAACAATTCCCATTTTCCTAATAACAATACACATCTCCAATTGTTTACAAATCAGGAAACTCTACTTAACAAATATGATATAACAGGCACTTTTCTGTCTTCGAGATTTTCCTCAAAATGTATAGCAAAACCTCAGAGGCGTGGTTTATTCTACCAAATAAACCGGAAATTATAATCTAGTCAAAAACTACGAAACATTAACCATTGCAGAAAGGTTTATTGTTCAAGACAGATTGTACAAGTAAACGTAGAAAGACGACTGTGGACCTGTGTGAGTGAGAGGGGACGAGTACACGGTCTGGCTGGCTCTCAGGGTGTCATGTGAGGGTGTAGTCAGATAGCGGTCAGCAAGCACGGACAGGTGTGTCTCTCTCGATCATACATTCAACAATATGCACACAGTGGTGTCACCTAAATATCATATTTGATTGTTATTTATGTTTTAATCATGCTAGTTTTGTATTTTAAATACATTAAAAATTAGAGTTAAACAGGACACTAGTTTAACTACTTATAATTATAATGTTAAAGGATAAATAAAAAGGATAGAGAAAAGGAGAAACAATTTGACACACCCATCCATGTGACGAGATGAGTGACAAGTAGATGGACGACGATCTACACCTGGTCACATGGGTGAGTGAGTGACTTTAAAGGAACTGTAACACGTTATGTTTGCATTTAGGACATGTTGAAATTTGCCATTTAATTTAAAAGTTTTATGCAGTACATCTCTACTGAGGTTAAACAGCCCATTACCCCCATTATACATAGTCGTAGAAAACGGTGTCAAGACGGAACTGTTAGCGGTCAGTTACGGGTGAACACCTTTTAATAATTAGAAGATTGGATGAGGATACACGTTGTTTACTCGAAACGTGACGATGCGTTTTAATACTCTTTTATTGATTGAGGGGAGTTGAACAATTTGTAACATTTATTTTCCATTTTGTGAGCTCCCTATATTTCCATAAGAAAACGTGCTACGGCCCCTTTAAGAAGGAGGACATCGAGGGACGAAAAATCAGTCTTCAAGTGAGGAATCTAAAACTGCCAATGTGCAGTTGCATTGATACCAACTCCAAACTGAACGTAGTTTACTGTATACGGGTAGGCGTCAGCCACATCCAACAGCTTGTTACTACCGACGGTGGAGCCATATCCAACTTTGAGAACTTGTGTGCGACGGGCGTCATCAATCTGCCATGTGATCCAGAATGTTTTGTAATGATTGCAGTCTAATAAAGTGGCTTCTTTCTCTTGCAACCGGACCTTGGCAGTGGTCCGTTTCTGCTTGTACAAATCTATCATTGTTTTATTGTTGACCCGATGACCTATTCGCAACAAGTACAGCTCACGCCCAGCCTTTACTAAAGCCAGATTGGCAGAGTGACAAGCCTTCAAGTTGAACCGCAACGTTTTGCTTGGAGGAATGGAATATTGTTGAGGCGTTGGTTTATACCACTGATTAGATTTATCTGCCACAACTTCGACACTGAAGTCTGAAATGAAAAAAGAATTAATAAGATTCATAATAAAAGGTGTTCAACAAATATTAAAATATTTGAAGTGGACGAAAAGGTCGACCATGGTAAATTATTTAGAAAATTAGCATTTTAAAATTATTTACGTTATTTGTATTCAGTAATTTCCTGAAGTAGGACATGGTTGCTTATAACCCACTTGACAAACACTTACAGCGCATACAACATATAAAAATAAAACGATACTTGACTTCTATTGACCTCCATTACGAATAGGGCATGTTCTCAAATTGTGTTTAGTTTTACATCATCTCCCTTCATGAAATTTCAACCACAATAGTCCAGCTTTAAATTCAACTAAGTATTTGCGTAAAATATAATCTACAATCTCGAAAAGACATTTTTCTGGGTTAAAAAGACTTTTGAAGATCCGATGTCATTCGAAAATCAACTAAATCCGTGGATAAAATCGCTGGGATAACAAAGAAACAGACAATCAGTAAACGTCATAACAGTATTATTGGACAGTATGTACATAAGCAATGTTTTGTTTTAGGGTCATTAAAGTTGCTTATTGTTGAAAAACTATGTTTGAACTTTCTCCAGTTTATAGACAAGCTATGCCTTCATTCATGTTGTATGGGGAATTTGGAAGGTTTTCAATGTATACAATTCAATTTTTTTAGTTTTCATCTTGATATTAATAAAAATTAATATTGATAATGATAAGTAGTGTATAAGGATTCAACGTCAATCATTGCCGATAATTTTCTAGAACACCTCTACCCAAACATTTATCAAATAAAATATATGCGAGTGAAACTTGAATATCTGAATTGAAATTGGGAATCAATATGTAAAAACTACCAAAGGAGACGGGCATACTCCAGACTTCAGCAGCTACTAAAGGAGGAGTATAGTACTTTTAAAGGTCTCTTTGATCTGCGCTGGACTATAAACGGCAAGAGGAATGTTGGGCAGTTGAGAGATTTTAAGGACGACTCCAACGATTTTTTCTTGAAATGCTCTTTTTGTGTTATCGGTTAAAGTGAGGTACCCAGGGAGAGCTGAGGATTTTCTTTAGCCTTTTAGGTTCTGTTATGGACAACGAATGATCCGTTTGCATTATGTTATGGATAAAACATTACCCGTTACATTACCCATTATTAAACAGTAATGATGTTTCCCCACGGGTACGTCAGAGGGCTCACATCCTAAATCCCACAGGTCATGTTTTATCTATCCTATAAATCGGATACAAATTACGAATACGACCGTATTAACTTATTACGCAGATCTCGCTAAACTGTTAAAGGCTAAGTTTAATAATCTCATTCAGCTCAGCCACTGTGGTAAGGTGGTATGATCGATGGGTTTGGTGTGTTGGGGGTTTATGGTTCGAGATGGCCTTTCGGCAAAACATATACAGATTGATATTGAAGTTAGAGATAATTTAAAAAAGTTCGTAAGTTTAAATCAAACATCTCAGCGTTGAAATATGGATATTTGAAGATAAATTCCAAGATAATATCCCTCGGTGCAAGGGGATTGAGCTAATAACATCCCGCATCAGAGGGGCTTAACTTGAACAATAGCCCGACCCGCTCCAGTGGATAATACCCCCATTTCACTGAGCTACGATTCTTTACCGACGGAGAATATATAAGTCGATAAGTCGTTAGTGAGTTGTCAGTGATTCGTAATGGAGCCTGTTGGAGTCCCCTTAAGTTGGCATAGGGCGTAAGTGAGTCTTTAAGACTCGTTAAGAGTCTTCAATAGTCGGCAGGTCAAATTTAGTCGGGAGTGAGTTTTTGAACACTTTTTAAGTTGGGCGATGCTCGTACTTTTCGGGTCGTGTTAAGCCGTCTTGTCAGTCGTATTCAGTCGTGTGTGAGTCGGGAATAGGTCTTCCCCTAAAATACTTGCCGACTCACTCACGGCTAACCAATACTCAAAGACGACCGATGACGACCTGTTCCAGACTAAACACTACAATAAGGCCAAAACAACTCGTATGTGATTAGTAAGTGAGTTGCATCAGGGTAGTGATGAGTCGCCATGGTCGTGAACGAGTCGTGAGTGGGTCGGGAATGAGTCCTTGTCAGAGTCGTGGTGGCGGATTAGTGTCGGAAAAGAGTTGGCAGTTAGTCGTGAACGGGTCAGGAGTTCCTCCTCACTATGTCGTAAGTAAATCGTAAGTAACTCGTAGAAAAATCAAATTTGACAACATGACGAAGTCGTAGCCGAAAAGTTGGGAAAGGTCGGGAATAGTCGTGAAGACATTTTGAAGTCCTAGCTATATAGCTCAGTGAAATGGGAGTATTACAAGAAATAGCGTCCCCCAATACAATAGCGGTATTTCAGCACACGGGGCTACAACTGTTCTGCTTTCCTCGGAGCAAATGCTTCCTTCTAGATAAGGTCCGCTGATGAGCACATGTGAGTGCAGCGATTATCTTTGGGAAGTACATGAAGAAATGGTTTAACAAGAGCGCGTAGAGCACACTGGTGTAGTGGTTAGCAAGCTGACATTTCGCGGCGAAGACCCAGGTTCGAATCTCGATAGTGACACCAAATATTGTTGACCTTGGTTCCACCTGTATTGGGTCATTGGGTAACGCACGTCATCCACATTGCAGTTTATCCACCTAGTTGTTTAAATATGTACTTGCACTATAGTACGGTCCTATACAGCTATAAGCCTTGAGGCTTAGAGGCGACACAAAAAGTACAATTCTCTCATGGTAATAATGTCCAGTCAGTGATGAGCAGCGTTTGCACTGGATATTAGGCGTTAAAATTATTATTATAATTATCATTAAAGTAACTTGCCTCTCCTGCAGGTTGTCAGATCGCCTTGTAGAGTATAGTCTTTCTTACAGAAACATTGTCGGGCTGTTGTATTCAAAGGGAGACACGCTTGTTTACAGTCACTGTGAGAAGGAAGGCAGGGCTGGTCAACTGTGGATAAAAAGTGTTTACTCACAACATAGTAAACTGGATAAACACAAGATACTAACATCGAATTGTCACATCCCGCTTATGATGATTCAATTAACATAAAATGAGTGAGTATTATCATGTGACACAAGAGGGAGTACGGTTGTGATCTACAGAGGAGTATATGTTTGTGATCTACGGAGGAGTATGTTTGTGATCTACGGAGGAGTATGTTTGTGATCTGCAGAGGAGTATGGTTGTGATCTACAGAGGAGTATGGTTGTGATCTACAGAGGAGTATGGTTGTGATCTACAGAGGAGTATGGTTGTGATCTACAGAGGAGTATATGTTTGTGATCTACGGAGGAGTATGTTTGTGATCTGCAGAGGAGTATGGTTGTGATCTACAGAGGAGTATGGTTGTGATCTACAGAGGAGTATGACTGTGATCTACAGAGGAGTATGGTTGTGATCTACAGAGGAGTATGGTTGTGATCTACAGAGGAGTATGGTTGTGATCTACAGAGGAGTATATGTTTGTGATCTACGGAGGAGTACGGTTGTGGTCTACGGAGGAGTACGGTTGTCATCTACGGAGGAGTACGGTTGTGATCTACAGAGGAGTATATGTTTGTGATCTACGGAGGAGTATGGCTGTGATTTACAGAGGAGTTTGGTTGTGATCTACAGAGGAGTATGGTTGTGATCTACAGAGGAGTATGGTTGTGATCTACAGAGGAGTATGGTTGTGATCTACAGAGGAGTATGGTTGTGCTCTACAGAGGAGTACGGTTGTGATCTAAAGAGGAATATGGCTGTGATCTACAGGGGAGTATGGTTGTGATCTACATATGGGTATGATTGTGATCTACATAGTAGTATAGCTGTGATCTACAGAGGAGTATGGTTGTGCTCTACAGAGGAGTACGGTTGTGATCTACAGAGGAGTATGGCTGTGATCTTCAGGGGAGTATGGTTGTGATCTACAGATTGGTATGGTTGTCATCTACAGAGGAGTATGGCTGTGATCTACAGAGGAGTATGGTTGTGATCTACGGAGGAGTATGGTTGTGATCTACAGAGGAGTATGGCTGTGATCTACAGGTAGGTATGGTTGTGATCTACAGAGGAGTATATGGTTGTGATCTACAGAGGAGTACGGTTGTGATCTACAGAGGAGTATGGTTGTGATCTACAGAGGAGTATGGTTGTGATCTACGGAGGAGTATGGTTGTGCTCTACAGAGGAGTACGGTTGTGATCTACAGAGGAGTATGGTTGTGATCTACAGAGGAGTATGGCTGTGATCTACAGAGGAGTATGGTTGTGATCTACAGAGGAGTATGGCTGTGATCTGCAGAGGAGTATATGTTTGTCATCACAGAGGAGTATGGCTGTGATCTACAGAGGAGTATGGCTGTGATCTACAGAGGAGTATGGTTGTGCTCTACAGAGGAGTACGGTTGTGATCTACAGAGGAGTATGGCTGTGATCTGCAGAGGAGTATATGTTTGTCATCACAGAGGAGTATGGCTGTGATCTACAGAGGAGTATGGCTGTGATCTACAGAGGAGTATGGTTGTGCTCTACAGAGGAGTACGGTTGTGCTCTACAGAGGAGTATGGTTGTGATCTACAGAGGAGTATGGTTGTGATCTACAGAGGATCCGGAGTATGGTTGTGATCTACAGAGGAGTATGGTTGTGATCTACAGAGGAGTATGGCTGTGATCTACAGAGGAGTATGGTTGTGATCTACAGAGGAGTACGGTTGTGCTCTACAGAGGAGTATGGTTGTGATCTACAGATGGGTATGGTTGTGCTCTACAGAGGAGTATAGTTGTAATCTACAGAGGAGTATAGTTGTGATCTACGGAGGAGTACGGTTGTGCTCTACAGAGGAGTATGGCTGTGATCTACAGATGGGTATGGTTGTGATCTACAGAGGAGTGTGGTTGTGATCTACCGAGGAGTGTGGTTGTGATCTACAGAGGAGTATGGTTGTGATCTACAGATAAGTGTGGTTGTGATCTACAGAGGAGTATGGTTGTGATCTACAGATGGGTATGGTTGTGATCTACAGAGGAGTATGGTTGTGATCTACAGAGGAGTATGGTTGTGATCTACAGAGGAGTATGGTTGTGATCTACAGAGGAGTACGGTTGTGAACTACAGAGGAATACTGTTGTGATCTACAGAGGCGTATGGTTGTGATCTACAGAGGAATACTGTTGTGATCTACAGAGGAATACTGTTGTGATCTACAGAGGAATATTTACCTGGTTGAGGGTTAGTTATGTTGATCATCTTTATACGACTCGTTGTTGACGGAACATCATGGATACTAACAAACGCTGTACGGTCTCTGTTTTCTCTCATCAGTCTATAATAAAGATAAAATCATTAAAAAGAAATGAATTTAAATTCAGATTTAAGGAGTTGTAAGAGCCAAAATGCGATTTTATATGCCCTTCCCTGACTTGTCTAGTAGTATATGTCATATGTAAAGGGAGGTAACTCTAAATGCTTGTTTGAATAGCCATGTGCTGATGAAAGACTGTGTTCTGAATGTTGAGAATTTTGGAGTGAGAAATGGGCCTAACAAAATGGTATGTTTATGTTTTCAATTCTTGTAATATTCATATTGGTGTTTTGAGAATATGCAAAGGTCAAAATATTTCTATAAAGTAAATTGGTTAGGTCTAAATTTAATGTTAAAGGTGTTTGGTTTTCATACTTGGTAGACTATGCTATTTTTAGTACATTAATATATTTTTATGAGGTAAAGTTAATGCTAATTACAGGGTTTTCCCTAACTTTTGAGGTTAATTTCAATGCTATTTAAGGTAAATTTGGCAACATTATTTTATCTATTTTTCTTTTGTTTTCATTTCATTTATTGACTGTAATTTTGAGATTGTTACTTATTATTGTTTTTTGTTTCTATTACAGTCAATCGTTTTCATTGGTTTAATGATGAGAAGAGGGAATGAGTGAGATATGAGAAATGTGAACTTGAACTGACAAATGTGACTTTGGATGTACACTGACAATTGTGAACTTACTCAGGGGTGTCCCTGTTAAACCATGAGAAAAATAAGAAAGGAATAAACTCAAGTGGAAACGCATTTACATTTTGTTTTGTGACACCTATAGGAGATATTCAGTATCGTTCATGATATTGTATTTGGCTTTGATAGGTGCTAAATTCCACATGTGCTGATTTCAGTGACATAATTAACAGTAACTTGCTTTATTCATCTCCAATCGCCAAATATATAATAATTACTTATGAAAATATGAAATATGAAAAATATGAAAATCAAGAAAAATTCTGATACATGTGACATGCAAAGTAGAGTAATTTATTAACCTATTTCCAACATTACCAACCTAAATTTGCGTTATAATATTGTCAAAAATAATAATGTCTTACAATCTCGATCAAGAGTATCAACTTACGTAAAAATGTATGTAAGTCTTTCAGTTTCTGAGAGTATTACAGTTGTAAAACGTATAAAATATACATATTATATATATAGAAATAAGAATAAAAGATTCAAGGGTGATACATTCATTAAAGATAAATGTTTGTCAACACCATACATGTCATGGTTATAAGTTTATAATCAGATAAAATATATGTCAAATGGAGACTTACATTTGTTTGTTTCCTTCCTGTTTCACTGTGAAGAAGTAATCAGCTGTTGCTCCAAACCGGTCGGTGAAGTGCACTGAAAGCGTCTGCACATTAGATCCATCCAACTTACTCGCTCTTAGCCGAGTGTTACTCTGCCACATGAGTTTCTTTTCTGTAAAATAATAATCCTAGTTAACCTCAGTTAGTTCAGATTTCTGGTGGACAGATACTAGTGAGAAAATAACCTTCAAAGCTAGGTTAGTTTAGATTGCTCAAATGTCCCAATTATTATATACTCAAGCTGGTATTGTAAGGTTGGCCTTACAGTTTTCGGTGTATTGAACTGAAAGAGTTTTCCCATAACAATGGCCCGAACATATATACGAGAATGTCACACTCAGTAAACAGCACATCAACACATAGGAGTAGTTCAATGCATAGTGATCTCACCATGGTAGTCGATAGTTAGTCCCCAGATAAAGTGAGTATCTGTATAGAGACTGCGAGGCTTCTTGTCTCCGTAATGCATGTACTTGATAGTGTCCGTCTCCATCCAGTAGATTCCACTGCAACACATCGGTTTAATGTCCTCACAACCTCTACAGTATTTCTAATTCTATTCTATTGCAAATAGAAATATCCAAATATAAAGGCACACCCTTAGTATTAGTACAAAGACGTATGGTGAATGTTACGAAGAGACGTATTTTTGATCCTTTAACATGTTTTGGGAAGTTTAAATGTAATGCACTGTACAGGCAGCTATTCACTTAGGTAAGAATGGATGTATGATCAAATCTTCAACAACTAACTGTCACGATAACATAATCCCCGACCGCAAATGATCAACTACAATAAAACAAAGTAGACGCCATAGCGTTATAGGAAACCAGATGTCAACAGAAAATGATGCGGTAGTTGTCGTTGTTGAAACTTTAATTCAGATATCATTGTAAAAACTCACCGTGACCTGATACAACTCGAAGGTCTTGCTGAACATAGAGGTTTACGTGTGGACTTATATGATGCTTTACTACACCTACAACTTACGTCACTATCATTGAAATATACTGGGCCGAGGAGAACCCTTGTGACAGATAAAATAGAATCCAGTGAACGTTCTTAAAATATCCCGCTCACAAGTTAAAAATTCAGGTTTCTATGCTGAACATTGTTTAGACTTGATAACTTGATGTCAAGGTCCCAAAATAAAGTCAGCCCTGCATCTACAGAGGGATATGGTTTGATCTACAGAGGGATGTGGTTGTGATGCAGAGAATCCAGTGAATGGTGTTTGATATATCCCTCGGTCTATGTCAAGGTAAATGACAAAGCCTCGAAGTCACTTTGAAGATAAAAAAGATAAAATAAACGACGTACAACTCCTGATCAAGAACCAGACCACTTGAGCTTGGACGATCAGACAGCAGTGTCCACTGGGCACCACATACAATATGATACACAGTCAGCACTCCCTTGTTGGTCATGTAGAAGAGGAGGTTCGACCCAATATCAACATCAAGACCAGTCACTACAGTTCCATCTGCAATATAAATAGTTGATGATAAGTACTCGACGGTGATGTTGGTCATGTAGAAGAGGAGGTTCGACCCAACATCAACATCAAGACCAGTCACTACAATTCCATCTGCAATATAAATAGTTGATGATAAGTACTCGACGGTGATGTTGGTCATGTAGAAGAGGAGGTTCGACCCAACATCAACATCAAGACCAGTCACTACAATTTCATCTGCAATACAAATAGTTGATGATAAGTACTCGACGGTGATGTTGGTCATGTAGAAGAGGAGGTTCGACCCAACATCAACATCAAAACCAGTCACTACAATTCCATCTGCAATATAAATAGTTGATGATAAGTCCTCGACGGTGATGTTGGTCATGTAGAAGAGGAGGTTCGACCCAACATCAACATCAAGACCAGTCACTACAATTCCATCTGCAATATAAATAGTTGATGATAAGTCCTCGACGGTGATGTTGGTCATGTAGAAGAGGAGGTTCGACCCAACATCAACATCAAGACCAGTCACTACAATTTCATCTGCAGTACAAATAGTTGATGATAAGTACTCGACGGTGATGTTGGTCATGAAGAAGAGGAGGTTCGACCCAAACTCAACATCAAGACCAGTCACTACAGTTCCATCTGCAATATAAATAGTTGATGATTGTAAAGCATGTGAGAAGTCGGCGTCGATGTTGTCTTGGCATTGATTGGAGTATTTGTTGTGGAAAGGAAATTAATTCATCTTGTTAATTCATCTTGATATTGATTTGACGAAGAACATTGCAAACTTAGATACAATGAGAAGTGAAGCTATTCATCTTAGCTTTGAGTGTGGAAAAATTGGCTTTGGCATTGTGACTTAATAATCTATCAGTACGATATATACCCTTCATTATTTTCAAGTTGATAAATAAAGAAAATATGACACATATGCCGATAGAATCACCACTTTCAAGCTCATTAATCATATTGTCGAACAAACCTGCAAAGGTTTTGAGTTGGAGGTGATTCTGGCCACTGTATTCCACTCTGCCGATGGTGTTAGGGGACTGCGTTGAGAAGAATATTGTCTGGTCTCTTGGGTTAAAAGCCACGTAGTCGACATTGCCGGTGAATGTTGGTGACATGGACATTTCACGGTAGTTCAGGTTAGCCATGTCAAGGACACCAATGTTCGGACTAGTCATGCCAAGAAGAATGTGGAGCTCCGATACATCGGTATCTGTGTCATATCAATATATAATTTTTAGGTATTAGTTTGAGATATTTTTACAAAAGAAATACTGAAAATAAACAGACAAAACACAAACAAAATACACACATACACACATAAGCGGCGGTAGTTGCAAGTGCGTGCTGTCTACGTGGGTAAAAGATTGGTAGTCACATGTTGTACTACAACGTACGGTATTGGGAACAAGCAGACACGCCGTAGCACTTTTAGTGAATGCAGAACTTTTGCTGCGTGAGAGCTGCGTATTTTCGACAGGTATGGCTTTCGTGGACACATGGTCACATACTCCACGGACGATGCAATGAACATGTGCGTGCTCCGCAAGTGGTAAGTGCGTCGACAGTGCGTCGTCAGTGCTAACTCAGCACTTCCCCAGTTCATCTGTCAAATGAGCAGGCGAAGCACGTACTCCGTACTTTCCACGTATGATCTCTGCAGTCATTATGTGCTGCCATTTGAAGCTGCTTTTGTAGCATCAGAACCCGAAGTCACTGCGGTGGAATGGGCGGCAACTTGAGGCAACGTACGATGCAAGTAGCAGATCACGGTAATGCGTTTCGTGCGGGCAACGTACATACACCTTACGTGTTACTTCCGTTTATTTACTCCCTCTCGCGTTTCCCACTAGTCGCTCCCCACGTTTTCAGCAAAAACGTAGCGGCCGAGGACTAAAAAAAAAAGGTAGGGGGAAAAAAACGTTGGGTTGTGACCGAGGCTATACACATCTGTATTATATCGATATGTTAAATCAAAACATATTATGTTTAAAGCACTTGTCTATTCATTGTCTAGGCATGGCAAATAATCGTAGAATTGCCAAGTTGACCCTGAAACTTTGTTGCATGTTTTTTGCATTTTAAATTTGAACGTTAAAATGGATGGCTTTACGACTTCGCCAAGCACTTTTATAATACTACAGTCGACTAATTTTACATGAAGAAGAAAATGTTTAAAATGTTTAAAGAACTTTACATAGACGTCATAGGATAGCAGATCAGAAATGCAAATAAGTTTATAATAAAGACTAGGATTGCCAAGGCAATACTTAGGTCTTCAAGACTTCTGCTTGACCTTGAACTCCATGTTGTTCATCTCTGCTGTAAAATGAACTATCAATCATGTCTCTATCTTCAGTAGTTTTTTTACAAAAATTATCCAAAGACAATGAGTTTCAACTTCAAGGGAAGATAACTCAAGAACCAGATCGAAATTCAAAATTCGGCCGACGATAAAATCTAAGTTAGGACATGGGCTGTTATCCCTGAAATTTTCATGCAGATCGGACCAGCCGTTTTACCGGAAAACATGGAACAAAATCTATGAAATAATAAGGAAAAACACGATAACATCAATAGGTCTTCAGACTTAGTCTTGAAGACCTAAATATTCGGTAATTAGAGACACCGATACTAAATTTATTACACAGAGTGACTGACTCATTTCTAAGACAATGAAGTATGAAGTGAACAACATTTATGGCACCTGTGCATTGAGCGACATCAGAACTGCCAATGTGTTCCGTTGTTTTGAAGGCTGTACATGTTTTGCAAGCTAACTCTCCTGGTTGATCCTGGTACAAACCGTTCGTACACCATTTGCACTCTCCATCAACATAATATTTTCCAGGGGGGCACTTAACTGAAACGAAAACATTCACTGAACAAACTGGAAATTATGTGTTCACACATTTTGTGTTGCTAAAATTGTTGACTTCACTGAATAATACTTACGAGTGTTAACGTGAATGTTATAACAATTTGGAACATGCATAAGTTTTATTTCCGCATATTAACTGTGACCGACCGAATCATTTAAATACATATAAAACAGTTCGTATTGTGTCCATATGATCATGAGTAACACTGACTTAAATATACACATTTAAGTGTGACCAGTGGCGGGATAGCGCAGTGGTTAGCGATCAAGAGATTTGGGGTTCGAATCCCGACAAGAGCAAGGCAACGTTGTCTGCAGTAGAGAACTGTTCTATACGCAGTAAGGTTTGTGTGCAATGCTACACTGAATTCCAGTGCAGTACCATGGTTCGCTAGTTCCAGCCGATGCTCGCAGGTTTCACAGCAATGCATAGCCACATGGCGATGCAAGCTTTCTCCCTGCAATAATACTAGCAGCCGCGATATAAGTGAAATACTCTTGAAAGCGGCGTTAAACCCCAACTCACCTCACTTCATCTTCAATGTGACCATATACTCCGTTAGATGAACACTTTCTTCAAAATATTATTCTCAGTGTAAGACGCATTGCAAACTACCATTTCAAATGTCAGACGTACTGCAAAGTAAACATTTAAGTGTTAAACATCCTGCAAACTACCTTTTAAGTTTTGGACGTACTGCAAAATACCCATTTACGTGAAACACTTACTGCAAAAGACTCCTCCTTGTATAGACCCAGTTGGACATGTCATCATCTGCCTCGCAGTCAGATACAGTGGCTTCCTTGCACCGGTCGAGGTCGCTGTCTTGAAGCTTGTGTAGTTATCTGTCCTCACTTCCCAGTTTATGTCGTCAAGAACCTTCCAGGTTTTCAGTATGTTTCCAAACTGACCAGGAACTGAATATCATAAAATACATGCATATTGAGTCATAAAAGGATAACGGTATAGCACGTTTTATGCATGTTATGTTTTCTCAAATTTGCCATTTATTATTAAAGTCTATATAATATGTCAGTACATAAATGGAGAAAAACACTCATTACACGACTCGATAAGCTGAAATCCATAGAAATCGGTTATCGTATTTGAAGAAAATGGTGGGACGTAAAATCCACAGTGTTGTGGAACGTTTCAATGTGAGAGGTAGATTTGTAGGTCTCATGCTAATGTGAGAGTTCAGACAGCAAGATGTTTGACCCTTCCATTATTGTACCATATTCAATATTACATCAGCTAGATTACTTGGACTACCTTCGAGTGGCCATGTTAAGGTGAATACATTTAAAAGGCCTCTCGACGAGAAATGGGACAACGTGCATTCGTTTTATAACTCTTTTCATTGATTCAGGAGTATCATTTAGCCATTAGTATCACCCTACGTTTTTGTGGGAACACTTTATTTCAATAACAAAATCGCTACAGCGCACGATAAATAATAACTAAACACATAGGACAGTGGGCACGGACCTATAGTTGCCTTGTCAGGGTGACCATAGGGGACGACCGTCAGCTGGTCTCCTACAATTTCCATTGCTAAAGGGCGATGATCGGGGGAGACCAGTTCATCGCTTCTGTGGGCAAAGACTGTCCAGGTGTCGAACAATGGTTTTATGAAAGAATTGCCTGTAACAAAGAGCAGAAGGAACCCATTACACTTTGAAGACATGTGTAGTAACTGCACATAAAAGATTAATAGTAGGGTAATAGTAGCAGTGACGTAAGACCAGTGAGTGAACATGAAATTTCAAATCACATTTCTTTTTGGCTGAAATTTGCAATGTTATAGATAGCGGTGAGTAACCAACATTGGTCTATACGAGACGATATTTTCCTTGAAAGGTGTTTTGGACTTTGTCAATAACTAAAATGTTCTGATGAATCAAATCATTTTTGCATATATACAATATTAAAAACATGATTAAAAAATTCAGTAAATATCATATTTAAAAAAGAAACCATGGTATACAGCTGCATACCGAAAGTTTGTTCACCTACATTGGTATCTTAGTGCAAATATCATGTAAATTGATGTTCATTGTAACATCAACGAAATGTCATCACATACAATGACAATGAATCACTATATATCCATGAGAAAAATGTTCAATCTTAAACGTATACTGTGATAGTCACGTCAGTGGTGCATGTTTATGAAATTTAGCATAATCAAAGACAGAAAATTCGAAAATTAAACTTTCATCATTAACTTTAGAATACAAGTTTTTATATCGACTAAATGAGAACAATTTCATCACAAATGCATTGGGTGAGTATCAGAGGAAATATATGAAGTATATTTGGCCCACTTGATCACATACTGAACATTTAATGGAAGAACATAAAACTGCAGTTTTGAAAAGATTGAGCCCTGATCAAAGAGCTGCCAAAGGTGTAACTGTTTACAAATCAGATTATGTTATGTTATGTTCTTATAATGCAAAAATGCAAATTGATCGGTTTAGTTTTCGCGTTGTTAGGTTGGTTCATAAACATGCCAAATTACATGATATTTGCATTGAAATACACAAGTTGATGAACAAACTTTCGGTATGCAGCTGTATATTTGGACTGGCAATCTAGAGGTGATGAAGTATGAAGACTTATTTCATAGACAAACTATTTCTTTATTTAATGAAAACGAAGTTTCGACATAATTTAGATTCTGATATGGTTTTCAAGCGCGAAATGCAGGGAAGAAAGTCTGAGGAAATAAATATACAATAATTGTTTTTTATATAATATTGGAGATGAATTGTTCACGCAATAAATAGGGTTGTTGATGTGCAAAGGTTTTATATGCGAAGTTGGTAAATGATTGGATACCAGATATGTCATGTACATATGTTGTACAACAGCTTTGCCCTTGATGACCATTCACAGAAGGCAGGATTAACTGCTATGCAAGACTGCACAACTGAAGTCGGCTGCTGGATGAACGCAAACATGTTGAAATTAAACAGTGATAAGACGGAAGCTTTGCTCATAGGACCCGAAAGAAGATTGCAAAAGATCAATGCAACTAGTGTCACAGTTGGCACAGAAGACATCAACTTCTCGACAAATGCCAAGAACTTGGGTGTAAAACTCGACTCATCACTCAACATGGAGAAACATATCAATGAGCTTGTCAGAATATGCTATTTTCACCTCCGAAACATGGGTAAGATACGTCATCTTCTCACGGAACAAGCAGCTGCAGCACTTGCACGATCTATGATCCTCTCCAGGATCGACTATTGTAATAGTCTGCTCGCTGGGGCTCCAGCGCGCCAGATCAGAAGACTACAGAACATCCAGAACGCTGCCGCCAGAATTGTCACCCTGTCCAAAAAGTCATGTCACATCACCCCCGTGCTCAAACAACTTCACTGGCTACCGGTCAAGGAACGGATACGTTTCAAGATCCTCACCCTCACATATCAATGCGTCAATGATTCAGCGCCAGGTTATCTCTGCGATCTAGTCGTAAACTATGTGCCAACAAGAACTCTCCGTTCCAGTGACCAAATGTTACTCAACGTCCCTCACATCTAGCTCAAGACATTTGGGGGAAGATCGTTCGAATACAACGCTGCCACGGAATGGAACTCCCTCCCAATTGACTTGAAAATAAGCCCAACTCTCACACAGTTCAAAAAGAATCTGAAGACATACCTGTTCAACAATGAACAATGATCTCTGAACTCTGTTAGCGCTTTGAGCACATCTAATGTGGAATCTAGCGCAATATAAGACTTCATATTATTATTATTATTATTATTACATATTTAACAAGAGAATTAGTGAGCACAGCTCATTCATGATACCCCCGCTTTTAACATTGGTCAAAGAGAAATGTTTGAAAATAGCAAAAGGGCATCAATGTTTAAACCTTTGTATGAGCAGACAATTATATATAAGTATTATTATAGCAGAGTAAGTATTACACTTGTAAGTATGTTTTAGAAGTAAAAGTTGAACAATTTTGAAAAATGGCATTAAATATGCAAATGAGGGTATGAAACATACAAATATGCAAATGAGGGTATGAAATATAAAAATGACAGATGTACACATCAGTGGTTTCGTAACATTTGAACAATTAGTTTCTGAGTAATGAGTGGAACAAAAAGTGTGAATGGCGAAGATGAATAACGGAGAAAATTTGCATAAATTATGCAAATGAGGGTATGAACCATACAAAAGGCAGATGTACACATCATGGTGATTGTACATATCAAGTTTCGTAACATTTGAACAACTTGTTTCAGAGTTATGAGTGGAACAAAAAGTGTGAATGGTTAAGTCGAAAATGGAGATAATTTGCATAAATTATGCAAATGAGGGTACGAAACATTCAAAAGGCAGATGTACACATCGTGATGATTATATGTATCAAGTTACAAGACATTTGAACAGTTAGTATTTGAGTTATGAGAGGAACAAAAACTGTGAATGGCAAAGTCGAAAAACGGAGAAAATTTGCATAAATTATGCAAATGAGGGTATGAAACATACAAAAGGCAGATGTACACATCATGGTGATTGTACATATCAAGTTTCGTAAAATTTGAACAATTAGTATTTGAGTTATGAGTGGAACAAAAACTGTGAATGGCAAAGTCGAAAAACCGAGAAAATTTGCATAAATTATGCAAATGAGGGTATGAAACATACAAAAGGCTGATGTACACATCATGGTGATTGTACATATCAAGTTTCGTAAAATATGAGCAACTGGTTTCAGAATTATGAGCGGAACAAAAACCGGACGGACGCACGGACGGACGGACGGACGGACGTGCTGACCGCTATATACCCCCGACTACTTCGTAGCGGGGTTATACAAAGAGATGAATTGAATTTGTGAATTGCAGTGGTTCTGGAGTATAATTCGAAGTATGTTTACTACCTCGATTTAATTTGCTTAGTAAATTGTTGCCTGAATAATAAACTTTCTACATCGAATTTGTAAGCTTACTAATTTGAATTAGTAAGACTACTAATATGAATTAGTAAGACTACTATATACCGATTAAAGTCTTTTTTTTGTTGTATCATCTTTTAGGTATAAACTTAAATAGAAGGACTGATAGTTACCACTTTGTTGAATTCCAGTAACATTAATTGGTGCCTGTGATACTCCTTTCTTGACAATAAGCGACCCATAGTAGGTTCCTCCATGTTTGTGGCAGACTGACACACGCTGGCTACAGGCCGATGACCCAACTGCCAGATCACACGTGGTGTCCTTAGCACAGGTGAAGTCGTGTCCAACACGGTTGAGTGAAGTCTCCAGCTGACTCTGACTTGTGATATCGTTCCCAAACACCACCGTGTAGTTGATTCCCGCCGCGATCGGAGTCACAGGATCTGACAAAACATATAAGTGTGCATAAGACTTCAAAGTTAAAATTTTACAAACATAACAGTGGGGAAGTATACTTTAATTCAGCTAGATCCTAAAGGTATGTCAATGCCGGGTGTTTGGACAGAACTAACGCAACGTTTGGCAATATAGGCGACTGATAAAGACGGTCATTTATTTGACATGTCTTCTAATTTAACGTCCAACCAATGATGCGTCAAGTGTTAAAGAGTGTAAGAAGATACCTTATATAAAGAGAACATCTTTTATCAAGTCAATTTCCACATTTGCTTTCTTGGCTAGAAAATGTAATAATTTAGATAATTCTGATTGGTTACAATCAAAGTTGTTTGTGCACTCATTTCAGAGTTGGCCGTTATCATCTATTAATGGCAAGTTATAATGTTAGCTTTGGAAACATAAACTTTGGATAACCTCTTATAATGTTGAACTCCACTCATGTCATTTCAATTTATGATAAGTTAATTTTAATGATACTGACAAATAGAGAGGACCAACTCCGAGACACAAACTGAAAAAGTGTATTTGGTTAATTTATATCATACATATTAGGTATTCGAAATATGTTCGCATATTAGTATGTACACTTTTCAAACGTTAAAACAGTTGAATAATTCAATTGATGTAAGTCAATTTAAGAAACGATTTCATTTGATTGAAAACGAAAAAAAATCTGGTAAGATGTATGTCGCTAGGTGATATGCAAGCCAGAGAAATACCTTCAATTCATAACAGAGTCTACAAGATAATAAATGACAAGAGTAATCTCCATGGGAGAGATTGCAGAAAACAAGGGATTTATGGATGATCAACTTCTTTATTTAATAATAGCGACGTTTCGGTATAGATCCTTATACCGTTGTCAAGCATATGGTAGAGATTGGTACTGACCAGTACAGGAAACTGTCTGACTAGTAGGAGTCCAGAAACCAGACGAGCAGATAAAGGGGAAGGGACGTTCTGGCAGCACCTTGCCCAGCTGACATTCGATGGTACACGTGATGTCTCCGCTCTTTACACACGATGACGTCACTCCCTTGCCCAATATCAGAGTCGACTCATCGCACACTGCCAAAAGTAAAGCAATCGCGTTTCCACAAACGATGTAAAACAAATTAAACAATAAAGAAAGTCATCTGCGTTTATTAAATGTTGTGATTTATATCAATGCTATAAAATCTGAATTTATTCGTACTTGGACAATCAGCAGTGTTGCATTGTTGAGTCTCGCGGTCGCCACCGGTACATGGTTTGCCGTCAGGGTCTGGGGTCGGGTTGGTACAGAAACGCATCCTTGTCTGGACACCTTGTCCACAGCTCGTGGAGCATTCAGACCAATCATACCATGTACTCCATCCGCCGTCAGCTACCGAATAGCAACAATAAATAATCCTTAACAAGTTTTTATTGATTCGGAAAATTAAAACAATTTACATTGTACGAACTCCACTGAGCCTGATGGTTTAGAGCTGTGCTTTGGACGGGTCAACTGTCAAAGGGACAAACAGACAGATGAACGAAGACCTTTTTAGTATCCCTTGCCAAAATTGATTTCTTAATAATTAATGACCAAACTACATTTAGTTATAAGTATTCGGAGTATAGGTAGCTAGGAAGGTTTTACTTGCCATCAATGATTTTATGCATTGACTTGATTGTTACATCTGGTAACAGCAATGTTACTGTTGGTCAACACCCGTGAAAGTATTAGATACATGAGGAAAGTGGTGAATACAAAATATTAGTGAACTATCACCCGCATGTGTCAAAAATGTATGGTTTGAGCAAATGAATCCGTTGGGCATATCCCTTTCATATCAACCCAAACCGCCTTATGTTAAAAGTAGCGACATTGGATCGACATTCACCTATGCGTCTGGACCTAGCCCTTGGCTGATGAACGAATTTAAGGTGGAGCTACGTGGATTTACACAGCTTGCATGTCGGTATTTACGTTTATACCTCCATGATCTTAATACATTTTTAAGTCATGTACATGAGCAAGCAGCAGTTACCTACCTATCCTTCTCTCACAAAGTTTACCCGCAAAACCAGGGAGACAGGAACAGGTGAACTCATCCCCTACCAAACATGAAGCATTGTTTTTGCAGATGTTGTCTTTGCAGTAGTCGGGTGGAGTCTCACACTTCGGGCCAGCGTATCCCCGTTTGCACGCACAAGTCACATTGTCTTTACCCGGTATACACACGTTGTCCCCACAAGGACTGTGGTCGCATGGATCAGGTCCTAGCAAATTTTAATGGTATACTGATTAGATGCCTCATTAGCAAAAAGTTGAGAAAGTCTTGTATTGCAGTATTTGTAGAAGGTAATATAAACTATTCATTTGAAGATTCAGACACAACACTCAAATGACCTGTCTTAAACGTTGGGCGTATTATATACATAAACAGCTGTGTACCGAAAGTTTGTTCACTTGTTGGTGTATTTCAGTGCAAATACCATATAATTTGGCATGTCTTTGAAACATCGCATAAACGCGAAATCTAGACCGATCATTTTGCATTTCCGCATTATAAAAAGACAGTTGAGTGTTCCAAAACATAATCTGATTTGATTTCATAGTAAACAGTTACAATTTTGGCAGTTCTTTGAAGTGACCAGGGGTCAATATTTTCAAAAGTACAGTTTTTATTTTCTTCTGTAAAATATTCATTAAGTGATCAACTGGGTCTAACATACATCATATACTTCCTCTTGTACTTATTCAAAGTATTTGTGATGAATTTGTTCTCATTTTGTCAATCATGACAACTTTTATTCGAAAATCAATGAAATTTGAATTTTCAAAATTTGACCCCTTCTGTCTTTTTCATTATGCCAAATTTCATAAACATATACCACTGCCGTGGCGATCACAGGATACCTTTAAGAATGATAATCATGGATGTATGATGATTCATTGTCATTGTATGTGATGTAATATTATAAACGCTACAATGAATGTCAATTTACATGATATTTGCATGAAGATTCACATGTAGGTGAACAAACTTTCGGTACGCAGCTGTATATGTGTAATATCGATAGAGAGACAACATTTGAAAAGGTTATTAGTTTACAAGTAAATCACGTTCAAAGGTAATAAAAAGATACATAGCCAGTTTTACTCCAACATGCTATTATCATATCAAGTAAAGAAGAACAGATTATTGTTCAATTATGTTTGGGTTGACTCGTGAAAACATACTTAAAAAAGACACAAGATGGAAACATTATCGAATTGACTTACTTAAACATGTACTTGGGATGACTTCGAGGATGCGATGATTTGAATGCATGTCCATTAGCTCAAGGGCAAACAGCGAGCCAGGAAGGTAGGACGTACATGTCTTCGTGATACCATCGAGGATACCAGGCTTGGCTTCTGGCAAAAAGTTCAGATCCCTCAGATACACATCTGAAGAAAGGATATCAAAACTAGATTAGCGTTTGCGGGACACCGCAAAAGCAGAGCAGCCCCGAAACTGAGGGTCTTACCTTCCCCTGTTCCACCTTCTCCACAGCCACAATAAAACGGGCAAATTTGTTAACATTGTTCATCATTGGGGATATTACTAACAAGTTGAATCATCACTGGGGTCACCTTACACAATATTGTTCTTAAAACCTATTTCTGATTTCAAAATGGGATCAAAGGTTAACATGTCCTTAACCAATATATCATGACCTTGACCTTTGACTTTAAACCTTCAAGGTCACATAATCAAGTATCACTTTTCATTGTGTATAACAATCATATAATGATTCAAATGCATGCTTAAGTTGTGACATTGCTGTGACCTTGCTGTGACATTGACCTTTGACAGTTTCTAGCGAAACTTTCAAATCTCGGACTCTCTCCATAGTCGATATACACCAAGTAAGAACTTTTGAAGTTATTGTGTATACTAGGACTTTTGTAATGATTTCAGAACTGGTGACCTTGACAATATATCATGACCTTGATCATTGACCTTCAAGGTCACACAATCAATGACCACTTTTCATTTTGTATAACAAGCATCCAATGATTCAAAGTATGAATAGTTGAAATAAGGCTTATTCGCAAATGCATGATTAAGTCTTGACCTCGCTGTGACCTTGACCTTTGACGGATTTTAGCGAAAACCTGTTCAAATCTTGAAATTTCCCAAGAATTGATTTATACTGAATAAGAGCCTGATAGCACAAATATTTGTTTAAGTGATCGTGTTTGAAGGATGTGTTTAGTAATTTCAGAACTTGTGACCTGGACCTTTGATCTTGAATGTGAAAATGTCAAAACAAATTACCAGGGGTATAAGTATGAAGTTATGTATATAAGTTCTTAAAACCTTATTGAAAAAAAGTTACAGCCAAAACAAAACGCGCAGCGGCGGTGGAAACAAAAGCTGCTAGCAGCCCCCACTAAGTCCAGTCTGATTAAAACCGACGGTAGTGCATCTACCGGGATACGAACTCATATCGTTCGGAGATTTCCACGCCAAACCGTCTGGAAACAGTCCGTAGACTAGCGTGTTCGAGCGCAATTCAGGTAGCCAATCAAAAGATGCCCAACAAATGCTTTCGATGCGAGAAGTAAGGGGCAGATAACTCCAAACAGCTATCCTTTTGTCTGTTCCAAATGCTTTCAAAACAGCGACCGTTTAAAAACTATGATGTGATTGGTCAGTTATTTCACTGGGCTTTGGCTGCGCTAAACTGGTTCGGAACACACGCCTATACGGGGTGTTCTCAGACCTTGTGGCGAGGAATCTACAGAACCTGTTCGTATCCCGGTAGATATATTATTTTGAAATTTTATTCCTCGGAACAAGGTCGATTTTAATCAGACTGCCACTAAGTCACTAAGTTTAACTGAAATATAACTGGAATCACGTTCAAGATCTCTCACCAGCTCTCTGCTTTCTTGTTAGCGAACAGTAGAACTACAGGCGATTTTCGTCGAGCTTATCAAGATAACTTTTATGTAATTAAAAGTTGAATTATAAAACCTGGTAATTTTTTTTATTCTAGATGTCTACTCTGTTCAGATTAGATGCATTTGAGCGAACTTTACACAAGCTCACAACCTCTTTGCAGATCCGTTGTATTTCTTAGAATAGAATATAATCAAATAATAATACCACCTGGCGTTTTTGAACTTGTGGGTTAAGTTCAAGAATAACTTACAGGCGTAACCCCTGATTGACACCTCCATGCCAGAATCTCTCGATGAAGGACAAGTGTTTGTTACCGGAAGTGTTGTAGTCTTTACCACCACATTGTCTTTGTAAAGTGTTATAGTTTTCTGTGACCAAATGACTGCCACGTGATGCCATTCTGTGTCCAGGACATCTGCTGCCACCACGCTATCTGCCCTGTTATAATGATGAAAGATAAGTTGTATAAAACTTAAACAGTCAGTTGGAGTACTTATTCAAAAGTGTCCAAGTCTGTTCTCGGATGACATACTGACAGACGTGACTACGTCTATAATATCGGATTTGGTCCAGGTGCCACGTTATGAAAGATTTCAAGGAAGGGTTGACTTCGCCATTATTGTTAGGTTTGTTCCCAGAGTGACATAATGATAGACTTGAATATGTTATGACTGTCAGTTTTTTTCTCGAGTGACATAATGACAGAATTGACTTCGCCATTACTGACAGGTTTGTTCGCGAATGACATACTGGTATTACTGGTAGATTTGACTACGTCCTTACTGCCAGGTTAGTTGTGCAGTGGAGCCACCGTAACTCTTGCTTGTACCTACTTTATAATGGTTGCCACATATACCATGTGTTTTTAGATTAGTATGTGTAATATTCTTTTAAAATATGATAAATTTCTAATACATCTATTGGCGTTCAACAAGGTTGTGTTATTTCTCTCATATTGTTTATTAATATATACATTAATACGTATGTCTGTGTATACAATGCAGACATACCGTTTGAGTAGAGAAATCCACGGCCAATGAGACATGCATTGACCTCTTTAGAAAATCAGAACTTAGTTATAGAGTTCAGATGGAATTGTTTTTACAATGTCCCATTCAAACTATGGGTTTTTGAGTGTGAAAATAATGATAAATGACTAAAGGACATATAGTTCAGAAATGTATGCTGGAAGACATTGGTCGAGATGAAGCATAAAGAGGGAACATCCTAGATACATCCAACGTCAGTTATACTGAAATATATTCATATCTAAAACATTGATCGAATTGTAGAACATATAGGGAATATGATAGACACACGCGTCAGTCATACTGCAATGCATTCATATCTACATATAACCACCGTGATTTCTTACCCCTTAAGAGTAACCTTGATGTTAGCTGATATGTCGATACGTAAACCTACACCGTCCTCTGGGTTCCTGAGCTCAAATCTGACACCGTCCACCTCCTCCTCTGCATTCTTAACCCACACAGCAAATGTGAAATCACAAATCTGGACAGATGTTTTTCCTTCCAATGGAGTACTGACGGGTCCTTGGAGCAGTATATCAAAGGCTGCAAAGATGGTTCAAATACAAAATCGTAGATAAATATACGAAATTTCAAGTGACAATATAGTATATAGATGGAGCCACTTATATCGACACTATCAATGTCATTTCTGTATCGAGAATATTTGACTGTTGCTGGGTTATCATTTTGGTGCTACCCGGGTTAGCAAAATGACAATATGAAAATGAAAAATCATTAATTTTATCGAAAAGTTGACAATTTACCACAGTTATCATGCGCCAATTCATCAAACATATTTTTTTTCTATTTTTTCAGTAAGAGGTAAACCTGTTACCTATTGATGCCTAGTCGATCATTTAAGGAGGTTCCTTGTCATTATTACTGCACACCTTCAAAAAGCATGTGGCACACTTTTGAGTGTAATCATTTCTTTTATTTATTTATTTATTTTCACTTGATTCATTTGAACTTAGTGTAGAACCTCTTTAAACAAAAATTAACTTTGTTATGTTATGTTTCAACAAATACAAATGATATCAATAACTGACGGAATCCGTCATCTACAATAAGACATGTGAGAAATCATTTTCATATCACGACAGCCCGATGCAATTTTGTTTCAAAGACACATACCCTCTCTCCCATGTATGTGATGTCTATATTTCCCTATTTTGTATTCTACATGTAGGTAAGTTATGAAGTAAAACACAATAACACGAATTCCCTGGATTGTGAGCTTGTCTAATGCACAACCAATATGACAACGTACCTGCAAAAGTAACTTATCGACTGCAAAACACAAAACATACATTCAGTAATAACTTCATCAAGTCTATAACCAGTGAAGGGAGTACTCACGCAGACACTGTGAAGGAGAATCAGCACCTTCCTGTTCTGTGGTCATACCGGTCAAGCAGTGGCTACACGCTTTCCGGTTCCGTGTTGAAACATATGTGCCCACAGGACACTTGGCACATGGCACCACTCCACCCGGAGAAAATGTACCCGGAAGACACATTTCTGAATTAAGAATGGAAAATGTATGCGTTTCCATGCTTTGTGGAGTGTTGTTTTATGTAGGCTAATTAGCATGTGACATATATGTTTATAAGTTTCTACACATCTGTAGATGATCATAAAAAAATATATTACTATCGATACATCTCTTCATAAAGCATTTTAAGAGCGGAATTCGAAAATGTATAGAAAGAATATAATCACATGTATAATATTATGTTTAAAATTTATAGATAGGATAGTTCATATATTCAGAAAGGTCGACGTGTATTTTCACAATAAAGCAGTTGTTACCCAGAAAATCTAGTTTTCTTATGGATTCCACGTCTGAATACCTCTCAAAGAATTGACATGATATTTATATCTCAGTTTAACAACTAGGTATCAGCTCTCATAAAACTACGGCCTGCGTCTACAGGGCACTTTGCCTACAGTCTTATCGGGGTCCCCCCATTAGTCATACGTCCCATTAGCATACGGGTTAAAACAACATATTATATGGTTGAGTGACCCAGCATTTAACTTCGTATTACCCAACTTTATAATGGACTGGTCCAAGAACTTTGATGTATGATAATTGGGATATAAAATAAAAAACACAACGAGTCATTAATTCAGTCAATATTTAATATAAAAAATAGCATAGCATAATCATAACATAAATAATTGGACATCCAAATATTGATGATGGACATTTGAATATTCATGATAGTACACTCTTTTGTAATTTTGTTGAATAGCACTACACTACAGAACTACAAGCAGATTTCATTCATCTCATTTTGGTCATCAAGTGGTCAATCGGGTACAAGTAACCAGCAGCATCCAGAAACTGAATAGAGTCTTTCTGGCCTGCTTGGAGCTGGTCGCACAATCTGATGAGACGGTTTTCTTTCTCCCGAAAGACTCGCTTTCTGCTCTGGGGAGCAGCACCGAAGTCAATTTGCCTCATCTTGGCTGATTCAGAATTCTCAATCTGTTTGATCAGTTCGACGAATCGGTAGATGTTCGGGTGATGATGAGGCAGTGTCTTGTTCAGGCGGTAGTGGAAGCCTGCAAGGTTATTATTCGTTCGAGGCCCGACGTTGCGGTGGTGATTCCATAGATGGATTGGGTATCTAGCGTCATCATCAACCCAAGTTGTCACAATGTAGTCGTTAAATCTTTGGGCCTTGTCTAGTTCAGGTGTAGTGTCCATGGCTTCAACCCAGGCATCTTGTACATCGCGTTGTGGTAACAGCGCCAGGGATGATGCTCTCCTGACCCAGAGTCTGACTTCAGGGTCTTTTTGGTACATGTACAGGTTGTCGGCTGACTGCAAAACAGTCAACTGCTCCAAAGTGGAAAAGACCAACATCTTGTCATCGCCGTCACCGTCAACAAAAAGTAAGTAAGGTTGGCCATCACCTGTCTCAGTCCACTTGCCTTCAAGTTGCACATCACCTCTTGTCTGTGGCAGCGCTGTTGGGCAATCGCATCTTGGTACATGGTTGGCATCGGGGTTATCTCTTCTCTGGCTCTCTTCCTCATGTTGCTGACAAATCGCACTGTGTCAGGTTCTTGTGGACCATGGTTGTGAGGAGTGGAGTTGCTGACATGGTTTCTAACTGTAGTAACTCTACCCCGGCAAGTCTTAACAACACACTTCAAATGGATACAGTGTTCCTTTGATGAGTTCTTGTTGTGTAGGTATCCTTGAAACAGTACTTGTTTCGTACCTCGCCTAGAGGTAACATACTCAACGTCAATCAATCCAGCCATGTTATCACCAGTGATAAGCTAGACTCTAAAACATAGAATATTTATACACTAGTGTGTGTTTTCTTATTTATATATAATTAATTGAGTAAACTCAACTTATCTCAGTTAAGAACATCCAATCGTTAGTTTAAGGAGAGATGGGACCCAGAAATCGAACTCGCTTACGGTAACATTTTGCGATAACAAATTATTATAGTGAATAGGTCTAAAAATATATGTATTACGTTGTTTGGGGCATACGCTTATTCATACACTAACTAAAAGTGCTTAAATTTTCCGTAACGCCTTTTTAACGGTCATTTTACGACATGCCCTATAACGTTATAGTCACCTATATTCGCGGTAAATATGATACTGTGTGTTTTATTCGAATTACATACGTATCTTTAGTTACTGACGAATTTAAATCGCCTGGTATAATCAACTGATAGGTATTCTTCCATCATGCACTCTTAGATTGATAGTATGTTCAATAATGATTACACGGTAGGCCGTCAAAGTTACACTTGAAAACATCAAAACTTAAATTAATTTTGTTTCTCTTTCCAGTGTCATTTATTTTCAAAATATAGACTTGCTATGCATCCCCGTATGTAATTGAAATGTATGTGAAAGGATTCTGAGCTTATTCGTTGACCGCGAGCGCTTCATCAAAATACATCAAATCAGTCAAAAATAGCGTAATTTGCCGACGGGAGTATTATTATTAATGCCGATAACTATTTAAATCGTTTGGTGACCCCCAAATTTTCTTACATTTTTGGTTAAAAGACACAATAAACCTGCTATTTTGAAAAAATAAACGAATTCTAAAATATTTTGTTTAATCGTCCCATCTCTCCTTAAATAACTGGTGTCTTTACTTTAATAATAATTGTTTATATGTTTTCATTAACAAACTCTGTGAATACTTCACTACAGTCAGTTAAGCTAATCCCAAGCTCTCTAATTAGAGGGCTAACCAATTGAGATCATAGGGTATGTTGGTGGTGTTGTTTTAGTTGACACTTCATTTACTGTATGACTAATGGGACGTATGACTAATTGGCGTAGGACTAATGGGACATGACCGTCTTATCAAAACAACTTTATGCACCACTGGGTATTGCTAACGCGTTGTCATTGACGTTGTCCCCGCACCTAAATTAAACTGTCCCAAACAATTGTTATTAACCAATGAGAGGTGCATATTTTTATGTTTTGAGTTTATTCTCAATTAATTGAAATAAAAAAAATGTAATTAAAAGGAGAGAAATTCCAAATATCATTTATTCTTACTTCTAAAGTTTCTTGGTAAAAATTAACTGAATACATCTTCTAGTGTTGCAAATGTGAATTATGCATATTTGTATGGTGAAACATGCATATATATTGGGATAGTCGCAAAGAAACATAATCCGAGGTTATATATTATTGCTACCTTGTGTGAAAAATGTGTGTTTTTCGTTAAAAACCATCTTCCTAAAGATGGGTTTGAGGCTACAAATGTATGTAAAAAGTAAATCATATAAAACTGTTTTAAATTTTAAAAAATCGTAGTTTTTTCTCGTGTTTTAGTGAGTAGAGGAAATGTGTCTTTATTAATCTTAATTCATGCAACAGCAACTCTAACACATGTTTGGCTCGCTTAAAATATATGTTTGGACACTCTTGGTTTGACTTTTGTATTTGATAATAAACAGTAGTAAACGATAGTCTCTATGGCAGAATCAACTTAAAGATCACTTTATACCCATATGGAGGCATGCTCTTAACACAAGTAAGAAGGGTTATTAACATAAATTATTCGAAGATTTGCCATCCTTGAAAATTACCTCTTGCTCCCAGATAAGCTGATGACTGTCATTACTTATTAAAATGTCCAATTTGCGATCCCATTATATCCCACATTACAGTAACTGGCACTTTATACTTCGTATATGTGAACTGTTTCTGTAACGCTAATAGTGGTTTATTAGAAATAATTTGAATTTAATTTAACTGAACATGCTTAGATGTTGACCATTTCTAGTCTACCTTTGGTCATAATGTACAGTAACTGTTTTCTTAATAAAACAGTGTTGATCCGTAATACCACAATGTCAACAACATCCTAGAAGAGAGAATAAACTCTAGCTTTGAACAAACATAGCAATACATTGTTGCTAAATCCTGTACATTATCAACATCATTACACATAGGCGGGTCTATTCCATTCCATTGATAGGGGTGCATACTATGACTGTAGGCAAACTACTACTCCGACTGTAGGCAAAGTCACACTAAATTGACTGTAGGCAGAAGTAGACGTAACCATACTACGGACACGCAAATATCTAAGTATTGACCGTCGTGTGCCTGAATGTTCTAGTTTTTAATTCATGTATCCCACCACATCATATACCTTTGCAAATGTGCATCAGTTCCCAGAAGGGTTAATATTTGTTTGATAAAAATGAAATTAAAACGTGTTGTTATGTTCATGACTGTAACCATGTGAATTGTGGACGAAAAAGAAATCTGTTCAAATCCAAATAAATTATTTCCTTCGTCTTTCGTTCGTTATGAGGTTCTTTGAAGAGTTTTTCACATGTAAGCACGTGCACCAAGCGGATTCCCATGAATATTTCAGGGGTGGAAGACATTTCCAAGGCAAAAAACTCAAACGATACATATGGATAGCTACGTTCACATGTAGTTGCCATGAAAGACTTTCAGTACAAATTTGAAATGAGAAATTCAGAAGTAATGATTATTCTTCTACCAAACATTGGGTCGAAGGGTCTGCAACAATTTAATACTAATTCCTGGACCATTGGAAAATGTTAGTATAATGAGGAGCGCTAAAATACGGGTAAAAATGCTATATTTTTCTGGACCACAAAAAGTTGGGTATAATGGGGCATTTTTTGGATCGAGAAAATAACCGGATTTTTTATTTTTATTTTTCTGGACGATGGAAACGTTAAGAGGCTATAATGGCGCGTTTTTGCGATAAACGCAGTTCAAAAACCCCCATTATCACCTACTCAAATGTCATACTCTTCGAAATACCGAGGATCTTTCAAATTTAACTACATGCTTCAAATACGTCTGATATTACCTCAACAAGAAAACATCGGTCGTTTGTCTCGGATTTAGGATTTGGTCTATTCCCTATTTCTATTTCAATTTTCCATTTCAATTTCCATGAGTCCATTTCCCATCGAGCGGCCGCAACCATTTTAAGGTGTATACATTAAAACACCAAAAGCGCCTTTAAAGGGTATATACATGTATACTATGTTATACATATATAAGCATATACATTTGTATAGGGGAGTGTTTTGTAATAAACCATTTCTCTAATTATTTATATAATAATAAAAATAATAATAATAATAATAATAATAATAATAAAAATAAATATAGTCGGAAGCGACGATAAAAGGATTCAGCGCATATATACATGATTAAATCATGAACTAAGACTGTTATTGCGCATCATTTAAAACAGGTTTCTAGCATGTCCCTAGGATTATTGATACCCAATATTTACATGTCAAATCAAAAAATTATAAAGAAAATCAAAATGGCGGCTTAACCACGAGAGCTTCAACTTTGTCATGATATACTTTTGCTCGTATTGCTATTGTGCATCTTTTGCAAAAGGTTCCAAGTCTTAGTCTCTATGTGGATTTTGAAAATTGTCCCTAAGTTTTTCTTTATTATGACCGGAAATGACTGTTAGCGAGTGATTTTATTATTGATTCATAAAGACCATAGTCCTGTCTTACTCTCCTGAAAAAATCTTTTCATTCGGTGGGTCGGTTTTATAATTATCTCCCTTGAAAGTTTGCGATTTTAAAAAATGCCTGACTTTGAAAGGTCACTGTGGAAAAAGGAGTAGGAGTTAGTTAAAAAAACAGCAGACTTGTTATTCCCCAAAGTTTGAGCTATATATAAATCAAAGTTTAAGCTCTTCGATGCAAATATCTTCGGAGTGGTGTTTCCGCATGATTCACTTTATTGCTCATGGCTGGTCCGATTGGGCCCAAAAGCTTTGTGTCGCTATTCCATATTATTATATGATGGACGAGTGTTCTGTTTTCTGATTGGCCGAGACGGATGGTCATAGACAATGATCAAACGTTATGTTGACCGCAGGAAGCGTCACGCGAGGTCGACATAACAATCCAATGACCTGGAGCTAAAAATAGACCAACGCTGCGAGGAGCTTATCTAGGAGCGCTGTTTAGAGTTGTTTCCCTTGGTAATGATGGCAGACGATGCAAAGAAACGCTTTGCTGATGCCGACGAGGAAGAAATCAAAAGATTGATTAAGGAAAAGGATTCACTGAACACTAGGAGGGCTACAACAACGTCAGTCAATGCTTTCAAGTCATATTTGGAGGAAAAGGGACAGTGTACGCGGTTCGAAGATTTTTCAAAAGAAGAACTCGATTCTAAGCTGTCAAAATTTTATGTGGAATTGAGACAAGAAAATGGAGAGAAGTACAAAAGGTCGTCAATGTTTTCAATCCGGCATGGTATCAACAGGTATTTGCAGAACGATGGAAATAAGTTTGACATTATCCACGATCCCGCATTTGCCGAATCAAACCACATGTTTATTGCAGTAAACAGAAACTTGAAACGATCTGGAAAAGGGGGAGTGACACATTTTTCTCCCATGGAAGAAGCTGACATATCCAAGATGTATGAATACTTTGACATTAACGATCCTGTAAAACTACAAGAGAAAGTCTTCGTTGATATTATGCTGTATTTTGGGAGGAGGGGTCGTGAAAACTTGTCTTCTATGAAAGTTGGAGATTTTCAAGATGATGCTAACAGTGCTGAGGGAAGAATGTATGCAATTCCAGGTAAGTTTCATTCATCAATAATATATCTAATTGAATCTTTAAATTCCTACTATAGAAATATTTGACATGAATGAGTGACTTTGCCTACATAATAAAAAATAAAAAATGAAAATATTAGTTCATATTCATGGAATATACTAAAGGTAATAATCCCAATTCAATAATAAATAAGATGTTATGAATTATATAGACACTTTGTCATTTTGAGCAATTATGTAAAGATAATTGAAACATTTCAGATGATGCAATGTGCCCAGTGAAAACCTTCATCAAGTACAAACGAAGCCTGAACACAAAGTCTGACAGATTGTTCCAGCGTCCATCAAAAAACCCGAAAGCTTGCATATGGGGTATGATGCCGCCCCTCTTGGTCATAATGCAATTGGGAATATGCTGCCGTCAATCTCAACGAAAGCAGGTATTTTAATGAATTTGCTTGAATTATAACAATAAATCATTTGCTCAAAAACTATTTAATTAATTCAATACGTATTAAGAAACTTTGAATATGAATCATTCTATTAAATTATTTTAATTAAGAAATTTAATTTGAATCATTCTACTTCATTTCCAAAACAATATAATGTGAATTACATTAAAATTACATATATACTTATTTTCCCATGTGATTTTCAGGATTCAGGCCACAAATCAGAAAATAGCTTGAAGACTTACACAGGATATACAGATCCGAAGATCAAGAAGAGGATGTCCGAAACCTTGTCGTCAGTTGTTATGGGTAATAAGGACATGAAAAGAAGAATCAATTCTTCAGTTGCTACTGAAACTGTAAGTGAGGATAGAGATTTTGACCTTGTGCCATTAACAACTTCTCAGGAACATGTGTTGATGGAAGACATGAATTGGAATGAAGATAATTTTGATGATGTTCTCAGAGAAATTAGCACGAATGACTTGACTGAACTTGATGACAAAACCGTGCAGAAAAGACCTGTTCCCACATCCACTGTTAACCACACATTGAACCATTTGTCTTTGAATTATCAAAATTTACCATTTCCAGTGTTGAATAATTGCACTAATGTCACGTTGAATTTCAATTTCAACAAATAACAATATAATCTTGACATGTGTAGATAATTTTGGTGATGTTCTTAGAGAAATGA
Source organism: Gibbula magus (assembly GCA_936450465.1). Classification (NCBI taxonomy): domain Eukaryota; kingdom Metazoa; phylum Mollusca; class Gastropoda; order Trochida; family Trochidae; genus Gibbula; species Gibbula magus. The sequence goes on along the minus strand of OW388295.1, from coordinate 28,967,789 downwards.
CACTAATGAGTTGACTGAATTTAAATGAAACATAAACTTTTTACCACACAATGAACAATTTGTGTTTTTAATTATCAGACTTTACCATTTCCACTGTTGAATAATTGACATTAATGTGAAGTTTGTGAAGAAGTTAAGCATACACATGTAGTGATGTAGCCTTAACTATACATCACTGAGTGTTGTATATCCCCAAAATGTGCCATTAAATGTTCATGTTAATTTATTTAAGAATTACCTTTATGTTGTTCAATCAAATTGTATGTTGTCAATAATTAATTTTATGTTTAGAAGTAAAATTAGAAAAAATTAAAAAAATTTTGGAAAACAAAAATAGAAAAAAATATGGACACCTTCATGAATCATATAATAAAACAGTTATTGACTTCAGTTATCGGTGAATCAAATGGTTTATCGACCTCGGAAAGTTATGTTCACCAATAATAAACATGCCAATAATAATGATTCAGCCAAATGGCTGAATCCTTAATAATGGGACTTTAAACAGTTGAATTACATAAAGTTTACTTCCATACCAATTGACATCAATTGATATTGACTTACACAATTTATTTTCAATATCAGAGATCATGCTGAATTTATGTTTTCATTGAAATAATTCAGATGAACTTTAGATAAGTTGTAAAGTAAATCTAAGATCCTACCTTGACAGGCGCTCGTTTCATTGTTTGCGATTGTGACGGTGGTTTTTCCAGCTGGACAGAGGTTACACGTGGTCTGTCCCTCCTTGGACTGAAACTGGCCAAGTGGACAGGCCACACACTCGTCTTGTGTCACGTTGTGGAAAGACCCGGATGGACATGGTACTGAAACGCAGGTAAAACAGGCATCAATAAGTTTACCCAACTAAATGCGGGTAACTAAATGGTCGCATGATTGTGGATTCAGTAATTTCTATTTTATCAATCGATGAAACATGTTATGGTAGGATGTTGATTAGAACAGAAAATAGATGGCTGTAAAATACAACATAACAATGGTGTTCTCACCACAGGAATCTTTGTTGAAATAACCAAGCTTGAGTCCAGGTCTGCACAATGGTATAGCTGATGTTTTGCGGATACGTATCGGTGTAATGAGTGTGGAGTTAACGTAAAAACGCAGTTGTGATATGGCATCAGTAAATTTGGTCACTTGTTGATCACCAAGGGCAACTCCCTCAGCAAAGCTCAGTGATTTGTTTACTGGCACCCTGACTTCATACTTGATATAACTGTAGCGACGACGAGGTGAACGTCTCTTCTTCAGTTCAAACCCCAAGTCAGTGTCGTCCCCACATCGCACCTCCACATTTTCCAAAATACAATACTCATCTTTTGGACAAGCGTTCATTTCATCGATTATTTGCAAAAAATTAGCTTTAATCACTTCTTTTGAATTACTACAACTGCCAGCAAAATAATAGTATCCACTCATCTGCGTTTGGTCCGTCGAGGTTCTCCCTGAAAGTATTTAAAACAATAGAATAGTAGTGCTTCATTTGGAGCTTGTTGGTGGAACTCTTGTTCGTGATTTTCTCGGGTGGAAAATGCATACAGCGAACAACACAGTCTTTGCGTGCGTAAGTGTGGGTGCGTGTGCGTGTGTGTATGTGTGGATAAGTGTGCGGAAATATGTGTGATGTGTAGTCTCAAGTAGCATACAGCTGCGTACCTAAAGTTTGTTCACCTACTGGTGTATTTTAGTCCAAATATCATGTAATTTGGCATGTCTTTTAAGCATCATATCAGCGCCAAAAATAAACCAATAATTGTGTATTTTAGCTCTATAAAAAGACAGTTGACTGTTCCATAACATAATCTGATTTGATACCTCATCGTAAATAGTTACCGTTTTGCAGCTCTTTGACCTGACCAGGGGTCAATTATTTTCAAAACTACAGTTTTTATTTTCTTCTGTGAAATATTCACTAAGTGATCAACTGGGTCTAACATATGTCATGTATTTCCTCTTATACTCAATCAATGTATTTGTGATGAAATGGTTCTCATTTAGTCAATATGGAAACTTTTACTTGACAATTAATGAAACTTGAATTTTCAAAATTTTAACCCTTCTGTCTTTTTCATTATGCCAATTTTCATAAAAATGCACCACTGATGTGACGATCACAGGATACGTTTGAAAATGATTGTTTTACTCGTGGATATTAATTGTAATTGTATGTCATGTAAATTTATTGACGTTACAATGAACGTCAATCTACATGATATTTGCATGAATATTCACATGTACGTGAACAAACTTTCGGTACGCAGCTGTGTGCAGATTATGCAAATGTTCTCGTTCATATTATTGCAGACGCTTTAAGAAATATTCGTTAGATGTTCGACAGTGGTAGTAATTTATATCAGTTACAGTAAATCATACTAAATGTCCATTTTACAATACATAATTTGACATTTCAATGTTGCGCTACAATTACAATAACTGTTGTACTATATTTGAATGCAAGAGCACCTCTCGTAAACCAAATGCACGTGATTTTAAAAGGCGACAGAGGCAACAAAGTAAAACGTCAACAATGCCTGGGAATGGTCTGATCATTAATGACCAGGTAATTACCAAACATTTCACAGCTGGTGTACTTGGTATTTGCCGGAAGCCATTTCATTTCATCAACACTGTTACTATGCAGATAAGGAAAGATGAAGAACGAGGTCAATATTTATGGAAATACAACTTCTTTAATTCTGCATAGGCGACGGTAGGTGAGAGAAGCTGACCAACGGTGTTATCGTCCACCATGTACCCTACATGGCTGATCTGACTAGCATCTGTGTCCAACTTTTAAAACATTATTTCTGTTATTCATTGCCGCTGTGGAGCGTGTTCAAGACGACCAAAACATAGTTTATCATCTTTATAAACAAAGATGCCTCGTTTCGGTGCAGATACAGCACCGTTATCAAGCAAAAGCTATTGAAATATCTTGCAACGTAACAAATGCGGTAAGGAGATAACGCATGTACACAGAGGGTGCAATAGAAGATATGATGGACGTCTTGGATTCGCCAAAGCTAGGTTACATAGAAATGCGTATCTTAGTCGCTAGTTAGTTAGTCATTGCTCATTACCTTTAAATAACATTCTGGTTCTGTGACATTAGTTCTGTGAAATTAGTATATAGTATAAATACATAATATATTCATGTTATATTAAATGTTGTTACATAAAGTATATGATAATAAGAAAGCATAATTTGGCAAAACTCTCTGTGAACTAATACTTATTTAATCAAATTATAATAAATCAGCATTTGTCCTCAGGATTATTGTGAAAGAATATTTAGATAGAACTTACATTCGCAATTGGGTACAAGGTTTTCATTCCATTTTCCTGTTGCCTGCTGACACAAATAAAGTGGAGTAAACCTTTTGTTTGCTGGCACATCGTAATCGACATGGCACTGCATCGCACACTGCATTCCCAGAAACCACGTCTCGCAAGTCATAAGACCATGTTTAGGAGAGGGCAGATCGCTACAATTGTGAACTGAAACAAACAGCAGATAACAACTTTGCAATTACTCTTCAACATAGCTTCATATAATATACGCATACCCACACACGCTCACATATGCACACATAAGCGCACATACAGACAGACGCACATACAAATAGACAATGGACAAAAGACAGATATTTTATTCTCTATCTCGCTAGATTTTGGCTTGAAAAAAGTAAATCACACTATAGTAGCCTACTTGAAATGTTCTGTGGCGGATGTTTCATGGAAGCCATAAAGCATTGATTGCTTAATAGTCTTTATACTATCATTTCCCTCACCTATGGGTCAGAGCTTCAAGCTTGTTCAATTCCCTTATTGTTATTGTACGGATTTATGTTAGGTCATCATATTGTATTCAATTTGTAAATTTGTTTTGTCGGGAGTTCTTCACCGATTTTCAGTAAAATTTCAGGGTTGCTAGCCTGTGGCCTGACTTACAGCGCTAGGTCAATTACAAATCTAATTCTTTGACTCCAGTCTACATGGCCACTTGTACATGGCTAGAGCTCAAGAATAATGAGATTGTGTTTGTAAAATAATGACTGATGTTATTTTTAGTATAAATATTATGTGCTTCGAATAAAAATCCTTATCCCTGGTGCCTAGGATTTCTATTTCTCAATCTGATTGCAGGCTTATAATGTATTAATGTGGTTTTGGGGTCAACTATCCACAATGATAGAAATACTTCGCATTTTGACCTGCTATGCACACCATTAATTATACCCCTATATTTAGTGTTGGTCCACACCATCCCCACTATTACATTTGTACCTACTACAGCATAATATATTATACCAGTGATCCACCCCATTAATTATAACCTTATACTCTATTTTAAAACTGCATATGATGTTGGTAATATTTATTTTGGTCCAATTGTTTAATAAATTTTTCTTTCTCGTTTTTAGTTTTGATGACATAATTTTCAAGTAAACAGTCATTAAAATTGTCTTCATCTTTACATGTTAACAAGACAACCCGACTAGTCTGTTCTCTGAAATCTATCGAGTTATATTTCTATGACGAAATCCACACAATATGAACTCAACTTGCTGCGAGACTCATTATTAATATTAATTATTATTAATATAGGATGTACCACGTACAATTATCATAGCAGCTGTAGAGCATTGTAATTTTAAAGACAAAAAGTCGAATGATACAGAATTGGAGAAAATTTACATAAAGAAAAACCTGAAAAGACCAGAGCCACAAATAATCCTAAAAGAGTAGCTCCTGGTAAAAAATGGTGCAAAGGTAAAAATATTATAATGTGCATAGAGTGCATAGATTGGACACAGTCCTCAGTTTACACAGGGGGACAGAGTAGTTTCTATTTAAAAGGTCAGAATTGCATTTTTTGAAAGAATGCCAGATTATCATCTATATGTGTATTATATATTGGCATCAAATGAGCATAAAACCAAAGTAATATCAATTATTACGACAGCTTTTTTAGGGCGGTTTGAGCGTGTTAGCAATAGGGAGGGGGAGTATATTGAAGCGTGAATGCCCACGTGGTTGCCGAGGAGAGGCGGTGATTAATTAGGAGTTGTGGATTCTTGGATACTTTTTTGAAACTTTCAGTACTTTCTTTTATTGAAAAACAATACAGAAATTGTGTGTCCATGCTGTTACCTCATATAAAAATGAGAAAAAAATTATTACTTCCTCATTTGAAACTGAGACTGGTGTCATTAGGAGAGCAACAACTGATCTTCATAATGATGACTAAGTGCTGAAGCTCTGTTGATTTCAACATATGACCCTTAACTAGCTTTGGATACATTTGTCCAGGAGGTGAAAGATTTACAGAGGTAACGAGCAAAAACGTCAGCGTGTCAAAAGTCTAGAATCAAAAGGGTAGAATGTCAGTCCTTTCCATTAACAGTCCTATTTATTCTGTAACGGTCTCATTTTTTTAAAAACAGGTATAAAAAGGAGAATTGCTATCGGAGAAAGTAGATTTGTAGAGAAGTAATTTCTTACATCAGAGTATTATACCTTTCTATGTTTGTTCAAAAATGCACTTGGGGTGCTTAAATCGCTTTTTCAAGATGTTTTGTGGTCACAATGTTTGGTATCTAATTAAGTTTTAAAAACTACAAGAAATTTAATTAATATAGTATGTCGTTGATCTAAATAAGATTCTTTGATTAAAATTGTTTGACGCATCATCAGTGTAGGACGTCACAAAACAAGCTAAACATCGCTTTTGACGTTTCAGTCTCGTCTAGTTAAAGAGATTCAAAGACGACGATTTCCTTATACCCTATCGGGGGTATACAAATTATTAAACCCACAGAGTTACTATCCTTTGCATACATTTCAGTTTTTTTTCAATCAATATATAAATGTAAAACATTGAAATATATTTGTGTATATAAACGTATTTTAATTGGGACAATGTTGTCCCAAGTGAAGGTATGTACATGTCAAATCAAATCAGTTTATTGTTACCAGAGTACAATTGAATGTGACCACATAGACACATAATGTGACAGAAATGTTCACAATCATTTTTAATTGCTAATACATGTTTCATAAAAAGTTCAACAAATATTTCCAATTCATTGTTCGATGACGTAATAAGAATATACATGTTCTACATTACCTAAGTAATTAAGAATAATATTTGCATATTGTTCACATACTAACAGCACATGATGTTCATCTTCAATTGTTCCTAAATGACAATTTGTACATCTGGCAAGATTTCATCAACACATTCTTTCATTCACATTCAATAAGATTTACGAGTGTAAAGCAATGTGTATTTTAAAAAATTTGTGAATTAAAGTTTTATCACTGAGTGCCGTAAGATAAGATACAGGCTACAATACTGGTTAATAGGATGAAATCTTTTCAAGAAATTTAATTGAAAGTTTAATGCAATTAAAACCGAGTAACATCATTATGCATGTGCAGAAACCAAAAGTGCACGTCCTTTTTACATGCACAGTAGCTATATGACCTATTGAACGTTATCAATCCAAATTTGTTATTCTGTCTGTTTTAAATAACATTCCACAATTACGTTTGATTCATTGACGGGCGCCACACGCGGTGCATTGTCCGGTTTTCGATCAGAAATCGATACTTTTATCTTCATATGGTCAATATACTAACTCGAGTGTCATCAAAATGGTAGTTTTCGGTAACAGTTGGTACTTCTCGAACTTGTGTAGATACATGTACCGATACGTTACATGGCTCTATATGTGAAGGGACAGTTGAACACGGTCTTCTCTCAGAAGAGAAGGGAACGTTCATTAAATATTTCAAATTGTTGTAGTGAAATCCTCTTTTCATAAACAAAGTAAATTTGTCAGACAATAATAATTTACAAAATGTATATTTGAGAGTGTCAAAAATTTTCGAAACATTTGTTGTAGTATTTGTTGTCCTATGTGATCTATATAAATGAACTGCCCTACCCTAGTATAGTTTCCGAACACATCAGTATTTTAATTTACATAACGTCCAATTAATCGTGAATATCGAACAATTACACATTTATAACAGATATATTTCCAAGGGTAGCATCGATGTTATCATGGGGATAGAACTTGAGTGACACAAATGTGAGTATATTGTTGGAGTAACATTTATCAATTGTTATCTGTAAACAGGGTTATCAATTGTGTTTTTATATCGAGAAGTAAAGCTGCTGAACAAAAGTTTGTTACATTCGCAACAGACGTAACATTTGCTTCATTCTCTTCCAAAATAATAAACTGTATCTTCCACAGTCACCAAAAGTGCTTTTGAATAAAATATATACATTATTTAATCCAATATGAAGTTATTAAAATTTACAAAGATTATGAAAAAAGTTTCATAACTTGATGTCTTTTATCTCTAAGAATGTATATTGTCAGTGAATAAATTATTTGCTTTCATTGGCAAACTTGTCTCAGATAACTATTTATTTCAAAATCTGATGCGGTGAATATGTTGAACCGAAGAAATTCAACTTTTAGTGAAAGTACCTGGATTGTCATCGTCAGGCACAGCGGAATGAAATAGGTAGAAGTTCAAAAGTAATGATCGAAATATACATTGCAGGGTCACAAATCATGGTATGAAAAAGATGATTTAAAAAATCCATCCACAGAAGATGTTTTTCTTGGCGATATTTCACTTTTTGGCATTCCCTCAATTGCCTTTCTCATTCTGAGTACAACAACAATTTATAATGAATCAACGTTAAAGTTCCAATTATCGTATGATCAGAAACTTATTTGTTTAAGTTCCATATTAATCAAATCAAACAAAATGTGTCGTCACGTTACCTTGACAGCGAGGTGTTTCTGCTGGTGGAGTATCATACTGGCCCCAGCTCCAATAGCCTTTAGCTTCTTTGGATGTCGAGTTACCCTTCTTACAGGTAATTCTTTCTGGCCCTAAATGTTTCAAAGCAAGATAACAGGTAAGGCTGCATGAGTGCCCTTCCCTAAAGTCTACACATCCTGTCGTCTCCAGATTTTTATCATCCATCTTGGGCGGGTCGCATGTAAGAGCTGAAAAAATGAAAATAAAAATATGTATCACCAGCATTTTCTTCCCTTTGCTTGTACTCATTTTGTTCAAAAACTATTTGATGAAGCCACTTGAATCACACCAGCTTGAAGTATTCGCATCATGTATTCAATCACTTAAGTTTTATTACCACGCCTGTGCCTCACTATTATGGTATATTTATTTTTATTATGGGAACTATTCTTAATTTTTTAAAATCGTGCGTTCGTTCACAGTAAACATAGAGAGACAACAGAAAATATTTCCCCGAAATAAAGTTGATTTTGATTTTTTTGTGATGTGGATATTCACTCTCTCAAAAAGGAAACGAAACCCCCATTTCAATATTTGACATCACCCCCTGAACAAAAAGTGTAAGTGTAAATTAGAATTGTTTGTCATGTAGTCTTAATATGTTCTCTTATGATAAGTACTAGCTCCCAAACACAGTCTTTGCCACACATGCTGACATTTTATCCGATTTTGTTTGTGAATGTGCGAAAAAATCATGTGCACAATGCTAAAAGTTGATTGCACCTGCAAATCGGGGAAAACACAGTTTATGTAGAGGTCTATAAAAGGACGTGTAGTTTCGAAATTTCAGTAATTTTATTTACTCCGGAAATCAAGGTCGAAAATGCCCCGTTTGAGTACAGAAGATCTAAATATTGCCATTGGTCGCATTGTGGCCGGGCAAAGATTTTGGAACAGTTGCCCACCATCTAAATGTCAATAAAACAACAATCTCCCGATTTTGAAATCGATAAACACAGTTCCATGAATGGAATAACATCCCAGACCAAGGATCGCTACATCCGGGTCACCCACCTACGGCAGGGCACACCACCGTCACTGTATCACAGGTGCCTGGTTTGATCAGAGTGTCTGCCTAAACCATCAGGAACCGTTCACGTGAGGCCAATCTACGTGCTCGAAGACAATTTGTCGGACCCGTCCTGAGACGCCAACATCGACACCAGCGTCTCAGGTGGTGCACTAACGTGAGGATATGGACCATAAGAAACTGGAGACGAGTCTGGTTCAGCGACAAGTCCCGTTTACTACTTGACCGGCGTCGTTACGGAGGCACGTGACTATAGTCTACAGGTCTACATGTTTGGAGTAGGAAGCGTCATGGTATGGGCAGCCATGTATTACAACTAACGATCACAGTTGGTCATCATTCCCGGCAATTTGACGGCCCAACGATACCTCAGTGATGTTTTACAGCCTCGTCTTGAGAGGGAGCTGGTTCAACAGGACAATACCCGCCCTCACATAGCTTGTAAAACTGTGAATTTTCTACGGAATTCCCATGTCAATATATTGCCATAGCCCTCCTGATCGCCTGCCATCAACCCTATCGAAAATCTATGGGACCATCTTGATCATCGTGTTCGTGAACGTCTACTCCACCGCAGAGGTTGGATGCACTGGCCACAGCACTACAGGAGCAGTGGAGTGCAATATCCCAGGGAAGGATTCGCTGTCTTATCCGTTCTGTTCCGAGGAGTTGCAATGATTACTGCTCGCGGGGCTCATACGAGACACTGAAGAGAACGCCCACTAGTTTGAAGCGAGTGTTTGCTAGAGACCTATAAGATTGTGACCTTATACCATCGAGACATAAGTTTCATCATGTCAAATTTCTTGTGTTATCTTTAATAATACATGTGTAATAACAATTTAAAAATTTATATAAACACTCTAGATTCAGGGTTTCTTTTTTGAGAGAGTGTATGTCATAAACGTCCAAAATTTCAATCATGAGAGTATGATACTTAATAATTGTAAATGTTCAAACACACATGAGGTGCTAAAAGTACCTGTTCAAAGGGGTTTACTGGACATAACTTTTGGTATTTATGGTAATTTGTTTTGACACATCATCACTGTAGGAAAAGCAAAAGAGACCCTTTAAACTCTCTTATTTCGTCTAGTCAAGGAGATTCGAAAACCACAGTTTCTTAAAACGAAAGTTTCTCAGAAATACTATAATAGAATTATTTAAATAAAGTTTAGTTGGCTTCTGAAGACTTCTGTATCTCTATTTCGGTCGTATGCATTGCTTGTTGATTGAAATATCTTGTTCATTTTTGTGCCGTTTCCTTTATTTACCAAATGGCGTAGGTGCAAATTGTAGACCACGAAAGTAATAAATTACTAATCTATACAATTTTACAACTTTTCAACATTGCGTTATGGACTTTCCTTTTGGGCGCTATATTCTATGGGAACTAGTTTGAAACCCTATAACTATAATTAATAACTTATTCATGATTTGTGTCGTGACGAGCATAATTCAAACTAAAGGTCCCAACTCTGTATGCTGACGATGAAACTGCACATCATGGCATCATTCCCTGCTTTGTCCCGTGCAGCAAATTGGACAAGTGTCATTCCCTCTGGAAATATTCCTTGTATCCCGTCCGCCTGAGCTCCCCTGGAATCCAACTCTATTGTCGTATCTCCAGAATTGTCCACAACAGTTATAGGTTTATTCCACTTGACGACCGTATTGGGCGAATTAGGATCTTTTGTTTTCACAAGTGTTTGAGATGGGCAGTTTAAGATCCGAGGATCTTCAATATCTGAAATGAAAAAAAAAAGGTTCATTAATAGAGTTTTCTCCTGGAGCCAAAGCATCATCTATTTTTATTTATGTAAATCGACAGACAATAAATTGTCTCGTGATTTGAAAAATGGTCATTTTTAATATTAGCCTAATAAAAATACAAACCACCCGGCTACAGGCCGATTGCAAAACCTAATGAGCAAAATTCTTGAATTTACCACGAATATAACTATCCAAAACAAAGGTTGTTTGTGGATAAACCTGAATGAAATTACCCTTCATTACGTCGATTTATAACAATAAAAAAACTTTTAAAGAAATTTGCAATGCTGTTATTCGATAGAATCATACCTATGCATTCAGTTTCAATCGAAATAAATCATAACAGACAACGGCAGGTACTATACCAAACTGCAGTCATTACCCGAACCAGCTGTAGAGAAGTGGCCTTATCCTCGTTTTCGTTTCGAGAAGGAATGCATACGTAATGGATCAAAACCGTGTCAGAGGCTTTGTTTGTGGAGTATGCCAGCGGGGGAGGGAAAAGGGAAGGGCCGATAGGCCCGCCCCCCTTTCCCGACGCCAAGGGCATACTCCACAAACAAAGCCGAGGACCAGGTTTTGATCTTACTTATGAACCTACAGAAATTGTGATAATTTCAATATTTTGTCTTCACGTGGCTTCAATGGTATATACTGCTGGGAGTTCAAATGCTATGAAGGAGCACACCCGCGCCCTGTACGTGCTTTGCGCTCGCTACCCACGCCGTGCACGTGAGATGCATGCACTATCTGCCTCGTGGAGTTCACATGATTGTCACTGTGGAAAATACATCATTGTTCTCGTGGGCCTTTAAAGCTGAGTTGTCGAAGGCGCCAGTTTAGTAAGCGGGTGGTGCAGGGTTCGAAACCAGGAATTCAAAGCTTATGTTTGTGATTTGTGATTTGTCAAAAATGTGATATTTTGTGATGGTATTTATTCGAAGAAGGACTTTGAATCAAAGTATTTCAAAATGTGTATAATTCCCAATCAAAATAAATTTCCGATAGATTCTAGAGTAAGCCCCGGGCATTCCTAGAGAAAGCCCTGGGCATTCTTCAAGAAAGCCCTAGGCATTCTTGGAGAACGCCCGGCAAACTGACAATAGAGGTTTACCCGGTAAAAGTAAAACCTAATAGAACAATAGAGTGATGTCACTAGAGGTTTATAAATATAAAGAATTACCTTTAATGCGCCGTGTTCTTCTGACGTACAAATAGATATGGAATGACCAAAACTACTTTATAATGGTACGTGTTCAACTGACGTAAAATAGACAAGAAATGGCTAAAACTACTTATTATAAAAGTATGTGTTCAACTGACGTAAAAATAGACAAGAAATGGCTAAAACTTCTTATTATAAAAGTATGTGTTCAACTGACGTAAAAATAGACAAGCAATGGCTACAACTACTTATTATAAAAGTACGCGTTCAACTGACGTAAAAATAGACAAGAAATGGCTAAAACTATTCATTATAATAGTATGTGTTCTACTGACTTACAAATATACAAGGAGTACCAAAACTACTTATTATAATGGTACGTGTTCAACTGACGGATATTTTACCGCAGTGGAACTACTTGTAATTTACACGGTTGATTTTCAACAATGGTAAACAAATTTTCTGTTCATGTTCTGAAATATCATCCATTAATAAATCAAATTATGATCCTTTACTTTTTCCCCACACATTACTGCTCACAAGTTATGCTTTGCTTTGATAAGCACATATTTTCTTATGAGAATCCGGAAATTACTACATACATATGACGATAAGGACACCTTTGTGATTTCTTAATTTGTCAAAGCCAAACCAATCGGTGTGAGATTTAATTTCCAATAATTAACATCAATGTACATCAGAGTCAGCAGAGAGTAAACTTACCCTCGCATCCCATCATAGGATTCGTCCAACTCTGGTCATTTTGGCACTTTGTGAACTGACCCCTGATCGGCCCGTAGCCTTCGCTTTCATCACACTTGAGCCAGCAAATGCTGCCGGTCTTTTGATCGTTGGTGCACGTGTACCCGAGACTGTGGGGAGGATTGACCAGTGTTGTACAAGTCATCGCTGAAAAATGTGATTGATTTGCTATTTACATAGGATCAGTAGGATTACTATGTTAACTGTGAACTTGGACCTGTATTTTAAGAAAGCTTTATAAACATAAGCCCTGGTAGGGATTAATTGATTAACATTCAAATATGACCTAAAGAACGACAGAAAGTACACACCTCAGTTGGTTTCGAACAATTCAATGTTTTAAAAGATTGGAATTAATCCACTTGATTACGGCACGATACAACAACACTGATCAGCAGTAGTTTGGATGAATTAATTTGTGTCTTGTAACATTAATGTTTGGTTAAATTATCTTTGTTTAATGCAGACAGGGGTAAGAAATGACCCCTACCATTTAAAATGTTGTAAATGTAACAAGATTGAGGCACATTTATTGATTTTAACATAGCAAATGTATTCTATTGATGAACAGTTTTGTTTCAACCAATTTAATTCTGAAAGATTTTTAAAAATTAATTCTTTAACTGATGACTTAACGCCTTCATTAATCAGTGTTTAAGTTCTACGTCGAAAAATTAAGAAAGTGACGTTGGGAAATGCGTGAAAAATATTATTTTTCGGGTATACTTGACGACTTTGCAAAAATGACTTATTCAATTACTACCTACTTCTATTCATTAGTTTTAATGGAAGAGCCATCAGTAGAAAATATACCACTTCTGTTCCCATTTATATGTAAAAGTCATGTATATCCAAAGAACTGCTACAGACATAAATTAGGAGGTAACTACGCATCATAGTTAAGCTAAATTGTTTTTCAGCTCATCTGGCCTGAAAGTTAGATATCTAAGGATTAAGTTTATCAAAGACTTGAGTTGTTTTTTTCGCCGGGTTACGAATTCATTTGACATTTGAAACTGTGTAAAATCATTCAATTTCGCGGGCCACTAAGCATCTAAACAAACAAGTGTTCCATCACAATCTACATTCTCTACATTTCGAATAAGACTTTCGAAAGCACGTTGGTTGACCAGTACAAATTTGAAAATTAAACATGCAAAAATGAATCAAAATAGTCTTGTTAACATATTTGCTAGTTTTACTTTCCATTCCTGGTGAACCACTGAGAGCTAGATGTCAGTGGAAATCTCTTATTGATAAAAAGGTTAGCAACACAGACTATGACTCCTGACTGCTGACCGTCATAACTTAAAAGGGTTGTGTAATTTTAACATGATAAATAATGTACATGACAGGGTGGTTAACAATCAAGTCAATTGTATTGCTTCACTCTCCCCAGTATACATTCTGCGGAAGGAGGTGAAGTACATGATGGATAATGACATAATTTAACCGAGGTACAAGGTATTTTACTACGTTTGAATACATTCTAGTACGTCTCTCTCCGTGATTTAATTTCGTTCACTTATTTCGTAGAGTGGAAATTGCTATGCTAATCTTCAAATATGTAACTAGAATTCACTTATAAACCACACCTATATCTATCTATACAAGAATGTATTTCTAAAAGCCATGGTTTGTTGACATAAAGAAAGGGTCTTTGTTCAAAGTAGGTCAAATCTTCATGCTTTCACAGCTCTCTTGCTGTTGATGACGACACGTCACTGCTAAAGATAGCTTTGGCGCACCTTTTCAAAACCGGTTTTCTGAGTGACTGGTTTTCATGATAGGGGTACTGTTACAAAAGCCATTGTTTTCCACTAATGATGATGACTTTGTTAATGAACCTTCTCGTAGTGGATATCTAAGACTCTCCTCGACCTTTCTCAGCTATGACGTCATGCCTATTTATGCAAATTCAACTCGATTTAATCGAATTAAATGAGAATATGGAGCTCCTAACACTATCTATACTACTGTGATACCAACCTATGTTGATGATTGAATGAAACATATGTGATAAATACCTTTATTACTCGCCCGTTGAAAATACTTCAGTGTAATACTTAAGTAGTATAGTAGGGGGGATATCGAGGACGTCTACCGAAGGGAGATTATTTATAGTGCGTAGCTCATTAAATATGCAAATGCTATGCATGACGTCACGCTCACGAGGTCAATCTATCATTAGACTTACCCATGCGCCAATGCTCATTAACCTATCAATGATCATTAGCGAGAACAATGGCCTTTTCTAAAACTACCCATCAGTATAGAAGACCAGTCGAATGAGTTTGAAGTTTCCCGCCAAAAACTATGTATAGTCATGACATGTCACCCTCCCATCTCCGACTAAAATATACATGAGCACGTTATGTGTACCTCGCCGTGGTTAGCGTGAGGATTTGACCTGGCTGGACAATGGCGTGTTGCTTATGTAAAGCATAGCTTTAAGTTGGGTAGTCTTGAATATATAGGTCACTGAACATATCCTTCCATTCCATTCGATAATGAGCTAAAACGATATAGGAATATACTTAACTTCACTGAAAAGATAGTCAAGAAAAAAATATATATCGGGTATATATAAGCTTTTGCCTTGATACTTTCTTTAAAATATCAAACAACATTTAACGCCGATATGAGACGAAAAAAGTTAACCATTTTCATTTAGCTAGCTCTTCTACATTGTTTTATAAAAACAAGTATATTTTTATCAGTGAATATCCTTACCATAAGGTGTCATTGAGACATCATGAATATAGACATATAAAGCAGTTCTTACCTTACCTTACTGAGCTTTAAATATTCCATATGAGTTATATCCACACTAAAGAAATGAGTAAAATACATTATTGAAAAGGAATAGAAACCCCGAATTTGAACTTCGTATTTTCTACAAAATATCCCAAACAAATAATGATATACTGTGTAATAAATATAGGGTATCATGAATAGAGAGGAATTTCAGCACAACCTTGAAAGTGTTGTTGTCATGACAACACACTCCATCGTGCTTTTGTGGAGACTGTTCATGGACAGATAGAGAGGCTCATTAACCTATCAATGATCATTAGCGAGAACAAAGGCCTTTCAACACCGCCCCCTTTCATTTTACAAAAGATAGAATTTACTTTTAAAAGCCAGATCTTATACCAATAGAAATATATCCTTAAAATATATCTTTAAAATATCAAGGTCTCAGTTTTAGCTTACAATAATCATAATCATAATAGAATTCAACTCATTTTTAATAAACCATTTCTAACAAAGGCGTGTATTGACAAAAGCAGACATTCCTGATCTACAGTATACAAAGAACTTCTATAAATATACCCTTTATGTACATCGGAGTCCTATCGACATTAAACCCTATATGTTAGAGAATCATTATAAGCGAATAATTCGACGTACTTGTAGATTAAGAGAGATGTATATGAAACTATAAACGTTTTAACGTGATCCTGTCTTTGCAAATCAGATAAAATAACATGTCCCTTATCCATATATTATATAGGTTAAATGTTTATTTCTAGATGTATTCCGAGTCCCATCTCTAAGTGAGCTAATCCACCCGCTAAAAGAAGTGTGTTGAGCTAAGAAGTAAAGAAAGAGACGATCGATTGTTAATCAAAGTAGTAATTTGGAATTAAATATGCACTAGTGTATTCGAGACAATGTGTCTTTGTGAGATGGTATTGGACAATCGATGTAAGTTATTTGAAAGTTCCCATTCTGATTCTCTCTTTATATACAAGACAACAGGAAAGTGACTCCGATACGAGTAGTAAATAACTGCAATGTTTTACTTAATAATGATATGATATGATTTGATATGATATGATATTTGTATCTTATGAATCTAATCACTATGCATTTATCATAATCATTCGTAGCATTTAAAATCATACTACTGAGTACATCCTGGAAAAAGGAGAGCTGTCTCTATAAAAATAGTAGTAATTTCATGTCAAAACACTAAGCTTATTTTAACAACAAGACGCCCATACATAACTAAAGAATCCACATAGACCAAGTCTATTTAGACAGGGTAAACATCACTGACCCCGAGAGGTATTTCATTAAATGAAGGACTGTCAACAGGTCGCTGTCTTACTTTTATTGACGTAGCTTAACCTCGAGCGAGACGGTATGAATTAATTGTAAAGTATTCATAAGCAAGTCTATGCACTTCCATTTCGCCCTCAATATACCGCTTTTCTTTCATGGAATAGGTGTATTCGACTTACACCTTGGGTCTGTGCGCTATAACAAGGGAGATAGCCCTATACATACATATATGGAGGTGTTTTATTATCATTAGAAAAGGCCGGTCTAACGCCACCTGTAATGTTACTGTGAGAATGTATAAGCCTTTTTAACAAATAAAGTTCAGCACTCTGTCCCATCTTAAACTTCTGTTCAGACTAGTGTAGTGAGTGAATGAGTGAAGACTTTTCATCCCGTTTAAACTCTAGATCACAATGGGTGGAATACATTTAAGAGGAAAGCCTGCAACACCCCTCTGGTTTTGCATTCTGATGAAACCTGCTTTCATTGGATGGATCTAGTAAACTAATCATGATAAATGCATGACTTTCGATGTATCATAAAATCAATATAATCGTGGTGTTATTGCAATACTTATGTACAATGTGATGTCTTATAATACTGTGATGTTTGGTATAAAAAATGTGTCATTGCAAGGCGTTGTGCAATAACCAGGCTATTGTCAGACAG
The DNA here is from genome assembly GCA_936450465.1 of Gibbula magus. Taxonomy (NCBI): domain Eukaryota; kingdom Metazoa; phylum Mollusca; class Gastropoda; order Trochida; family Trochidae; genus Gibbula; species Gibbula magus. The sequence goes on along the minus strand of OW388295.1, from coordinate 28,950,450 downwards.
GGAAATCCCAAAAGAGAATTGAATGGGCGCTTGATGATAGGGAATAGTGATACAAGACTCATTAACAAGCATCGAAGCAGTTATGTCCCTTTTCTGTTTATTCCCAATGGGTTGGTTAAGAGATATCAACGTTTCTTAGTTCGGTTATATGATCCAAACGTTCGCTTCATGACTAAGTGTATTGCTATGCAGTGGCGTGAATGATTTGGATTATGAAAGTAATGACCTTGATATCCCGCCGAACAATTATAGGAACCTTATTGAATACAGAATATGTCCCGCTTCACCGATAGCACACGGTTTGTGATTGACTGGATACGGCTGACGTGTATTGCCATGGCGACATGTCTAGTACTATCATAGCATTGTATGTGTGTCTAGTCGAACGATGTTGATCACGTGACGTGATGGTTATCACCACCACCACTATCTCCGCCTCCTGGAGCTTCAATAACATCACGGCCGCCGCCGCCACCATCGAGGACGAGGAGTTTGGAGGAGGAGGAGGAGGAGGCTGACACTGGTCACTCTGAGGCAGAGGAGGAGGTGGAGGAGGAGGCGGAGACTGACCGCTCCACTGGCCACGAGGAGGAGGAGGAGGAGGAGGAGGAGGAGGAGGAGGAGAAGGAGAAGGAGGAGGAGGAGACTGACTGCTCCAATGGCCGCCGCCGCCATCTGCCCTGAGGGTGGCAATGTTGGAGGGGGTGGTGATGACGTCCTCTCTCCTCCTCCTCCTCCTCCTCGTCCTCATGACAACGACACGTTCAAGGTTGTCTGGGAAAATTCCTCTCTATTCATGATACCCTATATTTATCACACAGTACATCATTATTTGTTTGGGATATTTAGGAGGAAATACGACCTGGATTCAAAGTCGGGGTTTCTATTCCTTTTCAATGATGTATTTCACTCATATCACTAGTGTGGATATAACTCATATGGAATATTTAAAGCTCAGTAAGGTAAGGTAAGGTAAGAACTGCTTTATATGTCTTTATTCATGATGTCTCAATGACACCTTATGGTAAGGCTATTCACTGATAAAAATATACTTGTTTTCATAAAACAATGTAGAAGAGCTAGCTAAATGAAAATGTAACATGGTTATATTTGGGATAACACAACCTTCAATAGTACAATTTCTTGTACTTTTTCGGGCAGAGTCCCATGCAGGATTCGAACCCACGCCCTCGAGGCGAAATGGTCGTGTGGTAAGCTGTTGGTACAGTCAATGCTGGCGATAGTTGCCTTACTCTGAGGGCCTGGGTTCGAATCCCGCATGGGACTCGGCCCGAAAAAGTACAAGAAATTGTACTATTGAAGGTAGTGTGTGTTATTTTTCCTCACTATCTAAATGGCAAGTATTTCTAATAAATGAAAATGGTTAACTTTTTTCGTCTCATATCGGCGTTAAATGTTGTTTGATATTTTAAAGAAAGTATCAAGGCAAAAGCTTATATATACCCAATATATATTTTTTTCTTGACTATCTTTTCAGTGAAGTTAAGTATATTCCTATATCGTTTTAGCTCGTTATCGAATGGAATGGAAGGATATGTTCAGTGACCTATATATTTAAGACTACCCAACTTAAAGCTATGCTTTATGGACATAAGCAACACACCATTGTCCAGCCAGGTAAAAAAATGAGCACGCTCCGTTTACCACGGCGAGGTACACATAACGTGCTCATGTATATTTTAGTCGGGGATTGGAGGGTGACATCTCATGACTATACATAGTTTTTGGCAGGAAACTTCAAACTCATTCGACTGATGGGTAGTGTTAGAAAAGGCCATTGTTCTCGCTAATGATCATTGATAGGTTAATGAGCATTGGCGCATGGGTTAGTCTAATGATAGATTGACCTCGTGAGCGTGACGTCATGCATAGCATTTGCATATTTAATGAGCTACGCACTATAAATAATCTCCCTTCGGTAGACGTCCTCGAGATCACCCCTACTATACTACTTACTTATATGGCAAAATTTATACTGGTGTAATACCGCCGCACATATGACGTCACAGTAGTTTGCAGTTATGACTCCACAATAGGATTAACGGCGTCACAATGGTATTGGACTTGCGGTAATCACAGTGTCAGAGGCATGTCGGCTATTTCGCTGGATTACAGGTGGGGCAGTAATTAAACAAATACTAAACTACCTTCTACTTAATACCATTTTTTATTAAACTCGTGAATAATTTTGTATCAAACTCGCTTTCGCTCGTTTTATCAATACCATTAACGCATTTAATAACAAGAGTCATCAGAAGATGACATATCCCACCGGTCCAACATAATTTTTTTTTTTAAATATTTTTTTTAAAAATCTGAAAATATCAAAAGGCACCACTCCAGTAAATGAGTAATACATATTTGAAGTTTCAGAAAGATATGATAAATGTTTTCGAGTTCTGCTCCGGAAACAAAATGATTACGGACGGACGGACAGATGAACGGACTAACAGACGGACAGACGGATGGGGTGATGACTATATCCCACTGTATTACATACCGGTGGGATAAAAATGGCATTAAGTAAAAGGTCGTTTGTTATCCTCTATATATTGATGATTAAATGAAGCATATGTGATATACCGACCTATATTGATGATTGAATAAAGAATACTGTGATACCTACCTATATTCATGATTGGATGGAGTTTTTGTGATACTGATATATCTTGACGATTGAGTAGAGCAAATGTGATATCGAACTCTATTAACGAATCGATAGAGCGTTTGGATATCGAAGTATATTGACGATAGAATAGAACATATGTGATACCGACCTATATTATATTGACGATTTAATGGAGCTTATGTGATACATACCTATTGATGATTGAATGGAGTATATGTGATACTGATATATATATATATATATATATATATATATATATATATATACATATACATATACATATATACTGACCTTCACACACTGGGATCTTTTCGCTCCACATCCCGTCTTTTTGACATTCAATAACCTCAGCCCCAATACGTTTGCAGCCATCATCACACAGAAAGTTGCAGGTATCTCCATAATAACTTCTTCCTTCGCATTGTACTCTCCCGTTCCGAAGAGATCTCACAATCGGGCATGTGATCACTGTAAACATGGCTGAAGTCAATGATATTGCTCCTTGTAAAGTATATTGACATTAATACACCCCAACAATGAGAGTGCTATACGATATAAACCTCGATGAATAACCAAGGTTTGATTAATGACGACTTATCCCAGCTTCATTTGGAGATGTGTGCATTCGATCAGTTTAAACGTCATCACCGTTAATATTTGACAGGGCTTTGAAAATAAAAACAGATTATGTTGTAACGTGAGGTGAGGTGAGGTGAGTTGGTGTTTAACGCCGCTTTCAAGAGTATATGTTGTAACGTAAATAGCAGACGCAATAAAGGTACATCCACTGTGTTGTTGTGGGTCACATATGCCAAAATTCGAAAAGTACTGACTGGTGCCGAAAATTGCCATTTTGATGATAGTCAATTTAGTATAGTGACGATATAAAGGTAAAAGTGTCGATTTTTTTTTCGAAAACCAGACATTGCGCCACGTGTGGCGCATGTTAATTGGTCAAACGTAATTTAGGAATCTTATTTTCACCATACAAACAGATAACTTTGGGTTGATAGAGTTTAATAGGTCTTCTAACTACTGTGCATGTAAATGTGACGTGTAGTTTCGGTTTCTGAAAATGTATAATGATGTTGCTCAATTTTAATTAAAAACTAGTAATTATGATATAATTTGCTATTGGGGAGGAATATGCAAGTTGAGTGAAATTATTTGAACTTAAATCAGCACATATCGTATGTTGGCACGTATTTCACTCAAATACTTTTTTGGGACACACAATGGATGTTTCTTTAAGCAACTTCAGTTGTTATAACAAGTGTTAAGAGATGAGTGGCTTATGGGAGGAGCGCTGGTGTGTAAAGCTTATGTACTAACCTTTCACATAAAAGTTGATTTGACAGTAATCCTTGAGACCTCCGGAATCTTTTGTTTCATATGTCACTGTGTGTGAGCCCCTTCCAAACACAGAACCTGGACCCTTGCCCGAGTTCAAATAAACTGGAGGTATACTAAATATGAAAAGAATAACTACTTAGTTCAATAGTTGAGGCAAACAGTGAGGTTTCCTAAAGAAAAGATCGTTTGCTACGGTCTACCGAATTTGACATGGGTTCAATAATGATCACACTAAATTGATGCGATTGTCAGGTTGATCAAAGATTTGAGTGGTATTGTGAAGAAATGTTATGCCCGACTTCAAACAGACTTCAGTGAGACTTATTATGAAACTTAACTTCTTAGTTCAGTTTGCATGGGCGGGTATGGGGAAAACAATGGACCCCCCCCCTCCTTTTCCATTGTAGGACCCTATTGGATATTTCGAAGTGCTCTTCAGATAATAAAATTATTGTCAAGAAGGAATAAACTTGGGAGTCCTATCCTCACGAACTGAAAACTGTTCTTAGTTCGTGCAATATTCAGCTAGTGGCTTGCCACTGGTTGACAGCATGTGGCCCGCAAGTGTGATAGCTAGTGGCTTGCCACTGGTTGACAGCAAGTGGCCCGCAAGTGTGATAGCTAGTGGCTTGCCACTGGTGGGCAGCAAGTGGCCCGCAGGTGTGATAGCTAGTGGCTTGCCACTGGTGGGCAGCAAGTGGCCCGCAGTTGTGATAGCTAGTGGCTTGCCACTGGTGGGCAGCAAGTGGCCCGCAGGTGTGATAGCTAGTGGGCCACTAGCTGACTGCGACATGTAGCTGCCACAAACTACTAGTGGCCCATGAGTTATGTCATCTCGTAGCTGTCTAGTTAATCGTATTCATAATTCCATGATTAGTCACATTTGAAGACATTCCATGACATTTCGTAAGATGACTTTAAATTAAACATACCCATCTTCTGGATCAGTAGCGGTTGGTAATGTCCACGTCACCTCCGTAGTGTATGTCTCCTTCTTTTGCGCTATGTAATTTGTCTTTTTTAAAACAGGGCATTCTATAGTTGGTGGCCTGTTTGGTGGCCCTGTAAATAAGTTTTTGAACAATGTAACTAACCACGAGGACGACATTGAAATAGTCAAACACATTTACAGATGGAATTGCCATATAAATCTTGTCGTGGGCGTCTGCAAACATAATGCCTGAAGGAGAGATGGGACGATGAAATAAAATATTTTAGAATTCGTTTATTTTTTTCAAAGTTACAAGTTTATTATGTTTTTTATCCAAAATTGTAAGAAAATTTGGGGGTCACCGAACGATTAAAAGAGACCCCACCCATGAAGAACTGGCGATAACTTATTTACCATTAAAGTTACAGGTCTGCTATTTTAGCACAAAACACTAAACTGATGGAGTGTTACAACACACCAAATTCCTCTGAACACGTAACTTTTTATGATATCCAAATTCAAAGAGGTGTAACATTTCTTTTGGCGTTCAGTTTATAATCAGTATTAGGGCAATAATTTAACATTAAACTATCTAGAAACAAACGACATCAGTATATCGATGCAGACGCATCGATACAGTTCATTATGAATGAGAAAAGAACAATTACTGAGTGTTTAGATATGTAAAATGGTCTGGTCAGCAACACACAGAGTGTTGTTACCTGAATATGTGTTTTTTCTGCTAATGAGAAAAACGTTTAATGGAAACTCATGATCATGAGCAAAACGTCCCAAAATACCATATATGTGATAATACCTATCTCGCAAATAAAACATTGCAGTCTTTTCTGTGTTTTCTGTCATATTTCAGCCTTAACTATGACTGGAATAACTGTTTTCGAGCGATTTTATTATTGATTCCTATAGACAGTATGTTTGTACAGTAGCCCTGTAAAGATCATCCATGAAATGAGGGACATATAAAAACAACTTACGAGAGTCATCGCCGCACCCCAGGGTTGGACCAAGAACTGAAATAGAGGGGAATAACATTGGACCTGTCGATAAAATGTTTAAATGAAATGTCTTTCAAACGTATAGAATAATAGAAATCTAGAATTACATTAAAACATTATAACTGATGTTTTAAAATATAAACCAGAATCCCCGGGTTCCGTATCCTCCAAATCAACAGTTTAATTGTAAGGGTAATGTCATGATCTATTAAAAATAAATCAGCATGGCAAGTATCGAAGACCTATCATCATTCAATCACAAAGTTATGGCCATGGTTAAGTTTCTCACAAAATGGATCCTACATCAAGTTCAAGGTCACATGGTCAAAGGTTATAACTTCAATGTGACATTGGAAACATAACATGTTCAAATGCTGACAACTTAAAAGTTAGTTCCAGTGTGAAATTGGAAAGCTTAACGCTCTAAGTAAAGGGCAAGAACTCTGATAATATTAATCTGATCAGTCCCAAGAAAGCACATGCATATCGATGATGTATATCCAAAGCATGTGTAAAGTGTCAGAAAGATGGATCAATAACTGTGGGAGGAGTTGATTTCAGAATACAGGTACTGTCAGTCTAAAATTGGAAAGCCAAGCGCTCTAAGTCAAGGGCAATAACCCTGATAATATTAATCAGATCAGTCCCAAGAAAGCACATGCATATCGATGATGTATATCCAAAGCATGTGTAAAGTGTCAGAAAGATTGATCAATAACTGTGGGAGGAGTTGATTTCAGAATACAGGTACTGTCAGTCTAAAATTGGAAAGCCAAGCGCTCTAAGTCAAGGGCAATAACTCTGATAATATTAATCAGATCAGTCCCATGAAAGCACATGCATATCACCGATGTATATCCAAAGCATGTGTAAAGTTTCAGAAAGATTGATCAATAACTGTGGGAGGAGTTGATTTCAGAATACAGATACTGTCAGTCTGAAATTGGAAAGCCAAGCGCTCTAAATCAAGGGCCATAACTCTGAAAATATTAATCCGATCAATCCCAAAAATTAAAGCACATGTATATCACCGATGTATATCCAAAGCATGTGTAAAGTTTCAGAAAGATGGATTAATAACTGTGGGAGGAGTTGATTTCAGAATACAGGTACTGTCAGTCTAAAATTGGAAAGCCAAGCGCTCTAAGTCAAGGGCAATAACCCTGATAATATTAATCAGATCAGTCCCATGAAAGCACATGCATATCGATGATGTATATCCAAAGCATGTGTAAAGTGTCAGAAAGATTGATCAATAACTGTGGGAAGAGTTGATTTCAGAATACAGGTACTGTCAGTCTAAAATTGGAAAGCCAAGCGCTCTAAGTCAAGGGCAATAACTCTGATAATATTAATCAGATCAGTCCCATGAAAGCACATGCATATCACCGATGTATATCCAAAGCATGTGTAAAGTTTCAGAAAGATTGATCAATAACTGTGGGAGGAGTTGATTTCAGAATACAGATACTGTCAGTCTGAAATTGGAAAGCCAAGCGCTCTAAATCAAGGGCCATAACTCTGAAAATATTAATCCGATCAATCCCAAAAAGCACATGTATATCACCGATGTATATCCAAAGCATGTGTAAAGTTTCAGAAAGATGGATTAATAACTGTGGGAGGAGTTGATTTCAGAATACAGGTACTGTCAGTCTAAAATTGGAAAGCCAAGCGCTCTAAGTCAAGGGCAATAACCCTAATAATATTAATCAGATCAGTCCCATGAAAGCACATGCATATCGATGATGTATATCCAAAGCATGTGTAAAGTGTCAGAAAGATTGATCAATAACTGTGGGAGGAGTTGATTTCAGAATACAGGTACTGTCAGTCTAAAATTGGAAAGCCAAGCGCTCTAAGTCAAGGGCAATAACTCTGATAATATTAATCAGATCAGTCCCATGAAAGCACATGCATATCACCGATGTATATCCAAAGCATGTGTAAAGTCTCAGAAAGATTGATCAATAACTGTGGGAGGAGTTGATTTCAGAATACAGATACTGTCAGTCTGAAATTGGAAAGCCAAGCGCTCTAAATCAAGGGCCATAACTCTGAAAATATCAATCCGATCAATCCCAAAAAGCACATGTATATCACCGATGTATATCCAAAGCATGTGTAAAGTTGCAGAAAGATTGATCAAAAACTGTGGGAGGAGTTGATTTCAGAACACAAGTACCATTTTCGGGACGGATGGACAGACGGACTGCGCAAAGACATAAACTCCCTTGGGTTTCACCCGGGGGTTTAAACATAGAGCCTGTAACTTTAGCTGACAAGTCTACACTCTACAATCCATATTAACGAAGGCGTTAGTCTTTTTGCTTTTAGTTCTGACCAATGAGGCACACAATCTATACTTATATATTCCCTTCATTGGCTGAGGAGTCTGTGAACATGCTATTTTCAGGGGCTTTTTGTTCAGGAAAAGAAGACGAAAATAAGTTTTTAAATCGTGGTCTCTGTGGCCTTATAAGGGACCCCCGAGTCACCAATTCAAAAATGTTATAATCCCCATTCGTTTTGCAACACCTCACCTGTCTAGGAGTTTGTTTCTGGAGACAAACACAAGTTATAGATCTGATTGGCGGACGGACGTCATGCCATGCCATTAACTAGTGATGTAACAATAGATCTAAACTATCGATATCTCGCAATAGTAACTGTGTCAATAGTACTTTATCGATAGTAACTTTAATAAACGACCACTCCAAACAGATAACAGACAGCTAAAATTCCATTATTGTTGCGTTTGCACTTAATTCTGTCACTATGGAAGAAGAAAGTTCAAAATAAAGACAATAAAACGAGGTTTATTATTGAATTTGTTCTTTTTTGTTTATTGATAAATTATCGCACTAGTTACTGCAATATTAGCTCACAGTAAACTATCGCTATCTCAATAGTCTTCGTGGATCAATAGTCACCCCCTACCATTAACACTTAGACCTCATAAATTTACATACAAGCATTTATAATTCTTAAAGATTTTTTATATGTAATATTCTTTTGAAATTAAAAAAAATAAATTTAACATTTTGAACCGTTAAATCCCCACTACCCAAACCCCAGTCGGAATCAGCACGAGGGTTAATTATATGATTCAGATGACAACTGAGTAATGACAAAACATACAATCGATGAATTTCCTGAAACCAGTCACTGAGTAGCCATGGCAACAGGAAATTACGTGACCGATTCAAATTCACTGTTTCAGTTTCGGCTGCACCATAGGGCGATGTTCGAAAATCTTTGCTTGTTAAACGTACTTTCGAACCTACGTGCGAATCTTCATTTTCGTGGTTAGCATGTGTCTGAATTTTTCCCTTCCGCACGGCCATGGAGATAGAAACTTGTTCCGTCTTGTCATTATCATATTATCTTCGTCTGTCCATCGGTACCATCTCCCAGTTAAGAAACAATTAATTTTGCTTCCGATTGGTCATAAGAAGGCATCGCAACAACATACCTCCGTTTAACAATCGTTTATCATTACGATGCTTTCACGTTTTAACTACAGTGAGAATATATTCAATACTTATATATACTAACATGCTTATATTCATGAATGTAATAAGTCTATTTCAGTATTTTAGATATTATATATCTTCGTGATAAATATATGGTACTATATATTTCATACATGTACTCATTGTGGTATATAGAGATATGTTTACATATATTACAGAGGTTATAATATGTAATCTATATATCATTACATGTCTCCTTTTGATATACAAAAATTGAAATGTCCTCGTCACCTAGTCAATACGCCATCGTATAATCACCATGTGCAGTTCTCGCAAGTATCACGAGGTATGAACGCAGTCGCGTTGCCTTCTTTGGTCAGCTTCTTGTTTCCTTCATATGGCCTTCGCATGTGGAAAACTTCCCTATTGTCGTGATGGACAAACGACGGTAAATACGATGATGATACGATTGCATCCCGATAGCCGTGCGAAGGGCACAGTGACAACATGAATGCACCACTAAACTAACATGCCAAATATTTCGCTCGCTCTCCCAATGTTGCTGCTGAACAGAGAATAACTCCACCGATGACCAAACAAATGCTACGTTTACGAATGGACGAATTGCTTACGATCCTTTTCAAATTTGAACATCGTGTTTCCATCTTTTGTCAAATGTGTCACGGTGTGAATGGGCCTTAACCAACTGTATTATACTTACGACAGGCGAGGAGAGCGAGACCGAACAGGAGCATAGCTTCACTGGTCCCCCGTCTCGTCACTGTTGAGGGAAACTGAAACATCACATAACAAACATTGCTTCACAGAACACATGAAATCATGATATATATTCTCTAGCCCGTCGAATATGTACCATAGTATCAAACCCAACTATTCTAGACTTAAGGCTGAAAGAATAAGACCAATTGTTAAAATCCAGAGGTTACCCTGACAACATCGTTTTAGATGCTTTATCAAAAGCCCGTTCTTTTAATAAGGAAGAGCTTTTAAAACAAAGAGAACAGGGAGACAATTTGGCAGTCTGAGTCTTACATATTATCACTACATTTATCAACCTACCAGCCATATAAAGTGATACTTGACACGACCTTTCTAAACCGTATCACCCGGTACGATTGAATTACAACCTTGTAATTCCCTCCAGGAGGGTTTACACAGACAGTTGTAAACCCTATTAGAGGGAATTATAATGATTGTAAACCCTGATATATCTGTTAAGATGACGGCTTAAAAGTGAAGACCTGAAGAAACTAACTTAGACTAATTTTGAAAAATTTCATAAGTTTATGACAGAATATGTACAGCAAATGTTTTGCAGAAAGTGCGTCTCGAACCCGTATTCACCATCACTTGTAGTTACTGAGTCAAAGCCTCAGACTACTGCGCTAAGGGGACAGACGATATTTGACGGTACAATAGAAACTCATATAGCGCGGCTGTTAACAGGCTGGCATCACCGAGGGATCCTCAATATAACGCCAGGGATCCTCAAGATCCTCAATATAACTCGATAACAAGTAAAAAGCCTGTTTTACACTTAAAAACGGTTGATAATATAGATAACCCATTCTACCTCGGATATGGTAAGGTTGTAGATCCTGATAGTCCTTCTAAATCCAAATATCTATCCGACAGTGAGGAACTATGTACAGGCGTTAAGAGGCTGTCACAACCCGTCGTACGTGCAGCTGCGTGCTGTCTACCGACAAAAACGTGAGGTAAATTGGGGAATTCTTGCGTCCTCGGTACCGACGCCGTACCGATTTTGGACAAATTTGGAGCACGCAGACTCGTCGTAGAACTTTTAGTGCATGCAGAACTTTCGCTGCGTGCAGTCTACGAACGGGCTGCGAATTTTCCTCCGTACGATCGACGTGCGTGCCCTGTACGACAACCGCACGCACAACGCACCGACATCGTGCGTTTTTTTCTAGCTTTCCCACTCACACTTCCTCTACGAACGACGCACGTTGCACATGCGTACAACGTGCGTTGTACGTGCGTAGTTAGTGCTTACTCGGCACGTCCAAAGTTTAACTATCAAATAATTAAATAAAACTCACGTCGATCGTACCGAGTAAGCACGTACAACGTACCGAGTAAGCACGTACAATGCACGTTTTGGGCACCTTTTGTTGGATATATAAAGCCGAGCCGACGGACGATTGCCATCATTTGAAGAGAACATGCCGCCAAAGAAGTCGCAAAGAAAGTGCTCCTTATCTGCAGCTAAAAAGGCAGAACTCCTGTGCTGCTATCTGAAGTTGCTCTTGCAGCATCAGGACCCGGAGCGGTGGAATGGGCGGCATCTTGTGGCGCCAGCACATGTGACAATGTGTACCAAGCACCTGTCAATCGGGCGGGAAAAACCTCATTGCACTCGCACGCACTTACAACGTGCGTGGTGAAAGGACACTGTACGTGAGACGCACGGCCCCCATACGACAATGTGACAATCGCACATCACACGCACGTTGTACGCACGTTGTCCGTACGCCACACGCACGTACCACGTGCGCATCGTACGATGCACGCAGCTCCTCACTGCCAGACGTCGACGGGCCACGTACGTTTGACGTGCTTACAACGTGCGTGTGACGTGCGTTGGCAAACTCCCTCTCTGTTCTTGATAAATCCACCCTACGTTTTCAGAAAAACGTAGCGACCGTGGCCTCCCCAAAAAACGTACGAACGAATTGCACGCACGATGGGTTGTGACAGGGGCTTTGGACACATGTCCAAAATTAAAACATGATCTGGAAGGTACCAAAATGATAAACAACAAACGGCAGAGTAAAAATCTGAAACAAATGTTATCAAAAGTGTGCTTCATTGGCCAAAATTCTGCTTTAGGTGGAAGTATCACGAATTGTAAAAGGCCAAAGGTTCACACATTTTGGAGGTAAATTCACTCACCTTTAGAAATAATTCCAAATTGAAAATAGTGGAAAATATGTCTTGCGCCTCTAGAATCCTATTATATGTAATAACATACGCTGGTTGTAGTGAAGAGTATATTGGGCAAACGGGGGATGTAGCAAGAGTACGAGTACAATAACAACAGATTAAAAACCAAACTATAGATGTATCCCGCTCAGCGCACATATAGATGAATTCGCAAATTCCCCAGTTTAAAATCTGTCCCATTTACAAAATGCGCACAGAGAATGAAGAGCTGAGGAAAATCAAAGAAAAAATAGTTATTGAAGGATATACGCCAAAATTTAACTGTACCTTATATGAAATCATGTTGAGTTCGTATTAACTGCATAGTTTTATTGTGGTATGAATATGACGTCATGAATAACGTCCCTTGTCATTGTTGACGCTACATCATTATAGCAACACAATGTATAAGTTTCTCTGAGACCTCATAGAAACACAAAGATTCAATGCTACCAAGAGCATTTATCAACTGTCTACCCATTCGAACAAATAGTGCATGTTAAAAAGACCACAGTTTTTTAAGATATATGCTCCATGGTACCCTCAGACCCCTTGTATTCGCACGATTTGGTTACAGTTGAAAATCCTCTGGATAGCGAGTCATGTAGTTAAATCTGAAGATATGCAATTGACCAAAAGACAACGAAGATACTAAAGTACTGATTGGTGATTTAATAATAGCTATCAGCGCATATGTGAAATGAATAAATAACAATACATGGATGTCACTTTCATGACATTTTAATATCACACTTACTACCCATCGAATGTCCTTAACGAGACGAGATTGGAGAGTCAAAGTTTGTTTGTCTTGTTATGATGTCTTACAGCGAAGACGCGTCAACAAATTGAAGCCAAGTTAATTTTGTCGACACAACATTTATTAATTAAATAAGCTAAATGGCGATCATTCTGGCCAAACACCATTTTGAAAAAACGATCTCAACACCCCAAGTGTTTTATTAACAATATTCAATTATACTCTGATGTATAACACTGCGGATATCTCTTTACAAATCATGTCCTTGTATAAAGCCCCAGTCACACTTACGTTAGGTAACGTAATGTTGCAGAACGTAGCTTAACGTAGTTAACTATACTTAAGCCTAGTAATCCGTAGTTAACCTTGGTTATCCGTGTTCAAAACGTAGACAGAGACATGAGAAAAACATAGTTTGTGATTTAAATGTTCAAAGTTTAGCTATCTTGAACAACGTTTTAAAAACTGTAGTTGAATGTACTTGAATGAATTGAAAATTTGAACTTAGTTCATTGGAGTTAAACCTAGTTAAGAATGTACTTAAACGTATAACATCTTGTTCCCGAATAACGACACCTTACTAGTTATTTAAGTCAGTTTTACTACGTTTAATTAACGTGAGTGTTAACCCCCCATAACGCATTCAACTTGACTCAATATCGTTTTTACTCTGTTGAAAATATGGTGACGTTTATTTTGCGGCTGAGTGTTAGAATTACACTCATGATATTATGGAGTGTAAATGGACTTTTGTTAACATTCTTAGTTTGTTGAGATATCTTTTATGAAAGTGTTGGTACTGTTTCCAAAGGATATATATATTTCCAATCAAAAGTTTAGACTCACTGGTGTTAATTTGGCCACTCACTTTACTCACCTGTTCCAAACTACATAATGCTAATTTGTTTACAGATACTCTCAATGTATGACCTGATGTGCCGTTAAAACAAACATGTTACATTGAAAAGGTTAGAGTTTGTGTTCACTAGATGATAAAAATGAGTAGAATTTTGTAAATTTTGCAGCAAGGTTCACGCCAAACCGCAGCTGTTCACATGCACGATGATGCCATACAGCAATTTGACTCCGACACTCGTGCAATACAGAATCATAAGGTTAAGTTTGCACTTGGCTCTCATGAATAAGTGAAAACAATGTCTTTGATGCAAGCACGGTTAGAGGTAGAAGTTTGAGTATTGAGCAATGAGATCTAGCCATGACGCTGCTCCAAGTTTGAAGATCATAACGGCATATTGCCAGACGTCTTGGTGTATTCCAAAATGTTGTTTCCAACCTCAGAACAACTCCATCTTGGAGCAGTGTCATGGCAGCACATAGACTGAACCCTTAAAGGGGCAGTAGCACGTTTTTTTGCTCAAATAAGTCGATGAAATGTATTTGAAAAATAATTTCACCAATCGTAAAACACCTTTCTCTCTTCAGAAAATCAAGTTAAAAATTAGTGTACATGGCTAAGTATAGCCATGGGGATCGTTTTTGTCATTCGAAATAATAAAATGTGTTCACAATAAATTGGCCGCCATGCAATTGTTGCTTTATACGCAACACCGTTATTACCACTACGGATAATTGGTTTGTGTTATAGGATGTTTTACCCTCTATAGTATATTTGAATGGCACAAACTATCATTATAAATAGGAAATTTGAAAAAATAAATTTAGCAAAAAACGTGCTACTGCCCCTTTAAGGTACCTATCGTCCTGTCATCGTTAGATGTACACTGAATGCTCTCCGCTTTATCTTTGGAAATCCGGTTGAGTCCGAAGTTTGTCGTGACAATAAAAGTGTCGCGACTAACAATTTTTTACAAACAAAATTCATTTTTTAAATGCCCTGCATGAGTTCTCTGGAAAATTTCAGGTTAAAATTATGCTTTTAAATTATTATTTTTTTAAATTCCAATGGAAATTTATTTTCCAATGGGTTTTTTTTTTTTTTTGCAAAGCGGAAAAGGGTATTAGGATTAGTCATTGAAGGCAGTTTTGATAATAATGAATTCATGAAATATCATAATTATATTTTATTGACTTTGGTGAAGTTTCAAATGAAATGTTGATTTTAATAACATATATTGAGTTTGATGAAATATTGATTTTGGAAAAAATATTATGTTTGTGAAATGTTGACTTTGGAAATATTTATTGACTTTGGTGGAAGTTTTACTTTGATAGAATATTGAATTTCATGCCATGTTGACTTTTAAAATTTATTTGGAGTTTTGTGAATTGTTGACTTTTGAAATATTTATTGATTATTTTTTATTGAAGTTTAACTTTAATAAAATGTAGAGTTTGTTAAAGATTTTTTGAATTTAGTGAAATGTTGACTTTGATCAAGTATTTATTTGATGAAATGTTGACTTTGGAAATATCTATTGACTTTTGTGAAAGTTTAATTAAAATAAAATGTTGACTTTGAAAATGATGTTTTTGAATTTAGTGAAATGTTTACTTTGATTACATCTTGACTGTAGTGAAATGTTGACTTTGATCACATATTGACTTTAGTGAAATGATGACTTTGAAAATATTTATTGACTTTTGCGAAAGTTTAACTTATATAAAATGTTGACTTTGGTGACATGTTGGTTTTGAAAAAGATAGTTTGTATTGAGTGAAATATTGACTTTGGTCACATATTGACATTGGTGAAATGTTGACTTTGGTGAAATGTTGACATTTGAAATATTTCTTGACTTTTGTGAAAGTGTAACTCAAAGAAAGTGTTGACTTTGAAAAAGCAAATTATCAAGTGTCCTTCCCCTAAAACATATATTGAGATTATAGATATGTAGTATTTTTAAAAAAAAGACATTTCAACAATATACTCTCCTATAAAATATTCACCTTTGCGAAATGTTGACTCTTAAAATATTAATTGCGTTGATGAAGTTTCTATCAAATGACTTTTTTAAGTGAAACACTAATGTTTGGCTAAAGGTGAATGCTTCAGACAGAATGTGATAGGTCATTTGACTATGCTATTGCCCACATTACATCAGTCACCATGACTGATTATTTATACACACCTGATTGCAGGTTACAGATATATAACGATATAACAATTGCAATTTAATCATGCAACTGAGGTTTAAGGGATATATCAGACTTGTGTTCTGACTCTCAGAATACCCTACTGCGTCCCTCTCGGTATTATGTAACATGTGTATTCGGTAAACTTATTAGTTAATTAGTTAATTACCGGTTCAACGCCACTGACCCAGCAGCTAGGTGTGTAACGAGAACGCTAATATAGTCAGTCTTCGATAGAGTGACCACATGAGCACTTATTTGTTTCCGATCTGTGTGCATTACACTGCGATCTTATCTCATTCAGATGACATTCTCGACCATGAACTAATAGCCCTTGGTAAAGTTATTGAGAATGTTTAGGTGGGACTTAACGAACGCAAATTATGTAACTTTAACATATCAGATAATGAATTTCTTTTGTTGTTGTTACAGGCGGATAGTTATAATATGCATAATATTATCCATGTAGGTATTGCTGACTTTGAAGAGATTGACTTTGGTGACTGGAAACTATTTATTGGCTTATAGTCTAATAAGGTAAAAATGATTCTAAATCCCCATGTGTGACGTCTTGGTTTTTCTGAAAGGTTTAACACTTTCAATTGGACACCAAAGGCTGATTGTTTCAAATATGTCAAAACTCATGGATATCATAATTAAGTTGATGGTGGTGCATTCTATGTGAGACCCAAAATATTTTCATAGCTTTGACAGTTATTAACTAGTGATAGAACTCTCATGTGTATCATATGCATACTGAAATATTGAATAAACATCGCATTTTATTCGATATAAAAATATTCCAAATAAAGCATGGATTGATAGTGACAAAGGAAGTAACGAAGTTCATTTAAAGCGATAATACAATGATTTTAACGGTATTTAAGTGTGCTGTGTATTAGAAAGTCCCAGGTCTTACGTAATGTGCATGAAGTCGAGAACGTCTCCCCGTCAGTGGTCATGGGAATTCGCGTGTTGATGTAATTACAGGTGGCGGGAATGACCATTAACTAATTATCATGTACCGACCCTCACTTAATTGTTTGTGTATCTCCTACCAGACTATTAGGGTTGGCCAACATTCCGACACGTGCAAATGTTCTTATAGATCTAATGCACAAGTAATATATAACATGTGATCCTAGAAAGGCAGTAATGAAACTTCAATTATCATGTACTTTGACAGATTGTGAATTGTAAACACTCAGTCAGTCGATTATGGTATCTATGTATATTGGAAATCATATATCATTATCTTATTGTAATCTGTATAAATCAACACATAAAACACATACATTCGCTATTGGAAAAAGTTATTTAGTAGCTCTACATTTAAGATTGTGATGTATGATGTCATTAAAACCGATGCCGTTGAAATCTGGTCAATTTAAACATAAAACACAGACTTATTGATAAAATGAATAGGATATCCTTCAATTCGTGACAAATATCATGTTTAACTCATCTCGTGAGGTGGAAGAGAAATATATTCTCACTTGCGCCGTTGCTGCATGCGAAAATATAAATTTGTACTTCACTTGATGAGATAATCCTAGTATAAATCAAGAAAATCAAATAGACAAGGAAGTCAGATGTCATCTATATATTTATATGCTTATTTAAAATGTGCCGTATATCATGAGGTCATAGATAGACGCGTAGGATATTCGTTTTCAGAGATCGACCACACTTGCTATTCGTTTGATTTATGTAAAACATTAACAATTTCACCGTAAAAACATTGATTAAACATCGTATTTATCATAAAATATTTCTTGCCGTCAGAAATCATAAGCATAAACATAAGCCATTTCAGTTTGTTGTACATTCAAATATCATCATTTATATGCATAAATGAATGTTCAAAATGAAGTACACCTATTGTATAATGTAAGAATCGACGGAATACTTAATTATCATATTCTATAAACATGAAGACACAAAATGGAAATTGGAGAGTTATGTGACATGAATTCTGATGTCTCGGTAATGTATAATAAATGTATGTATGATAACTTGATAAGATACGTGCTTTCAAATAATTTATTACAATATGAATACGAAATACAACCGTGTAGCATGCAATGTTTATGTAACTGCATGAATATTTAAATAATATGACACTTCCAACAACCGTACACACTATTTGAAACGTAATATATGTTGTTAACCATTAAATGTAATAAACAATGTCATGATATCGGTACCTGTCTATCTATATTAATTTGAATTTTAAACTGTCTTGTTAAAAACATTTGAAACTATTTCCGTGCTGTAGTAACACTTATATTTAGCAACATTTTCAACTTTAAAATAAAAAGAGAATACATGTAATTTATTCATTAATCTCTCAAACTTTGAACAAAAATTTGAAATGAACCAGTGTGTATACAGTACAGTATTGTAGTATCTAAGTACCATTACTAGTCATCCTGTGAGGAGCCAAGTCGCACTCTTAACGAGTTAAATAGAATATGCAAGCCTGAATATACTTGAATATGTGTGTATTGCAAGGGGGGAGTCTGTGTGAGTATTATCATAAACCAATCTAAAAATACGTACGAATGTGTATTGTCGCCAATACCATTATTTCAATCGGAGCACTGTGACACTTGTTTAGTTGACTCAGAGATACACACAAGTTGTCACTGGGATTTTCAGGAGATACGGTTCACTGATACGGTTCATTGGATAAACGCTAAAGAATTTTCTAGGATTTAAGAAAAAGTGGTATATTCATTTTGGATTTCATTTCAATGCAAACCAGGGAGTATTTTGTGGAAACGTCTATTTAAATAATTATTACATATCAACTTCGCCATAAAACAAAACTGTAAAATGTGTTAGTATATTTCTATTATCATATGTTGTATTTGATCATACATTGTTTTTAGAATGTGTGGTTTTATGTACAGTCAGGCCTCGATAATCCGAACGCTTCCGTTTTTCATCAAAAACGTTCGGATTACTGAGTACTGAGGACTACTAAAGAGATTAGTTTGGTTACATCTTCCTACCGTTCGGAAACTGCGAGATTCGGATTATCGGTTATATGTTTTTGAGAGAATGAATTTGAGAGTATGGGAATGAAACCGAAGGGCCAGGATGTGTGGTGTGTACGAGAGTGAATAGGATTATTGATGTTTGAATGAGAACATGTGGTAAAAGTTTATCTTTAATGATAGGTTAACTTTGGTGACATATTGACCTTGAGAAGATATGTTGAGTTTACTGAATTGTTGACTTTCACAAGATTGACTTTGGTGACATGTTGACTTTGAATATTTGTTGGCGTTGTTGAAGTTGGAGTTTAAAGATCTGATGAAATGCATTTTTCTCAAGAATGACAGATGATTACCTCTACGTATATTGTATATCGGAATCAATTGAGCATAATATCGAGACAATAAGCACTTGCAATTGATAATCAAGACGATTTTTATTCACCCGTTCTAACACTACAGCATTTAGTTTTAGCAATTATTTTGAAAATGCTCACTGAGGCGTGACTGTGATAAGCGACAGACGGGGCCGGCTAGACAGCTACTCCGCCGAGTCTCGTTAATTAATTAATGATGATTATCACTGCCGCTAAATGAATTTATGAGGTGTATAACATCACCAAAAAGACATGTTTATGTAATAATTGTGTAATTTTTATCTGCGGATTTACCTAGTTGGATATCTGAACATTCGAAATATGGGTAATTTAAGTTGGTTTATTGAAGATTTCTTTGTGAAATTAACAATCAAAATGTTGCGAAATTACGTTGAATTATGACTATCGCCGAAAATCAGATTCCTCCAGATACGTCAAAGAAGTCATCCCTTCACACAACCACAACCCCGCAGACTTTCATTCTGGTCGCCGGGGCTAAATCAGGCGGGTTTTTTAAAAAGCCGTATATAAGTTTTTTATGGACCAATTTCAGAAATTTAAAATCGAACAATTGTCAAATTGACATCCCATTTTAATGAATCCATATGTCATTGCATCTATCCTTTAATGACATTTTGAAAACACTAATGTCTGGCTAATTGAGCGCGTTTCAGACAGTAAGTGTTAGATCATTTGACTACGCTATTGCCCACAATACACCAGTCACCAAGACTGATGATTTATACACAACTGATTACATGTTACAGATATATGATATACCAGACTTCCTAGGTATCAGAACATCCTGTCTGTAACATGTGTATTCGGTCAAATAACCCACCACAGATGTCTCAACTCGTTTAGGCCGACAGGTAATTAATTACCGGTTCAACGCCTCTGACCTAGCTCCTGGCTGAGCAGAGAAGGCCAATAGAGTCAGAAGCCCCAATATTTAAACATTAAAAATCCTTTATTAAAAGGATGAGTGAACAAAAAGCACAATGTTGTTATCCATTACGGAAATTAAACAGTCCATTTCTTACCTCACTAAGTCGTGTTTGATTCGATTTGGAGCATGTTTATTCATTGAATAGCTAAAACAATACATACCTATATACCTTCATGTATTTATGGCAGTGCTCAGTTGTCCCTAGCGTCAAAAGATTGCTTTGCCTCGTTTGAACAATCGATTAGTTAGCCAATATTATGCTCACTAATCTTATATATTTATTATTCGTTTTGTATCAATAATCAGTGTACTTTTAGAAATGTAGTGATGTAATGAATTCAGAATGTCTTTATCTGTTGCGTTATCACATTCGCCAGTACCGTATACAGTACAGTTTCATTATTTCGAACTCTTGAAACTAGTCTCCAATTTTGATCTTAGCATGACCCACTCACTGTTAGATTGTTGACAGCAGGGAAGGGATGCATGCAAAGTCTACATTAAACATTTTCGTAACCATTTGATCAGTTTACAATTTTTGCCGCTCTCTCAATACGATACACTGTTTATTCAAGACATCTTACGATTTTGACGGGTATTATTAATGAATAGCCATTCGACACAAGTGTCCTTCCCCTAAAAACATATATTGAGATTATAGTAGAGAGATGAAGAATATTTTATTTACGTGTCACATGCCGAACATAAATAATATTGACATATAAAACATGTTCATACAAATCAGCACCAAGCCCTTAGGTTAACGAGACACGATTTTCATTAAAATATATCAATTCACACGAAAAAGAATTTTTTAAATATACGTTTCCACTAAATACTCTCTGGTTTGCATTCAAATGAAATCCAAAATGAATTTTTTAGATTGGTAAATGGTTATACCCACACAGACTGCCCCCTTGCAATACACAAATATCCCAGTATATCCAGACTTGCATATTCTATTTTACTCGTTAAGAGTGCGATTTGGTTTCTCACAGGATGACTAGTGATGGTAATTAGATACTAGAATACTGTACTGTATACACACTGGTTCATTTCAAATTTTGTTTGAGAGCTTAATGAATAATTTTCATGTATTCTCTTTTTATTTTAAAGTTGAAAATGTTGCTAAATGTAAGTTTTACTACAGCACGGAAATAGTTTAAAATGTTTGTTACAAGACAGTTTGCAATTCAAATTATTATAGATATAGATAGACAGGTACCGATATCATGACTTTGTTTATTACATTTAATGGTTAACAACATATATTACGTTTCAAATAGTGTGTACGGTTGTTGGAAGTGTCATATTATTTAAATATTCATGCAGTTACATAAACATTGCATGCTACACGGTTGTATTTCGTATTCATATTGTAATAAATTATTTGAAAGCACGTATCTTATCAAGTTATCATACATACATTTATTATACATTACCGAGACATCAGAATTCATGTCCCATAACTCTCTCCTTCCATTTTGTGTCCTCATGTTTAAGAATATGATAATTAAGTATTCCGTCGATTTTTACATTAAACAATAGGTGTGCTTCATTTTGAATAATCATTTATGCATATAAATGATGATATTTAAATGTACAACAAACTGAAATGGCTTATGTTTATGCTTATGATTTCTGACGGCAAGAAATATTTTATGATAAATACGATGTTTACCGGTAATCAATGTTTTTACAGTTAAATTGTTAATGTTTTACATAAATCAAACGAATAGCAAATGTGGTCGACCTCTGAGAACGAATATCCTACGCGTCTATCTATGACCTCATGATATACAGCACATTTTAAATAAGCATATAAATATATAGATGACATCTGACTTCCTTGTCTATTTGATTTTCTTGATTTATACCAGGATTATCTCATCGAGTGAAGTACAAGTTAATATTTTGACAGATATTCTATTTATTTTATCAATAAGTCTGTGTTTTATGTTTAAATTGACCGGATTCAACGGCATCGGTTTTAATGACATCATACATCACAACCTTAAAAGTGGAGCTACTAAATAACTTTTTCCAATAGCGAATGTATGTGTTTTATGTGTTGATTTATACAGAACACAATAAGACAATGATATATGATTTCCAATAAACATAGAAACGATTATCGACTGACTGAGTGTTTACAATTCACGATCTGTTACAGTACATGATAATTGAAGTTTCATTACTGCCTTTCTAGGATCACATGTTATATAATACTTGTGAATTAGATCTATAAGAACATTTGCACGTGTCGGAATGTTGGCCACCCCTATTAGTCTGGTAGGAGATACACAAACAATTAAGTGAGGGTCGGTACATGATAATTAGTTAATGGTCATTCCCGCCACCTGTAATTACATCAACACGCGAATTCCCATGACCACTGACGGGGGAGACGTTCTCGACTTCATGCACATTATGTAAGACCTGGGACTTTCTAATACACAGCACACTTAAATACTGTTAAAATCATTATATTATCGCTTTAAATGAATTAAGTTACTTCCTTTGTCACAATCAATCCATGTTTTTCTTGGAATATTTTTATATCGAATAAAATGCGATGTTTATTCAATATTTCAGTATGCATATGATACACATGAGTTTTGACATATTTGAAACAATCAGCCTTTGATGTCCAATTGAAAGTGTTAAACCTTTTAGAAAAGCCAAGACGTCACACATAGGGATTTAGAATCAGTTTTACCGTATTAGACTATAAGCCAATAAATAGTTTCCAGTCACCAAAGTCAATCTCTTCAAAGTCAGCAATTCCTACATGGATAATATTATGCATATTATAACTATTCGCCTGTAACAAAAACAAAAGAAATTCATTATCTGATATGTTAAAGTTACATAATTTACTTTTGTTAAGTCCCACTTAAACATTCTCAATAACTTTACCAAGGGCTATTATTCATGGTCGAGAATGTCATCTGATCGCAGATAAATTTTCAGTGTAATGTACACAGATCGGAAACAAATAAATGCTCATGTGGTCACTCTATCGAAGTCTGACTACATCGGCGTTCACGTAACACCTAGCTGCTGGGTCAGTGGCGTTGAACTGGTAATTAACTAATTAATTAATGAGTTGACCGAATACACATGTTACGGACAGACAGACAGACAGACAGACAGACAGACAGACAGACAGACAGACAGATTTTTTTTATTAAAGTCTCACCTCATTTTTACAAAAAGCACTACAATGAAATTATGATACAATTATAAAAAGTGTAAAAAGTGAGCCACCCAAAAAGGGTTATGAGAGACTTAAAGAGATGCATGATTACACCAATAAAAAGAGTATACAATAGTCAATATTATACATAATTTCTTGAAGAGTAAAAACGTTCTTTTCTGTAAAATAAGCTTGCACGTTTTGGCAGTTAAAAAGACAATATCTGGGCATGACATAATAAAACATATTATCTGAACATCAGTAAAAGTACTAAAATTTTCATTTATGTTATCACAATGGTTGAATAAAACAGAACGATAATCATGGTATAATGGGCAATGAAGTCAAACATGAGACTCATCCTCGATGCTTTCGGGGCAGTTAAAACAAGTTCTTTCAGTAACCGGTTGTGTTGTTACGTAACACCGAGAGGGACGCAGTCGGGTATTCTGAGAGTCAGTACACAAGTCTGATATATCCCTTAAACCTCGGTTGCATGATTAAATTGCAATTGTTATATCGTTATATATCTGTAACCTGCAATCAGGTGTGTATAAATAATCAGTCATGGTGACTGATGTAATGTGGGCAATAACGTAGTCAAATGACCTGACATATACTGTCTGAAACATTCACCTTTAGCCAGACATTAGTGTTCCACTTAAAAAAGTCATTAGATAGAAACTTCATCAACGCAATTAATATTTTCAAGAGTCAACATTTCGCAAAGTGAATATTTTATAGGAGAGTATATTGTAGAAACGTCTTCTTAAAAAAATACTACATATCTATTATTTCCAAAAATGTTTTAGGGGAAGGACACTTTTCAATGTCAATATTTTATTTGAGTTAAACTTTCACAAAAGTCAATAAGTATTTTCAAAGTAAACATTTCACCAAATAAATAGTTGATCAAAGTCAACATTTCACAAAAAGTCAATATGTGATCAAATCAAATTCACTAAATTCAAAAAAAAAATTTCAAAGTCAACATTTTATTTTAATTAAACTTTCACAAAAATCAATAAATATTTTCAAAGTCATCATTTCACCAAATAAATACCTGATCAAAGTTTAATATTTCACTTAATGCAAAATATCTTTTTTAAACTCAATATTTTATTTAAGTTAAACTTTCACAAAAATCAATAAATATTTTCAAAGTCATCATTTCACCAAATAAATACTTGATCAAAGTCATTATTTCACTTAATGCAAAATATCTTTTTCAAAGTCAACATTTTATTTAAATTAAACTTTCACAAAAATCAATAAATATTTTCAAAGTCATCATTTCACCAAATAAATACTTGATCAAAGTCATTATTTCACTTAATGCAAAATATCTTTTTCAAAGTCAACATTTTATTTAAATTAAACTTTCACAAAAATCAATAAATATTTTCAAAGTCATCATTTCACCAAATAAATACTTGATCCAAGTCATTATTTCACTTAATGCAAAATATCTCTTTCAAACTCAACATTTTATTTAAGTTAAACTTTTTCAAAAGTCAATAAAGATTTCCAAAGTCAACATTTCATCAAAGTCAATACTTGATCAAAGTCAATATTTCACTAAATTCAAAATATATTTTTCAAAGTAAACATTTTATTTAAGTTAAACTTACACAAAAGTCAATAAATATTTTCAAAGTCAATATTTCACTAAAGTCAATATGTGATCAAAGTCAACATTTCATCAAATTCAATATTTTATCAAAGTTTTATTTTATTTTTTGTTTAAGTTAAACTTCCACCAAAGTCAATAAATATTTCCAAAGTCAACATTTCACAAACATTATATTTTTCCCAAATCAATATTTCATCTAACTCAATATATATTATTAAATCAACATTTCATTGAAAACTTCACCAAAGTCAATAAAATAGAATTATGATATTTCATGAATTCATTATTATCAAAACTGCCTTCAATGACTAATCCTACTACCCTTTTCCACATTGCAAAACAAAAACCATTGGAAAAAAATTCCATTTAAAAAAAATTCCATTTAAAAAAACAATGTTTACAAACCTCCAGTGACGTCACAACACTATACTACCTTTAACATTATACTCAATAATTCCTATGTGGATGTATTATCACATAATCCCCGGGATTCTAACGTAAGTTCCCTCTACCCAGGGCAATTATCTTAAAGAGCCATCAAGGATGTTGATGAACATATCGAACATTTTCCAAAAATCTATCTTCGTGAAATAAATACACTTAATTTTTCCCAATTTTTTTCAACCTAAGTCGAGAAATTGCATTGATTAGTAAAGGTGTTTTCCATATATAGATATATATATAAAATAGATCCGGTCTATCATTTTCAAGCGCAAAGCATTATGGTCTAGCTCACACACAGTAAACAAAGACACGAAAGAATTAAAAAAATCATGAGCAATGAAAGAAATCGAAATATATAATATGTTGGCGGTTATTTATTTACCATTTCATTTAATTATGTATTTGCTACCGATATTGGAATAATTGTTTTACCCAGCAAGGTATTTTTCTTGAATTTTATAATTAATGAGAGTAAAAATTTGTCATAATTACTTATCTCAATAAAAAGTACATTAAACAGGCAATAATTTGTATATTCTCAGGACATTTAGAAACATTGTTTGTAAAGCAATCGTCACATTCAGTAATGTGTGACAAGTGTAACTTGCAAGAGAGACACGTGCAGCATGTGCAGCACATGGGTTGTTATGGCGACTTGCGCTAGAGACGAGCCTTCACGCTTCGGAAGCGCTAACTGTTTGTGTAATACGTTTTTTCGCAAAAAAGGGGATTCTGTTTATATACGTCCGATACTCTTAGCGCTCGCTACTAGAAGTATTACTTCTCTTTGAAACCAAATTGCATTACATTGTCGTGATATGAAAATTATTTAACATGTGCCATGTTGTAGATAAAAGATTTCCCTGGCGATTGACTTTATGAAATAACTGAGGATGAAATTTGGAAATGATAGTACATGTATCGGACCTAAAAAGTGGAAATGCTCCTGCCGTTGATGGACTCTCGCCAGATCTCTACAAATTATCAGCACGTTTCTTTACTACGTATTTAAAACTTATAGTTAACAAAATACCATCCTCGGTTACCCATGGTTTTATATATGCTCCGTTACTCTACACTATATCACCCATGGGAAATTTCATCAGAGAAATCTATACTCAAATTACCCGCCCTTGGCCGGCGTGAGCCAAACCGCTACGCAGCTTGGACCTGCGAGCCAATGACAATTCATATCACTTCGTTGCAAAGCACGCGAGGTCATTTTGTTAGCTATCCATTACCGGTTATCTCCCTTGACCATTTCAGTCTTATCGTATTGAGTATTTTCTGTGGTTACTGACTTCGTCACGCCGGCCAAGGGCGAATAATTTTAGTACACATTTCGCTGACAGAGTTTCCCATGGGTGATATAGTGGAGAGAACCGGGAGCATATATAAAACCCTGGGTAACCGAGGATGACAAAATACTGGACGGAGGTGTATATGATTGATAACTAATTTCAAATCAGCCTAACTGATTACGTAAGATCAAGACTGCATTCCCGAAGACCTAGATATTCATCAATTCTCTTTCGTAATTCTCATGATTCGCGGTTTGCATACTTTAATGAATATGTCGACATTGGAACGTGACCTGTAAGAATATTAATGAGTGTGGAGGAAAGCATGATACTCACATTAACAACAGCAGAAGGTGACACTCTTGGATACTGTAGTCTTACTTTGTCTGGAGATTTCTCAAACGCTTCCAGCAGAGTTGATTTAGTACTTTTGATGGATTCCACTGATTTCAGTCATATCTTGTCATATATAAATGCTGATATTGTCACGTGATGCGGACGGGAGGTGGAAGAGAAGCAACCAATCAGCGTGTGATGACGTGTATCCGTACTAGGACACATGGATGATGTTTTTCTATTATCTATTGTTCTTTATTATTTATTATCTTTTATCTTTTATTCAATTATTAATCACAATGCGGACTTGACGCACATGTTATACGCAATAGGTCACATGCTAGGTAAGTCATTTCCAAACTACATATAGACAACATCTGGCAATGTTATCTAAAAAATCAATGTTTCTAACATGGAAAACTTCTCATACCCATTCGATTCATATGGCATGTATAGGTATGAACAGCGTACACGCGATTCATTATTTCCTGCGATCCGCCTTCACTACTTGTAGCAACAAGTAAATGTTGTTGCATGATTCCCAAATTTAACATATCATTCCCAATTTTGAAGTCTTTCGACTTTGATATTTTGTGGTGAAGGTGTTAAAATAAAATAGTATACCTAAAGACATAAGAGATTTCAGTTAAAATTGCATATATTTGCATATATTTATAGCATATGCGTTTTGCTCAAATATCTTTATTATTTTCAACTTCTGTATATTACTTTATGGTATATTTATCATTTTACTTGACATCATAGGAATTTACTTTACATATTGACTTCATAGCTCAATCAGTAATGTGTCTATAGACTTAAAACTATAGTGTGTGTTTTATTTTGAAACAGCACCGTCGGCTATACATTAATTTAATTTCTACAACGGGTAAAGTAACAAGTACAAGTAACGTCCACGCAAACACCTGTGTAATATCACAACAATCACACAACTATAATGACAGTTTTTTTAAAGGACGTTTGGTTGAAATAATTAAATTAATGTTAAAAACATATTCTTTTGACGGCAAGTAAATTAATTTAAAACAAAATTATAGTTTTGACAAGATGTGAAGATACAATATATTCAAGAAAGCGACATTCCCAAAGTTCTCTATAGTTACTGCTTATCGAGTGTAATGAGATATTTTACTTTGTAACGTAGTAATATATTGTATAAACTTTTATTATAAATGACATATTTTAGAAAACTCAACGTGCTTCAGTGTCTTTAGGTAGCCCATCCACTTTCGCCCGACCTGCCTCCACGTGATGATACTAACGCGCACGTTCAAGTTTGTCTTAATCGTGATTTGAAATAAACGGTATGTCCTATTTAGATCAACTTGGAAGCTCTTTAGATGATAATAAAGATGATGTAAACTTTGCCATTTATCGCATAATTAATTGCATAAATCATTGTTTGTACATCATTTAGAATTAAACAAATGTGAATGCCAAATGATATAATATATAACCGTTACGTTAAGCTTGGAGTTAGACATCTTCACAACGTCACGACCTAAACGAAATTACCTCCAACTCCTGCTCTTCCGCCCTTGACATCACGACTGATATGTTCTGTGCTAAAATTTGAACGTACTACAGACAAGACTTATAGGTCAATCAGAAGACAGCTTTCAAAATTAACTTTCGATGTCAACAACAAAAATAGCGACAGTGAGCTGTCGCGCTTGCAGCGATATACATGGACATTGCTACCTACAAAAACGAAGACAGATTTTAAATAAAAAAAATTATTTAAAAGTATTTAATCAACTGAGTCAAATCCTGTGTTACAATCCCCATTATAATGAAATTGTCCGAGGAGACCACAATGCTTTGCGCTTGAAAAATAGATTTATACTGCGAAACTCCTTTTCTCATTTTCTCCACTTTTTTGACTGTTTTACAAATTTTGCAAAAACAACTTCCATTGTTATTTATTATCCACTCGATCAGCTTCGACATGTATGTTTGATTGCTGATTTCATTCTCATAAAACGGTTAATTATATGAAGTTTGATAGCTTTCCAATATCAAATTACACAAATATTTTGTAATTTTATCGGAACAGGCATGTAACCGGTGAAATATTAAAATAGATATGTGAATGTGACAACATCATCGCTACCCTACAGTACTGCAGTACCCGATGTAAACGGCTATATCATTGGCTGTATGTAAGCAGCTGGTAACTCTTAGATCATAATACAGCTTCGTAGCGAAAGTGTGTTCACCTATACATGTGTTCACCTATACATGTGTTCACCTATACATGTGTTCACCTATACATGTGTTCACCTATATCATGGAAATTGACGTTCATTGTAACGTCAATAAAATAACACCACATGCAATGACAATGAATCATCCTAATAATGTGTAAATATAAGAATAATCAACGAGTTGCGAGGAATTACGTATCATCTGTCCCGAGTTAATTATTGTGATAAACTCCTAGCTTTAGCGAGGAGTTTGACATAATAATTCACGAGGGACTAATAATCCGTAATTCCGAGCACCGAGTTGGTTATTCGTGTTCTTACCCAAAATCATTTTAATGGGTAAAAATCGAAAAACAAGACGCGAATTCACTATATTTGATTATACTGTAAAATACAAATTGTACTCATACGCCATTCATCAACTCTCTTACACCTTCAAGATGCGCATATCTAAATAGTTTGCAGCTTGCGCCCTTTTTTTAAAATAAAGATTCTAAAGAAATGTTGAATTTTATTCAACAAAAATGGTTTACCGACATAGTAAACAACTCGTTTATCTTAAAAACAATGTCGCAGAATGAGAGAAAATTAATGAAAACGTGAAGTGATAATCGCTATGTTGGATTGCTTGATAGGAGTGTGTTACGTCACCAAATGACGTCATGGATAATGACGTCACAAAGTCATGACATCACGGAAATGCAGCCGATCGCTCTTGCATGCTGCTTCGCCTTGCAAGTTTAGTACTGTAAATACGGCCTCGGGAACACAGTTGGAACATGATTTTCTACTTTAAATGTTTAACTGTTGTGTGACTTTAAATAGGTATGCTCTGAAATGTTCATCTATGTGATTTAGCTAAAATAATATAGCTTAGCAATGCATGAATGGGAATAAAGTAGTTCCGTCAACCAATCAAAATGCAAGTTATATTTAGAAAAATTCCCATGACCATTATGAAAACTTTGATACCCGGCATATCTTTGCCAGCTTGGGTAAGAAATAATCTCTCTTACCCACTCGGGTACAGATATGCCGGTACTAATTGAACAATTTCGAGCATACCTAATTAAAGTCACACGTCAGTAAAACATATTAAATTTTAAATTAAATGTTCAACCTAAGTTTCCGAGACCATAATAACAGTGCTAAACTTGCAAGGCGAAGCAGCATGCTACATTATACAAGATACAAGATACAAGATACAAGATACAAGATATTTATTGCACAGCAAACACCCATTATTGGCAGTGTACAAAGAAGTTAAAAATGTTAATACATATTATAAGTAAAATATAAACAAGAGCATTAATATATCTCAGTGTGAGACAATTATATCAAACAATGCATATTATATATTGTACAAGAAATAACCAATGTGGCTTAATCTCATTGAATACATGTCATACAGTACTTTACAAGTGACAGAAGCATGATGACTCTTGGGGTTTATAATTGTTGAGAGGAGCTCTTTCCTTGAGACCCCAACGAGACCAGTTGATGAAATTAGTTTCGAGCGGTAATGAATATATTTTGGGCATTGAAATATAAAATGTTCTTCCTTTTCTGTAACACCCTGACTGCACTGTTGACAGAGGCGTTTGTCTACAGGAGTGTTGTTATATCTTCCTCTCTCAATCTCAAGCTGGTGAGCGCTAAGTCTTTACTTAGTTAATACTTTTCTGTGGTTATTATTCTTAATGTTTAAATAGTCTTTGTAGCCAAACGAGTCTTCAATATGTCCAAGCAGGCCTAATTTCTTTCCTTTATCAGATGGTAGTTGATCAGTTTCCTGGAGGCATAATTGAATAAATTCAGTTTTTAAACATTCCATGAATTGCTGTCTTGTTAAGGGAATGATATTTTAGGACGTTGTTCAATTGTTGAGACCCAGGATGATTTTGAAAGACCGTTATCTTCTTGTAGGGCAGCATATATAAGTCTGTCTTGATCCATTTCGATAATCGTTTGTAGTAGTTGAATACGTTAGAAAGTATCTCTATAGATAGAGGGTAGAGTCCAAGCTCGCTAAGGCATCCGTTATTACTGGTTCTCTTTGGTACTCCGAGAATTGATTTAGCTGTTTTAATGGTTATTGTATTACAAGCCAGCTTACTCCAGTTTTGAAACGGAACTGATATCGATTTAAATATATCGCTGCCCCAAACTTCTTATCCATAAGTGGCGATTGTTGATATGAGACACCGATAGAGACGAAGTGACATCGGGGCGGAAGTGAGTTGTTGGAGTCAGGCTGTGGCGGATTTTGAACCAGGCCTGCATTGCTTTTCCTTTCAGGCTTTCAATAGCAAGTTTGAAAGTACCATTCTTATGAAGAGTCACACCAAAATGTTGTATGAGTCACAAAAGACAATAGCCGTGTTATCAAGGTGAAACACATGTCTGGAATCTGCCTTGGTACCGCCGAAAATTAATACTTTAGTTTTAGAGAGATTTAAAGTGAGTTTCAAATCTTCTGTAAAAGTTTTTAAATTGTCTATATTCTGTTGAAGTCCTTTGGGTGATTTTGAAAAAAGAACTAGGTCGTCTGCGAAGAGCAAATGTGTGAGGTGTTGACCATCCAAAAGAGGAGCGTGGTCACTACGGGCTTCAAAGTAGTCCTGTATATCTTTCACATAGATGTTAAAAAGGGTAGGACTGCACACAAGCCCTTGCTTAACACCAACTGATGACGCAATTGGTTCTGTCACTCCATCTTGCGTTTTGATAGAATACATCACATTAGAGTACATGTCATGTAAGAGATTAAGTATTCTACCTCTTATACCATAGTTATACATTTTATACAATAGTCCGTCTCTCCATACAGAGTCAAACGCCTTTCGAAAGTCACCAAAACAGGTATATAGTTTTCTCTTCGCCTGTTTGAACTTTTAATCAAAGTTCTGAATATGAATATATAGTCTGTTGTTCTGTGATCCGATCGAAAACCGGCCTGTCTTGAGTCAAAGAGAGAGTTAGATTCCATATATGAAGTCATTCTTGTGTTGATAATTGAAAGAAATAGTTTTGCAAGACAACTTCCAAGGGCAATTCCTCTATAGTTGTTGACATCGTTAAAATCTCCTTTCTTGTGAATTGGTAGGATATATGATGTTCGCCAATCCGAGGGAAATCGTCCAATTGTTAAGATGTGATTAAATAGTTTCAAGTAATGGTAACGGTTGACGACACAGAAATCATCTCATTAAGGAATAAGTCGGGACAGCCTGACTTTCTATTTTTCAATTTCTGTACAGCTTTAAAGAGTTCCTGGGCTGTTATATTATCATTAAGAGAATTAAAGTCCAGGTCAGTTGATGGAGTGGCCGGCTGTACTGCCGCCGTGACGTCATTGATGTGTGACGTCATTAACCATAACGTCATTTTGTGACGTAATTACACTTCTATCTTGCATTCCAACAGTGCGATTGTTAGTTCACGTTTTCACTCATTTTCTCTCATTCCATGACATAGTTAACAATATAAACGATTTGTTTACTATGTCAGTAAACCATTTTGGCAATGAAATTCAACAGTTTTTCAATAGTTCTGAAAAAATAGAGCAAGTTGCAAACTATTTAGATAAGCGCATCTTGAAGGTGTGAAGGAGTTTATGAATGGCGTATGACTACAATTTGAATTTTACAGTCTAATCAATTAGGGGGAATTGGGGGTCTTGTTTTTTTATTTTTATTTTTATGCATTAAAATGATTTTGGGTAAGAAAAAGAATTAGCAACTCGGTTCTCGGAATTACGAATTATCTGTCCCTCGTGAATTAATATGTCAAACTCCTCGCTAAAGCTCGGAGTTTATCACAATAAATAACTCGGGACAGATAATCCGTAATTCCTCGCAACTCGTTGATTATTCTTATATTCTCAAACGTATCCTGTAATCATGTTTATGAAATTTGGCATAATGAAATAGACAAGGGGTCAAATTTTGAAAATTCAAAATTCATTAATTCTAGAATAAACGTTTTCATATAACTAAATAAGAACAAATTCATGACAATAACATTGAATGAGTACAAGAGGAAATATATGATATATGTAAGACCCAGTTGATCACTAAATGAATATTTCACAGGAGAAAATAAAACCGTCGTTTTGAAAAGATTGACCCCTGTTCACTTCAAAGAGATGGAAAAAACAAATTTGTTTGCTGTGAGATATCAAATCAAATTATGTTATGGAACACTCAACTGTCATTTTATAATGCAAAAATGCAAAATGGTATAGTTTTCGCGTTGATACGATACAGTGTCCTGGTTATACTGACCTTCAATAGGTAATGTAAAATGGTCAGATAAGAATGTTTATATTGCGGCAGCTGCATCCGTAAACCCACTGCTATTTGTTGAAAACAGCTACATGTGTAGTTATATAGATAATAAACACATCCGGGTCAGTTATATTTACTTCACAGGACAAAAAGTGGTGGAATCCATTTGCAGGATCCTTCCGGATTCTCCCAAATGTTGACGGATCCTGAAGAATCAGAAAGAATCAGGCAAGCGGATTCCACCATATGCATGTTTTGTCCTGTGTTTGGATTAACTTTGTTTTGAATATATTTATACATGGTTTTCTTATACTTCCCCCTTAAAAGTGTCATACTTGGTGTTACAAACATCATCATAAATGGGTTAAATAGGTAGAATAAGGAATTCAATTTTTTTACAAACTTTTTTGAACAGTATACGAACAGTTCAACAATAATACTTTATTGCTCTATCATATGGTTTCTAAGTCAATTTGTTGCGAAATGTGCGTTACTCAAAATTAGTTATCGATTCCAAATATAGGTCACAAGGATAACGACCTAAACAAACTATTATTTAAATACCTATCTGTTGACTAGACCTACTATGCCTACCTCCTCTCTAGGTATGCTATTTCAACCTTAACACAGAAACTTGAACAGTGGAGTAGGGGATGCGTAAAATCCCTATCCAAGGGCGGTAAGTCTGTATGGTCTCGTGACGTCACCACCGGAAACCTCACTCTCCTTTCAGTTGCAGATCAAGACAGTTGTGTTTGTTTTCGCTCTGAGACTGGGTATTTTTAGCGCCTTTTTTTCGCTAACATGCTATCTACTTCTTATTTATTTAAGAGGTAGTATCAACGCCTTAATCTACGTTCGTCGTTAACAGGTTGTTTAGACAATCTGTTTTAGGTAAGGTGTTGAGTTACAAGGGGCCTTGTTGACATGTGCTAGGTGTGGGCTACCTGTCGGGTGGCTGCATGCTTTGCACGTGCAATTCGTGTCTTTTGTTTTCTCTCGCCTTCGTTGGGTGACTGCTCGGTTCGCACGGCCTTGGTCGTACCTTCTGCCAGTCCCTTTGTCTTCTAGATCAGGTGAATCTTCCGATAGCTCGTCGTCTGCTTCGGTTGGCTTTCACTCGTCAGTGACCTCACTTAAGCGTCAGTCATTCGCCTTAGGCTCGTTTCTACGTGACTCGTCTCGTCTCGCCAGTGACTCGCCTTTCGGTTTGTCAACTCGTTTTGACTCGCCTCGACTCGCCTGTGTTTAGCTTCGTCAGTGTCTCGCCTCGTCAGTGTCTCGCTGTCGCATGTCACTCCCTATAGCTAGTCACTCGTTTTCGGTTTTCGACTCGACTTGACTCGACTCGATTGACCCGTCTCGTCTGTGACTCGCTTCGCCAGTGTCTCTCTTCGCTAGT
The DNA here is from genome assembly GCA_936450465.1 of Gibbula magus. Taxonomy (NCBI): domain Eukaryota; kingdom Metazoa; phylum Mollusca; class Gastropoda; order Trochida; family Trochidae; genus Gibbula; species Gibbula magus. Next base: position 28,915,083 of record OW388295.1, on the reverse strand, counting down.
CACTCACTTCGCCAGTCATTCGCTTCGCCAGTCAATCGCCTGTCACTTGCCTTAGGCGTTCACCATTGTCTGGCCAGTAGGCCTAGTTGATATTGACTTCGCACCCTTCGGGTTCTTTAAGGGCCTCTGGGTCCGCTGCATCGCGTCTTGCTCACACCCCCACGCGCCGTGTCACGGTGGTGTCGCCCACCCGTGACACTCGCCGAGGAGCACCAAAAAGCTAGACAAGCGAGCGTTGGGGTGTACCTGAGGTCGGCGGTCATTGATGCGTACGAGGCCGCTGACCTGCCTCCTCCGCGTTCCAACCCGCATGAGATCCGTGCAGTTTCAGCCACGATGGCTTACCACTGTAACATCGCGTTCTCGGACGTCATGGCGGGGTGTTTTTGGCGTTCCTCCGAGGTTTTCGCCAACCATTACCTACGAGATGCCTCCACAGCAGATCTCGAAGGCATCTCTCCACAAGTGTTCGCCCAACCAGACCAAGAAGGGGTCAATCCTCTTAGGAGCTTGTTCCCCGCAGGTCTTATGATGCTCATTGTAATAAACTTTGTTTGCATTGTTTGCTCCTTGTCTGTTGTTTTGTTCTTTAGCTTCGCTTTTAACACTCCCTCCCCGTTGGGTTCGGGGGCAGTGTGTTGATCAGAAGTTGAGTGGCTGGGTTGTCTCTTCGATCCGCTCAGCGGTAGAGATGGTATCTCCCGGGCTGTGCCTTGTCCTCACCTCAATGTGGAGGACTTGTAGGTTAGCTTACACTCAGGGCTTGTTGCTGGTCTCGTCTCTACCACATATCTACTGACCCGCCTCCATGAAGTGCGATTCTAGGCATAGTAGGTCTAGTCAACAGATAGGTATTTAAATAATAGTACGTTTTTGATTAAACGTAATTATTTATTCTTACCTGTTGACTAGACCTACGCGCTAGGCCCGCCCATCCTCCCCGCTCGGTCTGTCTTGCCTTTGTTGGGACTGTTCGGAGAGTGAGGTTTCCGGTGCTGATGTCACGAGACCATGCAGACTTACCGCCCTTGGATAGGGATTTTACGCATCCCCTACTCCACTGTTCAAGTTTCGTCTGTGTTAAGGTTGAAATAGCATACCTAGAGAGGAGGTAGGCAAAGTAGGTCTAGTCAACAGGTAAGTATAAATAATTACGTTTAATCAAAAAGGTACTATTTTCATCTTTTTCTCCAGTACGAATGGCTCGTTAAAGCTACTATCTTGTGTACAGCCACCTTAGACAATGATCATTATGAATTGTAGATATGTAGACTCCGTGACCCCTTGTTTTCCCAGTAACTATGTAACATTTGGAACCATTAATTATAGCTGATGTTTTCATTTTGTATATAAAGTTTAAAAATTGCACAACTGTTGAATTTTGTTGGAATTGACAAGATTCTATTACGGTTATTCGTTTAAGTGCTTGTTCTTCGGTATTTATATTTTTAGTAACTGTGCGTGCAGCGTACCCGCAGGCTGAGGGATGGTAGGCGTCGTCTGTCTTGCCTCACTCGCCGAGGAGCACCAAAAAGCTAGACAAGCGAGCGTTGGGGTGTACCTGAGGTCGGCGGTCATTGATGCGTACGAGGCCGCTGACCTGCCTCCTCCGCGTTCCAACCCGCATGAGATCCGTGCAGTTTCAGCCACGATGGCTTACCACTGTAACATCGCGTTCTCGGACGTCATGGCGGGGTGTTTTTGGCGTTCCTCCGACTGATCTATCTGCAACATCCGCCATCTTGCTTTCATGGCATTACGTAAAATACAAACATGATATATTTAATCCAATTTTACAAATTATTGATAATAAAACATATACAATGATAGAATATTCTCAAAGTAACACATAACATTATAATAAAACTAATAAACACTATGCTGTTGCCAAGATTTCCCCACTCGCAGCGCCGATGAATGGCTTCAGTTCACTTCAGTTTTTATTTTTCAACAAATATGCGCTAAAAAGCTTGTCTTTATCAAGTTGTTAAATATGAAGTCATAAAACATTACTTTCATTGATATCTTTCAATTTGACTGTGAATCATGTATTGATAGTATATATGTGTAAACGTCAGTGTCCTCTCGAATTTCGTTTCCACAAAAAATGTCCCGATAGAACCCTCCTTTTAATATTATTTTGGGGGATTCTGAGTTCAATATCTTCACTGATCATTTGGGGATGTCCGCATCATGCTGGCGGATCTTTCCCAAAATTTCAATATAATACACTTGCTTATGTAACATAATTCACTGATCAAAATTACAATACCGTATACTTATAAATTATCTCATTGAGATCAAACCCCTCGCCCAGCATCAGTCAGGACTGGTTTGGTTTAAACATATTTTATTCAATAAGAAAAGGATTAGGAACAAGTTCTCCAACTTAGATTACCTTCTCCTTGATATGTACATAGTGAATTTACAGTTTTTTTGACAGAGATACATACTTGACAGCAGTGAAAGAAGACATAATACAGAAAACTATTCTTATGTTATACAAATCTTTTTGTCTCACTAATGAACGATTGTACTAACTTAAATACATTTGTGTTTTGACATGGTGATATATCTGCAATTCCTTCTAACAAAAGCTTATGGTTTAGTGGAATACAGTATCTCCAGGACTTAGTCACACCATATGTTCCTTCTCGCTCTCTTCGTTCTTCCACATAACTGCTTCTACAGGTTCCTCGTTATAATCTGAAATCCTTTGGTGCCCGATCCTTCAGATTCAATGCTGCATCTCTATGGAATCCACTGCCTCATGAACTCAAATGTGCTCCATCTCTTACTGTTTTCAAGTCCCACCGTAAAACACATCTTTTCAAACGCTATTATAAACCTTGTATATTAATATTTTGCTGTGTGTTTATACGTTTATGCTTACCTTATTCAATTGTATGTTATGCGCATTGAGCATGGGCCTTGTTTGTGGAATCCTGCGCTTTACAAGTACTCTTATTATTATTATTATTAATACAGTACCTGCTAATCTTCAAATGCGCTTTAAAGATGATATGAAATTTACTCTTTGTCGTTTATACAATGGACATTCAAACAAGTATTGATGAGAATGTTCAACAGGAGATCCACATACACATTCAGGGTCACTTTTAATTGCAACTTTATGTAAATCAAAGTTTAAACAACTAACAGAATAACGCAACTTGGTATGGATAATATTCAAATTTCTTTTACTGCACGAATAATATGTTGGTGCATGTACAATATTATCACGTATAAATGAATTAAATACTGAGATATTTGAATTACGAACAGTGGTTGGTTAGTAGTTCCATAAGCTTATTGTAGATGGGAAAAAAGGATTTTTTTTAATGTTTGAGTCTTGAGATAGGAGTTAATAAATTGTTTGAGTTCCTTAGATTATAATTTGATTTTGAACCAACATTATTGGGTAGCAGTTGGGTCAGATATAAAGGGGCCATTTCATTTTGAATTCTATACATCAAACATAATTTTCGTCTTCTTCTACGTTCTTGTAACGTTACCCAACCAGTTTCATAAAAGAGATATCTATGTGAAGTATATTTAGGTAAACCAGTAACTATTCTTGCTGCTTGTAATTGAATCTGTTCTAGTTTACTAATCTGTTCAAGAGTATAGTACACCCGTCCCAAACTTCGCATGCGTATTCAAGATGTGGGCGGATGGAAATAATGTAGATCTTACTGAGGGTATCCCTGCACAATACATATTTTAAAAGTCGCATTGAGTTGACCATTTTTGAAACTTTTTCTATCATCTATTGAATATGTTCTGCCCATTTTCCATTATTGGCAAGAATGACTCCAATATGCTTATGATTATCAACAATTTTAACTTTAACTTCATCAAAATAAAGATGTGGTAAATCAATTTCATGTTTCATCGAGATTAGTAGAGCTTCAGTCTTATCAGGATTGTACTTTAGTAACCACTTTTTACCCCAGATATTTAGATGTTTATTTTTGCATTTAGGTTCAATTAAATAAGTTTATCATCTGGTGAAGAGTAACCAAGAGACGAGTCGTCAGAAAACAAGCTCGTTAAACAATCTAATTCATCTGCTATGTCATTGACGTATACTATGGATACAAATGGGCCAAGCACTGACCCCTGCGGGACACCAGCACTTAGTTTTTTTCCGCATGGAAAATGATCCATTGACAAATACGCTTTGACTTCTGTCAGTTATGTAACTACCTAACCATCTCAACATCTGCCCACTTATTCCATAATTTTCAAGTTTTAACAATAAACCTCTGTGCCCAACACGATCAAATGCTTTTGATACATCACAGAATACCATGCATAGTTTTTCTTTGCTATCTAACGATTCACAAAACCTGGTGATATATTTCTATCAATTGGTGGACAGTGGAATGTCCTGGCTGCAACTATATGATTTCGAAAAAGAAACTCTGAAAGTGTACTGGTACACTTTGATTCAAGTAGATATTTTCGCCAGAGCAAATTGTCATTGGTACAATGAAGAGTTTGTATCCCACTTGTGTTTGGTTTGAATTATACACAGTACAAATACATGTATGTTATTCTCATTAGCAGACTGTTTCAATGGTTCTTGTCTCTTGGCGGAGCCAGATAGTACAAGTAGATGATTATTCCGCATAACAAGTACTCATTGATACACGTGAGTACTAGAATCAATATTTTGTTTCAACTGAGCACTGCTATCGATTAAGGTGTAAGGTGTCATTTGTACCCATGGTTACAAAAGTGGGGTTTTTTTTCATTTTAGGCTGTGGGCATGGCAGGAAAATGGTGTGTCTATCCCACGGTGTGACTGGTGTACGGGGATACAAGCAAGTTGCTGTATCTTGTTTAAGCAAATGTCGATGCTATAAATGTATACGATTTAGTGTTTGTCCTTCGCTTGAGCATGGTGTCATAGTGTTTAAACAGTTATGGTGATGGTCGACTCGTCGAAAGGTTATTTAAGAAATAGAAGACGAGTTGGAGTGCTTTATCGTTGAATAAAACGTAGCAGGGAGCATAAAACACGAAGGGCGCAGCCCTGAGTGTGTTATGCTCCCTGCTATGTTTTACGATAAAGCACGACAACGAGTCTTCTATTTCTTATATGAGATGCCCTTGATTAGTTACACAGTTATATAAAAACCGCGGAGATATAATGTTGTTTGTAGAAACTATATTTTGAAAATATTAATGTCTCCCGTCACAGAACACATTCACAAGCATTGAGCAATCAAAGTGACGTAAAATATGACGTCATTTGCTAAGCGAGGATCTAACTGAATGTCTAAAATCACGAGCATGTTTTATTGTCTCATAAAGCACGCTGTAGGTCCCTTTGACTGTGTTTAATTGCCGTGGGTATCTTATTTTACTACATAATGTATAAGCAATCAGTATTTCTAGAACCTTATCTATTACAATTACCTACAGCCGCTGGTTGACTTGGTTGATTTAGAACAACAACCACATGAAACAGGACAATGACATGTGCAATACAATCTGTCATTTTTGTACATCATCTTCTTCATCAACTTCAGTTTGTGCTATATGTGTCCAGCACTAAATGCGCTTATATATTAATTAGACGCCAATTTCCCCCATTATTTCTGAAAACATCCCAATATTGAAAAGATTGATTGTTTAATGAGTTGTGATTATTCACCACTTAACTTAATTTGCCAAATTTATCAAAACTGAGCTTTGCACGATGTATTAATATCTATGGAAATGCTGTATTTCTGCATGTGATTTTTGAGAAAACTATTCCTGTTCTGTTCTGTTTTGACAGGGGAACAGATTGCCATGGATACAATTAAATACGTTTGTCTCTAACTTGATCATTATGTCACTGGTATTGTAGTAACATGTCATAGTCTAGCCCTCGCGTAACAAGACGTCAATGGTACACATAGATACAATAAAGTGTCGAGCAACATTCTCCCACTGGAAAATTAAACAGACATTTACTTGAATCGACTTTAAGCAATGACATTTTCCTCAAGCGAAGGCAAACACTTCCTTTTTCCACGTGTGCTATTGTAACTTTTCTCAAGCGAAAGGGAAACAAGTACTTGTATTAACATGTAACAATGACATCTTACTCAAACGTGAGACAATCACTTGTTTGTATCCACGTGTACCATTGACACCGATCGGTCAAGCGACAGGCACTAGCACTCCAATCGGACGGCATCCATCCTCGCTTACCCAGGGTTTTATATATGCTCCGTTACTCTCCACTTTATCAGCCCTGGGAAACTCTATCAGAGAAATCTGAACTAAACTTGTGAGCCAATCAAATTGCCACGCAGCTTGGACCTGCGAGCCAATGACAATTCATATCACTTCGTTGCAAAGCACGCGAGGTCATTTTGTTAGCCGTCCGTCACCGGTTATCTCCCTTGACTATTTCCGTCTAATCCTATTGAACATTTTCTTCGGTTACTGACTTACCGGTCAAGGGCGGGTAATTTTAGTACATATTTCTCTGAGTTTCCCAGATGTGATATAGTGGATAGTAACGGAGCATATATAAAACCCTGGGTAACCGAGGATGGACGGCATCGAGGGGGCCGTTTGATTTGATGGGGTAAAGCGTCCGTAAAATATTCACTGTTCACACGTTGCACCTTCTGATAAATGATGCTGTTGTAGAAAGCTGTGCAAGTCATCTATGATTTATTTCTAAATCTAGCATACTATACAGTTTGTCCACGCTGCTTTTGATAAACACAACTCAAGCAGACAGACTTTAGTGTTTACTTTATTATAAACATGAACATATTCTCGTTATCAGCAATGACAGAATTTTGGCAAATCAGATCAGCAACAAAATTTAATATTAATTCTTCAAACAATTCAGTAATTTAAAAAATGAACCTTTTCAATCTATTAGTTTATTATATTCTCAAACATGCAATAGTTTTGAACGAATGGTACATTTCGCAAATGCGCAAATAGTGCGGTTAATCAAACGCAACTAAATCACTCGAGAGATTAAACTTCCTGCTTTCAAATAAAGAGAACATATTTTGAAATTGTTATATACAATCAATATAATCAATAATATAATCAATACAAGGGTGTTAAGTCTGTGACTTTCAGTACTTGACGGTAGCAGCTGGCCCCACACACTCGTTGTAGGATGGTGGAAGGTTGGTGTCTACAACAGGTGCGCGTCTGAGGAGAGATAATGAAAACACATGTTGTACATGTAAGCATAATTTTGTTTACAATAGGGTTTGACCAACAAGTAAATATAAATATGCGACATGGTTTAACATTTCTACAAGCATCATAACACCCAGAAATAATATCTAGAAAGCTAATCACATTGTTTGAATTTCTTATTTAAATAAAGAAGTTTCAATAATGAATGTACATACTGTATAACGCATTGAGTAATAGTTGGTAGTCGTTTACTGTTGCCATAAAGGATTGATTGCAGGTCCTATCCTGTTACATAGAAATATGTATTTTGTCGAACAGTATAATATAATGGGCATGTAAAATGGCAATGGACACAGTCTTCACAATGATATCCACATAAACAGGAAGGAGAAATATATCTATTCCTATTAAATCTATCATTATTGAGGTCACTACACCCTAGACGCAGCCTGCAGTGAACTGTTTGAGCACTTCTTTGTCCAACATTTGTATCAACGTGATATTTGTTATACACACGTGTGATACATGTACATTGTATGTACCCGCTCTTTCCTCGATGTATAGCTAAACGTTCCCCCTGTTTGAAGTATGGGGGCCCGAGTCGGAAACTTGGAGACTTTATTGTAGCGTGTCGTTGAAAGTATGATTGGCGGTTTCTTGCTACGTTTAGGCGATTCAAATGTTATAGAATGGGTGATACAGAAATTATTACACTCGAGAAAGTGCCCTATTAATCGTGCAAAATTTGTGTTTATCATTCGCTATCTCTCGGGCAATAGAAAATTAAAAGTCACTCTTTTCGTATGTCATACTCGCCGCTAATGGCTGCAATACTGCCGAAGCGGCGTTAAACAATAACTCACTCACTCACTCACTCGTATGTCATATGATAGTTCCTCGGGTAATAATCTCTAATATGCATTCATTAGACGGATACACTGTTTCTTCGTACATTTAATATGAAATAGTATGTTAATGAAACAGTTTAATTTGCTTCTTGGTGTTTCTTGGAAGGTGTAACCGTCTGTGAATTATCACGATTCCGTAATTGACAGAATCGTATACCAAGCATCATGAATCACTAACAGGAACGCGAGTAAGTAGACATTTTCCTGTAGTCTGCGAGTTGTTTTTTATATGAATAACATTTATGTATGTATTATACACGTGTACTCACACACTCTTGATTTACTCATATCATACTCATGGTTTTAAAGGGATAGTAGCACGTTTTGTCGCTCAAATAAGTTGATGAAATATATTTGAAAACAAATGTCACTGATAGTAAAGCACCCTTGGGCCTTCTCTCTTCGGAAAATCAAGTTAAACAATTAGTATACATGGTTTCGTAAAGCTATGGGAATCGCTTTTGTCATTCGAAATAATAAAATGTGTTCACAATAAAATCGCCACCATGCAATTTTGGCTCTATACGCAACACCGTTGTTAACAATACGGATATTTGGCTTGTGTAATACAATGTTTTACCCTCTAATGTAAAATTAAATGACATAAACTATCATTATAAATGAAAAATTAAACAAATAAAATTTGGAAAAAAAACGTGCTCTTGCCCCTCTAAACTGAAAATACAAAAATAAGCTGAAATCATAAGTTTTTTAAAATGTGGGTACACCAGAAAAATGAAACTATATGAGAAAAGGGTAGATGTATCCGTTAATACACCTACACTTTTACTAAAGAAACCATAGCAACGATAGCGGAATTAGGATATATATCTAAACAAGTAAAGAGTAAGGCTTCCATATAGATTATAGAATATACTTTTCGAGGATGACAGCGGGCCATAATACTGCAGTAACATCATCAGTCTGTACTTGTACACCCCCAGCCAAAAGAAACGCCTACTTTATGTTCCTTAAAATGGAAGATGCAATAATTTCTTTAATAAAATTAATGGCGGTCTCCACGTTATGCTGAAGCCATAACTAATATGAAAGTACATTGAAATCGTGGAAAACTGTGGTTCGAGTCAATTACATTCATGAAAACCACGCCCAAAGAAGACGGCTATTTTCGGTTGATTCACTTGCGCACCTTAACCACGTACATCGGTAGCATCATCACCACTTTAACGCGAATGCGTGTGTGTACTGTTGCTCGTGGCTGTATGAAAATCTTTTTAAATGTTTTTCTGATCAAGCACTGATCGAAAACTGAAAATTATTATTTTCTCCTTTCAACAATCGCCCTTCTTTCGTGACATGAACTTCTGAAATTCAAATATATAATGCAGAAATGGTGCAACTTCATTATGTTATAACATTGCAAAACTGTTCATAACAGTTTTTACAATATCTGATAAGATATCTAGTAGGCGTTTCTTTTGGCCGGGGTGTATGTACCACTGACCTGAGAGCTCTTTTAGAGCCCGCCAGTCTGTATCTCCTTGCCCGCACCACCACTACAGTCATCACGAGCAGTGAACCGACCAGGAGACCTCCAAGGAACATTATACAGCCGAACTTGCTCGAGTAGGTAACGTGCATCGGATCTGTCGCAGAAATATAATTCATCCAGCTTATTATTTGCTACATTTATATCATCATGCCTGAAAGACCCGATGGGGATATTGCATAGTTTAACAAAAATAGAATAACACTACAGTGATTACACTTTACTAACACTATCTAAAGTGATTACACTTAACTAACACTATTTAAAGTGATTACACTTTACTAACACTACAGTGATTACACTTTACTAACACTACAGTGATTACGCTTTACTAACACTAAAGTGATTACACTTTTCTAACACTACAGTGATTACACTTTACTAACACTAACTTGATTACACTTTGCTAATACTAAAATGATTACGCTTTACTTATACTAAAATGATTACGCTTTACTAACACTAAAGTGATTACACTTTGCTAACACTACAGTGATTACACTTTACTAATACTAAAGTGATTACACTTTGCTAACACTACAGCTCAACGATTAGTTGCCACCAACTACTGTTTTGCGTAGGTGGACATTATGAGATCACATCAGCCACAATGACATCTTGTCAGATGTATTTAATTGAATGATGTGAATGTGAACGACCTTTGGAATCCCATAGAGGGATATTGAGAACGCAAAAAGATTAAAGCTTATTAAATTGACGAGTTGACACAATACTTCTGTGCATGGAGAAAGAATGCAACATAGCTACAACTTACGGTGTTTGTGATCGTCTGACGTGGTATCATTTCCCACGGATGAGCACGTCACGTTGGAATCTGCAAACAATTATCATATTAAACATGTATCCAGTCACGGAATAACAAGATGATTGATTATATTTTATTATAATTAATCTTATATTCGTTGAAATTTGCATTTCAAATGTTATTTCTCCCAATATCAGATGGTGATATTGCATTGGCTGCTGTTCCTTTCATCACGCATCCCGTCTCAGAGTAAAACGTAGACGCTCCACTCCACTTATATACCCTGGGTGCAAACCCCAATATATATTCGCGCTGTGACCTGTGAGATAGAAACTATATAAAACATACATGACCATTGACCGCGGTTAAGCTTAAGCGATTCGGCAATATCAAGATAGATCACAGCGGAAATTAAACAGATTCCCGAAGAGATTACTGCACCTACTTGGATGAATGCACATATCATTTCAGATAGAATGATCTGCTGTAATAAAATCAACCGGATAGCTAACTTGGACTCGGATATGATGACAGTTCCCGATTGCTTGGGGAAGGGTGGAAGAGCGAAAGCCAACTCTGTTAAAATTTCTTTGCAATTGGCTGAAATTTTATCGCAATTAATGGCTATAAAATTATTTGTTTGGCTGGATCAGAGGTCACATCGTGAAGTTTGATGTGTGGTCTGCACCCAGGGTATATAAGTGGAGAGGAGTGTATAAGTTTTAGCCTCATACACGATCATCATCACCAGGTATCACATTTAACGTTTTTAAGTCACAATGTTTTTTTTATTTATAATGATGGTAGCTATTAGAGCACGGGTTTGAGTTTTAGATATTTATTATTTCGTCCAAGTCTTACCGAAGCAGTATCTCTGATTGTAGCGAGTTTTCTTCAGGTAGTACACGAAATAGCTGCTGCAGTTCTTCACCTATATCGGTTGTGGAACAAAGCAAACATTGAAAGTTCTCGAACTTTCAAATCACTCTTCCAAAGTGCTATCAATTCCACCACACTGTGTTAGATAGAAGACGAGAGTTTATGACATACGTAACTTATTTTCATATTAAGTGTAATATTAATATCGCCTAGACTAAACAAGAGCCATCAAGAGATGGCTTAAAGTTGATTGATCACTTTTAGTTATATATAATTGAAACTAGAAGGCGTTTTACGCATAGATGTCTCCCTTTCCCTAAATTCAGTTTGAGTTATTAACTTTCTAAAAGACGAAGTCCAAATTGTTGCCATGGAAAAAAAACAAAATAACATTAAAGCAGTTCAAACCCCCAAAAGCACATCTACATGATATGGAGAGCCTGTATACCAAAGTTTACGAGGATTGGTAAAGTAGTTTTAGATTTTTGTTCCGGAAATAAACCCTACTTTTCAATAGACTGAGTCCAAATCGTTGCTATGGAAACAATAAAAAAAATATAATGTCAAGCCCCAAAAGGCACATCTACATGATATGGGGAGGTAGTATACCAAATATGATGATGATAGGTCAAGTAGTTATAGAGATCTGCTCCGGAAACAAATCCTACCCTTCAAATAGACTAAGACCAATTTTTTTATCATGGAAACAAACGAAACATTTTTTAAAAAGCTGAAACCCCAGAACTACCAGGGACTCTATGTTAGAGATTGTCGTTTATCGGAATCTGTCCAAAATAAACGATTTTAGCGCTGTGGTAATTAACGAAACAAAAGAAAATCTTTCATTCTTATGTGTGTATAGCTAAGCAAATGGTCCTGCTTTACAATGGCGTTCTCGTTCTGGTTGATGCTCAAGTTTCACACCTTGATGGTAAAGCTATATCTACAGGAACTATGGGTGGAGCCCACACAGACCCGTCTGCTGACCACTCCTTTGTCCATCTCTGGGTGTCCATCTGCCCATAAAGAAAGATATCATATATATTTAGTATTATTTACATGATATTATGAAACAATCGAACAACCACACCGCCATGGATTAGAGACCCGTCACAGACTCCTACATATATATTGCCATTAAAAGGGGTAAAAACACATTTTATTTGAATAAAGTGCGTCTGAAATACTTGGATTGTAAGTTTCTCTGTGATACGATAATATACAAAAATATAACACTTGTTCATTTGCTGGCTTCCTCTGTTTGTTTCAATGTCTTGTTTGCTAATTGTAACACTTTACATACACAGTAACACAACAAAGTATTCGATTAGAAACACATGCCATTCATTTAGATAGTGACGAAATGACGGTGGCCGAATGGATAAGCTGTTGGTACAGTCAGTGCTGACGGCTGGTACCTGACTCTAAAGACATGGGTTTTAATTCCCAAAAGACTTGTCATGAAAAAGGTAAGATAATCTGTACTAATGTGTATAGTATTATCCTAAATATGATAACAAAGCATTCATGCCCAGCTGAGTATCAGAAGTAACGCGTCTACCTCTCATCCAGATTGGGTGTTCAGTTCCACACCCTGCTCCCCTCGGCGCGTGTGACGTCATACGGAGGGGACCTGTCAAGTTGACGATCTTGTACCAGCCCTCCCTCAGATTACAATCCGCACGTGGCTCGTGGGTGGGACTACATCCGGGGCTCCGGTCTCCGTTGTCATAAAGATAAAAAGGGTTGGCACACGGGTCGAGAGCTACTGAAACTGAGATACAGTATGTTTCGTTTTATTTAAAAGATAGTGTGATGTAGTGACATATGGTTACATTCGGATTCATAAAAATGGGATGTCAATTTGACAATTGCTGGATTTTAAATTTCTGAAATTAGCCCATAAATTACTTATATACGGCTTTTGAAAAAAACGCCTAATTTATCCCCGGCGACCAGAATGAAAATCTGCGGGTATGTGGTCCCCGAAGCGATGACTCCTGTGACGTCACTGACGTAATCTCATAATCGGCGAAAGTCATGATTCAACGCAATTTCGCCACCTTTTGATTGTTAATTTCACTATCAAATCTTCAACAAAACAACTTAAATTTTCCATATTTCGAATGTTTAGATGTCCAACTAGGTAATTCCACGGATGACAATAAGATAATTATTGCATAAACATGTGTTTTTAACACACCTCTTGAATTCATCTAGCGACAGTGATAATCATCATTTATTAATTAATGAGGCTCTAATGGTGATTTGATTACAGATGACAGTACTATTTTAGATGAACTTTTAGAGTTTGACAATCAAGAAAAAGAAATAAGCCTAGAAGAAATTGGTAAGGCAGTTCTTGCTATGAAGAATGATAAAAGCCCTGGAATCGATGGCTACCCTATTGAATTCTTTAAATTCTTTTGGAGATATCTAGGCCCATGGGTTTATAGGTTTATACAAGAAACTTTTGCAAATAATGAAATAAACATAACAATGAACAGAGGTATAATCACTTGTTTGCCTAAGCAAAATAGAGAGCGTAAACCTTTGAAAAAATTGGCGCCCTATTTCATTGCTAAACTCCCAAAATTATAAGTATCTGGTATCTTTGAAACTAGAAAATTGAATAAACCTGGCCTTCTACTACTGATTGAATTTGAAAAAGCCTTTGATACTATCTCCAAACCATTTATAATACAAACAATGAGAGCATTTGGATTTGGACCTAATATCATTAAATGGATTGAAATCATAACTGGTAACAGCACAGCAGCTGTTATACAAATTGCCATATTTCATCATTTTTCCAGCAGGAAAGGGGCTGTAGACAGGGTGATCCAGTCTCTCCTTATCTATTTATCCTTGCAGTGGAAATATTAGGCAGTATGATTAGATCAAATGCTGATATAAAGGGAATAATGCTTAATGACATAGAACAAAAAATGGGTCAATATGCTGATGATGCACAATTGTATCTAGATGGGTCTGAAAAAAGTCTCAAAGCAGCAAATGAGAACACTCAATATCTTCTATCAAATGTCAGGTCTAAAAATGAACATAAACAAAACAAAAGCTATATGGATAGGTTCAATGACAGGTAGTAACATCATCTTAGCCAATGATCTATATTTTGACTGGCACAGTGGGGACTTTGAAATTTTAGGGATAACTCTTAAAGACTTATGGGTAATTAACACAAAAAGCGCTTAGAACATATAAATAGATTACTTGCCAGCTGGCGAAGAAGAAACTTGACTCTTATTGGAAAAATCACTGTTATCAAAACTCTAGCAATCTCAACTTTAGTACACATCTGTTCTGCACTTCCTAATCCACCTAAAACATTCATTGATGAACTCAATAAAATAATTTATAATTTTCTTTGGAGCAACCAAAGGATAACATTAAAAGATCAAATATCAGTAGGACTTATGATGATGGAGGTCTCAGAATGACTGATATAGAACGTTTCATCAATGCTCTGAAATTATCATCATTGAAGTGCCAACTAAAAAAGAAATCCAGTTTTAATAACATCTTTCCTTTAAGCCATATATACTCTCTTGGTTCGAACGCTGTAGATTGCTTATCTGACGATGATAATCCTTACTGGAGAGATGTTTTATTTGCCTGGAAAATATTTTATAAGGAACACGCCTTTGACAATGAGGACTTAGACCAAATCTTAGCTCTGCCACTCTGGTTAAACCATTTCTTTAAATCTTCCTACATTGTTCGGAATTGGTTAGATCATGGTATCCAATGTATCAGAGACATTTATGATGGAAATGTTTTTTTTTCAGCTTTGAAGTTTTAAAACAGAAATATAAAATAAGAGGAACTTTCTTGGATTATCAACATTTGTTAAGTAACATTCCAAAGACCTGGAGACAGCAATTAGAAAACAGAACTTATGGCTTGAACCATCTAATCATTAATCATGTACACAAAGATATGATCTCCAATAGCAAATGATCAAGGATATTTTATGACAAACTGATAAAGAAAAAACCACTAACACTCCAAACGTACTAGAATATTGGAATACTACATTTCAACAGGACATAATTTGGAATGATGTTTTTGGTTATTATAGGAAATGTACAAATGATTGCAAGCTTTTAGATTTTCAATATAAGTTTATTTACAGAACAATATATACAAAGAAAGAACTTTTGAGGATGAAGTTAGTTGATGATGATACATGCTCTTTTAATTAAAAAAATACCTCAGAAGATATATCACATGTGTTTTTGACTGTGACTAAGTTAAAATATTCTGGCATAATGTAGAATGTTTCATAAATACTCATCTCCAATGTAGTATTACCCTTACAAAATTCATTATCATGTTCGGATTGTTCTAAAAAAATATTATTCTACTAGCCAAAAGATTCATTTATGTTTCAAGTATCAAACAACATGCTCTTTCTTCTGGGGCTTTTTTTTTTAATTTTAAGAGAAACATGCAAAATTGAAAAAGTCATAGCTAGAAAAAACAACAGGACAGGTTCCTACATTAAGAAATGGAAACATTTACCCGTCATATTTGGTATATTTATATTTGAAGCGCCCATAAAATTTCAATACCCCCACCCAGTTTGCAAATGATAGTTCTATCTCTGGTCAACTAGCCTCACTGACTTTGCATGGTTATTCTTATATGTGTTATATCAAAACGAATGTATATTCAATGTCTTTGTTTGTTATATGAAATGAATTTATGAATTGGAAATGTAAAAATAAAATAAATAAGATAAATAAAATAAATAAATAAATTAATGAGGCTCTACAGAGCGGGCCACAGACGACCCCTCGTCTATGGTTAATCACAGGCATGCCTCAATGACTGTCTTTAAACGGATCCCGGGGCTGATCGCGACATTGTTAAAAACGGGTAAATTTAAATCGTCTTTATAATCAAAGTGTATATTGTTTTGATTTTATGCTAAATTGATTCCGATATATAATGTACGTAGAGGTAATAATCTGTCATTCTTTAGAAAAATGCATTTCACGTGAACTTTAAGTGATAATTATGAATAATTATGTGAAAAGACTCACGGATTCAGATAGTTCTAGAAATGTTATGTGGTTGCTGCACAGGTTATTTAAAAAAATCTTTGTCACATAAACTAGTTCGTTCTCTGAGTTTGTTATCACTCTGGTTTAGTTAAAGGACGACCTTCGTGTGTTATCTATGTATGTTCCTTAGTGTATGTAGGTAAGTCGTAACGTAGAACATAGAGATGCACTCATTCAGATAACTATAAATCTATTATCAGTGCACTGGTCTCATATGTGTAATCATTTTACACCTGTGTTATATTTGTAACTATGTTACATCTATGATGTAAGTGTGAACTGATACATCTGTGGTTTAAGTGTAACAATTGTATACCTATGTTATATGTGTAAAAATTGTTACGTATGTGGAGTATAACAACGTTATCCCTGTGGTTTATGTGTAACAATAGTTACACATGTGTTATATATGCTATCTTGGTACATCTATGCTATATGTGTAACACTATAACATGTGTATACCTATGCTATATCTGCAACAACGGTACACCTGTGTTATATGTGTAACTGGAAATGGAAAAAGTTAACACCCCACGTCTTGTTCACCAATAAAAGCAGTGGGATAAGAAATAAGACTATGTGTCAGTAAAAATAACCGTGTGCTATTAGGCAATTATACTCTAGAAAAGTTCATTAAGATTACGTTTCGCTTTGGATATTTGCATTTATAAAAAGTGTGTATTTTGGTATCTAAAAACCATGTTACACGTTATACTGAGAAATGAACGGTTGTGGTAGTGTGAATAATTCCATTCTTTCAAGTCAACTAGTCCAAATTTAGTATCAGCCTTTCAGTCAAACGTCAGTATTAACTTAAAGGCACTGTAGCACACTTTTTTATGGACAGTCCAGGACTTATTATGCCTGTTGTACCCCTTTAAGCTTTCTATTGATGCAATAAAAAAATTACAATTCGCTTTCAGGACAGCTTCAAAGGTGATGAAGTTGCCGCACATGGAGTGTAAACACTGCCAAACTGGATACATTCATAGGTTGCGCGTATTTTGCGCATGTTGTCACTTACATGTATGCAGTTAGAAGTACGTTGAGTGGTGTGTATTCAATGTATGTGGTTGTCATAGTCAAAAGCTGAAAAATAACTAGCACATTTTATTATTAATTTATTTAAAAAAATCACAACGAAATCGAACTGTGATCAAGAGTTGAGTTTCAATGAAACTGAATTTACCATTAATGTTTCACAATATTTTTCATAAAATAAAAAAAACGCGTTTGGCATCCTGATATATTACGCATGATATATATATCGATTAAACATTCTCAAATATTTATTACTGATCTACATACCGATGATAAAAGCTGTTTAACGTTTGCACTAAACTAATTTGAATATTCTTATTCATTGCGACGATTTCTATTCAAAAATTTGGATTTGTTTGAACGATTGTATTTTCTCATTTGCATATGAACTAAAACAATTATATCTCTGTTATAAATTCAATAAACAACCAACCGTGCTTACTGGCTCACATTGGTCTTCTTTCTTAATTGGCATGTTTATGATAATACATATTCATGATTTTAATAACTACACGACGAGTATTGCAATGTACAAGAAGAAACGTTTACCCTACGTATGTTTCTAAAATAGCAATTATAGGTTGAAAATGTGAGTATGAAGCTGGGTCCTGTCTGTTAGTAAATTTCACTGTGGAGAAGGAGAGTGCTTTGCGAATGATTACTCAATAGGTTTCAATTGGACCCATGTTTGGACAACAGAGGGAGCCAGTGTCGATTTAATGCAATGTTGCATTAATTAATTTTACCTTTTTAATTTGATTAGGTGGTCTTACGTGCTTATGTTGGGAATGTTTTACACGGCAGCTTCCTTGATTATTGGTTTTGAGTATTCTTGACATAATAACGCTATTTAAACTGTGTGTGACATAGTGCCTTTAATGACCTCTCTAACACGAAAAGAAGCTTTGAATTAACGGATTAAAATGGGGGAAATTTAAACCGTAGGATTATATCCACTTTATCAATAGTTGACAACAATTGTTAAAAATTGATGATATTTCACCAACCAGTTACTTCCTCATAAGATAAAGTATTTTTTTAAGTTTGAAAGTCAACTCACTAACACATATGTTTTTATCGACATCTAAAACCTAACGTTTATCACGTAGTTTAGACACAAGGACAATGGTTATTTTGGGTACCATTACAACTTCAGTCTTAACTTCTTAAAATTTCAACTCGAGTTATTATCCTGTGAATAATCTGTCACAAAAACTACTTTTCTCATGTCGAGAGTAATTAATTCAGTCAAATTATCCCACAGAATCACATTTTACTTTTGAATATCGACGTGCATATTTTTTTCCATTTGTGTTATATGTGTAACAATGTGTTATATGGGTTGACACATGTGATATATGACTCATTTACAAGCACTACAAGTGGTAGAACTTTCAAGAGTGCCAAGCTTTCCGGGGATTTATTATCTATAACAGTCAACAATGTTCATGGGGGAGAAGCAGAGGGGGTATTCACCTTCATGGAGGACTGTATTGAGGATTACAACCCACCTTAGCTCTTTGCCATCGGATACCTTTATTCTTTCAGTAGATGTGTCAGACACTACACTTTTTCGTACTTTACTAATACAACTATACTTTACTAAATAGACACTTTTCTCAATGTAACAGTCAACAATGTTCATGGGGGAGAAGCAGAGGGGGTATTCACCTTCATGGAGGACAGTATTGACACTTTTCTCAATACATCTCCACTTTTCAAAAAGCACCTGCAGTTTCCTCAATACACTTTCACAGTCACACACGCCGCTTACATTTTATAAAGAATAAAGTATTCTGTCTTGAATCTGAATATGATCTAAAAACATCTCAAATATGATAGATTATATTTTGTTAATAAAGAATCGGGAATCTAACATACAACCCTTTGTTTATTAGCGCACCGCCTCGTCAATCTATAACTACATGTATATATAAGGTATATCCCTTGACCAGATCTATTGTTTTGTTATGACAGTAGACACGACGCTATTTCATACTATACGATATAAAACTATTTTTGTAATTAATATCTTTCTTTCCAATATTCGTGGACAAGATACTTTCTCTAATAGCCTAATATTTGGAATACATAATATATTTGTCTACTTTCTATTTTGCATACATACTTTTGCTGTTTCTAAAATAAAACAAAGAATGAAGGTTTGAATTCAAGTGGAAAACTACATATCACGCACACATGATGACACAAGCTTTTAAAGGCGCTTTAGCACTTTTTTGACATATTATTTTTCTCAAATTTGTCATTAATAATTGAATTTTATGGTTACATTATAGGGCAAAACATCCCATTACAAGACCCAATAAGCCGTATACATACAAAGTATTACGTATATACGTTATCGGTATTGGCAGAAAATGGTGCGATGTATAAAGCGACAATTTTGTGGAACTCGTCATTGTGCGAGGTAGATTTGTAGATCATATATGCGATTTTGATAGTTCAGGCAGCAAAATGGCTGAAAATTCCATTTTTGTATTATATTCAAAACTATACTGTGAGTTAGAAATACTTGCCATTTAGATAGTGCAGAAATATAACATGGTTATATTTGGGATAACACTACCTTCAATAGTACAAATTCTTGTACTTTTTCGGGCCGAGTCCCATGCGGGATTCGAACCCACGCCCTCAGAGTAAGGCAACTATCGCCAGCATTAACTGTACCAACGGCTTACCGTACCAACAGCTTACCACACGACCATTTCGCCTCGCGAGCGAGGCGAAATGGTCGTGTGTTAAGCTGTTGGTACAGTCAATGCGATAGTTGCCTTACTCTGAGGGCGTGGGTTCGAATCCGAATGAGACCCGGCTCGAAAAAGTACAAGAATTTGTACTGTTGAAGGTAGTGTTATCCCAAATATATACTGTGAGTGTCGCTACATCACACAAAACACACACATGACTGTTTCTCTACACTCAGCAACTACATATCTGTATGTTTGTATGTGTGTCTACATAGCCACATTATAATCATTTCTTAACGGGAAGACCTTGTCCAAATTGTCAAAGTTAAAATATATTTGAAAAAAAACGAGCAGCACGTTTTATTCTGAAGGTACCATTGTCAACGTACTGCGATGTTTAGTAATCGATAATCTATCTGGATGTATAGAATTAATCGGAGAACAAACGTTACGTTTGGAAACTTTCATCTTTGATTAATCCAGGCGTTCATGGCCTGATTCTCGATTGCAAGAGATCAAAATAGATTCACTCATCTGCCATGACTATTTTGTTTTTACCCTGTATAATTCCGACTGGAAGAAGGATGAAAGGTTCTGGGAAAATTTAGAAGTTTATTGTGCAGTCCTATGAACTAAAGCTTACAGTTGTAATGCTTTTGAAATTGAAAATACCCGGAAATTTACCTTCAGTATAGATAACAGAAATATATGTACAGCCCGGATTGCTATGCTACTGAAAACATGAACGTAAACCAAGGTAAATATCTACAAATATACTTCACCCATATACTTAGCAGGTAAACGTTTCCATATATATCCCGCAGTCTAGAGAAGGGTGAAGTCTCGAAACTGTACGCCGTGTCGTAGTAACATACGTATACAAATCAGTATCACGTTGTGACAAAAGGTTGAATTCAAATTAGAAGATTATTTTGCATACAAAATACGTATATTTACCTGCAATATAGCACAGCAAGGTGACGAGTAGACTTGGGTACGCCATGTTGTCTTGTGAGGATAACATGTACAAGTTTATCGTGTGATTTATAGAAGACGCACCCTTGAGTAGAAGTGGGACATTTCTACAATACCACCATAAAACTGCCATACCTCCGTCATAGCTATACTTAGAGCAACTGGTTTAGTTTACCTGGAGTCAGGTGCACATTATCAATGTTTGATCATAGAGAGAAAAAACTTCAATAATCTAATATATGAATAAAAAGGACTGAGGTGAGGTGAGGTTATTTGGGGTTTAACGCCGCTTTCACGAGTAAACTCACGGGCAAAAGAAACGTCCCCATACAAAATACAAGATATTTCAATCATCGGGCGATAAATGCGACTGAAACAGCGTTACACCATGTCTTCAGAACCCAACAATACTAAATATGAATTTTCAAAACATTATCTATTCATAACTCTGAGAAACACAAGTTTTAAGAAATGGTCGTTTTGGAATCTCCTTAACTAGACGAGATAGAAGCCTCAAAAAGCCAGTTTTGGCTTGTTTTGAGACGTCCTACAGTAAAGACGCGTCAACAAATTTAAATCAAAGAAGGTTATTTATGTCGAGGATATCTTAAGTTAATTAGATTTCTACTTTTTCAATGTTTTAAACTTAAATACTTAATATTGTGGGCCAAAAACATCTTTAAAAAACGATTTTAGCACCCCATGTCAATTTGAACAGATGTAAAAATAAAAATTGCATACTCTGATGTATGAAATTGTGAATATTTCTTAAGAAAACATGTGGCTACCAAATACATACAAAATCTATTTTTTCCGACATCAATATTTCATTTTATACTGTTTTCAAAATGTGGTGACGTTTCTTTTGCCCGTGAGTTTATTTCACTTATATCACGACTGCTAGTATAATGGCAGGGAGAAAGCCCGCAACGCCCGGTGTGGCTATACATTGCTGTGAAACCGGCGAGCATCGGTTGGCATTAGCGAACCATGCGGTGTACTACACTGAAATTTAGTGTAGCATTGCACCCAGACCTTACTGCGTATATAGAACAGTTCTCTACTGCAGACAAAGTTGCCGTACCGCTGACGGGATTCGAAACCCGAACCTCTTGATCCGAAGCTGAACGCGATTACCACTGCGCTATCCCGCCCCAAAACGGACTGACTTTTAAGCAATTTTAAGAATATATACAATTCAAGTAGTCATGATCAATTCAATGTATCGAACACTGTGTAAAGAGATGAAAACAACGTATAATATTGGCAAGATCTGCATAACCTTACATTATAATGGAATTGCATACATAATTTAAATACTGATGGTAATGAATTCAGCTCCGGAAGGATTCGAACCCGAGCTCAGCTATGTAGATGTAGATATGTGGATGTCATGACTCTATTTATCTGCACTACAAAAATACAAACAATAATTCACAATCATGATTTTTTCCAGATATTAAAATTGCTATCTTGCATTGATATTTTATATAAAGGATATTGTGGCAAAAAATGTAAATGAAAATTTCAAAATTTTATTTTAAATACAGTAACTGTCAATAATTTAAATATTTTTGGAAGATACTTATTTCAACCTGAAGTCAAAATACAAAGCAAAGCATACAAACAATTTGTCTTCACTGTTCGTCCGAGGAGTAGACTAATGATGCACGAGAAAGATTAAGGAAAATGGGACAATTTTGTTATCACCATGACTAAAATACAATTAAAAAAACAAAATGATTTTCCTGAGTACGGATTTCCTTCACCCAGGTTATTGTTCATTTCATGCCCATCATTCTTACACCATAACTGTTACACCCAAATTCATTTGGTAAATGAACTATTGCTTAATATCACCCCACTGTTTGAGGAAAATAGTACCTGTTTTAATATCCGATACATCCACAATTTTATGAGACAACCACACTTTTCTGATACACCTACACTTTATAATGAATTATGTAACGATTTTGTGATGTCAAATTATATTCCTTAAAAACTGTACAAACGAGTAAATGCATACAGAGTCATCTCCCATAAACCCCACATCCCACAACCCCTACAGGGTGTCACAAAATATTCACGATGCACCGCACTCTTAATCCCTAGCCTCTTACCCCTCACAATGCAATGGTTGTGTGACCAAAAGGGTTTAATGAACATTTATTTTACAGAAATATTTAACATATAAACAGAAAATAAAAGAACATATCTAGCACATTTCAAAAGTATGAAAAATCATGTTTCGCATTCACATCTATTGCATTTCATATTTCACAGAAAGGTTTAATGAAATAAATGAAATAAATTGTATGAAAAGTCATTTGGCATATCACATTTTACATTTCACATATTCCACAGATTGTGATTCTTGAAAATGTCTATCACATGTCTATATGACAAGACAAACTCAACATTGCGAAGACCGGCCATTTTGGTGTGATGTAAGGTATATTTTCTCAGTTTCTCATTTCTTTTAATTGTAAATTCCGACATTAATGAAACTGTTTGTGTGGTTAAAAAACTTTCCTTTTCACCACAGTTACTTCCTCCTCATGTAATCCATAAACAATCCTAAATTTTAATTCCTATAATCCCTTCAAGCTTAACTTCCAATCCTGCTTCGTATTAATCACACTTGATTACAACAGGGGAATGTACATATTAAATATATATATAAGCTAAATATTTTGTATTTTAAATATATTCAAATTTATTCAATTTTTGTTGAAAGGCACTTACTAAAGGTTCGTCAGTTCACTTGAGAGAATGTAGTTACTCATGCACATTACAACAACCACTATTGACTTTCATTTTCAGTAAAACAATACTTGTTCCTGAACACCAAAATAACAGAATTTTATGGATGCAAATATCACAATGTAGTCAAACGATGTCTGAATGAAATTTGCTTTGTTAAACTGGTAGATAATTCTTCTGTCATATCACACAGTTGCTTTTTCTGATTCATTGTCTACTTTCTTATCAGACAACGTTTACAGGTGAAAAAACACTTTTTTCCTATGTATATATTTCCAAAAGTGATACCTGTTAACATTCTTTTACCCATCCTCGGTTACCCATGGTTTTATATATGCTCCGTTACTCTCCACTACATCACCCATGGGAAACCTTATCAGGAGAATCTGTACTCAAATTACCCGCCCTTGGCCGGAGTGAGCCGATCAAACTGCTACGCAGCTTGGACCTGCGAGCCAATGATCCATATCACTTCGTTTCAAAGCATTGTGTTAGCCATCCGTCACCGGTTATCTCCCTTGACCATTTCCGTCTTATCCCATTGAGTATTTTTTTTTTTTTTTGGTTACTGACTTCGTCACGCTGGCCAATGGCGGGTAATTTGAGAACAGATTCCCCTGATAAGGTTTCCCATGGGTGATATTGTTGAGAGTAACAGAGCATATATAAAACCATGGGTAACCGAGGATGGTCCAATTTTGTACATTACATTTTCCAACATTATAACAGAAATATTCGTAATTACCAGTATGTAAAAAAAAAATCGCATGTGAGGGTGTGCAAAAACCAAGGAATTCTACCCCCTTAAAATACAATATTGAGTAACTAATCTACTCTAATTTTACATACATTGTATCTGTATGTTTACCAATATACGACATGAAGAATGATTCCCGGTAAGTATTCACTGTACTAAAGATGTAGCAGAATTTCCCAAATGTATACTTGACAATTCTCCATTACAGAATATTCGAAATGTAAACTAAGCGGCAACAGAAGCTCAAGCTACAACAACGCAATATATGTTATGACGAGTGATGTACACGACTTAAACATAGTTTCACGATGTCTTTGGAAGTCATTTCCTCCATTAGACATACCGGCGTTTATTTTTCAGACATTCTTCATTCCCGGCTTCTATTCGAGATCAGCGTATTTTAATTTTGTTGGCATATAAATCTCCCGAACAAACCTACAACTTATCAATGCAAGGCATAACTCTTGCCAGTCTCCATTACTGGCTGATTAAGGCCTTGCAGTATTTCCTTAAGAAATCTGTGTTTAGAAATCCAGACCCGCTATGCATTTCTGGTGCAGCGATTCACTATCTTGACACAACAAAGCGAGGGAAATACCGCAAGGGTTAAATCAGGCAGTAATGCAGACTGGCAAGAGTTATGCCTTACGTTTGGCAGTTGACAAACCTATAGAAATGTAATAATGACAAATTTTCATGAATGTGAATTTGTTTTGGTGAATATTTATTTATTATTGAACGGGAACGGCAAATGTTAATATATACATTGCATTTTTTAATAACTTCTATTCGAGGCCCGGTGTCTATTAGAGAATACGATAACCTTTTTTTGTTTAAAGTATCTGTTACCATGGTAGTTTACTCAGTGACGTCAAACATTTGACGTCCTCAGGGGGGATCTTGATACTCCATTAAGAAATTGAACGTGATATGCATTGTTTTTATGAAATACAATTAATAGAAAATTTACATTTTTCGTCTAATACAATGTATCATTTTCAGACAAGACATTTTCAGTTTCTACTTCACTCGATGAAATAAACATTGTATTCAACAAGTAATGTAAGTTTGTTCTATTAAGATGATAAAAGTGCAACGTCAGATTAGCTATATATATGTTGACTGACGTGTCCCAGCTTTCTGTCAGCTCAGCGTACACCATCCAGATATATACATGTTATCACGGCTGGTTAGTTCACTGGGTGCACTCATTACGCCCATGCAGGTCATGAGGTAACGTGACATTCGTCCCGTCATACAGAAGCCGACCCGGACTAAGAACAATACCATGGGTGACGAATCAACGTACGTTCACTTTCTTCTCTTTAAATGCCAGAATTGTCCTCTCAAGCACTTTACACTTTTAAGGACAAGTATTTGTTACGAAGTGCTAATTTATGTCTAAATAACCATGCGTTGTCACTGATGCACACTTCATTTTGGTGATGCGGTGCCTCTCTAATATAGATTTTTATCCTGAAACCCTACGAAACAGATTTACGAATTGTTTACGAATTATGTACGAATTGTGCGAAATAATTAAGAAACAGTTGAATACACAAGGAAATTTCGTCCTTCATTCGGGGCATTCGTAAATGATTCGTAGATGATTCGTAAGTATTTCGGAGTGAAACAATCAAAATTATCAACTACGTTTAACTCGTAGTTAAATAGGAGCATAAGAAAGTGGACACGCCAATAGTTACTGTAAACCATGGCGTTTTGGTATACAGTCCAACTTTCGTGGAACGGCCATCCAAGGGGCCGACCAAATATTGCTGTTATATTCGGTGGACTTTCTACAGAGATCTTGGTATAACGTAATACTCAATATAAATTGTGAAATCATAAAATAATGTATTGCAACATAATAAGCATCCTTTATATTATATTTCATGTACAAATATAATAACACAAGTTTAATATTCAACAAATTAAAACAGTCATTCTTATAAAATTAATAAATAATTTAAAACGTTTTACTAATAATCACTTTCATATGGTTTCGTATGAGAAATGTTCATTTCCTTGAGTTTGTCTTTCAATTAAAAGTTTACTTTCAAACAATTGAATGATCTATTAATATAAGCTAACTAAGGAACGATCAGCGACACAAACCTGTATATTCATTATTCATCTTGTTCCGAGGTCTGAAATGATTTATATCTGCAGGTTTCTAGACTACACGCCAGAAGGACCCCTCCAATGGAGCTATGTGCATGGCGCATGTGCTGAGCCCCTCTCTGGACTGACGATTCCGGAGCTGCTAGAAGATGCCGCCAGAGGTCGCCCTGAGAAGATAGTCTATAGATTCCCGGAATACGATCAGACAATCACAAACAAGGAACTGCTTGATAAGGTTACAAACTTTTTTAGATAAACCCATTTACAATGATAAGGAACATAAATGCAATTTCTATCTACGTAAAAGGTAGTTATACGATTGAAGGGATGTGTCAAATAACCAGATCCGTTATTTCTTGTCGTCAAACAGCCATATCACGGACCTACTCATACTGATGATTTGAGGGACAAGACAAGACCGCGTCCATTTCTGAGGGGTAAATGTTGGTCAAACCTTAAACCTAACCATGAATAAAAAATATGGCTAGGCCCTCGAGTCAATACGAGGAAAGAGTCACCTCAATAATGAACCACAAACATCAACACACAGTTAAGTTTAGATACTTGTGCATGTATTCCAGAGAGCTTGTTCAAAAAAGTTATCGGGATTAACGCACATGCTTCTACTGATGAATCAGCAACATGTGTATCTAGTGTGTTCAGATTCAAACTAGACTTTACTCCCTAAACACTAGTGATCATATAGGAGTGGTGATATCATTTGACTTTGTACAGTGAAGCATTTGCTTTAGTATTGCTAAATATCTCTCTGCTTCTGGTATACCTCTTACCTTTTATGTTATGTTCTCATTAGACGAGTCTGACAGATAGTTGGATGAAGCCGTGAAATGATGTGGATTGGGGTGTACTTTTATTAGCAAGTACCTTCTGTGTTGCATTGTGACAAGCAGATGTGTGAGAGCGAGGTGATGGGGTATGTTGTGAACGGGGTAGATATATATTACTCAGTAAGATACAGGTCACTGACAGGAGTGGGATGAAGCCGTGAAATGCTGTGGATAGGGGTAAGAATTCACTAGCCAGCACCTTATATGCTGCACTCTGACTGGAGAGACAGGGACCGGGAGAGACAGAGCCAGATAGTAACGGAGATATGGTACAGAGACAGAGACAGAGACAGAGACAAAGACAGAGACAGAGACCGAGACCGGGAGAGACCGAGCCAGGGAGTAACAGAGATAGGGATAGAGAGACAGAGATAGAGAGACAGGGGCACAGACAGAGACAGACATACAGACAGACAGACAAAGTGTTGGATGTGACTGTGACATGCTCCCGGTGGTACTAGATTGTTATACCCAGTACCTTATGTGTTGCAGTCTAACTGTACAGCCAGATCCCTGATGGCGAGTGGGACGAGGCAGGGAGACACTGTGATGGTGGTGGGAGTGGATGACGCCGACTTCTACATCATTATGCAGGCTGTCTTCTCCGTGGGCGCCGTGCTGTTTAATGTAGGCTCACATCTTTTTATCGTGGTGTTTTACTGATTTTGGAGTCATCCTTTGCAATCGACGTATGTAATTCGCCGTAAAGAACGTCACACCATGAACAAATAACGATTGTTCGTTCAATATAAAGCGAAGTGGCATGTAGCTACTCTAAAAGGGTTTAATCAAGCAAAGTTAATAGAATTTAATTCGAATGGATTTGGAACTGAAATAGGTAAATAAATTACATAAATAATTTCTTCGGGAGTAGATAACAGTTAATATGATAATCCAAAAGCTTGTCTACATGATGTTTATCTTTGTCAACGAGTTGATGTAGATGTTTTTGGAATGCGGTGTACCTTTTTATGAATCCTCTTTCCACAGCCCTTCTTATACGAACCAAAAGAGGACGCCATCTTCTCTCTGTTGAACACTGTAGGTAGCGCAAACATTATCTTGTACTTCGTGTTGTATCCCAAGTACGGATAGCTCTAAGCTATCTCAACTGTGGATAAATCGCTATCCCAAGCTGGGATGTCCCATCCTCAAATGGGATAGCATAATTTTTTAATAAAAATGATTTTGATGAAAAATATGTATTGAAAGGAAAAACTTACTTTGATGAGAAAATGACTCAAATGAAAACACTGACTTTGTTTGGAAAAAATGACTTTGTTGGGGGAAAAATGACTTTGATGAAAAATGACTTACATGTACATGAAAAAATGACTTTGATAAAAAAAAAATGATTTAAATGAAGAAATTACTCAGATGAAAAAAATGACTTTGATGTAAAAACTTACTTTGATGAAAAAACTGATTTTGATGGAAAAAATAACTTTGATGGTAAAAAATGAGTTTGAGGAAAAAATGAATA
This sequence comes from Gibbula magus, assembly GCA_936450465.1. Classification (NCBI taxonomy): domain Eukaryota; kingdom Metazoa; phylum Mollusca; class Gastropoda; order Trochida; family Trochidae; genus Gibbula; species Gibbula magus. The sequence continues at coordinate 28,886,058 of OW388295.1, read as the reverse complement.
TAATGATTAGATGAAAGAAATGACTTTAAAAAACTGTTAATGAAAAAAATTACTTTGATAAAAATTGTCTTGTACCACTGTCTATAAATGCATATGATATGCTTAGCCAATGCAAAAAGACTGTTCAATGGGGTCAGATTTATAAGATATTTGTGTTATTGTCTAAGTCACTGTGTCTTTGTCTGATATTTGATTTAAACTTAAACCAACTGCTGTCGACCCGGGTGTTGTTGCACAATATCTACACATCTAATGACAATATAGATAATACCTATACCGACACTGGTCTACACTATTTGTGAGCTCTTTACACATTTCATTTATCGCTGTTTGACTGGTTTTACCGGGTTAATAATAATAATAATGTACATTTTAACGCCTAATATCCAGTGCAAGCACTGTTCAATGGCGGTTCAATTATTACCCAGAAGGAATTTTACTTTCGGTGCCGCTCCAAAGCGCTCCGCACGACCATATAGACCCGTACTTCCCGTGTTCAGGTACCCATTTTAACAGCTGGGTGGGCTGAGTGCAATTAGGATGAAGTGTCTTGCCCAGGGGCACTACCCAGTATAAGACCCAGGTCACAAATGTTTGGTGTCTCCAGAGGCCAGCATGCTAACCACTACACCACTGTGCTCCACAAATTAATCTGGACAGATACTCTCTAATTATAGTTCCTGGTCTGGGGAAGATCTGCAACCATTAGGTTGTATCAAATCTTAGCTCAATATCAGTAACAACTGAACAGCTAATTAGACGCTATTTCTCCAGGTGAAACCAGCCATGTTCGTGTACGGACATAGGGAGAGAGAGACAGCTCAGTCAGCCGTGCAGAAATACAAGACAAGGTGAACCGCTGGATCACAATCAGACTTTCTCTTTGATAATAATTGGAAATAAATAAATACGATAACAATATCTGGTACTTGAAGTTCCATCAACACCACCTCTTCATAACTTTCATTACACTTAAGCACTGGTGTGAAGTTTAGCGCAAATATGTTGCGCAACAGAGATGAACGACCAGTTTGCCCTACGCGCGAACTCACTTCGTTCGCAACAGAGATGAACGACCAGTTTTCCCTACGCGCGAACTCACTTCGTTCGCACATAGGGAAAAATGGTCGTTCATCTCTGTTGCGCAACATATTTGCGCTAAAATTCACCTGTGACTTTAGTCACTATTAAGACATGCCATTCAGTCAGTGAACAGATGTAAGATTGTTATACCTGTATTTGGGATCACTCTACAATAGTAAAACACCTTGTAATGTCTTGCGGTTGGACCTCGTTTTCGTCGAGGTGACGGTGGCCGAATGGGTAAGCTGTTGATACAGTCAGTGCTGGCGGTTTATTTGGTGAGGGCGTGGGTTCGAATCCTGCAATTGACTCGTCCAGGAAAAAGTACAAGAATATGTACTATTGCAGATAGTGTGATCCCACATAAAACAAGGTTACACTTCAGCCAGCTTGACGGTTCTTTCTGTTCTCATCTGGTAACCCAATTCGAAAGGTCGAACGACTATTTAATTTTGGTTAATTTAGATTGTTTGACAAATGGCTGATCTGATGTATTTCTGTACAGTTCTGATGCATCGGGAACAAAGTTTGTGTGTCACCCCGGGCCAGCTTGTCTTGATAGGTAAATATCTTGATAGGTAAATACCTTGATATGTGAATAGGATAGACCTTGACATGTCTGCTATATTCCAGTAAGACACTGGCGTGTTCACATATCACATCTGTTTGTCAGAATTGAGCGCACATACTAATTTTATTTTTCTCAGATATTCTAATGATAACAATTAAATACGTGTCGAGTACTAGTACTATTTCTTTAAATGATTTGACATTAAAATTGAAAATTAAAATTAAAATCAAGTGTGTTAGTATTCTATCGATAAATTTAATATATAATGAAGAGGTATCAGACGAGTGAAGATCATCACAATTAAAATTGCATACATTGTAGGTAAAACAAGTTCAAAAGTTCATTGACAGGTCAACTGTTATTGTTCATATTACAGTGGTAATACGGTTATGTAATATTGCCGTAAATATGAAACTGCAGATTTTTCAAGAGGTTTACGGATGATCTATAAGTAATGAAATAAATAGAAATATCAAAGACGAAATTCTAAAAGGTAAGGTTTAATCAACGTTTAATCGTACGTCTAGCGTCCATAGCTTTACCATCCATTTACTTTATCTCAGTGATGCAATATAACAAATATATGACATTATACATGTAATACGTTGACTGTCACCTTACATCATGGCACTTCACGAAACTCATCATAGGTTTTAAACAATCTCATTAAAATCTAATCAAACGTAACATTTGTGCCTCTTTGCGTTCTTGTCAGGTTCCAGTGTTACGTGTCCATCTGATTTTAATGAGAATGAGTGTTAATCGCCATTCCAGATGCAGATCCACCCAATCAGAGAGGCAAGGTACAGAGTACAGAGTGTTTCTTGAGGTGGGAGAGTCTGTTTCCATGGAGATCCTCCAGGAGAGAAAACGGGAAGTAACTCACGACATGAACGCCTGGCTAATCTCAACAACCGTGAGTAGGCATTTATTTATTATATATATTTATATATCATAGATTATAAATCGTTTTGATGACAGTCGACTTAGTATATTGACGATATGAAGGTAAAAGTAGTTCTGATCGAAAACCGGACAATGCATCGCGATTGACGCGCGTCATTGAGTCAAACGTAATTTTAAAACTTATTTACAACAGACCAAATGCCAAATTTGGTTTTATAATGTTTAATTGGTCATATAACTACTGTGCATGTAAATGGGATGTACAGTTTCGGTTTCTACATGTAGCCTACACATGGCTAATGGTAACCAGTAATTATGATAATATGCAAGCTGAGTGAATTTATTTTTACTGTAAACATCACATTATGATGAGTTGGAACGTATTAAAAACAAATGAAATGTTATTTAACACAATGGAAGTAGTGGCATGAAATGGAAACTGTTCACACCAAAGAATGTTTTAAAAAATATTGTTTATGCTATTGTTGACGCTTGTGTTTTAATATTGACGTTGGAGGACACCTATGTATTTAATGTGTTTGATAGACATGCTACATAGTGAAAATCACTTGATACGGAATCATTGAAATAGTTATCGTGGTCAAACAGGTTCTGTCGCCTTTTTAAGATAAGTGTGTTTATTAACCCCGATCAAGGGCTCCACAGGCTCCCCGAAGCTTATCTACCACTCACACCAAACTCTCGTCAACTTCGCCAAGTTCTCTACCATCAGAAAGTACCCACACAAACAGGTGAGCGGATCATCTTTGTTTGAAATACCTCACCAGATATATTTGAAAATGTGTAATTAATGTTATTTGTCAATATAATATATTTGACAATGTTTGTCAATATACAAATTGTCTGTGTGTGTAAGATATTTGATATTAGTCGAGTCATGTAGAATAAAGCGATTTTCGTTTGGCAGTTGCTCTCACCTAAGATTGATTAAATACTCTGACTGTCTCTGCCCACTCCCACATTGACATCTGATCCACAGTGGCGTATAGTGTCTAAACAATGGATGAAAAACATGCAGTCAATGCTCAAGCCCCATATATACTATACCGAAAAAGTATGTTAGGGATATTGGATTTTTATTATTAATATTCCATTAGTATGCCAATAATGAATGCAGCATTATTCACATATATGAATATAACTATAAATATTCATATAACTTTTTTGTCCAGTATATAAGACGAAACGGAATGGAACGAAGTCAGCATCCCACGTCCGTTTAAAATCATATTTAAAAATTATGTCATTATTTTGTTTGTGAACTGATCTCAGAAGATCATATCCGAGTCCTGACTATAGCCAACTCTCTCTGTGTACAGGCCCTGACAGAAGGGTGGGCTAACCCCAGTACTGACTATAGCCAACTCTCTCTGTGTACAGGCCCTGACAGAAGGGTGGGCTAACCCCAGTACTGACTATAGCCAACTCTCTCTGTGTACAGGCCCTGACAGAAGGGTGGGCTAACCCCAGTACTGACTATAGCCAACTCTCTCTGTGTACAGACCCTGACAGAAGGGTGGGCTAACCCCAGTACTGACTATAGCCAACTCTCTCTGTGTACAGGCCCTGACAGAAGGGTGGGCTAACCCCAGTACTGACTATAGCCAACTCTCTCTGTGTACAGGCCCTGACAGAAGGGTGGGCTAACCCCAGTACTGACTATAGCCAACTCTCTCTGTGTACAGGCCCTGACAGAATGGTAGGCTAACCCCAGTACTGACTATAGCCAACTCTCTCCGTGTACAGGCCCTGACAGAATGGTAGGCTAACCCCAGTACTGACTATAGCCAACTCTCTCTGTGTACAGGCCCTGACAGAAGGGTGGGCTAACCCCAGTACTGACTATAGCCAACTCTCTCTGTGTACAGGCCCTGACAGAAGGGTGGGCTAACCCCAGTACTGACTATAGCCAACTCTCTCTGTGTACAGGCCCTGACAGAATGGTAGGCTAACCCCAGTACTGACTATAGCCAACTCTCTCCGTGTACAGGCCCTGACAGAATGGTAGGCTAACCCCAGTACTGACTATAGCCAACTCTCTCTGTGTACAGGCCCTGACAGAAGGGTGGGCTAACCCCAGTACTGACTATAGCCAACTCTCTCTGTGTACAGGCTCTGACAGAAGGGTGGGCTAACCCAAGTACTGATGACGTACTTACAGTAATCCAGTCACTGTCACATCTCTACCATTGGCAACTGGACATGGTGGGAGTTGTGATGCCTAGCAACATCCTGGTGAAAGAAGAGTTTGTGGAGGGGGTCATGAAGGTCATTCAGGGGGAAAGGTACGTGAATTGTCTTTCTTTCATTTCGTTAATACTAGTTGCGTAAGTTCATCATTATAGAATTATCTTATTTAGCTATTGTTGACACTTACTTACGTTTTCAGGAGATCACTTTATTTCAGTAAGAAAAGCGTGCTTCAGCGCCTTACATCTTATAACCGTGTACAAAATATATTATTCGTGATGGTAAAGCATTACCTTCAGCCTCATATTAATCATATCAAACCTAACATTCATACCTCGGTGCACCATCGAGGTCATGTCAGGGGACCTACATCCGACCTTCACTCCTGCCAATCAACGATGAGGCTAGAGAAGCTACAGACAGACAAAAAAACGAAACACCACATTCATTGTCGTACCTAGCGAAGCCTCTGGTTTGCGGAATTTTGGACGGTGAAAGTTCATAGTGAAGGGCACCTGACATGACCTCTGTAGGGTACTCCTCAGATCGTTCGATCTGATTTAAAGGAGATTGGCATTTACCTTATACGTTATGCTGCATATAAATGTATCTGTTGTCTGTCTCTAAGAATCACCATCCTGTCAATGCTACCTCTCTTCCTGGTCGGTATTACGTCACATCCGGAGAGGCACAGATACGACCTCTCTTCACTCAAGGGAGGTAATCAGTTTCCTTTTTTCAAATTCTCGCGAAAACTTAACATTACAATTTTGGTAACGTTCAAATACCACTCTAAAAGTTGTTTCTACCTACTTTCATTGAAATGTCCAATGCCAAACTAACTGAAAATTGTTTTTAGATTTATTGAATAACGTAAATCTTTTCAAATTGAATTGCAAAATATCAATAAACGGCCTTTGCATCTTTGAAACTGTACATTCTTTATCGGTTTCTGCATCTGTGACTCTTAGAAATTATACATCATATAAAATATGGTCCTCGTTGACATAACATCCGAATGTCTACGTAAAAGTTCTTTGAAGTTGCATGTTCAAAATTAAACTTTAATGTGAAGGTATACTGGTGACCCGGGCAGTCAAACAACAGACGTGTCGGAAGATTACGGAGCTGTTCCCAGAATGTGCAGTAAGCGTACACAGTATACTTAGCTCAACGATCACACATGATTTGATTTCTGAAATGCTACAACAATGTGTTGGGGGAATTTCACTCAGTTGATGTCATTCTCGATTCAGGAAGATTTCTTTAAGAGGCATTATTGGTTGGTTAGATGAAGGAGAAACGAGGCCCCTGGATAGTGGATAAAGAAGTTAAACATTCAATTAAGAATGCAATCATTCGTTTGATTTGTATTGCCATCTACTACTCCACAGATAATTCCATGTATACATGATATTAGGCTCCCACACAAGTCATAACTGGTGCTAGTCTCCATCATCGGTTAATTTAAACCGCTGTATTTCCTTACCTTTTCTTTGCTAGCTTTGAAGCTCAGGTGCACAGCTACGCCAGTCCAGAAAGGTTCAGCAAGTCTTAAATTAGCCATTGATGGAGAGTGTCGTGTGTTGCGGTTGACGTTGTGTAAGGCTATGTTTATCTGATCACAGGTGAAGTTTAGCGCAAATAAACTCACGGGCAAAAGAAACTATACCAATATTGTTTTGTTGTTATCAACATTATCAGATATGTCATATAAATAATGTGATACTCGTTTCAAAGACAATTTAACTGACCATGTTTTGATCGAAGTTTTGAAAAGGTTACACGTACGGTTAATGCAGTAGAATACAATGAATGGCACTGTGGGTAAATGTCAATTTGCAATAATAAACAAGTCATTTTAGAGCTGACAGAGAATGGTTTTATTCAGAAAAGGAACACTAGAAAACTGTCAGTATCTGGTATGGCCTCCGTCGACACACACACGTCGACACACAGAATTTGTGAGGCGCCTGATGACGTCATTAGGGATGGCTTGCCATTCTTCCATGAGTGCCTGGATTAACGTTTGCCGATTTGATGGAGGTGGATTTCTCTGCCTTATTTGCCTGTCGAAATGATTCCACAAGTGTTTAATCGGTGACAAATCTGGTGATCATGCTGGCCATTGCAAAATGTTGACGTTGTTTAACGTTAGGAAGTCCCTAGGTACTCTGGCTGTGTGGGGGTGAGCATTGTCTTGTAGGGTGATTACTCTTGGACTTTTCAGGAGGTAAGGGAGCACTATAGGACGTCAAACGGTGTCGATGTAGCCTTGGGCATTCTTATAACGGTCAAAGACAACCAGTTCTGTTGTGTGGTCCCTTGACGCTACCCCCGCCGAATGGCACAACGTCCTGGACACAACACGCAGCCGTCCCCTCTCCTCTCCGACGATAAACACGCACTCGACCATCAGCTTTGTGTAGCTGGAACCTGCTTTCGTCTGTAAACACAATTCTTTGCCAGTTCCTGTTCTTGCCCATTGGTGACGTCGGTCACGTCGGTCACGTCGACTCAGCATCATCCCGCGAAAAGGGCCGTTACGCTCGAATGCCATGTTCACGAAGAAGTCTGACCACTGTCCTTCTGCTGATAACACGGCGTAACGCTATTGCTGCTGATGACGTCACTGTGACGAAATGATTGGGTAGGTGAATCATAAAGATGTAGCGGTCATCGTTTGCGGTTGTGACCCTGGATCTTCCACTTCTTGGCCGGTCCTGGGTCCCATCTGTCTGTGCCATTCGTGTCAGCAGTCTACTTATCGTAGTGCGGGTGCAGTTGAAGATACGAGCAACGTGGTCGTGACGTGCTCCCAACTGCAACACACCAATCGCTCTCTCTCTCTCGTTCCTCTGTGGTAAATCTCGGCATGTCACCTGTTGTGTTCGTTAGAACTGAGGTCCAAAGCATGCAGATTCGTGGTTTTTATACAGTTTGGTACCAAATTAACAGGATGCACGTGCATACCATTTTGCTCGAAAAACGTGTGACAAAGTCCATATTTGATTAGAAGCCTGAATTTTTTCTCGGTAATTATGAAGTTGCGTTGTTGTGACATAGTTTGATAATAAAAAATCGATTTGAAAACCTAGTTTCAACTTTTTAAAACATAAAATATTTTGGTATAGTTTATTTTGCCCCTGAGTAGTTTTCCCTACGTGCGAACTGGTCGTTCATCTCTGTCGCGAGTTCGCACGTAGGGAAAACTGGTCGTTCATCTCTGTTGCGCAACATATTTGCGCTAAATTTCACCTGTGATCTAATGTATATAAAACAAAATAACAGCGTAGCAGCGATTGCGATGTTTACATAAATTATTCTGTACTGATGTCCAAAAGAAAGTTGACAATCAGAAAAATATGTTTTATTGAAAACAGGGTATTTTATACATGAAACATGAACACAATAACATATTAATATCATCCAAGATACTAAAACAATCGACAAAACGCACTTTGATCAATACAATTTGCGCAAAAACGGTAAAAATGAAAAACACGATTTTAAGCCGAGAACCACGAAATGCACGTGCACTAAAGCATATAAAGTAACTGATGAGACACGTTCAGAATACAGTAGTACAAAACACACAAAAGAATGCCGAGATTATCTACCGTGCAGAGAGAGCGAGCAATTGGAATGGCGCAACAAGGAGCAAGTATCGCTGCTATTGCTGCGACCTTTAATTGTAGCCGATTTACTGTCTACAAACTAATGGAACGTTTCAGGCAAACAGGTACGACTGCTGACAGACCCCTAAGCGGAAGACCCCGAGTGACCACGCCCATCGAAGACAGGCGTATCCGCATTATCCATCTTCAGAACCGCTTCGTCACAGCGCCATCTACGGCAGCAACGGCACTGGGACACCGCATCAGCAGACAGACAGTGTACAGACGTCTACGGGCCCACGGTATCCGAGCCTATAGACCCTACCGTGGAATTGTGTTGAGGCCGCATCATCGACGAAACAGACTGACGTGGGCACGACGTGTTCGACGGTGGCAGGTACGGAACTGGCAACGGGTTATGTTTTCGGATGAAAGCAGGTTTTCCTTGATGCATCCTGATGGCAGAGCACGTGTGTACAGGCGTGAAGGGGAGCGATTAAAGGTACATCCATTGTGTTGTCGGGGTCAAATATGACCAACGTTATAAATGGTCTTATTTTATCGAGAAATACCAACTGTTACCGAAAACAACCATTTTAATGATACTCGACTTAGTATATTGACGATATGAAGGTAAAAGTAGTGATTTCTGATCGAAAACCGGACAATGCACCGCGTGTGGCGCGCGTCAATGAATCAAACGTAATTTTGGAATCTTATTTACGCCAGACAAAATAACAAATTTGGGTTGATAATGTTCAATAGGTCATATAACTACTGTGCATGCAAATAGGACGTGCACTTTCGGTTTCTGCACATGCATAATGATGTTACTCGATTTTAATTGGAAACTAGTAAATATGATATGTTTGGCGATTGGGGATGAATATGCAAACTACGTGAATTTATTTGTATTGTAAACAGCACATATGGTGTGTTGGAACGTATTAAAGCCAAAATAAAATTTTATGAAACACAATGGATGCACCTTTAAGACCAAATTGCATCCAAGAATATCAGCAATTTGGCGGTGGCAGTCTGATGGTATGGGGAGGCATTTGTGGTGACACGAAAACGAGGCTGGTGGTTATTCAAGGAAATCTGAATGCACAGAGGTACATGTACATCGACACAGTGTTAAGACCTGTTGCGGTACCATTCCTACAGCAGCAGCAACGTGGTACCATTTTCCAGCATGATAATGCAAGACCACACACAGCAGCAGTCACACGAAATTTCCTGATCAACAACAACATTCAGACTCTACTATGGCCAGCCTGTTCACCGGATATGAATCCAATCGAACATTTATGGGACCAGCTGGGGAGACAAATCAGACAACGCCAGGTAGCACCAGTTAACCAACTTTTGAAAACACTACGATTTTTGACCCCATGTGACTTTGCCGCATTATGGTATCATATGTGTTTCGCTGTATTGTAATGAAATAAACTATGTTTGAGGGAAAATGATTTTTCGTGCGAAATAAACTGTTCTTTTTATCCTGTATGTCTTAGTTTTTCTTCAGGGTGATTTTGAAGACGTTGTCAACTTTCTTTTGGACAGCAGTGTAGTATTTAACAGTATCTTACTGAATTATATGTTAACTTTATTCAGTCCTATATGTCGATGTCTCGCGAGAGCTAATTGACTAGCCAATGTACTATGAATGTCCGCTCTCTATGACCGTTTGTTTCAGGCTGGTTACGGTCTATCAGAGTTCTTACTAGCTACGACGACATCTCCAATTGTGACGTCACGAGAGCGGTTGTGTGACACAGCAGGATATTGCGTACCCCACGTGGAGGTAAGCTCCCGGATCTTTCTCTCAAACGACATCTGTTGGTTGAATTAGATGATATTTTTAAATGGGTCAACTAAGAACCTACATTTCATTTTATGGATGTTTCGGTGATTGATTGAAGAGTTCTGCCTTTTGATCTAAGACTGATGTATTTAGGAGATAAACCTACTGTGTTTGAAAATCAGAGACATGTTATACTGGATTGATAGCGTGTAAATTTAAAATTGAAACCGAACGTGAAGCGTATAACATGTCTCTGATTTTCAAACACAGCCAGTAGGTTTATCTCCATTCTACCATGACCGTTTTACCACGGTACTCTTTTTGTCGGATGCTGACAGTGGCTAACGCGCGAGCTCCGACTGACGTTCGCAAAATCCATTGTTAACAACAGCTGCGATTTCGTACAAAAAATATTGTTGTTATACACAAACTTTCCTAAGTTGTCTTTAACTTTAATTTGATTGTATCAGTTATGTTGATTTCCACAAGTAGAGCACGCCTTAAAATCGGCCGTTTGTTCGGATAGATTGTGACGTCACAATGTAGATTTGTCAATACGCGGTGAAGCGGCGCTAAAATCAGAGGAGGTTCAATTCAGAATTGATCACGTTTGATTTTGCTGGAGAACCAATCAAAAATCGAGTATCCAGCAATGTCATGGTAATATGTAACATGTACGTGCTCTATCTCTTATTGTGTATAAAATCAGACAATTCCTATGTTTATTTATCATGGTAATATGTATATTGCTTTATGACGTGTGAGGACTTAGTTCAACAATAGAGGAGAAAATCGGCGTAAGTGATTCTTTTTAAACTCATTTGAATATATATAATTTACTACATTTTCAAACTTTTTTTGCAATATGATAAGCTCTTTCGGTCTTTTCGAGTATTTTAACCAACATATTACCTTAAATACATGGTTATAAGAATGTAAACTATACTACTCCTGACATGTTTATTTATATATTTCTATATTCATTTAATTTCCAGTTTTAAAGTTCTTCATATTTTGTCATTTTTAAATATTGTCCAATAAATGTGAATCAATGCTGTTACCAATATTGGAGTCAGGGGAGAGAACTGATTGGATAACTGCAAAAACGGTCCTCGTCTGACCCATTTCGAATAATGTATTTTGAAAGTAAACTGTGGTTATTATACTGATATAATGGACATACATAGATGAAGATATACTTATATATTATCCTATTTGAAGGTGAAGATTGTGAGCGAGACTGGAGTCGTCGCCCCTGTCGGTCACGTGGGAGAGATCTATCTGCGGGGGTGGCCTCTTTACAGCGAATTCCATCCGGCTACGCAGGTGGAAACACAGGTGGACTCCAGACACTGGTTCCATACCGGGTATGCGTCTCACGCAATAACAAACTGCACAATGGTAAACTACTGGGGGTCATAAACAGGGTGAATTCCGGACATGACATCGACACCGGATAGGCAATGTGACTTGTCATAGTGAAAACGTCCATGGTAGAGAATTAGACACAAACAATGATTTTTTCTTCAATTGAGGAATATCAATATTATTAAATGAACTTATTATAACTTTTAGAATTATGGGTAGGCCTAATTATGTGTGTATTAATGTCATGGCTACACTATAACTGCCAAGTGCCAAGTTTGGCTGTAGACCTCTTAATAGAAAGGATCACTATATGAGTCAACATACTACAGTCAGAGAAGTGATGGACCAGTGCTTGATACACGCTTGAATCAACGTAAAACATGGCTACGCTGCTGTATGCATGTCAGATAAAAGTTCTTCAAAGTGACAAGTGTAGGATTTTCACATTAGCATAAACTTACTAATAGTTTGGTTTATTTTGCCCAAAGAGATATCGGTAAGATGGACGAATCAGGTCACGTGACTGTCCTGGGCCGGAAGTCGGGCAGTATCCGGTACAAGAAGGTGGGGGACGTCATCTACCCGGCAGTGATAGAGAGTGTGGCCACCCGATATCACAACACGAGGGAGGCGGTGGTAGGGGTCTTTGTCATATATGATTTGTTCACCAGTTACTCAATATCCAAATAAAGGAACAATAATTGACGATATCACAGAATGCGCACATAGTCTGTCACACGTTACTTGTAATTCCGATAAGCATAAACTTTCAATTAAGATTATTTTGATTTCACATTATAATTTCATTTTGCGTCTATTATATTATTTGCAAAGTGTAAGCGTAATAAATAAAAGCAGATTGAGAATGAAAGTCAGTTTTCGAACAAGTATTTTCAGTTCTGTTATCTTAACAGATCACTTAACAATTAGGCCTACTCTAACAATTTTAATGATAAATTATTATGCAAATAACGTCTCACCCTGAACAGTTCCAGAATCCAAATGATATCAATATTTTCAGGCACTTGGGCTGGAGGATGATCTAAAAGGAACATCGCTTGTTGCCTGTGTCATGTGAGTCAGAATTTAGAAAATATATGTAACTACTGAACACGTATTAATACATTGAAAGGATTGGCACTAGATGAAATCTTAACATATGATAAAACATAAGTGTGTACTTTCTTTTGTACTTCAATTTATATGTAAAATTTTTCTCATGTTTTGTTATTGCCATATTTTTCATGTCTTGTCAACACTGACTGATCCTTGTAAAATATAAATATGATAGGATAGTGTATTAACCATATGTAAGTATCCACACACACAATTGTATTCAACACTCTTGTACTCTGGGCCACGAGGGGTGAAAGTAGTGAGTAAAGACTTTGACTTATTTCAATGTTGCAATCCTATAAGGATGACATTCACTTAAATCGAAATGGATTTAATATTTCTTGTAGTTTGGAGAAGGACACGCCAGAAGAAAGAAAAGAGATTGAGGATTACCTGTCATCTGAGGTATGTTAAATAACGATAGTTGAGGTCGACCATAGTGAAGGTTCACGCATACTTATAACATTATATCTAGCTCGTAGATATTAAAGGGGCAGGAGCACGTTTTCTTCCAAATTTTATTATTTTCAAATTTCCCATTTATAATGGTAGTTTATGTCATTTATATTTACTTTAGAGAGTAAAACATCTTATTACACAAACCAATTATCCTTAGTGGTAATAACGGTGTTGCGTATAAAGCAAAAATTGTATGGCGGCCATTATATTGTGAACACTTTTTTATTATTTTGATGACAAAAACGATTCCCATGGCTTAACGGAACCATGTGGACTTTTTTTTCACTTGATTTTCTGAAGTAATAAGGATGTTTTATCATTGTTGACATTAGTTTCAAATACATTTCATCGACTTATTTGAGCCCAAAAACGTGCTACTGTCCCTTTAACATATGCCCTTATGTGCATTATTTGTTAAGTTGGATTGTGGATTGCTGTAATTGGATGGATATAGTTTGATTGAAAGTACTACTGTGTAAGTTGTCACTTTATTGAACTACCATTCTCGGAGGCTTGACTACGTGTTTAAAGGTGCATTTTTCTGTGTTGTTTTGGATCACATATACCAAACGTTGCGAATGGTGTTATGTTATCGAGAAATACTGACTGTTGCCGAAAATTACCATTTTGATGATAGTTGAATCAATATAGTGACGATGTACGAAGTACTGATTTCTGATCGAAAACCGGACAATGCACCGCGATTGGCGCGCGCAAATGAGCCAAACGAAACTTTAGAAACCTATTTACAACAGACATAAAGTCAAATTTGTGTTAATAATGTTTGATAGGTCATATTACTACTGTACATATACTTGGGACGTGTAGTTTTGCTTTCTACACACGTATAATGAATTTGCTCGATTTTAATTGAAACTAGTAATTATGATGTATAAGTTGACGATTTGGGATGAATATACATGTTGAGTGTAATTATATGAACTGAAATCCGCACATATGGCAGGCTGACATGTATTAAAGCCAAAACAAATGATTATGAAACACAAGGATGCACCTTTGATCTGTATTTGCTTGGTATTTCGTCCCTGACTCTGTAGGTTTGAGTTCGAATCCCATGATGAACTAACCCATAAAAACATTACCATTGCTGTAAGTATAATCCCAAATGTAACAATGTTGTAAAGGAATACATGACGAGTTGATGTTATGATTTATTTATGTATTGTCTATTTCACAGTTGACTGAAAAAGACAAACCAGATCATGTGATTTTTCTTCGAGATTTCCCGAGAGTTGGTGCCAGACATAAGGTGAATTGTACATCCTTTCTTTTCTTGTTATCTCGCAACAGAAAACAAGACATTCATTTATCTAATTCATTCAAAAGCAGTAACGATGGAATGTGATACCCCTTTCATATGTTGCTAAGTGCTGATTAGCGGGTACTGACAGCAATGACAGAATTGTTGAAAGTATGAAGTTATTTGAACAACGAGTAATTTATACTTTAACAACTAACAACATGTTTTTCACAGAACTATTATAAATTAACCGTAACCACTATCTGGCTTGTGGTTTCAGAACATAAAAGGTACTTCATAATAAGAAACACAATGGTTGATGATTTGGAATAGTTATTAATCACTTTGAAAGCAAACTTGTCCAATTTAGCTCTCTGAATATCGATTTTCACTAGCGCTTAAGATCCAAAGATCTTGTTCTAATGCCAACAGCTCTTTCATGGTATTGGATACATAGCCATTAAGTAGATACGCACATTTCCAGAACCAAGCGCGCAAAGATCCAATCTAAATACGTTTAGATAGACAGTTGTGTATCATGTTATTACGGAGTCTTGAATATGCTCCAGCGAGCTGAGGGATCATTACTGATTGGTTTGGGGACGAAAGGTCAGAGTTCACTGTGACAGCCGGGTGCATTGGCCACTATTAGATCGAACGTCGTCCGAATAACATAATATAAAACTGTCAATCAAAATTTATTTTGATTGGATCTTATATTTATTAAAATTGACAAGTCCTAATGCCTGAATTCATTTAATCGTTTGCATTATTCCTTAAGAGTTCTGAACGCCAATCTCAGTACAACCTTCTACGTCTTAACACAATTAAATGGTCCATGTTCCAGGTGTCCCGAACCAAACTACACGAACAGATCAGACCTTTACTGGTCACAGAGAGTCAACCGGAAGTAACAGCAACGTAAGGACGAGCGTCGAAATTTTAGGGAATTTCACTTCGACGTGCTCTTCTAATCAAATTACATCTGACACAGATGTCAGCGTCATCTTACATAAACAATAGGGTACCTGAAATAGGGTACCTGTTAATAGGGTACCTGCTAATAGGGTACCTCTTAATAGGGTACCTGCTAATAGGGTACCTGCTAATAGGGTACCTCTTAATAGGGTACCTGCTAATAGGGTACCTGCTAATAGGGTACCTCTTAATAGGGTACCTGCTAATAGGGTACCTGCTAATAGCTATAGGGTACCTGCTAATAGGGTACCTCTTAATAGGGTACCTGCTAATAGGGTACCTGCTAATAGGGTACCTGCTAATAGGGTACCTCTTAATAGGGTACCTGCTAATAGGGTACCTGCTAATAGGGTACCTGCTAATAGGGTACCTGCTAATAGGGTACCTGCTAATAGGGTACCTGCTAATAGGGTACCTCTTAATAGGGTACCTCTTAATAGGGTACCTGCTAATAGGGTACCTGCTAATAGGGTACCTCTTAATAGGGTACCTCTTAATAGGGTACCTGCTAATAGGGTACCTGCTAATAGGGTACCTCTTAATAGGGTACCTGCTAATAGGGTACCTGCTAATAGGGTACCTGCAGAACGGAACCAACCACTGGGACGG
The DNA here is from genome assembly GCA_936450465.1 of Gibbula magus. NCBI lineage: Eukaryota > Metazoa > Mollusca > Gastropoda > Trochida > Trochidae > Gibbula > Gibbula magus. The sequence continues at coordinate 28,870,072 of OW388295.1, read as the reverse complement.
ATCACACCCTCAAGTAGTGGCACTAATATCGAGTACAGTAATTTTGTTATCCTAAAATGTTTAAATTATCATTTATTTTATAAACTTGTATTACTATATGTTTTATGAAAAATACCAACAATAATGTGTAGGTATAGTTTACAAGCTAGGAGCTTTATGACTTGTTTGTTTCCATTATGAGCTTACTCTCTAATCAGTTTGGGCTTTTATCTAAATTGTTAGCTTGTCGCTTGTTCACTATATAGTCAATTTTATATATACTCAAGCATTTAACTTATTACTATATAAATCATGTAAGGTGTCATTTTGGGGAGACTTTGTATTTTGACATAACCTTATCCTCGTTTCATATAATTTGGATATATTATTCTTTGCTCTTAGAACTCTGTGACTTTGGACATTAAATTACAACTTGCCATCGATCTTGCTTGATCTATGCTTATTGTTATATTCCCATATTATTAACTATCTCCTGTATTAAATATGTTCATTCTTTCCTGCTAGAGTTTTCTGTGGTTTTTTCTTCGAGCGGTTTTATACTTCTTACATTACAAATCCACTCGTAATACAATCCATATATATCCCACAATTCAACATAAATCTTCAGGACTAGAGAAAACCGACCTCCAATCTGCTGTCTTGGAACCCAAGGTTTAATTGACATCGAGTCAGTTGATGAAAATACGAGAATCTTTCCAGAAACTAAACTTTTATTGGATGATATACACATACTTTTTCGGATATTTGTTCAACCCCAAATAATTAATTCGCGGTAATTAGTATAGATGTTTCCCGGTTCCAAAATGCAGAAGTTTAAATATTACCGCTCAAAGCACTGTGGTCGACTTGCACACTGAAATCTAAGAAACATTAAACGAAAAAGTTTACAATACTCAGGTTAAATAAGAAATAAATAAAATAAGTACTAACACCCCATGTGAATGAAATTACTTAAAGGTTTCTGTTAACTGATCTGATAGGTCTCATAACAATAAACTCACTTGTCAAATATCAAAGGTTTTTTTACAAAACGGAGTTCAGTTATTTTTTCTTACATTATGAAAGTTTTCGCTTGGATGTCTGCGTCATTATACAAAAGTTATCGGGTTTTGGAAATATTTTTGTGACAGTGAAAATTTATTGTGGTTCTCATTGTATAAGTTGTATGGTGTTTGCTGAAACACATTAAAAAATTATTTTCGGAAATTAGGCTGTGATTTTCAGACGCTAGCGGGCTTTGTAATGGTAATGGTTCTTTTGCTGTTCTTTTTAACATTTTAAAGGGGTACATTTAAGTAGCTATGCAAACAAGAGACTAAAAAAAAGTAAACCCTCACTAAACATGTCCAAAAAGAACAAAGTAATATTTGTGCTAGCCTACTAATGTCTGCCTCTGTCCGTTAAAGTTTTAAAGATTTGGCGAATAAAACACTAGAAAGCCTAAATTCAGTAAGGTAATAAGCGAGTAGAAATCGCAAATAGCGTTATCCTTTCTCAGCGAAAGCTTCGTTTGCGCACCAGCTTACTCGCCACTACACAAGCGCGGATAGGAATATATTTTAATCGAAACAAATACCTTAACAGTATCTTCTGTTTTAATGGTAATGGTTTGTTATCAAGATTTAAAAAAGAAGTGGGTCGGCAAACCCACCAAAAACTTATGTATCGCTCTCCAATAAAACATACGTGCGACGTACACCCCCGGCCAAAAGAAACACCTACTTTATGTTCCTAAAAATGAAAGATGCAATAATTTCTTAAATATAATTAATGGCGGTCTCCACGTTATGCTGAAGCAATAACTAATATGAAAGTCCATTGAAATCGTGAAAAACTGTGATTCGAGTCAATAACATTCATGAAAACCACGCACAATGAAGACTGCTATTTTCGGTTGATTCACTTGCGCACCTTAACCACGTACATCGGTAGCATCATCACCACTTTAACGCGAATGCGTGCCTGTATTGTTGCTCGTGGTTGTATGAAAATCTTTTTTAAATGTTTTTCTGATCAAGCACTGATCGAAAACTGAAAATTATTGTTTTCTCATTTCAACAATCGCCCTTTTTTCGTGACATGAACTTCTGAAATTCAAATATATAATGCAGAAATGGTGCAACTTCATTATGTTATAATATTGCAAAACTGTTCATAACAGTTTTTTTACAATATCTGATAATATATCTAGTAGGCGTTTCTTTTGGCCGGGGGTGTATATATAAAGGCCCATATCATTTTATAAATAATAAAATTACCTGTAATCAGTTTTATACTTTTTTGTGATGATTTTGCAAGTATTTCGCATGCGAATAGCAATCGACAATGTGTCCAATGACTAGAATAACGAACCTGTTTTCATCACGAGTTTGATAATCCATGTAATATTAAATCGTACAGCGACATGGTTTTTTTTCAAATGAGTGCCCTAAGCAAACAAACATAATACAAAGCAAATCCTCCTATTCCTAAATTCAATTGGTCGAATATAATTATGTTCCTTACTTACATTGGCTTACAATATCTAGACTGAATGTCGCTTTAATGTGTAGGCCTGTCTGTTGACATGATCAGCTTGTGTCACCAAGACCGGAGGTTTGACCATTAGCACGCCATACCGGTCACCGACATGCCATTTGTTATAATAATTGAACTGGTCCAGTTACCGTGTTACCTGTAAAAACATAATTACACTGGAATCTCAAAATTTCTTCACACTTACTCCCCCTAACCTCATTTCACCAAATGAATTCTTCAAATGTCCATAAAACAATAGACCCACTTGCAGTGTCTGCTCCTGTCCGTCTACTCCTTGTGAAACCACAAAAGTTTACCAACATAAATACATGTACTTGGTAAATCAGTAACAGCTCCAAATCAATGGAAAACCCATAAAGGCTCGGTATCAATCATATGACCTGAACTGAACTGAATTTTATTTACACTCGGGCCGCAGGCAGCAACATATGAGGATACATTTTACATTACATATATACATACATACATACATACATTCATACTAGCGTAAGAGTCATTAGGACGACAGTCGTAACAGAGCGCCATTAAGGCGACACTTGTGTAATTTTGTGTGTATTTTGAAAATTATGACATTATGTCAAATTATAACATTAAAACTTGGTTTTGAAAGGTTTAATGATCATATAGCAATTTTTTTAGTCTGATTGCTATGATATTAAGCGTTAAATTTTAACATACTGCGGTTGCCCTATGTACTGTTGTCCAAATATCCTTATACACGCCATGACACGTTAGCGTGACAATCATATAATCACACAGCTGTATAGACATTAGAACGACGATAATGAACAGATATTTAATATTGTGAACAACTTTCGTGTACATATCTGAGAGGGGGCAATACTAAAATATTATTAATTAAGTATTTCCGTATTGGCCCAGTTACAGGTCCGAGGGCCGTTGTATTGGCCCGAGACGCAGTCGAGGGCCAATACAACGGACCGAGGACCTGCAACTCGGCCAATACGGAAATACTTAATTAATGACAATTTTATTAATTAACTTCTTTTCATTCTATTTGCACAACAATAGACATCTCATATATATTGAAATAATAATTATAAACAAGTCACAGTTGTGAAGCGACAGCTTCGGGCTTTCACCAAATGTGCAACTGCGCATGCTCAGACTCATATTGGCCCAGTTGTCCCGTATTGGCCCAGTTTCCCTGTATTGACCCAGTTGTCGAATCATATGCTCTAGGCCGTAAACGCCATATAAGTACCATAACATTGATAGTTAATTAATAAAACACTTTTAAAACACCACGCAGACATTAATATTAGGTTAACGTAACGCAGTACAGTTTTCTAATTGATTTCTGGTCGACGTGTCACTTGTTGACGAATTATTTATTTTGAATGTTCGTTGTTACCATCTGAGTTATGATATACATGTATATTAAACACTTGAAAGTATGCCATACGACTTCTGCCAACCTGGCATATTGATCAGCTGCTTGAGTAATAATTTCAGGTATGTTATTTCACTGCCGGAATGTGGATGCGGTTGTTAGAGTAGTTTTAAAGATGTGACTTTTTTAAAGGCTTGAGACGTCGAGACTACTATGCCAGGAATGAACATGTAGTGTATGGAAGCCAAAACAACCATAAATGAAGTCGCATAATAATGATACATCTTTTGAATGAGTATGTTTATTGGTGAGCATGGGTCTTAATGATACATTGCAGCTGTCACCTATGTAATTAAGGAATGTATCTCTTAGTCGGATGCATTGAATAATTCTTATATTATCAAAAATGTTTATAGAAAAAGAAACATACATGTATCTTATACGGAAAACATTTTTGGCATGAGTCATTTGGTCAACTGTGTTTCATTTGGATCGCTTCCTTTAGCATGTAAGTACACTATGGCAACTTATATGCGTTTACTTAACAGATAATGATATTGGTAAGTTCATATGAATTTCTAATACGCTTACTAGTTATCTGACAAACACAACATGGCCTTTTATCTTACCTATAGACAACATCAAACATAAATTAATCCTTTATGTTACGGACAGTGAATCATCACACATCAACTCATTCAGTAACTCCTCTCCTCGACTTCGGAATCAACTTTCTCTTGACGTCAAGATTTCACCATCATTAACAGTATTCAAATTAAAACTCAAAACTTAACCTATTGTCAAGCTTCTTTGCATAGACTTTACTTCATCATATGGTTAAGTTACAAAACAAATGGTATTCTTCCTATTGCTCTTAATTCATAATTTTGGGCGTAGCTTTAGTAATGTCCCAACTGTATAAGATTCGTCATACAATCATGGAATATAAAAACACTTCAGGATGGTATAGACAAAAATCTTAAAGCATGTTTTCATTCTTAGGCTTGCATTATTCAAACGTTTCTGGGCAGATATGTGTTGATTTAGAATTAATATATACTCATCAAACTAAAATAAATAGAGATTAACCACGTGTGTTTCTGTATCGTTAATATTAGATATTTGGATGAAAACATAATATATGTCCCTTTGTTTATTTTATAAGATGAGTATAGACCTAATATAATTACAAATAATTAATCTTTGCCAGTAAATTCAGCAATATAGTCAGTAGTTATATTGACAAATAAAGGACCATGAAAACATTTAGTAATACTATACTGTACTGTATATTTTTTTGTTACAGACCGATGCCAAAAGTATTCGCCCATGACTGAACTTCCAAATACGTTAACTTTACTTCCGATTACTGTTTAATTTTGAAGAAAAAAACACATCATCTTGGCTAATCAGTCAATAATCCCACTTTAATTTCCCAATTTGAAAGCTTGTTCATATTATACTGGTTGTTCGTAATATTAGTTTAGAATCACCAGGGTAAGCATTGTCCATGATGAATCAACTCAAATTTGTAAACTCTCTTTGATGACCTAATTTTAAAAATTAATGTTCTATGTGATGAACATGATTTAAAACGTTATGTGCGATGTGTTCATCCAATTCCAAATACAAACTCTGGTGCAATGTTTGCTATTGACATGTAAGTTCGAAACTACCATAGCTAATTTTTCACCAACATGAATACGTAAAATGTCTAGAAATTGTCACATCGACCATGTTGGTCGTGTTCACTTCTATTTGCTCTTGTCTCTAATTTCTTGAGCATCCACCTAATCTAATATTTCACTTATTTCACAAACATGATATCCATAAAAGCTCAAATCAAGATAAGTGAAATGTTCTCTCCTGTCCACTAATGTCTTCTGCTGCCAACTAATTTCTAGAGAATCACCATAATCTAATATTTCAAAACCATAAACACATAACATATCCACAGAAGCCAAAAATCAACCTTATAACAATATCGTGAACGCTAATATCTGCTTCCACCCACTAATATCTGCTTTTGTCCACTAATATTTTCAGAATACCGAAATCAAATATTTCTGCAACATTAACACTTAATGTGTCATGCTTCTGCCCACTAATGTCGGTTTTTGCCCGCTTACTTCTTGAGAATCCAAGTAAAACCAAACGTTCACTTTAATAAGCTTTAATAAGCAATATACATTGTAAATCGGAAATTCGGTTTGTGTATTTTGCACCCGGCAGTCACAGTGCAGCGCCAGTTCAAGCGTTGTTCTATCCTTATAATGCTGAGTGTCAATCAAGGAAGCAGCAACTCCGATCTTTTAACGTCTTAACGGTATGACGCGACCGGGAATCGATGACCGGTCTTCCGGGTGATGAGCGAACACTCTACCAACTGAGCTACATCCCCGGTGTTACTGTATTCAACCGACTCATATGATGGAGTTACCCTCATTTAAGTAGAGTTTATATATGGCTCAAACCTACCATCTAGTCCTATTTCCAGGTATTGTAAGCATCTGAAGTAAAGAGTTATATCTGCGTTTATTTCATTTTTATAGAACGTGCCTCTTTTTACCTTCTGACCACAATTGGTAAAACTACGACTGCTCCTGCATCGGGGGCCTGCATGCCTACATTTGCACAATTTCTGCGGCAAAGCATCGTAATCCATATGGAACGTTCCCCAATCTGTTTTTTAATTTGTCCCAAAGGGTTACAAAGTCAGAGTATAATTGATGAGAGGGTATATAGACAATAACATATTCAGGATGCACACAATCAATATGACATTTAGCTTACAATTGTTGTTAGATTTATTCGTTTCTTTGTTCCTTATGAACAATTAGTTTTAACAAGATAAAGTGTTTTAGGTTTTTTTGGTAGTTTCTGTATCTTGGTCATTCTCTTCCCACAGAGGTTAGTCCCTACAGTTTTCCGGTTCTACCCTCTGTTACTTTACGCTTGAAATCGGGGGCGAAAAGGGAATGTCCTGATTGGTTGCAATTGAATCTAGTTGTGCAATCAGCGACGCCGTTGCAAAAGTGACATTTGCCAATGACACGTCATAATGATAAAATAAACGTAAGGCCAACGTTTTCTCGTTTTTCTGTCTTTTCTGTGTTTTCCTCGAACTATGCTATTTGATATTGTGAAAACTATTGATCATAAACATAATTATAAATAAAGAAGACCAAATCAGAGACAAATACCCAAAACAGTTCATTTGCGTTATTTACATCAGACATATTCGAATGACATATGCTAATGAGCAAGACCCTTCAGAGTAAAATGCCTCGATCTTTGAAGTTATCCTGTCGACATGGCCAATTAAAGATGAGTTTTCATTGGTTAAGAACCAGGGATACGGTATGAGATTTGTCTTTCCACCGCTAGGGGACTTTGGTTCTGCTCTCGATTTCAAGCGAAAAACAACAGAGGGTAGAACCGGAAAACTGTAGGGACTAACCTCTGTGGGAAGAGAATGTATCTTGGTATGGATTTTTTTCTCTATTATATTTCGTTATACAAATTTATTATCAAAAGTTTGTTATATAATGTAACAAACCAAATTATGTATCTTGAAATTATTATTTGTTGTTGTAAATAAGTAGTTATCCAAATTCAAATTCATTCTAGAATTGTGTCGAATTGGCCGCGGCTTGATTGAGTAAGACTTATGCTATCTCAGTGTGAGGTGTAGAGTGGATGAGAGGTTAAAATACTACGGGTTGCTGTTGTAGTACAATCGGGTTAATGGCAGCGCCGTCATTGTCAGTTTGCTGTCAGGTGTGGTGTCACGTAGGGACGTGTCCGTCGATGATGACTTCACCTTTCTTTTCTTACTTTCTACGAACTTCCTGTCCTGTTTTAAAGGGGCAGTAGCACATATTTTCGCTCAAATAAGTCGATAAAGTGTATTTGAAAAATAATGTCACCAATAGTAAAACACCCTTCTCTCTCCGGAAAATCAAGTTAAAAATGAAGTGTACATGGTTCGATATAGCCATGGGAATTGTTTTTGCAATTCAAAATAATAAATTGTGTTCACAATAAAATGGCCGCCATGGAATATTTGCTTTAGTCGCAACATCGTTATAACCACTACGGATAATTGGTGTGTGTAATAAGATGTTTTACCCTCTAAAGTTGATTTAAAATGACAAAAACTATCATTATAAATGGGAAATTTAAAAAATGTTTTGCAAAAAACGTGCTACAGCCCCTTTAACGTCGTGTTTTCATATCTATAGAATAAAGACTATAAAGTTACCTCGGTTTTCTGTAGAGACCTCCGAAATAACTTCTTGCTACCTCGCGCTTCGGAATCAACACTACATCTATATACATCACCTTTGCTAAAATATTGGCTCGTGCATGAAAAATGCCAACATTTGTGCCAATTACATGTGCCTTAACAATTGTATCACATCGGCTCTTAACAAATATATTAAATTGTTCAAATTGTTGTTTGTCTATCTCGAAGTGTTTAATCCTAATTGATTTAAAAGTGTTTTATGAATAGCTGCTGGTGATAAGTGTATTATTCTGAGTCCAGTGTTCATTTTAAATGCATATTAACCAGCGAATGGTAACTCTACAATATACAACATTTTGCACAATTCAAATTAGTGATAATTTGCGCTTTTGCAATTTAATCATAGAATCGATGAAGAAGAATCAGAACTTTCGATGACATATACCGATAATATTTTCCAAATTTTCTAATTTTAGTTAGTCTGAATTTCCTTTATCTAAAAATTTAAACCGAGTGTATATAATTTTTAATCTGCATAAAAAGAACATCAAATTGTTGGCATCAAGGTCTTCACTGAACAAAGAAATTCAGTATCTCGTAACAACTCGTAATTACCCGCCGAGAATTTATGGCACTGAGCAGCGCACAATATGTAATAGTAATTAACAACCATAGTTTCCGAGTTGTATCGGGAAATACCAGGACAGTTTATGCCAGAGGCCCTGTCCGAGGCATTAGGTCGATGAAGGGCCTCGAGGACAATCTGTCCTGGTATTTTCCGATGCATCGAGGAAACTATGGTAGTAACTGACTTACATCTCACATACTCCGAGTAAATTAAAATGGGAAAAAACTTTTATATTATGAACATTTCCACAACCTTTGTGGCCCCTTCACCAGTTAATGAATAAAGTGCGTACTACTATGGACGTTCAGCCTGGGTGATTTTAGCACGTGCTTCTCGCTTGTCAATTGAATGGGAGTTGGCACCATCATATTGAACACATTGTCAAAAAGACCTCTAAAATGATAGGAGCACTTCGGAAATCAAAGTTTCTACTTAAAAGAACAACACTGTCTGAAATATATAATGTTTTTATAAGACCACACTTTGAGTATACATGTGAAGTATGGGATGGATGTTTGATTGAACAAGCTGATAAATTAGAAAAACTTCAACTTGAAGCGGCCCGAATAGTAACTGGTCTTCCAAGATATGCCTGTTACGACGTACATTGCAATAACGACGTGAATTGAAATACTTGCAGCAAATTGTAATAAATTTGACGTAAAATGTAATAGCAACGTAAATTGTAATAATTCTTGACGTAAAATGTAAGACGCAAATTGTAATAAAAATTGACGTAAATTGTAATAACCGTTACTTGCGGTAAAATGTAATAAATACTTACGTAAACTGTTATAATGTTTTCATGTTACATAAAGGCATACATATACTTGTATGTGTGTCTTTTATTATCATATATATGTCATATGGTTACTCGGTAGAGACATTAGATGACAATTTTTGGGACCGAGTTGCTGTGACAGGGGGATATATACAGGGAGAGAGAGGAAGGAGAGGAAGAGAAAGACCGCGACAGGAGAGATACAATGAATATACAAGTTTTGCAATAGCTTAGAATTTAGATGAGCGTTAAAAGGGGTGAGGAAAGGAGACAAATGCAATTGCGGGTCATTGTGTAATTTCAAAACAAATCATCCATAGGAAAAGAATGAAATAGCCCAAGAAGAATTCGATGGATTGGTTTCATATGTAGTTACATATAATGTAAATAAAATGTTTTGTGACTTACGCCTTCATTTCCAAACTCCTCACAGTGTTGTGACGTCTATCTACGCATCAAACCTGTATGTGTAAAAGTATGTTTGTACATACAAATATTACCCTCCCCGGTCTGATATAATATTAAAGGCCCTCACATTTTAAGTGTATTTTATTTTTTGTGACACTTTGAAATTATATTCTCCTTCGAAAATTAGTTATAGTATGTAGAAAATGTGATGTGTAACGTCTCTGAGCTCAACAGGTACATATTGCAGGTATCGGTATTACATTATTCAATATATCTCTCTCAGGTAAAGTCTATTAACATGTTAAACTAGAAGGTGTTTTACACAAAAAATAAAAACAGATGTCAACCCCTTCCCCCAATTCAATTTCAGTTGTTATCCTTCAAAAAGAAGTCATAACTTGTAAAATAGCCATTGACAATCAGTATTTTTCATAGTATTTTATTTGGCTTTCATACATGCCGATATACCACAAGTGCTGATTTAAAGTTCGAATAACTTCACACATATTCATATCCTAAAATATAGAACAGAACAGAACAGAATTTATTTCGTATATTAGGCCATGAAACCAAAAGTACAGTGGTCGTAATATTTATGATGTCAAGTAAATGAGAGCGCTTATCGCTTTACAGAATTTCTTAATCTCAACATTTTTTCACAGAAAAGAGCTAACTTAAATAACAATTCCTCATTTTGAGTAATAATCAGATATGTAAACTTTAACATTGATGAGTACTTATAATAATATACATGTAAATATCTTATACGCATATGGACATATTAGCAAAATATGAAATTCATCTTCCTACCCTTCTGTACAGAATTCGCATGAAGCGTCATTAAAATCTAGACCATTGGGTAATCTACATCTATTAATGTTAAAATCATTCGAACATCTTAATTTCGCTAGAGCCCTTCTTAAATTTGATGGTTGAATTGAACTTAGATATATCTCAGGTTGAAGGAGAGATTTAAAAGTACAATACATGTACATACTTAAATTGGAGGAAACAGAAATAGAAGTAAACTAATTTTTGGTAAAAACATCCCTTAATCTCAATTCAAATGTATTTATGAATATGTTATAATCCCAAATGTCCTGCATTAGCCAACTGCTTCCAAATCCATAACTAAAAAGTATATATCTAACAAAAGAAACCTTATTATTATATCCTAATTCATCAAATTTACAAAGCATTAAATAGCAATGTCTTGGATGTTTGCCCACTGGCATTCTTAGCAGTCTAATCTAAACTTTTATAACCTTCATTATGCCATGTTCATAAATTCTCACTCTTACCACTTCACACAGTACAGCATTATTGGATGATCTGTATGCTATTCTCAACACATATTTACAATATAATGTATGTACAACTTCAATAGATTTCCTTATTTCAGTACACCATATTTCAGCACCATATAGTAGTATGGGTAAAATTTTACAATCTAATATTTTCATATAAATATCAACATTCAAATTGGGAAATTTGTACATCAATTTTTTCACTGGAACAAGAGCCTTGGTTGCTTGTTTAGCCAATGTTATACATGCTTGTGAAAAGTTATTTCTACATGAAAAAACAATACCAAGATATTTGTTATATGAAACAACCTCTAAAGTTTTACCATTTATCAACCATTTCTCATATTGAGAGAGTGAACCTCCATTTTTGAAAACAATGATGTTGCCTTTATCATTATTTACAGTTAAACCAATTTTTTACAATAATTTTCTAGACATAGAATCTTTCTTTGCAAATCAGCAACTGAATCCGAAAATAAAGCTACATCATGTGCAAATAGCAGTAAGATTATATCATCAATATCACAATCAATACATATACCATTTAAATCATCAGTTTTCTTCATTTCATTTACCATTTCATCAATGTATATAAAGAAACAGTAAAGGTGACAGCATACAACTCCACATGTTGTATTAAATAAATATGTAAATTGATTTGAATTAAGTTTAACTGAAGCCTTCACATTTGTATACATACTTTTAAGAAGTTTAAACACATTTCCATGTATACATTTTTGTAGGCTTATATAAAGTAATTTTGTTCTGTCCACCACCAAAAGCCTTCTTAAAGTCAACAAAAAGGCAATAAAATTTACCACCTTTCTTCCTTAAATACTTATGTGCTAAAGAATGCAATACAAATGCATTGTTTATTGTTGAATGTCCTTCTCTAAATCCTGTTTGCACTTCAGAGATACAGTTTTGAAGTTCTAGCCATATTGTGAGTCTTTTATTGATGATTGAAGTAAACACTTTGCCCATAAAATCCAAAAGAGTGATTCCCCTATAGCTATTAGGGTCTGCTCTGCTCCCCTGTTTAAAGGTGGTTGTTATAAGTCCATGATTCCAAGCTTGTAGGAAGTACCCAGTCTTAGTATAGTGTTAAATAGGAAATGCATATATAGTAAAATGAAATCTTGTGAAGCTTTAAATGTGTCTGATGGTATGCTGATTTACTGATTGGCTGCTACGTCCGGGTCCCGGGTTAGGCTCCACATTCCCGCTCACCAGCAGTAGTAAACAGACTATCATCGTGACTTGCAATTGACGTTTCATCAGACCTCCACATAGCTTAATAGAATGAAGCACTAGTCTCTGCTCCCTTACACATGATGTACAAACAGTCCAATTTTGATTCTCCATGCTTGTAATGAGACGCCCATGATGAATTTGTCGCGAGCAGCTTCCTACACGTTCAGGTGGCGCTCTCTCTATCCTAAAATATATGATATGAATAAAAATGACAATGCCAGAATAGCTGACAGAAACACAAATAAGTAACAACCTTTTCCTGAGAAGAAATGAAAGATGTGTAATATAAGTTGACAGATTAACTAAAACAACATGTTAATTCACTGTAAACTGCTAAATAGTGTTTTGCAATAAAGTATATTGATTATATTATGTCTGCCTATGACATACTATTTTTACGACACCAGTGCTTTAATATTAGTATTCCCGAGCGACAGCTTTGGATATACTGATTTTCAAGTACAAGTTATATTTAGAACGCAACGTTATAGAAGAAGCGTGACGTCAAAGCATTGTTTATGACATCATGCAACTATTGTAAATTGATATCTTTGCCTAGAACAACTTGGAGCTCGATATTATTGCCCTCGTAGATAACATATAATGAAGTTCATCCGTAATCCTTTTGGAAGTTTACAATCGACACGTTCTTTCATCTTTTAGAAAACAGGCCTGCCACGACTGGGGTGAAGGGAGATCCAGTAACATAGATTATTTAGAAAATTTAGCCTTTGCCAATTGATTTCAGAAAATTTAACTTAAAGGTAATAGGGATGACGTTTGAGATCTGATTATCTTGGTGAATGATTCTTCCTAAGAAAAAATTGAGGTACACGAATCGAAGGAAAATAAAATGAGAAAAGTCGCCCGAAGTCAATCCATTCCAAAACCCAATGTTGCCATCTTGCATCAATGCAAGCCATACAATGTATAACGCATGTGCACTATACTCTGTACAACATCTCTCCCTCTATTGTATCAAGTAATAAATGTATTTAATCATGTACAATACACTCAATACAAACGTTTCCCGTCCATGAAAAAAAATACAAAACGCAAAAAAATGTTGTTAATGTTTTCGCGTGGAACTTAACTTTGATCTTCCTGTGTCAAGTGGTTTCGTAGAAGAAGTGGTTTTTACGGTTTTCAGGAAAATGGCCGCTTTGCATATATTTGAGCGGGGTCAGGGCCAAATGTATAAGACTCGATCCCCTAAGTGCCACGTGCAGCGGTTCTAGAGGTGAAGTCGAACATGTAAATATAATCATGTCTCATCAGGTTGGGTAGAAGTGAGACATTTCACGAGTGGCGCATGTAGATAATTATATTTATTCTATTTCTACTAACAGGCTGTAATTGTTTCTGAGATCCAAATCTACTCCTGGTTGGATACAATGATCAATGCATATACAGTGCAGCCATACGCCGGCGAAGATTTCATGAGCGCTTTTTAACCCGTTAAGGCTTATAGTACACATAATTGTAAAACCATGTATTGTGAAATGATATAGAGATGCTATGCATGTGGACCCTGGTCAACATCACCTACGTCTACATCTATGAATTGCGTATTGAAACATTATAATACAATTAGCCAAGAAATGCTGTATATTCTCATGGAAATGAAAAAAAAGACAAGCCAAACACGTTTTCAGCAGACATACGGTAAACTCAAAGTGATAAATGAGTGGGTTATCTCCCTTCCATCATGTATTGAGTTGCTGCCTATACCATGTAAATAGCTAGAAATTGATGACCTAAAGGCAGATCAAGCTAATGATTCTCAAAATTCACAAGTTAAAGCACACAACAATTTTAGTTTAAAGGATAGATGAAATGATATATGGTCAAAATCAGATTCATTAAAATGGGATGTCAATTTGACAATTGCTCGATTTTAAATTTCTGAAATCGGTCCGTAAATAACTTATATACGGCTTTTTAAAAAACCGCCTTATTTAGCCCCGGCGACCAGAATGAAAGTCTGCGGGGGTGTGGCCCCTGAAGGGATGACTTCTGTGACGTATCAGGAGGAATCTGAATTTCGCCGATAGTCATAATTCAACGTAATTTCGCAATATTTTGATTGTTAATTTCACAAAGAAATCTTCAATAAACCAACTTAAATTTCCCATATATCGAATGTTTAGATACCAAACTAGGTAATTCCGCAGATGACAATTACACAATTATAACATAAACATGTCTTTTTGGCGATGTAATACACCTCATAAATTCATTTAGCGGCAGTGATAACCATCATTAATTAATTAACGAGACACCGGCGGAGTAGCTGTCTAGCCGCTTCGCCCGTCGCTTATCACAGTCACGCCTCAGTGAGCATTTACAAAATGAATCGCCCAGCTGATTGCTCGAGTGTTAAAATGGGTGAATTAAAATCGTTTTAATTATCAATTGCAAGTGTATATTGTCTCGATTTTCTGCTCAATTGATTCCGATATACAATATACGTAGAGGTAATCATCTGTCATTCTTGAGAAAAATGCATTTCATCAGATCTTTAAGATATTATTTCAATACCTATGACGCCAATGCTATGTACCATTTTCTATGAAATAAAAATATGTCATTGTTTCCTACTGTCGGACTCAACTGTATGCCATTGTCGATGCGTAGCCAGCATACAGTATGATTCATTGATGATCATTTTAAATTTTTGAATAATAATAACATGTATTTGAAAACGGAGGCTTAACAGCTTAATTGAATACAAATATGTGTGTCCTCACGATTATCCGTGGCATGTAGAAGGCGCGTGCAGTTGTGCATATTGTGTACTCCTAACGTTTCCGAAACCGAGTGAGATATCTAAAGGATATCATATTTAAGGGCTTCAAGCAGAAGCCCATATTGTTATTGCTGGGATTATTATAATACCTTATTCTTCTGCCATTTTTTTTCTACCAGAGCTTACAGGTCGCAATTACAGGCCGATTTTGATGAAATTTAAGTATGGTGTGCAACTTAAAGGGTGCATAGTGCCCATACAATTCTTGGAAAAGGTAGTTGTTAAACAAAGGGGAGATAAGGCAGAAACCAAATTTTTTAAGGCAGTTTTTATCTATTTATTTTGGCAGTTTTTGTCGATAGTGTTTGAAATTGTGTAGGCAGTTTAATTTCATTAGGACGGAAGTTCAAGTCTGTTGGAAGGAAGTTGTAGCTCTTACCGTTTGGCTGTCAGGTGGCGTCAACGGTTTTAAGAAGTTAACACCGCATGTCTTTAGCATGTTGCTGCAACATAACTAAGTGTCTTACAAGCGTAAACGCAATATACATCTTATCTATAGACGTTGGTCATCAAACGACACAGAAAACACACAACAGTGACCAAATAGACAGACTCTTTACATCGCTACCATTCGAAAAGACTAACACTGCCACCTCTCAATAATCCCGGGGACCATATGTCTCCATTTCCCCTTCCTTATTTATTTCAACCACTTCCGGGTCGAATTGGTTTCTGACCTCAGGCTGAGTGCTCATTATTTATATTTCTCAATTTGCTTTGACTCATTTTCTACACAATTAACACCATAGTCTTAGCCTTATATTTTCTTCATTTGTAGTTAATTTCTATTCCCCGTAAGACATATTGCCCCTTGGTCATCGTTTTCTTTTATTCAGGATGAGTAAAATTTCATAAGAACAACATGTCCCTAATCTAAGCTTCCATTTAATGTTTCTGTCCATCTGTCATGTTTATTCAAGTGCATTTGTTCTCGTGGTCGTATTTGTGTTGTCTTCTATTGTGGATAAGAGTGTTATTCTGTAATCTCATTAATTCAATATTGACACTCTAAGCATAAACAGTTCATTGGTGATACTCATACCATATCTTCAAATACATTAGGCTCAAGTTACTCAATTCAACATTATCTTTGCTGGAAATATCTCCAAACTTTATTTAGTAAATTTACGTCCAATTTGTTGCAATGGCATATTTAAATGCTTTATTGTAATTGTTGGATTAGGAAATAAGTGATTTAGTCTATTATACCTCATCCATGGATTGAGTCATGTCAATGCCTAAATGTCAGTGATTCTAACTAACATATTTGTTCATGGACATGTCTTTACGCTTCTGAATCGGAAATTCAGTGTTATATTATTTTTCAATTGTCTATCTGTCTGTCTGGTTGTCCCCAAACTCCTAAAACTTGGCTATAAATTTTGATTGGTCAGTGATAGGCATTTGCTACTTCAAAGGTTTATGTACTGTGACGAGACCTTTCAGGGAAGCTCACAAGGTTTGACCTTGACCTTGGCGTTATCTTTAAAATGGGGCAATGATATGCCATTGATACTTGACATTGGCATCTGTTGTGATAAGAACTTTTAGATCAGGACATAATTCCTTAATCTGACCTTGGAAAAGAAACCTTTTTTAAAAAACCTTAGCCTTAAGCATAATTTTTGATAGGTCAGTGATGGGATAGGCCTTTAAGACTTCACATGTGTATCCATTACGATGATCATTTTTAAGAAAGGTAATACATTTTGAAGTCGTGACCTTGACCTATAGCCTGGGAGACTTTAAAACGATGTATACATTGGCAATAACGTTTGATAGGCCATTGATATTTCACACTGGCACCTGCTGTGATCAGAGATATTAGTCATATCAAGTCATAATTGTTGATCTCGTGACCTTGACCTTGGAAATTTATCATGGTAGCAGCTTGATGCCCGCCAAACGCTGCATGCAGCTTTAATTCTTTATGTAATTTGTATCATACAAACTAATCAAAATATCAAACACTCCACACACTATACGTATAAGAAGAAAGCTCTTTTGAAACCATTCTGGGACACTGCAAGAAGAGTGGCTTCAAATTATCCCTCCCTCGCAGGGGGCGGGTACTGTTCTGTTACATAATCCTGTAATTACATTTTCTGTAACATTGGTTTTTTATGGCTCCCAAGTGGAGATTTTATGAGCGCTTCGCTTACATGTTGGTGTTATTGGAACTCTCCTCTGGAGGGAGATAATTTTGGCTACCTGACCACATGGTCTCAGTGGATTAATTTCTGAGGGAACAATTCCCTCTTTGGCTCTTAAACTAGGCAAAACTTATGTCAACCATAGAGTAAGTATCTTTTTAGAACACTCCTAGAAGGTTTTTAACTATGTATAATTATATCATATGTAATAATTATGTGAGAATATGTTATTATTAAATTGGTGTAGCCCATGACCTTGTATAAGCAATCATGTTCAGTTATACAGTGGTTCATGTAAACATAATTTGTTTGTAGGCTGTTTCATTTATCAATGATGTAAACACCAAAGGTTATTGTAATAAAAACATGTTATTACAAAAGTGGTCTTCATATGTAAACATTTTATATCCAAAAAAATACTAATTGAAGCACTAGTAAAATGGCTATATATACATTGTCCATGTCACAGAGTTATCCTCATCCTCGATAATCCAGCGCTATTGTTCCGATAAATCTACACACAAGCGCTTGAAAACAGTAAGGGTATTTATCCTTAACCTAGTTACCTCCTCTTGGGTCCATGTTATCCAAACAGAAACGAAACGCAGACACTATCTGCGTAAACAACTCGACCAATCAAAACGCATCACTACCGTTGTTTATAGAAACAAACATGGCGGCGGCCGACTCACTCGATTACGATAAAGTTTGTAACAAATTCAGCGTAGAAAACCTGACAGAAACTCAAAAGAAAGTTTTAAGAAGTCTGTACGAGAAGAAGGGTGTATTCATGTCCATAAAAACGGGTGGAGGTAAATGATTTAAATCCCTGTGCTACCAGGCGTTCTTGACACGAGAGTGCTTGTTATTTCACCCTTGATTTCAAGTGATCTCATTGGTTGTTAGAAAGCAAACGTTTCGCTGGGTCATTGCGAAGGGAGGAAACTAGGTTAAGGATAAATACCCTTACTGTCTTCCAGCGCTTGTGTGTAGATTTATCGGAACAATAGCGCTGTATTATCGAGGATGAGTAATCCTCAGTTGATGTAACTATTAATTTGAGCGTTTATGTTATTTTGCAGTCTTTTACCCGCTGTCAGCAACTATGCTTGATGAGAAGAATAAATCATTCAAAGGGTTAACTGGCTGTCTTTATCGTTCCCAAGGGTGAAACAGTACAGCTACACTCGATATTGATTGAATTGGATTTCAAACTGCGTCATTGTTTGACAACAATAAAATGAAGTAGATCGAATTATAGACAAACAAAGATCTTACAAAATGTTCATAGCTTCTAAACTAAGCATCAATATTTATATTAGAGTTTAATAATCACCTGATCATTTTTTCAAGGATTTATGGCAATTTTGATTTCGTTTGGTCCCATGTAGTCAACCATTCTCTTCCCACAGAGGTTACCCCCCACCGATCCTACCCTCTGTTCTTTTTCGCTTGAGGAAAGCGCAATATGAAACTGTACCCCTGCTTCTTAACCAATGAAAACTCATCTTTCAGTGGCTTTGTCGACCGAGTGACTTAAAAAATCTGGGCATTTTACTCTAAAGGGTCTTGCTCATTAGCATATGTCCTTCGAATATGTCTGATGGAAATAACACAAATGAAACACTTTTTGTATTTGTCTCTGATTTGGTCTTCTTTATTTATAAGCAAGTTTATTATCAATAGTTTTCACAGTATCAAATAGCATATTTCGAGGAAAACACATTAAACGAGAAAACGTATGTCTTACGTTTATTTTATCAGTATGACGTGTCATTGGCAAATGTCACTTTTACAACGGCGTCGCTGATTGCACAACTAGATTCAATTGCAACCAATCAGGACACTCCCTTTCTGCCCTCGATTTCAAGCGAAAAACAACAGAGGATAGGATCGGAAATCTGAAGGGAGTAACCTCTGTGGAAAGAGGATGGTAGTCTGCACTGCACTGACACAAAATCATGCTTTATCAATCTGTACATGGTAAACGGACAAACTCTCCATTGACATAATCCCCTAAGACAAAATCCCCACTTGACAGAATCCCAAAGCCAAAAACAACCACTTGGACTGTGTACAATCCTCACTACTAAACAAATCCGTGTGAACGTCATGTCAGTCTTGCATGTTTTCGTACTTTGGCAATATGAAATAGGCAGAAGGGGTAAGCTTTATATTTCTTTAATTTTGTAATGAAAAGGTCGTTATCTACATAAAGAAAAAAACATTCATCGCAAAAACATTGGCTATAGGAACATACATAACTTGATTAAATGTTTGAGATGTTGCATAGAAAGTTATTGAATACTGAAAATTATCGTGATATTTAGAAACTCTGTTAAGAAAACAGTACGGGTGTCCTGTGAAAATTCAGGCGAAGAATTCACAGACCACCTTGATAAAACGAAAATGGTATTTGCGAATCAGGTCGATGATAACTTTCAGCTCTTCTCGCAACTCCAGAGCGCATCAAAACTTTTCTGTGGGGACTTCAATGTGTAATATAGCCGAAAATGACTACAGACGTAGATCTATCTCACAGTGCACCGGTCTCGTCATGTCTCATTAACGCCATCAACCAATACAATGTGCATTGTGATAAATAATTTTAAAAAATAGAATAGTTTATTACCGTGTCATGTTGTTACTACAATATTCACACGGAGGTAAATTTTACATAAAACAATCAGGCCTCGTTAGACCAAAGAGACATCATTATAAAAACACTTATTTTAAAATAAAAAAACGAAATACGTGTATGTTTTAACATTATTTACCACTACTCCAAGTCACATTCTCCATAGACTGTATAGGCTACCTCAAACTGACACACCCACTACGTACACCCTGACACACTCTCTACATACATATTACCTCACAATGACACATATATACTGCGAATACCTTACAATGACACACCGACTGCCCCACACTGGCACATAGAGTTACACTTAAATACAAATTCCACCGTCACGTCGACTCTCTCAAATGAGAGACAACAAAGTCACCAGACTAACGGACTAACTCAAACTGGCAGGCTGGCTCTCTCACTCTAATACACCAACTTACCGGTACACACAAGCTCAATCTGATGAGTGGCTATCAAAACACGTATTACAACCTGTATAAGCAATCAATTGTTCAAAACTGTCCAGCCAGTGTGTTAAATATCTGCAGTATTGAAAGGACTTTGAAATAGACCTTTTTTGTTCACACAAAATTTCAACACAGCGTTTCTCTGTTCACAAATGCAAACTTTGTAAATCCACTCTTCTTTTTATAGTGATGTAAAGAGTGACACTAAAAAATAAAGCTATGACCAGCTGCAGATCTTGAACATTAAGGTTAATATCTACATCGCTACTCAAACATTGCTATTATTTTTATAACGGCTTTGGGTTAATTACTTGTACAATTACAGTTTTTGTTTAAGTTAAAAATCCCATTTCTTTTGATCACAGCAAGATGTTTTTAAAAAAACACGAAAAACGTAAAGTTTAGATATACAACAACCACATTGACGTGTCATCTGCAAACATAAACAATTTATGTTGAATCAATGATATAAACCTCGTCCTATTGTGAGTTAAATGTATCAAGTATAATTAAGAAATATTTTTCATATTGTGTTTGTTCACTGGCTTATGAACGATTTGAAAGGTGCACGTTAAACTTGTATAAATACCGGAGTTTATCGACGGCAGTTATACTACAGTTTAACTTGAACTTTCAAACCGTTTATAAGCCAGTGAACAAACCCATTATTAGATACACTTCTTATAAATTCAAACTTTACAATTTAAGCGAGTTTTAATTAATAAGTAAACTTTTGAAAATAACACATTTACTGTGCATGATAAAACAAATGTTTAGTGTTGTCTTAGATCAGGCGCTAAGCTCCGCCCACAATAACACCGCATCACTTATCTGTCACCACGCGCAAAACGTAGTTCATAAGAAATACGATTAAAGTATGTAATGTTTGGTTCTAACGTGCTGTTTTAATCAAACGTTCAATCAAACTACAAAAAGTTTTTATAAAGTTCAATCAATCAGAGAGCATTTTTGCTTAAATTTCAAAGTCTGAATTTATGAATATCTTGACTATTTGTTCCGACTTCAGTACAGATTAGTATCACTCTACCGTTAAGTATTCACCGTAACGTCCCAAATATGCAGAGAAATGATGTCCATATATTTCTTGAACTATTTTAACTTCCATAACGCAAGTGAAACCCTCCACATGAACATATAGCGTGTTAGAAATAACGTAAATCTCACACCACACGTTAACGCTTCATTGACATTGTATACTATGTGACAGGTTGAAACAAGTTCCCTAAATTCCCCGAAGCCTGCTGAGGCAACAAAGGATTGCTGTGTCCGTAAAAGGATTGAATAACGTTCACAGCTCATGATTGGTTGCCTGCCACGTAGATATAGGTGGGATCTATCTCTCTGTATCAAAGGACAAGCTGCAGTTGGGCGCAAGCAGGGCTGTCGGGTTTAATATCTGAGAAGGCGCGTTTACTTTGATTTTGTAAGTACAAACTATATGAGAATGTTATGAATGTTATTGAAAGTTTACAATAACAACACTTAAGTTCAGTTCTCAAAGTGTTGTTTCATCTTTTTTTGTTTCTAGCGATTTTTTTCGATGAAATTATATTTTGGTTGTGTTTGACCACCCGGAGAATACAACACAGCGAAACAAGTGCATTACATTGCATTTTGTAGATGTTTGAACATTAATATATAGTTTACAGCACCATATTAACTATAATACATTTAAGTTCAAATCAAAGAATATTTGTTTTATGTTGCAACATTTATAAATTATTGGTAAAGGATATTCATCATCAGGCGTTTCAGAAGAATTTTTTAAGGAACAATGCATACATATATGGTTTGTTTCATTTGGTAATATATGTCTAATGTGAAAGGTGCATGACAAGTAATATTCGGTTGAGGCGACTGTTGTTCAAAATACAATGTATGACATTATGCGCGTATAAGATATTTTCTGCATAATGTACCTTCATGGAATTACATTAGTTGTCGCACCTTTACTGTAGGACGTTATAAAAAAGCCATTATTTAAACACCTATCTGTTGACTGGACCTACTATGCCTTGCCTCCTCAGGCAGGGGCTAATCCAGCTTAACACAGACGAAACTTCGAAGAAGTGTCGGGGATGGTCAATTCCCGCCCCAGGGGCAGTAACCCCGCGGTCTCGTGACGTCACTCCCATAATTCCTCATTCTCCTCTAAGTTGTCAGGCCATTTAGTCACGTTCTGTTTTGGTCTCGACTTCAGATTTGTTTAGCGTGTTTTATCACTGCTTTTTCTTCCTGTTTCTGATTAAAGTGGAGGTAGTTGTTACTATCTCTAGTGTGTTGTTCTTGCAGTTTAGCCCCTATTTGCGGAGGTTCAGCTCAATCAGGTCCGGGTTTAGGACCTCGTTCGTGGGCAGCCAGGAGGGCTTCCCTCTTCCGCTTCTCTCGCCCCGCCGACTTTTGGAGGCCGCCGAGGAGATTGAGTAGGTGGTACTCCCGGCCGTCTATGTCTGACCCTGGGAGTATCGGACAAGCATTGTCTCCAGTTGCTAACGGATTCCTGTTGGCCTGTTGGCTTCCTGTTGGCCTAAGAAAGCCAAGTCTGACTTTCGGAAGGGAGGGCGTGCCCGAGGAACAACGAGTCACCACAATTTAACTACCCTCGGCAAGGCCCCGAGTGGTGGATCCCTCTGATGGAGAAGCGATGCATGTGATGCATGGTCATCCCCGTGTCTTCCACCTCATCTCATTACACTGTTAGACAGTCCTACTTGGGCCGCCTGCAACTGGTTGAATATAACTGGAGTCAACTGGGGTCAGACCCCTTTGACTGTCAAATACTTGGTCAGGGCTTCTGCGTCTCCTGTGTCGGCACCGGCTTCCACTAACCTTGAAACAGGTAGAGGTTCTTATCTCCAAGGGAGCGTGGTATGGGATCCTAATCCAGGATCTGAAGCCTGTCCTGAATCTTCGTTATACCGGGAAGGGATTTGGAAGGTTGCCGGTTGATCCATGACTTAAAGGTTTTTCTACAACTGCTGCCTCGGTTAGCCGCAATATTTTTGTCTCTTGATGTTTCCCTCAGGGAGGCGTTCTCTGGAGCCCTCCGAATGCATGGTGTCCCTCGACTCCCAGGACTCATACCTGCACATCCCTATCCTCCAACGGGACTGTAGTTACCGCCGTTTCATCCGGGATGAGGGGCATTTTGAATGACGCGTCCTCCTCTTTGTGATTTCATCTGCCCCGTGGCTGTGTTACACACGGAATCCAGGTCACTGTTCAATACCTCCATGATTGTGCCATGCAGTGACTGTTTTTTCCAGGGAACTCGAGCCTCAGCTGAGTTTTGCCATATGCCTTTCGCCATCTAGGTGGCTAGTGAGCCTAGAACAGTCGGACTTGGTTCTGCCTGCTCACCTAAAGTTCCTTGGCACCATCCCGGATGCTCAGCTGTCCCCTGTAACATCGTTCTCACTACGGCTGGGGTTTTCCTAAACCCACTTCAGGGAGGAGCGTTGCTCTGATCTTCACCGTTTCCTAGTTTGGTGGTGTTTCCAAGCGTCCTTGCCGTGGCCGTCTCGGGCCTAATCCCCCTTCCTCTCACCTGTTCATAGACGCCTCCACTCAGGTTTGGGGTGCTCATCTCAATCACGAACAGGTAGCAGGGATTTGGACTCAATCAAAGAGGTGCTTGCTCATCAGCGGCCTTCAGGTGGATGTGATCAGCCCTGCGGATCAGCATTAGGACGTGCGTTTACAAGGCCAAATCAACAAGCATGAGTCCACTGGTATCGAGTCTCTCCGGCAAGTGTCATTTTGACTCGTTCAGCTGGTGGACAACACGAACCTGCACAATCGTGGGGTCCGCTTTCCGGGTGCCAAGAACGTTTTTGGCGGACGCTCTTTCTCGTTCCAATGCACCTCCTCCAACAGAGTGGCAGCTGAATCCGTGAATGTTCAGGGTGTTGTGTCTCCAGGTCGGGACTCCCGTGATGGACTTGGTTGTATCTTGTCTCAACCTTACAGCTGATGATCTATGTCGCACCCACTAGCGATGGGCTTGGACGCACTCCATTTAGAGGGGGAGGGGATGGATGCTTAAGCTCTTACGTCTCCAGGGATCCTCTCCTAGGAGGTAGCCGAAACCGGAACCGCCCTCGTTCTTGAGTTTCTTCTGGTCGCCAGACAAGCCATGGTCCGTGCCGCTCCGTCAACTCTGACTACGTCAATCCCAATCCAAACACCAATCTTCGAAGTTTCGTCTGTGTTAAAGTTAGATTAGTCCCTGCCTGAGGAGGCAAGGCATAGTAGGTCTCGTCAACAGGTAAGTATTGTATTTTATACTGTACCGTTTCTTTTGCACCTGGGTGTATTTCCCAATTTTCTCCATCTTTGACAAACATCTATTTTCTTTTCTTTACAGGCGAATTATTCTTCTCTCCATACAATGGTAAGTTCAGTTGTTTATTTCATACAGTAGCCAGAAACATATCATTATTCATCAAATTTAACAACTACATATTTACAAATCATAAATGCAGTTGTATTGATATCGATGTATATTTTTCACTATTTCATTTTTATCACTTATGATAATACACTTTGACTGACTGAGACTATTATCGATCATCTTATATTTTACATTTCAATGGAGCATGTACACAAGTATATTGCGTTGTATGGGTAACCTCTAAAACATCTACATGCCATAACTTCTACAGCTTAAAACAACAATTATATATATTTAAATACATATCTGTTGACTAGACCTCAGGCAGGGTTCTTATCCAACTGTGGTTCAAAGAACTCGATCCATCCACTCTGAGGCATATGAAGAAGAAGAAAGCCAAGGTTGAAGCGTTCAAGTCTGAGATTCCTGTAGCATGTTGTCCTCCTTGTACTAACGCCGCCAATTTGCCCCTCAGTACACTCCCCGCAACTACGGTTGGTGCAGACCAAGCGTGGCACGCTAGTTCTGATGCGTCAGCCTGGGTTCCGGCTCGGTTTGGGCCTCGCATTCTCCTCTTACCCCAACCCGTTTCCACTTTGATGAAAGGTTGAAGGATGTAAAAATCAGAACCACTGGTGCATAAACTTGTTTGTTTAAGACTGTAGGCGATCGTCCCTGTAGGCGTTAGTAGACTCCACCGTTGAGTCAGAGTGGTTTCGCCAGCGGACATGCTGAATGAAGTGGATTCCTTTGCGGAGGTTCCACTCAGCTAGGTCCGTTGATCAGGACCTCATTCGTTGGCTGCCAGAGGGGGAAACTGCTCAGGCACGTCTTGCTCTGCTGCCTCAAAGGTTTCAGCTGGATGCTCGATGTAGGACTTGGTTCCGGTGAGTCCCCTGAAGTTCTTAGGTGCCATCATAGACACTCAGCTGTTCAACCTGTTGTGTCTCCATTTCGGGACTCCCCTGGTGGATCTGTTTGCGACTTGTCTCAACCATCAGTTGCCGACCTATGTTTCTCCAGTACCAGACCCACGAGCGATGGGGTTAGACTCGATCCAATTAGAGTTAGAAGGGATGGACGCTTCTGCTTTTCCACCTCCGGCAATCCTCTCCAAGGTGTAGCCAATATCTGGTCCACTCGCGTCCCATGGCTTCTTCTGGTCGCCCCCTGGTCGCCCCTCCATCTAGGGGGGTCACCAGGGATGGACATGTTTATCCTCATGGGTCTCATTATACTCTCATACGTAATTGTATAATTCTGCTTTGACATTTTGTAGAATGTTTGGGAGATATCCGTTGTATGTGATGAAAATGAGTGAAATATAATGTTTACAATTATGTGCAAGAAGATATTTGTTTCTTACTTCATTTAGGAAAATCCACGCCGACTATTTACAGGCTGAAATAACAAAGTTGAATAGGATATTGGTAGAACTCACACTGCCTTAAGGGCCGGTCACACAACCCAAAAGTCGCGTAAACGCACAAATCATGCACACAGTTTGGTTGTGCGTCCTTGTTCGTCGAGAATTTGACTATTTTCACTGATTTACGCGATTAAAAATCACCGATGAATTGCGCAAGAACTTCAGAAAGAGCACTAAGAAACCAAGCACTTCAACGCATAGACACGCAAACAGGGCGAATACGTGTTTGTGAAAACACACGCAAAATCTGCACACTTGCACTAATGAACTGCGTACATGCGTGAACCATGCGTCGTTTGTCTGCTAATCGTCATTGGCCATGGAAAGTCGTTGATGAACGCGAAAGTGGCAACATGTTCGCGAACGATCACTGACATTCCATGCATATTTCGCGCACTGTCCACATAAGAACTACGCAAAACTTACGTAAAACAGTTCAGTACTACGTAAACTTTTACGCTAAGCCGAGTTTTGAGCAACTTAAAAACCTATTTTCATCTTCTTCTTTGTAAAACGTTTACTAACGCTAGCATTATGTAGTTTGGAACAGTTGAGTAAAGTGAGTTCTAAAGTTTTGATGGAATCGATGTTTCCAAACAGCACCTTTCTCTGTTCTAGTCGTTGTGCCATTCGAATAACCAGATTAACCACGAAACGGGTGACTTTTCTTATCTACGAGTATTTTTACAAAACTGTTATTGTGTGTGTCTATTTCTTCTATTGGATCAGTTTTTTTTCAAAAGTGCTTGTATCCTCCAACTTAAAATATTGTTTGCATGGGTTCACCGGTGCCCGGGAGACAGTGGTCCCGTTAATTATAAATTAAATTATGTCATATGTCAAATTACACGCTGAAATCGCATAGTAATTAGAACACAGGAGTGTGTGTCGCTTAGTTGAAATGTTATATCCAGTTGTCACATATGTCCCCCTTTAAAATTGCATATAATAAAGGGCTTTTCAAAAACTCACATTTCTATCACAGGGGCGTGTATCGCTTAGAAATAGCGTTTGAAAGACATATACATATATTGGCCCTAACCTATTACTATATAAAAGGAAAGGGATTAAACGACGAAACCACCCAATGCTCATTCAAAGTCATATTTCGCATCACAAACAAGTTTATGGCACAGTCAATGCCTACGATACGAAAGCTAAATTATGTCCTTACAAAATGAGCTATAAATGGACACAATCGGACAAGACAAGACAGTCTGTATATCGCCAACTCCAAACTTTCAAGCCAATTTCCCCACTCACAAATCGGCGAAAACTCACCTTTCAAAATTGTTTATTAATTACAGAAATCTTGACAGAACCTGTGAATCGGCAGATTTGAACCACAGGGTGAACCTTAATATGTAAAAAAAATATAACAACACCTACATATCATTTATCCGACTGTATCACGGCATTATGTCTCAAATCATCGTCAAGCAGTTCACTTGTCAGCCATTCATGACCTCGACATTTATTTGACCTGGAGTAGCCCACATCCTGGTTCCCGGACCACGTTGTGATGTGACAATTCTCGTAGTTATCCCGACAGTGTATAAATCACTGTCTGAAGTCGATATATCCAATATTAAGACTGGATAACTGGTTCACAGTTCACAAATGTTGAATATCCTCCTAAGCGACTGTTTTGTTATAAACTGACGTTCAAATATGAAATTTATAAATGGAAAATAACTTTCATTGAAATAGTAATGATTAAATTTCAAATTTGTTCTTAAATGTCGATAAGTAAAGAAAGATCTACATTGATTTTACAAAATTTACTTTGATGGAGAACATGATTTTGATGAAATAATGACTGATGAAAAAAATTACTTTGATGACATTTCAACTTTGAACTGAAATGTTAATAAATTATACCGGAATAATTCGTAAAGGATATTTAGCGTGAATTGTTGTAATTCAACTACATTTAGTGTTCCTTGGTTCGTATTTTAAGAAAAAAAACAATAATCGTTCGAATGCTAAAATAGAAATATCATAATGTTGTCAGTCAGTTTACTAGTACATGGGCCGTTTTTGCAAATGTTATAACGCACCAGTATCTTACCGGAATCGTGTGAAATTGTTTACAATAAAATTACTATTCACGTTTTATTTAGAATTATCTATAGTATTAATGAGTTAACTACCAACTACTGCCAAGTGATCACAACATTTCTTCATGTTTATATCTATATTTGTACTGTTCCTGTACCACCAATGATGGTTTGTTGGAAATAAAAATTTAATTAAATTGAGTATAGAACAACGTGTTGAAAATGAAATTTGGAATTTTACAAATAATTTTACGAAATGATAAACCAGTTCGTTGCAAAATCAATAGCTAACAATATATTATAGTCACTGGTCATTATGTACTTATTGAAATTGCTGAATTTATGCCGAAAATGTCATCATACAAGGTTCTAATTAAGACATAAGAATATATGAGTAGTTAAACTTTGACCCTTTTGCCTTTTTTCAGTAATATCAGAATCGTCAAAACAAAGCAGTATGCTAATGTCTAATATGGAGAATTGATAGGCTCACATTTTCAAAAAGGTTTAACTAGCTTTTGTACAGAAGCTGTACATAACGTCAAGTATGGACGGGCTAAAGACACCCACTTGTATGTATTCACAATAACTCAGGTTTGCTTTGATAACGTTAGAGTATCGTTTGCATTAAACATTTTAAAGAACACAATATGACTTTATAAATGCATTAGTTCTAACGTCACGTCTATTGCAAAGACCGATTTCTTCTCACGGTTCGGTAGTATTGATGTTATATAGATGTGTTGAAAAGTTGAAATATTAAACCGTGGGTTATATAGAAACTAACAAAAGAACAACATAACACGATTCACCCCTGTATCCACAAGAAAGAAAATAATTGAATATGTTGGTTCTAAAAGCATATTTCAACCGTACGATTTGACGCATAGTTACCTCAAGTGATGAATTCGATCTTTGTTGAGGCAGAATGAGCAAGTAATAGCTCCAACACCACAAACACGACAAAAGCATAGTTATACTCCTAGTTTGACTGCATAGTTACTTCCATTGACACGAATCAACCACTATTAGAAGTCCAAATCCTTTACTGCACTAAGGTGTGTTTAAGTGTTATTGAAAACATCATGTCGTGAATGAGCGAGGTTTATTCTGCCAAACATTTAGTTTAGTTGGGGGTATACTGAATGTTGCAATGCAATGTCAATTAACCTATCGCCAGACACGTCCTCATGTTATAATTCTTGGCGCCATCTGATGCACCAAATACTGGGCGTTGTAACTGTTATACAATAATATATACCACGTCAAAGCCAATTCATTTTTTTAAACAAGCCATCAAATATAAAAAATCGGTCGGATGGTATAAAGATTATGATTTTTCAAAGCCTTAAATATTAGTAAATTGCTCATGTGAGCCACTTACATGGTGCATCACATCGCGCAAGAAATATAACACGAGTGGCACTGTAATTTTGTCTGGTAATTTTGAACTGAGTCTGGTCAAAAAGGCCTTATGAACTATTCCTAATGGTTAAGTTTCGACGCTTTTTTCAAAAGTCGCATACATCATGTTTTTAAAATGCCTAATCGAGTACTCTTTTCTGGCACTTCACAGTGATAATTCAAAAGTATACTGTGATAGCCTTGCATGTAAAGCTTTATTAGACATAAATGTCTATTTAGAAATTGACGGTTTTTTGATAAACAAACGAATATGCATTGTTGAAGCATTGAAATTCAGTTTGTTTCCACTATGAATCTGGCCAATGTTTGTATTTACATTTGAAAAAATGTATTTATGCTATTGATATCATTGGGTATCATTTTAAATCACAAGCTTGTCAAATCTGAGAAATGCTTCTTGGACATCCTTCCTGGTCCGTGTCATGTGGGGAGTCAATGATATTCTTCCTCTTTTGTCTGACTTGGAAACTAAATGAATCCCACTCATCTTAATGCTGTCTGTTGTTTCAATTTCTCTCCAGCACAGCTCAGCGTAGCAGTTATGCTTCTAGTCAGTTTAACCAAATCTGACATTGCTTTGCAACCTTCAATCTCACTCCCCACTCTGATCTATGAGCTCTCCCAACCCCTAATTCATCCTAAGTTTACTTTTCACTCCCACCTTTGTCATGAATCCCCCAAAACACTAAATTATCTCTTCTAAATAAATGTTCTTGATTATCAGTTTTTCTCTGAATATCTTTAATATTTGTCTCATATCTAGGGATTGAGTCAGTGAATTAACTTGATCATTACACTCGTTCACTTCACACTCAATTATTTTACTGTAATATTTGTTTGATCTGGCCCGGGGTTCGTTTCCCGCAATGTTACGGTCAACATGGTCAACATGAGTAGCTTAGCCAGTGACATAGACACACATAATGTCGTCAGTCTGAATTTCACATGAGGTTTCCGGGGACGAAAAGTAGACCTACCGAATGTGCATCTTTATGTGCTCATGTCTTCTCCCATACTTGACTTGTTAGTATAACATGTACTCAACTTCACCTTAAAAACTGTCGCTTATTGTTTATTCCATGTACCTGTCATATTCGACGTTACGTAAGGAATTACCAAGTAAGACTACAAGTGATCAGAGAATCTGTGAGGAAATGTTCAGTTCTAATCAATTTCATCAAGTTCATTCGCAATGTGTTCTATATACAGTTTATTTGCTTGTTTTACACAACGACGACTGGATATAACAGCAAGGTAGTGTTAAAAAAATTATCAACGACGAGTTTGAAAACTTCTGACATATGGTCATGTTTCTCATTACGTTCCCATTATTGACAGTGAGTTGATATCTTTTTAGGAACATATCCAAAAACAATTGATATTGCATTTCCAATATGCATGCCGGATTAAGGTTTTTAAACTATGATAGATGATGTTGTTAAACATGTTCTTTTTCAGGATAACAAATAAAGCATCGTTGGATTCAATAAAGATGCACTGCTTGGTAAAATAATCCCAGTTGATAAAACATTCATAAAGAAATACTCGAACGATAATGTGAGAGTTCTTTATGGTTTTGAAAGGGAGAGAAGCAAACATTTGATCGGAAGGTACGATTTTGAACGAAGGAACGAACACGAAGTCATAATCAAGGATAGGGCTATTATTAAGCACACGTGTTACCTAGAGTGCATTGAGACTGATGGCGCAATAGATATTTGACACAACCAAATGGGACGCAATAGATAAATAGAGCAACCTAGAGCAAATACACCAAACACAATGGATATCCAAAAGGCAAAATGCACAGCAAAGATACATGGCTCAGGAAAACAGGACTTAATGCGTAAATCATCAACGAAAGCAAGGGTGAATACCCCTTCCCAAAGTAGATCGAGCTCAATTGATAAGTCACATTTGCCGAAAACGAAATATGCCACAGAAACACGAAACACAAGAGATATTTCACCGCCGCCAAATAGGGATCGAGTGGCCTCATATGCACCGAACGCAATGGCTATAGCAAAATCCAATCGGACAGAATGGATTTATTGCTCAGAAAAACAGGACTTAATGTGGACGGAACGGAAATATGCACAAACACGGTACGAAAACGATATTTCATTCCCGGCGCATAGAGTGAATGGAATTGCCTCAAATAAACCGGGCTCTATGGATATTTCAACTCAGACAGAATGGACGATTGGACAGGCCTCAAGTAAACCGGGCGCTATGGATATTTCAACTCAGACAGAATGGACGATTGGACAGGCCTCAAGTAAACCGGGCTCTATGGATATTTCAACTCAGACAGAATGGACGATTGGACAGGCCTCAAGTAAACCGGGCGCAATAGATTATTTAACTCAGATGGCAAGGGTTGATACAGACTCTTTAAATACACCGAGAGCGAAACAGAATCCTCAAACCCCGGCAGTAAGCAATAATTTATTTTGTAACTTGTTTGTAAAGAAGTTATTAAACTGACTATTCTTGTCCTTTATAACGAGGATGTTAACACCAATATAAAGTATTCTCCGGAATCTTTCAAATAGGGATATATATATATATATATATATATATATATATATATATATATATATATACAGACTAAACTCATTGCCATATTTCCTGCTAACCTCATTTAGGGGATTGTAATGATGTTGATCAGCATTATACCATATAAGTATTTGGTTTTATGTCGATACTCTAACGTCTGACAAATAATAGAGTCAGTGTTATTCAAATGAAACACTTCATTTGTTAGGAACGTACATTTATCTCCCTTGAAACAATGAAAAAGATCACAAACCGTAGATGATTCATATAAGGATTGCATACTGATATAAATTACCTTTGTAAGTTACAGATTCTATAGTCGTTTACTACTGATATCTTCTTTTCCAGAGCATGGACACATCATCACGAGTTGTTGTTATAATGGGAGGTCCTGGCACCGGGAAGTCTTCTCTGGGAAATCTTCTTCTAGGTACAAAAGCATTTGAATATAATACTTATAACAAAACAAAAGTTACAAGTATTCAGAGGGAGCATGGGAATGGCGTCACCGTTTATGATGTACCAAGCACAATCAGAACATTACACAAGGAACTAAAGGCAATCATAGCCGAGTCGGAAAGGATAGGTGTCAATGTCGTTTTCATCTATACCCTCAAGTTTGGAACAGATATGACAGCGGAGCCCAAATACCAACTTGTAAACCTGAAGAAAATACTCAATGAGGAATATCTTATACACCTCACTGTGGTAATTACTCACGGGGATGAGTTCGAATGCAGCTACCAAAAAGAGGAATATGAAGAACCGACGCAGCAACACGACCTTCAGTTGGAATTTAGATCAAGAATGAAATCGCATAAGCTACGACCTGACGCTAGAGTGACCGATTTGCTGAAATATTGCCGCGGAAGAATTTACTTTGTTAATAATAAAATACTTGGCGAGGAGCGAGTCGTAGTCCGCAAACAAATACTGAATATGTTATAACACGCTCTGCAACATATTTATTATTAACAAGAAAAGTATGAATCAAATGAATTAAAGCCATAGTTTGTGAATGAATGGGGCGCCTAAGCATGCGTCAAATATTTGCCAAAAGGTTAAGATGAGACTGATTATTCTTCTGGTTACCTACCCTGCATGCGTTGCTTGCGGCCCGAGGCAACGAAGTTGCCATACATTGTATAGAAGTGTCATAGCGTGGGCGCCCCATCACTTCACATGTCAGCCCTTTAGGGTTGTATAGTTTGTATCGTGGATCTTGTGACTGTTATCCATGACCATCGTGCATGTTACTCGAATGGGTAGCGACATGCGATATTACAAGTCATACATCAACAGAAAACTTGCCAATCTATGTCAATATAAATACTAGGAGGCAACTTTATATCACAGGCTATTATCCGTGTTTTGCTTTTACTACACGTATTCCATGTATGATACTGTATTTTTATTTGTGTTCTCTTCTATATTAATATCATGTTGTACAGAGTAAGATGCACTTAAATAATTGTATATCTGTGTAGGCCAAACTATCCTGACCATATTTTATTTCATGTGTGATGTCTTGAATAAAGCAAAAATATGGTTATCATCAGTAAATTTTTAAGTTTTTAATATAGCCAGTCAATCATTGGTGAACACGGTTCCAATGTATGTGTTTCTGTTGAGTCCATGCACGCTTTAGTAAATGATAATCGAGGTATTAAACAAGTAATGTTTGAAAATTGGGAGAACATTAATGGTTAAAATTCATCTTAAATTTGTAAAAGCAAGTCTCTCTAAAGAGTGATTAGTTTCCTTCACCTGGGCACAACTCAGTTGTTTGATGCCACCGTGATTGACTTGACACAGGACAAAACAGGGTGGAATATCCGCTTGCCCGATCCTTTCGGATCCGCCACAAATTAGACGGATCCGGCAAGGCGGATGGCACCTCTTTTTGTCCTGTATAATGACGTCATGCTATTGTGACCATGACGTCATCTGACCGTAGTCCCAGCTGTTCAAACCAAATTACATTTGACTGTATTTCATTGTTTTCTTTTTATTCCTGTGTCAAATACATAATAAAACAATTATGGACTGGTGATTCGGTCAATACTAAACAATTATTGACTTCAAGTGAGGTAGATCCAATGATTTATCGACCTTGGACACGTGATATTCACCGAGTCTGAAGTCTATAATTGTTTTATTATATGAACAATGTCTTAACTTGCTATTCTGCTGTGAAATGTAACAGGTATGAGGTGAACGATTTCATCATGATACATCAAGATTCAATGAAAACAAATCGAGCTTAAATTCAATTGTTTAATGTTAGAATCAATTTGTACTTTTAACAGATAATAATATATCAAAAATTTCAAAATATCATATTTATTTACAATAAATCATTTAATTTCCTTGTCATGGCTAAGATATAGGCCTTC
The DNA here is from genome assembly GCA_936450465.1 of Gibbula magus. Taxonomy (NCBI): domain Eukaryota; kingdom Metazoa; phylum Mollusca; class Gastropoda; order Trochida; family Trochidae; genus Gibbula; species Gibbula magus. Next base: position 28,835,212 of record OW388295.1, on the reverse strand, counting down.
GTACCGTAGTACTTTGTATGATTCAGTGAATTCAGTAGGTCATGAACAATGTTAATATTTGCTCCCGATACGTGCTTAATGTCTGTTAATCCTATGATGAAGGTAAAAGCCGTTCTCTTGTGCCACCTTTGGATAAAACTTGGGGAGTATTTTGTCCACTTATATCCAACTTCGAAATTCTTCAAATTCTGGCGACGTTTCTCGTTTAGGTATGCCTTCATGGTCTTCTCAGCACTGACTGTTGCCCTCGTGGTGTTCGGCACATCCTTTTTCTTTCAGCAGAAAGTTTATTTCCTCATTAGAAACATTGGTGAATCTTTACTTTGAAGTTTATTTCTTTGACGTTGTATAGTTTTACCGTCGACTTCCATAGTGTTGATGCGAAAGGGACGTAACTCTAATTCAGCACGGTCACAGAGACGAAGCGATGCCTATCGCTTGATTTACAGTACTACACGCGAAGTACGGAGTTCAAGACCGGGATCTCTCAAAGCTATTTTTAGCCACCGGAGGTGTCCGGGTTGTTTTATCAACCTCTCCCGCGTCACACAGGTTGACATCGCTTGGCGTCAGTGTTGTCATGTGACCAAGTAGACCAATCAGAAAGACGGAAATAATCAATTCATATAATAACTGTTTTTATGGACCGGAGAAAACAATATTGACCGCGGACTTCGTCCTTGGTCAATATTGTTTTCTTGGGTCCATCAAAACAGGTATTGACCTCATCACAAGTCTATAATTGTATAATGTCATGGAACATTCAACAGTCTTTTTCCGAAGCGAACATGCAAAACGATCGATTTCGTTTTCATGGTGATATCACTTAGACCCTAGTGTACATGTTCAATAAGAATGGGGGGGGGGGGGGGGGGAGGTGGGGGGATAGCGCAGTGGTTAGCGCGTTCGGCTTCGGATCAAGAGGTCAGGGGTTCGAATCCCGCCAGGGGCACGGCAACTTTGTCTGCAGTAGAGAACTGTTCTACACGCAGTAAGGTTTGGGTGCAATGTAACACTGACTTTCAGGGTAGTACCACCCATGGTTCGCTGTCACGTACCCGGATGACACACTGCACCTTACGTCTCATGCCTCCAGTCAGACGTCGGATCTGTTCTTGTGTCAATAACATCCACTCAGCGTGCAGAGCTGCCTCCAACTCATGTAAATTCTGTACTGGAGGGTACTGAGCCTTGAGTCGCCGCCCTAGAATATCCCACACATGCTCCAGAGAGTTCAGATCTGGGCCTACTGCTGGCCAGGGTAAAGTTGTCACTGCGTTGGCTCGCATGTAATCGACAACAGCACGCGATCGGTAGTGCCGGGCATTGTCGTCCATGTACTGTGGTCGTGTAGCAAGTGCATGGTTATCGAAATGAGGAAAAGCGACCGGTTGTATCACATCTCGGATGTACAGATCTCCCGTTAAGTTGCCCCTGATGGTGTTCAAATCCAGCTTGCAGTCATGAGACAGGCATCCCCATACCATAACAGAGCCACCTCCATACGCAATAGTTGGCTGAATTTTCCTTAGGGTATAAGCTGTATTCTTCTGTCTGCAAACACGTGCACGCCCATCAGTAACATGGAGCAAGAATCGACTCTCGTCAGACCAATAGATTTTCCGCCAGGTGCTGAGATTCCAGTGTTGTCTGTCCAAACACCATGCCAAACGTGCACGTTTATGATGGTTTCTCAACAGAGACGTTTAATTACCCTTCTTGCCTTTAGTTCTGCCGATTAGATACTCTGACTGTTCTGGTGCTGATGTCTCGATTTGGTAACCACAGACGTTTCAGCTGAGGACTCTCGGCGTACAAGTCGAAGAAGGTGCTGGTCCTTTCGAGCTGTAGTAACAGTAGGTCGTCCAGACCTTGGACGGTCCATTGCACTCCCTGTCTGCTCATGCGTCCGGACTAAAACGACTAACAACAGTGTCATGGTAGCCCAGAATCCGTCCTATTGCCTTAAAGGACATTCCTGAAGAGTGCATACCAATAATTTGATTTCTGAGATCCATTGACAGTCGTCTTCGTGCCATGTTCTATAGATATGCTTGAATTGCTATGGAAAGCAACGTTACATACCCACTTATGCAGTTGCACGTGCATGCCCCGAACGTGTAGGCGCGACTGTCACGCATCACTGGTTGGAACGTATCGCACAAACACTACTCTTCTCATAAATGAACCTTGTTTAACTCTTTAAAATATTATTGAAAAAAATATAATCACAAATATCAGGGCTGCTTAACTTTTTTCTTTGTGTATATAAACATTATAAAAACAACATAATCCAGTATTTTGAGCAAGTGACAACTACCAGGCGAAAGAAACTTTTATTAATAATGTCATGAAAAATGGATAATATCGATATTGAAAGTAAACCTGATAAAATGTGTGTTTAACCCGCGTGCTCTGAGAATAAAAGGTCAGCAATAAATACTTACCACATGTCATACTTCAGGGTGTACGCAACATTTTGGGTAAACATAAGGTAATATCCTATGTATAACGTTACTCTCATAGCAGGCTTTACAATGTTCCGAATTTGCAAAGGAAAGTTAGAAATCTTTTCATTTCGAAACTCATCTTAAGTCAGTGTTGGTAGCGATCGATTTTCTCGGTTTAGCAAACAAAATCTTTGAAATGGCATTTTCGTGGTGCATAAATTCATCACGCCCTTCGCCCTTCGCATGGTCATCGAATTGCCAATTTTGGGAATTCGTTTCTTTACTCGTTTGTCAATAGATACCAAAGGTCAGTTTAGGCAAAGGTTATTTGAAAACATTGATAAAGTAGCTGATATTCCCTGAGAAGGCAGCCCATGAGATACGAATTACGATGCGCAAAAATACTCAGTTTGCGTTTCCTGAGTTAGTCCGGGAAGGTAATTTAATTATCAGTCCGGGATCAAGCCCTTAGTCTTTTTTCACAGCCGTTCAGACAGACAGATTGACAATAAGCGTATTGCAGTCTCACTTGTGTAGGTACAGTTCATAAATACATTTTTTTTTTTTTTTTAAGCAAATTACAAAAACCAAACTGGTTTTGTGTATTTTAGCCTTGTTAGGGAATGGCAGAGTGCTCAACATTTGAAAAAATGGAGCTAGATAGAATGTATGTGATAAACAATGACTTTGTAGAAAAACCTGACTTTATTTTCTACATTCTATATATATATATATATATATATATATATATATATATATATATATATATATATATATATATATATATATATATATATATATATATAATAGGGTATTTGTTCAAGTGTACAGTCAGTATATATTCAAATGGTAGTTGAAAGAATAAGTAACGCCAAAATCGGCGTTAGTTATTCTTTCAACTACCATTTGAATATGTATATATACTATCATATATATATATATATAATCCGTGAAGAGCTTTAGAGCTGGCAATATGTAAAAGAATATCACAATCAGTAAATAGTACATACAACTTTAAACGATCTGGAAAATTTGTAAAATAGTGAAATACCTGGGAATCCTTTGCTAAAAAGTTCACTTCTCTCCTCTTCATATATTGGACATTTAAGCATTGTGTGAAATTCATCCTCTATTTCACTACAGTTAAAGCACACCTGTTTCAATTCTCAGAGGTGCAACACCAAAACAAAACTTCGCAAACGCGCTTCTATAGGAGCTGAATTGTAGATAGAACTCTGTGCAGAAATCAAGTTTAAAAAGCCTGTAGTTTTGCAGTTTATTTCTTGAAGTTCCGTTTATTGTTTCTTCGCGTTGTACATGCTCTCTTCATGTGGACTTGTACTTATTAAGAACCAGTTGCTTTACATTTCTTACTAGTAACAGAGATTCAATTTGCTGTGCTGTAGTTCAGTTCACGTTATTATTTTCCTCAAGGAAGGACCTTATTCTGTGGGCCCAGTTTTTGCTCCTGACATTATTAGACCACATGGTTTTTCCTTGCCTCTCGCATGTTCTTGAGTCTCGCCCATTCCCGTTCATTAGCGATTGGATACTAGCTGACGACTCCCGGGTGAAATGTATCGACACGTTGATACGACTATCAACGTGTCTGGATTCGCTACTTTACTCCCATTATGGGAGAGACTGGTGGTTATGAAAATATTTTACTGTAAAACAGAAAATGCTTTAATTGTGTTAACAAGGTTGAAGATGAATAACATGATATTCGTCGCGGTGTATTGTATATTGCGCTGAGACAATCCTTTTTTAGCCAGTGCACTTCTATAAGCCCGGTAGAGAACTGTTCTACACGCAGTAAGGTTTGAGTGCAATGCTACACTGATTTTCAACGTAATACCAGCCATGGTTTGCTAGTTCCAGCCGATGCTCGCTGGTTTTACCGCAGTGCATACCAACATGGTGTTGCGGGTTTTCTCGCTGCCATTATATTAGAAGCCTTAATATAAGTTAAATACTTTTGAAAACGGCGTTAAAACCCAAATCACCTCAATTGACCTCTATAAACCCTGACGTTTTACACATGTCAGATCTGGAAAAATGTATTTTACATCTAATACCAATTCTGATGTATGTCTTAATATAGCCCAAATCTTGTTTTTAATTTTACAACGTGTTTTACATTTTTTATAATGCATTAAGTATAAAATGAAAATGTCCAGAAGTGAGACGTTAAACAGATCTACTGAATTACTAAGCATTTTTTTTTAAATAATAACAATAATAACAACTAGGATTGATGCGTCAATACTTAGGTCTTCAAGACTTCTGCTTGACCTTGAACTCCATGTTGGACTCTCGGTTATTCATTAGTTTCTCTGCTTTAAAATGAGCTATCAAACATGTCTCTATCTTCAGTAGTTTTTTTTTTTAAATCTGCAAAGACAATGACTCTCTGAAAATTTAAGAATTGCTTATTAATGGACCCCTACATGACCTTTCTCACGATTAAGACAAAATGGTTAATATTTTCATACTAAGTTGCAACATACAGAATATCGTGCTTTAATTTCCACTTCAGTAGATGTAATCATCATTAAGATTGTACACATAAGAAATGCGTTATGTTGTTCTGAATATTCAAGAAAATACTAAAAAATGCTAAAATTATGACCCCAAGGCAACGTTTGCGATATTCGGAGCTTAACTATCAACTTTTTGATGAAAGGGTTCAATAGAAACGTTGTTGTTATTTGAATTGTGCATCCGAAGATGTAAATACAATTTCAATATCTTAATTATTTAAGCAGTTATGATCCTTTGAACTTTTCTGAAAATGGCGATTTCTGAAAAATTGTCAATCTTCTATGACTTGTCAGATGTAACATCTGATACCCAACTGACACCACCATGGTCGTCATATGACTTAAGCATTAAATAACATGCCTTTGGATGACGATTTGTTTCCACATGTATTAGCCTTGTCCAATATTTAATACATCTATGAAAGCACTGAATACATAATCTCGATCTTCCAACTTCACCAAGTATAGCCGAGTCGGACACAAATTTACTGACACCAGGATATTTCTATGAACTTTTTCAATATTTTCTTACAGCATAACGCCATATTTTGTATCCATATAAAAGTATTTGTTCTATTTTGGTATCAAATATTTGGGTAATGATATTAAGTGGGATTTGAGGGTACTTGTGAATGAGTTGAAAAATGCATGCCTTTGACCATACAAGTCTTGATGAGAAGAATATTTATAATATGATACGACATTGACTGTTTCTCCACCGTACGTCCAGTTCTCAGTCATTTTAGTAAAACCTCCAGTTCTAAATACAACGATGCATGATTTATCCAAATTTACCTGCAAACCCCATTAATCACAATACGCCTGTAGCAAATCAAGTTTCTTCTGCAGACCAATAACAGTGTCATCTAGTAACGTTACGTCATCAGCAAACAGAAGCAATAGAATATATTCTGTTCCATCGAAAATACCTCTTAGCCCAAGAGTCTTAAAGTCGTCAACTAATTCATTAATAAAACAGATAAACCGACTCTAACACAAGCAGAAACTTGTAATTAAAAAGCAGTTTATAAGTAATTTATGTAGCGATTTCAGGAATTTAGAGTCTAGAGTATTTGTCAAATTGAAATCCCCTTCTAATGAATCCCAAAAGTGACCATTGGGTATTGCAGTCGACCTTGTAGATGCCATGCTGTGCCAGTCTTATTAAAGTAGACAGTTTTCGGAGGAATGAAAGTAAATTTATCGGGATGCGACCTCATATAGAATCTATAGAACCAGTTCCTTTCACGAAATGAACTATTAAGCAGATTTAATTCCTCGGAACAAGGTCGATTTTAATCAGACTGCATGTTGTGCACTCGTGAAACTAAGTCACGCGGTACTAAGTTGTGCGCACACGATACTAAGTTGTAATCACGAGATACTAAGTCGAGCGCACGCGATAAATATAATTTTACCATGTCCCTTCAGCGCTTCCATACTTTTGAACCTCTGAGCGCATTTTATATTATTGTAGAGTTACGAAAAGTGTCTTCATTCAAATGCACATAATTGCACACATAACTGTGGGTGATGCACGCGGTACAGGAGTATGTTTTCAGAACATATCTTCTGAGCCGCTCGACTACAACTCATTTCGATACAGGAGTTAGTAGACGATGTATTATTCTTAAACAAATATTGAACTCAACTGACTGTAAGTTTGTATATTTCAAGCTATGTAACAACACCGCTGTATTATAAGGAGAAACCATGATACCGAGGATATGGTAAGGTTGTAGACCCTGATAGTCAGGAAAAACTGACCCTGATAGGAAAGAAAAACTGAACCTGATAGGAAAGAAAAACTCGAGGATACGAAGCATCCGAAGGTTGTTCCTGACTATCAGGGTCTACAACCTTACCGTATCCTCGGTATCATGGTTTCTCCATATTATTAACCGTTATAAGTGGAAAACAGGCTTTTTAATATATTGGGGATCGCTGGTAGAGTCGTTAATAAAATCCTTGTTTGGAACCTGAATCCAGTCTGTTAACAGCCGCGCTATATGAGTTGCTTTTGTACGATTGAATCTCACATGCCTCCTTGGCGCAGAAGAGTAAGCGCTAGCTCATGTACTACAAATGTTAGTGGATACGGGTTCGAGACGCACTTTCTTCAAAACATGTGCTCTTCGTATTCTGTCATAAATTTTAGAAACTTTTCAAAATTAGTCAAAATTTGTTTCTTCAGATCTTTACTTTCAAGCCGTCATCTTACAATGTTGTAAGTCCCTCGTTCCGGGTGATACGGTTTAGAAAGGTCGTTTCAAGTATCACGTTATATGGCTGGTAGGTTGATAACTTGGGATAACCTCCAGGAGAAGTGGGAATCCAAACTTAATATTACTCTACCTGAAAACTAACTTTCCGATTGTTTTGCAATGATTAATAGTAATACAATAGAAAATAAGGCAAGAAATTTTCAATTTAATCCATAGAATAATCTCAACAAAAGCATTCCTATGTTAAATATATTGAATTTATGTTTGGAAACTTTGTTGTAATACATGGTAATATGATATATGTTGTAATAAAAAAAAAAAATTAATGATTAAACAACCAAAAATAACATTGGTTAAAAAATGACTTTGATGAAAGAAAAAAAACTTTAACGAAAATGTTGACTTTCATGAAAAAAATGACATTGATGAAAACAATGATCGTGATTAAACATGACATAGGTGAAAAAAAAGACTTTGATGAAAATTTTGAATTTGATGAAAAAATTGACTTATATGAAAAAGGAAATAAGGGTTAAAAAAATTTAAAATGACTTTGATTAAAAACCGGACATTGATGAAAAAAATTATTTTGATGAGAGAAAAAAACGACTTTGATGAAAATATTGCCTCTTATCCAAAAAATTATTTAATAAAAAAATTACTTTGATGAAAAAAATGACTGATGAAAACATTTTACTTTAAAAAAAGGTTGACTTTGATGAAAAAAAGTGACTTTGGTGAAAATTTGACTTTGATAAAACAAAAACTGAGTTTGATGAGCAAAATTAACTTTGATGAAAAAAATTAACTTTGATGAAAATCCTGACATTGGTGAAAATGTTGAATTTGATAATAAAAAAAAGGACTTTGGTAAAAAAAAAAATGATTTAACCAAAAAAAATACATTGAGGAAAAAAAGGACTGATGAAAATAATATGACCATGATGAAAATGTTGAATTTGATGAAAATATGACTTTGGTGAAAAACTGATTTTGATAAAACAAAAAATTACTTTGATGAACAAAATTAACTTAAATATTGACTTTGATGAAAAAAAGTGACTATGGTGAAGATATGATTTGATGAAAGCAAAAAACTTGATGAAAATGTTGACTTTGATAAAAATAATTACTTTGATGAAAATACTGACTTTAATGGAAAGGTGGGTTTGAAGAAAAAAAGTGTAATTAAAACATTACTTTGATGCAAACAAATTTAACTGGAACGAAAAAATTATTTTGGTGATAAAAATGACTTTGATGAAAAAAAATGACTTTGATAGGAAAAAATAAATCTGATGAAAGGATTGACTTTGATGAAATAAAATAGTTTTATGGAAATCGAATTCGATGAAAAACCAGTTTGATGGAACACAAATTTTGATTTAAAAAATTACTTTGATAAAGAAAAGGACTTTGACTTTGATGAAAAACTGATATGATGACAAAAATGACTTCTATGAAAGAAACGATTTGATGGAAAAACCTACTTTGATGAAAATAACTTTCTTTGAGGAATAAATTAAATTTGGTGAAAATAACAGACTAAAAAATATTTTTACATTTATAAAAAACCTAAAAAAAAACTCAAGGGGCAGGTGTTTTCTTCCACTGGTAGATGCTTACATCGTTCTGTTTCTATTCAGACTATGGCAACGCATCAACTTTATTTGGCAAAAGCACCCCTGTCACTTCTTGGAATAGGAATATCAAGATATTTTTCAGTGTTAGATAAGTTATATAATTTTCAACCATGTTTCGAACCACGTATCCCATAGTTTATACAGAATCTCCTTGCTCAATATACTGTCAAACGCTTTACTTACATCACAAAAACTTATATGAAAACGAAACAATTGTTGATTATGTAATCAGTGATTGACATGTGAATAATGCAAATACATCACTGAATTATACTATTGATTTGCTGTTAAATTTGTTATCATTTAAACAATTGGATGGGTTTTAACCTGATGGCATTTGTCCTAGGTGGGCTATGTCCGGGTGGCTTTTGTTCAAATGGCTTTTGTCCGGTCGGCTTTTGTTCTATTATAGTTAAATCACGAGGACGTTAGTCATTGTTTGTCATAAATGCATCTCTTTTTAAACAAAATCATCAGTATCAGAGAAAGTCACTTCATTGCATGATATCATATTGTTAATCTGTTTTTTCTTTTCCTTTAACACTTTATGAACGTTGTTGTGTGTGTTTAAGTTCACTAGTACTACATTTTAGATGACTTAGGACATCTTCTGTGCGTGCACGATGATTAGGTGCGTAAAACATAAGTGCCCATCGCACTGTTCGTGCAAACATGAATAACTAGAGCGTCATTTCATATATCCCACAAAGCAGAGTGCAAAGCGACGAGAAACACAGCGAAGTTTGGGATTGGAGCAGCCGTGCCGTGACGAGACACATGGCGATTTTTTAATAATCTCACTTGATTGAAATTATAAAACGCTTTGTACGACAGCGGGTAAGCTCCCCAACATCACGTGTGATTAACTAATTAACGATAATTAACTTATGACGTTCAAGCTCTCAAATCATTGTTCTTATCACAGTAAATATCACCAGCAATACCTACATAATGCAGTGAGAAAACGAACCACAAGACTAATTAGTCAGCCAAGGACCGTACATATCTTAAGATTTGTTATACGATCTTGGAATATGAAAATATTCCAAGATGGTATCGGCAATATCTTAAGATATTTTTCCTTCCAAGATTGTACAGAACAGTGCCATTTCTTTTAGCTATAATATTGCTGTACTGTTCATTATAGTTTTTACGAAATCTGATAAGATATCTGGTAGGCGTTTCTTGAGCTTTAATTATTGAGTGTTCATGATGCTTCAAATATATAAAACCAAACATCAGGTTATACTCTTTAACTTTTGAAATTGACAGTGTAGACCACAGGAGCTTGAAATGTGTACATATAAGCAAAATCATTGAGGTCATGGAGTGCCAATGGCAGGGATAGTGTTTACAGTAACATCACAGACAATCTAATTCAGTGCAATGTATTACATCAAAATTAAGTATTCAACATTTTTATTTTTTGTTTTCTCCTTGGGGAACAAGAGGTATTATTGTCGCACATCTATTAACAAAAAATATTAAGTGTCCCCGGAACATAGTTCATCGTTTAAACTATAACATTTCACATAGAGCAAATCTGTGACTAATTATAAATTGGAAAACCATACAATATAAAATAAGAGTATGGTAATATAGAGAAACAATGATTGACATATACAACAACATTCGCACATGTTGCCAAGGTGGGTGATTCAAACATGTTGCTTGTTTGCACAGGGTGCGTTCATGGAACATTTTCAAGGGGTGAGGTTGTCGGCTAGACGTATTTTCAGTAGAGACTCAGTCGAACTTTCATTGCAAAGTGACAAGAAATCTAAGAGACAAAATCTGAAAGGAGGACAAGAATCGAGAAGTGATATACTTCCAAGAAATACACTTGAAACGCTTCCAAGCTACCCTGGAGCTATGCGACAGTCATATTCTCAAACAGTAAGACATCACTCATTCTTTCTTGTACAGCATTTTAAATGTCATACACAAATCCTTGAGGCTTACATTCTTTTTATCTGCACTGATTGTATGAGGATTTATACGAGTAAGAGTATACCTTAAACGTTTGGATTTGACTTTTCAGTTAATTTTAATTTGCAAAATTAAATACAATACTTTCGGTCCTTTTGATCTTTTACTGATAATATTTACTTTTACAGAGTATGGAAACCTCACCGCTAACTATTGTCATAGTTGGAGGTCCTGGCTCTGGGAAATCTAGTCTTGGAAATCTTCTCCTGCAGAAAAAAGCATTTCAATATGATAGTTACAACAAAGCACGTGTTACCGAGATCAAGAAAGAAACTGAAAATGAAATTACTGTTTATGACGTGCCAAGCAATATAAAAAGAGTACAGGCAAAGCTGAAGAAAATTATCCAATCCGTAGAAACAAATGTCATTTTACTCTATACTCTGAAATTCGGAGTATACATGACAGCAGATGATGAACATCAGCTCAGTATACTAAAACCATTACTCGGTGAAAAAGGTTTCGCTGTTGTATTTACTCATGGAGATGAATACGGATGTATGTTCCAAGAATATAAAGCAGAAACGAGTGTGGCACCTGTGCAGCAAGCCGAACTTCAAGCAGAATTTAGATCAAGAATGGCATCAAATGAACTGTTGCGTGACCAAAGAGTGACGGAATTGCTGAAATATTGTCAAGGAAGACATTACTTGGTGAATAATAAAATATGTGGCGAGGAGCGTGTAAAGGTTCGGCAATATATTCTCAGTGATCATCTTTGTGAACTTTAATATTCGAGTTATAGCAACAAAATGAATATTACGCCACATACGAATATCCCAAAATGTTTAGATAAAATAATACATTTGCTGCAAATACTACATATGGTTTAGAAGAAACGATCATTTAACTGCATATATTGCATACTGTTTAGGTGAAATACTAATTTTCCTGTATATAATGCATGTTGTGCATGCTTTGCTTAATTTGTTTTCTTGGGGTTTAATCGTGAAAAATAGCATTGAGTTGCCTAATGGTGTTCACCAAAAGTGATATGAACTCCTCTACTAACCCCTGAAGTAGCTTCTAGTGTTGGAATCATGAGTTACTTGTGTTAGCTATTCGATGGGTAACGAAATATCGCGTCTGTCGCACTTCCTTCCTTGACATCAAGAGCATTGCATCGATATCAATGATCAAGAAGTACCTGCAAAAGGACGCTACAACCAGCATATTACATAGTTTTAGTACCTTTGTAAAAGACTATCGTAACTAACTGCTTGTCAGGCTTCCAGCAGAGCAAATTGCTCGTCTCCAACGAGTCCTCAACAGAGTTGCACAGGGGCTTGTATTGTCGAAACTAGCAATTAGAAAATATATGAAGTCGATGATCCAGCGATTTTTTAAACATAATTTGCTTGGCTATGCAAATGGTCAAGGTCAGCAATAAGCTAATATCTAAGCTTTGAAAAGTCATACCTTTGTTATTACTTGCTCGATTTTTAACGGACATGGGGTGTTGACCCGTTACATCCCTTTAGTTTTTTTTATAGTATATGGGGCCGAGTCGTCGACTTCATATGCTTTCTAATCGGTTTTTTTCGACAATACAAGCCCCTGTGCATGGTTGCGCGTCTGGTGCACGCCAATACAAGACTGCAGTAGTTGCATATTGCCATTTCGATGGAACACTTCAAGCTTATCTGTCATACAAACTTACCACATACGATAGATCTCGTATTCTACGGTCTTTTGGTCAAAATCTGCTCAGGATCCACAAGTACAACCTGAAAATAGTTGTAGGACATTCGTTCAGCCTTGTTGCCCCTTCCCTCTGGAACGCTGCTGTCTCAGGAGCACACCAACGCTGGAACAGTTCAAACGCGAACTTCAAATTTACCTTTTTAAACAAGCAATGCCATGATATTCTATGTACTTTCTACCAGTGTGTTTTTTCTTCAATACAATCTAGTTAAAACTAGCCTTAATGTTATACTTCCCTTAATAGTCCGGCACTACATCTAGCGGGTTACCCACATGTTCCGTGTCCCGCAATCGCGAAAATCAACCAATGAAAACAAGCTCTTGAGGCGATTTAACAATTGGATGATTTTGGGGTTCTTGTGAACCTCGATGGAAAATGCTATTGCTTTCGATGATTTCCAGTGAATTCCGTAAATTATAACAAAGCTAGCACACAGTGATATTATCGAATTGAATTATTTCATCGAATCTGTCTGTCCGTAATGGCCTTTTACTACCGTTAAATTACATACTTCCACCACATTTTATTTTGTATAGGCGAATTTACTGTGTGAAACAGATATTACATATAATTACTGACAGTTTTAGTCAATACATGCATTTGCTTCACATGTTTACTGTTATACATCTTCTGTACAGACACATGTGTTGTGTCATTAGATTGACGGTTAAACAAATATTTTGCAGTCGAATAGTTGACGGCAATATAATATTTAATGCAAAACACAAGGAGGCTATCTTTTCTTACATGTTATATTGCATGTAACTTTGGTGGTTAATTCATGTGGGGTTTTTTAAAAATAAAATACTGTTTAAATCGGATCGATAAAAATATGGAATATGGATCTTTCTCATTTTCAAATGAACGAATTGGTACTCTAGTATGTAACTCACCGTGGCTTTGTGTTTCCGTTTAACACTTCTTTAACGTAAGCTTTAACATTAAAGTCTTTTCACTGACGAAGTGAAATAAAATAGAGAGTAAAACAAAAAATGAAAAATAGATTTTAGGATTATTAAAAGGGTTAAAGGGGCAGTAGCACGTTTTTTCCAAATTTAAATTTTTCAAATTTCCCATTTATAATGATAGTTTATGTCATTTATATTTACTTTGGAGGGTAAAACCGCTTATTACACAAACTAAATTATCTGTAGTTGTAATAACGGTGTTGCAAATAACACAAAAATTGGCGGCCATTTTATTGTGAACACATTTTATTATTTCGATGACAAAAATGATTCCCATGGCTTTGCGGAACCATGTACATTCATATTTTAACTTGATTTTTTCGAAGAGAGACGGGTGTTTTACTATGTGTGACATTATTTTTCAAATAGATTTCATCGACCTTTTTCAGCGCAAAAACGTGCTACCGCCCCTTTAAAGTAGATAAAAGGACTGTAAAGTTAGTATGGTTAAAATGTGTATAGTGTGAAAATTTCTCTTTTTTTAACCTCACTGTTATGGGTTAGTTATAGGGTCCTAAATTTACAATCCTTTGATGTTTGGTGACACGGTTGCTGTATTGGTCAAAGTAAACAGCTAATGAAATTTCCAACGGATTACCATGATCAAGTAACCTTAACACTGTAATTTGTATTTCTCTTTCTTTAAGTTAAGTTAAGTTAATTTTGTTGTGACAGTTTGTTATATCATAGTTTTACATCGTTAGTTTCACTTTTAATGATGAAAATACTTTGAAATAGTATCCGTCGTTCTTATTTAGACGTCTAAACAGTATAGACAAATGCGTTAGATTTACGCTTTGGTCTACTCGGCATTATCGGAGATTAAACAATCTAAACACATGTGTACAACAACCAAAGTTAATTAACGTCAGAACAGAATATTCCGACATTGTTTTTAATAGCTCCGATCACTTTAAGGCTGTTTTGACAAGTACACTCAGTGAAAAATACGTGACGGCTATACATGTGTATAATGTACACAATAACATAAGCCAGATACTCGTTTGAGCATTGACTCCTGAGTAACACGTCACACCTGTCGCTAGAAGCTGATTGGTTAATGAAACGTTTGTCGGCTAAGTCAATGAAGTATTTTTAATACCTTTTTTCTACATTGTTATATCTTGAAATACGTTTTAATGTAATGGTAGGTCTTTAGACTACTGCTGCAGGTCACGTATTTATGAAGTTGACACGATTGCTTGCTGCACGTGTATGTACGGGTCGTTTAATAAAAGGTTCGGCAGTCTTGTCGTGGTCGTCTCCAAGTCGACAGTGTTGTGTTTTTCATTGCATGCGCTATGAAGTATATGAATCCAACCCTACTATTTTGAGTAGGATTTGAACCCAATACTTGTGTGTGTTTATTTCTTACTGTTGTCAGAATCATTTCCGCGAAACGCACCCCTGTGATTATGTGTACTTTAAACGAAATAAGTTGCAGGTTCTTGATTACAGTCAAAGAATAAATGTACATTTCAATTTCATTCTGCTGGACGGAATATTTTTGTTAACAAAATCAACTGCTGAAACTTGGAACTAACAGACCTATCTTAAATTTCGACAAGTTTGAGTATCAATCTGACAGATCATTTGCAAATAATAGTTAATAATTTCATTGCAATAAATCTATAGCATTCAGTTCCTATACTAAATGATATAGATGGCAATGACATTGATTTTATTTACGCTTTATGAAACCTTTATTTTAAAGATGTTTTTATAAAAAAAATAATTATTATATAAATGAAACTAGGACAAATAATAATCTTTGTTTTCTCATCCAATAATTATGATACATTGAACGGAATTAAATTTCATAATCTATTCTGTATAAATTGTGAAGTTAATTTCCGCTCACTTTGAACCATCGATTTTTGTTGAATTTCAATTAAAAACTGTACGAAACAAAAATAAATAAAAAATTCGTTCAGGTATTTTGTTTTCATTTGTAATTATTGTTATACGCTTGTGAATGTGGAATGGAAGTTTTCAAATAAATATGCCTTTTCTAACAGCAAAATTTACGTTGATATAAAGGTGTTATCGTATGCACGTTCCGTAAAGCCTACCCGTATCCCCTCTGTCAATTATAAATCATATACGGCCACATATGACCTTCACATTTAGCTTTGCAAGGTCAGCCATGTATGAAAGGCCAACACCTCCCTTGTCTGATGCCACTGGTATGGTACGTGAAATTGCGGAGGGGGCGAACCGGACAAGGGGAAAGGTCTACAATCTCTGGCGAGTTGACTGCAGGACCAATTGAAGGAATCAGAAAGGTCCGTCTGCAGCCTGGTTCTTACAAACAAAGTCTGGAGTCCAGCCAAACTAGCAGACCCTCTGTTTCGACTTTTGACACATAAAGAATCCGCTTGAAATGTGAAAAGCTTTGTGATTCTTGCCATTGCGGCCAGAAGGGCGTCTCACAGTGACACGCTGGGGATAGTCTCGGACAGAGGTTCACAAGAAGTCGGAATAACTGAGATCTAGACTTACACCGACCAATTACCTGGTGGAATATGTTATAAGTTACTTCATAACTGAGATGTCAAGTCTGGGAGAGCTTTTGAGGATAACCTACATGATCGCGGCAAAGTTGGTGTTGATTGAGAGGGCATTAAGACAAGGACTCGGCCATTTGGGGCATAGTGGACGCCTCTCGGCACACTTGGCGAAAGTTTGCCACTGGTAATGATTCACGGTGCTTGAGCAATGGTCTCGCTTGAAGTACCCACTCCACATCAGACCCTTCTTGGCACAATCCTAGCGTGAAGATTGAAAGCCTGAGTGTTATTGTGTGTGCTACCGCTGGGAATGTCTCGGAGCAGATCCACCCGAATGACGGTTGGGGTCGGCTCCCTTAAAGCGAGTCTATGAACCAAGTACGAGGAACCAACCCTGTGGCTATGAGGAGGTGTCTGATTATGCGACTGCTCTGTTTCTTCATTACCACTCAAGAGAGGATGGACGACGGCAGAAAAAAACATTAGGTGTCCATCGCCTCTTAGAGCTCCTCCAGAGCCCAGGATTCTGTGTCAGGAAACGACAACACTTTGTCGGCAACTGGCAATTGTTGCAAACAAGTCTATCTGAGGCCTACATAACTGGTGCCACAAAAACCAAAACACCTGTTGGTGCAGCTGCAAATCATTGGGGGAGAGTTGTCTGGGTGACAAATAATGTCAGCGAGGATGTCAGTGGCCCTTAGAATGCGGATCTCCCAATCTCCCAGATAGTATTATCCTGTCTACCAGCTCAAACGGATGGAGAGCGAGTTTGAGAAGAGCGTCTGCCCTGATCGAGCCTTGACAAATGATTTTCTAGGTTGCGACCTGCGACCCAACACCTGCTAACACTGGTGCAGCATAACCAAGGTTATAAGGAACCTGTCCCAGAGGATCGCGGGTCTCTCCATCTGCTTTTTTGGAACAAACACTTGAACAGGTAGGTGTCGAGGTTGGCTCTAAGACTCTGGAGTCGAAATGCATAGTCAGCCCTAAGTTTGTAAGTCAACCCCAGACGCATGAACAACCGGTGATGAAGTGTCATTGCTCCCCGAGATTGGGGCGAATGGTTGAAAGAGCTTCTTGTGTCAGCCACCAGTTGTTCGAGTTCCTTTTGGGTCGGACGAACACATGGAAGTAGAACACCAGGGTCAGATCTGACGGGGGATTCCCATCCCGTAGGTGTCCGAACCCCTGTGGCTAAAGACGGATGTGGGGCATCACAACTGCAGCATTCAGCAAGGGAGGCGTAAGGGGAATTGGAGAAATGAAAGGGGGTGGGTAATGTCTACGGGTAACAGTAGTCCTTATTCCTGCAGCGCACACTCAAGAACCTTGCCAGGGAAGCTTGGGGTGGTTGGCGGTGGATGAAATCTCCCTAAGGGACACTTCAGCGAAATTGCTTCAAAACCTCGCGCTGCATCTAGTTCTGGTAGGAGAATTGATGTTACCATAGCCAGCGAGACTGGGGATGCAGTAGCGATGACGAAGGGCCCACAAGTGTCACCTGACTCTCGAGGCAAAAGCCTTTCGTCCAAAAGGGCAGACACTGTGCCCATTTATAGACAAGAGAAGCTGAACCGAAACAGTCTGCTTACTCAATAGAGTGTACATGAGACGCCGAGCATCAATGTTTCTTTATCTTCTTCCTCTTTTCAGGTGATCGCTAGGAAGAACAAGAGCAGCTGTGGCCCCAAAACCGCTTATTCCTAAGGCAAAAGGGAGAGTACCCAGCTGTCGAACGGGACATTCTATGCGAGTTTTTCGCCTCTGATACTCCTCAGAATCTTCGCAGAACTTCCTTGCCTTCACCTGGATAGCCAAACTACACTGTAGTATGTAGGACTACGCACTGTATATAAGCGCAAACCTGGCGACTGTAAGGACAGACACTGTGTCCTTATAGACAAGAGAATCTGGGCCGTAACAGCCTGCTACTTAGTAGAATGTGCTTCTTGGCCTTTTTTTCTCTTCTTCCTTCTCGGGCCAACCTGAGGGAGCGGGCCACACGCCTTGCAAAGACGGCACACAGAGTGTTAATCTTTAAGACCTGACTACCGGAACCGCACCGTACGCCAAAGGTAGCGAATGAGCCAAGCAAGGACATCATCTTCTGGTTAAGAAAGAGCCGGGCACACATTGACAACCTGTCTGGAAGGTGGAGGGGAATTGCATGCGATTGCAATCGCAAGAGACGTTAGTCCCGAAGTTGGACTCAAAATGCAAGGCAATTGCTAGCATGAGCCAATGCTCACTTGCACGCAATCCTGCCCCTGAGGCAGAAGCTCACAAGGCGGAGGGTATATACTCACATGCTAGCACATCCCAATCAGGGTATAACGCACGCTACCCTAATTGGGTGTAGAGGTAGCTCAATACTTAGCGAGGTGACGTATGGTCCAGCCAATCAACTAGTTTTCTAGCGCTGTTGGCGATAAAATTTAGCCAATCACAGAGCATTTCAAAATGCAATTGGCTTTCACACTCCTTGCAAAATGGCGACTTCCTTAGATAAGCGAGCTGAAATCGAAGAGCCTTTTCCCATCAAATTGTCTCAGACGCAGACCATGGAATGGGACATGCAGTCAATCGAGGAACGTGCCTTTCAAGTGATGTCATTGGTTGTCTATTTTAAGATTATTCCTCAAGTCAAAGTCAAAAGTGTTTATTGTATTTAAGGTCTCCGGGCCACATACAAAATATACATATACAAATGATAGATATAATACAGATGTTATAGAAATACAAACGATAGAGAACACCACTTGAACAACATGACAAGCAATCCTAAAACAGTGATTTTGTTTCAGGACGAGTTTCCATCATTTAATAGTTCAGTTCTTAGTTTCATACTATGTTTAATAAACAGTGACAAGTTAAGAATTATATTGTCATTTTGAGAAGACAATAATGATATAAAAGCGAGAGCAGGTGGTTTTGACAAATACAAATCAGGTATGTATTTTCTTCTATAAACGGAGTAAAATGGAAAAACAAGCATGAAATGAGTTTCGTTTTCAACTGCTGATTTACATAATGGACACACTCTTCTACTCTTTTCTATGTACATTTTTCTGTCTTTGTTTATCATTAAATCTAATAAACCAAGTCTAAATTTGATGTTTCTTAAATTATTAGAATATAAAATAGATAAATATGATTCTGGTTGAAGTAAACTTTTAAATGTCCTGTAACTTTCATACATTCAGCTATCATAGAGGATGGAATACCAGTCTTGATAAAACATGTTAATAGCTTGGTTTATAAAGTTATATAAAAATAGATTAATATTTTCAATTGTTTGGTACATCCAAACAAAGTCATAACCGTGAGAGAACAAAAGGTTTCTTACATGGGATGACTACAAGATAACATTTTATCAGATAAAGTATTTACAAAATATGTACTCAGGAAATCATTCCAAACAATTCTTTCTTTTTCAAACCAATCATTAGCTAATTCAGTTTGAATGTACATATTTGGAAATTTACTATTCAACTCTAATTGAAAATGGTCTGAATCAATGCGGTCTCCAATGTTGAACATCTCAATAAACTGGAAAAAACTCTTGTGAGCAAATTAAGTAATCATCCACACTCGAGCCCTGATGACTACAAAAAGTATATTCACCAAGCGTATCTCCATACGCTATCGTTGACAATGAATAACTGAAGTGCATAACACATATCTAATAAAGCACGTCAAAAACTATTTACAACTTTATCATTAGATTTACGGTCATCAAGTGTGGTATCTCCTTCTTCGCTACATCTAAAATGTTCATTTCCAATATCATCATCAAAGGTTACATGCTGGTGATTTCGCTCACCTGTGCGTGCATTCATATCCCCACAAATAATTGTTAACGAATCACTGATGTCTGGAAGGTTTTCTACAATAAACTGTTCAATTTGTTCAATGTGACATTTATGATTGTTGTAATGATAGTATGGTGAACCTAAGGGTAGGACATACGAACATATCACGTTAGTGTCGTTTGCAACTGAAAACAACCGTTTTGGCAATTTCAAGAAAAGCAATTTGTCAACCGATGGCTATAATACCGTGCACATTTTGCTTATAGAATGGTCTATAGAAACACATACACCACCAGAAAGTCTACCAAAACCAGACAATTTTACTGCTGGGCTATAGAAAACATCATAACCGCCCAGCCAATCTGCCAGGTCAATACAAAATGTCTCAACTAGACAAACTATGTCAAATTTCCGGAGATATGCTATAAAATCACAATCGTATATTTTGTCCCTCAACCGGTTCACGTTCCAACACAAGAGCGATAGAGTAGTATTGCCAGTCACAATCTCACTCTCAGAGTTAGAATTTGTGGTGTAGGTTGAACGTTGTTCAACACCTATGGGACCTTTGCCACTGTCCTACGGAACGATGCGGGTTATTGCTTGTATTATTAGAAGAGTCATTCGCAGGTAGACGATTGCTTTAAAATATCCAAACTTGCCGGTTTCTTTAAGGACTTGAAGCTGACTTCTATGGCGTGTCGTTAAATCTCGTGAGATTCCGAGTCTTTTTCTCTTTGAGAACTGGCCTCGATTTCAGAGCTCGGACCTTATCATCTGACACTGCGAGTTTAACAATAACGGGGCGTGGTCTAGTTGCTTGTTGACGTTTAGCGCCGAGGCGGTGTGCACGAATGACATCAGCAGGTTGCCAGGTCTTAAAGGTTAAGTACTCAAATGTAGACAACACTGTCTCTTTACATGCCGTCGACTTCTCACCGTCAGCTTCTGGGATGCCATGTATAATGACGTTATCACGTCGACTGAACGCCTCAAGTTTGTCCAACTCATCATCTATTTTTGTCATCCGGTCGACAATGATATCAACTTTATCTGAAATGGCATCGAAATCTGTATATATAGTATCGCTTGTTTGTTCCTCGATCATACATCACCTCGTGAAGAAATGGCATGGCTTTGCACGAAAGGTATGAACATGTAGGGAGCGTAGATCATACTCGGAGACAGGATGGCACAACTCGCAATCAACCCACGAGGCGGCCTGTGTAGCGAGATGTTTACCCGCAAGGTAAGGAGACTGCAAGGCAAAGACAAGTGAGATCAATGAACACTCACAAGGCAGTCCGACCCGCCCTGGTAACCCGCAAAGTTGGGAAAACGCAAGGCGATTGCTAGCTTTAACTAACCCTCACTTGCAAGGCATCCTGTCCCTGAAGAACGGTCGACCAATATATCAAGCGGGCAAAGTAGCGTAAAGCAGAGGCTAGCAAGAGCATCGCTCACTTGCAAGCGAACCCCACTCAAGGGCGAACAGTCACACTATAGCACAACCAATGATCAATCCACCAAGCGTGGCAACGCAGCAAGGCACTTAGCCGCAAGGTTAGGAGACTGAAAGACTCGTAAGTGAGCCCTTCACTGAGGCTGACGCTCGGAAGGCAGAGGACGAACACTTAAAAGGTAGCACAACCCTCAATCAAACCCACCAAGCGGTGTTGAGTAGCGAGACGCTAAGTCATAAGGTTAGAAAACCGAAAGCTAACGAGAGGCAACGTTCACTCGCAAGTGAACAGAGAAGAGGAACAGGAGCAATCCGCCAAAGGCAAGTCATTGATACCATTATATGACTACGATCGCTCAGAAGTACCCCCATTAGTACTGTTGTGACACCTACAATCTGATCGTGCTCAATCAGGCAGGTTTTTTTTTTAATTTTCAACGCAGCATCTAATGTAAACTATTAAGAGACAGTTAAAGTACTGTTAAACGGCAGTTGAACACCAGTTGGCGATAAACTTTGACTTGATCCTGAATGATAGGCTACGTTTAAATCCTGTTTTCGAGAGAATATACTTAATTGCCGTTGCATCCCTTTCTTTATTTATAAGTACATGTCGTGTGTTTAGGTATATCGTATCGTAGTATTGAACCTATGAACTGTTTGTTTTCAGCACTACAAGCCCGGTGGTCGTGATTAAGTTGAATATTCATAAGAGTAATATAAATTGTTATGTTACTAAGTTGAATTTTCAAAATACTAAGTTTTATTTTTAGATTCTCAGTTGAATTTTTAAGATGAAACGATGCTTTAGGCCATTAAAGTTTTCCGGACAGACAGACACATATGTAATTCGCGACTGACATCTCCAAAATTCGTATGTAGTAGTTATCGCCTCACAAAGACATCATTATCAGTTTTTAACGATCTCTTATCTTTATTCGTACATTTTGCTTGTTAGGAGATACTTTTGTCATTATAAGTAGAAAAGTTTGTCTAACTACAATAGGGCAAAACTAACTTTTCTATTCATCTAAGTCCCATAAAGCTTTCTATATTTACGTTTAAATTTGATTAATAAAGTATTATAATTTTGTACATAAGGCCGGATGAATCAATCAGTCATGCCTTGTAAAAAAAGGTTTTTTAATCATTTTGTTCCCAATGTATGTATTACCAGTTTGGTTTTAGTAAGATAATTTACTAATTGAACGGGATCTGTCCATCCATACTTTTGCTTTGATTTCTAACATGTGTTTGCCGGTAGTTATTATCGTTTCTGAGAGTTTTTATAATATAAATATTGTTTTCCTTCTGTTCTTCTGGTACGTGTTACGTTGAGATTTTCATTGACCTCAACATGTTACGTGAAGTCGCCAATAGGTTAGCACGGGCTTTTGTGTTATACCACTTTTCTCGGGCTTTAGGCGGCTGCGTTCGAGTGCATTCAAGCCCCTGTGATCACGGCCAAGCTACGATATTATTCAACACATTTTATCATGAAAATTTGACTTGCTAACTCGAAAATTCAATAACCTATCTTCACAACTGAACACAGAAATCTTGAAAATTGAACTTGAAAAATGAACTTTGGATCTTTAAAATTCAACTTAATATTTTGAAAAATCATCTCGATATCTTGAAAACTGTTTACAAGGCACAATGCCAATGATACAAAATTGAAATATTAGTAGCACGTTTTTTCTGTGAAATAAGTCGATGAAATGTACTTGAAAAATAATGTCACCAATAGTATAACATCCTTCCCTCTTCGGAAAATGTATTTTTAAAATGAGTGTACATGGTTGCGTAAAACCATGGGAATCGTTTTTGTCATTCGAAATAATAAAATGTGTTCACAATAAAATGGCCGCTATGTATTTTTGCTTTAAACGCAACATCGTTTTAACCACGGAGGAAAATTGGTTTGTGTAAAAA
Organism: Gibbula magus; assembly: GCA_936450465.1. Classification (NCBI taxonomy): domain Eukaryota; kingdom Metazoa; phylum Mollusca; class Gastropoda; order Trochida; family Trochidae; genus Gibbula; species Gibbula magus. Next base: position 28,811,964 of record OW388295.1, on the reverse strand, counting down.
GATGGTTTACCCTCTAAAGTAAATTTAAATGACATAAACTATCATCATAAATAGGAAATTTCACAAAAAACATGCTACTGACCCTTTAAAGTTGTAGTTACAAGTGAAATATTAATTTTCTTGAATTTTCACGATACAAACTTGAATGTTCAAGATACTAAATTGAATATTCAACGACATTAAGTTGAATATTCAAGATACTAACACAAGCCCATCAGTAATATGCAGCAAGAATAGACTTTCATCAGACCAATGGATTCTCCGCCAGGTCCTCAGATTCCAGTGTTGTCTGTACAAATACCATGCCAAACGTGTACGTTTATGATGGTCTCTCAACAAGGGACGTTTCGTCACCCTTCTAGCCTTACCTTACCTTTATTTCTGCTGATTTGAGGCAATTTTTGACTGTTCTGGTGCTGATGTTTTGATTTAGTAACCACAAAGGTTTCAGCTGAGGACTTGTCAGAAAGGGTTTTCGGCGTTTATGTCAAAGAAGTTGCCGGTCCTCTGGAGGTGTAGTAACAGTAGGTCATTCATACTTTGGACGGTCCATTGCACTTCCTGTCTGTGCATGCTTCCGAACTAAACTACTAACAACAGTGTAATGGTAGCCCAGATTTCGTCCTATCGCCTTAAAGGACATTCCTGCAGAATGCATACAAATAATTTGATTTCTGAGATCAATTGACAATCGTCTTCGTGCCATGTTAAATATATATGCTTGAATGATTATGGAAAGCAACGTTACATATCAACAAATGTAGTTGGGCCATACTGCTTTTTGTGATCCCCGAGCGTGACATGTTGCACGTACATGCCCCGAACATGTAGGCGCGACTTTAACGCATCAGTGGTTGGAACGTATCGCATAAACACTACTCTTCTCAAAATTGAATCTTGTTTAACTCTTTAAAATATTCTCGAAAAGATATCATAATAAATATATGGGGTTGCTTAACTTTTTTCTTGTTGCGTATGTTTTATGGTTGTAGATATATGTATACTTTAAGTGAAAGAATGATATATTTATGTTCAGTTAAATTAGGAACGAACTAGTGTTAAGATAAAATAAAAACAAAAATGTGAAAAAGTGAAGACAATAGACCTAGAAAGATCTGAAATACGTTGAACATAACGTGGTTAAGTACACAAATTCTCTGATTTATTATTTACATGCATCCAGACTATGATCTCCAGAACGATCGCTGTGAAAAAGTGTGCATTTTCTTGTCTCAACAGTAGAACGACTCAAAGACAACCATGACTATGTCAATGTAAAGGTGGTTTTGCAGACTGACATAAATTCTTACCATAGATTTTACTGATTGACAGCGTTCAACCTCAAGTTTTTTATATAAAAAATAGCCGTTGATATTACTGCTCGTTTGTAACAAAATGCTTACGAGTTGCCGCTATCCGCCATGGTTTTTAATAGCAATTCCTTTTGGTGGCAAAAGGAAGCAGTGAATGTGTTCATAGTTCCACGGTAATCTATATGAATTGCATTTGTTCTCAGGCATCTGCGTGTTCGACGGGACAGCCTCTTAACATAATACTGCTCGGGAAAACTGGTCATGGTAAAAGTGCATTGGGAAATACCATACTCCAGGAACGTAAGTTTGATGTCAGTTCTTTGTCTTCGTCAACTACAAAACAATCTGTCAAGGCTTTCAGCAGCAAGTCTGGGAGACATCTGTCCGTTGTTGATACACCGGGAACCATGGATACAAATGACAAAAAAAAATCAATGTCGGAAATGAAAAAGGCTCTTGATATGTGCCCCGAAGGATTTCATGCTTTTCTTATAGTTTTGCGCTATAGCACAAAAATGACAGGGGAAGAAATTAAGTCAATTGACCTTCTAGAAAAAGCGTTTGGGAAGGTGATTCTGAAATATGCAATAGTTGTATTCACTCACGGGAATGATTTTAAGTTTGACATGGAGGACAACAAAACCCCTAACCAAGACTTCAAGGCATACATCTTAGAAAACGAAAGTGGCTATATGAAAAACTTGTTAAGTCGCTGTTCCAATCGCTGCCTTATCGTCGAAAATCAGGGAAACCGGGAAATTGGATCAGACAAGATCGTTGAACAAATTGACAAAGTCGTAGAAGCAAACGTTGGCCAACCATTTACATCAAAAGATATTGATGGAGAATGTTTTCCCAGTAGTTCCGTAGCGATTACAAGAGATTGGGGAGTTTCTGCTATGCATGAATTGAAAATAGGACAAGATGTTCTGGCCTTTAGAGACGGGTGTATATTTTGGTCTCCTATTTTCATGTTTGGACATTCAAGACCCGAAGTAATCCGTACCTTTCTGCGTATAACAACAATATCAAGATCGCTGATGGTAAGTTCAGGACATCACGTCTTTGTATCCGACAATGGTAAGTTGCTCACCAAAGCTGCTAGGGATGTCACACGAGGCGACACGCTACTAGTGTACGACGAACTCACAGAGACTTATATAAAGGAAGAGGTACAACAGATCTCTCAGAAGGAGGACAGGGGTCTCTTCGCGCCAATCACTCTGGAGGGGAACATGGTTGTGGACGGGATGCTAGCCTCCTGCTACGTGGACCTCGTACCTCCCCCTTCAGCTCATAAGCTACTCTGGCCGCTCAGATCACTGTTCAAAGTCAGTCCCTCAGTCCTTCAGTCTGTCAACAAGATGGGGGAAGATGGGATTCCACGTTGGGCTAGATGGGTCATCAACAATATACTCTAAATTTGCCAGATCACACTCTTGTCCTTGATAAAACATCTCGTTAGATCAGAAAGTTCATCAACAGTCAACATGATGTAATCCGTGATTGATCACCTGACTGGGATTTATGGTAATTAACACATACTGTTATCCTTGATAGATTGCCCAACTTGGTCAGATGTTCATCAACAATATGCTGTTATCCTTGATAGATTGCCCAACTTGGTCAGATTGTTCATCAAAAACATGCTGTTATCCTTGATAGATTGCCCAACTTGGTCAGATTGTTCATCAAAAACATGCTGTTATCCTTGATAGATTGCCCAACTTGGTCAGATTGTTCACCAACAACATGCTGTTATCCTTGATTGATTGCCCAACTTGGTCAGATGTTCATCATCAACATGCTGTTATCCTTGATAGATTGCCCAACTTGGTCAGATTGTTCATCAACAACATGCTGTCATCCTTGATAGATTGCCCAACTTGGTCAGATTGTTCATCAACAACATGCTGTTATCCTTGATAGATTGCCCAACTTGGTCAGATTGTTCATCAAAAACATGCTGTTTTCCTTGATAGATTGCCCAACTTGGTCAGATTGTTCATCAATAACATGTTGTTATCCTTGATAGATTGCCCAACTTGGTCAGATGTTCATCAACAACATGCTGCTATCCTTGATAGATTGCCCAACTTGGTCAGATTGTTCATCAAAAACATGCTGTTATCCTTGATAGATTGCCCAACTTGGTCAGATTGTTCATCAACAACATGCTGTTATCCTTGATAGATTGCCCAACTTGGTCAGATGTTCATCAACAACATGCTGTTATATTTGAATTTATCTATATTTCGGTCTTTAACAAAATACTGTAAACCTTGATATAACGCATGGCTGGTCCAGAGGGGTCGAGTAAATAGTCTGCACTTCTTGACAATATAACCTCGTTAGGTCAGACAGGTTGCGAACAACTTACTGTAATCTTTGATCTTCCTGTTGTTGCCCCCGAATTGGAAATTGAGGGAGTTTATTGTCCGGCTGTCTGTCCGTCCGTTTGTCTGAAATGATTTTAACCTTGTTAATCACTGTTGATTGGTAAATGATGCGCCTGAGATTCTTCTTTTGTTATGAACATTTTAGATGAGGTCATCATTTTTCACCTTGTGACTTCGACCCCAGCAAGTTTCAATCATTTGTGGCTGGGTCGCAATTTTCGACAGTTCAGAAATAGCTGTCAATTAATGACATTTCAAATTAGTTACTAGTTTGTATTGTTTAGCTCATTAGGCCTGAAAGGCCCGATGGGCTTATGGCATGTCATGGCGCCCGACGTCCGGCGTCCGTCCGTCTGTCAACTTTTCGCTTTTTAACTGTTTTAACTGAAATTTCGTGTAGATATTCCTTTGCCAATGGGGAAAAGGGTCACAGGGGTTACGATCTTAAAAACCTATTTCATCTTCTTCTCCAGTACCAAAAGGTCTAGAGAGCTGAAATGTATAGACTCCTTGGTCACTGGGGATTCTGAATTGTAGATTTGGTGACCACGTGAACCCAAATATTGTTCACGACCTTAAAAAAATAGTTTTGATTTATATAGTTTGTTGTTTAAAATCTGATGAGCTACAGAGCCAATGGCTCTATTTTTTTATCTGGTTTTATGAATAGTTCTGATAATACAGTTCTTATATATAGACTAATTATATTAGTAAACATGCTTGAAACAAATATACCTATATATGTATACAATGTATTAATTTTGAAAATTAAAGACACAAGCGTGTGATGTTTCTCAATTGTTTTACGTATTTGATTAAGTTTGGGTAATTATACCTAAAGATATGTTTGGGAATGTAATTTAATAGAAATTGAACAGCAGTCACGTGCTTTTTAAAAGCAAAAAGATCAATCACAGGTTAAAAAGGGGTGGAATTCGCTTGCCGGATCGTTCCGGATCCACCCCAATGCAAATTAGGCGGGTACAGCGGAATCCGGAAGGATCTGGCAAGGCAGATTCCACCCCTTTCAGTCCTGTGAATGTATGTTCAAATATAACGATCTCTCGAGGCACAATTACGGTTAATCAAATTGTAAGAAATACCACACGTGTGATTTATTTAAATTTATTTTTTGTTTGAAGAATGATTTATGTATATTTGAAATAAATTTGCTCTGAAATTTCTAATTTTTTTTTTATTATTAAGAAGTGATTGCGAATGCTACCTTTAATGGGTATTTGACAGTCTTTACAAGATGACTCAAATGCTTATGTGTTGTAGTTTGTTTTATTCTTTTGAACACATTGGTGTTCGTTTTATCTTACAGCTTATAATACTTATAAGGCTACCTTGTTAATCACTGTTGATTGGTAAATGATGCGCCTGAGATTCTTCTTTTGTTATGAACATTTTAGATGAGGTCATCATTTTTCACCTTGTGACTTCGACCCCAGCAAGTTTCAATCATTTGTGGCTGGGTCGCAATTTTCGACAGTTCAGAAATAGCTGTCAATTAATGACATTTCAAATTAGTTACTAGTTTGTATTGTTTAGCTCATTAGGCCTGAAAGGCCCGATGGGCTTATGGCATGTCATGGCGCCCGACGTCCGGCGTCCGTCCGTCTGTCAACTTTTCGCTTTTTAACTGTTTTAACTGAAATTTCGTGTAGATATTCCTTTGCCAATGGGGAAAAGGGTCACAGGGGTTACGATCTTAAAAACCTATTTCATCTTCTTCTCCAGTACCAAAAGGTCTAGAGAGCTGAAATGTATAGACTCCTTGGTCACTGGGGATTCTGAATTGTAGATTTGTTGACCACGTGAACCCAAATATTGTTCACGACCTAAAAAAAATAGTTTTGATTTATATAGTTTGTTGTTTAAAATCTGATGAGCTACAGAGCCAATGGCTCTATTTTTTTATCTGGTTTTATGAATAGTTCTGATAATACAGTTTTTATATATAGACTAATTATATAAGTAAACATGCTTGAAACAAATATACCTATATATGTATACAATGTATTAATTTTGAAAATTAAAGACACAAGCGTGTGATGTTTCTCAATTGTTTTACGTATTTGATTAAGTTTGGGTAATTATACATAAAGATATGTTTGGGAATGTAATTTAATAGAAATTGAACAGCAGTCACATGATTTTTAAAAGCAAAAAGATCAATCACAGGTTAAAAAGGGGTGGAATTCGCTTGCCGGATCGTTCCGGATCCACCCCAATGCAAATTAGGCGGGTACAGCGGAATCCGGAAGGATCTGGCAAGGCAGATTCCACCCCTTTCAGTCCTGTGAATGTATGTTCAAATATAACGATCTCTCGAGGCACAATTACGGTTAATCAAATTGTAAGAAATACCACACGTGTGATTTATTTAAATTTATTTTTTGTTTGAAGAATGATTTATGTATGTTTGAAATAAATTTGCTCTGAAATTTCTAATTTTTTTTTATTATTAAGAAGTGATTGCGAATGCTACCTTTAATGGGTATTTGACAGTATTTACAAGATGACTCAAATGCTTATGTGTTGTAGTTTGTTTTATTCTTTTGAACACATTGGTGTTCGTTTTATCTTACAGCTTATAATACTTATAAGGCTACCTTGTTAATCACTGTTGATTGGTAAATGATGCGCCTGAGATTCTTCTTTTGTTATGAACATTTTAGATGAGGTCATCATTTTTCACCTTGTGACTTCGACCCCAGCAAGTTTCAATCATTTGTGGCTGGGTCGCAATTTTCGACAGTTCAGAAATAGCTGTCAATTAATGACATTTCAAATTAGTTACTAGTTTGTATTGTTTAGCTCATTAGGCCTGAAAGGCCCGATGGGCTTATGGCATGTCATGGCGCCCGACGTCCGGCGTCCGTCCGTCTGTCAATTTTTCGCTTTTTAACTGTTTTAACTGAAATTTCGTGTAGATATTCCTTTGCCAATGGGGAAAAGGGTCACAGGGGTTACGATCTTAAAAACCTATATCATCTTCTTCTCCAGTACCAAAAGGTCTAGAGAGCTGAAATGTATAGACTCCTTGGTCACTGGGGATTCTGAATTGTAGATTTGGTGACCACGTGAACCCAAATATTGTTCACGACCTAAAAAAAATAGTTTTGATTTATATAGTTTGTTGTTTAGAATCTGATGAGCTACAGAGCCAATGGCTCTATTTTTTTATCTGGTTTTATGAATAGTTCTGATAATACAGTTTTTATATATAGACTAATTATATAAGTAAACATGCTTGAAACAAATATACCTATATATGTATACAATGTATTAATTTTGAAAATTAAAGACACAAGCGTGTGATGTTTCTCAATTGTTTTACGTATTTGATTAAGTTTGGGTAATTATACATAAAGATATGTTTGGGAATGTAATTTAATAGAAATTGAACAGCAGTCACATGATTTTTAAAAGCAAAAAGATCAATCACAGGTTAAAAAGGGGTGGAATTCGCTTGCCAGATCGTTCCGGATCCACCCCAATGCAAATTAGGCGGGTACAGCGGAATCCGGAAGGATCTGGCAAGGCAGATTCCACCCCTTTCAGTCCTGTGAATGTATGTTCAAATATAACGATCTCTCGAGGCACAATTACGGTTAATCAAATTGTAAGAAATACCACACGTGTGATTTAATTAAATTTATTTTTTGTTTGAAGAATGATTTATGTATGTTTGAAATAAATTTGCTCTGAAATTTCTAAAAAAAAATTTATTATTAAGAAGTGATTGCGAATGCTACCTTTAATGGGTATTTGACAGTCTTTACAAGATGACTCAAATGCTTATGTGTTGTAGTTTGTTTTATTCTTTTGAACACATTGGTGTTCGTTTTATCTTACAGCTTATAATACTTATAAGGCTACCTTGTTAATCACTGTTGATTGGTAAATGATGCGCCTGAGATTCTTCTTTTGTTATGAACATTTTAGATGAGGTCATCATTTTTCACCTTGTGACTTCGACCCCAGCAAGTTTCAATCATTTGTGGCTGGGTCGCAATTTTCGACAGTTCAGAAATAGCTGTCAATTAATGACATTTCAAATTAGTTACTAGTTTGTATTGTTTAGCTCATTAGGCCTGAAAGGCCCGATGGGCTTATGGCATGTCATGGCGCCCGACGTCCGGCGTCCGTCCGTCTGTCAACTTTTCGCTTTTTAACTGTTTTAACTGAAATTTCGTGTAGATATTCCTTTGCCAATGGGGAAAAGGGTCACAGGGGTTACGATCTTAAAAACCTATTTCATCTTCTTCTCCAGTACCAAAAGGTCTAGAGAGCTGAAATGTATAGACTCCTTGGTCACTGGGGATTCTGAATTGTAGATTTGGTGACCACGTGAACCCAAATATTGTTCACGACCTAAAAAAAATAGTTTTGATTTATATAGTTTGTTGTTTAAAATCTGATGAGCTACAGAGCCAATGGCTCTATTTTTTTATCTGGTTTTATGAATAGTTCTGATAATACAGTTTTTATATATAGACTAATTATATTAGTAAACATGCTTGAAACAAATATACCTATATATGTATACAATGTATTAATTTTGAAAATTAAAGACACAAGAGTGTGATGTTTCTCAATTGTTTTACGTATTTGATTAAGTTTGGGTAATTATACATAAAGATATGTTTGGGAATGTAATTTAATAGAAATTGAACAGCAGTCACATGATTTTTAAAAGCAAAAAGATCAATCACAGGTTAAAAAGGGGTGGAATTCGCTTGCCGGATCGTTCCGGATCCACCCCAATGCAAATTAGGCGGGTACAGCGGAATCCGGAAGGATCTGGCAAGGCAGATTCCACCCCTTTCAGTCCTGTGAATGTATGTTCAAATATAACGATCTCTCGAGGCACAATTACGGTTAATCAAATTGTAAGAAATACCACACGTGTGATTTATTTAAATTTATTTTTTGTTTGAAGAATGATTTATGTATATTTGAAATAAATTTGCTCTGAAATTTCTAAAAAAAAATTATTATTAAGAAGTGATTGCGAATGCTACCTTTAATGGGTATTTGACAGTCTTTACAAGATGACTCAAATGCTTATGTGTTGTAGTTTGTTTTATTCTTTTGAACACATTGGTGTTCGTTTTATCTTACAGCTTATAATACTTATAAGGCTACGTCTCACGTGAAGTGGTCGCCATTTTTGTATCATGTATCAGTACCATTTACCGGATGACAATGTATGTTTATGTGTAGTTAAGAATAGTTAACTATAAATATAAGATACCCACGGCAATCAAACACAGGCGGTCAATGGGACCGACAGCGTGCTTTATGAGACAATAAAACATGCTCGTGATTTCAGACGTCAGTTAGAGCGTCGCTTAGCTAATGGCGTCATTTGTTACGTCACGTTGATTGTTCAATGCTAGCGAATGTGTTCTACGACGGGAGACATTAATATTTAAAAAAACACAATATCTCCACGTTTTTTTTATATAAAAGCAATTAGATGTTTAAGGGAATCTGCGCCCTTCGTGTTTTATGCTCCCTGCTATGTTTTATTCAACGATAAAGCACGCCAACTCGTCTTCTATTTCTTAACTATAGGCACTTATAGATAAACAAAACTTACATTACAACAGTAGCCTGATGACATCTCTACAATAAATATGTTTCTGCGTACTTAGATGTTTCACGTTACATGTTTCTATTAATTCTTATCGAAATGTAAGAGAAAAGTAAAGAATGTTGGACAAGCACTCTGTACCAAATATTTCAGTTTTCTGCGCGGTTTGATTCTTAACAAGAAGAAGAAGGTTTTAGGATGTGGTCCTGTGGCCCTTATTTGAGGCCAAAGAGGAATCAAATCTTGTTGTTATGAAAAATCTACAACCATGTACGAATTAAAAGATAGGATAAGATTTTATTATCCCGGATGAAATTCGTTTTACATCAAAACGGACTCATGTAAACATAGACACACAATTTACAACTATAAACTTTATTACATGAACAGTATATGACATGTACTCGTACATAATATTAGAGCACAGTCAAATGATTTCGTCCAATCATATGAGTGTATTGTGGTCATGTGGAGTACATTTATATCCCGATAGGTGTACGGTTGTCTGGTTGCGTTCGGGTATCACGCTCATAAACTGGTTCACAGACTTTCATAAAAACAACAAACACTGTCAACTGATTGTTTTATTTATGGAGATAATACACAATTAAACACTTATTTCATTGACAAATGACCTGCTGTGTTCCCTTTCCGAAAGGAAATAGTCGTTTCCGTTGATGAGGGTCTTCTATATTAAGGAGCTTGATATTCCTAAAAGAAGAATAAAAGCATGTGAATAAAGCAAGTAATGTGAGGTCAATTGGGATTTTTCAAGTGTATTTCATTTATATCACGAGTAAGTGAAACAATGACAAGCATCAAACCATCCTACCAATGTTTTATATATTTTCAACAACAATATAAAAAATAATATCAAAAGTTATATAGAACGACATAAAAATGAGAAATAAGAAAGTGATATAAAATTACCTTCTTGGAGTGTTAGAGGATGGAGACTGCATTGTCGTCTCACTGAAACTGCTGTGTCGTCACACAGCGTCCGAGCGATGTCCAGTACGACGTTACATTCTTTCCTACAGACAGTTGGAGTTCCTTTGCTGCAGTAACCTGAAATAATGTATATGCAATATAGACGGGATGCACACTAGCATATGCAACAATAGATATAACAACTCGCATATTGATAAATACAGCTCAACAAACAAAATGTTTGAAATACAAAAGACAATAACTTTTATTAAATAAACCAATTTAATGTAATTTACTTTGAATTTTAAAAATATACACTTTAAAAAGTTAGGAGTAAAAAAAGTGAAGTTACCTTTCCTGAAAGAATAGTGTACTTGTCCTTGGACTGTCAATGATGAAGCCAGTGTGTGAACTGATTCATTCCACAAACCACTCAGTCTTTATGTGTAGGATAAAACACGATACAGAGGTTATGCTTGGGATTGTAAAACCCGAGGTAAGAAAGCTGAGCGGGAAGTAAGACCGAAAGCGAAGCTTAAGGTCTTACTTCCCCGAAGCTTTCTTAACGAGGGTTTTCAATCCCAAGCATAACCGAGGTAGAGTGTTTTATCTAACTTAAATACCGTAAAACATAAATGTAAGCGCTTATCGGGTAGTGTTTTTTTCCTTTAATTTTATAACTGTCAAATGTCAAAATTTACATTTTATAATGTTTGATTCCCAAATTCTGAGTTATAAAGAGTATGTCTCCCGGACTAGCGTTATATTGAGGCAGAGACAGTGTGACTGTGAATAGAGGAAATCCACACAGTTCTTTCGGCTTCCTCGGTAGCGTGGAGGTAGAGCGTCCGGTTTAAAGAGCAATGGGTATCGAGTTCGATTCCCGCCATCTACACAAAATTTATCTTTGTATACTTTTCGATAATAATTGTTATGAATTGAGTTGTGAAAAAAAATCTTAGTCTCATTTAAGGTCTTACTATCAAAAGTAAAAACTTACTTCCACAATAAAAACCCCTTACATGGTTATTATCAGAAGAAATACCGACTGAAATAATAATGAGGACTTATTACGAGAAAACAAGATACCTACGAAACAATAGACAAAATCCCTGATAGGTTTCTAAAGGCAATGAAATGTATTACTGCTCAATGTTCTGAATAAAAACGTGCTTAAATCGTGCATGTGCGTGATTCAAACACAACGCTTATGCTGTAGCACGACTCGTACGCTTTATATAAAATGTGCGCCTCATGCACCTCGGACAATTTCAGAATTTCAGTGCTCACAGTGCCGAAGATGACGTCAATGTTCCTTACATTTGCATATGAAAATGAGAGATGTCAATGTTTTGCATGTTGTGTTCGAGAGAATGTTTCCCAAATTTGTTGACAAAATATTTGAAATAAATTCATTTTAAGACATTTTCTTGACGACTCAAGCATTTGACTGTGCTCTAAGATAGATAGAGAACTCGCAGCAATACATTATCGGGATATAAATGTACGGGTCTGAGAGGGTTAGGCGAGGCCTCTCAAACCCGTACATTTATATCCCGATAATGTACTGCTACTCGTCCTCTATCTATTACTAAGATACGTATCTACGAATTATGAGACGTACATAAGCAGTTTCTTTACCATTGTTTCTGAGCATCCTTAGTTGTCACATTCAGATAGGCCTTGTAGCCACATAGTCTTGTAGCAGTAGTGTACACTTTCAGTAACAGAGTTCGCCATGCACATTAGAAATATAATAAAATCATTGTATTATAATTGTGAAATGTAGTATTTGTTTAATGATAAAAAGATATATTTTGTTATTTCCCCCCCCCCCCCCCCCCCCCCCCCTATCTATAACTACATTGGTGACACCTATTTTTCTTTCTTTTTCTGTTAATGGAGTTGCTACGGACTACACGATTTAATTACGAATAGTTTACGTACCAACTAAAACTTTTGACAAACAACATGTTTTCACGAATGCCACTCTCATGAGGATATATTTTGTAAAGAGATACATTGTATACACACTTGATATGTTTATTTCTGTTCAAACAGACGTGGGGTGCTAAGATTTTATTATTTTTCAAAGGAGTATTTGGACATTTTATTTGGTATCAACTTTCACGAAATAAGGAAATTATGTTAGTGCTTTAAATCGATGACGAGAACAAGCCAGAAAGTAACATTTCACTCTCACTATTTCGCTTGCTTAAAGGTACATCCATTGCAATGTTTGGGGTCACATATGCCAAACGTTATAAATTGTGTTATTTTATCCGGAAGGGTTGACTTTTGCCGAAATTGCTGTTTTGATGATAGTCGAGTCAGTATACCGGTTATGATACCGGTCTGATCGAAAACCGGACAAGGCTCCGCGTGTTACGTGTGGCGTGCGTCAATTAGTCAAACGTAATTTTCGAAACTTATTTACAACAGATAAACTAAGAAAAAAACTAAGCCTTAGAACTCTTAACCACAAAATGGCTACGTTGATATAAGCATTTTTATTAGAAAGTCAATAAGGGTGAAAAAAACATTATTCATATGTTCTTTATTCCAGTCTCTACGCAATAAAATGCTTCAAGTTCAAAATCATTTAATACCATCATCATATTTAAGCTTAATTAGCATGCTAACGCATTAATAAAAAAATAAAAAAACACTGTCTCAGCGAATTTATCAAGTCTTATGACGTCATTTGACAGTATTTAAGTTTTTAATTTAAACCTGTCTGGACATATGAGGGATATGTTTGGACTCCAAAATGTGATTTCGAAACGTCTATGTGCTGCTTAATCAGTGACAAGTGAACAATCACTCTAAACACTTAACTTTGTACGTCAATCCCGATGTCGTCGCAGCCATAAGAAATTATTGTCTGTTCATTGAGCACTGGATTAAGTCACCTGCATAGGTGTCCTGAAATGCCGACCTACGGTATTTACCGTCCCTAGCGTTATTGTAGTAGATGTAGAAATGAGGTTGACATAGTCTGACACTCTTTCTGACACTGACACTCTTTACTGTTCCTCTCTTGTCTGATAACCCTCAAAATCATTACCAATTGGAACGTAAACACGCATCGATTCTTGTAATGTTATTATACGTTGACCGACCTTTCCACATTTATAAGGTTATTCCTTTTATTCTGGTTGGAGTTATGTTGATTTTGGTGTTGTTTTGCATAGAGGTGATAAACATTAATTATAAATAGTAAGTTGTAGTCGGCAGTAGTAGCAATGCCACGTAATGTCACACATTCAATGTTGGACGCCGTAGATACACCGTTTATTTTAAAAACCTCATTATCAAATGTTTGTAATACGAATTGTAAAAGTGACAACTTTCTTTTGACCTTCAATTCATATTGGCATCGTGATGTTAAGCACATTAGGAAATGTTACATTAACAAATAAACTTGTTTTGACAAACTCATTCCAGTAAGTTTTATTGCCAGACGGGTCGTGTCCTATTACACACCAGTCACATTGAATCTGAGTAATCAAGTTACAGTTAACTTACTCCAATTATGTAGCAGAGTAGAGCTTCCTTAACCACTTTATTTCGACCCGAAATCACCTAATCTACACTTAATCCCTATAGACTAAAGAATAGGTGCGCAATAGTTCAGTTCTTGACCCTTGAAGAAGATGAACACACGTGTATATAATAATAAAATACTTTATTGTCCTAATTTCAATGAATTCGAAAATTCGATTTGTGCCAGTGGCACCCGCCAGCCACAGTGCAACTCCAGTTCAAGCGCTGACCGCCAAGCAAGGAAGCAACAAATCCCATCTTTTAACGTCTTTTGGTATGACGCGGCCGGGTATCGAACCCCGACCTACCGGGTGATGAGGAGACGCTCTACCAACTGAGCTACATCGCCGGTATAGTTTATATCGTGGCCCTTGTGACCCCAAATAAGAGTCACGTGGTCAGCATATCTTCAGTTTATAGTTGGTCACGGAGTGTGTACATGAGAATTCATCTCTCTAAAGATAGAAAAAAACTTTACAGACTAGACGGATTCATTGGTGCCAAGATGTCATTGTTATGGTTTTCATGTTGTTGCATTAAAGTGTGAGTAGAATATGTATATATGTATGTACGGTCAACAAGATGCAGACATACAGGGATTGCGATGAGGAACAAGCAAAACCTATCTGATTGATGTAGTTTCTTGGCGCAGATTGAATAAGCATACGTCTTAGAGGGACACTGTGTGATTAAGTGGAAACAAACATTAAGTTGATAAGACCACGTGAGCACTAATGTTATTTATTCTCATTCCATTGTCATCTATGAAATAGCCGCCATATCATTCAAATAATTTATTATATGCCCATGTAAACATAAGATAGCAATACAGGGGTGCAATACGGTTTCCGTGGTCGATTTCCGTATTGCACGGTGAATTCCGTATTGCACGGCTGACGGTTCTACTTTCTCTAAACTTCGGCACTTCTCGGAATTTTCCGTACTTTTCAATGTTTTCCCAATTAAATCTCCGGAATTTATGTTTTAATAACGCTGCTAGTATCTTTTAAGTTGATTAAAGTATCAGCATGAATTTGGCCTAATATTAATAGCACAAGCAGGTTAAAATGTTACTCAAATTAGCATTAACAAGGCAGAAAAGCGCTAAGTGTAAGGGGAATCGAAACATTGCCGAAAGCTTCACTAGCTATGCTGCGTCACTGTGACGTCACAACCGTTTACTAGTGTGACGTCATAACCATGGTTACGTCATTCGAAAGAAGCACGACGGACGGAAGCCTGAATGTTGTTTCTTATTTTCAGTTCTTTGTAATTAAATAATAGTAAAGCAAATTTGATGGTTTAATTATGTTACCGCACTGAAGAAAATTTCACTTACAGCTCTATTGGGTTGACAAATGAGAAAATAAAGATATTATTAAGATATCAAATCGTGAGTCGTGCTAGTCAAGCAACCGTCCGTGTATCAATACGCAGCACGTCGTCCCAGTAAATTTATGCAATTTTATTTGTTTACCAATTTGCTAATAAAAAGGGGTATATAATAAATATAGAACATCATACTTGTGCATTTGGATCGTTTGTATTGAACTCGAAGCTGTCATGGAAGCGGAGGAACAACTCGTTCTTCGAACTCGTTGTTCCTCCGCTTCCATGACATCGTTCATTTCCGTCTTATCGTATTGAGTATTTTCTTTGGTCAGACAAGGGTGGGTAATTTGAGTACAGATTCTCCATATAAGGTTTCCCATTGGTGATATAGTGGAGAGTAACGGAGCATATATAAAACCATGGGTAACCGAGGATGGTTTGTAAAAGGCAACCATCATTTTGAGGCGTCATTAAATTCAAGCAAGTCATAGTGATGTTACCGTGGCGTATGACTTTTTCACCAGACGAATATAGTCAGTGAGTTCTTGGTCCTTTGGGTATATTATGCAGAGAGAGTTTCACAACGTTATTGTGACGTCACACCATGGTCACCGAGGGTGTAACTAAAGGAACAGTAACAGAAAAACTTTGAATTTTGAATAATGTGATTTAACAGTGATTGTATCATAAATTCATTGTATATTTGAAATGTTGGGACAATAATTTGAAATATTTACACGGGTGTTTTTATTGTTATTTACAGTAATTAAATATTTGGTTAACGAAGTAATGATCGATAAAAGTAAAAGTAAAACAAAACGTTTTAAAGAAATAACTAATATACACCCATAAAACGTTAATAGTGTGTCTGTAAATTAGTTTTCTCGTTGAAATTTGTGTGTGAAATGAATAAACTTAGTACTGAATTTGTGAATCAAATTCCAGGTCTGGCTTTCATATCCATGTTATGGAACATGGCTTTAGTATGTATTTGGCTGAAACCTTAGTCTGATTAATGGTACTGGCTAATTTCGTTATCTACTGGGGAAACTATTGTGTAACGAATATGTTTTGTTACGGATTGAGAAGTCATAATGAGCTGTAGACATTTTCATTTTAAGATTCAAATTATAAGAAAATCTTTAAAACCGACCCTAGTGTTTCGGTTACTTTACTTGGACATATCAATAACATCCACTTGAAACCCATCTTCCTCACGGCAAGGTGACAATGTATCGAGATCTCTCCATTTTTTACCTTGCCTTCAACCTAGGCAGAGGTGGTGAAACGAATCAGCGACACATGTATGCTAACATACAGCCAATGAAATCGCCGTTTACATTCGGAACCAATTCAAAATAAGCGACGATAGACACAGTCACAGGGGCACAGTCTTCTGATTGGCTTATCCGATTAGCCTGCAGTACGCTAAAATCTTAGCACTGAAAATGCGAGGGTTGAGGTCAAGGGCGGAAGGAAAAGATATGGAAATCTTTTCGTTACGCCTGTGACGTTGTGAAGATGCTTGAAACCATAACCGTGTGTTAAACATCTTGTGTTCCTAAGTTAATACAAAAAAAGTAAAATTAAATATGTATTTAGCAGGGTAAAACTGTCAGAATTTTTATTTCGGTTAAAGGTACATTCATTGTGTTTTGGGGGTCACATATGCAAAAAGTTATAAATTGTGTTATTTGATCGAGAAGGGCTGACTTTTGCCTAAAATTGCCGTTTTGATGAAAGTCGAGTCAGTTTAGCGGCAATATAAAGGTTAAAAATTCGATTTCTGATCGAAAACTGGACAATGCACCGCGTGTGGCGCGCGTCAATTAGTCAAACGTAATTTCTTAAACTTATTTACAACAGATAAACAGACAACTTTTGGTTGATAATGTTAACTAGGTCTTATAATTACTGTGCATGGGGCGTGTAGTTTTGGGTTTCTGCACATGTATAATGATGTTACTCGGTTTGAATTAGAAAGTAGTAACAAATAATATATTTGACGATTGCGGATGAATATGCAAATTGAGTGAAATTATTTCAACTGAAATCTGCACATATCGTATGTCGGCACGTATTATAGCGAACTTTGTTTTTTATGAAACACAATGGATGCATCTTTAATTTAGTTCCTGTAAAACATCCTGTGAAATGTATGTTTTCAAGACAAACAAACTATAGTTCGAAGAAATGTCAATCCTATTCCTCAACAATTTATGAAATTCAGGAGCACATTCTGAGTAAATGCTGAGATAAAGAAACAATCACCCTATTCCTTTGGGGTAATGCAGATACGAATCGGGAGATGTGTTTCAAGTTAATCAGCTGGACTGTCAAAATCTTAATATTTGAACATGCATATTTTATTTAGAAAATATTATTTGTCAGCAGTAAATACCTGGAAGTCTCTCGAGTCGAATAAACTGATACGTCTTTATCTACACGGGTTATGTTACCACCACTTGACTCTTCATGAAATCTATTATATTTAGATTAAAGATATAAAGTATGAAATATGTACATTGTACATTAAAACCTCCCTCAACAGTCATCTATTGTTTTCTATGTCTATTGTAACAACATTAATTCACCTGTTTAATAC
Organism: Gibbula magus; assembly: GCA_936450465.1. NCBI lineage: Eukaryota > Metazoa > Mollusca > Gastropoda > Trochida > Trochidae > Gibbula > Gibbula magus. Next base: position 28,794,231 of record OW388295.1, on the reverse strand, counting down.
ATATTGTCGACTCCAAGACAATGAAAGTTTTTTTTCTACTTTTATGTGAGTATATTCATGTTTTTTTAAAAGATGTACAGTATCATATTATGATAGATGACTCATAAGGGGAAACAAAATCAGTTTCCATAAGTTAAAGAGTGGTATCATCAATGCAGTAGGACAGCATGTTTCTCATGACTGTCAAATTACCACAGATTCGCATATAACCTCTGTATTTAATTAAGTGGGCTTCACGCTGCAAACCAGAATTGTTAAATGTGCGAATTCGTAAAGGATCATAAGCAATCGGCCATTCGCAATCGCTAAGAGTGTTTTCCATTGAGAGACGTGACCAAATATTTCATAGTACATTTTCGTAGTACATATATACGTGTTTACACCTTGCTCTTCACTCGGTCAACGCAATTTTGTGCATTGGTATCATAAAAGTATTACCTTTGAGTTAGTATGACAACGGACACGGTACTGTATGGCGACTTGTTTCATTGATATTATCAAATATGAAAACTGCCCGATGGTACAGACGACTGTAGTACGGCTATGACAACTCGATGACCAAGCTAAGGCCACCTTGCATTGAGGATATGATCACACCACCGACATAAAATAACCTTCATATAGCGTTTCAATAAGGTTTTTCTGATTCCATTGACGTTACTGTCGTAGCTGCCAGCAGCCAGATGATGCCTCACGATACACTGGCTCGATTGCTTCACGTTCCATCTCGATGGACCGGCTAAGCATGGCTGAGTTTGTTAAGATCAACTGTCTTAAAAGCAGGTTAAAATTCAATTCAAGATGAATTGAAATTGACAGCTAGTCATATAATCGATTTTCTCAGCAAAGAATCTACAACATTTGCCAATCTTGTTAAAACTATGTGCAATGTATGACGTATATCATACCAGCAAACCATATTGACCAGCTGCCATCGGGAGGTCATGTGATGCCATCGTCATCTATTTCAAAGAATATCATGCATTAAAACGAAGTTACATAAACATTAGGATAGTTCTGTGAACTTAGTTAGGTGACACAGGTCTCCAATAATTTACTTATTTACGAAAAGGCTCCAATAGTTTAGAAACCGATACCAAGAATTGTTCCCGTCAGATTGAATGCGCTCGAACGCAGCCGCCTGAATCCCGAGAAAAGTGGTATAATACAAAAGCCCGTGCTAACCTATTGGCGACTTCACGTAACATGTTGAGGTCAATGAAAGTCGCAACACTGACCGTTAAGTGTATAAATAACACGTACCAGAAGAACAGAAGAAATAGCTTTATTATAAAAACTCTCAGAAACGATAATTACTACCGGCACATATACATTGTATATTCGAAATCAAAGCAAAAGTATGGATGAACAGATCCCCGTTCGATTAGTAAATTATCTTACTAAAACCAAACTGCTAACGTATACATTGAGAACAAAATGATTCCAAAACGTTTGTTTTACAAGGCTTGACTGATTGATTCATCCGGCCTTATGTACAAAATACTTTTATTTATCAAATTGAAATGTAAATACAGAAACCTCGAAGGGACTAAGATGAAAGAAAAATTATTGCCCGATTGTAATTACACATACTTTTCTACTTATAATGACAAAAGTATCTCCTAATAAGCAAAATGTACGAATAAAGATATGAGATCGTGAAAACTGATAATGGTGTCTTTGTGAGGGGATATACATGTATATAAATACAATTGTATAGTAAATACTAGATACGGATATAAGTAAAGAGATATGTTGGAGATGTCAGTCCTGAATTAGACAAGCATATCTGTCCGTCTGTCCGGAAAATTTCAATGGCCTTAACCATCGTTTTATCTTGAAAATTCAAATTAGAATATAAATATGAAACTTGGTATTTTGAAAATTCAACTTAGTATCATAAGTAGGTATGTTACTATTCAGAAAATTCAACTTAATCACAGCGGCCAAGCTACGATATTATTCAGCAAATTTTATCATGAATATTCGACTTGCTCACTCGAAAATTCAAGAACCTATCCTGACAATTGAACACAGAAATCTTTAAAATTGAACTTGAAAATTGCACTGAAAAATTGAACTTTAACATTGAACTTTGTATCTATAAAATTCAACATATTTTCTTTAAAATTCAACATATTTTCTTTAAACTTGGTATCTTGAAAATTCCACTTAATATTTTGAAAATCATCTCGATATCTTAAAAACTCAAGGCATTATCTCGAATGTTTACAATTCCAATGACACAAAATTGTAATATTAAAGTTTTAAAATTGAATTAAAAACATTAAAAAGTATAGTAACAATTTGTTATCGTTGAATATTCAAGTTTCAAAGTTGTTGTTACAAGTGAAATATTAACTTTCTTGAATTTTCAAGATATAGACAGACAGACAGACATGTTTATTCAGCATGTAAGGCTCAGTGGCCCATAGTACAGTTGAAATTATATTAGAACAATTTGGTCACGTGACTTTGAAGACGATTTTTCATGAGATTTCATAAGGTACATCAAACGTTTTATAAATATGGCAACATTTTGAATGACATCATCATTTTTTTGCATTTAGCAGATTGTACATAGTTTGCTGGTTAACATTAACGCATTTAAAAAACTTATTCCTGCATTCAGAAAAGGCTTCACAGATTAACAGAATATGATATTCATCTTCAGTTTGGCCTGAAGAACAGTATGAACATGTTAAATCGTCCAGAGTATTATTATCTTTCCTAAAACACTGGATTTTTAAGGCATGTAGAGATATTCTATATTTACAGAAACTTCTTAAAAGTGATTTATCATTAAGGACACTGATGTATTTTTCAGGCCCAAAAACTTATTTTCAATAAGAATAATGCCTGAGGAAGGTGGAAGGTGGATGAATAAATTGATTCAGACCACTTCTGGATAAAAATGTCTTTTATACGTTGCTTAAACATTGACAAAAATACATGTTTGTCACCAACATCTTGATTTATCCAAACATAAGAAAAGCCATTTAAAAACAATATATTTCTTACATCGGCAGCCCATGAGTGCTTTCCACGATCATCTAAAGATAATAACATTGATAACATTGATACGGCAATCTGTATTCCGGCATTCTTATAAGTTGAATCCAAAATGTTATGACTTTCAATATGCATATGATAACGGCCAGTTTCACCAAGTATGGCCTTATTAGAAGCAAATGTGTCTAGTGATATAATCTTGAATTTTCAAGATACTAAATTGAATATTCAACGAAATATTCAACACACTAACTTGAATATTCAACAAAATAGTGTTGGATATTCAACAAAATTAAGTTTAATTTTCAAAATAGTAACATGAATTTTCAAGATACTAAATTAAATTTTCAAGATACAAAGTTAAATTTTAAAGTTTTGTTTATAAATTTATAAGATACTAAATGGAATACTTCCCTGAATTTTCCAAATATTAAGTTGAATTTTCAACTTAGTATCTTGAATGTCAAGGTAAGACCTTCAAATTTCAAAATAAAAGATACTCAAAAATAACATAGCGTAGCCCTAATAGGGTTAATGAATCTGTGAAATCTAAACTTTTGAAAATCAACATACATTCGACAAAGTGTCATAATCTTATCAATATGAAATAAAACATAGTGGTATAGGTAAATATGAATTGCCCATTAATTTATCAATCAATTATGAATATTTTGCATGGTGGTTTTGATTTTCTTATTCGAAAAAATCTTTCATCATTGTTTTGCTTCAACCTTTCAAAATATAATGTTTACAACCTTACCTTTCACTAGGAAACCGCCTGATGTTTTAACATGTTATAACTTGGCAGACGAGGGAATGCAACTGACAATTCGGAGAAGATCACGAAAGACATATAGAGCATAAGTCGCCATTAGTTTTGCACATGATAAGGTGCGTTGTGGCGTGCATTTCAGAAGCAAGAGCATGTTTAATTAAACTTTGTTTTAAGTAGGAGATCGAATGTCCTCAAACTGGTCATTATTTTTGCACGTGGACCATGTTTGAGGCCGTTAGGCCGAAAACATGCTCCACGTGCAAAAATAATGGCCAGTTTTCGGACATTCTCCTACACTGGTTCTTTCGTTACGACGTCATTTTGTGCATTCTCATGGTTATCGTACAGACTTTACTAAGACCGTGTTCCCCTGCCTATCATGACAAATTAAAAGTAAATTATGAACATTTGCTTAGTCTCCAAACGTTGGTGATGATTAAATGTAAAATTTCTCCCGCAGTGTATATATGGCTTTCTCCTGGGTCATTAAATTGCACCCATTGTGTTTGATAAATCTGTATTCGGCTTTAATACGTCCCGAATCACCATATGTGCTGTTCACAATGCAAATAAATAAACTAAGCTTGCATATTCATCCCCAATCGTCAAATATATCATAATTACTAGTTTCCAATTAAGATCGAGTAACATCATTGTGCATGTGCAGAAACCGAAACTGCTCGTGCCATTTAGATGCACAGTGGTTATATGACCTATTTAACATTATCACACCAAATTTGTCATTTCATCTGTTATAAATAGGATTCCAAAATTACGTTTGACCCATTGGCGCCCGCCACACGCGATGCATTGCCCGGTTTTCGATCAGAAATCCCAATTTTTACCTTCATATCGTCAATATAATAAGTCGACTATCATCAAAATGGTAATTTTCGGTAACAGTCGGCACTTCTCGATAAAGTCACACCATTTCTAACATTTGGAATATGTGACCCCCAACAACACAATGGATGTACCTTTAACTTGAGAATCTTTGTGTTACAACTCAGGTATTGCAGTGAGACAACAGACCGACATGACGTCAGACGCCGGTAGGTAGAGAGTTGTACCGAATTACTACACACTTGAACATGAAAAGCTAGAACCAAATGTTCAATATTATCAGCATTAGGCTAGTCGGTCTGGATTCAAATGACACTCATTTAACGTTGTTTGATTTCCTAAAATTATTTGATCCAACATGCATGAAACTCTATGATAATTTCAACTGCAAAAGCTATAATTGTATAATGGTCAATTTTCTATAACAGTTCGTACAATAACACAGGACTGTGTACAAATTATATCAAATCTATATTGAATTGTTCATTTTATCTCTAAGGCAGGTGTCTGAAAAAATATGATAAAAGAAGAATGGAAGAAGGTATTAAAATAGAGTCTTGGAAAACAAGAACTCAATGTAAAAAGATGTGCCTTGCTGCTGCCAACTGCGCCGGGGTAGATTGGATACACGGAGAACGAGACTGTTTGTTTCACACGGACCTATCAGCTATTAAACAGGACACGCTTTCGGAGCATTATGCAATTATAAACTGCGAAGGTGAATTTTAGACGTTGTTTTTAATGTATGTCTTTTAAGTCTCAATACTTATGAGGTGATGTGAGTTTAGGTTTCAAGAGTATTTCACTTTTATCACGGGTGGTAATATGATTGCAGGGAGAAAGCCCACAACGCGATGTTGGCTATGCATTGCGGTTAAACCTGCGAGCATCGGCTGGAACTAGTGAACCTTGGGTGGTACTGTGCTGAAATTCAGTGTAGCCTTGCACCCAAACCTTACTGAATGTAGAACAGTTCTCTACAGCAGACAAAGTTGCCGAGCCCCTGGCGTGAAATTAATTATAAACACTTTTGTTAAACTACGAGCGTATGCCTGAAAACTAACAATAACAAAACTTCGACTATTTTACTATGTTTATCATTCTTTAAGGAAACGTTATTTATGAGGCGCATCATACTCATAAAGATTTCGTTATAAATCATGGAAAAGTTACATTTGAGAACATTGCCTTTCCCAATAAAACAATATTGTCTGCGATGTCATCATCTCTTATTTCTCAAACACCAACCGTCATTATTTTACCATAGGTATATATATTATTAGAGATGAAATGACATATGGTCAAAATGGTCATTGAAATGGGACAATTTCTGAAATCGGTCCCTAAATTACTTAAATACGGCTTTTAAAAAAAACCGCCTAATAAAGCCCCGGCGACCAGAATGAAAGTCTGCGGGGGTGTGGCCCCTGAAGGGATGACTTCTGTGACGTCACTGGAGTAACCTGATTTGCGGCGATAGTCATATTTCAACGTAATTTCGCAACATTTTGATTGTTAATTTCACTAACAAATCTTCAATCAAACACCTTAAATTGTCCATATATCGAATTTTAGATATCCAACTAAGTAATTCCGCAGATGACCATAACATAATTATTGCATAAACATATGTTTTTGGCGATTTAACACACCTCATAAATTCATCTAGCGGCAGTGATAACCATCATTAATTAATTTACGAGGCTGAACGGAGCGTGTCTGTTCGCTGGTGACAGACGACCCGTCGTCTGTGGTTAATAAGTCACGCCTCAATGATTCTTCTAAAAACATTTCCCGGCAGAAATCGCGGTATTGTTAAAATCGGTTAATTAAAATCGTCTTAATAATCAATTGCAAGTGTATGTTATCTCGATTTTATGCTCAATTGATTCCAATATACAATATACGTTGAGATACTCATCTGTCATTCTTGAGAAAAATGCATTTCACCAGATCATTAAAAAACTGCTGGCAAACGGTGGTCTCCTCTAAATGATAATGAAAATGAATACTATGTATATACACAACATTTCAAAATAATAATTCTATGTTCGTGAATTAATTGTTTCATAATATCGTGAAAAAACAAAAATACTAAACGCAATAAACTTTAATTTTATGCGAGAGACATACTATACGGAAATGTAAGGTGTGTAAATAGTTGTTACGTTTCAAGTGGCACCATAAGGACATAGATAGAAATGACTTAAATTATTAATTTTCAGTTCTTACTTTCAGAGAAAGACTCTTCTAGATTACTCGACAAGCATCAAGGTAATCATCTATACTGAGTTTATTGATGAGATAGGTTCATATACAAGCTATACTTATGTGAACAGTGTGTTTGCAAGTGTTTCGTGATGTTGGGTGTGCGTGTTGGGTATGATAAAGAGAGAAAGAGAAAGAGAGAGAGAGAGAGAGAGAGAGAGAGAGAGAGAGAGAGAGAGAGAGAGAGAGAGAGAGAGAGAGAGAGAGAGAGAGAGAGAGAGACAGAGACAGAGACAGAGACAGACAGACAGACAGGCAAACAGACGCAGCGAGAGACAGATAGACAGACTAACACAGTGAGAGAGAGAGAGACAGGCCGATAGACAGACAGCCATATTTGTCCAACGGTGCCTCGTTGCCTCTTTGAGTCACTGTTTCAGACAGAGACTGACACAGAGAGAAACAGTGACAGAGGCATCCTGGGACACACAGAGAGTTTATGAAGATCCATTTTGATCATTTCTGTTACTTTACATTGAACTTATCGCTGTGCACGTGAGTGGCCTTTGTAAATGTTGTATTTATGTTGATATTTAAGGTAAATGATTATGTCACTTGTTAACGTGACCTTCTCTTGTCAAGGTGCCCGGCCGTGTAAGATGCAATGCGCCAGATATGTCCGCTGTATAGCAGTGGTGTACAGAGAGCTCCACCTGACATGCCGGCTATCATTTGATTCATCAATCAAGAACGAACCTGGACTGATGATACTTATGGAAATAGTAGGGCTTCTATAATACGGAAGCGTATTAGTGTCACGATGATTTGTTTTGTCATACTATCTCACAGGCTCCTACGTAGGACTTAGCATCTGCTACGTGGGACATAATATCTCCTGCGTAGGACATATTATCTCATACGTAGGATTTAGTATCCCCTACGTAGGAAATAATTTCTATAAAGCCCGGACATCTTTACCGCATCTGGCGGATCTCAGCTTCCAACATGAATATAACATAATTACCGTTAAGAAACATTGTATTCTAGGTGTACTATGTACTGAACAAAATAGAGATTAATGGTAAGTTTGATTATTGGTCCATTAACACATTTAAACACTGATGAAATATCAATCATAAAACTTCTAATATCCCTATTCATAACAATTTACATTACATGAATTAATCAAACTGACATAAGTTTATAATGAAAAAGAAAAACGCAAGATGCTTTAATTTCTCCACAACTCGTGGCACAAAATCAAAATGACGGAAGAGATAGTACCCCCGACGTAGGATATAGGCTACTTTGTCCTACGTAGGATCGACATACTATAACTCCTATGTAACGAAGTCATACGTATGAGATACTATGTCATACGAAGAGGATACTATATATCCTACGTAGGCGATATTAAGTGCTACGTAGGAGATATTAAGTCAAATGCAGGAGATACGATGTCCTACGTAGGAGATACAAAGTCTTACGAAGGAGATTTTTCAAAAATTGTTTTTTTCACCATGACACTAATACGTTTCTACACTCTAACCGTTATTTCTTACAAGTAAACTATTTTGCACATTTTCATTAACAAAAGTTAAAATTGTTGAGTCATGTATATATAAATGGACACTTTATTGCATCAGCCGCTATTGCCAAAAAATATTGGAATGATAATATTTACACTTTGGACTTAGTAACTTAATGAGTTATCACAAAAATTACAGGTCAACATGACTTGCATAAGCCGATATGTTTACCATTTAATCATATTTTCTTAATATTCATGTGATGATATTGTACCCGCAAAAAGTCAAAGAAAAGGCGACGTGTAGCCGGTTACTTAAACTGAGGTACAAAATAATCTTGATACCCTATTGATTCACTCATACAGTAAAAATAACAAAACAAATTGATATGATAGAACCGGGATATTATTTAATGTTCAATGTCGACTGATTCGGCAAACAATCATACTCAGTTTTTTTAGGAGTTAGAGTCACTGAAAGCACCAAGGGGTATAAAATCATGTTTACTCCAACATGACCCCTACCATGTTTATAATGTTGTAAATGTGTGCTGAATGAGGCACATTTATTGATTTTCACTTAGCAGATGTCTTATATGTCGATGAACAGTTGTGTTTTATCCAAATTAATTTTGGAAGAATTTATGAATTACCCAAAAAAAATTAAAACCACGTAGATTTATTCCTTGAATGACTAAATGCCTGCACTTTTCACTTTTAGAGTACGACTTCGGAAACATAAGATATTTGTAATTGAAAATCAAACATATGATAAAACCAACTGAGGTGTAAAGTTTATTTTGTACCTCAGTTTATTGCACACATGCGCTTAGAGCGTCCACCTTGTTATGGGAACGACGTTCTATAAACCACAACTGTTTCCATTATTATAAAGTTGACCAAAACTGAAACAACTAATTGCTGAAAATTGTTCAACCTTTTTTGCTGGTTTACTTTTCACCACCAAAGTGTAGACTTGGCTGTTATTGAACGGTTGTCAGTGATAAAAAAAAACTTTTGAAAGTATATGAAGTAGTGATGACATTATTTCTTTAGCAGCGAGTCCTTTGATGACCAATGTTTTCAATAATGACCAAGTAACAGAACTATGGCTGCAAATGTTGAAGTGATATAATGCAATCAGTTGTTTAATAACCATATCTGCTTCAGGATTTCCCTGTTAGGTGCCTCGACATGCAGCCCTCGTGTCCTATTGGTCATCTATGTCTGCGTACAAGGAGCGGTGAACACGTGTGTATATCAGATAAATAGGTGTAGAAACAATATGGTATCAGGAACATTTGTAACTTGTCATAGATATTGTCTAACGACGGAATATCGGTTACCTTTTCATGTTTAATGAAAATAATAAATGACATATACATTACAATCTCATTGTTTTATTGTGCATGACGTTTTATAGTATACATGTTCACCATATAGGACTTGGAAAGAACCTCAAATCGTGAATATTAACCTATGGTATCTGCAAGTACCGAATTCGTCCTAAATGGCTTTGACAATACAGTATATGGCCTAATAAACACAGGCGATTATTTTGGTGATATTCGGACAAACTTTCTTTAGTGATTCTCAAGGTGGTCTAGTCTTTACTCGGGGACATATTCAGGTTTCAATATCTATATATTAACTTTCAACATGACCTTAAAGAGAGTTCCGTCTTGGCTCAGACAATTAACGAATCTTTTTTTTAAAAGCCTTAGGTGACATAAACAGTTGTTCATTTCCTTTGTCCTGAATTGCTCACAGAATCCCAAATACACTTTGAAACCAGATCTTTTTGTAAGACATTTAAGACATAAAAATCATTCCCACGTGCTTCTCCCTGCATTATCAATTGTCTTGATAATCAATTATGTAATCAAATATATTGAGGGTTTTAACATATATTACAGTGAAGAGAAACCCTGCATATCCTCCAAAGGTCTACTGCATGTCCATAAGTTACATAAGATAAGATAAGATAATGTCTTTATTGTCCCAAGGGAAATTTGTTTTACATCATATATACAGTTCTCCAGTTTCAAACACACATCGCAAACAAAATATACATGATAATATTATTTTGCATAATAGAATTTGACTAATTAACATGAACACATCCGAGTTAGTCACACTCAAAATTCACTTGATCAAATAAAAATATGACATTATTCAATAAATAGGTCATTGTACGAACGAACACTGTTTGGTATAAAAGAGTAGCGAAACCTGTTTGTTCTCCCAGTCGGCATGCGCAGTCTGCGTCCTGAAGGTAGCCAAGAATATTCCGAAAAAAGGATATGTGATTGGTCACTTAAATTTTTTATTTTTTTTTTGGAAATTTGCTGCCTATAAAATTCGCCGATACTTTCAACTGGAAGTCCAATAATTTTTGAAGCTGTTTTAACAATTTTGTTTTGTTTGTTTGAGTTTGTTTTTATTCCGAACAGACAGGTTTCCGTACCAGCTCAAGAAATTAAAGGTCAAGACACTTTGGATAAACGTTCTGTAAAATAATCTCAGTATGGTCTGATCTATTTTAAAATGTCTCAATCTCCACAAAAAATGTAAACGTTGCTGCCCTTTCTTATAAATGTTATCAGTGTTTTCATTCCAAGAAAGTTTTGAATCCAAGACAGTACCCAGATATTTGTATTCTGTTACTCTTTCTATTTCACCATCATCTATAGTCACAGCATTTAATGTAGATTTCTTTTTCCTAAAATCTATAACCATTTCTTTGGTTTTCTGCACATTCAAAAACAAAAAGTGTGTACGTATGCAAATAAGTTGTGAATGATGAATATCCTATATCCCTGCTCGGGAAGTGCCTATGTGTAAAACTGTTGTATTAAGGAGGCTCCTTACCAATTTAAAAAACCTCAAGAAATTGTTTTCATTATATACATGGAAAAAATATGCTAAATCCATTTCTGTTATTAAAACATAGGAGTCGCCGTGGTCGTTTTTGAGATAAGAGCTCTCAATGTAGATTGGGGTGTCGCAAAACAAATATCTGTATTTTGTTTCAGTAAAAAATGTCGACATCTATTACTAACAACAATTTCTAACTTTAATCACAAATACTCCGTACTCATATTGAACTATCGATATCGATTTCAGCACCCAATGTGTTTAACCAACACAGAATTTAAATTACTATAACCTGATTATAAAGTTGTGTCTACTTCTTAACAAGGCATATTAAATACATTAAAATCGGCTTTAACCAGCGGCGATATTTTAATATTTACTGTTGTCGTGTACTTTATAATAAATATAAATTTTCTCAAACATGTGTTCTTGTTACAAATGGTCTGCATATGCATTTATCTTTCCTGAAGTTTCCAAATGTGATGTTTGTGCAAAGATAAGTCATGCTTAGCACTTCGTTATCTGGATTGATCAAGTGAATTCACCTGATGAAGGAGTAACAATTTACTACGAAACGTCGTGTATCTTCCCTACAAAGAAGTTGTTATCCAGAAAATCCTACTTTCATTGTTATGTTCAGAAAAAAGGTTAGTTTCGAATTCTTAATACACTTGAATTGACAATTTCAACTTTGTATTTAATTTCGCTGCAGTACAACTAGAATCGAAAGTTTTCTTTTACAAACCATTATATTATCTGTAATATTGTCTGTTGAAAACCTCTCATGGAATATGATTTAGTCGATAAAGTAACCATTAAGTACACTCCTGTGAGACGATCACAGATATTTATCAATTACGCTACTTCAATATATCAGATGAAATTTCCCAATCGCGAAGATCTGAGAATTTGAATCTATATAATAATATATGGAATAGGTTACTTTGCAGAATTATATACCTTAAATTCTTACAGGTTGAATTAAATTCCATCCAGGTTTCTATTTTCTACACATTCTTTTATCAAATTGTTTAGCTTCCGCACAAACTATATTTACTGTCAGTTGGAATATCTCACTAATGACGATCTAGGAATTTGAAGATGTATATTTTATTAGAAAGAGATTACCTGATAGACGCATATACCTGAAATTCTCACAGGTCAAATAAAATCCACCCAAGTCTGTCACCTTTGTCTATGAATTGGTTTATAATCACTCAAGTTCATGAAGATATACATTTTTTTAGACATAATACATACATATATTTTATAGAATATCTTATGTTTCTATGTCGATGTGTTTTACCAGTTTTAAACTGACAACTTTATATCACATCTTTATACCACTCAGCGACGATAAAGGTTTATGTAAGTAAAATTTTGGTTGATTTGAATATACAATATAATATCATGATCCATTACCTATGAAGAATGAAACAAAATTATGAAACAAAAACAGGATCATTTATCATATGAGTTTCGCCTTTGGGGAAAAGTGGTCATATCATTACAGAGAGACATCCAACTTCCCAATGCAAGGCATAACTCTCGCCAGTCTCCATTACTGGCTGATTTAGGCCTTGCAGTATGTCCTTAAGAAACCTGTGTTTAGAAATCCAGGCCCGTTATGCATTTCTGGTGCAGCGATTCACTGTCTTGACACAACAAAGCGAGGGAAATACCGCAAGGATTAAATCAGCCAGTAATGCAGACTGGCAAGAGATATGCCTTGCGTTTGGAAGTTGAGAGACATCATGTGATCATGACTATGAAAGTATCACAAATTCGAATATAAACTACGAATATAAACTACAAATCCTAAATAAACTGTCAGCAAAGTCTTTTATAAGGTATTTCAGCAGTGCATGATCAAAAATACTAATTTTCCCAAAACTAATCATTTTCGAATTCGTTCAACAAACATTATTTCTATTTCTGTAAACATTTTCTATGAGAATTCATGGTAAGTTCTCTATTTTTACCTACAAACGTTGGTGATTATGTTTAAACTTCCCCTTCGGTGACTGTGTGACTTTCTCCATTAACATACATTCACAGCACAGGCGCCAGACGCTAAATATACATATAAGTATACATACCTATATATCTTATATAGATAGGTATGTATACTTATATGTATATGTATATGTATATAGCAGAGCCGTGAAACGAAGCAACGACATCTATCGTGGTCACGATTCACTTCAGGCCCCTTAAAATTTGTTTACATACAGCCCATGAAATCGCTGTTTACATTGGGTACCACTTTAAAAAAATAGAGCCATGGGCTCTGTAGCACATCATGATTTCATTGATTTATTATCTAAGGTTGAATATCTAAGTTATCTCATGTAATACATTGTTAACAAGCAAAAATAGGTTTTTAGATCATGACCCCTGTGACCCACATTTGGAGTCACAGGGTCACAATTAAGAATCACCTTTGACAAAAGAGTCTCTACACAACATGTTTTGTGCAGACTCTATGACTAATGGGGATTCTTAAGTGTAGATTTCGTCATCACGTGACCCCAAATGGGGTCATGGGGGTCACATCCTTAAAAACCTATATTCATCTTCTTCTCCGATTCCAAAAGGTCTAGAGAGCTGAAAAGTTGTGTGCAGACTCCTTGGCCAATTGGGTTTCTAAATTGTAGATTTTGTGACCCTGTGATCCCAATCTGAGTCACGGGTCATGACCCAAAATCCTATTTTCATCTTTATCCCAAGTATGTAAAGCTCTAGAAAGGTGAAATACTGTGTAGAGACTCATTGGTCAAAGGTGATTCTTAATTATAGGATTGATGACCAAATGTGGGTCACAGGGGTCATGATCTAAAAACCTATTTTTTGCTTGTTTACAATGTATTACTTGAGATAACTTAGATATTCAACCTTAAATAATAAATCAATGAAATCCTGATTAGCTACATAGCCCATGACTCTTTTTTGTGAGAGCTATTTATTTCAGTTGGAACAACGTGCTACAGCTTAAACACTTAAATTATTACCTGTTTGTGAGAGAAGGCCCAGGCCTACTTTATTTCTATATAAGAAGGGCGTGCTGCAGCGCCTTTAAAAGGTTAGATGTCATTCCATATGGTCACATTCGGCTTCATCAAAATGGGATTTCAAATTGACAATTGCTGGATTTAAAATTTCTGAATTCTGCCATAAATTACTTATATACAGCTTTTTAGAAAACCGCCTAATTTAGCTCGGCGACCAGAATGAAAATCTGCGGAGCACACCGTAGGAACGTGTACGCCTGGAAATTGTTACTCAAGGAAGTGAACGAATTTCTCTGCGAGAGTCGAGTTTGTTTTTGTGCATTTGGTGTAGGAATCTATTTGATAAATCGGTTTTCAGGTACTTATGACAAAAGATATTTCAGGCTGTTAAATAGTGAACATTAGTAAACACAAAGTTGGTTTTAGAAATGAGAAGCTGAGCAAAACTAGCTTAAAAGAGACAGTTTTATGTGAGGCGAAAAAAATATATTTGCACTCAAACGCGGTTGATATATTGTTTTAAAACAAAGTATATGTCCAAAAAGGCTGATACATATTTATCAAAACTAGAAAATTTAGTCAAAATCCAAAGAATAGTTACTCAGATATTTACATTCAATGACTGCTGGAATAATATCGTGGTGAACACGTTCCTAAAGAAAACACCAAGTGGCTGTAATTCGTTCACCAACTCCGTTAGTAACTCGTTCACTTTGTTTTGACACCACGTGTGGTTCAGGTTTTCTAATTTTGTTATTTGTCAATAATAAGTCTCAATATTTGGCATATATGTCCATAAATGGATGTTTCACAAGATGGTAAAACAAAATTTATGAGTATTTTAATGGATTTTCTGAAAGCAAGGTAATATCAAACACACGTACGCGTAAGTTCCACATGCGAAATTCGACTCCTAAATTGTGATGTATCAGTCGACTGAGGGTACCCCAGATAACACACAACTGGTGGACCACTGGTGGGCCACTAGTACCGTCTCTAGTGGCCCACTAGTAGTTTGTCCAGCTGATAGAAGATGGGCCACCGGTGGCAGCCACTAGTGGTTATCAGCCACCAGTGGCCCACCTGCTATCACGCTGGTGGGCCACTTGCTACCCACCAGTGGCAAGCCACTAGCTATCATACCGGTGGGCCACTTGCTACCCACCAGTGGCAAGCCACCAGCTATCAGCCACCAGTTACCCACTAGCTATCACACCGGTGGGCCACTTGCTACCCACCAGTGGCAAGCCACCAGCTATCAGCCACCAGTTACCCACTAGCTATCACACCGGTGGGCCACTTGCTACCCACCAGTGGCAAGACACTAGCTACCTGCCACTAGTGGCCCACTAGGGGGTGTGTTATCTGGGACATAATGACATTATCTTTTGTCTACATATTTACCGGTGTCTACTATTTTACAGCCTGAAACATTTTTTCTCATACATACTTCAAAATCGATTTATCCAACAAAATCCTACACCAAATGCACAAAACTAAACTGACCTCTCGCAGAGAAATTCGTTCACTTCCGTTGAGTAACAATTTCCAGTCCTACACCTGTACATGTACGGTGTGCGGAGGTGTGGTCCCTGAAGCGATAATTTTTTATGACGTCACTAAAGAATTCTCATTATCGGCGAAAGTAATAATTTCAACGTAATTTCGCAACATTTTGACTGTTAATTTCACAAACAAATCTTCAATATCTTCAGATATCCAACTAGTTAATTCCGCAGATGACAATTACATAACCATTGCATAAACATATGTTTTCGGCGATTTTACACACCTCATTCATAAATTCATCTAGCGGCAGTGATAATCATTATTAATTAATAAATGTGGCTCCACGGAGCGGGTCACAGAATACCTTCGTCTGTGGTTAATCACAGTCACGCCTCAAGGAGTGGCTTCAAAGCGGATCGCCGCGCTGATTGTGGAGTTGTTAAAATGGTTAAATTAAAATCGTCTTAATAATCATTTGCAAGTGTATATTGTCTCGATTTTATGCTCAATTGATTGCGATATACTACGTAGAGGTAATAATGTGTCATTCTTGAGAAAAATGCATTAGGCCTACACATGAACTTTAAAACTATCGGTTTTAACTTTTCCTTCAGGGGAACTGTGTATAGAGCATGGATATACGTTACGCATTAAAATATGCTATTAATTAATCAAACTCAATCAGCTAGATGAGAGATAGTAAAAGAATAGGATGTAGCAAGTTTTTAGATTGTTTTTGTTACGAAATCAAATTATCCCTAAAACTCTTAACCACGTGACCATATATGATCACGTGATCACTGGAAGCCGGCCAAAATGGCGGAACATACAAAGCTTCCATTTCTTGCTTTGGTTCTTATCATCTGTAGCCTTTATCTCGCTTCAGGGCAGTATCAACCAAATTGGGACTCACTTGATTCACGACCTCTGCCAAAATGGTATGATCAAAGTAAAATCGGTATATTTATTCACTGGGGAGTCTTTTCGGTGCCGAGTTTCGACTCCGTGTGGCTTTGGGAATATTGGAAAGGCCCAAATCCAGTGAAATCGATTGTGGACTTTATGAAAAACAACTACCCTCCTGATTTCACATACGCAGACTTTGCTGCACAGTTTACAGCGGAATTCTTCAACCCGAATCAATGGGCTGACATATTAGCAGCATCAGGAGCGAGGTCAGTATTATATATATTGCTATGGCTATGCTTGATTAGGGACCTTGCTCACGGACCGGCTTACGCCGCCGAAATCGGCGAAAAGGGCGAATCACTTGATTTGAACCCGCGTACGTTTTAGGTTTTAAAATTTAAAAAAATGGCCAGCCAAGCTAGGCTGCGTTTAAAGGCGGACAAATGTTACCCTTACACATTCAGTAACCAGTTTTGTCATGAGATTGCTTTTGACAATTTAGGTAGCTGATTATATAAAGCAATGCATTACATGATGATAAAATGTTAATCCATATTTCGAAATAGTTTTTTGGAAAATAGTTGTATCATATAGACGACATGTTTATTGAAGATAGCTTGAATGTTTAATTATTAGTTAAGATAATTTAATCGCCGGTTTATATGACGACGTTTAGAGCCCGAAAGTCTTTCTGGCTGAAATAAAGTGCTCTCGCAAAAATGTAAATGTTACATAGGCTACATAGTCCCCAGAATCAATAAAAAGAGGTCTAAACGAATGAAGGGCCTATGTACATGGTTCGGTATAAGTAAAAAACCATGTGAGTCATTCCCCATCGAACGGCCATTTTAATGTGTTCAATGGTCTGACTGTTCATGCTGTTGTAGCGATACCTAAACACTCACAGTCGATATAACATGGTTACATTTGGGAGTCAGAGAAGAGTTGTTAAATATGGTACAATGATGGAATGGTCAACTACCATTTTGCTCTCTGAACTTTCAAATTCTCATGAGACCTACAAATCTACCTCTCACACTTATGAGTTCCACATTTGCATTAATTCATGATTATATCATTACCCTATCTTGTTATTTGAATATTGTTGTTTGCTATAAATCACACAGGGGCTTGCATTGCTGAAAACAAACAGTTCCTAGGTCCAATTCTACGATGCGATATATACTCCATATTAATAAATAAAGCCTTTATTTTATTAGTATAGGGTATATATCGCATCGTAGTATTGGACCTAGGAACAGTTTGTTTTCAGCAAAACAAGCCCCTGTGAAAAATAATACTCATCTAATCATTAAAGTTTTCTTTATTATCATGCATTTAAAAAAGGTTCAATTTTCTATCTTTCAAAGTTGGTTAACTTGATTTCCTGTTTTTTTTATTCGTTTGATTAAGACCCCAAAAAAAAATCACATTTTGAAAGTATTCATGTATTCAATCCATTAGTAATTAGATTTTTAGGTGATTCATTTTTCAATGCAAAAATTTTCGTTTTGAGAGCTTACAATAATTGATATTGAAATATAAACAATAATTAAAATAATAAAACTATAATTATCAACTTGTATAACGAACGACAACTACATAATTAAACAATTGAGACAAATATCAACTTGAAATTTGAGTATAATTAGTGAATAGTGAACATGAAAAGAATAGTTTTAAAAAGTATATCTTGTGTTTGATCGGGAATTGATAAACTTGATATATTTCTATAAATGGTTTATGGTAACAGTAATTGTGTAAAGCGTTTTTGGGTAAATTTGTGGGGTTTTTTTTAAATGATTATACCGCAACTTACCGTTATATCGTTTTATCGCTCATATTGTTAATCGAGGTTGATTGTAAAATTCTAGTCTTACACTTAGACTTTGAAAAAAAGTATGCATTCTGAAAATATCACCATTTTATTAAATATTGAAAATGAGACTATTAGAAATGGGATTTTCAGAAACAGAGGCTCCTTCTCAATGAGTGTAAGTGTTAGACTAGTCAAATTCGTGTGTTTAAGTATGTGGTGTATATGCGTAATATAAAAGAGAATAAAATCATACTTACCAGAGTTTTTCATTTATTACTTGTTCAAAGAAATAATTCACGAAAAATACAGCAATGATCAAGTCCTTTTGTGGAAATCACAATCACTTATAAACGATCCCACGGAAACAGGCTCGTAGACAAGTAACACTTGTTTTCAATAGGTTTTGTTCAGATTTACATCAAATGATTATACTAAATCTTAATCATGCCATGTGCCTTGATATCAATTTAATTTTGTATGAAGCTTAACCTATGGTGCTCATATATGCCAACACTTCAAATCAAAACTAGCATGTATTTGCTGTAGCTATGAAATCATAAGAGTCTGAACAAAATATTTTACAAATATATTTTCAATTTAAAATTCTATAATTCTCTATAATCATTGGATTTGTGTTAACTATCGCTGGTCACATTAGTGTATATTCTATTATGTATTAGTTGTCTTTTTTAGTGTTTTTTTAAATTAAAATAAATTGTTTACGCCCTTTACTGTTCGTGTTCTTGTCTGGACCTTGTCAATCTCATTAAAATCAGATCGAACCCTCTCAACCTTTAACTCCAGCCAATCAGCGACGAGGTTTGGGAGTCGTCTGAACGGGATTGTAATTGCTTGTGAAAGGTCACATGACAGATCTAGGCGCAGCGTGATATGAGAGTTTCGTTTCATTTAATGATTTTAGATGCATTGGTATTTTATGGATTCTCTTCATATCTGATACAAAGCTTCTCTTATTATAGAAGACAATGGGCTGATTTGATTTTGGTGATTTTATATTATTCTCAAGGTCACAGCGAAACTTTTATATGTTTTCCCATGTGAACTTGCACGTTAAGTTTGCAGTGGGATACCACAAGAACCGTCCACTGGATTCTCATCTAATCGTACACAAATTTAAATTTCTAGGGAAGACGAAAGGCTGATTTGCCAAGTCAAAGTTCTTTATTTTATTTGAGGCATTTAACCGGTCCATATACATTTGAGTTACATGCATTATAAATCAACAGCTCAATAATATTAAAATTGATTGGATAAAAAGGGATATTGGGGGATTGATCATCTCGATGAGATATTTTGGGGTGCGATTTAAGCTCACTAATTCATTTAGTTTTGAACTTTTTGTACGGTGTAAGTGCACCATCTCTCTTGCAAAAGCGGTGGTGCACCATGTAAATTCCTTTCCAAACTAGTCACACAAACAAATTAAATGACAATGTTTAATTAGTAACGTCAAAGCGTATGCGTCTACTCGACCCTAGTGTTATTAAATCAAACGCAGCCCCGAACCTTTAACCACGTGACCACATATCATGTGATCACAAGAACTAGGCCAAAATGGCGGTGAATACAAAGCTTCTATTTCCTGCTTTGGTTGTTATCATCTGTGGTTTTTATCTCGCCTCAGGACAGTATCAACCAAACTGGGACTCACTTGATTCACGACCTCTGCCAAAATGGTACGATCAAAGTAAAATCGGTATATTTATTCACTGGGGAGTCTTTTCGGTGCCGAGTTTCGACTCCGAATGGTTTTGGAAATATTGGAAAAAACCCGGTCCAGTGAAATCGATTGTGGACTTTATGAAAAACAATTACCCCCCTGACTTCACCTACGCAGACTTTGCTGCACAGTTTACAGCGGAATTCTTCAACCCGAATCAATGGGCTGACATTTTAGCAGCATCAGGAGCGAGGTCAGTATCGATCAGAAAATTTGATTTTTGGACTTGCTGAATTGCTATACTAGCATCTAATAAACTCGTATGTATACGGCCAAACACTTTATCGAGTATGTAGCGCTTGTGCTAATTATAGTCTAGTTATATGCTGGACTAGTGAAACATAACTCTGCTGATGTCATCTACTCATAAATAATGCACTGTGCAGTTTTGCTAGATCAATATGATATGCTCTACTTATTTAATAGTTGATTGTCCTAATGCCCTTGGAGCATAAATTGTCTTTCCTGCACTGGCTGTAGCTAGACCGTCATTAAAGTATTACTGTCTTCACAACATACCAAGGTGTGCTTGAACTGCTTCTTTAGTGACATGCCAAAAGTATTGCAACAATCTCCGTTTTTCCATAGGATCCCATGTTATTTTAGTGGAGCATAAATAATTTTGACGATTTTGACAGTGAACAAAAAATGTTTGTAATCTATCATCTTGAGATAATGTTTATAATGTTCAAATTCATTAAATTTGAGCATTGTTTCGGAAAACAGCAAAGTAAAGTATTTTACTGTAATGTCACTTCACCATTGCCACCATTATGTAAGCAGACCTAAAGGACAGGAAAAATATACATAGCTCAGTAATCTTTTAACTATTTTGTTAAATAATGTTGTTTCCAAAATCAGAAATTGTGTACGTGGTGCAGAGTAGATTTTCTATTTTCATGTCAATTTTCAGTAAAATATTTTGAAAATTGAAAAAATTAAAATTATCTATGCTAGACTGAATTAACATGGGATCCAAAGGGGAAACTGTGATTGTTGTAATACTTTTGGCACGTCACTGTACTTGAGTTTACATTTGATGAGTAATGTATTATTCCATCAAATTATGAGATCACGGTTTGTCATCAGTTATAAGCTCATCAGGCCTGAAAGGCACGATTGGCTTATGGCATGGGATGGCGTCCGTCCATCCGTCCGTCCGTCCGTAAACTTTTCACTTTTTCGACTTCTTCTCCAGAACCAATAACTCCAGAGAGCTGAAATTTTATGTACAGACTCCTTGGCCAATGGGGATTCTAAATTGTAGATTTGGTGACCCTGTGACCCCAAATAAGGGCCCCAGGGGTCATAACCTTAAAAGCTATTTTCATCTTCTTCTCCAGAACCAATGACTCCATAGAGCTGAAATTTTATGTACAGACTCCTTGGCCAAAGGGGATTCTAAATTGTAGATTTGGTGACCCTGTGACCCCAAATAAGGGCCACAGGGGTCATAACCTAAAAAGCTATTTTCATCTTCTTCTCCAGAACCATTGACCCCAGAGAGCTGAAATTATATGTACAGACTCCTTGGCCAATGGGGATTCTAAATTGTAGATTTGGTGACCCTGTGACCCCAAATAAGGGCCTCACAGGCCATTACCTAAAATCCTGTTTTCATCTTTTTCTCCGGAACAAAAACACCTAGAAGGCTGTAATATTGTATGCAAACTCTTTAGCCAATGGGGACTCTAACTTGTACATTTGGTGACCCTGTGACCCCAAATATGGGCCACAGCCTAAAAAAACTGTCAAAATTGAATTTTGAACTGATATTTTATGTGCACTTCTTTCACTTTATTGGTTTCTTAATAAAATACCTGAGGGAGAGTCATCTCATCTTTTAGATTTGGAGTCCTAACTTGGGTTTGAGAAATGCAGAATTGAGAAAAAAAATAACTTTGCAGTTAATCTTATTCAGTAGGAATGTGAAACATATGTCGAAGATCAAGTCTCCATTATAGACATGTTTGTCAAATTGATGTAATCAATGTGAAATGAGAACTATTGAATAGCCTATGAACTGAATTTTGTGACAAAGCACAAAGGAATAAATTGAAGAGGAGTTAAGAATTCTTTTATTTTACATGAGATATGTGAACTGCATATGACTGCATGGTGATGAAATGATAAGATAAGATTATTTTCATCTTCTTCTCCAAAGCGAAAAAAAACAAGAAGGATGTAATATTGTGTGCAGAGTCTTTCGCCAATGGAGATTCTAAATTGTAGATTTGGTGACCCTGTGACCCCAAATAAGGGCCTCACAGGCCATTACCTAAAATCCTGTTTTCATCTTTTTCTCCAGAACAAAAACACCTAGAAGGCTGTAATATTGTATGAAAACTCTTTAGCCAATGGGGATTCTAACTTGTAAATTTGGTGACCCTGTGACCCCAAATATGGGCCACAGCCTAAAAAAACTGTCAAAATTGAATTTTGAACTGATATTTTATGTGCACTTCTTTCACTTTATTGGTTTCTTAATAAAATACCTGAGGGAGAGTCATCTCATCTTTTAGATTTGGAGTCCTAACTTGGGTTTGAGAAATGCAGAATTGAGAAAAAAAATAACTTTGCAGTTAATCTTATTCAGTAGGAATGTGAAATATATGTCGAAGATCAAGTCTCCATTATAGACATGTTTGTCAAATTGATGTAATCAATGTGAAATGAGAACTATTGAATAGCCTATGAACTGAATTTTGTGACAAAGCACAAAGGAATAAATTGAAGAGGAGTTAAGAATTCTTTTATTTTACATGAGATATGTGAACTGCATATGACTGCATGGTGATGAAATGATAAGATAAGATTATTTTCATCTTCTTCTCCAGAGCGAAAAAAAACAAGAAGGATGTAATATTGTGTGCAGAGTCTTTCGCCAATGGAGATTCTAAATTGTAGATTTGGTGACCCTGTGACCCCAAATAAGGGCCTCACAGGCCATTACCTAAAATCCTGTTTTCATCTTTTTCTCCGGAACAAAAACACCTAGAAGGCTGTAATATTGTATGCAAACTCTTTAGCCAATGGGGATTCTAACTTGTAAATTTGGTGACCCTGTGACCCCAAATATGGGCCACAGCCTAAAAAAACTGTCAAAATTGAATTTTGAACTGATATTTTATGTGCACTTCTTTCACTTTATTGGTTTCTTAATAAAATACCTGAGGGAGAGTCATCTCATCTTTTAGATTTGGAGTCCTTACTTGGGTTTGAGAAATGCAGAATTGAGAAATAAAATAACTTTGCAGTATATCTTATTCAGTAGGAATGTGAAATATATGTCGAAGATCAAGTCTCCATTATAGACATGTTTGTCAAATTGATGTAATCAATGTGAAATGAGAACTATTGAATAGCCTATGAACTGAATTTTGTGACAAAGCACAAAGGAATAAATTGAAGAGGAGTTAAGAATTCTTTTATTTTACATGAGATATGTGAACTGCATATGACTGCATGGTGATGAAATGATAAGATAAGATTATTTTCATCTTCTTCTCCAGAGCGAAAAAAAACAAGAAGGATGTAATATTGTGTGCAGAGTCTTTCGCCAATGGAGATTCTAAATTGTAGATTTGGTGACCCTGTGACCCCAAATAAGGGCCTCACAGGCCATTACCTAAAATCCTGTTTTCATCTTTTTCTCCGGAACAAAAACACCTAGAAGGCTGTAATATTGTATGCAAACTCTTTAGCCAATGGGGATTCTAACTTGTAAATTTGGTGACCCTGTGACCCCAAATATGGGCCACAGCCTAAAAAAACTGTCAAAATTGAATTTTGAACTGATATTTTATGTGCACTTCTTTCACTTTATTGGTTTCTTAATAAAATACCTGAGGGAGAGTCATCTCATCTTTTAGATTTGGAGTCCTAACTTGGGTTTGAGAAATGCAGAATTGAGAAAAAAAATAACTTTGCAGTTAATCTTATTCAGTAGGAATGTGAAATATATGTCGAAGATCAAGTCTCCATTATAGACATGTTTGTCAAATTGATGTAATCAATGTGAAATGAGAACTATTGAATAGCCTATGAACTGAATTTTGTGACAAAGCACAAAGGAATAAATTGAAGAGGAGTTAAGAATTCTTTTATTTTACATGAGATATGTGAACTGCATATGACTGCATGGTGATGAAATGATAAGATAAGATTATTTTCATCTTCTTCTCCAGAGCGAAAAAAAACAAGAAGGATGTAATATTGTGTGCAGAGTCTTTCGCCAATGGAGATTCTAAATTGTAGATTTGGTGACCCTGTGACCCCAAATAAGGGCCTCACAGGCCATTACCTAAAATCCTGTTTTCATCTTTTTCTCCGGAACAAAAACACCTAGAAGGCTGTAATATTGTATGCAAACTCTTTAGCCAATGGGGATTCTAACTTGTAAATTTGGTGACCCTGTGACCCCAAATATGGGCCACAGCCTAAAAAAACTGTCAAAATTGAATTTTGAACTGATATTTTATGTGCACTTCTTTCACTTTATTGGTTTCTTAATAAAATACCTGAGGGAGAGTCATCTCATCTTTTAGATTTGGAGTCCTAACTTGGGTTTGAGAAATGCAGAATTGAGAAAAAAAATAACTTTGCAGTTAATCTTATTCAGTAGGAATGTGAAATATATGTCGAAGATCAAGTCTCCATTATAGACATGTTTGTCAAATTGATGTAATCAATGTGAAATGAGAACTATTGAATAGCCTATGAACTGAATTTTGTGACAAAGCACAAAGGAATAAATTAAAGAGGAGTTAAGAATTCTTTTATTTTACATGAGATATGTGAACTGCATATGACTGCATGGTGATGAAATGATAAGATAAGATTATTTTCATCTTCTTCTCCAGAGCGAAAAAAAACAAGAAGGATGTAATATTGTGTGCAGAGTCTTTCGCCAATGGAGATTCTAAATTGTAGATTTGGTGACCCTGTGACCCCAAATATGGGCCACAGCCTAAAAAAACTGTCAAAATTGAATTTTGAACTGATATTTTATGTGCACTTCTTTCACTTTATTGGTTTCTTAATAAAATACCTGAGGGAGAGTCATCTCATCTTTTAGATTTGGAGTCCTAACTTGGGTTTGAGAAATGCAGAATTGAGAAAAAAAATAACTTTGCAGTTAATCTTATTCAGTAGGAATGTGAAATATATGTCGAAGATCAAGTCTCCATTATAGACATGTTTGTCAAATTGATGTAATCAATGTGAAATGAGAACTATTGAATAGCCTATGAACTGAATTTTGTGACAAAGCACAAAGGAATAAATTGAAGAGGAGTTAAGAATTCTTTTATTTTACATGAGATATGTGAACTGCATATGACTGCATGGTGATGAAATGATAAGATAAGATTATTTTCATCTTCTTCTCCAGAGCGAAAAAAAACAAGAAGGATGTAATATTGTGTGCAGAGTCTTTCGCCAATGGAGATTCTAAATTGTAGATTTGGTGACCCTGTGACCCCAAATAAGGGCCTCACAGGCCATTACCTAAAATCCTGTTTTCATCTTTTTCTCCGGAACAAAAACACCTAGAAGGCTGTAATATTGTATGCAAACTCTTTAGCCAATGGGGATTCTAACTTGTAAATTTGGTGACCCTGTGACCCCAAATATGGGCCACAGCCTAAAAAAACTGTCAAAATTGAATTTTGAACTGATATTTTATGTGCACTTCTTTCACTTTATTGGTTTCTTAATAAAATACCTGAGGGAGAGTCATCTCATCTTTTAGATTTGGAGTCCTAACTTGGGTTTGAGAAATGCAGAATTGAGAGAAAAAATAACTTTGCAGTTAATCTTATTCAGTAGGAATGTGAAATATATGTCGAAGATCAAGTCTCCATTATAGACATGTTTGTCAAATTGATGTAATCAATGTGAAATGAGAACTATTGAATAGCCTATGAACTGAATTTTGTGACAAAGCACAAAGGAATAAATTAAAGAGGAGTTAAGAATTCTTTTATTTTACATGAGATATGTGAACTGCATATGACTGCATGGTGATGAAATGATAAGATAAGATTATTTTCATCTTCTTCTCCAGAGCGACAAAAAAACAAGAAGGATGTAATATTGTGTGCAGAGTCTTTCGCCAATGGAGATTCTAAATTGTAGATTTGGTGACCCTGTGACCCCAAATAAGGGCCTCACAGGCCATTACCTAAAATCCTGTTTTCATCTTTTTCTCCGGAACAAAAACACCTAGAAGGCTGTAATATTGTATGCAAACTCTTTAGCCAATGGGGATTCTAACTTGTAAATTTGGTGACCCTGTGACCCCAAATATGGGCCACAGCCTAAAAAAACTGTCAAAATTGAATTTTGAACTGATATTTTATGTGCACTTCTTTCACTTTATTGGTTTCTTAATAAAATACCTGAGGGAGAGTCATCTCATCTTTTAGATTTGGAGTCCTAACTTGGGTTTGAGAAATGCAGAATTGAGAAAAAAAATAACTTTGCAGTTAATCTTATTCAGTAGGAATGTGAAATATATGTCGAAGATCAAGTCTCCATTATAGACATGTTTGTCAAATTGATGTAATCAATGTGAAATGAGAACTATTGAATAGCCTATGAACTGAATTTTGTGACAAAGCACAAAGGAATAAATTAAAGAGGAGTTAAGAATTCTTTTATTTTACATGAGATATGTGAACTGCATATGACTGCATGGTGATGAAATGATAGATAAGATTATTTTCATCTTCTTCTCCAGAGCGACAAAAAAACAAGAAGGATGTAATATTGTGTGCAGAGTCTTTCGCCAATGGAGATTCTAAATTGTAGATTTGGTGACCCTGTGACCCCAAATAAGGGCCTCACAGGCCATTACCTAAAATCCTGTTTTCATCTTTTTCTCCGGAACAAAAACACCTAGAAGGCTGTAATATTGTATGCAAACTCTTTAGCCAATGGGGATTCTAACTTGTAAATTTGGTGACCCTGTGACCCCAAATATGGGCCACAGCCTAAAAAAACTGTCAAAATTGAATTTTGAACTGATATTTTATGTGCACTTCTTTCACTTTATTGGTTTCTTAATAAAATACCTGAGGGAGAGTCATCTCATCTTTTAGATTTGGAGTCCTAACTTGGGTTTGAGAAATGCAGAATTGAGAAAAAAAATAACTTTGCAGTTAATCTTATTCAGTAGGAATGTGAAATATATGTCGAAGATCAAGTCTCCATTATAGACATGTTTGTCAAATTGATGTAATCAATGTGAAATGAGAACTATTGAATAGCCTATGAACTGAATTTTGTGACAAAGCACAAAGGAATAAATTGAAGAGGAGTTAAGAATTCTTTTATTTTACATGAGATATGTGAACTGCATATGACTGCATGGTGATGAAATGATAAGATAAGATTATTTTCATCTTCTTCTCCAGAGCGAAAAAAAACAAGAAGGATGTAATATTGTGTGCAGAGTCTTTCGCCAATGGAGAATCTAAATTGTAGATTTGGTGACCGTGTGACCCCAAATAAGGGCCTCACAGGCCATTACCTAAAATCCTGTTTTCATCTTTTTCTCCGGAACAAAAACACCTAGAAGGCTGTAATATTGTATGCAAACTCTTTAGCCAATGGGGATTCTAACTTGTAAATTTGGTGACCCTGTGACCCCAAATATGGGCCACAGCCTAAAAAAACTGTCAAAATTGAATTTTGAACTGATATTTTAGGTGCACTTCTTTCACTTTATTGGTTTCTTAATAAAATACCTGAGGGAGAGTCATCTCATCTTTTAGATTTGGAGTCCTAACTTGGGTTTGAGAAATGCAGAATTGAGAAAAAAAATAACTTTGCAGTTAATCTTATTCAGTAGGAATGTGAAATATATGTCGAAGATCAAGTCTCCATTATAGACATGTTTGTCAAATTGATGTAATCAATGTGAAATGAGAACTATTGAATAGCCAATGAACTGAATTTTGTGACAAAGCACAAAGGAATAAATTGAAGAGGAGTTAAGAATTCTTTTATTTTACATGAGATATGTGAACTGCATATGACTGCATGGTGATGAAATGATAAGATAAGATTATTTTCATCTTCTTCTCCAGAGCGAAAAAAAACAAGAAGGATGTAATATTGTGTGCAGAGTCTTTCGCCAATGGAGATTCTAAATTGTAGATTTGGTGACCCTGTGACCCCAAATAAGGGCCTCACAGGCCATTACCTAAAATCCTGTTTTCATCTTTTTCTCCGGAACAAAAACACCTAGAAGGCTGTAATATTGTATGCAAACTCTTTAGCCAATGGGGATTCTAACTTGTAAATTTGGTGACCCTGTGACCCCAAATATGGGCCACAGCCTAAAAAAACTGTCAAAATTGAATTTTGAACTGATATTTTATGTGCACTTCTTTCACTTTATTGGTTTCTTAATAAAATACCTGAGGGAGAGTCATCTCATCTTTTAGATTTGGAGTCCTAACTTGGGTTTGAGAAATGCAGAATTGAGAAAAAAAATAACTTTGCAGTTAATCTTATTCAGTAGGAATGTGAAATATATGTCGAAGATCAAGTCTCCATTATAGACATGTTTGTCAAATTGATGTAATCAATGTGAAATGAGAACTATTGAATAGCCTATGAACTGAATTTTGTGACAAAGCACAAAGGAATAAATTAAAGAGGAGTTAAGAATTCTTTTATTTTACATGAGATATGTGAACTGCATATGACTGCATGGTGATGAAATGATAAGATAAGATTATTTTCATCTTCTTCTCCAGAGCGACAAAAAAACAAGAAGGATGTAATATTGTGTGCAGAGTCTTTCGCCAATGGAGATTCTAAATTGTAGATTTGGTGACCCTGTGACCCCAAATAAGGGCCTCACAGGCCATTACCTAAAATCCTGTTTTCATCTTTTTCTCCGGAACAAAAACACCTAGAAGGCTGTAATATTGTATGCAAACTCTTTAGCCAATGGGGATTCTAACTTGTAAATTTGGTGACCCTGTGACCCCAAATATGGGCCACAGCCTAAAAAAACTGTCAAAATTGAATTTTGAACTGATATTTTATGTGCACTTCTTTCACTTTATTGGTTTCTTAATAAAATACCTGAGGGAGAGTCATCTCATCTTTTAGATTTGGAGTCCTAACTTGGGTTTGAGAAATGCAGAATTGAGAAAAAAAATAACTTTGCAGTTAATCTTATTCAGTAGGAATGTGAAATATATGTCGAAGATCAAGTCTCCATTATAGACATGTTTGTCAAATTGATGTAATCAATGTGAAATGAGAACTATTGAATAGCCTATGAACTGAATTTTGTGACAAAGCACAAAGGAATAAATTAAAGAGGAGTTAAGAATTCTTTTATTTTACATGAGATATGTGAACTGCATATGACTGCATGGTGATGAAATGATAAGATAAGATTATTTTCATCTTCTTCTCCAGAGCGACAAAAAAACAAGAAGGATGTAATATTGTGTGCAGAGTCTTTCGCCAATGGAGATTCTAAATTGTAGATTTGGTGACCCTGTGACCCCAAATAAGGGCCTCACAGGCCATTACCTAAAATCCTGTTTTCATCTTTTTCTCCGGAACAAAAACACCTAGAAGGCTGTAATATTGTATGCAAACTCTTTAGCCAATGGGGATTCTAACTTGTAAATTTGGTGACCCTGTGACCCCAAATATGGGCCACAGCCTAAAAAAACTGTCAAAATTGAATTTTGAACTGATATTTTATGTGCACTTCTTTCACTTTATTGGTTTCTTAATAAAATACCTGAGGGAGAGTCATCTCATCTTTTAGATTTGGAGTCCTAACTTGGGTTTGAGAAATGCAGAATTGAGAAAAAAAATAACTTTGCAGTTAATCTTATTCAGTAGGAATGTGAAATATATGTCGAAGATCAAGTCTCCATTATAGACATGTTTGTCAAATTGATGTAATCAATGTGAAATGAGAACTATTGAATAGCCTATGAACTGAATTTTGTGACAAAGCACAAAGGAATAAATTGAAGAGGAGTTAAGAATTCTTTTATTTTACATGAGATATGTGAACTGCATATGACTGCATGGTGATGAAATGATAAGATAAGATTATTTTCATCTTCTTCTCCAGAGCGAAAAAAAACAAGAAGGATGTAATATTGTGTGCAGAGTCTTTCGCCAATGGAGATTCTAAATTGTAGATTTGGTGACCGTGTGACCCCAAATAAGGGCCTCACAGGCCATTACCTAAAATCCTGTTTTCATCTTTTTCTCCGGAACAAAAACACCTAGAAGGCTGTAATATTGTATGCAAACTCTTTAGCCAATGGGGATTCTAACTTGTAAATTTGGTGACCCTGTGACCCCAAATATGGGCCACAGCCTAAAAAAACTGTCAAAATTGAATTTTGAACTGATATTTTATGTGCACTTCTTTCACTTTATTGGTTTCTTAATAAAATACCTGAGGGAGAGTCATCTCATCTTTTAGATTTGGAGTCCTAACTTGGGTTTGAGAAATGCAGAATTGAGAAAAAAAATAACTTTGCAGTTAATCTTATTCAGTAGGAATGTGAAATATATGTCGAAGATCAAGTCTCCATTATAGACATGTTTGTCAAATTGATGTAATCAATGTGAAATGAGAACTATTGAATAGCCTATGAACTGAATTTTGTGACAAAGCACAAAGGAATAAATTGAAGAGGAGTTAAGAATTCTTTTATTTTACATGAGATATGTGAACTGCATATGACTGCATGGTGATGAAATGATAAGATAAGATTATTTTCATCTTCTTCTCCAGAGCGAAAAAAAACAAGAAGGATGTAATATTGTGTGCAGAGTCTTTCGCCAATGGAGATTCTAAATTGTAGATTTGGTGACCCTGTGACCCCAAATATGGGCCACAGCCTAAAAAAACTGTCAAAATTGAATTTTGAACTGATATTTTATGTGCACTTCTTTCACTTTATTGGTTTCTTAATAAAATACCTGAGGGAGAGTCATCTCATCTTTTAGATTTGGAGTCCTAACTTGGGTTTGAGAAATGCAGAATTGAGAAAAAAAATAACTTTGCAGTTAATCTTATTCAGTAGGAATGTGAAATATATGTCGAAGATCAAGTCTCCATTATAGACATGTTTGTCAAATTGATGTAATCAATGTGAAATGAGAACTATTGAATAGCCTATGAACTGAATTTTGTGACAAAGCACAAAGGAATAAATTGAAGAGGAGTTAAGAATTCTTTTATTTTACATGAGATATGTGAACTGCATATGACTGCATGGTGATGAAATGATAAGATAAGATTATTTTCATCTTCTTCTCCAGAGCGAAAAAAAACAAGAAGGATGTAATATTGTGTGCAGAGTCTTTCGCCAATGGAGATTCTAAATTGTAGATTTGGTGACCCTGTGACCCCAAATAAGGGCCTCACAGGCCATTACCTAAAATCCTGTTTTCATCTTTTTCTCCGGAACAAAAACACCTAGAAGGCTGTAATATTGTATGCAAACTCTTTAGCCAATGGGGATTCTAACTTGTAAATTTGGTGACCCTGTGACCCCAAATATGGGCCACAGCCTAAAAAAACTGTCAAAATTGAATTTTGAACTGATATTTTATGTGCACTTCTTTCACTTTATTGGTTTCTTAATAAAATACCTGAGGGAGAGTCATCTCATCTTTTAGATTTGGAGTCCTTACTTGGGTTTGAGAAATGCAGAATTGAGAAATAAAATAACTTTGCAGTTAATCTTATTCAGTAGGAATGTGAAATATATGTCGAAGATCAAGTCTCCATTATAGACATGTTTGTCAAATTGATGTAATCAATGTGAAATGAGAACTATTGAATAGCCTATGAACTGAATTTTGTGACAAAGCACAAAGGAATAAATTGAAGAGGAGTTAAGAATTCTTTTATTTTACATGAGATATGTGAACTGCATATGACTGCATGGTGATGAAATGATAAGATAAGATTATTTTCATCTTCTTCTCCAGAGCGAAAAAAAACAAGAAGGATGTAATATTGTGTGCAGAGTCTTTCGCCAATGGAGATTCTAAATTGTAGATTTGGTGACCCTGTGACCCCAAATAAGGGCCTCACAGGCCATTACCTAAAATCCTGTTTTCATCTTTTTCTCCGGAACAAAAACACCTAGACGGCTGTAATATTGTATGAAAACTCTTTAGCCAATTAGGCGATAAATCCATTCTGTTTTATATTTTGGGGTTGTATGTTGTGCATTTTTTACCCCTAAATTTAATTTCAAACCGAGCTTGCGAGGTTTAAAATGTTTATTTAGGGGTAAAAATGCACAACATACAACCCCAAAATATAAAACAGAATGGATTTATCTCCATTCTAACATGACTAATTAGGAAAATAATGAGGAACTCTTTCGTCTTGCGCCAAAGCGCTGTGCTTGGGTCAAACCAGTACAGGCCGGTTTCACTCGCCCGCGACCCTTCGGTGCAGTTCACTTTTCAAAGAACATGCTTCAATCAAAATATCAAAACAAACACATAAACTTATTTCAATGTTACTTATCTTTATTCAATTGATGATAATATCAACAGAAAATCCATGTTGGAAGTCATCAGACTCACAGAAGCGATTTTCAAGTAAATACATAGTCCGACCTATCTCCCCTACAAGGCCGACAAGGACCAATCCCATTCAAGGGGCGCTACTCTCAAAGTAGTTATTCACTACAAGCGAACAGTTTGAGATTTGAAGAAAGCCTGACAAGAACGCTTTTTGTGTCATGGTTGAGGACATCGTGGAAGGAAATGGGGTCATTTGGGATTGTGAACTGGAGGCAGTGGAAGAATTTTGCAAAATAGAGGAATAACGCCGCTTCTGTTCATTGGATGAATCGCTGTTGTATGAAGCGAGCGACTGTTGATTTCTGTGCCCCGTGATTTTCAGCAATGTGAATCGGTCGCAAATATTTAGAGGTGATTATCGGTAAAATAATTACTCCAAAATTGATACGAGGAACCAATCAGAAAGCAGTATTTTCATTCTAAATATAGTGTCATGTTAGAATGGGGATTCTAACTTGTAAATTTGGTGACCCTGTGACCCCAAATATGGGCCACAGCCTAAAAAAACTGTCAAAATTGAATTTTGAACTGATATTTTATGTGCACTTCTTTCACTTTATTGGTTTCTTAATAAAATACCTGAGGGAGAGTCATCTTATCTTTTAGATTTGGAGTCCTAACTTGGGTTTGAGAAATGCAGAATTGAGAAAAAAAATAACTTTGCAGTTAATCTTATTCAGTAGGAATGTGAAATATATGTCGAAGATCAAGTCTCCATTATAGACATGTTTGTCAAATTGATGTAATCAATGTGAAATGAGAACTATTGAATAGCCTATGAACTGAATTTTGTGACAAAGCACAAAGGAATAAATTGAAGAGGAGTTAAGAATTCTTTTATTTTACATGAGATAT
Organism: Gibbula magus; assembly: GCA_936450465.1. Lineage (NCBI taxonomy): Eukaryota > Metazoa > Mollusca > Gastropoda > Trochida > Trochidae > Gibbula > Gibbula magus. Next base: position 28,760,535 of record OW388295.1, on the reverse strand, counting down.
GTGAACTGCATATGACTGCATGGTGATGAAATGATAAGATAAGATTATTTTCATCTTCTTCTCCAGAGCGAAAAAAAACAAGAAGGATGTAATATTGTGTGCAGAGTCTTTCGCCAATGGAGAATCTAAATTGTAGATTTGGTGACCGTGTGACCCCAAATAAGGGCCTCACAGGCCATTACCTAAAATCCTGTTTTCATCTTTTTCTCCGGAACAAAAACACCTAGAAGGCTGTAATATTGTATGCAAACTCTTTAGCCAATGGGGATTCTTACTTGTAAATTTGGTGACCCTGTGACCCCAAATATGGGCCACAGCCTAAAAAAACTGTCAAAATTGAATTTTGAACTGATATTTTATGTGCACTTCTTTCACTTTATTGGTTTCTTAATAAAATACCTGAGGGAGAGTCATCTCATCTTTTAGATTTGGAGTCCTAACTTGGGTTTGAGAAATGCAGAATTGAGAAAAAAAATAACTTTGCAGTTAATCTTATTCAGTAGGAATGTGAAATATATGTCGAAGATCAAGTCTCCATTATAGACATGTTTGTCAAATTGATGTAATCAATGTGAAATGAGAACTATTGAATAGCCTATGAACTGAATTTTGTGACAAAGCACAAAGGAATAAATTGAAGAGGAGTTAAGAATTCTTTTATTTTACATGAGATATGTGAACTGCATATGACTGCATGGTGATGAAATGATAAGATAAGATTATTTTCATCTTCTTCTCCAGAGCGAAAAAAAACAAGAAGGATGTAATATTGTGTGCAGAGTCTTTCGCCAATGGAGATTCTAAATTGTAGATTTGGTGACCCTGTGACCCCAAATATGGGCCACAGCCTAAAAAAACTGTCAAAATTGAATTTTGAACTGATATTTTATGTGCACTTCTTTCACTTTATTGGTTTCTTAATAAAATACCTGAGGGAGAGTCATCTCATCTTTTAGATTTGGAGTCCTAACTTGGGTTTGAGAAATGCAGAATTGAGAAAAAAAATAACTTTGCAGTTAATCTTATTCAGTAGGAATGTGAAATATATGTCGAAGATCAAGTCTCCATTATAGACATGTTTGTCAAATTGATGTAATCAATGTGAAATGAGAACTATTGAATAGCCTATGAACTGAATTTTGTGACAAAGCACAAAGGAATAAATTGAAGAGGAGTTAAGAATTCTTTTATTTTACATGAGATATGTGAACTGCATATGACTGCATGGTGATGAAATGATAAGATAAGATTATTTTCATCTTCTTCTCCAGAGCGAAAAAAAACAAGAAGGATGTAATATTGTGTGCAGAGTCTTTCGCCAATGGAGATTCTAAATTGTAGATTTGGTGACCCTGTGACCCCAAATAAGGGCCTCACAGGCCATTACCTAAAATCCTGTTTTCATCTTTTTCTCCGGAACAAAAACACCTAGAAGGCTGTAATATTGTATGCAAACTCTTTAGCCTATGGGGATTCTAACTTGTAAATTTGGTGACCCTGTGACCCCAAATATGGGCCACAGCCTAAAAAAACTGTCAAAATTGAATTTTGAACTGATATTTTATGTGCACTTCTTTCACTTTATTGGTTTCCTTATAAAATACCTGAGGGAGAGTCATCTCATCTTTTAGATTTGGAGTCCTAACTTGGGTTTGAGAAATGCAGAATTGAGAAAAAAAATAACTTTGCAGTTAATCTTATTCAGGAGGAATGAGAAATATATGTCGAAGATCAAGTCTCCATTATAGACATGTTTGTCAAATTGATGTAATCAATGTGAAATGAGAACTATTGAATAGCCTATGAACTGAATTTTGTGACAAAGCACAAAGGAATAAATTGAAGAGGAGTTAAGAATTCTTTTATTTTACATGAGATATGTGAATTGCATATGACTGCATGGTGATGAAATGATAAGATAAGATTATTTTCATCTTCTTCTCCAGAGCGAAAAAAACAAGAAGGATGTAATATTGCGTGCAGAGTCTTTCGCCAAAGGAGATTCTAAATTGTAGATTTGGTGACCCTGTGACCCCAAATAAGGGCCTCACAGGCCATTACCTAAAATCCTGTTTTCATCTTTTTCTCCGGAACAAAAACACCTAGACGGCTGTAATATTGTATGAAAACTCTTTAGCCAATTAGGCGATAAATCCATTCTGTTTTATATTTTGGGGTTGTATGTTGTGCATTTTTTACCCCTAAATTTAATTTCAAACCGAGCTTGCGTGGTTTAAAATGTTTATTTAGGGGTAAAAATGCACAACATACAACCCCAAAATATAAAACAGAATGGATTTATCTCCATTCTAACATGACTAATTAGGAAAATAATGAGGAACTCTTTCGTCTTGCGCCAAAGCGCTGTGCTTGGGTCAAACCAGTACAGGCCGGTTTCACTCGCCCGCGACCCTTCGGTGCAGTTCACTTTTCAAAGAACATGCTTCAATCAAAATATCAAAACAAACACATAAACTTATTTCAATGTTACTTATCTTTATTCAATTGATGATAATATCAACAGAAAATCCATGTTGGAAGTCATCAGACTCACAGAAGCGATTTTCAAGTAAATACATAGTCCGACCTATCTCCCCTACAAGGCCGACAAGGACCAATCCCATTCAAGGGGCGCTACTCTCAAAGTAGTTATTCACTACAAGCGAACAGTTTGAGATTTGAAGAAAGCCTGACAAGAACGCTTTTTGTGTCATGGTTGAGGACATCGTGGAAGGAAATGGGGTCATTTGGGATTGTGAACTGGAGGCAGTGGAAGAATTTTGCAAAATAGAGGAATAACGGCGCTTCTGTTCATTGGATGAATCGCTGTTGTATGAAGCGAGCGACTGTTGATTTCTGTGCCCCGTGATTTTCAGCAATGTGAATCGGTCGCAAATATTTAGAGGTGATTATCGGTAAAATAATTACTCCAAAATTGATACGAGGAACCAATCAGAAAGCAGTATTTTCATTCTAAATATAGTGTCATGTTAGAATGGGGATTCTAACTTGTAAATTTGGTGACCCTGTGACCCCAAATATGGGCCACAGCCTAAAAAAACTGTCAAAATTGAATTTTGAACTGATATTTTATGTGCACTTCTTTCACTTTATTGGTTTCTTAATAAAATACCTGAGGGAGAGTCATCTCATCTTTTAGATTTGGAGTCCTAACTTGGGTTTGAGAAATGCAGAATTGAGAAAAAAAATAACTTTGCAGTTAATCTTATTCAGTAGGAATGTGAAATATATGTCGAAGATCAAGTCTCCATTATAGACATGTTTGTCAAATTGATGTAATCAATGTGAAATGAGAACTATTGAATAGCCTATGAACTGAATTTTGTGACAAAGCACAAAGGAATAAATTGAAGAGGAGTTAAGAATTCTTTTATTTTACATGAGATATGTGAACTGCATATGACTGCATGGTGATGAAATGATAAGATAAGATTATTTTCATCTTCTTCTCCAGAGCGAAAAAAAACAAGAAGGATGTAATATTGTGTGCAGAGTCTTTCGCCAATGGAGAATCTAAATTGTAGATTTGGTGACCGTGTGACCCCAAATAAGGGCCTCACAGGCCATTACCTAAAATCCTGTTTTCATCTTTTTCTCCGGAACAAAAACACCTAGAAGGCTGTAATATTGTATGCAAACTCTTTAGCCAATGGGGATTCTTACTTGTAAATTTGGTGACCCTGTGACCCCAAATATGGGCCACAGCCTAAAAAAACTGTCAAAATTGAATTTTGAACTGATATTTTATGTGCACTTCTTTCACTTTATTGGTTTCTTAATAAAATACCTGAGGGAGAGTCATCTCATCTTTTAGATTTGGAGTCCTAACTTGGGTTTGAGAAATGCAGAATTGAGAAAAAAAATAACTTTGCAGTTAATCTTATTCAGTAGGAATGTGAAATATATGTCGAAGATCAAGTCTCCATTATAGACATGTTTGTCAAATTGATGTAATCAATGTGAAATGAGAACTATTGAATAGCCTATGAACTGAATTTTGTGACAAAGCACAAAGGAATAAATTGAAGAGGAGTTAAGAATTCTTTTATTTTACATGAGATATGTGAACTGCATATGACTGCATGGTGATGAAATGATAAGATAAGATTATTTTCATCTTCTTCTCCAGAGCGAAAAAAAACAAGAAGGATGTAATATTGTGTGCAGAGTCTTTCGCCAATGGAGATTCTAAATTGTAGATTTGGTGACCCTGTGACCCCAAATATGGGCCACAGCCTAAAAAAACTGTCAAAATTGAATTTTGAACTGATATTTTATGTGCACTTCTTTCACTTTATTGGTTTCTTAATAAAATACCTGAGGGAGAGTCATCTCATCTTTTAGATTTGGAGTCCTAACTTGGGTTTGAGAAATGCAGAATTGAGAAAAAAAATAACTTTGCAGTTAATCTTATTCAGTAGGAATGTGAAATATATGTCGAAGATCAAGTCTCCATTATAGACATGTTTGTCAAATTGATGTAATCAATGTGAAATGAGAACTATTGAATAGCCTATGAACTGAATTTTGTGACAAAGCACAAAGGAATAAATTGAAGAGGAGTTAAGAATTCTTTTATTTTACATGAGATATGTGAACTGCATATGACTGCATGGTGATGAAATGATAAGATAAGATTATTTTCATCTTCTTCTCCAGAGCGAAAAAAAACAAGAAGGATGTAATATTGTGTGCAGAGTCTTTCGCCAATGGAGATTCTAAATTGTAGATTTGGTGACCCTGTGACCCCAAATAAGGGCCTCACAGGCCATTACCTAAAATCCTGTTTTCATCTTTTTCTCCGGAACAAAAACACCTAGAAGGCTGTAATATTGTATGCAAACTCTTTAGCCAATGGGGATTCTAACTTGTAAATTTGGTGACCCTGTGACCCCAAATATGGGCCAAAGCCTAAAAAAACTGTCAAAATTGAATTTTGAACTGATATTTTATGTGCACTTCTTTCACTTTATTGGTTTCTTAATAAAATACCTGAGGGAGAGTCATCTCATCTTTTAGATTTGGAGTCCTAACTTGGGTTTGAGAAATGCAGAATTGAGAAAAAAAATAACTTTGCAGTTAATCTTATTCAGTAGGAATGTGAAATATATGTCGAAGATCAAGTCTCCATTATAGACATGTTTGTCAAATTGATGTAATCAATGTGAAATGAGAACTATTGAATAGCCTATGAACTGAATTTTGTGACAAAGCACAAAGGAATAAATTGAAGAGGAGTTAAGAATTCTTTTATTTTACATGAGATATGTGAACTGCATATGACTGCATGGTGATGAAATGATAAGATAAGATTATTTTCATCTTCTTCTCCAGAGCGAAAAAAAACAAGAAGGATGTAATATTGTGTGCAGAGTCTTTCGCCAATGGAGATTCTAAATTGTAGATTTGGTGACCCTGTGACCCCAAATAAGGGCCTCACAGGCCATTACCTAAAATCCTGTTTTCATCTTTTTCTCCGGAACAAAAACACCTAGAAGGCTGTAATATTGTATGCAAACTCTTTAGCCTATGGGGATTCTAACTTGTAAATTTGGTGACCCTGTGACCCCAAATATGGGCCACAGCCTAAAAAAACTGTCAAAATTGAATTTTGAACTGATATTTTATGTGCACTTCTTTCACTTTATTGGTTTCTTAATAAAATACCTGAGGGAGAGTCATCTCATCTTTTAGATTTGGAGTCCTAACTTGGGTTTGAGAAATGCAGAATTGAGAAAAAAAATAACTTTGCAGTTAATCTTATTCAGTAGGAATGTGAAATATATGTCGAAGATCAAGTCTCCATTATAGACATGTTTGTCAAATTGATGTAATCAATGTGAAATGAGAACTATTGAATAGCCTATGAACTGAATTTTGTGACAAAGCACAAAGGAATAAATTGAAGAGGAGTTAAGAATTCTTTTATTTTACATGAGATATGTGAACTGCATATGACTGCATGGTGATGAAATGATAAGATAAGATTATTTTCATCTTCTTCTCCAGAGCGAAAAAAAACAAGAAGGATGTAATATTGTGTGCAGAGTCTTTCGCCAATGGAGATTCTAAATTGTAGATTTGGTGACCCTGTGACCCCAAATATGGGCCACAGCCTAAAAAAACTGTCAAAATTGAATTTTGAACTGATATTTTATGTGCACTTCTTTCACTTTATTGGTTTCTTAATAAAATACCTGAGGGAGAGTCATCTCATCTTTTAGATTTGGAGTCCTAACTTGGGTTTGAGAAATGCAGAATTGAGAAAAAAAATAACTTTGCAGTTAATCTTATTCAGTAGGAATGTGAAATATATGTCGAAGATCAAGTCTCCATTATAGACATGTTTGTCAAATTGATGTAATCAATGTGAAATGAGAACTATTGAATAGCCTATGAACTGAATTTTGTGACAAAGCACAAAGGAATAAATTGAAGAGGAGTTAAGAATTCTTTTATTTTACATGAGATATGTGAACTGCATATGACTGCATGGTGATGAAATGATAAGATAAGATTATTTTCATCTTCTTCTCCAGAGCGAAAAAAAAACAAGAAGGATGTAATATTGTGTGCAGAGTCTTTCGCCAATGGAGATTCTAAATTGTAGATTTGGTGACCCTGTGACCCCAAATAAGGGCCTCACAGGCCATTACCTAAAATCCTGTTTTCATCTTTTTCTCCGGAACAAAAACACCTAGAAGGCTGTAATATTGTATGCAAACTCTTTAGCCAATGGGGATTCTAACTTGTAAATTTGGTGACCCTGTGACCCCAAATATGGGCCAAAGCCTAAAAAAACTGTCAAAATTGAATTTTGAACTGATATTTTATGTGCACTTCTTTCACTTTATTGGTTTCTTAATAAAATACCTGAGGGAGAGTCATCTCATCTTTTAGATTTGGAGTCCTAACTTGGGTTTGAGAAATGCAGAATTGAGAAAAAAAATAACTTTGCAGTTAATCTTATTCAGTAGGAATGTGAAATATATGTCGAAGATCAAGTCTCCATTATAGACATGTTTGTCAAATTGATGTAATCAATGTGAAATGAGAACTATTGAATAGCCTATGAACTGAATTTTGTGACAAAGCACAAAGGAATAGATTGAAGAGGAGTTAAGAATTCTTTTATTTTACATGAGATATGTGAACTGCATATGACTGCATGGTGATGAAATGATAAGATAAGATTATTTTCATCTTCTTCTCCAGAGCGAAAAAAAACAAGAAGGATGTAATATTGTGTGCAGAGTCTTTCGCCAATGGAGATTCTAAATTGTAGATTTGGTGACCCTGTGACCCCAAATAAGGGCCTCACAGGCCATTACCTAAAATCCTGTTGTCATCTTTTTCTCCGGAACAAAAACACCTAGAAGGCTGTAATATTGTATGCAAACTCTTTAGCCTATGGGGATTCTAACTTGTAAATTTGGTGACCCTGTGACCCCAAATATGGGCCACAGCCTAAAAAAACTGTCAAAATTGAATTTTGAACTGATATTTTATGTGCACTTCTTTCACTTTATTGGTTTCCTTATAAAATACCTGAGGGAGAGTCATCTCATCTTTTAGATTTGGAGTCCTAACTTGGGTTTGAGAAATGCAGAATTGAGAAAAAAAATAACTTTGCAGTTAATCTTATTCAGGAGGAATGAGAAATATATGTCGAAGATCAAGTCTCCATTATAGACATGTTTGTCAAATTGATGTAATCAATGTGAAATGAGAACTATTGAATAGCCTATGAACTGAATTTTGTGACAAAGCACAAAGGAATAAATTGAAGAGGAGTTAAGAATTCTTTTATTTTACATGAGATATGTGAATTGCATATGACTGCATGGTGATGAAATGATAAGATAAGATTATTTTCATCTTCTTCTCCAGAGCGAAAAAAACAAGAAGGATGTAATATTGCGTGCAGAGTCTTTCGCCAAAGGAGATTCTAAATTGTAGATTTGGTGACCGTGTGACCCCAAATAAGGGCCTCACAGGTCATTACCTAAAAGCCTGTTTTCATCTTTTTCTCCAGAACAAAAACACCTAGAAGGCTGTAATATTGTATGCAAACTCTTTAGCCAATGGGGATTCTAACTTGTAAATTTGGTGACCCTGTGACCCCAAATATGGGCCAGAGCCTAAAAAATCTTTGAAAATGAATTTTGAATTGATATTTTATGAGACTTCAATCACTTTATTTGAAATGTATGTCGACTTGAAATAACAATCTACATTGTGGACATGTTTGTCAAATTGATGTTATCAATGTGAAATGAGAACTGTTGAATAGCCTATGAACTGAAAATTGTGACAAGCCATGAAGGACTAAATTGAAGAGGAGTTAAGAATTCTTTTATTTTACATGAGATATGTGAACTGCATATGACTGGTTATGAAATGATAAGATAAGATTATTTTCATCTTCTTCTCCAGAGCGAAAAAAAAACAAGAAGGATGTAATATTGTGTGCAGAGTCTTTCGCCAATGGAGATTCTAAATTGTAGATTTGGTGACCCTGTGACCCCAAATAAGGGCCTCACAGGCCATTACCTAAAATCCTGTTTTCATCTTTTTCTCCGGAACAAAAACACCTAGAAGGCTGTAATATTGTATGCAAACTCTTTAGCCAATGGGGATTCTAACTTGTAAATTTGGTGACCCTGTGACCCCAAATATGGGCCAAAGCCTAAAAAAACTGTCAAAATTGAATTTTGAACTGATATTTTATGTGCACTTCTTTCACTTTATTGGTTTCTTAATAAAATACCTGAGGGAGAGTCATCTCATCTTTTAGATTTGGAGTCCTAACTTGGGTTTGAGAAATGCAGAATTGAGAAAAAAAATAACTTTGCAGTTAATCTTATTCAGTAGGAATGTGAAATATATGTCGAAGATCAAGTCTCCATTATAGACATGTTTGTCAAATTGATGTAATCAATGTGAAATGAGAACTATTGAATAGCCTATGAACTGAATTTTGTGACAAAGCACAAAGGAATAAATTGAAGAGGAGTTAAGAATTCTTTTATTTTACATGAGATATGTGAACTGCATATGACTGCATGGTGATGAAATGATAAGATAAGATTATTTTCATCTTCTTCTCCAGAGCGAAAAAAAACAAGAAGGATGTAATATTGTGTGCAGAGTCTTTCGCCAATGGAGATTCTAAATTGTAGATTTGGTGACCCTGTGACCCCAAATAAGGGCCTCACAGGCCATTACCTAAAATCCTGTTTTCATCTTTTTCTCCGGACCAAAAACACCTAGAAGGCTGTAAGATTGTATGCAAACTCTTTAGCCTATGGGGATTCTAACTTGTAAATTTGGTGACCCTGTGACCCCAAATATGGGCCACAGCCTAAAAAAACTGTCAAAATTGAATTTTGAACTGATATTTTATGTGCACTTCTTTCACTTTATTGGTTTCTTAATAAAATACCTGAGGGAGAGTCATCTCATCTTTTAGATTTGGAGTCCTAACTTGGGTTTGAGAAATGCAGAATTGAGAAAAAAAATAACTTTGCAGTTAATCTTATTCAGTAGGAATGTGAAATATATGTCGAAGATCAAGTCTCCATTATAGACATGTTTGTCAAATTGATGTAATCAATGTGAAATGAGAACTATTGAATAGCCTATGAACTGAATTTTGTGACAAAGCACAAAGGAATAAATTGAAGAGGAGTTAAGAATTCTTTTATTTTACATGAGATATGTGAACTGCATATGACTGCATGGTGATGAAATGATAAGATAAGATTATTTTCATCTTCTTCTCCAGAGCGAAAAAAAACAAGAAGGATGTAATATTGTGTGCAGAGTCTTTCGCCAATGGAGATTCTAAATTGTAGATTTGGTGACCCTGTGACCCCAAATATGGGCCACAGCCTAAAAAAACTGTCAAAATTGAATTTTGAACTGATATTTTATGTGCACTTCTTTCACTTTATTGGTTTCTTAATAAAATACCTGAGGGAGAGTCATCTCATCTTTTAGATTTGGAGTCCTAACTTGGGTTTGAGAAATGCAGAATTGAGAAAAAAAATAACTTTGCAGTTAATCTTATTCAGTAGGAATGTGAAATATATGTCGAAGATCAAGTCTCCATTATAGACATGTTTGTCAAATTGATGTAATCAATGTGAAATGAGAACTATTGAATAGCCTATGAACTGAATTTTGTGACAAAGCACAAAGGAATAAATTGAAGAGGAGTTAAGAATTCTTTTATTTTACATGAGATATGTGAACTGCATATGACTGCATGGTGATGAAATGATAAGATAAGATTATTTTCATCTTCTTCTCCAGAGCGAAAAAAAAACAAGAAGGATGTAATATTGTGTGCAGAGTCTTTCGCCAATGGAGATTCTAAATTGTAGATTTGGTGACCCTGTGACCCCAAATAAGGGCCTCACAGGCCATTACCTAAAATCCTGTTTTCATCTTTTTCTCCGGAACAAAAACACCTAGAAGGCTGTAATATTGTATGCAAACTCTTTAGCCAATGGGGATTCTAACTTGTAAATTTGGTGACCCTGTGACCCCAAATATGGGCCAAAGCCTAAAAAAACTGTCAAAATTGAATTTTGAACTGATATTTTATGTGCACTTCTTTCACTTTATTGGTTTCTTAATAAAATACCTGAGGGAGAGTCATCTCATCTTTTAGATTTGGAGTCCTAACTTGGGTTTGAGAAATGCAGAATTGAGAAAAAAAATAACTTTGCAGTTAATCTTATTCAGTAGGAATGTGAAATATATGTCGAAGATCAAGTCTCCATTATAGACATGTTTGTCAAATTGATGTAATCAATGTGAAATGAGAACTATTGAATAGCCTATGAACTGAATTTTGTGACAAAGCACAAAGGAATAGATTGAAGAGGAGTTAAGAATTCTTTTATTTTACATGAGATATGTGAACTGCATATGACTGCATGGTGATGAAATGATAAGATAAGATTATTTTCATCTTCTTCTCCAGAGCGAAAAAAAACAAGAAGGATGTAATATTGTGTGCAGAGTCTTTCGCCAATGGAGATTCTAAATTGTAGATTTGGTGACCCTGTGACCCCAAATAAGGGCCTCACAGGCCATTACCTAAAATCCTGTTTTCATCTTTTTCTCCGGAACAAAAACACCTAGAAGGCTGTAATATTGTATGCAAACTCTTTAGCCTATGGGGATTCTAACTTGTAAATTTGGTGACCCTGTGACCCCAAATATGGGCCACAGCCTAAAAAAACTGTCAAAATTGAATTTTGAACTGATATTTTATGTGCACTTCTTTCACTTTATTGGTTTCCTTATAAAATACCTGAGGGAGAGTCATCTCATCTTTTAGATTTGGAGTCCTAACTTGGGTTTGAGAAATGCAGAATTGAGAAAAAAAATAACTTTGCAGTTAATCTTATTCAGGAGGAATGAGAAATATATGTCGAAGATCAAGTCTCCATTATAGACATGTTTGTCAAATTGATGTAATCAATGTGAAATGAGAACTATTGAATAGCCTATGAACTGAATTTTGTGACAAAGCACAAAGGAATAAATTGAAGAGGAGTTAAGAATTCTTTTATTTTACATGAGATATGTGAATTGCATATGACTGCATGGTGATGAAATGATAAGATAAGATTATTTTCATCTTCTTCTCCAGAGCGAAAAAAACAAGAAGGATGTAATATTGCGTGCAGAGTCTTTCGCCAAAGGAGATTCTAAATTGTAGATTTGGTGACCGTGTGACCCCAAATAAGGGCCTCACAGGTCATTACCTAAAAGCCTGTTTTCATCTTTTTCTCCAGAACAAAAACACCTAGAAGGCTGTAATATTGTATGCAAACTCTTTAGCCAATGGGGATTCTAACTTGTAAATTTGGTGACCCTGTGACCCCAAATATGGGCCAGAGCCTAAAAAATCTTTGAAAATGAATTTTGAATTGATATTTTATGAGACTTCAATCACTTTATTTGAAATGTATGTCGACTTGAAATAACAATCTACATTGTGGACATGTTTGTCAAATTGATGTTATCAATGTGAAATGAGAACTGTTGAATAGCCTATGAACTGAAAATTGTGACAAGCCATGAAGGACTAAATTGAAGAGGAGTTAAGAATTCTTTTATTTTACATGAGATATGTGAACTGCATATGACTGGTTATGAAATGATAAGATAAGATTATTTTCATCTTTTTCTCCAGAACGAAAAGACCTAGAAGGTTGTCATGTTGTGTAAAGAGTCTTTTGCCAATGGAGATTCTAAATTGTAGATTTGGTGACCCAGTGGCCCCAAATAAGGGCCTCACAGGCCATTACCTAAAATCCTGTTTTCATCCAGAACAAACTAGAAGGAATATTGCGTTCAGAATGTTTAGATGTTTGAATGACAAGGCTTAGAACCGATAAAATTGTGCAGAGATTGTTTAGCCAAGGTGATTCTAAATTGTACTATGTACCATGAGATTCATCACATTGCCTGTTCTCTTTAAGCCTTATACAGTTAGATCAGTGCTGCCAGTGTTTAGTGCAAGCAAGAGTCTATTACATAATTTGGCGGTAAAACACAAAAAACACAGCTGGCTTGTAACCAAAGCCAAAGGGTCAGAATATTGCATAATCTCATGTGTGTTGACCTTGCTGAGTGCTCTCTCTCAATTTCAAGACTAAGATTTGTCAGGGTTAGGGATTGTGCATTATATTGAGACAACATATTTCTGTCTTCATCAGAATGATCAAACAAAATAAACTCTGATGAGCTACAGAGCCCATGGCTCTATTTTTTAAATTTTGTCTAAAGTTATTTCAAAGAAAACTCATCGATCAACCAATTGACACTACTAGATTATGCAGTGCTCGCCATCACAATCTTTGGTCTTGTTAACCATAAAGCCTTGACAGAGGCAAGCATGATCATCTAAATTTCATAATCAACACGCTGAACAGTTTAGTTCAGATAATCTTAACATCAGCTTATGTGTGATGACTGCATAATAAGCTACAGTACACATGTCTAACTTGCTGGACTCTGTGCAATTGTGTTACACTAAATGCGTCAGTCTAGCTCCCCAATATGTTTATATGTTCTCCTTACTGAAGATTATTGTCATGGATGTCCTTTCATCATCTAAGTTTGCCTAGTCACTAGTAGTCAGTCAATCAGTCCTACTTTAGCCTTAGTCCCACGTTTGCAGTGTGTTCTGATTTTAGCTTAGCTGCTAATGAGCAATCTTCTTTTAATCGTGTGCTACTGTGGAACAGTTATCTTTTCTTCTACTGGTATTATAAGAGGGACTTTACGTGATATGGTTGATGAAGCTGCCAATCCTTTGAGCTATTATTTCCACTAGTTTGTAACTGCCCCACAACATACCCTTGAGTTACCTGTTTTTGTGTTATTTACATAAATGACATCATTTCTCGCTGGTGGTCCCAGTCTGGGTTGGCACTTATTTTGTTAGTCAGTTGTTGTTAATGGATTCAAATGGCAAATGATCATTATTTTATGAAACTGCTCAACTACACACTTTTGTAATGAAAATGAAATGTAAGTTCATGCTTTTCAATTCATGAAAATATTTATAGATGATTTTTTAGAGATATTCACAACCAAAATTTCTTAATCAATGCTCTTAAAAACACTTATTTGCATACCACTTCATTTTTATTAGCTCATCAGGCCTGAAAGGCCCGATGGGCTTATGGCATGGGATGGCGTCCGGCGTCCGTCCGTCCATCCGTCCGTCCATCCGTCCGTCCATCCGTCCGTCCATCCGTCCGTAAACTTTTCGCTTTTTCAACTTCTCCTCCAGAACCAATAACTCCACAGAGCTGAAATTTTATGTGCAGACTCCTTGGCCAATGGGGATTCTAAATTGTAGATTTAGTGACCCCATGACCCCAAATGGGGTCACAGGGGTCACATCCTTAAAAACCTATTTTCATCTTCTTCTCCAGTTCCAAAAGGTCTAGAGAGCTGAAAAGTTGTGTGCAGACTCCTTGGCTAATGGGGATTCTAAATTGTAGATTTCGTGACCCCATGACCCCAAATGGGGTCACAGGGGTCACATCCTTAAAAACCTATTTTCATCTTCTTCTCCAGTTCCAAAAGGTCTAGAGAGCTGAAAAGTTGTGTGCAGACTCCTTGGCTAATGGGAATTCTAAAATTGTAGATTTCGTGACCCCATGACCCCAAATGGGGTCACAGGGGTCACATCCTTAAAAACTTATTTTCATCTTCTTCTCCAGTTCCAAAAGGTCTATAGAGCTGAAAAGTTGTGTGCAGACTCCTTGGCCAATGAGTATTCTAAATTGTAGATTTCGTGACTCCATGACCCCAAATGGGGTCACAGGGGTCACATGTTTAAAAACCTATTTTCATCTTCTTCTCCAGTTCCAAAAGGTCTAGAGAGCTGAAAAGTTGTGTGCAGACTCCTTGGCTAATGAGGATTCTAAATTGTAGATTTTGTGACCCCATGACCCCAAATGGGGTCACAGGGGTCACATGTTTAAAAACCTATTTTCATATTCTTCTCCAGTTCCAAAAGGTCTAGAGAGCTGAAAAGTTGTATGCAGACTCCTTGGCTAATGGGGATTCTAAAATTGTAGATTTCGTGACCCCATGACCCCAAATGGGGTCACAGGGGTCACATGTTTAAAAACCTATTTTCATCTTCTTCTCCTGTTCCAAAAGGTCTAGAGAGCTGAAAAGTTGTGTGCAGACTCCGTGGCTAATGGGGATTCTAAATTGTAGATTTCGTCCCCAATCTAGGTCACGGGGTCATGACCCAAAAACCTATTTTCATCTTCTTCTCCAGTTTATATGTAAAGCTCTAGAAAGGAGAAATGTGGTGTAGAGATTCTTTGGTCAAAGGTGATTCTTGGTTGTAGGATTGGTGACCCTGTGACTCCAAATGTGGGTCACAGGGGTCATGATCTAAAACCCATATTATTTTGTTTGTTAACAATGTATTACTTGAGATAACTTAGATATTCAACCTTAGATAATAAATCAATGAAATACTGATGAGCTACAGAGCCCATGGCTCTATTTTTCAGTTTTTATTTTATGAGAGTGTAACATTTGCTTACTTAAAATATCTTCAAAAAATAAACAGAATGTGATTAAGATATGTAATATACTAATATATTTATATGAGCCAGATTACAAATTATTCAAAACAGGTGTAGATGATGAAGCAACTCTCCACTCACATCCCATAATACTGTATACCGGGAAATGTTCATTGCTCGAAATTTCTCTTTGTGGGTAGGACTTGAACCTTGAAAGTTTCAATAAAAACGAAAATTTCCCAAAACATTTCAATGAGCAAAATGTTTACCGGTCATTCAATGGTCGATCAATCATTGCTTAGAAATAGCGCATACGTAGTGACTTCATTCTCTTGTCATAACACAATAAATGCATCCGGTCCATAGTGAAAAAAAAGCCTATGATAAATTGGCTATGAGGTAGAATTGTTTTAATTTAACATTTTAGATCTAACATTGTTACATTTGGAATAGTGGAGTATTCCTTTAAAAAAATACATGAATTTAAAACAAATTCGGTGTCAACCTTGTTGGGCTTATTTAAGAACACAAATCATTTTTTGTGACTTTGCTTTCAAGAATGTAGGGAAAAAAGTCATAGGAAAAAAAGTCCTGGAAAGAAAGTCATACTTTTTCAAGGGTCACAGAATTTTTTTTTCAATAACCTGAGAACCAGTAAATGGATTTCGTTTCATTTAAAGCCTTCAACATCAAATAATACAAAGCAAGTGGAGACACCAACATTTTGTGGCCTTATACTGTGTTGTGCACCTTTGCAAGGCACTTCATTCACATTGCACATGGCTACCTGAACATGGTAAGTATGGATCTATATAGTCGCGTGGAGCGCTGAGCAGGGGCACCAAAACTACAATTCCTTCAGGGTAATAATGTACCGCCATTGACCGGTTCTTGCACTGGATATTAGGCGTTAAAATGTATATTATTATTATTACAGAGTCTATGACTATTTGTTGCAGATATGTTGTTTTTGTAACAAAGCACCATGAAGGCTACACTAACTGGCCCTCGAAATATTCCTGGAATTGGAACTCTATGGATGTTGGACCTAAGAGAGACATTTTGGGTATGTATTTTAAAAGTGTTTCACTTAATTGGGGTATGTTTTTTTAAATTGTTACACTGATAACCACAATAAAGTAAAGATAAATATCTTTAACGCAAAAATTTGAGATTATTTAGAGCTATTAAGAATACTTAAACATCTCTTGCAACTGATCCTATTCAAAGTGTTATTTAAGAGACATGTTACATGTTTCTTAGAAACGAGAATCAAAATATCCTTTTCATAAAGACAGTCTGATTGAAATCGACTATTTTCCGCGCAAATAAAAGCATCTACTTGGATACAAACTCACTTCGTTCGGAGGTTTCCTCGCCAACCGATGTGATTGGTCAGCTACGTGACTGGGTTTTTTCTGCGCTAAACTTGTACAGAACACGCGCCTATACAGGGTGTTCTCAAGCCTTGTGGAGAAGAATCTACAGAACCTGTTCACTTCCCGCTAGATGCAAGATTTTAGAAATTTTATTCCTTAGATCAAGTCGATTTTAAATCAATCTGTTCATTTTATTTATTTATTTTTTAGGTATAATAAAATAATTTAATGTTTTGTGTATATTTTATACACATATTTATAACATACCTGTACATGTATGTGTATCTCTTATTATATGCCAATTGCTTAGGATATTAGTGTGTGTGTCTGTTTATCTATATTCGTGCATTAATTACCTTGATTTTATTCAATGATGTTGTTTTATCCAGGTGAGCTGACCAATGCTGTACGGAATAAGACGGATCTGAAGATGGGCGTGTATCACTCACTGTTTGAATGGTTCAACCCGCTCTACCTCGCTGACAAGGCCAACAACTTCACTACACAAGACTTTGTATCTGTCAGTTCACCTTCTATCTTTACAGTCTTCACTATTTGTTGTTTCTAGAGGGGGCCAGCGAAAATTTGCTCACACTTTTGGCTTGGTGTCCCTTAAATTTGAAGAAGTAGGATACTTTTACCACAGCAAAGGGTTACCTCTATTTGGAACTTGCCAAAACTACAGCTTCAACTGCCAAAACTAGAGCTTCAACTGATCACCTTGGAACAACACATAAAACTGCTTGAACCAGATTTTGAAAAATCTTTTAGGTTTTTAGCTCGTCAGGTCCATAAGACCAGATGTGTTTATGTCATGGACTGTTGTCCTGCGGGTGTTGTTCACAAGGCGTCAATAAACTTCTCACATTTTAAACTTCTCCTCCAGAGCGACTACTGGGATTGTGTAGTGACTCAATGAGGTTCTTACACCTATATGAGCGTGGCAAGAATTATTAGTGAAATCTTTATACAACTTCTTCTCCGAAAGAAGTTGACATAGGAAGCTGAAATTTACATGTAGATTTACGTTTGTTCATTTGGACTTGACCCCCATACAATATCGGTTTGGCAGGAGATCCACTCTAAATATTTAAAATGACCGCTCCTCAAGAACCAGCTAAGCTTGAAAGTTCAAGTTTTCTGAATGTGACCTTTGTTGGATGGATAGTAAAAATTTGTAAATTTAGTTGTAGTGGCGGCTTTTTAAGATTGGATTGCACTTGGAACTCTCTTTTCAATAGCTTAATGATTCTCCATTCTCCATGACAACGGTTATGTTGTACTACAATGGTTTAACCAGTTGTATCCACTTTTCAGAGCAAGACAATGCCGGAGTTGTACGAGCTGGTAAACCAGTATAAACCTGAGTTGATCTGGTCTGACGGAACCTTCGGAACAAGTCAATACTTCAACTCCACACACTTCCTGGCCTGGCTCTACAACCAGAGGTGCGCAGAGTTTGTACTTAAATATTTCTTCTTTAACTACTTCCTGCTGAATGGCATGCCAAAAATGGGTGAAAACCAAAAAATCCCAAAATGGTCCAGTGAAATTAATGACCAACAGTGATGGATCTAAAAATTGGGGTCTCAGAGTTTGAACCATGGCCCTTTTGAAAAATTGGTCTGGGTGAAATCTGGGTGAACCCATTTTCAATGTGTGAACGTGTTTTACTCATGAATTTCACCAAGAGAATGACAATGTTGTTTCATTGTCATTCCAAACAGAGGTAGAGCTGTCCTAAACTCATGCATTCTCAACTTTGTGCTTATTAGCTCTTCTCTAGTGACTAAGTCATGATATTATAAATATCTGAGTTTTGAGCTCAAAATCCCAAAATACTGCAGTGAAATTCATAATGTGTATGAAATAAAGCCTGTCCGACTGCCTGGAACCTGGTAACTTTTGGCCCGGAGCTGGTAAATTAAAAGAAATTTATTACTTTAAAAGACAAAATGACACTTTTGGGGTGGCTAATTTTTAAGCTTAGTTCATGCACTGCTGCATAATCTCTGGAGTAAACACTTTGGTTTAATGAAAAGGGACTGTTAATCAAGAAATAGACTGACAGGACATGACAATTCTTGTTCTTGTCTTGATAATGTGGGAGCTTATTAGGAAGCTAGGTGTCCGAATTATGAAAAAACTCTGAAATTCTGGTCCCGGCCTCCTTTCACAAAACACTTAGTTGATCCTGAAGTTAAGTTACCTTAGCATAATGTTAAGAATGGGTAAGGTTTAAGATAAGTAAATTTTGCTCTGTAAAATGAGGGCTAGGGAGTAAACCCCACTGAGAATATTGTATGCCTATATTTGACAGTAAGATAACTATTTATCCACAGCCCAATAAAAGAGACAGTTGTTACGAACGACCGATGGGGAAGTGACACCGTTTGTAAACATGGAGGCTTTCTCACCTGTACTGACAGGTATAATCCAGGTGAGCAGTTATTTCATCAAACATTTATCAAACATTTATCATTTAACGAAAATACCCAAAACAGTCAAAAGTGTTACATATTCAATGTTTTATTTAGAAATAAAATTCAATTTGAAAAATAGTGTCAAGTTTGAAGAATTCAATAGGTTCAGCTTCAGATTTATCAACTTCTCATTCAATTCACACCAACGCAATGCATTTGTACCACACCAAACATATCAACATAACAGAACACAACTGGTTGTGTAATTTCGTGTTCATTCTTTTTTAGCAGCTTTGCTCAAATTGCTTGCATACTAACTCATACTCAGTCTAACTTCCTTGAAGACATTTCTAAACGTATGTATTTCTTGCAAAAGCTTTGGTAATTTATTAATGTCTTTTTCACTTCCAATAAATATAAAAAGAGCTGGAATTTCTAGTCCACCTTGTGGAATATACGAAGGAGTTGAGTGATTGGACAAAAGTTTCACTTGAATTGTACCTCCATCTTGGATAAAGAAGTTACACATCTTAGTCTGCTGCACAGGAACGTGTACTACGATGATGTTATTGTCTAAACAGACACAGCGTCTTTGTCAAAAGGGTTATGATGATCGCACTTGGTGTGAAAAATGCCTCCTAATTCAGGTGTCCAATGTGTTTTGTAAATATGGAACCCCCTAACAGCACTTAGTGTAGAAAACAGCTTCAGATTTTTCCATTAAAACCACGTTTCAGCAAACATCCTGTAAGGGAGACTCTAATTGTATTATCTAATTTACGCCCATGGGCTTAAAAACGTTGTTGTTTTCCATTATTAAGCTCATGGGCTTAAATACATGCAGTCACGGTACATTATTCTTTTGGGTGCATATGGGGTCTGATTTTTTAGTTATTCCAAAATTTGAGAGGCAGAAAAAGACAAAGAACAAAAGAATGACAAATTGAAATTTCGCCTTGCCCCCTCTAGTAACAACACTGAGACGTCTTACCACTTTTACAGGAACACTACAGAAACGCAAGTTTGAAACATGTCTGACCATAGACAGACACTCGTGGGGATTCCGACGTAACTCCCAACTCTCTGATTACCTGACAATGGAAGAACTCACCAAGATTATCGCAGAGTCCATCAGGTTTGTCCTCCTTACATACATTAAGTTATGAACATTATTTGCTTTGTTAAAGGTTTAGATAATCTCTCAGGATGGTTGAAGATAAAAAAGCTATGCTTTATGACCGAACATAGGCAGATCCAGGAAATTTCATTGAAGGGGAGGGGGTTAAGATATTGTAAGGGTTGTAATTGGGGGCTGTAGGCACACACACGGGATCGTCAAATGCAAAAATTTTCATAAATTGGGGGATCTGTAGGATCTGGTTCTGCCTCTGATATTTAGAGATGTTTAAATTTTATATTGTTTATGTTCTACAACATAACAAATGCTCTATAACCTCGATCTTAACTAACAAAAAAATTCATGGCTTATATCTTAATTTATCTTTTTTTAAATTTGAAATGATGTTTAAAACAAATCCTGTTGTTCTTGATGGATATTTTGAACTCTCTTATTAAGTTGAGTATTATTATTGACAGAATAATTCAAGCCTTGGGTGAATTATATGATAACAGTCATAGTAGTTGTTGGTCGGTCATTGCTGGTTGTTGGTCGGTCATTGCTGGTTGTTGGTGCCTGACATTGAAGGTGTGGGTTCGAATCAAGCTAGAGTCAATGTGCTTGGAAAAAGTACAAGAATTTGTTCTTTCATTGTGATTCCAAATACAATATTACGTGTCTGATTACAGTTGTGGAGGAAACGTTCTTATCAACATTGGTCCGACACACGACGGGCGGATAGTTCCAATATTCGAGGAAAGACTGCGACAACTAGGCCAATGGCTGAAAGTGACCGGGGAAGCTGTTTATGAGTCTAAACCGTGGAGCTCACAGAACGATACACTCACTCCTAATGTCTGGTGAGTGGTAGATTTTACTGGTGCTTCAACCAGTTACAGATACTAGGGCCAGATTGGATTTTTATGAGCAAAAGTCTAAGGCTCATAAATTGAATATACTTTCGTTTTAAAATTTGGCAATGTTTTGGTGGTGAATGATTAGGATTCAAAGTAGCTTTTTTTCAAAATTTGTCCATATCATGTGAGGAGATTCTGTAAATTGATTGAAAAATAATAACAGACACTCTGTCACTTGTGTATTTTTATCCCACCGGTATGTAATACCGTGGGATATAGTCATCACCCCCGTCCGTCTGTCCGTCCGTCTGTAATCATTTCGTTTCCGGAGCAGAACTCGAAAACTGTTAATGATATCTTTCTGAAACTTTCCTTGTGTATTACCCACCAACTGAAGTGGTGCCTTTTGATATTTTCAGATTTCAGAAAAAAAATTTTTTTCATTTCCATAGAAACTTGTTGAATTTGGACTTTGTTCAGAGACAGGTTCGTTTCCGGAGCAGAACTCCAAAAACCGTTCATGATATCTTTCTGAAACTTTCCATGTGTATTACCCACCAACTGAAGTGGTGCCTTTTGATATTTTCAGATTTCTGAAAAGAAAAAAAAAAATTTCGTTTCCATAGAAATTTGTTGAATTTGGACTTTGTTCAGAGACAGGTTTGTTTCCGGAACACAGCTCCAAAACCGTTGATCATATCTTCCTGAAACTTTGCATGTGTATTACCCACTAACTGAAGTGGTGCCTTTTGATATTTTCATAGAAACATGAGAGGGATGTTGGTTGTTGTTGATTTTGACTGCTTCTGAACCCTTAACATACCTGAAACTCAGCATCTGTAATACCCACTAACTGAAGTACGGTAGTAGATACACAAGTATCTGTCAAAGATTTCTTTTACAAATTTTGTGGAACCGGTGGGATATGTCATCTTCTGATGACTCTTGTTATCATTTAATAACATTTAGGTCATAACAACTAATTGATTTATGAACATCACCTTAGCAATCTGCTGCTGTGTAATTCTTGGCTATGTCGACCTGTCACTCGGTGTCAGTCAGCATGTGGTAAAATACAGTAACTAAATAACAAAACTCGCCTTGTTCACATTTTAATCAGGTTTCTAGCAATGTAAGCTAATGGATGAGATTCTCTACATGAGGTAGGATGAAATGATAAGTTGCTTTTGGGGACTATTTGATATACATCAACCTCAATAAGGTGACACTGGTAGGTAATTATTCATGATTATCTCTTGGCAGGTACACACAACGACTCGCCCCTAATCCTGCGGTCTACGCGTTTGTCCTCGACTGGCCGAAAGGAAGTACCCTGTCACTTGACGCGCCCAAGGTTACCACAGCAACCGTTATCACGTTGCTAGGATACGAGTCACCTTTGTCCTACAAGCAAAGTCCAACAGGCTCGGGTGTAATGATCGACATTCCTAAAATTGGGTTCCATGAAATGCCATGTGATTATGCATGGGTCTTCAAGATGACTAAACTAGCCAATTGAAAAGGAGTTGTTTCATTGTGAACGTTTTATAAGGCGAATGATCTCGTAGGGTGAACGGCAGGATGTTGTCAATCAAAGAGGGAAAAGTCCAACATGAACCATGAGATTATCATATTTATAAGATTTATGAGAGCCCTCTCTCTCTGTCTCTCTGGCTGGTCAAAAAACATTTTCCCCATACCCGCCCATGCAAAAATTTTTAAAAGGGGGGGGGGGGGGGGGGGGATCTGCAACTGCTGGATGAATCCATGTCTCTGCCTCACCAGATGAGTGAGAGGAGTTGAGTTGTGTTTCTGGACTTGCCATCAAAATGCTGCAGTACAAGTGGAGATTTATCTGGACATTTACACTGGAGATTATCGCTGAATCACACCAGATCTTGAATGTTTAGTGAGACAATACTTCAATTTCTTGAAGTGTAACCTGGGGTATATACTCAAGTGTAGCAAGAAACTATACTTAATCAGTTGTAGAACTACCCCAATATGGAATATCTTGAGGTCATATGGATCATAATCATACTCTTCCCGAAGAGGTTACTCCCTTCAGATTTTCTAATATAACCACTGTTATATTTAGGCAACTTTCTCGACTATAAACGGAGAATCCAGATTGGTTGCTTTAGAAGTTAGTTGTGCAATCAGCGACATTGTTTCAAACAGAGCATTCTATAACAGTACAAATTCCACTGTGCAGTATGCGCATATTGTTGACAAGACAGAAGCCGGTCACAGATGTAAAACAATGTTTGATTGGATAAAGTTAAAGATGTAACACGTGTTGGAAACTTTCACCACCAGGGGGTTATGTGAGTGTAGTGAAATATCACCTATATGCAACAGAGGTTACAATAGAAAATGAGTAAACTCTAAGAAGAGAATGGAATCACATTACGAACTATCAACTGCTTTGATATTAAAAATAAAATAAGGTTTTTCTTCACTTGTTTCATTGAGTATTTGAAAGCACTAGTCTCACATTCACTAACAATTTTATTTCATGTTCTTTTTGAAAGTTTGTGATGGAATCTACATCTATGCATAATATTTTTATTTTTTGAAAAACAAATCAATATTTATTTTTATACACACATTCTTTAAACATTTTGATATATTTTTGCATTTATGATAAGTGTAAAAATATAAATATTGTGTATAGTTAATTTGTTCTCTTAAAAATTTTGGAAATTGCTTCATTCTGTCGTCCCCGGAAGGGTTGGGAATTCGTTGCAAATTGGTTTTTGCCTGCATTTGCATAGGCGTTCCCATTGTTACCGGAAACTACTAAAACTACTTGACCAATCTTCACCAAAATTGGTACACAGCCTCCCAATATCATATACATGGCCCTTTTGGGGCTTTCAACATTTTAAAACTTTTAATTTTTTCTGTTTCCATGACAACAATTTTGACTTTGTTTTTTTGAGGATAAGGTTTCTTTCCGGAGCAGATCTCTCAAACGTCTTGACCACTCCTCACCAAATTTGGTGTACTGTTCCCCATGATGTGTAGATGTGACTTATGGGGCTTGGAACTTTTTTTTTTTTTAATTTCTGCAGGAGTTCTGTGACTTTTTTTAAAATACTGTGACTATTATAGCAATATCTTGAGAATCATTTAATGGTTTTATTGGTAAGGTGTGTTGGTGGCTTTTGCCAACAATTGTCAGTTTCAGTGAAGTTAAGGATGTTTATAAGATTATGGCAATGGATCGTGCAATGTTGAATCAATCGGGAGAACAATTTGACATTTTGTTCAAATTTCAGTTTTCAAATTCAAATCATGTAAAGCCTGTTGAACTGTAGAGAATCTCAAACTTTTCTTTTATATTGATTCAGATTTGCCTGCAGAAATATGAAGAAAAAAAAAAAATTCTTAAGGAGATTCTTTGCCTTGTGGGATTGTTTTTACATTTTCATTTTTATAAAAATTTCTTTGCCTGGGCTTGAATGCCCCTGATTGAGAGCATTATGAAATCTTACTATACAAAAACATTCCTTTATTTATTTCCTTAGATTTGTTATTTCAAATTGTTCATGGCCTTTATTATACAATCAAGCCGCGATAATCCGGCCGCCGATAATCCAAATCTCGCAGTTTCCGAACGGTAGGAAGATGTAACCAAACTAATCTCTTTAGTAGTCCGAACATTTCACTTTCCGAACGTTTTTTATGAAAAACCGAAGCGTTCGGATTATCGAGGCCTGACTGTATTCACACTTTGGTATTTAAATCCCAGACTATGTTAATGTCTGGGAGCGTCAGTGTTTAAGAAATACATCTTTTATAGCATCATTAGAGTATTAACTTCATCCGCAATTCTACAACAAATACCTAGTATCTCATGCACTTATGACTCGTAGCAGTCTGATTAAAATCAACCTTGTTCAGAGGAATAAAATTTGCAAAATAATGCACTTACCGGGATACGAACAGGTTCGGAGTTTTAAAACGGTCGCTGTATTGAAAGCATTCAGAACAGACAAAGGATAGCTGTTTGGAGTTATCTGCTCCTAGCTTCTCGCACAGAAAGCTTTTGTTGGACGTCTTGTGATTGGTTAACTGAATTGCTTCAGAACATGGGAGTCTACGGGCTGTTATCAGATGGTTTTGCGGGGAAACCTTTGAACGATATGAGTTTGTATCCCGGTAGATGCACTATTTTGCAATTTTTGTTACTTGCAAAACTGTAAATTTTTATAAGACTGGACTCATAGGAGCGTTTATAATGTGCAATATTAAATTTATTTTATAAGAGAATTCTTCTGCTGTTGCATTATTGATTTTTGTATCTTTGTTGTATGCTTTCTTTTTCTTATTATGATTATTACATATCTTTATTAAGCTATATTTCTTAATGATATTTAATGACAGTTTTCACTCCACCATGCACCATGTTTTGCTTTATGTACAATAACACTTGTAGATGTGAATCTCACTGTATAAAAAATATTAAATTGTGCTCAATATACCAGCCGTCCATTCTAGAACTAATATTTATTTTGTGTAGCTTTTAAATCATAAAAGTCTGAAATAAGAACATTATTCTACAAATAAATTACCCATTTTAAATTGTATAATGCTTTCTAAATCATGCTATTTGTGTTAATTAAGGCTGGTCACCTTATTGTATTCTGTTATGTATTACTTGTCTTTTCAAGTGTTCTACTTTAAAAAGTGAAATAAATTATTTGAGCCATGTTCTGTTTCTGTTTCTTATGAATCTCATTAAAATAAGATTGAACGTCACTCTAATACCTCGTCACTCTTTTTTTATTGAAAACATATTTTATTCATTTAAGAAATGGATTGGGCACAAGTTGTGAAACTTATAGAAGCCCTCTCCGTGTAATCAACAACTATTTGACAAGGCTAAAATACATAACAAGAAAGTAAGAAATCGACAAGTGACGAAGTGGGTAAACATGTATATATATTATTAAGGCAACACACAATGTTATTCTTATGACAAAATGCACTTTGAATATGGTAAATACGTACATTAGTATTAATGTATTATTTGAACCGTTGACTCTTTCCAATGAATTTATGAACATGGTGAAATATGTTTTCATTGACTGTGGAAGATTTGGGTTTCCATACAGGATTGTATTAAGATCAATTTCTGCCTTTAAATTATAAAATCTTTGCTTTAATTCTAAACGGAGATCAGCATGTCTTGTACATCTCAAGAAGAAATGATAAATGTCTTCAACTAAAGCACCACAAATGCAAGATTTACTTTCAGATAAATTGACACGATACAGATCACCGTTTAGGGAACTACAAGAAATTCTTAACTTACTGTGTATAATGTTCATCTTCCTATCGCCGAATAGAAAATATTTTGGGATTTTACATTCTTTTTCAGATAATTTTGCTTTAAATGACGATAATGAATTTGAACATCTTATTTTCGAGGGAGATTATTCCATAGATAAGCACAGTCATAAATGAAAGACTTTTGAAGGACTGCAGTTCGAAATTTTGGAATACATTTTGTAGATACCTTTACCTCGTCACTCTAATACCTCGTCACTCTAATACCTCTTAGCTTTCTGGATTGAGTACTGTTCGACAGGGCACAGGGGCTTGTATTGCTGAAAACAAACAGTTCCTAGGTCAAATACTTCGATATAATACTCCCTATACTAATAAAGATTTGACTAAATATGTTTTTCTGGCTTATTTTATGACATCATACAGCAATGATGTGTCATGGATTTTAAAGTCCAAGAAGGAACATTATGACGACAACATATTGTACATGATTTCCATATTTCATACAATTTTAACTTAAATACCAAACATTATGTAAAAAGAAAACCCTTTAAAATAGCAGTTCAGCACCTCATGTGTGGTTGAACAAAAATATCAACTGTCGTGAATGCAATTCTCTTTACGAGATATATCGACCTTCATCAAAGATGATCAAAATCGACTGTTAGACTATGTTGAAAATTTAGTATAATTTCTTCTGGCTCCACTGTGTAGATGGCAGGTACGAATGTCTCCTGTACATGTTAACTATTTCTGCAAATAATTGTTTTGTGAGTTCACTTTTTTTTTAAATGTGTACAATTTTTGGGCTTTGTCGGATGGGATTTTTGTAAAATACATTTGGTATGTTTTATACTTTGCATTTTCCCGATAGAGAGTATTTTGTTCCTTGATGCCTGATGTCACAACTTGTAACAAACTACAGTTTTTGTATGGTGTAAATGCATCATCTGTCTCGCAAAAGGGGGTGGACCATTGTTTTGACTATGGTTTCAATGGTAATTTTTTAAAATTTCACATGAAAAGGGGGGGGGGGGGGGGGGGTATGCGCACCCCTGCACCACCCCTCTGTATCCGCTCCTGAAATGCATCATCTGTCTCGCAAAAGGGGGTGCACCATTATTTTGACTACGGTTTCAATGGTAATTTTTTAAAAATTCACATGAAAAGGGGGGTGCTCATGCTCACCCCTGCACCCCCCTCCCCCTCCCCCCTCTGCTTCCGCCCATGATTTGTGGATTTTCATTTAGCATAAAAATCCGACGGTTGACTGATAATGAGAGGTGGAGAGCTATTCGCATTATTGAAGCTTGTATACAGCTCAATGTGACGTTGCAAGACACTTCAACGTCCATAGAAACACAATTTGCAATTTGTGCCAATGTTACCAGTATACCAGCAAAATGCCAACGTTCACGACCGTGATCAACCCTCTAAATGACATGGATTCTCCGTAAGATTCCAAACCTAACATTCCCAGGAATAAACAGAATCTCGGCAAGGACTGTTCGAAGACATTTGGCTGCTCATGGTTACGGGCATGGCGTACTGCGAAACACGGCACAGGTATGGTTTTTCAAAATGACAATGCCAGGCCCCATTTTGAAAGGGTTATGCAGCAATTTCGACCGGAAACAATGTCAATGTCTAGCCATGACCTGCAAGATCCCCAGTTTTATTGCCGATCGAGCATGTGTGGGATCACACCCTTACATGCCTTATAATATACGCACCGTTGAAAAATGAAGGCACTCGTAGCTACGGAAGGCATTGGAGCGCTACTGAAGGCTAATGCCCACCCAGGTGCAGAAGAAACTCTACGTGGAAAATTGCTGAGAAAATCACAGGGGTTTGTATTGCTGAAACAAAACAGTTCCTAGGTCCAATACTTCGATATGATACACCCTATACTAATAAAGAAAGGGATGCAACGCTAGTTTTACCCCCTAATCTTTACCCAGCTAACAAATCTACGTTGTGATAACGTTGTCACAACATCAGCTTTACGTTCTCCTTACGTAGATCCTGACATCGTCACAACGTCAGTTTGTAGACTCCCAAACAGGTTGCTACAACGTGGTGTTTCTACGTAATTACGACGTTGTGAGGACGTTGTAACAACGTCTGTTTTTACGTTGTCCTAACGTAGATCCTGACGTCGTCACAACGTCATTTTGTAGACTCCGAGAAAGGTTGCTACAACGTAGTGTTTCTACGTAATCACGACGTTGTGAGGACGTTAGAATGACGTCTTTGATTACGTCGTCCTAACGTAGATTTCTGACGTCGTCATAACGTCTTTCTGTAGATTCCCAGAAAGGTTGCTACAACGTGGTTTTTCTGCCTACATAAGATGTTGTGAAGACGTGAAAATGACGTCTATTTCCACGTATCTTACGTAGATTTCGGACGTCGCCAAGACGTCATTTGTTGTCTCCCAAATGCATTACGACGTTCTGAGAACGTTGTAATATGACACAAAGATAACAGACAGATGAAGCTTTGATTATACTTTTTAATTTGATAAAATTAAAAGTTAAAGTTAGCCTTTTCTCCGATTAGCTTGTTTCCATGCCCATAAACTTGTTCTTTTGTCCATTAGCTTGTTTCCTTGTCAGCTGTTGCTCTCTACTTTAGAAATAAAGTTCGCTGTACCCCAATGTGTTTTGTAATAAAGTATAGTTTTGCCCTGAACTATTATAGTTAAAGTACGAGGACGGTAGTCCGAGTACTTTGACGCTATAATAGTTCAGGGCAAAACTATACTTTATTACAAAACACATTGGGGTACAGCGAACTTTATTTCTTTTCTAAGATAACCCATAACACAACATTCTGCTTTGAGTAATTTTGCAAGAAAAATAGAGTTTACTTCCTTAATATTAATAATCCATGATCAGGGCCAACTGACGAGCCGTGCGACAAAGCGACTATGACGTCATTGTTCTGTTGTGACGTCATAGTGGTTCCTGCGGTTGCCTAATGCGGATTTCGTCGTTTTGGTTCAAGTACAAATGTAGCTTAAAATTTAAGACTAATTCGGATACAAAAGAACACATTCCTTCAATAATTGTTATAACAACGCTACCGTTGTTTTAGGACATTATCATTTGCAGAAAAACACGGTCTTTTCAACTGCCCTCTTTCGTTGGGTTACCATGGGCACACGTGACTACGAGGGGAGCGGAAACGTCATTCAATTGTTACGTCATCACAAAAACTATACCTTTATCGTCTGATAATGTACTTTTATTTCGATTGTTCTAGCCGCTAGGCATCTTAGAAAAACAAATAATACACATTTATAGACTTTGAATTTATAACAAAGTAGTCAGGGAAATTAGTTCTTTTTGTATCGAGCAAGTAGACAGTTTTTATGATAATGCTTTATTTCTTATACACAAATACACAACACAATAACATTGCTAACGTTAATGATAAAACAGTAGAGATTTAATTAAACAATTTGGTTAAAATGAATATTACAGGGAGGTATGATCATGTTAACTATCACAACAATACAGTAGTAGGTACGATAAACAAATAGTTACGAGTACCTGTTGAAATCGAGGCCCGCCGTGTTGAGATGGAGCATGTTTAGGCATTCCGAAACTTTCTTCTCGACATGTACTTCATTTGCAGTATCGTTGGTTATGTAGGCTTCTGCAAAATGCAGAATTGGTTAATGTTCATAGAGAAGTATAATTACAAATATCTCTCTCTCTCTCTCTCTCTCTCTCTCTAAACGCACAGAAGATCAAAACCCACAGAAGATCATATCAATGTGCTTAAAATGGCTTTCGTATGTATGGGAGAAACGGGTTAGAAGTTTAAGAACTACACTAAAAACAAACGGAAGAATGGTTACCTTGTAAGCCTAACACTGTTCTTTGTTCTGTTCTCAGTATTTTTCAAGACATTGTCCAGCTTGGAGAGAGCGGGAGCGGGCGTCATTCTTGACGGCAAGCGCAGTTAGTTATCACAAGACAGGAAATATCAGATTACAACACCTGTTCCACGATAGGGGATATTCCCACAGTAATTGAAAGACTGACCCATATTTGACCCATATTTGACCGTTTGCAGCAACCATGAAATGGGTATAGTAGGCCTTCGTCTGGGTTCTAAAATGAAATTAATGAATTTCTATACAATCAGAAAGCGGGGTCGATCGGATCAGTTTGAACATAAGAACAATGTATAATATTGTCTATATTCAGGTTTTAAATACCAAGGATGTGTATCATATAAATCATGTATTCATGTTTATTTCACGTGAAAGTTGTTTCAGAAATAACAACCCATAGGAGTCGCATATATACATTAGTGTGTTTTGTGGATTTTCATATCGCATTACGCATTTTGTTTAAATCCTTTTTTAGTTTATAAGTTATCATATACTCCATTGTTTTACAATATCGTGAAAGTATATTCTTTCATTGCAACTTAATGTATATTTGAGAACCCCATGCTCTGTGTCCCCTTATGTATGGTAAATTATACATAACGAAACCAACCATTCATTTACGAAACTGGTATTTAGAGAAACAAGATGCGGCAGTAACTATAACATCAAAACAAGTTACCATATAAAGTTTCTAAAACACGAAGTAGACGTAATTGAACGGACAAAATTTATGAAAATAATTCTACATCTTCTTAAGATACCAAAATATAATCTTACCAGTATGGTTACAGTCATTCAGTAGCGCTTCACCTCGATTTTAAATCAACTACTTCATGATGAATATTCCATTATCATTGACTCAAAGTGATACCTATTTTGAATACTTTATTATCTCATCGACTTGATTCACTCTTTTTATATTCTTTGGTAATGGATGTGCTTTACAAATCTTAGAAACTTTATTTCATAGAAGTGTTGTCGCTGGGATTCATGTTATTTTAATGCTATTGTCATATGCCATGACCAGGAAATGTGTTCAAGTTTTTCCCTCAAGCATATTAAGATGATAGAAAACTAACACCTGAAATAAAGCATTTACAGTACTTAACTATATTATTAACTATCTAAAATTGTGGGAGGTTCGGCAAAGAGTAAAAAAAACATTATCTGAAATATATTTCTGACACATGTGGTATCCATTGACCCCAAAGGTGACACCATCCCCTTCAAAGATCAATGTTCAATTTAATGAACAATAATCTGTCCTTGGTCAATATCGTCTTCTCGGATCCATAAAAACAAGTATTGACCTTATGACCAGTCTATACATGTAATTGTACAGTATTATTACGATATTGTGAGTATATGATTGCCGTGAATAAATACTTATACAGGTCAACAAAAATAGAAAAATGATGCATAAGGTATTAATATATTCAAATTAAATGAAACTAAAATATCCCTGTGATATCTGGCCTAGCAAAATATACCATATAAAACCTACGCATCTCGTATCATTCATATTGATTTTGAGTATAGTATTTATTGTTAAAACACATTTTGTAAACATAATATCAATCCTTCCCAGTGTTGTCTTGAATAGTGTACAGTTGGTTTTTTAAAATATGCACAACATCTAATACATACGGCTGCGTACCGACAGTTGCTTCACCTACTTGAGAATTAAGTGCAAATATCTTGTAATTTGTCACGTTTTTAAATCATCATATCAACGCGAAAACTAGACCGATCATTTTGCATTTTGCCTTATAAGAAGGCAGATGAGTGTTCCACAACATAATTTGATTTGATGTATCAAACAAACAGTTATAGTTTTGGCAGCTCTGTGAATTGACCAGGGGTCAACCTTTTCTAAACTACAGGTTTTATTGTCTTTTGTGAAATATCTGGGTCTAACGTACATCGTATATTTGCTATTAAACGTATTCAATCGTTTTGTGATGATTTTGTTCTTATTTAGTCAATATAAAAACTTTCAGTCGAAACTTAATGAAATTTTAATTTTAATTTTTTGTTTTCCCTTCTGCCTATTTCAAAATGCCAAATTTCATAAACATGCACCACTGCATCACAGGATACTTCTAAGAATTATTGTTTTACACATGGATACATGATGATTCATTATGATTCTATGTGTTTTAATTTTATTAACGTTACAATTAACAAAGTTACATGATGTTTGGACTCAGTTACACCAGTAACACTCTATATAATTAGAAAGTCCCTGGTTACACATGTAGGTGAACAAACTAAAGGATTTCCCGTTGTTACCATTTTTATGAAACGTGTGAAAGGTTTTGTTTGTATCGAAGAAGTATATTGGAAAGAAACCCATATAATATGCGTTTCATATGGTATATTCTGAAATAAGTTCGTCATTATGAGGACGTAAGTCTTAACGTTTCAGTAACTACGTTTAGTGACGTAATGCGTATAAGTTAACTACAAGGTCGTCACAACATTGAAATAATTCTGTCTCAGCGACGTCGAGTAATCTCATTACCACAATAAAGATTTTACCCGACCGTTTATGTTTATGGTGATTCCTGTGTGTATATCCGTTTGCTATTATTGAATTACCTTTCGTCTCAGGAATTCTCAAGTAATGTAATCCATTTTTTGGTTTATGATTAAATGTTTAAATGAGTGTTACTTGCATAGTAAAATGGTCAAGTAATTTTTACTTTTTGAAAAATATCGTGTTCTCATTTTCCAAATATGGCGATTTAAGTGTTTATTATGTATTTCGTAACCAGAGTAGAAATAAAAGTAATAATGTTAAATTTTTAAATTGCTTCATCTTCAATCAAGGTGGTACATCTACAGAACCTTAAACATGCGAGTTAATGTGCTAAATATCGTCTGTAGTCAAAGTGTTAATAGGAATTGTTTATTAGATGGTATAATGGTAAATACATTCTTGTATTCTACGTTATTCTTAAAACTGGTTCCGCATAAAACCAGTCATGAAACTACTCATTTAGTCAGTTTTTAAATCAAACAAATAATCCCAAACACGGCTTCTATCGGCGACAATCATATTGTAACATGTTCTTTACAACCTGGAATATGTTTCATTAGTATCGACAGTAATATGTTATATACATGTAAGGTGTCATTTGCGTTGCAACTCCAGATATAAATTGAACCACTCACAAAGTGTATTTTTCTGAAGCAAGAATTTCACGGTAAAGATAGAGACGAGAATGAGATATATTTATACACATGTATTCTGAGATAAGTACGTTATTGTGATGTTGTGAGGATGTACGATCCTACGTTGTATCACTACGTTTTAGTGACGTTATAAGTACGTAAACTACACCGTCGTCACAACGTTGAGAAAATACGTTAGGGATTACGTAATTACTACGTCGCAGTGACGTCGAGAAATCACTTGACCAGAATAAATGCTTTACAGAGTGTTTAGCCTATCGTAACTGTTTATACGGATTCTTATGTGTATTAATACAGAACAACTGTGGATATATATTTGATATTATTGACTTACTTTTCTTGTTTTATATTCTGAGATATGGACGTTATTATGACGTTGTGAGGACGTAAGGCTCAACGTTACATTACCACGTTGAAGTGACGTGATAAATATGTCAATATCAACGTCGTCGCAACGTTGAGAAAATACGTTAGGGATTACGTAATAACTACGTCGCAGTGACGTCCAGAAATCACTTTACCAGAATAAAGGCTTTACAGAGTGTTTGGCCTATCGTAACTGTTTATACGGATTCGTATGTGTATTAATACAGAATAACTGTGAATATATATTTGATATTATTGACTTACTTTTCTTGTTTTATATTCTGAGATATGGACGTTATTATGACGTTGTGAGGACGTAAGGCTCAACGTTACATTTCCACGTTGAAGTGACGTGATAAATATGTCAATACCAACGTCGTCACAACGTTGAGGAAATACGTTATTGATTACATGATAACTACGTCGCAACGACGTCGAGAAATCACTTTACCGGAATAAGGGCTTTACAGACCGTTTGGTATGTTGTTACTTTTTATATTGATTCATATTTCTATTTTAAGAATGAATTTGAACATATGTTTGATGTTATTGATGTTATTGTTTTGTGACGTTATATTGTAAAATAAGTACGTTATTATCACGTTGTGAGGACGTAAGGATCAACGTTTCATTTCTACATATCGCTTAGAAACAGCGTTTGAAAGACATATACCTATAGACCCTACCCTATTACCTATTCTATATACAACTGATTTGTCAAGGACTTGTTGAACATTTTCCGATAAAATATTTTACATAAACTGTTCTGGTTTATCATTATCCCAAACGAATTAAAGGCCAGTATCAGAATCAGTTTCAAATACATGAAGCGCTCGTAATTTCAGAGTGACCGGGATATGGGATGATTCGGTTCTGGATGGTTTTGTGAAGTCGCATTTAGAATCAAACAAGAAAAAGGAGGGTTCTATTGGGGTATTTTTTGTGGAAACGAAATTCGAGAGGATATCCCCGTTTACACAAATATGCTTGTATGGTATGGGGCATATTGACAAGGTTAGAAAATATTATGAAAAGGATATGATTGCCAATGTATATTGTGAAATGGAGACTGCAGCTAGTGTGGCCTTTTTGGGATAAAAGCTTCGATTTCTAATCAAACAATTTGAATGTTTCAAGTAAAGGAAATCGTACTTCAATCGTAAGTGGTGATTTATAAGTGAGTTATACTGTGATAGCAATTAACATACATTAATTATTCATAAATACAATCTATTTAGATATAGATACAAAACAAGATACAAAACATTTCACTCACACCACATGCAAAGAAAAACGTAGTATCGGTTTAAAAGTAAAATCAATCAATTTAAATCAAACGAAAGATAAGAAGGGGTCGCTTGCTTGGTATTTTGTAAGAAGAGAATGTGCAGTACGAGTTTGTTTAGTTACGAAATCACACCTATCCCTTAAAAACTAAACCACGTGACCATATATCACGTGAACACTTGAAGTCGGCCAAAATGGCGGAGAATACAAAGCTTCTATTTCCTGCTTTGGTTGTTATCATATGTGGTTTTTATCTCGCTTCAGGGCAGTATCAACCAAACTGGGACTCACTGGATTCGCGACCTCTGCCAAAATGGTACGATCAAAGTAAAATCGGTATATTTATTCACTGGGGAGTCTTTTCGGTGCCGAGTTTCGACTCCGAATGGTTTTGGATATATTGGAAAGGCTGGAAAGGCCATATTAAACCAGTGAAATCGATTGTGGACTTTATGAAAAACAACTACCCCCCTGACTTCACATACGCAGACTTTGCTGCACAGTTTACAGCGGAATTCTTCAACCCGAATCAATGGGCTGACATCTTAGCAGCATCAGGAGCGAGGTGAGTAAAAGGTTCCGGTCAGTTCGTACCAAAACCGGTTCGTCCCAGGGTCGGTTCGCACCAGAACCAGTTCACCCCAGGTCGGTTCGCCCCATCTTCACAACGTCACGGGCGTAACAAAAAAAATTTCAAATCATCTCCCTCCGCCCTTGACTTCACGGGCCGCTTTTTCTGCGCTAAGATTTTAGCGTACTGCAGGCTAATCGGATAGGCCAATCAGAAGAAAGCTTGCAATATGAACTTCTGATGTCAACAACAAAGGCGTTTGCAGTGATACATTGCCGCTAGGCCTACTAAACGAAAACATATTTTAAATAGTTTCAAGCATTTACTTTACAGTCTTAAAACGTGTGCTAAAATCCCAATCATAATGAAATTGTCCGAGTAGACAAAGTCAATGCTTTACGCTTGAATGTAATAGACTTGATCTATATTTAGACTGGAAAACACCTTTCCTAATTCGTCCAATTATTCGGCTAATTTTGGGTCGCAAACTGTAGCACACTTTTTGACAGTATTTTGATCAGTCCAGGACTTGTATAAACTTTCAATTGATGCAATAAAATAAGTACAATTCGCTTTCATAAACCTGTAATCGATAATCAAAACCTCGAAGCGGACAGCTTCAAAAGCCATAAAGTTGGCACATGGAGTGGACGCACTGTTACGATGTTACTGTATGATGACTGCCAAACTGGATACATTCATAAATTTCGCGTATGATTTTGCGCATGTTATCAGGTATCGTTTGTTAATTTCACAATATTGCAGCTGGGAGTACGTTGAGTGATTCAATTTAGTTGGTTGTCATAGTTTTTAAAAAGTCATATAAGCTAAAAAATAACTAGCACATGTTATTCACTCCGAAATCGAATAAATCAAGTGTTGAGTTTGAATGAAACTATCATTAATGATTTCACACTAATTGTTTTTACAAAATACCAAATAACGCGTGTGGCATCATGGTATTTCGATTAAACAATCTCAATTATTTAATACTGAACTACATACCGAAAATACAGGCTGTATAACGTTTTTAAAAAACTGTGATTTGATTTCTTGTTTGATAAACTGTGCCTAACTCTTACTAACTCTTATTTACATAAATGTTACAATTTTTAAATAAGCACGTTATACTAATTGAAATATTCTTATTCAATGCGACGATTTGTATTCAAATCTTTAAAATTTGTTTGAACGTGGGTAGTTCTCATTTGCATATGAACTACATACCGGTATGTCTCTGTTATAAATGTAACAATCAACTAATAACACTTCCTTGCTCGCATCTGGTCTACTTTCTTAATTAGCATGTTTATGATAATATATTTTCATGTATTTAAGTACTGTACGACGAGTATTGCAATGTACAAGAAGAAACGTTTACCCAACGTATGTTTCTAAAAATAACAATTTTAGAATTATCGCTTCTGCAGTACCGAATGTAAACGGTGATTTCATTGGCTGTCTGTAAGCAGCTGGTAAGGGGCGTAACTCGTGATCACAATAGATGTCGCTGCTTCGTTGCACCGTTTTCTGTGCTGTTGAGGGCAAGGTAAAAAATGCATAGAATTTATTTCGATACGTTTTCACCTTGCCGTGGGAAGATGGTTCGCCCCAACTATAGTATATGTTACATGTATCTAATTTCTGTTTCATTATCAAATATTGACATATATGAATGTTATATAAACCACTTTTGACATATATGAATGTTATATTTACCGCTTTTTTGTAATTATATGGGTGTTTTTCAAAATAAGTAGGTTTTTCCGTCCGATTCAAATAATTTGTAAAATAAGTAATTTGAAAAGGGCTGTGGTTTGAAGAGCATCTTAACATGAAGTTCACTGTCAAGGATATAGCAAAGAGTGCAAGTCGTGCTTTATCTTTATTAATATCGAAATACTACATGTGTGGTGACATGGGATATGTCGTTTTTACTAAATTGTATGAGTCCACAGTTCAACCCATATTGATGTATTGAGCACCCCTCTCGGGACTTACCAGCCACCAAGAGATAAATAATGTGCAAAATAGAGCATGCAGATTTGTCCTTGGAGTACCCCGGAATACCTCAAATTGCCCAGTCGCGGTAAAATGGGATGGATGTCATGCCTCACTAAGCAGAGAATCGAAGTTATCCGAAGTTTTATCAAGATAACCAAAATGAGTGATGTCAGATTACCCAAACGAATTTTAGAATACAGCAAAAGAAGAAAAAAATCGTTTTATAACTCAGTTATCAAGGCAAGCAGAAGTCTTAGTATTGAACATTTACTGTTTTTAAATGGATTTTATTATGTCTCTTGTGAAAGCTGAACTGAGAAAAATCAACGAGTCCTCGTGGTTCAAAGATCTGTGGATCGCCGTATCAAAACCTAATGGAAATAAGTTACGGACATACAGGTTATTCAAGAAATATCTTGTTCCCGTGATATATGTACAGAAAATCATGTCGAGGAATCAACGAAAATATCTATCAAGACTACGTTGTGGATCACTCCGACTACACATAGAGACAGGCAGACACAGCAGACCCCCCACCCCTCTGTGTCTTAGAATATGTTCCTTCTGTGATAAAGTAGAGTCCGAGATTCATTTCCTCTGAGTGTAGCTTTTATTCAGACCTCCGTTTTATATTTTTAGATTCCCACATATGCAATTTTATTAATACTCTTAATAATTAATTTACCTCTGTTGATTTTACAAAATGGAAAAATATAGCGTTAACCGTAAAAAGTATATTGTGACACTTAAATAAACTATTACTGTCTGTCTATTTCTTTATGGAGAAAGC
The DNA here is from genome assembly GCA_936450465.1 of Gibbula magus. Classification (NCBI taxonomy): domain Eukaryota; kingdom Metazoa; phylum Mollusca; class Gastropoda; order Trochida; family Trochidae; genus Gibbula; species Gibbula magus. Next base: position 28,722,234 of record OW388295.1, on the reverse strand, counting down.
GACTAGATTGGATTGAATTTGGTGCTATCTGTGTTCTACTGTGAATGTGCAATAGCAATAGGTGTTTGTCCATGGCATTCTATCACCTTTGTACAAAGTAAACTTAAAAGTTACCCTTCTTCGTGTTCATTTCTGTCAACAGATTACCCTTCTCCCGCTTCAATTTTGCAAACGCAGAATATGTTGTATTTACAAACTCCATAAAGGTTAACATGGCATCTACATGTTCTTTGGTAAATGTCCAAGGCATGCGCATGAATTTGACCAGCCGCCATTTTTGGAGTGGTTCACTGCATGCAGTTACCCAACTCAGTGTAGTAGGGGTGAATTAGCAGTTAGCATAATCCAGATCAAAGGCTTCCTTGAATAAATATGTGTACACAACTGAGGGGTCTACTCACGGATGTGTCAATTTCATACAAACTCTTAATTATTTCATGAAGTCTGCACAAACAAACAGAAACTCACCTACCTCAATTTTCGTAATCTGATAAGTATGTACCAAATCTTCAAGCGGCTGATTGCATACACAAACAATCTTTACTACATCTACAATTAGTCTGGGGCGAACCGACCCTGGGACGTACCGGTTTTGGTACAAACTAGCTGATCCGGAACCCTTTACAAACTGTATTACATCAAGCATCAACTGATCCGGAACACTTTACAAACTGTATTACATCAAGCATCAACTATATCTGTCATATTAAAACTGGGGCGAACAGACCCGGTCAAACCGACCCTGGCACGAACCGGTTTTGGTACGAACTGACGCGGAACCAAGTAAAGTATAGGGCCTATATAATTTTTAGAGGATATTTGGCTTTTCTTGACTAATACCATGTTTATCTCATCGAGTGAGGTAGAAAGGTTATAACTTTTCTACCTCACGAGATGAGATGAACATGGTATTTGTCAAGAAAAGACAAATTTTCTATTTATTATTATGACCAAATCTGTGCATATTCACCGAAATAGACTTGCATTAACGTTAAGTCGGCTGCAGAATGAGCCTGTCGCCTAAGCAACAATATGACGTCATGAACGTGTCATGACGTTGGAGCATTGTTTTATGACGTCAGGTCATTGTTATATCAGTCACTAGTGACTGATAACACGGTTTATTTTCATTGATAGATCTGGTATTTCACCTGCAATCACATAATAATACTGGTATATCTGTTAGAAAATTAGAATTTTGGAATTGCTCACACTGCTAAATGCTAATTTTATTTTTGAAGTTGTATAGGTGACGGAAAACCAAGATCTAAGGATATATATAGTCAACGTCTTTTTAAATTACAGTGAATATAATTTTTTAGTGTTAATATATCAGCTAGGTTTGGGAAACCCACTGAATGGGATTTTACATCCCAATTGGTTTATTATATATATATTATATTATATAATATTATATATATCCCGTTCAGGATATTTCATTATATCCCAATCAGGATATATTTGTACATTTTATCTCAATATTTCCAAAAATGATACATTTCCGCAAAAAAGTGTTTTTATATAAACATAAAGAGAACACTTAGTGGTCCTCTTCAGCTTGATAAATAACCTTTTAGAGGTAATTGAAAATTATATCATATCCATGAATAGAAACATTTATTGAAATCTGACTATTTGTTATAATGTACACTAGTTCATTGCAATCTGAAGACAATATATTTTTCATAATAATTTGGAAGAATTTTATTTAACTGACAGTTTTCAGCTAATGTGCAAACAATTTTGTCATGTGACAATTTTTTTTATAAAGGAAAAAAAAAAGAACCTTAGAATATCACAACTTTATTCCAATTACAGTCCTTATGCGGAAATGCACCATGTCCATTTAAAATCAGGAAACTTAATTACTATATCCCAATGTGGATATAATGAAATATCCCAAACAGGGTATTGTAGGCCGATTGGGATATAATATCCCGTTTAGTGGGTTTCCCTAACCTGAATATTATCACCGTTATCAAGCAGGTGAAACATAAATCTGCTGATGTCATCTACTTATAAATAATGCACTGTGCAGTTCTGTTTGGCTTTATGCTCTATATGTAATCAATATTCACACACTAAGGGAAAGTTCTATCACTGATCTATCGGCAGCATCCGCCATCTTGGTTTCTTGGCATTATGTGAAATGAAAACACGCTATATTTAACCCACTTTTAGAATGTTTTAACAGTTGCATTAAAACATATGCAATGATAGAATATTCACACAGTAACACATGGCATATAATAAAACTAATAAACAATATGCTGTTATGCTGTAGCAAAGTTTTCCCTACTCGCAGCGCCAATGAATGGCTTCAGTTCTCTTTGGTTTTATTTTTCAACAAATGTGCGCTTGTGTTTATCAAGTTGTTAAATATAAAGTACTCGAAATATTAATATCTTTCAATTTGGCTGTGTTTTAATCATGTATTAATAACATATACGGTACGTGTAAACAGGAATGTCCTCTCGATTTTCGTTTCCACCAAAATACCCAGATAGAACCCTCCTTTTAAAGAAAACATTGTTAAAGTAATGTAGAGGAATCGTTAGAAACTGGATCAATCTTTAAAATTACTTTGATATGATAATCTCTAGATCAGAGACAATTGATGAATATTGCAATAATGGATGAGCTACAAAGTCAATGGCTCTATTTTTGTGATTGAGGTTAGAAAGGTTTTTCGGATATCCTGAGAACCATTTGATGGTTTTTGTTTCAACTTCAAACAATACAAAACCTGATGAGCTACAGCTTCCATGACTATTTGTTTCAGATATATTGTGTTTGTAACAAAACACCTCGAAGGCTACACAAACTGGCCCTCAAAATATTCCTGGAACTGGAACTCGATGGACGTTGGACCTAAGAGAGACATTTTGGGTATGTAAAAACTAGTGTTACATTGATAAATTTCAATAGAGTAAATATATTTAACCATGTTAATGATATTATTTGAGATTATTCAGAACTATTAAGAACATCTCCTTTTCCTATTCAAAGTGTTCTGAGACTTGTTACATATTTCTTTGAAACGAGATTCAAAATATCTTTTTCATAAAGTGTTATTGATGTAAAGATAATAAAATAATTTAATGTTTTGTGTATATAATATAAATGTACCGGTATGTGTATCTCTTATGCAAGTAACTTAGGACACTTAATATATTTATGTGTGTCTGTTTTTCTATAAAAATAGATGTCATGCCATGTGGTCACAATCGGATTCATAAAAATGGGATTTCAATTTGACAATAATTTGCACGATTTTAAACTTCTGAAATCGGCCCATTAATTACTTATATACAGCTTTTAAAAAAAACCCCACCTTATTCAGCCCCGGTGGCCAGAATGAAAGTCTGGGGGGTTGTGGTCTCTGAAGCGATGACTTCTGTGACGTCACTGGAGTAATCTCATCTTCGGCGGAAGTCATAATTCAACATAATTTCGCAGCATTTTGATTGTTAATTTCACTAACAAATCTTCAATAAAAAACTAAATTTTTCATATATCAAATGTTTATATATCCAACCCTCTCCCACGGAAGGGGGGAAAATGTATCAAGATCTCTCCATTTTTAGCTCATCAGGCCTGAAAGGCCCGATGGGCTTATGGCATGGCATGGCGTCCGGCGTCCGTCCATCCGTCCGTCCATCCGTCTGTAAACTTTTCGTTTTTTCGACTTCTTCTCCAGAACCAATAACTCCACAGAGCTGAAATTTTATGTGCAGACTCCTTGGCCAATGGGGATTCTAAATTGTAAATTTCGTGACCCCACGACCCCAAATGGGGTCACAGGGGTCACATCCTTAAAAACCTATTTTGATCTTTTTCTCCAGTTCCATAAGGTCTAGAGAGCTGAAAAGTTGTGTGCAGACTCCTTGGCCAATGGGGATTCTAAATTGTAGATTTCATGACCCCGTGACCCCAAATGGGGTCACAGTGGTAGAACCTTAAAAACCTATTTTCATCTTCTTCTCCAGTTACAAAAGGTCTAGAGAGCTGAAAAGTTGTGTGCAGACTCCTTGGCCAATGGGGATTCTAAATTGTAGATTTCATGACCCCGTGACCCCAAATGGGATCACAGGGGTCACATCCTTAAAAACCTATTTTCATCTTCTTCTCGAGTTCCAAAAGGTCTAGAGAGCTGAAAAGTTGTGTGCAGACTCCTTGGCTAATGGGGATTCTAAATTGTAGATTTCATGACCCCGGAGCCCCAAATGGGATCACAGGGGTCACATCTTAACCTATTTTCATCTTCTTCTCCAGTACCAAAAGGTCTAGAGAGCTGAAAAGTCGTGTGCAGACTCCTTGGCCAATGGGGATTCTAAATTGTAGATTTTGTGACCCTGTGATCTCAATCTAGGTCACGGGTCATGACCAAAAAACCTATTTTCATCTTCTTCTCCAGATTATATGTAAAGCTCTAGAAAGGTGAAATGTTGTGTAGAGATACTTTGGTCAAAGGTGATTCTTGATTGTAGGATTGGTGACCCTTTGACGCCAAATGTGGGGCTCATGGGTCATGATCTAAAACCCATATTATTTTGCTTGTTAACAATGTATTACTTGAGATAACTTAGATATTCAACCTAAGATAATAAATCAATGAAATACTGATGAGCTACAGAACCCATGGCTCTATTTTTTACCTTTCCTTCAACATAGGCATAAGTGGTGAAACGAATCAGCGACACCTATTGTGATCACGAGTTACGTCCCTTACCATCTGCTTACATACAGCCAATGAAATCGCCGTTTACATTCGGAACCAATTCAAAATAAGCGAAGATCGACACAATCACAGAGGCAATACAACTGTCTTCTGATTGGCTTATCCGATTAGCCTGCAGTACGTTAAAATCTTAGCACTGAAAATGCGAGGGTTGAGGTCAAGGGCGGAAGGAGAAGATATGGAAATCATTTCGTTACGCCTGTGACGTTGTGAAGATGATATCCAACTATATAATTCCACAGATGACAAATACATAATTATTGCATTAAACATGTGTTTTTGGCGATTTAACACACCTCATAAATTCATCTAGCGGCAGTGATAATCATCATTTATTATTAATGAGGCTCCAACGAACGGGTCACAGACGACCCTCGTCTGTTGTTAATCACAGTCACGCCTCAAGGATTGTCTTCAAAAAGGATCGCCACGTCATAATAATCTATTACAAACGTCAATTTTCTCGATTTTATGCTCATTTGATTCCGATATATAATGTACGTAGAGGTAGTATTTATTTAGTATTAGTATTTATTGAGATAAATGCATTACATGGGATCTTTCATGCATTAATTTATTACCTTGATTTTATACAGTGATGTTGTTTGATCCAGGTGAGCTGACCAATGCTGTACGGAATAAGACAGATCTGAAGATGGGCGTGTATCACTCACTTACTGATTGGTTCAACCCGCTCTACCTCGCTGACAAGGCCAACAACTTCACTACACAAGATTTCGTATCTGTCAGTTCACCTTCTATCGTAACATTATAAAATCAGTCTTGTTATTAGAGGGGGTACGGGAAACATTTGCTCACACTCTTCAGTTTTGGCTTGGTGTCCCTTAAAGGTGCATCCATTGTGTTTCATAAAATTTTATTTGGCTTTAATACATTCCAACTCACAATATGTGCTGTCTACAATACAAATAAATTCACTCAGCTTGCATATTTATCCCCAATCGCCAAATATATCATGATTACTAGTTTCTAATTAAAATTAAAACATCATTATGCATGTTCAAAACCGAAACTGCAAGTCCCATTTATCAAATCAAATTTGTCTTTTTGTCTGTTATAAATAAGATTCCAAAAGTAAGTTTGACTCATTGACGTGCGCCCCAGCTGTGCATTGGCTGGTTTTCGATCAGAAATCACTACTTATACCTTCATATCGTCAATATGCTAAGTTTACTATCATCAAAATGGTAGCAGTGTTGTTCCTAGAGGGGGTCCTGGGGACATTTGCCCACCTTTTTGGCTTGGTGTCCCTTAAAATTTGGAGCAGTAGGATACTTTTACCATTGCAAATGGTCCCACTTATTCAGAAATGCCCAAAATGACTCCCTCAGCAGATCACCTAGGAACAACACTGATGGTAGTTGTTGGTAACAGTCGGTACTTCTCGTTAAAGTAACACAATTTATAACGTTTGCAATATGTGACGCCAGCAACACAATGGATGTACCTTTAAAATTTGGAGAGGAAGAATACTTTTAGCATTGCAAACACTCCAAAAGCTGAAATAATGTAGGGAGGTTCCTTGCGCCTAGAAGATCAAAGTTTGCACACTTTGTCCTGACACCCCATCCCCACCTCAAATATGGGCATACCAAGCATTATAGTGAGACCTTTAAACGACTTTCTCCCCAAAAGCATTTGACGTAGGAAGCTGAAATTTTCAGGAAAACATCTTTATTACATGAAGATTCAAGTTTGATCCGATCCTTTGAATGGAATAAAATATGTTTAAAACAAGTTTGTTTATTGGATTTGAGCCCCATGAGATATGGGCCTGGCAGGGCATCCACTCTGAAATTTTTTAAAGACTTCTCAAGAACTAGCAATGCTATAAAGTTAAAATTTTGGGAATATGATTAAGAGATTTTAAAAATTCATAATCCTACTCCCAAAAATTAAGGATGCAATTTGATACATAGTATGAAATATGATATACATGTTATATGTATATTCATGGTATGAAAAATTATATACACATGGTTAGTTTAAGTCAAGAATGGCCAGTAGAATTATAAACCATTCGCTCTGCGGGCTATTTAGATTATTTCAACCTAGTATTTTGAAGGGCAATAATTTATCAACCATCTTTATCATGTAAATGTACTAACCAGTTATTGCAAGAGCCCTTTTCAATAGCTTTATGTTTCTCCATTCTCCTTGACAACGGTTATGTTGTACTACAATAGTATACCAGTTGTATCCACTTTTCAGAGCAAGACAATGCCAGAGTTGTACGAGCTGGTAAACCAGTATAAACCTGAGTTGATCTGGTCCGATGGATTCTTCGGAACAAGTCAATACTTCAACTCCACACACTTCCTGGCCTGGCTCTACAACCAGAGGTGCGCAGAGTTTGTACTCAATTGTAACATGATTTCGGTGTATCCTTGATTCTGATTGGCTGATTTCCCTATATTGCATACCAGTGAATACTCGCAAAATAACTGGAGCGAAATGACGGCGAAATGATACATCATGTTTACTAGATTCGGTCCGACTCGTGATCTAAAGGCCAGATGTGATTATGACATGGGCTATTGGTCGCGTTGTCCGTAAAATTTTCCCATTTGCATCTTTTTCTCAAAAAGCTGTAATTTGTTGGGTGTGTACGTCCTGGTAGTTAGGAGGTCAAAGTTTGAATTCAAGTAAATTAAGCGACCTCAAAACTGAAAGCGCTTGATATTCTGAAATTTTGTCATTAACATTTTTGTGGGATGTAGATAAAAGTTTGTAAATTTGGTTGAAATTTTGGTTCACCCTCAAAGCTTGTTGAATAAGAATGAATCCCAGAAATTTTACAAACACAACTATTTATCTTATAAATATTTCTTCTTTAACTAATTCCTGCTGAATGGCATGACAGGAAAGAATGAAAACCTGCAATAATGCTAGCAGCTGTGAAAGTGAAATACTCTTGAAAGCGGTGTTACCTCACCTCCTGTCACAAAACACTTAGTTGATCCTAAGTCACTAAAGTTGCCTTAGCATAATGTTAACGAATGGGGGCTAAGTTTAAGCGAAGTAAATTTACTCTGATGTGTAAACCCCACTGAGAATATTCTTTTACTATTTTTGACTAACTATTTATTTACAGCCCTGTAAAAGAGACAGTTGTTGTGAATGACCGATGGGGAAGTGACACCGTTTGTAAACATGGAGGCTTTCTCACCTGTAAGGACAGGTATAGTCCAGGTGAGCAGTTATTTCGTCAAACATTTGTCAAACATTTGTCACACATGAATCCTTTTGAGGATTTTAAAGGCAAAATTGTACACCCTCTGCCCATTGAAATAAAACAAATAGAGCCATGGGCTTAGCATCTGTAGCTCATCAGGATTTGTATTGTTTGAAGTAACAAAAACTAAAATAAATATTTCTCAGCTTGTTCTAGAGCTTTTCATACTGGAGAAGAAGATGAAAATAGGTTTTAAGGGTCATGACCTCTGTGACGCTATTTGGGTCACAGGGTCACAAAATCTACAATTTAGAATCCCCATTGGTCAAGGAGTCTGCATACAACTTTTCAGCTCTCTCGACCTTTTGGAACTGGAGAAGAATGAAAATAGGGTTTCGGGGTTGTGACCCCTGTGACCCTATTTGGGGTCATGGGGTCACCAAATCTACAATTTAGAATCCCCATTGGTCAAGGAGTCTGCATACAACTTTTCAGCTCTCTAGACCTTTTTGGAACTGGAGAAGAAGATGAAAATAGGTTTTTAAGGTTGTGACCCCTGTGACCGTATGGGCTTATGGCATGGCATGGCATCCGTCCATCTGTCAATCCGTCCATTCTTCCATCTGTAAACTTTTGCTTTTACGACTTCTTCTCCAGAACCGATGGCTCGAGAGAGCTGAAATTTTATGTGCAGACATCTCAGCTGAAGGGAATTCTAAATTGTAGATTTGTGACTGGTAGATATATCAATAAACCAAGGCATCTTAGATTTTGTCACATTTGCACGGAGGATGTTATCGAAGATGAATATCATTTCCTTCTTATTTGTTCTGCCTATGACCATCTCCGTTTATTATATATTCCTCGTCATTATTACACTCATCCCTCATTGTATAAATTTAATAATTTGATGTCTGTCGACAACATACATGTATTACGAAATTTGGCTATGTATGTTTACCATGCAAATATGCTACGAAGAAGCCTCTTGGTGGCTGTAGAATAAATACATTGTATTATGGGCCGATGGCCTACATACATCTGAATAAAGAATTGAGAATGACCCTGTGGCCCCAAATAATGGCCTCACAGGCCACCTTAAAAACTATTTTCATCTTCTTCTCCAGAACAAAGATACCTAGAAAGTTTAACATTGTGTGCATACTCTTTAGCCAATGGAGATTCTAAATTGTAGATTTGGTGACCCTGTGGGCCCAAGTAAGGGCCTCACAGGCCATTGCCTAAAAAATCTATTTCAGTTTCATCATTAAACAATATATACCCTGATGCACTGCTGAGCCCATGGCTCTATTTTTAGTGACTTCAAAAGTTTAGAGACCGAAAACACAAAAGAAATTTTATGAAAATGAACACACAAAAGAACGACAAATAGAAATTTCACCATGCCCCCTCTAGATACAACATTGAACCTTCATATCACCTTATCTTACCACATTTACAGGAACCCTACAGAAACGGAAGTTTGAAACATGTGTGAGCATTGATAGATCCTCGTGGGGATTTCGACGCAATGTTCAACTCTCTGATTACCTGACAATGAAGGAACTCACCAAGATTATAGCAGAGTCCATCAGGTTTGTCCTTCTTACATTCATCAAGTTATGAAAGTTGTTTTCTTTGTTAAAGGTTTCAGGATGGTTGAATAGTCAAGACGAAATAGCTTAAAGGTGCAGTAGCACGTGTTTCGTTCAAATAAGTTGATGAAATGTATTTGAAAAATAATGTCACTACTAATAAAATACCCTCATCTCTTCAGAAAATCAAGTTTAAACATGAGTGTACATGGTTCGTTAAAGCCATAAAAGTCCTTTTTTGTAATTCTGAATAATAAAATGTGTTCATAGGCTACGCAACACCGTTATTAACACTACGGATAATTGGTTTGTTTAATAAGATGTTTTACCCTCTAAGTAAATATAAATGATATAAAATATTATTACAAATGGGTAATTGAAAAAATAATATTTGAAAAAAAACACATGCTACAGCCCCAAAACTGTGGGTGAATAGCCATCCCTGAATAAAACACCGGAAAGCATAAATGTACGTAATTAGGTCACAATGACTCAAAAATTTCAATTAGCATTACCCCTACTCAGCGATGTTTTAGGTTTACTTACCACTAGAACAGAATTCTTAAGCTATCATCCTTTTCCTAAATTCCATTGGTTGAATATATATTCCTAACTTTCATTATGTCGCATTAATGATCTTTTTTTTTATGATCAGCTTTGTGTCACCAAGACAGGACATTTGGCATGCCGGTCAGATAGTTTGATTCCAAATACAATATTACGTGTCTGATTACAGTTGTGGAGGAAACGTTCTTATCAACATTGGTCCGACACATGACGGTCGGATAGTTCCAATATTCGAGGAAAGACTGCGACAACTAGGCCAATGGCTGAAGGTGACCGGGGAAGCTGTTTATGAGTCCAAACCGTGGAGCTCACAGAACGATACACTCACTCCTAATGTCTGGTGAGTGGTAGATTTTACTGGTGCTTCAACCAGTTACAGATACTAGCGCCAGACAAAATTCATTACATCAGGGTTCGATTTTGCGTTAATCAAACTGCACCGAAACAGCCTAATATTGTACTGTGCAGCCTAGGTTTGTCATACAACTGCACGCCGTGCAGTGAGTTGTTTATAGAAAATATATGTGCTAATTCTTATGCCTCAAAACTTTACATTAATAAAGTTATTTTAACTTGAAACTTGCTTGTGTCGGTCATAATTGTTTATGAAATTGAAATACATTGATCAAGTCAAGAAGTCACATTTATTCATCACGGCATGTGGCACGACATCAATCTTCATCTTCACTCAACTGCAGTAGGCCAAATTATAATTGTCTACAGAAACAACACTTACCATTTGATATTTAATTGATATTCTCAGTGTCATTTAGTGACTGCAAGATGTGACCTATTTCACAACATTATTTACGAAAAAGATTTCATTAACATCGTATTTGTAAACAAATTTTGTCAAAGATAAACATTGCATGAACGTGTGGCTTCACTGTACCGATGATTCATGAATTTGTTACAGTTTAAGATTTTGCTACTTTGAATAGTTGAATCTCGATAAATTTAATAATATCTCAGTCATTAAACATAGGTAAAATACTGTAACAAAATATGATAGATCAATATCGATGTATGGTAAAGCTATTATACAAATTCAAAATTAATAAACCTATCAAAAACAAATAATCAGCAATATTATTTCACGAGACGTTATGTAGTCAAACACTGTTTGTATGATGCTACGAACACTCGATCATGTTTATATGATGACACAAGTTTTAAAGAGGTATGCTAATTTAAAGCTACAATTTCTCTTGCGTTTACATTATTTCTTCTTATTTCATAATTATTTATTTACAATTGTGAAATATGTCTCGAAATAAAATATAAAAATAATCCTATTAGAATAAGTTCAATTTAGTAACTACATATTGAATAGAAAATAGTTGTATGGAAAATAGTTGAACCATGTGCTCTGCCGAGTTGAGTTTACGTAAATTATATCGCTATTGAAAACAAGTTCCTTTTAAAATGCTTATTTAGAAGATACATATCATTTGGTCTCTGATTTGAACTTTTGATGAACTATGTGCAATTAAATTATTTGGAATTTCTCGTCTATTTTGACGCAAATTTGCTTGTAAACTCGCTTGTGCAACCTCTCTCAAACACTGTCGGTATTTGTATCGTAGTTGGTAAACAGTGATTTTAAATTATGAACCATTTTATGCATGTTATTGATAAATCAATAGTTATAGTTAAATGCTATCGTGTTATGTTTAAAAGTATGCAATGAAATGAAGAACCAACAAATAGTAATACTTCTCATACTTTATTCATAAAAAAACCAGTTTACTTCCGGGTTCGTCTTTTTGGGTCAAAGATGAAATGTCCGACTGGCAAAAATTTTAATCTGCATCCCTGTTTTAAAGTACCATCATGTGCCATTGATTTTAGAATTTGGTCTCTGGTTTTCTATTACAAAACTGCTGCAGTGAGTTTTATTGTGGTGCAGTCACTCTTATAAAATTGCAAGCTGCACAAGGTGCAGTGTATGGAAAAAAACGAAATCGAACCCTGTACTTGGTAAATAGATTTTTTGAGCAAAATTTCTCAAGTCAGGATGCAAAAACAATGCGCAATTTTGCTCTAGAGTAAATCTAAAGTAACCTAAAAGTGTTAACATTAGCAGAACAGGCTCACAAATAATCTTTCACTTTAGAATTTTGCAATATTTTGGGAGGAGAGAAAGAATTCTAAATGGTACTTTTAAACCAGTGGGTGAAATCCAAGGGGGTTATTAGGTGTTTGAAGGGCAGTTGGAAGTGGTATACATAAGAACAGGAAGATTTTCTGGATAACAACTTCTTTAATGTGAAAATACACAACGTTTCGGAGTACATATGTACACATTAAAGAAGTTGTTATCCAGAAAATCGTCCTGTTCTTGTAGTTGTAGTGAATAAGTCTAAAAATATATGGATTACGTTGTTTGGGGCATACACTTATCCATACACTAACAGGAAGTGCTTAAAATTGCCGTAACGCCTTTTTAACGGTCATTTTACGACATGCCGCATAACGTTATCGTCACCTATATTCGCGGTAAATATGTTACCGTGTGTGTTATTCGAATTACATACGTATCTTTAGTTACTTACAAATTTAAATTGCCTAGTATAATCAACTGATAGTAATTCTTTCACCATGCACTCTTAGATTGATAGTATGTTCAATGATTACAAGGTAGGCCGTCAAAGTTACACTTGAAACCATCAAAATTGCTGTGACGTTAGGTTTTTACGTTGATGAAGGCAATTTCAGTGTCATTAATTTTCAAAATATAGACTTGCTATACATCCCCGTAAGTAACTGAGATGTATTTGATGTATGTTCGGTGACGCCCACATTTTCTTACATTTTTAGATAAAAGACACAATAAACCTGCTATTTTGAAATTCTAAAATAGTTTGTTTCATCGTCCCATCTGTCCCCCTAAAAACGGTACTTGTGTTCTGAAATCAACTCCTCCCACAGTTTTTGACCTGAAACTTTACACATGCTATGACTGTGGGTTAAACTTTAACTTAGTGTGGCTCAAACTTTTGATATGACATTGAAACTTGACATATGTGTTTTCTTTTACATAAGACCATTGAATAAGAGTTAATATTTCATAAATTACCCTTACATTCTTGTGCTCTCAGAGCACTCTTCTTCTTATTTGGTGACACTGGTAGGTAACTATTCATGATTATCTCTTGGCAGGTACACACAACGACTCGTCCCTAATCCTGCGGTCTACGCGTTTGTCCTCGACTGGCCGAAAGGAAGTACCCTGACACTTGACGCCCCCAAGGTTACCACAGCAACCGTTATCACGTTGCTAGGATATGAGTCACCTTTGTCCTACAAGCAAAGTCCAACAGGCTCTGGTGTGATGATCGACATTCCTAAAATTGGGTTCCATGAAATGCCATGTGATTATGCATGGGTCTTCAAGATGACTAAACTAGCCAATTGAAAAGGAGTTGTTTTCATTGTGAACTGATTGATAAAAACCTTGCCAGAACTGAAAACAAGTTAAATGAACTAGACTTGACTAAAGTTTCAATGGTTATTTGTAAAATGTTCACATGTAAGGGAAGATGTATGTTTATAATACATAAGTTTTCTTATCAAAGGTTCATCCATTGTGTAGTTGGGGGTCAAATTTGCCAAACGTTATAAATGGTCTTATTTTATCGAGAAGTACCAACTGTTAACGAAAACTGCCATTTTGATAACCGACCTTAGATATTGACGATATGAATGTAAAAGTATCGATATCTGATCTAAAACTGGACAATGCACTGCGTGTGGCTCACGCCAATGAGTCAAACGTAAGTTTGGAATCTTATTTAAACCAGATAAAATAACAAGTTTGAGTTGACAATGTTAAATGGGTCACATAACTACTGTGCATGTACATGAGACGTGCACTTTCGGTTTCTGCACATGCATAATGATGTTACTCGATTTTAATTGGAAACTAGTAATTATGATATGTTTGGTGATTGGGGATGAATATGCAAGCTGAGTGAATTTGTTTGTATTGTAAACAGCACATGCGGTGAGTTGAAACGTATTAAAGCCAAATAATATTTAATGAAACACAATGGATGCACCTTTAAGGATCTCACCGCCATGAAAGTCTCCAGGGTAATACTCTTGATGCATCCGTGTGTCTGTCTCTGTCAGATGTCTGTTGGGAAGTTGAGTGTATCAATCTACTGGTGGATCCAGGGGGGGGTTCAGGGGGTGAAACATTTACGCTGGTGACTAACGAGGCTGAGTCTCACCATATCTTTATCGACACAATACTTCCATTTCCTGAAGTGTAACCAAGTGCCTAAGACCATCCCCAAGTTAAATGTCAAAAACCTACATAAAGCCTATTTTGACTGTCTGATGGTCTCAGGTATGAATTTTCAACTGAGTTGGGGTCTCTCCCGTCTAAAAGCCCACCCCACAAGATGTTTGTTTGCCTGGCGGTATACTCGGTTAGAACTATCCCAATATGCAATATGAACTATCAACTGCTTTGACATTGAACATTAAAGGGGCAGTAGCAAATTTTTTTTGCTCAAATAACTTGATGAAATGTATTTGAAAAATAATGTCAGGAATAGTAAAACACTCTTCTCTCTTCAGAAAATCAAGTTAAAAAATGAGAGTACATGGTTTCGGTAAAGCCATGGGAATCGTTTTTGTCATTCTAAATAATAAAAGTTGTTCACATTAAAATGGCCGCCATGCACCGTAATTACCACTATGGATAATTGGTTTGAGTTATACCGGTAAGATGTTTTACTCTCAAAAGTAAATAAAAAATGACATAAACTATCATTATAAATGGGAAATTTGAAAAAATAAAATTTGCAAAAAAAAGCTACTGCTCCTTTAAAGTTAATCTTCACTTGTTTCATTGAGTATTTGAAAGAATTAGTATCCCTTTCACTAACAATTTTATTTCATGTTCATGTTGAAAGTTTGTGATGAAATCTACATCTATATATGCATAATATTCATATTTTTTAAAAAACAAAATCAGTGTTTATTTTAATACACACATTCTTTACACATTTTGATATATATTTGTACATTTACAATAAGTGTATGAAAATATGTTGTGTATAGTTAATTTGTACTCTCATCAAATTTGGAAATTACTTCCAATACATCTCCCCCTGAAGGTTTAGCGCCAACGTTTCAATTGTTACCGAAGCAACATTACTTGACCAATCTTCACCAAATTTGGTATTCAGCCTCCCCATATCATGAAGATGTGCTTTTTAGGGATTTAAAATTTTATTTTGTTGTACCCATGTCAACAATTTCGACTTTGTCTATTTGAAGGGTATGGTTTCTTCCTGGAACAGATTTCTAAAACTACCAAATTTAGTTACTGCCTACCCATATCATGTAGATGTGCTTTTAGGGCTTTGATTTTGTTCCCCCATTTCCATGTCAACAATTTTCAATTTGTCTATTTGAAGGGGTTTCTTTCTGGAGTAGATTTGTTTACTTTCTAGTTCACTCTGCAATGGCATTAGAGTTTTAAATATGTGTATTTATTCGTATATGTGATCAGTGACAGATCTTGAGGGGAGGGGGTGGGGACTGGTGCAGGGTTGACTGATGCAGTGCTTCTGTGACCTTCAAAATATACTGTGGTGGTCATGGTTTTATTATAAAGATGTGTCTGTGGCACTTGCTATCAATTGTCAGTTTTGGAGATCCTTAAGGATGTAAGATTATGGTTATGGATTGTGCAATGTCTGGAGAACAATTTGATCTTTTGCTCAAATTTCAGTTTTCAACTTGAATTCATGTAAAGTCTGTTGAACTGTAGAGCCTGTGGCTTTATTTTTTTTAGAGAATATCACACTTATTATGGTGAAACTTTATTGTTTTCTGATGAACTTATTATTGATTGAGATTAACCCATAGAAATATAAACCAAACAGAAATGTTTTTTAAGGAGACTTTTTATCCAGTGGGGTTGTAAAAAGTTGTAAAAAATTCTTTACCTGGGCTTTAAATTCCCTGATTGAGTGCATTATGAAATCTGATTATACAAAAACATTCCTTTATTTATTTCCTTAGATTTCTTATTTCAAAACTTTATTAGCTTTGTCATATTCTTTTATTTGAAACACTTGATATTTTAATCCCAGACTTTGCTTTTATCTTGGGGCATCAGTGTTTAACATACACATCTTTTATGGCATCATGTGAGAACTTCATTCGCAATTCTACAACAAATACGCTGATTATCTAATACACTTATGATTTTTAGGAGTTTTATAGTGTGCAATATTTGTTACTAGTACATTTTACATGACTGGTACTGTTGCAATATTGATTTTTAGCTCATCAGCCCTGTAAAGGCCAGATGGGCTTATGGCATGGGCCAGCGTCCGGCGTCCGTAAACTTTTCGACTTTTCCTCCAGAACCGCTACACCCCCAAAGCTGTAATCTGGTGGGTGGGTACCCATCACCTAGGGGGTCAAAGAGACATTAAATTAGTAAAACCTTTAAACGACTTCTTCTCCGAAAGTGCTTGATATAGGAATATGAAATTTTGTAATTAACATCTTTGTAGGATGGAGATACAAGTTTGTAAATTTGGTTGAGATAAATTATGAAATATGAACGTTGCAGGGGGTTCACCCTCAAAGCTTCAAACAACTTCTCATGAACCAGCACTAGGAGATATCAAGAAACCTGGGCAGTGTTTTCTTTAAAAGATGGAGATTATGATTTGTTCATTTCATAAATAAAAATAAATGTGGGCGCGGGGGTCCAAAAATGTTTTCCCCATACCCGGCAATGCAAAAATTTTTGAAAGGAGGGGGTCCGACCCCCTCGACCCCCCACTGAATTTCTTGTTGTTAAGGGGGCTGTAGCACGTTTTTTGCAAATTTTATTTTTTCAAATTTCCCATTTATGATGATAGTTGATGTGATTTATATTTACTTAGAGGTTAAAACATCTTTTTACACAAACCAATTATCCGTAGTGGTAATAACAGTGTTGCGTATAAAGCAAAAATTGAATGTCGGCCATTTTATGTGAACATATTTTATTATTTAGAATTGCAAAAACAATTCCCATGGCTTAACCGAACCATGTACATTAATTTTTTAACTTGATTTTCCAAAGGGCATGTTGTTTGATACTTGAAAGGTAAATTAATCTTTTGGCTAGAAGTATAATATGATTTAGTATTGTATTGTGTGAGCACAATCCAAACATTATTATGAGTCTTGTAAGGGTAATACTACCTTGGAGATGAGTATTTAGGAAATATCCTATATTATGCCAGAGCTTTTCTGATGAGCTACAGAGCCCATGGCTCTATTTTTGTAACTGTGTTAAATGGATGCTTTCTATTTCTTATTATGGTTATAACATATCTTGATCAATTTGTATTTCTTATTTATATAGTTTTCACTCATCCATGTACCATGTTTTGCTCTATATACAATAATAACAATTGTAAATGTGAATCTCACTGTGTAAAAAATATGAAATTGTGCCCAATATACCAGTCTAATCCTGAACTAATATTTATTTGCTGTAGCTATTAAATCAATTATGTTTGAAATAAGAGCATTTATTTTTCAAGAATATAATTTCCTAAAATTGTTAATACTCTATCGGGATTTATGTTAATAATGACTGGTTATTGTATTCTGTTATGTATTACTTGCCTTTTCAGGTGTTCTAATTTAAAAAGTAAAATAAATTGTTTGAGCCCTGCACTGTTCCTGTTCTTGGACCTTAACAATCTCATTAAAATCAGATTGAACGTAACTCTAGAACCTTATTGTGTTCTTGATCGAGTTCTGCAGGGATCATGTCAAGTGACCTTTCACTTCAGCCAATCAGCGACGAGGCTAGGGAGTGGTTTGAACGGGGTTGTAATTGTTTGAGAAAGGTCACATGACACGACCCTTGCCAAGTTGTATTCAAATCTTGAATTTCAGTTGTCTTGAGTCTTGAGGGGGCGGGATAGCGCAGTGGTTAGCGCGTTTGGCTTGGGATCAAGAGGTCCGTGGTTCGAATCCCGCCAGGGGCACGGCAACTTTGTCCCATGTGAACAATGTATGCAGATGTGCATTCTTCAGTATCCGAAACATTGCCTCAATAAGCAGACTGGTTAACCTGAAGACAGTAAGAGTACTTGTTCAGTCCTGTGTGATGTCCCACATTGACTATTGCAATGCCCTCCTGTATGGATTACCAAAACATCTGATCTCTAAGCTTCAGCGAGTTCAGAACTGTGCAGCGAGACTTGTGACTAGAACAAAGAAGAGCAGCCACATTTTGCCAGTACTGAAGAAGCTTCACTGGTTGAAGGTGAATGACAGGATTACTTATAAAGTGCTTATGTTAACCTTCAAAGCCAGAGCAGGCCTAGCCCCGGTATATCTGCAGGAACTTCTGTACCAGTACAACCCAGCGAGGTCTCTGAGGTCAGCGGGGCAAGCGATGCTGTGTGTTCCACAAGCCAGGACCACCACCTTTGGAGATCGAGCATTTGCCAGAGCAGCTCCACGGCTCTGGAACGATCTACCATTAGAACTGAGACTTATGGAGGACTTGGCCATTTTCAAAAACAGTTCGAAATCCCACCTGACATACGGCTAAATCAAGTGTATTTGCATTCTCTCACAGCGCTTTAGAGCAGTTATACTGACTGGATTTTAGCGCTTTACAAGTTCTTAGTTTATTTAGTTTATAAAAATAGTCTTGAAAGCGCCGTTAAACCCCAACTCACCTCACCTTTTGAGTCTTGAGTATTGCATTTTGTATCAACCTGCATTATTCACAATGGCCATGCTGTCAATTGCATTGGCTTGTACATTTCAGCGGCGTGTTTCACGTGCATCACGACTCGCTCTAGCCTGTGCAAGCTGGCTGATATATAGACACCGTTTTTCTGATAAGGACAACCGTCATTTTTACCCCCATATGTTTAAAGAGCCATCAAGGATGTTAGTGTCATTTTCAAATACAAAATTATTTGTGGAAAATATACTTATAACGTCAATCGCTAGAGAAATATTTTATCTACAACATGACATGTGATAAATAGTTTTCGTATCACGACAATGTTATGAAATTTGGTTTCAAATAGAAGTGACACTTCGAGTAACACTTCGAGTAAAGCGCGCTAAGGGTATCTGACGTCATATAAACAGAATTCCCATTATTGCATAAAACTTACTACACAGTTTCCGAAGCGTGAAGGCTCGATCGTCTTTAGTCGCCATAAAAACCCACGGGCTGCACGTGCTTCATGTGTTTCTGTTGGAAGTTAGGCTACCCTTGTCACACATTACTGAATGTGACGATTGACACTGATTCTAAATGTCCTGAGAACATACAAATTATTTTCTGTTTAAAGGGGCAGTAGCACGTTTTTTCTCTCAAATAAGTTGATGAAATGTATTTGAAAAATAATTTCACCAATAGTAAAACATCCTTCTCTCTTCGGAAAATAAAGTTTAAAATGAGTGTACATGTTTCGGTAAAGCCATGGGAATCGTTTTTGTAATACAAAATAATAAATTGTGTTCACAATAAAAATTTATACGCAACACAGTTTTTAACTTTTTACCACTACATATAATTGGTTTGTGTAATAAGATGTTTTACCCTCTAAAGTTAATTTAAATGACATAAACTATCATTATAAATGGGAAATTTAAAAAAATACATAATAAAATGGAATGTTAAATAAATAACCGCCGAAAATTATATATTTCGATTTCTTTCTTTGCTCACAAACTTTATTTTTCTTTCGTGCCTTTGTATACATGGCTGTGCGAGCTAGACTACAATGCTTTGCGCTTTAAAATAATAGACTTGATCTATATTTAGACTGGAAAACACCTTTACTAATGCAGTGCAATTTCCTGGCTTATTTTGGGTCGAAAAAATCTATGAAAAATTAAGAACATTATTTGGCAATTTTCCGATATGTTCATCAACAACCTTGACGGCTCTTTAACATAAGATCCCTAGAATATGCAGGCTATCGCGAACAATTGGCCATTCACGCTTTAATACACTCGCGACCCCAATTGCGTAAGATGCTCAAACTATTATATAATAGTTGTCTTATTAATAATCAAACTAAAGTGCATATTGTCTTGGTTTTATACTCATTTGATCCCGATATATAATGCACATAGAGATAATAATCTGTCATTCTATTAAAAATGAATTAAGCTGAACTTTTATTTAATATTGATGATTTGTATATTTGGAAGAGCATAGGAACCTAAAAGTGTCAGACTAACATGTTTTACATGGAGACTAAGGTTTGTTAATTATATGTTGACTAAATAATTTCTTTTTATATATATACCTATAATGTGATCCAACATCTACGGACAAGGTTTAACTGTTTTGAATAAACTTATGGATAGCCAGACATACAGGTGAAACAATATACCCCCGGAATCTTTGATTTGAGGGGTTTAAAAATAGTCACAGCGATTTTCATTTCACAATCATTTATTACACAATAGTACCAGGCAATTTACATGCACAGTGCAAATCCATATTTTTTAGATACAGGCAAACAATGTCACAAAATAAACATACATAGCGATACATAACTTCATAAACAGCGTTTGAAAGACATATACCTATATAGACCCTACCCTATTAATATTACTTTTATATTATAATAGGGTAGGGTCTATATAGGTAGTATATGTCTTTCAAACGCTGTTTCTAAGCGATACACGCCCATGTAGTTTATTAATTACGTAGAAATAAGTTTGACGATTACTGGAGTCATTGATTGTATGTATGAACCTCAAAAGATACATGTTTGTAGACATCGATGAGACAATAATGTTGCTTCATTCCTCATTAACCGCCAGGGTAGTATTTATACAAAATGTGTATCAGTCAATCAAATCCAATCAGAAGAAAGCTTATTGCTTAATTATCAAAGTATCTATATACATGAAGAAAAAAGTAAATTAGATCCATTAAAGAGCCATCGAGTAATTTAACATATTTTTTGAAAACATACTTATGATATCAATCGCTAAAGATGTTTTTCTTCTACAACATGACTTATATATGATAGTTCAAATAATATAAACGTCGGCTTATGTGCGATGACAGCGCACCCGACGTAGGAAGATGTCTTGAATGCTGATATATGATAAATAATGTTCATATCACGACAATCCAATAAAATTTGAAACGTACTACTCAACAACAAGCGTTTCCGAGGCACGGAGTCTTAATTGTCAATTTCACAAGTCGCCATAGCAACCCACGCTTTTCTCCTGCACACTACCCTTGTCACAAAATACTGAATTTTACGATTGTTATATCATCACTTTTCTAAACGTCCTCTGAATATATCAGTGTTAGAATTCCATGATATTGATAACTTTGAGTCTAAAAAAAATTTATAGTGCCGAGATATTGGTATTCTTCAACAACCTGTCCTCAATATCCATTCTTATGCTTACTTTTGAGTGAGATGGCTTATCTCTTCAGAAATCGATTATCATTTCTTTAATTTTATTAACATTCAAGGGGTCGCCAGGTATTTTTTTAGAACAGAATGTGTATTTTAGTACGAGTTTGTTTTAATTATGAAATCACATATATATATCCCCAAAAAAACCAAACCACGTGACCACATATCACGTGATCATTGACAGAGGGCCAAAATGGCGGAGGAGACAAAACGTCGGTTTCTTGCTTCGGTTGTTATCATCTGTGGTTTTTATCTCGCTTCAGGGCAGTATCAGCCAAACTGGGACTCACTTGATTCGCGACCTCTGCCAAAATGGTACGATGAAAGTAAAATCGGTATATTTATTCACTGGGGAGTGTTTTCGGTGCCGAGTTTCAACTCCGCATTGTTTTGGAAATATTGGAAAAAACCCGGTCCAGTGAAATCGATTGTGGACTTCATGAAAAACAACTACCCCCCTGACTTCACATACGCAGACTTTGCTCCACAGTTTAAAGCGGAATTCTTCAACCCGAATCAATGGGCTGACATCTTTGCAGCATCAGGAGCGAGGTCAGTATCGATCAGAAATCACAATTGTTTTAGTTGCTGACGCTGCTAAATGTTAATTTTATTGTCGAAGTTGTACTGAAGGAAAACTAGTAATAGTCAACTTCTAAATGACAGTGAATACCATTTTACAGTGAAGATATTATCACTGTTATCAAGCAGGTGATGCATAAACCTGCTGATGTCATCTACTTGTACAAATAAATAATGCACTGTGCCGTTGTCATGGTTGTGCTTAGACCGAAACCTCTGTCGTGTCGAGCCGCATACACATATCCAGTGGGGTTGCAGGTAGAGCTTCTCGACCAAGGTTGTGCGTGGCTAAACAATATGCTCTATATGTATGTATCTTTGTGTAATCAATAATCGCGCACCTAACGGGTTATGATGAGCTGTGCGGAAACAAAATAAAACACAATGATAAAAGTTTCTACAGAACTTGTTTAATATTAAGTCTTTATTAAAACAAGTACCTAGCACTATCATAGTGGGAAGAGCCATTTTGAAATCGGCATTATCTGGGTCAGTAATTCAAAGATTGATTAGAATCTGGAATGTAAAATGTCGTGATAGTTTAAGAGTATATGTAACAGTAAAGAATATATGGTAATAACATGACTATAAAGTGATAAGAAGAAGATGAGAATTATGCTTAAATATGCTAAAAAAAAAAATTTTTTAAGTTGTGATTCTCTAAAAGTAAAAATTGTTAAAGTAATTGAAAAGAATCGTTAGAAACTGGATAAATCTTTAAAATTACTTTGATATGATAATCTATAAGAGACAATTGATGAATATTGCAATACTGGATGAGCTGCAAAGTCAATGGCTCTATTTTTGTGATTTTGATTTTATTTTAAGGTCATAGAAAAGGTTTTTCTCAATATCCTGAGAACCAGTTGATTGTTTTTGTTTCAACTTCAAACAATACAAAACCTGATGAGCTACAGCTTCCATGACTATTTGTTGCAGATATATTGTGTTTGTATCAAAACACCTTGAAGGCTACACAAACTGGCCCTCAAAATATTCCTGGAACTGGAACTCGATGGACGTTGGACCTAAGAGAGACCTATTGGGTATGTGAACTCCTCAAAAAAGGATAACGCCACATGTGCATTTTAAAACATTTTATTAGTGGAATTTAGACAACATTTGATCAAGTTACGTTACAGTTATTGAAATGAAATTTGGAATGGATACAATCTGATTTATTTCACAAGCGTTTATGTCAAAACATGCCATGCAAGTTGTCATTTGTGTCTATAAGAGGTAGCTGAAGTCAGTATCTCGTATAACCACTTAGTGGTGTTAGCACTGCACTACATCTGTGCTGTACAGATTGAAAAGGTCTCTGAATTACAACTTGTGGAATTCTTGCCCACTCCTGCAAAGCATTCCCCAACTCGGGTAACGTCTGATGTTGATGTTGACGTCCATGTCCACGTCTATCGAGTATATCCTACATGTGCTGCCTCAATAGGATTGAGATCAGGGGATTTGGAAGGTCATGGGAGGACATTGTCATGTATTTGCTCACTAAGGTGTTAGATGGCACTTGATTAAACAGAGCACACACTTTGAAGCCGCCATGTTTATTACGACATATTGCGTTACAACACACGATTCTGTGACGTCATGACATATTACGTCATGGGTTTAGGGGATGTGCTATTTATAGATAGCTGTTGACATTAAGGATATTACACTCCTCCCCTCTAAACGTTTAATTTTAAAGTTCTTATGGCTTTACCTCAAACGTTATAAAATCAGTTGTTTCCATTAATGACTATGTTGAGATAACTTGGCATTGTAATGCTTCATGATTGAATAATACAACTTTAACTTGTGAAGTAACTTTAGAGTCCATCAACTTGAAAACTAGAACTTGGAAACACACTCATTACTGAATTGATAGTTAACGCGAACTTTAAGTGTCTTTCAAAATTTAGAACTGAAATAATATTTTCACTTTGCCATTTTGGCTTAACACATTTACAGTCACATTATTTTCACAATCAGCTTCACAGGTCCAGTCTCTGAATCGGTTTTCGGATTCTCTCTGGATAGCGTCTCGATGTGCAAGTCTGAGTTGTCTCCCTTGAGACAATGGGTTGGGCTGAAGTAGTCGCCCGTCTCTGCAGCGGCGTCTCCTCCCCTCTTGTCGACAGCGATGTCTCTTCCCTTGTGCTGAATGACGGCAGCGGCAGCGTTGTCTCAGCAAGTGGGCAGCTTCCAGTGGTCACTGGCAGCTGTGGGATCTGCTCATCTCTCTGTTGTGTTACAGTCTCTGCATGGCCTAGAGAATGTACCATTTGATTGACATGTGTGTACCTGGTACGAGCGCCTATCTGAACCAAGTAGCGTTGAGGTCCCATTCTGCGGATAACTCGTCCTGGTATCCACCGTTCCGTTGTTCCATCTCTGTAGTTTCGGACTCGACAGGGTTCGTTGGTCTGGAATTCTCTTAGAGGAATCTGATTATCATGGAATTCCTTCTGTTTCTGTTGAGCTCCTTCAACTTTCTTGTTGAGATCAGGCTTCAGTAGAGAGAGTCTTGTGCGTACTTGTCGTCCAAGAAATAACTCAGCTGGAGTTCTCCCTGTTACCGAATGCGGCGTTGATCTGTACGTCAAAAGAAAGTTGGACAAGTGTTTCTTCACCGAGCTATCGTCGCCCCAAATCTTCTGAGATATGAAGTGTTTCTTCAGTGCAGATTTGATTATTTGAACTGAGCGTTCTGCAGCTCCGTTTGACGCTGGGTGGTATGGTGGAGTGAGTGAGTGTTTTACTCCATTTTGGGCTAAGAAAGTCTCAAACACTTCAGCTGTAAACTGTGGCCCATTATCTGACACTAATTCTTCTGGTAAGCCGTAGCTTGAGAATATCGTTCTGAGTGTCTCTACTGTCTTTTCCGCTGTTGTAGACTTCATTTCAGTGACCTCGATCCATTTTGACCGACTGTCGACCAGTACAAAGTAGTTATGTCCTTTATATTCTGCGAAGTCCACATGTATTCTTTCCCATACTCTCTGTGGATAGCTCCATGGTTGCAATGGTGCTGTTGGTGGATCTCTCTGTGTAGTTTCACATACTGTGCAACTCTTCACTGTCATCTCAATATCTTTATCCATTCCAGGATACCATACATAGCTCCTAGCTCTGGCCTTCATTTTTACCATTCCTGGGTGATCAGAATGTAGCTCTTGGAGAACATTATCTTGTAGTGATGGAGGAATCACAACTCTCATTCCCCACAACACGCAATCTTGATCCACTGAGATTTCATGTCTTCTCTGGAAATATGGTTTCAGTCCTTCATCTGTAATGTAGTTCGGCCACCCTCGCAAGGCATGGTCCAAGACTCTTGATAGCACCGGATCCTTTCTTGTTTCTTTTGCGACTTCATTGGCTGTAACAGGTAGGTTATCTACATTTGTGAAATAGTTGACCTGACCTTCGATTGTTTCTGGGTCCTCATTTCCTGGCAGTCTCGATAGTCCATCTGCATTCCCATGGTCCTCAGATCTTCGGTATCTGATCTCATAGGTGTGCGCCATCAGGATTAATGCCCAACGTTGTAACCTGGCTGCAGCTAGAGTTGGTACTCCTGTCTTTGGGCCTAGAATAGTAGTCAATGGTTTGTGGTCGGTTATCAAAGTAAATT
The DNA here is from genome assembly GCA_936450465.1 of Gibbula magus. NCBI lineage: Eukaryota > Metazoa > Mollusca > Gastropoda > Trochida > Trochidae > Gibbula > Gibbula magus. Next base: position 28,696,460 of record OW388295.1, on the reverse strand, counting down.
TCCGTCCATAGAGGTACTTGTGAAATTTCTTGGTTCCGTATATGATGGATAAGGCTTCCTTTTCTAGCTGCGCGTAGTTCTTTTCACTAGGAGACAACGTTCTGGAGGCAAAGGCTATTGGTCGCTCGGATCCGTCTTCCATCTGATGAGATAGGACACATCCAACTCCGTATGCGGATGCATCACATGCTAATATCAAGGGTTTGTTCATGTCATAATGAACAAGAACACTCTCACTTGACAACAATGTCTTGCATTTCTTGAAAACCTTTTCTTGCTCGGCTGTCCATTTCCAAGGAGTGTCTGCCTTCAGCAGGTGATACAGTGGTGTCAACAGGGTAGACATATTCCCTAAAAACCGACTGTAGTAGTTGAGCATTCCTAAAAATGCTCTCAACTCTGTGACATTCTTTGGACATGGTGCATCAGTGATTGCTTGGATTTTCTCTTTCATCGGGTGTAGACCATTTCCATCAATATGGTGTCCCAGATAGTCGACACTGCGAACCTTAAACTTGCATTTGTCCAAGTTAACCTTGATTCCGTAAGTGTCCAGACGCTTGAGTACTTCATGAAGGATTTTATCGTGCTCTTTCTCACTTCCTGTGCCTATGAGTATGTCGTCCAGTAGACATTCAACATGAGGAATTCCTTGGAGAACTTGATCCATAACTGACTGGAAAATGGATGGTGCTGTTGAGATCCCAAAACATAGTCTCTGAAATTCATACAGTCCCTTGTGAGTGTTGATCACCAGCAGAGGTTTTGACCTTTTGGTAAGTTCTAGTTGAAGATAAGCGCTTGACAAGTCCAATTTTGAGAACAATGTTGCTCCTCCCATCTTCGCGAATAGATCTTCTGCTGTAGGCAATGGGTATATGTTTTCTTCTAGGACCGGATTCACAGTCACCTTGAAATCTCCACATAACCGTACACGTTTATTGGCTTTGGGTACTACGACAATCGGTGTTGCCCAGTCAGACTTCTCCACTTTCTTTATTATTCCTTCCTTCTCCAGTCGATCAAGCTCTGTTTCTACCGCTTCTCTCAATGCATATGGTACAGGACGTGACTTGCAGAATTTCGGATTGACATTTGGTTGCACCTTGATATCTGCTTTGAAAGTATTTATGAGTCCCTTTCCTTCAAATACTGTTGGATATGACCCCTTCAATTCATCACTGAGTGATTTCTCTGATATTGAACACAATTTTCCCCAATTCAACTGTACCTTTGCAATCCAGTTTCTCCCAAACAATGGCACTCTATTTCCCTCTGCAACCACTAAAGGAAGACTGTACTTCCTATCCTCTAACTTGACATTGACAATAACTTCACCCAATAAAGGAATGATATTGTCAGAATAATCCAACAAGGAAACTTTGGTTGGTTTCAGTTCCAATGTCTTTAAATGTTTTCTGAACATTTTCTCTCCTATCACTGAGTGGCTGGCAGCTGTATCCAAGAAGAATTCAAAACTCATCCCTCTATCTCTGGTACTCTGAATCCATCTTCCTTTCCACTCTGAGTAGAGTAAATAGCAAACAATCTATCATATTCTTCCTCTTCATCTATTTCTTGATCATCTTCATTTCCAGTTACCAGATGGGCTCTTCCTCTAGTATTCTTTCTGAACTGTTTCTTGAAAGTATGTTTCTTATTCTGTGTTTGACTACTCTGTCTGTCTTGACATGCCTTTACTATGTGACCCAATTTTCCACATTTGAGACAAGTTTTCTTTCGGAAATAACAGTCATCAGAGTGATGGTTAGTTTTAGTACATCTGAAACAAGGTTTATAACTTTGATGTTTGTCTTGTCTTCTAACCTGGTTCACTTTACCTGATTGTTCATCTGCCTTGAAAGCTAACACATCTTTCTCTGCTATCTCCATTGCAATTGCTATCTCACCTGCTTTATCAAATGATATGTCTTTCTCTGACAATAACTTCCTTTGCAAGGCCACTCCCCTAACACCACCTAGCGTCAAACGGAGCTGCAGAACGCTCAGTTCAAATAATCAAATCTGCACTGAAGAAACACTTCATATCTCAGAAGATTTGGGGCGACGATAGCTCGGTGAAGAAACACTTGTCCAACATTGATGTTTTTCTGGGCTAGATAGGCCACTGTAGAACGTGCAGTATAAGGTCTGGCATTGTCATGTTGAAGAAGCTCCCTCCCGACAACAGGTCTTCTTGCATGAATTCCTGCTTCTCTAAGATGATTTCGTACAGTTTGGTCCGATATTCTTCGCTACAAAGGCACTTGAAGTAGCGGTTACGGAGGTGGTGCAACCGGATGTAGCAATTCCGGGTCGCGGTAGCGACTCCAGGTAGTCTAGTTCTGGGTCGATCTTGGGTTGTGTGTAGCTGTCTGTATCGTTCGGATCCCATAAACGAGATATTGTGCTCCCATGAACCTGGAAATGTCTTGCTACTAAAATCTGTGTTTCTCCAGCTTCAAGGCGTCCAATGGCAATATTTCGCTCAGTAGCATTCAGTCGTTACATTTTAAAGGGTTCAAATTGTGAGTCAAACGATTGATAAACTTAGAGTACGACTTGTGTCTTTTATAGTCATTGTAACTAGTGAGAACTAGCATGAAATGCTACCAGTTTAAATTGTGTTTTACGTGCATTTCTTGCTAATGTCAAAACATTGTTTGAATTTTGTCATTAAGTTCTCATTCGCCTGTGATGACGCAAAAATCCTTTTTGAATATATACGTAACAATATTTATGCCAAAATGGGTCTTTGAAGTAAGTTTGTATATCTACTTTTGAATATGAAAATCTTAAACCTATGTTGCGTTTCTTTTTTTGAAGAGTTTATTTTAAAAGTGTTACATTGATAACTTTCAATAAAACATCTCCAGCAACAGATTCTATTCAAACGAGAGTCAAAATATCCTTTTCATAAAGTGTTATTTATGTAAGGATAATAAAATAATTTAAAGTTTTCTGTATATTTTATACACCTATACATGTATGTGTATCTCTTATGCCAGTAACTTGGGATACTTAATATATTTGTGTGTGTCTGTTTATCTATATTTATGCAATAATTACCTTGATTTTGTACCATGAAGTTGTTTGATCCAGGTGAGCTGACCAATGCTGTACGGAATAAGACGGATCTGAAGATGGGCGTGTATCACTCACTTGCTGATTGGTTCAATCCGCTCTACATCGCTGACAAGGCCAACAACTTTACCACACAAGACTTTGTATCTGTCAGTTCACCTTCTATATTTCATTATAAACTTAACGTTGTTCCTAGAGGGGGTCCTCAGAAATTTAGCGCGTTCGGTTTCGGATCAAGAGGTCCGGGGTTCGATTCCCCCCAGGGGCACAGAAACTTTGTCTGCAGTAGAGAACTGTTCTACAAGCAGTAAGGTTTTGGTGCAATGCTACACTGAATTTCAGCGTAGTATCACCCATGGTTTGCTAGTTCCAGCCAATGCTCGCAGGTTTTGCTGCAATGCATAGCCACAGGGCCTTGCAGGCTTTCTCCCTGCCATAATACTAGCAGCCGCAATATAAGTGAAATACTCTTGGAAGCGATGTTAAACCCAAACTTACCTCACCTCACCTCACCTTAAATTTAGAGAAGTAGGATACTTTTACCACTGCAAAGGGTTACCTCTATTTGGAACTTCAAAAACTACAGCTTCAACTGCCAAAACTACAGCTTCAAATGATCACCTTGGAACAACGCTGAAAACTGCTTGAACCAGATTTTGAAAAATATGTACATCTTTTAGGTTCTTATATAATTTTAACGTTACCATATTCAGCGATTATATTATTTTCTGACTGGATACTTTTGAAGCTTAGTTCAGTTTGATTAAAAACGAACTTGTTCCGAGGAATAAAAGTTGCAAAATAATGCACAGTGGTGTAGTGGTTAGCATGCTTGCCTCTCACGCCAACGGCCCGGGTTCGAATCCCGGTGAAGACACCAAACATTTGTGACCTGAGTCTTATTCTGTGTTGTGCCCCTGGGCAAGGCACTTCATCCACATTGCACTCAGTCCACCCAGCTGTTTAAATGGGTACCTGAACACGGGAGGTACGGACCTAAATGGTTGCGCGGAGCGCTTAGTAGCGGCACCGAAAGTACAATTCCTTCAGGGTAATAATTGTACCGCCATTGAGCAGTGCTTGCACTGGATATTAGGCGTTGAAATGTATATTATTATTATTATTTATTATTATTATCTACCGGGATATGAACAGGTTCTGTGTAGATTCCTCGCCACAAGGTCTGAGAACACCCTGTACAGACGTGTGTTCCTTACCAGTCAACCGCAGACAAAGCCCAGTCAAATAGCTGACCAATCACATTATAGTTTTTAGAAGGTCGCCGTTTTTTTGTTGGAGGTCTTATGATTGGTTAACTGAATTGCATCAGAACATGCAAGCAATTTTAATCAGACTGAAGCTTAGTTTATAAATAGGAAATCTTTTTTGAGTCATGGTAAGAAAGATCATTAATTCATTGATTGTATGAAAAAGAATATCTAGTATGAAAAAGAATACTCAGTATGAAAAATGATGCATGGTATTAAATATAATATGCACGTGAAACAAATATTCATATATGCTTAGTTTGAAAAATAACATTAACATGATGTGAAAAAAACACCATGGCTAGTTTAGTCAAGAAATATGTTTGCATGGCCAGTAGAATTATAAACCGTGCTGGCTAGAATATTTAGATTAATTTCAACGCATGTTGGATGACAATACTGTATTAACCATCTTCATCATGTAAATGTACTAAATGTACTAAAAATTAAAATTGGTGCTGTACTTTTTTTTTGTTATACACTGAGATCACTGGGAAAGTGCAACCCCCTCCCAAACCCCCTTTCTCAAAAATCTGGAATAAACATCCAATATACAATGATATGTTATGTCTTACTACAATGGTTAAACCAGTTGTGTCCACTTTTCAGAGCAAGACAATGCCGGAGTTGTACGAGCTGGTGAACCGGTATAAACCTGAGTTGATCTGGTCTGATGGATTCTACGGAACAAGTCAATATTTCAACTCCTCACACTTTGTCGCCTGGCTCTACAACCAGAGGTGCGCAGAGTTTGTACTTATATATTTCTTCTTTAACTACTTCCTGCTGAATGGCATGTCAAAAATGGGTGAACACCAAAAAATCCCAAAATGGGATCTCAGAGTTTGAACCATGTCCCTTTTGAAAAATTGGTCTGGGTGAACCCATTTTCAATGTGTGAACGTGTTTTACTCATGAATTTCACCAAGAGAATGAGAATGTTATTTCATTGTCATTCCAAACAGAAGGAGAGCTGTCCTTAACTCATGCATTCTCAACTTTGTGCTTATTAGCTCGTACCTCTAGTTACTAAGTCATGATATTATAAATATCCGAGTTTTGAGCTCATCAGGTCTGAAAGACTAGATGGGCTTATGGCATGGGCCGTTGACTGTCGTCAGTTGGGCGTTGTCCATAGTCCGTAAACTTTTCACATTTTCGACTTCTTCAAACATGTTAGTCATTTGTGTTTTGAAATCAAATGAGTGCATGTTTGTGCCTTTAAATTACTTTGTGTGAGCCATCTTTAAACAGCATTTTAAATGCATTTGATTTAATTTTATTTAATACACCTCATATCACACAGGTTGTGATATCTGAATTAGCAATTAGTACCTGTCAAGGCCTGTTTGTCTGACTAATAGTCATAAATTGTTGTGATGAACTACCTTAGAATATAAAGCATGCAAAAGGCTTATATTTGTTTAGATCTTTGATATTAGATATGGAATTATTCAATTCCTGATGAGCTACAGAGCCAATGGCTCTTTTTTTTCCATTAAATGAATCATTCTGGTGAGTAGGATTTCATTAATTAACTGAAGAATGAGATAAATAAAAGTGTTGTTGTAATTTTATGAATGAATAAAGTAGTCATGGAAATGTTAAAGTTCGTCAATAGCCAATCAAATTACTTGAAGGTGTTATGAAACCCTTTCACAAAGAACCAATTTGGTAATAATTTAATTATTTATCCACAGCCCAATAAAAGAGACAGTTGTTGTGAACGACCGATGGGGAAGTGACACTATGTGTAAACATGGCGGCTTTCTCACCTGTACTGACAGGTATAATCCAGGTGAGTAGTTATTAGCTTTCAGTTTTATGCAGCTTCTGTTGCCACCACCGCCGCCACAGGGCATCAATTACACTGGTCTGCCAAAGAGCAGTGAAATTCAGATTTGGCTAGTAGATTTTTATATGCACTGGTCAATATCACCAGTAAAATTTGTAACAAGTTTCTTTTTTGGTAAATCTTTTGTTATTTTTAGAATACAATGTTGCAAAGAAATGTTACTTGAAGTAAGTGAAAGAAAACAGTTTGTTTCACTATCTCGTGTGCTTGTAAAACAAAAGTACATCAAATTGAACTTGACAGCTGACCAATTATCACATGATCATTATGAAAACATGAAAACATAAACCATTCTATTGCAGCATGTGAAAGATCGAAAGAGAAAATATAGGCTTTAAAATAAAATAATTTAGTTGCCTTACAAACATACCGATCTGAAACAATCTTGTAAAACTACAGACGATAATGAAACTGTTAACCTTGCATCTCAAGCCATGTGTAAAGAGCCCAGTACTAGCAGAAAATAGCAGCCAGGCAGGTGCCCATTTGTCATAGCTCTTACAAGAAACAGGTCATGTGACTCGTACATTATGTGTTGGAACTTACAGCATAATTTGAAATTTGCAAGTCGGGGCTGTTACAAGTTTTTGTGCCGTTTCCATCCCCACCGCCACCAAATTTTGTATTGGCTATAACTTTTTTCCAAGAAGGTTTTGGGAGTTTTTTTGACATATTCACATTCAAGGTCAAAGGGCAAGGTCATGAGTTCTGAATAGCTAAAAAAAATCCTTGTAAACATGATAATTTGAAAAATATTTGTGCTGTCAGGCTCTTAATTGGTATATCAACTATGGAGAAAGAATATGATTTGAAAAGGTTTTCGCTAAAATCTCTCAAAGGGCAAGGTCACAGCGAGGTCACAACTTAAGCATGCTTTTGTGAATATGCCTTAGCTATGACTATTTTCTTTCGGACTACCAGTTTTTACACTCTACTAGCCCAGCTTTTTTTCATTAGCCATGGGTTACGGGAATAGTGCTAATTTCAACCTGCCGAGACCGACGTAACAATTTCACTTTATCATTTAAAAATTGATAGTTAATGCACAAGTTGGACATATGTCCAAAACATTGAAATTTTGTGAATTTGAGACTTTTCAAGGGGTATTTTCTTTGGGGACTTTTCGATTGTAAACCACTGAAGATAGCAACACATTTAATAGCTCATTTTGAAGCATTTATTCAGAACAATAACGTTCGAACTTCTGTCTGTCACAATGTACGGGTGACAAGCCATAGAAGATTGTCATTTTTGGAAAATCGCCATTTTCATTGAAGTTCAAAGGATCACAACTGCTTAACTGACTATGCTATTGATATTTTATTTCCACTTAATTATGCACAATTTCAAGAAAAACTTTTCTGTAGAGCCCTTTCATCGCAAAGGTGATAGTCATATTGGGGTCCAAAAATAAGCATTTTTAGCTCATCAGGCATGGCATGGTGTCCGGCGTCCGGCCATCCGTCCGTCCGTAAACTTTTCCCTTTTTCGACTTCTTCTCCAGAACCAATGACTCAACAGAGCTGAAATTTTATGTAATAAAATAAGAAGTAAAACAATAAACTGCAAAGGTCTACATTATTTATAATGAATATGGATTAATGTGTAACCAATTTTGATAATAACTTTTAAATTTAATGACTGGGCAATGACTTATGTGATATCTTAATCTCTTCCTTAGAGATAATTAATAACATGATTCCTGATGAGCTTCAGAGCCAGTGGCTCTATTTTTCTCCAGTTACAAAAGGTTAAGAGAGCTGAAAAGTTGTGTGCAGACTCCTTGGCAAATGGGGATTCTAAATTGTAGATTTCGTGATCCCATGACCCCAAATAGGGTCACAGGGGTCACATCCTTAAAAACCTATTTTCATCTTCTTCTCCAGTTCCAAAAGGTCCAGAGAGCTGAAAAGTTGTGTGCAGACTCCTTGGCCAATGGAGATTCTAAATTGTAGATTTTGTGACCCTGTGACCCCAATCTAGGTCACGGGTCATGACCCAAAAACCTATTTTCATCTTCTTCTCCAGTTTATATGTAAAGCTCTAGAAAGGTGAAATGTTGTGTAGAGATTCTTTGGTCAAAACTTTTGACTCAAAAGTGATTCTTAATTGTAGGATTGGTGACCCTGTGACTCCAAATGTGGGTCACAGGGGTCATGATCTAAAAACCCATATTATTTTGCTTGTTAACAATGTATTACTTGAGATAACTTAGATATTCAACCTTAGATAATAAATCAATGAAATCTTGATGAGCTACAGAGGCCATGGCTCTATTTTTCACATTTTCTGTGGTGTATTTCCTTTTAGGATTTTGTTGTTAAAAAACTACTAAAGATATATGTATATATATTTATATATATGCTTTTTAGATGATACTGATTAATTAATGGGGATTTAAGTCAAACATGGGGTTCAAGGTCAAGCAGGAGTCAAGTATTGTCCTGTGGCCACCCTAGGTCAATTTGTTAGTAATGACTGCAATGATGAACAAATACTTTTTAAAGTGCCCCATGTGATAATTAAACTTGTTACTACTGACTCCAATTATATTCAAAATTTTCGGGGCTGTTCTGCTTTTGCGGTGTCCCGCAAATGCTAATCTAGTTTCATCAAACATTTGTCAAACATTAGTGAAATGTTTGTCACACAATATTCCTTTATAGGAATTTTAAAGGCACAATTGCACCACCTCTTCCCATTGAAATAAAACATGTAATCAATCGTAAATGGTCTTGTATCAGTTAAAGCAGTATTTCATTTAACTGAATGAACTACAATCTTGGTATAATTACAAGTTAAGCGGCTCAGTTTTGAGATTAATTTTTTTTGGCCTAAATTTAATTGATTAGTTTCAGCCCTGAGATGGTTGCTAATGTCACACAGCACTCGATTTAATATCTACCTATCTACAAAGCACAAACAAATGACAAATTGAAATTTCACCATGAAACGACACTAAGACCTTCATATCACTATCATACTGACTTACCTATTTTGCAGGAACCCTACAGAAACGTAAGTTTGAAACAGGTGTGACCATAGACAGACACGCGTGGGGATTTCGACGCGACGCCCAACTCGCCGATTTCTTGACAATGAAAGAACTCATCAAGATTATCCCAGAGTCCATCAGGTTTGGTCTTCTTACAAGTTCTTCTTCAAGTTAGGAACGTTATTTGCATTGTTTGAGGTTTAGATAATATCTGAGGATGGTTGAATAGTCAAGATGAAATAGCTTAAAGTTTCAAACCATCCCTATTACCCTTTTCACTCAAAGATGTTCATAGGCAGTTCCAGAAAATTTCCAAAGGGAGGGGTTCATATAAATTTGTTTAAAAGGGAAGGTTGCACTCAGGTAAGACGAAAGTCTTATGTCTCCCATTGTACGTCGTCTGTCTTCCGAGACGTTTTCATATTTTATACTTCTCCAAAAGCTCAAATTTTGTGGGGAGGTACCATGCACCAAGGTATCAAAGTTTTTTTTATTTTGTCAAGATGTTCAAATATGTACATGGCAAGCATTATAAGTGAAACATTTTGACAACTTCTCCCAGTTGACATAGGAAGCCGAAATGTTAAGAATAATATCTTATATGAAGTCTTAAGTTCATTTTTTCTTGTTTCTTCAACAAGTTTGGGCGGGGCAGGGGGAAATCTTCAAACGACTACTCCTCAAGAACCAGCAATGCTAGAAAGCTAAAAAAAATTTCAAGGGATTGTACTTCATCTGTAGAACCTACCTACAGAGCCAATGGCTATATCTTTAAATTAAGAAGAATCTGGAGGATCTTGTTTTAGATCCACCTCCGTTGTTTGAAGATCTATAGGTTTATATTGTTGTTATTATCCCCCGCCGCGCGTTTAGCGCGAAGCGGGGGATATTATATAGTATTCGGCTGCGTCCGTCCGTACGTACGTCTGTACGAAATGGAATAACTCAAATACTATTCACTGGATTCTTTTCATATTTTGCATATGGGTTCATCATAGGAAGAGTAATGTTCCTACAGAGGTTTGTGACCTTGACCTTCATTTCAAGGTCACAACGAGACTTTGTCATTTAACCCTTGTCAGCGGCATATCTCAATAACCATTTGCTGGATTCTCTTCATATTTTACACATATCTTCTCCAAGGAAAGACGACAGGCTGATTAGATTTTGGTGACCTTGACATTATTTTCAAGGTCACAGCAGAACTTTGAATTTTTCGACATGTTAATGTACATGTAAAGCTTGTCAGTGGGATATCTCAAAAACCATTCACTGGAATTCCATCATTTCTTACACAAAGCACCTTCTAGGAAAGACGACGGGCTGATTAGATTTTGGTAACCTTGACATTATTTTCAAGGTCACAGCGGAACTTTGAATTTTTCGACGTGTTAATGTACATGTAAAGGTTGTCAGCGGGATATCTCAAGAACCATTCACTGGAATTCCATCATATCTTAAATATTGCACCTCCTAGGAAAGACAAAGGGCTGATTAGATTTTGGTAACCTTGACATTTTTCTCAAGGTCACAGTTGGAGCTTTGACTTTTGCGAGATGTTTGACAGTCGATTTTTCTGATCTTGACATTATCTTTAAATTTTGAAGTATAAATTTGCGGCGGGGGATCATGTCACCTTAGTGACAACTACTTGTTCTACAACAAGACAAATGCTCTATCTAACTCTATCCTAAGTTACAAATCATTAGAGGTTCATAAATATCACTCCTGTAAATTTTAAATTATGTTTATAACAATTCCTTTTGTTCTTGATGAATATTTTGAACTCTCTTAGTTTAGTATTATGATAAGACAGGATGAATTGTCTGATTATAGAGGTCACAGTGATTGAATGGGTAAGCTCAGCTGTTGATACAGATAGTGCTGGTGGTCAGTGCCTTACTTTGAAGTTGTGGCTTTGAATCCCGCTAGAGACTCTTCCTGTAAAAGTACAAGATTTTGTTCTATTTCAGATAGTTTGATTCCTAATATATTGCATGTATGGGGCGGCGTCTTCCACGGTGAGGATATGGGGGTGCATGGCTGAGATCAATACTCCGGATCCACTAAAGGATGCCAGGATGGCGGACTAATGAGAACATTAGTTAGAATAAGAACAGGGGGGTGCCATCCAAACGAAGACATGACTCAGGGGTTGCTTCATAGGTTTAATAGTTACGTTTGATGAAGGGAGGCGTAAGCCTCCCGAAACGTAACTATTAAACCTATGAAGCAACCCCTGAGTCATGTCTTCGTTTGGATGGCACCCCCCTGTTCTAATATATTGCATGTCTGATTACAGTTGTGGAGGAAATGTTATTTTCAACATTGGTCCGACACATGACGGTCGGATAGTTCCAATATATGAGGAAAGACTGCGACAACTAGGCCAATGGCTGAAGGTGACCGGGGAAGCTGTTTATGAGTCCAAACCGTGGAGCTCACAGAATGATACACTCACTCCTAATGTCTGGTGAGTGGTAGATTTTACTGGTGCTTCAACCAGTTACAGATACTAGGGCCAGACACAATTCATTACTTGGTTAATAGATTCTTATGAGCAAAATACCTGAAGGCAAGAAGCATAAAAAATTCGCAATTTTGCTCTAGTCTAAATCTAAAGTTGTCTGAAAGTGTTAACATAAGGAAAACAGGCTCATAAATTGAATAATCCTCCACTTTAAAATTTTGCGATATTTTTAATTGAAAGGATTTCTGAGTAGCACTTCTTTTTCAAAGTTGTCAAAATCATGTGAGGAAAGTTTAGAAACTAAATAATAGAATTTGCCTAATTCATATCTTTGTCCGGCTTACAGCAATGTAATCTAATGGATGAGATTGTCTACATGAGGTAGGATTAAGTGAATATGTTCTCTTGGGCACTATTTGATCCTCAATATTGTGACCGTGATAGGTAACAATTCATGATTATCTCTTGGCAGGTACACACAACGACTCGCCCCTAATCCTGCGGTCTACGCGTTTGTCCTCGACTGGCCGAAAGGAAATACCCTGACACTTGACGCCCCCAAGGTTACCACAGCAACCGTTATCACGTTGCTAGGATACGAGTCACCTTTGTCCTACAAGCAAAGTCCAACAGGCTCTGGTGTGATGATCAACATTCCTAAAATTGGGTTCCATGAAATGCCATGTGATTATGCATGGGTCTTCAAGATGACTAAACTAGCCAATTGAAAAGGAGTTTTAGCTCATCAGACCTGAAAGGCCCGATGGGCTTTATATATTTATATGGCAAGGCATGGCATCCGGCGTCCGTAAACATCCGTCCATCTGTTCTTCTCCAGAATGTATTTATCATGAAGTGATTGATAATAACCTTGCGAGACCTTCTTTGGAAAGAGGGGGTGCACATTACCAGGACTCTAAAGTGGTCTCATTGTTGGGGGGTGGGTGGGGGTATTGGGGGTAGATGATCTTGTAGGGTGAACGGCAGGATGCTATATGACATTTTGTCGATCAAAGAAGAAAAAATCCCACATGGACTATAACTTATGAGATTATCATATTTGTCAGATTTATGTGACCTCTGTCTCTGTTGTCATCAATAGGTATTTTTTTAATTTTCACATGAAAGAGAAGATCTATGTTTATTAAGTTTTCTAATGTAGGATCTCACCAACATGAAAACTGCAGGGGGTATGTTCCGATAACTCTACTTCACTACATCAATGTCTCTGTCTTAACCAATCAGATGTCTATGATTGGAAGTTGAGTGTACCAACCTAGTGGTTGATCCAGAGCCAGGAGGAGGAGGGGTATTGGGGGTTGTACATTTACGCTGGAGAAACTTGAGGCTTAATCACACCATATGTAGAGTGTGTAGTGACACAGTACTTCTCCAAGTGTAACCAAGTGTAGCAAGAAATTATGTTCGATTAAAACAGTTGGAAATCATAGGATCATAATCATAATCTTCCCAAAGAGGTTACTCCCTTCAGATTTCAGGTTAGAAACGGAGAATCCTGATTGGTTACATTAGAAGTTAGTTGTGCAATCACCGATATTGTTTCAAACAGAGCATTCTGTAACAGTACATATTCCACTGTACAGTACGCATATATTGTTGACAAGACAGAAGTCGCATGTAGATGTAAAACAATGTTTGATTGTACAAAGAAAAGAATGTTAAAAGTGTTGGAAACTTTCACCACCAGGGGTTATGTGAGTGTAGTGAAATATCACCTATATGCAACAGAGGTTACAATAGAAAATGAGTAAACTCTAAGAAGAGGATGGGATCACAATATGAACTATCAATGTCCTCTCAAATTTAGTTTCCACAAAAGATGCCCAATAGAACCCTCTCTTTTGAAGGTTGATTTTCTGTTGTTTCATTGAGTATATGAAAGCACTAGTATCACATTCACTAACAATTTTATTTCATGTTGATTTTGTGATGAAATTTACATCTATGCATGATATTTTTATTTTTTGAAAACAAAATTAGTATTTTATTTTCATACACGGATTCTTTACACATTTTGATATGTATTTGTACATTTACAATAAGTTTATGAAAATGTTTATTGTATATAGTTCATTTGTACTCTCATCAAAATTGGAAATAACTGCATTATGTATCTCCCCCAAGAAGGTTGGATGTTAGTGTTCCGATTGTTACCGGACCATAACTTTAAAACTACTTGACCAATCTTAACCAAATTTGGTATACAGCCTCCCCCATATCATTTATCATGTGCAGGTGGGTGTTTCATCATTTCGGATGATTCAGCATTCTGGGGTGTTTCAGCATTTTAAAATTGTTAGTTTTTTCTGTTTCCATGGCAAAACTTTGTACTTTTTCTTTTAAAAGGGTAATAACTGGAATTGAATTGTGGGGAGAGGGAGACATCTGTTTTTATGAGTAAAACACCTTCTTGTTCATTCTGAAACGGCAGTTGGAGTTTCAAATATGTGCATTTATTCGCATATGTGTTCAGTGGTGAAACCGTTCAGTGGTGAAACCGTTCAGCGGTGAAACCTTTCAGTGGTAAAACCGTTCATCGGTGAAACCAGGGGGTCGCAGAGGTTCTGTGCCCTTGAAATATACTGTGACTGTGATAGCTATGTCTTGAGAATCAATTCATGGTTTTATTATTAAGGTGTTACCATGTGTTGCTGGCTTTTGCCAACGTTTGTCAGTTTCGGTATGGCAATGGATTGTGCAATATCTGAAGAACAATTGGACCTGTTGTTCAAAGTTCAGTCTTCAACTTGAAATCGTGTAAAGCCTGTTGAGGTGTAGAGTCCAGGGCTTTATTTTTTACAGACTCTCACACTTGTTATGGTGAAACTTTATTGTTTATTGAGGAACTATATGTTTATTATTGATTGAGATGAACCAAACAGAAATGGTTTTTTTAAGGAGACTTTTTGCCACAAAAAATTCATTGTCTGGCCTTGAATGTCCCTGATTGAGTACATTATGAAATCTGATTATACAAAAACATTCCTTTATTTATTTCCTTAGATTTGTTATTTCAAAACTTTATTACCTTTATCATATTCTTTTATTTGAAACACTTGATATTTTAATCCCAGACTTTTATCTTGGGGCATCAGTGTTTGACATACACATCTTTTATAGTATCAAGAGGGTTTTAACTTCATCCGCAATTCTACAACAAATACCCTGATTATCAAATACACTTATGACTTTTATGAGCTTTTATTGTGTGCAATATTATATTAATTTATTTTGATACAGGCTTGTTACAATTTACATGACGTTTACTGTTACATTATTGATTTTTATACCCCCGCTACGAAGTAGTCGGGGGTATATAGCGCTCAGCGCGTCCGTCCGTCCGTCCGGAACACTTTTGGTTCCGCTCATAACTCAAATACTACTTGTTCAATTGTTATGAAACTTTATACATGTACACTTTATGGTCCCTAGTTGTGCCTTTTCTATGTTTCCCTCAGATTCCATGATTATTTTTTAAGATTTTCCACTTTTAAGCGTCTTTGTGTGCGCGTCTATGGTCACACTTTTGGTTCCGCTCATACCTCAAATACTACTTGTTCAATTGTTATGAAACTTTATACATGTACACTTTATGGTCCCTAGATGTGCCTTTTCTATGTTTCACTCAGATTCCATGATTATTTTTTCAGATTTTCCACTTTTAAGCGTCTCTGTGTGCGCGTCTATGCTTACACTTTTGGTTCCGCTCATAACTCAAATACTACTTGTTCAATTGTTATGAAACTTTATACATGTACACTTTATGGTCCCGAGATGTGCCTTTTCTATGTTTCCCTCAGATTCCATGATTATTTTTTCAGATTTTCCACTTTTAAGCGTCTTTGTGTGCGCGTCTATGGTCACACTTTTGGTTCCGCTCATAACTCAAATACCACTTGTTTCCAAGAAGGTATTAACACCTCATATACATAGCTTCTTTCTTATAAATCTGGTAAATGATTTTGACATGTTCACATTCAAGGTCAAAGGTCAAGGTCATGAGTGCTTTAATTACTACAATAATCCTTGTAAACATGATAACTTCAAACGTTTTTGTGCTGTCAGGCTCTTATTTGGTATATATCAACTATGGAGATAGACCAAGATTTGAAAAAGTTTTCGCTAAAATCTGTCAAAGGTCAAGGTCACAGCAAGGTCACAACTTAAGCATGCTATTGTGAATATGCCTTATGTTAACAATGAACACTTTGAGTCATTGCATGATTGTTATACACAATGAAAAGTAATCGTTGATGGTGTGACCTTGAAGGTCTAAGGTCAAGGTCAAGGTCATGAGATATTGGTTCAGGCCATGTTAATCCTTTGATCCAATTTTGAAATCAGAAATAGGTTTTAAGAACAAACTTGTGAAAAGTGACCCCAGTGATGATTCAACTTGTTAGAATAACTTGAATAATGAACAAATTTTGGTCCAAAAAAAATCCCATTTTATTTATGCTGAGGAGAAGGCGGAACAGGGAAAGGCGGGACCCAAAGTTTCGGAGCTGCTCTGCTTTTGCGGTGTCCCGCAAACGCTCTTCTAGTTGTTCAAATGTTACGAAACCACTTTGACTTTTATTTCTAAAACATGCTTAGAGGTGTAATACTTACTCTGCTTTAATAATATATGTTATGGTCTTTTCATACAAAAGTTTAAACATTGATACCCTTTTGCTATTTTCAAACATTTCTCTTTGACCAATGTTAATGTAAAAGCGGGGGTATCATGAGTGAGCTTTGCTCACTAATTCTCTTGTTGTATCTGTGTTAAATGTATGCTTTCTGTTATCTTTATTACATATCTTGATTAATCTAGATATCTTATTGATATTTAATGATAGTTTTCACCCAACCATGCACCATGTTTTGCTTTATATACAATAATAACACTTGTAGATGTGAATCTCACTGCATAAAAAATATCAAATTGTGCTCAATATACCAGCCGTCCATTCCAGAACTAACATTTATTAGCTTTTGCTATTAAATCATAAAAGTCTGAAATAGAGCATATTTTGACAAGTATATTTTCCATTTTAAAATTGTATAATGTTCTATAAAACATGGGATTTATGTTAACTATGGCTGGTACATTATTGTATTATGTAATGTTTCTACTTTAAAAAATAAAATAAATTGTTTGAGCCATGTACTGTTAGTGTTCTTGTCTGGGGCTTAGCAATCTCATTAAAATCAGATCAAACACATAGCCACCTTCTGTTGTGGGCTGTGATATAAATGAATAATCTTGAAAGCGTCATTAAACCCCAACTCATCTCCCCTCATCTCATCTGAACGGGCTTGTGTCAATGTGATTGTTTGAATTTTATAGGGAATGAAAAAGGCACCTGCCGAGTTGTATTCAGATCTAGAATGAAGTGTGGTACGAGTGTTTCATTGGATCTGAGTTATGATTTGGACCTTGGAGGATAATGCAAGGTCACAGTGAAACTTTTGGATGTCAGCTTGATATCTCAAGAACCATTCAACTTATCTTAAACTAAAGATCTCTAGTTCTTGTATAGTGTGCATGTCCATCAAGTCCCTGGCAGAATTGTAATTTGGAGCTACCATAAGCGCTACAGGAAACCAAGTAAGTCCGACATCCGTTATTTCAGGAAGCTATCTGTATGCTGGATGGACTGCGTGCAATGTGGATGGTGTTTACAACTCTGTGACTACCAACTAAATTGACCCAATCGTTTTCATCAAAGAATATCTTTGATCAATCGCCTGTAAAAATATCTATTTTAAGCCTTGTAACCACAAAAACATACCGGTAACACTGCCATTTTAATAATGTTTTATGCTGATCCTATGTACATATAAATACTATAATCTGTGGTTCCTTTTCTGAATAAACTCTCCCTTTCTGTAAACTCTACACAAAACAATGTATAGAGGACACCCGTTATTTCTGGATTTGGAAATATTGTTTCCTCTAAGTATACAGCCTAAGAACAAAGCTTAGTGACTCGCGGCTGATGGCTGCAATATTGCCCAAGTGGCATTAAGGGCACCATAGCATGCTGCTCTTAATGAAGAATTGTGACCTCATAAAAGGGTAATTAAGCCTTACCAACTGCTAAATAATACTACTCAATCAATAAATAGAGTGCTTAAATGAATGTACATGGCTTGGTTAGTATGAATTATGGCCCAATGATGGAATGGCCAATCATCTTGCTGTCGAACTCTCAAATTGGCACATCAATTAAATCTACCTCTCACACTGAAGAGTTCCACACCATGCTCACTTTATTTGTTGCACCATTTTCTTCAAATACGGACGACCTTTTTCTATGATAAGGATCAAAACCGAACAAGAGGTTTTGTTTGCAATAAATAAAACTCCAGCACATGGAAAATGATGATGGCCAAAGGCCTGACACAATTATTGAGATCTTTGGCATTCTTTTGCAAACAAAACCGAGGGGAGGTTTTGATCTAACTTATGAACCGACTGGTGCTACATTTAAGATGTAGATCTATTTTAATATTTTAAAATCCTCACAGATTAAACAGTATTAACCACTATTGGGATCAGTAACTGAGAGCACAGCCGTGATCTGCACGTGCTACACGCCTCCAAAGCATGCCATGCACGCTACCCGTTTCATGTCTAGCACAAGGTTCATACTGACAAACAATTAGCTTTGGTATCGTGATCCTTTGTAACTCAGTTGATAAGGGCGTTGGTAAGCAAGGAAAGTGTCCAGAGGTCGAAAACCAGGCATGATAACTAGTTTTTCAAGTAGTGTTGTAAATGATATTTTAAAATACTAAACTTAAAGAGAAAGATTTCATATTATTATAAGTCTTTAAAAACATTCGAATTTAATAGCCTATCAAAACATATTAGCAGCTTGCATTTCTAAAGAAGGTCAGCTAAACTACTGGTAAAGGTTAAGCCGGTTAAAAAAGGCCCTGGTTAGACAATAGGGTGATGTCACTAGAGGTTTATAAGGATACGGCTTATCTAGTTCAGATACGGCTTATCGGGTGGTGATGTTTCACCCTCTAACGTAAAAATATATTGTATAAACTTTCATAATAAATGGCAAATTTGAGAAAAAATAGTATGCAAAATACGTGATACAGCCACCACTCACTCACTACACAGCGAGAGGCCCATCCATCTTGTTCCCTGGGCCAGTAGCGGTTTGAGAGGCTAACGACTACATCATGTGCTCGACAGGGAAGATGAATGATCGAGTCGATGTTAGTGACCGTTATATTATATTATTTTAAGGTCCCAGTGAGACTTTGAATTTTGAGCTCATCAAGCACGAAAGGCCAGATGGGCTTATTGTACAAGCCGCTGTCCGGCGTCCATCCGTCGTCTGTAAACTTTTCACATATTCGACTTTTCCTCCAGAACCGCTCCACCCCCTAAAGCTAAAATTGTGTGAGGAGGTCTCTAGCATCTAGAAGATCTTTCTTACATGGAGAGTCAAGGTCATGGTCCACCTAAAATATTTAAACGACGTGTTATTTTAGATACGACGAGGGTTTTTTTGGTGAAAACTCTGTATTTAAAGAAATCTTCTTTAATCTCTGTGCCATGGTTTACAATCTATACATGTCATTGTCATTGTATCCTGAAATAAACATTTCTGGTTAAAGTATGCTATCAGCTCTTCATCATATTTGTTTTTAATATTTAAAAAAATATCCTGTTATTTTTATATTTATATCGTAAAGGGGAATAACATAATTGAATTGTAGTTGGTCTGAAGAGGCTCCGGTAACCCATGTGATGCATAGAAGTGATATAACATCTACTTTTTAGCTCATCAGGCCTGGGATGGCATGGGATGGCGTCCGTCCGTCCGTCCGTAAACTTTTCACTTTTTCTACTTCTTCTCCAGAACCAATGACTCCAGAGAGCTGAAATTTATGTAGAGACTCCTTGGCCAATGGGGATTCTAAATTTAAGATTTGGTGACCCTGTGACCCCAAATAAGGGCCACAGGGGTCATAACCTAAAAAGCTATTTTCATCTTCTTCTCCAGTCCCAAATGAACATAGAAAGCTGAAATTTTATGAACAGACTCCTTGACTGAAGGGGATTCTAAATTGTTGATTTGGTAACCCTGTGACCCCAAATAAGGGCCACAGGGATCACAACCTAAAAAGCACTTTTCATCTTTTTCTCCAGTCCCAAAAGCTCTAGAAAGCTGAAATGTTATGTACAGACTCTTTGGCCAATGGGGATTCTAAATTGTAGATTTGGTGATAATGTGACCCCAAATATGGATCACAGGGGTCACCGCCTAAAACAGCTGTTTTAATGAGCTGTGAACATAATGAGATTTTATGTGCACTTCATATGTCAGCTTAAGAGTAATACTACATTATGGACATGTTTGATGTAATCAATGTGAAATTAGAACTATTGAATAGCCTGTGAAATGAATATTGTGACAGGATGCATAGGAAAAAATTGAAAAAGGGCTAAGAAATGTTTTATTTTACATTAGATATGTGAACTAAATATGACTGGTGATGAAGTAAGATAAGACTATTAAAACTAGCTACATGAGTTTGTGATACCACATCTTCTTTTCCAGTAAAGAAAAATAAATAAAGATGGGGAAAACAAAATTTAAAATATATAATTCACTGGCTGTGAGTCCATGGTCTGCATGTTGTGTAATTGCAGGTGTTGACCTGGGGAGTGACCACTCCCTGGCAGAGATGCAAACAGCAGCTAATACACGGAGGTTTCAGGTTACTTCTCTGCTGTGTTACTGATTTAGTCTTACACTCAGATGCTCAATAGAATTTATTAATTAAATATTGAAAAGGAGCCTTTGAAACTATGAGCCTATGAGAAACAGGATTTTTAGAAACAAATAGGGGCTCTTTTTCATTATGTAATAAATGTTGATAATTCCAGAATAAAAATAAGAAGTAAAAAAATTAACGGTAAAGATCTACATTATTTATAATGAATATGGATTAATGTGGAACCAATTTTGATAATAACTTTTAAAGTTGATGACTGGGCAATGACTTATTATGTGATATCTTAATCTTTTCCTTAGAGATAATTAATAACATGATTCCTGATGAGCTTCAGAGCCAGTGGCTCTATTTTTCTAATCTACTTTGTTTTGAATATTTCTCTGATGTTTACAAACCAACTTCCAAACGCAGGGCATAACTCTTGCCAGTCTGCATTACTGGCTGATTTAAGCATTGCGGTATTTTCCTCGCTTTGTTGTGCCTAGATAGTGAATCGCTGCACCAGAAATGCATAGCGGTCATGGATTGCTAAGCACATATTTTTTAAGGAAATACTGCAAGGCCTAAATCGGCCAGTAATGGAGACTGGCAATAGTTACGCCTTGCATTGAGAAGTTGTTTACAAACATGCTATATTTGTTTAAGATTTAGAGCTTGATTTTCACTTATTTGAAATGTGAATCCAGTGTAAGACATCTTCCGATAGAAGGAGGAACAGGAAGTCGCTGATAAGATACATGAAACGCGTGTTATCCAAACTTGTAGTAACACCGTCATTACACTCGAGAGGATCCGCATAGCCTTACTCCGCCTAGATTCATTCTTTGTTCATGCCCGGAGTTTCTCATTGATACATCACTGGGCCATGTTCAAGAGAGCATTCAAAGTAATCGCTCAATTAGCGATTACTTTTAAACCTCTCTTGGACGCGATTGCTCAATGTAGCGCTACGTAGCAAGGCGAGCAAACTTCGAGGAATTTGCACCATGTCGTTCAAGAGAGAATGAGCGCTACTTGAGCGCTACATTGAGCAATCAATGAGCGATTTTAAGCGCTCGCTGGTATGGAACGAAGCCCAGACTTTGATATTTACTCTAGATTAGTGTTTGAGGATCGCTAGGGAAAATAAAACACCAGCAGATTAACCGAATACTAGCTGATGTACAGGGGTTTTCTCTCTCCATTTTATTAGATCTCGATATAACTAAAATACACTGCCAGTGACGGAACCAAACAATTTAACCCTTTTGAAAAATGTTGCATGTTAAAAGAGCTTATAAGACTTTAGTGACCTTTAACATTATTCTCAAGGTCAATGGGGAACTGTGAAAGCGCAATCTAGTTATAACAAGCTGTAATGTTATACGTTTCCTTAGTCCACGAACTTAGGGGACGTATAACATTACAGCTAGTTTTAATTAGATTGAATTTAGAAAGGGGTAAGAAGTGATACTTACACAAACATGACCCCTACCTTGTGACGATAAAAGGATTCAGCGCATAAATGATTCAATTATTTGAAATATGATGAATTAAG
The DNA here is from genome assembly GCA_936450465.1 of Gibbula magus. Taxonomy (NCBI): domain Eukaryota; kingdom Metazoa; phylum Mollusca; class Gastropoda; order Trochida; family Trochidae; genus Gibbula; species Gibbula magus. Next base: position 28,674,479 of record OW388295.1, on the reverse strand, counting down.
ACATCTTTCCAATGTTATTGCGCATCAACAAGTTGCAAGTTTCTAGCATGTCCCTAGGATTATTGATATCCAATACGTACAAGTCAAATTAATGAACATGAACAAAATCAAAATGGCACCTAAACCACGTGAGCTACAATTTCGTCATGATTTACTTTTTTGCTTGTATTGTGATTGCGCATCTTTTGAAAAAAGTGTCAAGTCTCTATGTCGATTTAAAAATATTCCCCTATGTTAACGTTTTTCTTTATTATGGCCGATTTTATTATAGATTCATAAAGACTAGAGTCCAATCTTTCTCTCCTGACAAAAATCATAAAATTCGATGGGTATAGGTATTTGAGTTATGTCCCCTTGAAGTTTGCATTTTAAAAAAATTCCCAGATTTTGATTGCACACTGTGCAAAAAGTATTACCATTTGGCGGATTCAATAAGCAAACTGTAATATATAAAGCTTCAGCTACATTATGTGTAAATATGAGCTTCGTAATGCTGATATCTTCAGAGGAGAAGATTGTCAAATGTGCGTGGGATCAGGAAATTTTGAAAAGTGTCTAAAATCAATATGGCGGCGTAACCACGTGACTTTCGAATTCGCCATGGTTTACTTTTCTGTTCGCATTGTCAATGCTCATCTTTGAAAAAAAATTGCAAGTCTCTAGCTGCAATTTGAAAAAAAAAAATCCCATGTTAAAAACGAAATTTAGATTCGAACTGGACCTTTAACGGCTTGACCGATATGGCCCAAAGCTTCGCAGTTCTATTCCACATTAAGGGCTATCAGCATGTAAAAGTTTTGCTTCAGCCGTTTTGGCTGAATTTTGCGGACAAATATCTTGAAATAATAAAAAGAAAAAGAAACACGCCAATAACAATAAGGATTCAGCCAAATGGCTGAATCCTTAATAAAACGTAGTTTAACAAACCTATACCCAATATCAAATAGAGTTCTCTATTTGATACAGGGTGTAGATTTTTTACCTACGTTTTATCTACGTTTTAATTACGATATCGAGTTCCTGTGACAGAGTCCCTGCTGAAAGTGAAATTGATGTTGAACTCCATTAACATTGCACACAGAGATTGTGAGTGACTCGCAAGAAGATAAGATTAAGTTTACTCTGTATTGAAAAAGTCATTTTATATTTCCGATTTACGTTAGACTGAAGTCCGGTTTGCCCTTGTAGTTTTCACAAACGTATGTTAACGTTTTATCAGAATCTATACATCACACTGTACATGGAGAGGAATGTCATTTACTTGTTTCTAATGGAGTTGTTTTCCAAATCGAGCGAAACAATGTCATTGTCATCTATCATATAGCAGCAACACACGTGCCTAACTCAAACCAGTTTTCCGTTTTCAATCGAACTATATGTTTCAAGTCTTCAAAACATTTAACACTTTCTGCGGGTAAACTCCTCAAAGTCCTGTATAACATATTATCTGTAAACCACTTCACAACTCACGAATGTGTTTGTTATTCAAATATTAAATTTGATCTAAATGGTAAACCAAAAAAAACGACTTTTTCCAACTCATCAACCCGTTTTCATCAGTACATTTCTTGGTTGGCAAGAAAACTTCTATCAGTTTTATAAACATTTCATCATCAGTTTCAGAGGGGAAATTCCCCTAAATCCAAGAGAGAGAAGCTATAAAAGATGAATTGCAATCTGTTTGTTCTGATAGAATATTTAACCTAATCATCGGCTGTCTTAAGCTTAGCTTCGCTCCTATCATGGTTTCCACGATTCTCAGGGTACATGTAAGTATGTGTTGTGATCATTGTTTAATGTTGTGAAAACAAGTCTTATTTATAGAAAATCGGAGAAACTTTTCTGTACAACATGATTCGGCTTATACGTAAGTAAAAATCAAACGTCATTATAACAGGAGTCTATTTTCTCCTTCAAAATGATGCTGGACATCAGTATAAGGGCGTAGGAAACTTCATCAAAACTACCAACATCTTATCGTCTTGTTGTAAGTACTTTCTTATTTTTAACAGTCTTCCGGAATACACATTTATTTGTCAAAACATAACGAAAACACTACAACAATTGTTCAAGTTCAAATATTTTCAATTCATTTCATATTGGTAGTATCCAAAATGCTAAATTAGTCCAGTTTCATTTATTATCGTAATTGTATAAATTGTTTTGATTTCAAAATTCATGTCAATTTTAAGTAAGATCGAAGTATCATTATCATGTGACAAGATACGTGTGCTACGCACGTTATCTTTATCAACCCATGACCCCAAATATCAATCTGTCATTTATGCTTTAATCGTTTCTACCATGTTGAGATTGTATTTGCTAGTATTTTATATCATTACACCTTCAATTTCTTACATTCCTATGCGCTTTGAGCATGCACCTTGTGTATGGATATAGCGCTTTATATATGCCCAATATTATTATTATTACTATTTAAGCATTACATGATGATACACAACCCATTCAGCTTTCATAGATATCCCATTCACAAAACGTCTCAGGCAAAGCGATCAGCTAAAGCTATCAATGGGGTCGCGCAAGGTTACCTATTTTGTCCTATCGTGTTCAGGAGATCAGCGCCAAATCCTTGAGTTTATGCTTTAGTTAATGATATTTCAAGCAAATATTCGTGTCTTTACTTCTTGGGTTTTCCGTAGATGGTTTGGTTGTTTGTTTTCAAGGCATTTTGGGAAGTTCCGGCGTAAAAAAGACATTATCACGATTTCCGAAGATCATCTTTGCAGAATTCCGATATATTTGTCGGGAAATTGAGTTAAATTTGTAACACATATCCTGTTGATATATTGTCTCTTTACATTTGATTTTATTTAATTTCTGTGTGCCTTTCTTTGAATGGATGATAAAAACATCTTTTTAAATTTAATGTTTTTATGTTCAATTCCATGTTTTATCGTACAGGAAAATAGCAATAAACATCGATAGATAGATATATATATATATATAGATAGATAGATAGATAGATAGAGATACAGATACATAACGCCATTAGTTACTCATACATCTCTTTGACGTTACAATCAGAACTATCTTCGTGTAAAGTAAATGAAACGTTGACAGATATTGACAACGACAATTCCTCTGTTTCTGGGACAGTTTAAAATATTGGAATTCTTTAACTTTTGATCTTATGAAAAAAGAGAATAAATAAACGAAATCAAAACAAATACTACCAATATAAGTGACGTAACGGAAACAAGTAGGTCTATTAAAACATAGCACCTTTCGAACTATGATTGAATTACTGAAGACACTTTACACAGGGCAAACTAGTAGCTCTAGGTGATCAAAATATACACCGATGTTGCTATGTAGATATTAGAATTTTGTGTGTGCGATAAGGTATTGGGTTATTGAGTGCTCAGGATCTTCGCAAACCCAACAAATCTTTCATTAAGTGTTTCCGCCTCAACTATTTGACAGATTTGACAGTCTAGTGTAGTGGGGTGGGGGTTTACAAGTTTAAGTTGTTTTACGTTTTTCATTTCCATACAAGCAATACTGGTATGGTAATTTTGCAAGATTTACATAATCTTTCAACAGTTGAAATTACTAGATATACAACTATGGATAAGCGAAATAAATATGTTATATCAACTTATCTTTCTAAACCGTTATTACATTGCCTCGTTGTATCATTGACCATTGCTATAGTAAATGTGCTACATGTGTGTACCATTGTGGGAGATTTTGATGAATAAATTAACTCGAACTTCAGTGCTCGCAACCTTATAATAAATATTTCATGAGGTGTTTCTGTCTTCACATGTTGACAGACTGACGCTATGTTGAATGAGTGTATAGGGTAAGCTAGCCTCTAATCCAGACCCCTTAATCGTTTGAATCGCCTAGGCAAGTCTACAACAAGTCTACAGAGCTAAGTATAAAGATGAACACATCTCAGAGGCTCCTTTTCAGGTTGTTACTGTAAGGTTAAACAAATTAAATATCTTTAAAACAAAATGACAAAAATCGTTATCGTCTCATGGAAAGACACGCCACAGTATAAACACATTGTTTAGTGCTTTATTACATTTTATTTTCAGCCTATGACATTTATAACTAGTAATACCAAGTTACCTGTTGGGTTGAATTTGGACATCAGCATCATGCTTATATTGGCAGGAAGTGTTTGATGTGTAACGTGTACAGTGGGTCATACTACCACTATATCGTTGAGCGAAATTATTTATATGAAAATTAAAATTAGTTAAATAAAATTATTTTGTACAAATTCTATTTATTTAAATATGTATAAAGAAAACCTTCTTTCCACTATTATAATTTTATCAAACATTTTTGAAACCACTATGCTGTTGCCTCCTTGCGCTTTTTGCCACTGTTATCTAGTTATAAATGTTCTATTATCACGTTGAGTGATTTTGCTGGATAACTGAACATTGAACTTGAGTACTCAAATCTCCACAGCCTATACATATTCAGTAAACTTGAACGGTTCTATCTCGACTTCGTGACAGACTGCTTTATATGTGTGATTTTAGCTCATCAGACCTGAAAGGGGCTTAGGCATGGCATGTTCGCACGCTTTGCTCCGTAGCGCTACATTGAGCAATCGCGTTCAAGAGAGGTTTAAAAGTAATCGCTAATTGAGCGATTACTTTGAAACCTCTCTTGAACACGGCCCTGTTCTCTTGGCGCTATTGTAGCTGGACACTTATGTGAAGAGCTATATTGTGGGTAACAACTTCTTTATTGTGAACACAGAACGATTCGGAGTATATGACAGATAGACAGACAGACAGGTTTATTCAGTATTTAAGGCACAGTGGCCCAAAGTACATTTGATGTTTCATCATGATAGCTTGAGATCACGTGACATATATATTGGTTTTGGTCGGGATTTTAAAATGGACATCACATGTTTTATAAAATGGCAACGGATTTTTAGACATAAATATTATTAGAATTAAGTAGATTATACATAGTGTGTGGATTGACATACCGGTAAATACAATTTAATTATTTCTTTCGGCAAGCAGAAAAAGCATCACAAACTAACAATATGTGAAATTCATCTTCTATTTGACCAGAAGAACAATAAGATCATGATAGATCATCCAGTGTATTAGTATCCTTCTAAAACGTTGTATTTTTAAAGACTGTAGTGAAATTCTAAATTTGCATAGATTTCGTGAGAGTGACTTATCATTAAGAAAACTAATATACTTTTCCGGTCCAAATACCGCTTTACATTGCGAGTAATGACTTAATAACTTGATGAACTAACTGTTTCCGACCAATGTTGTATAAACATATCTTTAATTCGTTGTTTAAACATGGACAAAAATATTTGCCTGTCACCAACATTTTGATTCAACCAGGCATAAGAAAATCCACTTGAAAATAAAATATATCTCACATCTGCCGCCCAGGAATGTTTTACCTACTGTTAGGAATCTTTTAAAATATGGTGCAATGGCCATATATGCTTATATATATATATGCTTACTCCTTCATCAGGTGAACCACTTCACTTCCACTTATTTATGCCTGGAGATGCAAGTCCTGCCACACACAATGTCCACATGTATCGTCATTCAGACGATTGTAGTGATATAACTACAGTATTTTGAAATGTGTTATTCGCTCTCGAAGGTAGCTCTTGCAAATACCCACCAACAGTTCCATTATGAATTTAGCCACGCGGTTATAATGGTTATTGTGTAGCTTTAAGTGACAAGACTTTCAGAATGGACACGTGGAACATAGCAGAGGTTTGGTCGTGAGATTCAGGTATATGAGACAAGATCATTTGCAATAAAGGTTCTCGACATTATTTATGTCCTTCTTGGACTTAAATTTGTTGACGCATCATTACTGCAGGACGTCATATACTACACTATCTAACTTCATTGGGAGACATTTTAGAAACGATCGCCGAATGCGAGTAATACTACCTTACAAAATAAGGTAAATAAAGTAACACCAATGTCTAACTTCATTGGGAGACATTTTAGAAACGACCGCCGAATATGAGTAATACTACCTTACAAAATAAGGTAAATAAAGTAACACCAATATCTAACTTCATTTGGAGACATTTTAGAAACGATCGCCGAATACGAGTAATACTACCTTACAAAATAAGGTAAATACCAATATCTAACTTCATTGGGAGACATTTTAGAAACGATCGCCGAATACGAGTAATACTACCTTACAAAATAAGGTAAATAAAGTAACACCAATATCTAACTTCATTGGGAGACATTTTAGAAACGATCGCCGAATACGAGTAATACTACCTTACAAAATAAGGTAAATAAAGTAACACCAATATCTAACTTCATTGGGAGACATTTTAGAAACGATCGCCGAATACGAGTAATACTACCTTACAAAATAAGGTAAATAAAGTAACACCAATATCTTACTTCATTGGGAGACATTTTAGAAACGATCGCCGAATACGAGTAATACTACCTTACAAAATAAGGTGAATAAAGTAACACCAATATCTAACTTCATTGGGAGACAATTTAGAAACGATCGCGGAATACGAGTAATACTACCTTACAAAATAAGGTAAATAAAGTAACACCAACATCTAACTTCATTGGGAGACATTTTAGAAATGATCGCGGAATACGAGTAATACTACCTTACAAAATAAGGTAAATAAAGTAACACCAATATCTAACTTCATTGGGAGACATTTAAGAAACGATCGCCGAATACGAGTAATACTACCTTACAAAATAAGGTAAATAAAGTAACACCAATATCTAACTTCATTTGGAGACATTTTAGAAACGATCGCCGAATACGAGTAATACTACCTTACAAAATAAGGTAAATAAAGTAACACCAATATCTAACTTCATTGGGAGACATTTTAGAAACGATCGCCGAATACGAGTAATACTACCTTACAAAATAAGGTAAATAAAGTAACACCAATATCTAACTTCATTGGGAGACATTTTAGAAACGATCGCCGAATACGAGTAATACTACCTTACAAAATAAGGTAAATAAAGTAACACCAATATCTAACTTCATTGGGAGACATTTTAGAAACGATCGCCGAATACGAGTAATACTACCTTACAAAATAAGGTAAATAAAGTAACACCAATATCTTACTTCATTGGGAGACATTTTAGAAACGATCGCCGAATACGAGTAATACTACCTTACAAAATAAGGTGAATAAAGTAACACCAATATCTAACTTCATTGGGAGACAATTTAGAAACGATCGCCGAATACGAGTAATACTACCTTACAAAATAAGGTAAATAAAGTAACACCAACATCCAACTTCATTGGGAGACATTTTAGAAATGATCGCGGAATACGAGTAATACTACCTTACAAAATAAGAAAATAAGGTAAACAAGCTAAAAAGTGAGCGTGGCTCACTAATACCCCCAACTGTTAAAGTATGACATTTTTATTTTACTTAAAGAGAGAGGTGTCTGCACACCGAAGTATTGATAAGCTATGAAATGTAATTGCTAAGATTAAAGTGTTTGTGAAAAGGGTAGAACAAGTCTCTTCATGTAAAAAGGTGGTTAATGTAAAAGTAGGAATAATAGTAACTTGAAAAGGTAGGGGTAACATAATACACTACTGCCATTACCACTGATTTCAACTTTATTTTGGAAATTAACTCATCATAATGATTCGAGTGACTTGAAACAATAGGTACATGGAAGCACACCCCTGTAAGCACAGTGAGGGATATACAGCAGTTTATGGTTGAAAGGAAAGAAAATGTAACTTTTTCCAAAATATAACCAGTGGAAATATAAAATAGTAAAACCAACAAGAACACAGAAGTAGCTTTTGATGAAAGTTACATGAAAAAGAAAATGATAAAGTCAACAAATCACAAAACAGAAGTAGCTTCATTCATTCTAGCTCCGAATATGACGAAGTAAAAAAATACAAAAAATCGCCAAAAATTCAAAACCAAATCGTGTTACATTTTGCACTGCACCTCTCCTAGTGGTGAAGAAGACATGTGCCAAATTTGAAAAGGATGAGATGAACAGTTTTTCTGTAATCGATCGGACAAAATTGTCTTCGGACGGAATCGTTGGTATTACTATATACCCCCGACCTTTTAGGTCGGGGGTATAATAAAATAACAACATAAATAGCTAACTTCATTGAGAGACATTTTAAAAATAATTGTGGAATACGAGCAATACTACCTTACAAAATAAGGAAATAAGGTAATAAAAAAAATAACATAAATATCTTTATAAAAACTTTATTAAGATGCATTGTAGCAGTTGGAATGACAACAACATAGAAACTATGTGGAAATCAAATTCTTTATTCTCAATGTTATTCTCATATTGAGAATAAGCAAATGTTATTGCCTAGGTCATTCAGTATATCCGTGTCTTACATTTTAAAACAGGAACTCGATATCGTAATTGAAACGTAGAAAAATATAGCCATAGGATCTGTAGCTCATAAGGAATTCATTTATTTGTTATCTAAGGTGTAATATCTACGTTATCTAAAATAATACATTGTTAAAGCAATAAGTTTTTAGATTGTGACCCCATTTCCCCAAGGAATCTGTACATAAAATTTCTGGTTTCTAGAGCTTTACATACATGAGAAGAAGATGGAAATATAAGTTTAGGTCATGACCCCTATGACCTACATTTGGGGTCGCAGAGTCACGAAATCTACAATTTAGAATCCCCATTGGCCAAGGAATCTGCACACAACATTTCAGCTCTCTAGAGTTATTGGTTCTTGAGACGAAAGTCGAAAAAGCGAAAACGTTTACAAACGGACAGATGGACGGGTGGACGGACGGACGGACGGACGGACGCCGGACATTATGCCATGCCATAAGCCCATCAGACCAAGAGCTAAAAAAGGTAGGTTAAAAAACCCACACCCAATATTACATTGAGTATGTAGCATAGGGTGTAGTTATTTACCTACGTTTTACCTACGTTGTAATTACGATATCGAGTTCCTAAGTATGAAGTATTGGGTAAAACATTCGTTTTATCGTTCAATGTCAGCAAGGGTATTTAGAATTTGCAAAAGAACGGGTGTTTTTTGTATTGTGTTCTATGTAATCAAGTTTCAAGTGGTTTGAGATTAAGATCTAAAGATGGTGGTTATTTCCTGTTGTGTTCGTGTTGTAGCCAGGAAATGTACTTTCCATTTAACATTTTATAAACTTTCATCACCTATCTTACCTGAAAATGTGTTATTTATGTTTATCACTAATCAATAAATAATTTATCTAAACAGGAAACGCTTGAATATGTTATCATAACGACGTTCGTTTTAGACGTATATCGATCACGGTTCGATACTATTGGTGATTGACACGTTCGATCTGTCAAGAATGCCATTCAGAAAAGATCTAAGACCAGAAACCTGTTATTAAGATAACTTTTGTAAGATTATCATTAATTCACATTTCCGTGATCTGGCAAATCTATATTTAGATCGTGACGTTCTATTACCTGTTAAATGTTGCCGGGGTCTCTATGACGTACATTTGCATCATCGTCACGTAAAATTAGTTTTCAGCTATCAACAAATCCTGAACATAAGTATTTTTAGAAATTGGAATATGGTATCTAGGACTATAAATGAATGAACCTTCCCACTTGACGGTCATACTTTGGGTTGATTGTGTGTGTTCAATATATCTGATAATTAACTATGGGGTCTGGATCTATCATCATAACAGTAAGTACCGACGGTGGATAAAAGTATTTGCACGTTGCCGTTATTCCATAAACTTGCATGTTAATTAACTCTAGGATAATTAATTTTCCTAGATACGTATTTGTAAGATCCAATTCAACTTTATCAAGTTTGTGAGGAATCTCTTGGCTACAACTTCATAATTTATGTTTAATTTTATATTGTCTATCAAGCGAATGACAACAACATAATCAAGATGTGCAAATAATTAACATGGCGATCTATGGGAAACGTTTATATTTAATATACACATGTAGGTAAATCGGCTGACATTGTAATTTCAGAAAATGGAATTTACATATATGCTTCAAGCTGAGGTGATTTGATATGAAGATGAAAAGTTTTACAATGATCCAACCAGAACTTATTTCATGAAAATTAATTATCCTAGACTTACGTAACATGCAAGTCTATGGAATTACGTCACAGTGCGAATACTTGCTTTATCCGAAACCCTAACCAGTAGCTAAGATATACTAAACATCTGAACTTATTACCAATTGACCTTTGCAAAAATCAGAAATGTAAGTCATTTAGATAAAATGTAACGTTATATTTGGGCTTGAACTTCGGCATGTGCTTTGTCTTGATAAGAGGATTCTAGGATTTGAAGCTACGACAGAGGTCAGGAAGTTTATTATCAGTGAAAACAGAGGGACCAATTATACCGTGATGAAGAGAAAAATAAATATTGTACAATCGCATGGTGTAAGCAGTCTGGTTAAAATCGACCCTGTTTCGAGGAATAACATCTGCAAAATAGTTCATATTGGGATACGAACTGCCGGGTTCTGTAGATCATTCGTCACAAGGTCGGTTGGGCGAGGGAAACGATATGAGTTCGTATCCCGGTAGATGCACATTTTTGCATCTTTTATTTCTTGGAAAACCGTCTATTTTAATCAGACTGGGTGTATACAGGTCCAAAACGAGTTCATGTATTCATGATTCAAGGTTGCTAAAAAAATTTACGACAAGTAACATATTTTCATATTAACATGAATATGACGTGTACGATGAATATAATGATTCAGGAACATCGGGTATGACAATAGATACTCAAAAGTTTATAGAGGTGTTTGAATGAAATGTGCTACCTGCAGATGCTAAGCATTCTTGCGACCATATTGTGTCATCGCGATAACTCTTTTTTCTTGATTTTGTCTCTGTATATCCTTTCAATCTGTCCATGTCAAGTTGTTTTTGTCAACAGTAATGACGTATACACTTAATTTCAGAATGAACAGGTTAAAACAAAACTAAAACTGTTCTAATAGCAACGTTCTGTAGATGCATATTAGCTTTAACGAATAACCGAATTATTTCACAGTGAAAATTACAACTTCTCAATTAATGGACAAGTACACGCTGTTCTGTTTTTATAAGTAAATACCCTTCATCTACAGTTTTTAGACAAAACGGTAGTTTGACCCGAACTGAAAATTATGCTAAGTGGGACATCCGATATTAAATATTTTAGGCTTCCCGGGCCGACACTGTTTAAGTATTTTTCTCAAGAACGGCTATTGTCTTGCAGGTGTTCCTGATATCAAGCGCCGGACTGACAGCCGCCAATGTTCTTAGGCTCAATCATAGATGCGTGGATCCACCTAACATGGCGGAGATGCTTGCAAACATAACTTCTCCCACGGAATATTCTCTTCCAGAATCTGAACTATCCTCTGTCATTGCCAGTCAATCAACAGAATGTCCAACGCATACCACACAGAATGGACCAATCAGCGACCGCAGCACTTGTCCATGGTATCTACAGGCCCAATCAGATCCGACCAGATATCCTAATATTGTCATAAAGGCAGAATTGAAATGTGGACGTTACTGTAGAAAGAGGATTCCACACAGTCGATTGGTGGAGACAGACAGAACGGGCACCTGTCAACCAATCAATGACACGATACAGACACTGCGATACACGGGGAGGTGTGACCCAGTCACTGGCTTCAAGCAGTACGTTGTGGTGTATGAGACCAGGCCAGTAGGTTACACGTGTGTGTTTAGACGGTAGGGGGACAGACGGATGCTCAACCAATGCAATAGTTGTTATATTTTGTGATGAATCACACTTGTACAATGTGATGACTTGTTAATGCTTCTGTTATACGTTTTATTTTTTTGTTTTGATTTATAATTTTGTAATAAAAAATTTAATCGTTTCACTTGTTCAAATGTTATTTTTAAAGGGTGGTCTTCATTGTCGAATAAAATGATGATGTACATACCATTCAGACATCATGTATTTCTGATAAACTTACCATAATTGGGTCGCGCAAGGTTACCTATTTCGTCCTATCGTGTTCAGAAGATCAGCGTCAAATCCTCGAGTTTATGAATAGGATGATAATCAAGTAAACATTCGTGCCTCTTCTGTCGGTTTTCCGTAGATAGTTTGGTTGTTGTTCGTTGTATAAAGGGACAATGTTAGCGTAATTTATATCACGATTTCTGGATAATATTCCTCATTGCAGGTTTCATGCGTGTGAAAGTGGTATTAACCTGATAAACATACCACGTATCTAGTTAAGTGTTCAAAAGCCTGCATGGCTAGAATGACACGGGAAGTGTTGATACACATACCTGAAGTATAGTGATAGGATACTACAGTTTCACCGGTCAATTTCGTATCCCTGTAACCAAAAGTCTTCCGTTATTATTATACGTGATTAAAGCACTCATATTCCTGAACCTAGATATTCCAAGTTCTTTTAGCGCTAAGATAGCCCTAAACTAATGTAATAATGTTTGAGTTATGATTAACTTAGCGCTAAGAGAGCTTCGCAAACCTAAGCCCTTTATTTTTTTAAATTATCTTAGTTTGTGTCAAACTATCTTCAGTTCAAATAAAGTCAACTTCCAAACACAAGGCATAACTCTTGCCAGTCTCAATTAACTGGATGATTTAATCCTTGCAGTATTTCCCTTGTGCCCAGATAGTGGATCGCTGCACCTGAAATGCATAGTAGGCCCGGATTTCCAGGCACAGTAATCTTAAGGAAATACTGCAAGGACTAAATCAGCCAGTAATGGAGACTGGCAAGAGTTATGCCTTGCATTGGGAAGTTGAGACAAAGTTGGATCCATACCTTTAACGACTGTTTCTTGCTGATATTGGACATGTTTCTACAAGACATTTATTATCAGCGACAACTTCTGATATTAAATGTAATTGAATAGCCTCCAGCAGCGTGAAAAAAAACAAAAACATATTTTGACTTAGAGAATGTTTATTGGTTGTTTATGTGTACAACTAGACCCACAGACAGATAATCTACATCAACATGATAAAAATACCTTCAACAACATCATATAGTAGGTTAGGTAATCAACAATCTGTAACAATGTGCAGACTCAATCACAGTGACTGGACTGACTGACTGACTAGTGCAGCACAATCTGAAGAGAACTTACATCTACCGTCATCGCCTCTCACTCCACAGCACCATCTAAAGATATTACCGGGTGAAGTCCATCGTGAATGTTCAACCATGAACACAAACACCCGTGGCTCAGATCTAGCCAAAGGTCGTCTTTTGTCAGACTCGATAGCAGACCATTTGTCTTCTTCGATGGCAATTGGAACGGGAGGGGGAGGGGAGTGGGGAGGAAGGAGAAATGGTAGATCTACGATCTTGTCAGGTTGTGAAGAGAAAAGGACTATATGAGGAAGTGAACTGTCCGCTTACTGTAACTATACACATTTTACAAGGTGTACTATATCAATAAATGTTGTCTTCATTCTTCCTCATCCCAACAGCTAGAATGTCATTGAGTGAGTGAGTTATTGTTAAACGCCAGTGGGCACTATTGCAGCCATTAGCTGCGGCGAATGTCATTGAATGGTTACAATTTGACTTCAGTAGCCCAAATATTTACAAAGTGATACTTGTATCCCTAATTTTGAGACTTGATTTGTTTATATTCATCCACAATATAACAAATAGAACATAGCAATGCACCAAGGTTAATAACATGTTCCCCCTGACTTAAAAAACGCACCCAATCAGGACCTCTTGATACAAGCAGACAATTCACTCCCCTTCTATTACAAACACAGCATGGACCAACAGTGGAATAAACTATACAGTCTACATATGAGTACATAGCGCTGTACATCAATAAAGTGGCTTAAGAAGCAGCAACCAAATGGATATGTGTAATGGTAACACTGGAGATCAAATGTAAACTAAGGAGATATGTGGTGTAAACCTGCTGCATCTAATAAAGATATGTGGGAGTATTGCTGTATATCAACTAATCCGGCTGACTAGAAACACAGACATGTGTAAGCTACATGTAACCATAGTGCTTGAATCTTGGTACGTGCAGGAGCTTTATCACGGAGAGCATCAACAGGAGTATGGTGGTTTTCTACACTTGCAAAGAACAGGGACTAGATTTTCAAGGAAGTACAAGAAAAGAATACTTATTCCAGACGAAGTTAAGCACATGCCTATGGAGAAGTTTGACAATTGTCTAAACAAATATTACTGAGTTTAGATCGTAATTCTGTGGTGGTCATAATATTTTGAAAAATGCCATGTAAACTCTGAAGTCAAGAAAAGCTTGAGAAATCATGGATTTGGCACAGGTATATGTTAGGCAGGACTTCAGGATTCTCTAAAACACTTAATCTAAAGGAACTATGCATGAAATCGAATGAAATCGTAAGCAATTTTTTAAACCCCTACATGTTAAACTCTTCTAATCACTGAGTGGAGTTGAGTGCTATTAAAGATGAAATGGAAGAATGCTAACAATACCAAAAGGTGGTTTTGGTGGGTTGGGTTTCAGATGGACTTTTCTTTGAAAGCGAGATGAAATGATATCTGTGTACACTACATGGCAGATAAGTCAACTGGTATACCCTGCTATACTTTATTAACTTCACTCAATTCATATTGCATTTAAAGATCTGATGAAATGCATTTTTTCTCAAGAATGACAGATGATTACCTCTACGTATATTGTATATCGGAATCAATTGAGCATAAAATCGAGACAATATAAACTTGCAATTGATAATTAAGACGATTTTAATTCACCAATTTTAACACTACCGCAATTAGATCGGCGAGTCATTTTGAAAATGCTCACTAAGGCGTAACTGTGATAAGCGACAGACGGGGCCGGCTGGACAGTTACTCCGCCGAGTCTCGTTAATTAATTAATGATGATTATCACTGCCGCTAAATGAATTTATGAGGTTTATTACATCGCCAAAAAGACATGTTTATGTAATAATTGTGTAATTATCATCTGCGGAATTACTAGTTGGATATCAAAACATTCGATATATGGGAAATTTAAGTTGGTTTATTGAAGATTACTTTGTGAAATTAACAATCAAAATGTTGCGAAATTACGTTGAATTATGACTTTCGCCGAAAATCAGATTCCTCCAGATACGTCACAGAAGTCATCCCTTCACGGGCCACATCCCCGCAGACGTTCATTCTGGTCGCCAGGGCTAAATCAGGCGTTTTTTTAAAAAGCCGTATATAAGTAATTTATGGACCGATTTCAGAAATTTGAAATCGAGCAATTGTCAAATTGACATCCCATTTTAATGAATCCGATTTGGACCATATGTCATTGCATCTATCCTTTAATAATCCCACAATTTCAGAGCTTACCACGCATCCCTGTCGACCCTAATTTTGTTGAACTTGAATGATTTTGATAAAACAGAACTAAACTTAGCATTCATATCATTGATTATGAAGCCAGGTTTCCTTTTGTCATCACTCAATGTTTAAGGAACTCTTTTTCTCTATACTCTCATAACTTCAACAAATCTGTCTCAAATAATGGATTTCATCAGTATATAAGCCATAATGGTGTACTCATTTTCTGTTATTAAGTATGAAATAGTACACATATCGCACTGACGATGGTTAAGCACCGCTCTCTTCTTGCACAAACTCAGTAACGATGTAACAAGATTTTAAAACTTTAAAATAAACTGAATGATAACAAAACTGGCAGGTTGTTGCCGGTACAAACAATGATAGATCAGCAGCATTCAGATGACTATGTAATATCTCCCAATCAACTTGCTTGATTTTTAAAAACACGTTATTTAAATGATCACTTCCTTTACATTATATGTGGTAGAGAAGAAAATTGATTATCTTATTAAACGGGTCATTACCTTTACTTTGTATGTTGTAAGAAGAAAATTGACAATCTTATTAAAAGGGTCACTACCTTTACTTTGTGTTAAAGGAGAAAATTTACAAAAATTCCATTGCATAAAGGTTCATGTTACCAATGATTCTCCTTTTAAAGGCCCAGTACTACATGGCAATGTATAATGAAACTGTGACTGAGGTAGAGATTGAAAGGAACGCTTTGAGGATTCACATTAAACACAGACTGCTCCCTTTGCTGGTGACAATATAGTATCAATATGGTGAGTAACAACCACACAAAGTATTGTTTGATTTACTCTCCCAAGATTATTATGATCAGTGTGAGATCGTTTGCAAAATGATGCTCCGTGTTTCTGATTTTGTTGAAATAATCACTTACTTTTTGAATACTAAAATGGAATTTTTTGGTAATGTTTTTTTCTTTCAAATAAAGCTAAGATTCCAATTGTTTGTAAAATCATTTCATGAACTAAAACACGAGTCCTCCTGTGAATAAAACATGCCAAAGTGGAAAGTGATTTGAAAATTAGAATCACTAAAAGCATTTCATTAAGTCTAGAATCAGAAGATATGTGAAATATACCAAAAGCCTTTCATTACGTCTAGAATCAGAAGATATCCAGTGTCTCATGCTAAAAAACATAATTGCTTCAAGTCAATTAACTACAATAAATAATCGTGTAATATTGCGCCAAATCTATAATACTGAACACATTACTTACATTGCAATATCATAAATATTAAACTGGACAAAATCCACATAATTGAGCAAAGAAATTTCCAAGCTTGGCAAGTAAAGGTAAAACACAATATTATTCAAATCAGATCATATCACACCTGTGTTATTCAAAACACTCCATAAAGAAATACCTGACAGATGCTCTTAGAATGGTGCTTCCAAATCAATCAGAGAGACAAATCAAAAGACATGGCAATACAAACCAATATATCTGGTAGCAGTGGATTTTGACCAGAAACCTTTTCAAAATTCTTTGCAGGAAGATCAAAGTTTAAATTTGGTCATTTATGGAGTGCTTAAATCAAATCTTTATGTGAGAGATGTGATTTGAAACTTACTGCAGTAAAATAGACACAATATTGCAGTAATGATTAGTGCAACCTACAAGAGGACATCAACTGCACATAGTACTGAGTATACATACTTACATACATACATAGTTACGTCTGTGTACTGTAGGACAAGATAGACGTTACAACTTGAAGGAATAAATATAGTTTCGAATCTGACAACATCAAGTGACAAATATATATATTTATATATTTCACACCAGAAAGTTTCTACAGGATTAAAACATATCACATCTTTCCGAACCTTTCTGATGCAAAGGTGGTCATCTACCCTCAGGTTCACAATCTTACTGGATATATCAACTCCTTCATAGCGGGAAGAAATTTCCTTTGTAACTTGCAACATCTTCATCTCTCCATTAGAAATACAAGGAACAGCAGATAATGTTCAGATTTAAATGGATAAACACATTAATCACTCTCATGTGTAAAATCAATAAATGAATTTCTTGATAATACACTTCTGAAAATAATTGAATTTTGCAAACTTGGAGAACTCCTGGTGTGATGCAGTGGTTTTGATTTGCCAGTCAACAGTCTATGGAAATGACCACAAGACAAATAGTTCCTTAGATCACTTTCCTTAGAGATGATGATGATGTTCATTTGATAGTTGCAGTCCGAATATCTTTCTTTGGCATCAGAGGTATTCTGATAATGATACTTCCACATATATGGGAAGTTCAGACGAAGAGATGGTTATAAGTGAACAATACATATAAATGCTTGGTTATGTCATACACAAAGTAAGGCTATTCATCTCATATAGACCCAGGCTGACAGCAGAATTCCATTGCGTCCTCAAGCATTGTCTCATCAATGTGCTTTAGGTTCCTCTATGTGTTGTCAATAGACACACCAACACACTATCAAGCCTGGGTCTAACTTCTGAGTTCATTCAACTTATCTACAAACACCAAGATGTGCAGGCTCTGCACCAGCGTATACTGGATACTGACAATCATCTGGACTGCCAATGGTTAGATTGGCAGTCCTCTGGAACAGTCTATTCTGGAAACTGACAATCATTGTAACTGCCAATGGTTAGATCGGTAGCACTCTGGATCAGTCTATTCTGGATACTGACAATCATTGTGATCGCCAATGGTCAGGCTTTAGTATGTCCTGTTTTGTGGTCCAGTCAAGCCACAAATATCTTCAATGTCATCCAACTCAAGTCCTTTCAAATTCATAAAGATCAAAGATGCTTTTTAGCACCTTCACTAAACATCAAGAACCTAACATCCCTGATCACCAGCCATTGTCAACATTCCACATATTTTACACATCACCCTTGTGTCTTGACAAATAATTTTGTTGAAGATCTTTCTGCAAGCACTCCATAAGAAACTATTGCAGATGTACAAAGCATACAGAGTGAGAACTGTTGAGATACGTTTCCTGTTCAGAGATCTTTGCCCTTCAGTAATAGGACATATATAATCAAATAATCATATATAGAGATTAATGTCAGTTTATCTCAAGTGACCTTCTGAATATACAGGATGTCACTAAAATCATTCAGTTTTTCTCGCAAGACCAATGCCAAGATTGATTGCTATATATATATATTTCACTTCTGTCACATATTGTGTACCAGATTTATACAACATTGTATTCAACAGTATTACTTATTAGTCAATACATCAATAATGATAAGTAAATCTTGAATAACTGGAAACTAATGGAATGAACACAATATAACTTGCAATTTCTTGAAGACTTACAAGGAAAAACACTTGTTAGATTCCTGTACTATAAGAAAGTAAGGGTCAATTATAACTTTATAAAATTTACAACCCATGAGTATGTATAAATTCATGATTGGATAATTTTTTTTGTTAAAGGGACAGTAGCACGTTTTTTGCAAAATTTATTTTTTCAAATTTCCCATTTATAATGATAGGTTATGTCATTTAAATTAACTTTAGAGGGTAAAACATCTTATTACACAAACCAATTATCTGTAGTGGTAAAAACTATGTTGGGTATAAAGCAAAAATTGCATGGCGGCCATTTTATTGTGAACACAATTTATCATTTTGTATTACAAAAACGATTCCCATGGCTTTACCGAAATATGTACACTATGTTTAACTTGATTTTCCGAAGAGAGAAGGGTGTTTTACTATTGGTGAAATTATTTTTCAAATACATTTCATCAACTTATATAAACGAAAAAACGTGCTACTGCCCCTTTAAGATGTTTAGATGTTAATGAAGATCCATTTATTTACAACAGAAATATATATACAAGAAGATATGAAAACACCCAGATGAAAATGACTGAATATTAATGAACATAATACTGCTTGCTGACAAAAGTTAGATTATGAAATAAATATAATTTGGCATCAGCTGGGAAGAATTCAATATCCATATTTTTATATGATCATCTACCTAAAATATGCAAGGAGTAATTTACATGTTGGGCATCGAAACTATTTTGGAATGCAAGGGATATGTCATTCTAAATGTAAAACACTTAATGACACTATTAAGACTAATGTAATCTATGAACATTATTTAACCAGTCATGAATCATTGGTAGATAATGTAAAGGTAAAATGATATATTTGTAGATCTGTGATTCTAAGAATATCAACTAAACCAGTCATTACAATTTGACCGACTAGACAAGGAATGATAATACATATCAAGTTGAGGATGTACTTAATACATTAAAGATATTAGGGGGCATTGATTCAAATGCACATATTCTGATGACATCACAACTGATGATAACCATCTACATAAGCCACTATCAACAGATTCTGATGACATCACAACTGATGATAACCACCTACATAAGCTTCTATCATCAGATTCTGATGACATCGCAACTGATGATAACCACCAACATAAGCCACTATCAAAAGATTCTGATGACATCATAACTGATGATAACCACCTACATAAGCCTCTATCATCAGATTCTGATGACATCACAACTGAAAAAGACAAAGCACTTACAGTAACTGCAGTAACAAGCGAGTAATTCATTATTATTCACAGAATGTCTACTTAGTCAATGGAACACAACAATTGATGAGAAGGAACACAACATGTGATGACATCACAAATGATATGTTAGACAGAGAATAAGAAACTTCTGTCAACCTGTCACAGGAATGCAGATTATAAGATACACAAAATTTGATGACATCACAACTATGAATACCAGCACTAAAGGTAAGAAGCTCCTGTCCAGAACAAGTCTTGTCTTGTCAATGGTACACAGAATATGATGACATCACAAAGGAGAACACAGAGCACTTATAGTGAGGAACTACTATTACAGGTCAGTCCTGAATGACAAGGCGACAGAGATTCTGAGATCAAACAGGTCATGATTTCTTGAGGGCGAAGAATGAAGCAGCAGACGTGGATTTCTTCATCTGGTCCTCCATTTCTTCCTCCTCCTCCACCTCCTCCTTCTCATTCACTTCATCTTCCTTCTTGATCTCCTGGATCTGCTCCTTGGACTCGTAGTGAAGGATGTGTTCCATGTCCGTCTGCAAACAAGGTGAGGTGAGATGATTTTGGGTTAAACACTGCTATCAAGAGTATTTCACCTCTGTAACACCTGTTAGTATTACGGCAGGAGGAAAGCCTGAACGCAATGTAGTTAGTAAAACCTCCGAACATTGGTTGGAACTAGCGAATCATAGTAATTCAGTGTAGCATTGTACCCAAACCTTACTGCGTGTAGAACAGTTCTCTACTGCAGAGAAAGTTGCCATGCCCCTGCTGGGATATGAACCTCAGACCTCTTGATCCGAAGCCAAACGCGCTAACCAACTGCGCTATCCTGCCCCCGAAATTAAAGTTTCATTGCATCCAAACTTTACAGCGTGTGAACATTTCTTAGCATAGGGATTAAAAATAATGGCTGCCTTTACCTTTTTCACAAATTATTTACAATATTATGAACTTAATAATCACATCTTCCATGTTCCAATTATAATGAGCATAAATTAAATACAATGATATTTCAAAATAAGAGCTGTTGACTGTGCAGCTGATACGACTTTGAATGATTTATCATCTCTAAAGTTTCAGACAATTATGTCAAATAAGTTTTTAGGGCATGGCTCATGTTGTCTCTGTTATGGTTGACAGTCACTAAATTTATAATAACAAATGACATTGTCAAGGTATGACAATACAAATTGCCAACATTCTAGAGCTTGTCATTCTAAAGAAGGAGTAACAGATAAAACAGATTTACCGGTAAGAATGTGACCCCTTTTGCAACTATTTGAAACTTGCACAATTCACCACCTCTGGAAAAGCTCTAAATGCCTACAATAGCAGCTTAAAACATACTACCCAAACCGACAACCATCCACCACCATTTCCTATCAAGATTTTAATCCCCAAGCAGCACAATTGTAGCTTCTGGGTTACAGCAGTTGAAAGAGATAAAAATGTTCAAGATATTGCCACCCCAATTATGGTACAAGGTCACTAGATGTCAGACAGGCAATGTTGAGAGAAATGAATGGCACATAGAAAAGACTCTCTTGAATATATACATAAGATCTCTTTATCACAGATTATATCTAGGTATCGTTTTCCGTCATCACATGCATTAAAACCTTGTCAACTTTACCACATAAGTGACCACAGAATGCAAGCAGGGAAATAGCTGCTATAGGAAATGCAGTGTTTCTTTTCATTTGAAAGTTTGGAAATTTCTAATTCAAAGACGTCAGCAGAAAGCAACTTGATAGAACAACATGGAGAAGCTTAAACATTGTTTGTGTACACTGTTCCATGCAGTTTCTCAATCAGTATGTCAATGTCTTCACTGCAACTGTTTTAACCTTTAGCCTGCTGGATTGTTTTCAGGTTTTTGCAGAGAGCGTCAGATTTGTAAATTTGTAACAATTACGTCACATGGGTATCCTTCATTTAAAGTTTTTCTCGCCTTAGTAATTAACATAATTTTAAAATAATGAAAATAAATATCTGAGTCACATTTTTTTCTAACTTATTATTGTCATGAAAAATTATTAATTAATGTAATATTTTAAAATATCAATTATTTTTACACTTGTATATGGAAAAAATGAAATAATACAGTAGTTCTAAAATTGTACTACATTTTCAAACTCGAATTATTTTGTCTATAATTATTTATGCAGCCCAATTTTTACACCATTTTGTTCAGAATTAAATTTTATACCAGAAAAAAATTATGTTGATGATATGTGTTTTCCTTTCAGAAAACAAGAGCCCGTCATAAACGATCTCCGTTGTATTTATAAAATTACGACGTAATTTGTAACAATGGATATTCCTCAATGAACAATGCATTTACTTCCGTGAGAAATATTTGCAAAATAATGCATCCATCGTAATAAAATTCACACAAAAAGTTAACACATCTATTCACTTTTCTGTGTTCCAAATATAAGGATATGACATTACAGTTTTTATATTTTCCAACGTCAATCAGTCATCGATGTCTCGAAACATGACAGTCAACAAACACTCGCCGCTCGCCATTGTTATGCATTTCCTTCGCCGATTACAGATTTGTTCAAATCAAAAAATCTAATGATCTAAATCATTTTGAAAATATTCCGTTTAAAACCAAAGTTAGAACACATTTTTCCAAATGTCTGTTGAATATTTAATGTAAACATGGTCTTGAAAAGTTTAAAAATACAATCAAAATTTCGTTCGGGTAGCGTTGTCGTATTGTAAACAATGTCACGTGATTAGCTTGGTTGTACAAAATTGATCATGTGACCATCAATGTTTCGTTTGTCATTTAACTGTAAATTCGCCGATTCAAACACTAGTTATTCACATTTATTCTTTGAAATGTAATTGTTTGTCATTCTTGTTAATTTCATGAATGTTATAACATGTGCATTCATTTAATTCGTATCAGAACAAAATATTGTGTGAAAAAGCCGAGACGACACAATGGCCTCCATTTGCAATGAATTCGAACTGACAGGTCTATCTATGATTTCGTTTGAAAACGGGTATAATTTCTATCAAATTCCAAATGAAAACTTTAAAATAATCAACATGAATCATTTAGCAATTGTATTCATACAATTATTTCACATAGACGAGACTTGTTAATTCGCAATTTACTTTTTAGCGAGATAGGGTTACTGCTACTGTTTCACGGCTCCATTTCAACTTGTGAAATCGCAGATCGGAAAGTCGGTCCATGTCATGTCAAACACATTTCGTAGTTCGAATGTACACTCAAACATGATAATATTTTGTGATAATGGTAGGATATGACACTTATTTTTCATATATGTATAAATTATAATCAAAATGCAAATTTACTCACAGTGATTTTAATCGTAAAAACAATGTTACATCCGGGGGCTTGGTGAACTTATGCAAATTTATCGGGTCATCAACAGAGCCTCTACGAACTAGTGAAATAATTATTACAACCACATTATTTAATATTTGATCGATTTTTATAAAACTACATCGTTTTTAGTATTAATTTGATTAATTTTAACAATTAATAACACTCTATGGTTAGATCGACGACCATTTCTAAAAATAGATACAGCTTCCGCTAGCTTGACGTTCACTTTGAGTCGCGTAACATGGGAAAATAGCGGGAACATGTCATGGGGTGAATTGAAGAAATGGCCGATTTGGCACTGCTATTGATGACACGTTGGATATGTTACTACATTTGGAAACAAGAATTGACAAACAATGCACTGATACATTTTTATTTATTTGTGGAAGATTTTGAGATTCTAAAATATGTAAGTGAAATGCTTTGTTTATTTTCACGTTTTTTTCAAAAAGTAATCGGTTGATCTTTTCATTTGCCGACATTTTCGCAAATCTCCGATTGTTTTCTATCAGAAATAAATTCAATGTCCAAATTTGTAAATCAGCTAGATTAGGATATTCTGAACATAGTGATGTGAAAGTTATGCATTTTGCATGCACTTACTATAGAATTTCAACCAATTGAATCGAGTAGGTAACATTTTTATTATGACGTCAAACACGCACCTGCAGGCATTTTTGTGATTGAAAATACGTTCAATATTTTTAA
Source organism: Gibbula magus (assembly GCA_936450465.1). NCBI lineage: Eukaryota > Metazoa > Mollusca > Gastropoda > Trochida > Trochidae > Gibbula > Gibbula magus. The sequence continues at coordinate 28,650,416 of OW388295.1, read as the reverse complement.
TTCATCATTTCTCAATAAAATATAATTGTATATGGATACTAATTACATCATGTGAAAGCCCATTGATTTCTCATTCGGAAAATGTTAACTTTTTCATAAATCAGGGAACTTTGTCACAGACTTTTGTCGTATGCATGTCAAGGGGTCAAATGTCATTGACGTATCAATACGTCAACACCCCTTGGGCTTGATATGCAGCCTGCAGCAGCGAGCATCTTAAAGAATGTACAGCTTGCACTCAGCGCATCACTTGTGCGGAACGGTCAGCAAGGTTTTCATGGAACCGGCACTCATAATCAGTTAAAGGTACATCCATTGTGTTTAATAAAATTCTATTTGTCTTTTATACATTCCAACTCACCATATGTGCTGTTAACAACACAAACAAATTCACTCAGCTTGCATATTCATCACCAATCGCCAAATATATCATAATTACTAGTTTCCAATTAAAACCGAGTAACATCATTATGCATGTGTAGAAACCGAAACTTCACATCCCATTTACATGCACAGTAGTTATATGACCTATTCAACATTATCAAACCAAATTTGTCATGCTGTCTGTTGTAAATAAGATTCATTGATTGATAAGATTGCATTGTCCGGTTTTCGATCAGAATCGCTACTTTTACCTGCATATCGTCAATATACAAAGGTGACTATCATCAAAATGATAGTTTTCGGTAACAGTAACTTCTCGATAAGGTAACGCATTTTATAACATTTGGAATATGTGACCCCTATCAACACAACGGATGTACCTTTAAATTTATGAAATATTTAATATTTATACAAAGTATAATTTCTATACTGAGATACTGAAGTGAAATATTTATACAGCAATATATTGAACTCGTCTGCATGTATGACGTTGCAGTTATTTACAATTGTGATGCCACAAAGTTAGTATCACTATCGCAATGGAAGTGAATGTTATTCATGACAATGACAGCTTTCTCTCATAATGATATGAACAAGGATAGACAGAATAATAAACTTCTGTATATGTTATACCATTTTGATACAAAATCATTAACTCATTTGATATGGTTATTCACGGAATGTTCTTTAGTATCCTCAATGTTCTAAACTTTGGTTACTGAAGGCAAAAATATGAATCATCAAGTTTAATTTTTAATAACTTAACTTTAAACACAGAAATAATTTTCACAAAATGTGTATGGATGTGGCTGAGTGTGGATAAAAAAGCCCACATGCTTCCAGAATGCATCTCAACAGCAAACAAGTGTATGTCTTCTGCCAGTCTCTATTACCCATGAAAATAATTAATTTACAGACATTTAAAAAAAAATAATATAATGCATAAGTGCACTCAATTAACCTTGGCTTTTTTCTTAACATTGAAATAATAAGGTTAACAAAATAAAGTTAATTAAAAAAACATAACCATAAACAATAATCCTTTCTGTAAACTTCAAACAAAAGCAACTGGAAAGCAAGGTTTAGCAATGGCAATCAAGAAAGCTGTGTGTATCATTGGGATCGAGTTAAAAAGTGTGATTGGTTACCAAGGGTTTTCCACCATTCTTTCCACGATCCAAATCCTGATTTCAAATAATATAAAATACATAAACATATGAAATGAAAAAACTGTTAATGATAAAAATTTGTTATTGGAAAACTTAATCAGGGAGCAGTTCAGTTGGATTTTAATTTAAAATCATTAAATAACAAACCAGTATTGAAAAATCATCTCCACTTGTATGAATCTGTAGAAGTCATTTATTGGGAATATGTCAAACCTTTTTTTTTTAAAAACTTATTTCAAAAATGATTTTTTGTTAGGAAATAATGAAAAAATATTTAACATTTGAGGAATGGTTAGGAAATAATGAAAAATATTTAACATTTGAGGAATTAAGGAAAATATATCTAACCTGTAAAATAAATTAACCATTCTGACTGACATGACTGGTAAGCACAAATCATTAACATAGCACATTACCTGAATCTGAATATTACTGTATTAGTAGATAAAGTGTTGATAGATGTATTAGTAAACAATAGCATACATACCAATATAACATTAATAAGTAATATTTAAATGTTAAAATGAGAAGAAGAAGGCAAAGATGATGGATGATCAACTTCCTTATTAACAATAGAGACGTAGGTTGTAATACCATGGATACAGTGGAAGGTATTTATTAACTTCGAGTGAGTGAGTGAGTTATTGTTTAACACCGCTTCGGCAGTATTGCAGCCATTAGGAGGGGGGGGGGGGATTGGTATTTGTTATCTCATTATCATACTAACATGTATATAACCTCTGTTTTATCATCTCTCCCATATGCTTGATAATGGTATCAGGATGTTAATAAAGAAGTTGATCATCCATAAAATATTTGCCTTCTTCACACTAACTTCTAGAATGCTTCTCAAACCGGTGAAAATGAGAATGACATTTAGCATAAAAATGCTGTAAAACATTATCTAAAGACAGAATGAATGTTATTACTAATCACCAAGCATGCAGTTAAGATTAGGTCCACACACATCATGTACCTTCCTATAAAAATTCTTATAACTCGCTTTAACGAATTGGCAGAATTTCAGCCAGTTATCAGTGAAGTGTATAGATTCTCAATTGAAATGAATATAATATACAGGGTGAACAATGAAAGATAAGTAAAGATATGTTCACAACATCTTTTTGTACATTAGGATGACATGCATCTGTAGCCTGCTGCTTCTCATTTATACAAATGTCTCAAATTTGGTTGTGAATATAACCATTTTGGACTTTAATCAAAGTGCCACATAACTTTCTGTAACAATATAGTATTGTACACGGCAGTGTCTGACATAAGTCTAATCCAAAAGCCTGGAATCTGATAACTTTTTAAGGTTTTTAACTTTTTATTTCATTTTGCATTCATGACTACTTTAAAGCTTATTTTATACACTGTGCATGGCCTTACACAATTTTGACTTAATTCCTTTTTCCTACCAGGACCCTGGTTGGAAATGTCAATTGAAATGTAGACAGACTCCTGACAGCAGTAGAATGCATAACCATACATGTATATATTAACACTTTACCTGCAGAATTATTTAGTGCCAAGCCATCTTGAGTTATCAATTTAAAAGACTCACAACTTTTTAACCAAGGGTATATCCAGCATTGGTCACTGATTAAACATGACCTTGAATATTTTACGATAAGCAGGTAAAGGATTAAAGAATACAGAGTCATTAACTCTTATGCTAATCGAGATGACAAGCCGCAGATCCCTTTACTTTTAGACCCACAGTTAAATGACAAGCAGAAGATCTCTAGATATTCCAGAACCCACAGGTAAAGAGTTAAGAAAGCAGAATCCTGCAGGTACATGATGTGTGTGGAGTGTTAGTGAAGATCCCGCACCTGCCACTGATCTAACTCCTGAGAGAGGGTCACCTTCTGCTTGATGGCGCCGACCAGCTGCTGGTTCAGGGACATCAGATCCATCTTAGCCTTCATCAACTCCACCTCCAGCTGGTGACCTCTGTAATGTAACGGAAGAGTTGTGTCATTATGGACAATAGCTGAAATGATGTGCAATTGTCAATTTTATGTCCATTGAAGAATGTTCAACACAGACAGGTTATCAGACAGGTTATCAGACAAGTCAAAGACAAGTCTTACTTCTCCATGGCGAGATCGCGATCCTTCCTGGCCTGTTCCACAACGCTGTCACGAGACACGCCTGATCCCAACTTCCTATCCTGCAGCTTGTCACGCTCTCTCTGCAGCTGTACCAGTCGGTCCTGCTGCTCCTGCAGCTGTAACATAAATGATACACAGCTGAACTTCGCCATACGGGGCATAGATACACAGCTGTATGTACTTGGGCATACAGAGGATGCTGGGGGATACATAGCTGTATTTGGGCATACAGGCGATACACAGCTGTATTGAGGCATAGGGGGGGGGGGGGGGGAGATACACAGCTGTATTGAGGCATAGGGGGGATACACAGCTGTACTCAGGCTAACAGGGGATACATACCGGTAGCTGTACTGGGAATACAGAGAAACACATCTGATACATAGCTCTATTTGGGTATACTAGAGTTACACAGCTGAATTCGGGCATAGGGCGATATACAGCTGTATTTGGGCATAAGGGGGATATACAGTTTTACTGGGGCATAGGGTGATATACAGCTGTACTTGAGTTAACAGGGGATACACAGCTGTACTGGGCATACAGGGGATACACGGCTGTAGTGGGCATACAGGGGATACACAGCTGTACTGGGCATACACAGCTGTACTGGGCATACAGGGGATACACAGCTGTAGTGGGAATACACAGCTTTACTGGGCATACAGGGGATACACGGCTGTAGTGGGCATACAGGGGATACACAGCTGTACTGGGCATACACAGCTGTACTGGGCATACAGGGGATACACAGCTGTACTGGGAATACACAGCTTTACTGGGCATACAGGGGATACACGGCTGTACTTGGCATACAGGGGATACACAGCTGTACTGGGCATACAGGGGATACACAGCTGTACTGGGCATACAGGGGATACACAGCTGTACTGGGCATACACAGCTTTACTGGGCATACAGGGGATACACGGCTGTACTTGGCATACAGGGGATACACAGCTGTACTGGGCATACAGGGGATACACAGCTGTACTGGGCATACAGGGGATACACAGCTGTAGTGGGCATACAGGGGATATGATATACTAAAAGTTCACCATGACCATGAGAAGTATAAACTATAATACTACAGTAGTTTCTATCAGATACATCCTGAGGTAAGGACATATTTTCATTTGCAAATCATTGTCATCCACACATTTTCACGTTAGAAAAATTAGAACAAAAATGATAACATCTTGAAAAAAACATCCAACAACTTATTATGTGTAAGCAGCAGATACAAACCAAGTATAAACTTATTGTAAAAATGCATCAATCAAATAATCTATCAAAACCTAAATAAGGTTCTATTGGATAATTGGAACATTTGCATACACATTAGGAAGATGAATACATGCCAAAGCTTTACACATTTAAACTCTTTCAAATTAACATGCAAGATTAATATATAGCAATATATACAATGGTTGAAAAAGGCAATTCAAAAGCATATAAACTGAAAGAATAGGCTGCAATGCTGAAATGAAGAGAGAGGTATCAGGATGTGAATCAAGAAGTGGGTCGGGACATGAACGCAGAAGTGGGTCGACCGTTGGGAAGTGAACTAAGAGATGAGTCTGTATATGAATGAAGAGGAATGAAAATTGAAAGTTTTTGCCTCTACCATGACAATGTCCCTAACCATCCAATCAAGTAAGTGACATATACTAGTTTTTATTGTTTGATCAGAAGCTGGTTCTTCATACATATAGCCTTATTGAAAAGTAAAGAGTCTTTGACCATGGATATGTGTACTGAAATATGTGATTGAAATGTATCAACTGCGTGTGTTCCCCTGAATGTGGGTTTTAAAGTGTCACAGTGAGCTTGAATATAAGGTCAAGGCAACCAAAACTGACTGGTATCAACACCATCCCAATATGTAGGCGGGCACCCAGATAAGTATAGACAGTTGGTGTTACTGTTCATCATAGGATATCATGTTAATAAATCAATCCAGGTGTCTTGGTGACCTTGACGTTTTAAATTAACTATCTGCGTAATTCCCCAAAGTAGGCCGGTATCTTGTACATCAGTTCATGAAATATTGCCATAATTCGGATTTGGCAAATGGTCAAAGTGTTGTGACCTTGAAAATATGATCAAGGTCACAGATATCCACAATTGTTGGACATAATACGTTAACAAGAAATGGGACATATGACGAACACCTCTGAATACATGGGCCCCCGTTTCTGTGTTGTGTCTGGGATCAATTGAATGATTTTTCTTCAAGAAAGTGCATTACATGAAAATAACAGCTGACATTTCCTTTTCTTCAATCAACACTTTAGCTGCCAAATAAATAAGTGAAAACTCATTCTGACTGGTCAGTTTACATGAATAACAACAAAGGAGTGACCAATGGCCAATGGTTAAAAATTTAGTTTGGCCATTGGCAAAAATAAGCTATACCAGTATAAGTAAAGGGCTAAACTGCCCTTTCTATGTATCAAATTTTAACAATGTTGGTACACAAATATTGCATGATTGATGGACAATACACACATGATGGTTAATGAATGACCATGAATTTTATCTCAATAATCAAGAATGGTGAAATATCTGATGGTTGTCGAAAGCTGAGATGAATGCACCAAATTGCAACCACTTCACAGTACAATAGCTTGCCACATAACAAAACTCCACAAAACAAAATAATTGACGAGTTCATCATATTTTATTCTCAGGAAGAGAAATAAATCAATTTGAAGATGTGTTTGAAGAAGAATAAAATATTTGCTGAACAAATGTCAACATTTCTTTAACATATTTAAATAATTAACCAACTTTAGTTTCAAAGATCAATTTCTTTTAAAAATGATGGATCGAAGTTAAATCTGGGTTGAACAAAACCAAATAGCAATTATATAAAAATTGTTAGTAAATGGTGTCATGTGTAAACAATAAACAAATTTAGTATAAACAAAATGTGGATTAAGATAAGGATTAAACGTGTGTTAGTTAACATTTGGAGCCAAAAAAGCAGCAATGTATAAGGACTCTCCCCAAACCAGTGAGTCAACGTGGGTAAGTTGAGCTGACAAATAAAGGATTGATGCAACCCTGACTTTCGAAACATTTGTATGAGAAATTCAAACCTATAATACAAGAAAAAAGTTCAAGAATAAAATGCAATGGAGGAATGAAAAAGAACTATACTTGTGCAAAGTTCTTTTCTTATTTCCTAAATTTGGACCAATATGGCTTTTACACATTACCAAAGCAAAGTATTCTGCTCTATAAGGGTTTTTGTACACAAGGCTACATCAATCTCCTGATCTCATAGGCAGACGCTGCCTCATATCACTGACTGGTAACTCATTGCTATAGAGCACATCTTTTCTCAGCCAATTAAATGTCATGTTTTGTAAGGCTGTGCAATATTATTGCAATACAGAGTTGAGCAATACACGCATTGCAATAAAAATTTCATATCGCAATATATTGCACCAACAAATATTAAGTCAAATTTATTCATTTATCTTGTAAAAGGCACATTTACTGGCTTAACTTGTATTAAGAAAATTATTTTGAAGTGCTAGAATGTGTGTTGGACTGTATTACAAATGATCTTTTTAAAGATCTGATCATTTTATCAAATTTGTCATGTTTAAACTCCAAAAAGAAGTATAAAAGTTGAATGTTGAGTTCATTTAGCATGTTGCAATATCATTGCGCTAGTTCAAATGGTTTTTAGAGATATATCTCATTGTCAGAGGATCTTGCAATATATTGTGGTAGTATTGCAATACATTACTGTTAAGCAATATGTATTGCAATACAAATATTGAGGCAATACACAGCCCTAATGATTTGAAACTTGGTCACTCATTGGTCTTCGCATCCACATCCAGTAACTGTCATTATTGGCTGGTTATTTATAGCCAATACGAGGCAGAAGCTGTTTATAGGATCAGGGGATGGAAGCAGCCTTGGAGATATGAATACCCTTATACAGCAGAGAGATATTTACACTTCAAAATTTGAATATTTGCTTTGACAAAGTAATTCAGTGTACAGTTTTATCCCGTTAACCGCACGATTTGGTTACAGTTGAAAATTATCCGCAAAAAGAGTTGTGTGGTTAAACAAATCCATCATTTTATACAAATGCATAGGGAGAATTTGAAATACCTTCATGCAGATATTGGGTTTCTGCATATTCTCTATTTCCAGCTTTGTCAGAAACAAATATACGTAAATAATATTTCTAAGAGCAACAAATGTTTCGAAAGTCATCTATAAGACACTATAAGCCAATACTGTGCAAGCATGAGTAGTGAGGTGGAATGTTGGGGCCGACATACCAGGTAGCACACCATGAGCGGTGCCAGTTTGATCTTTAGTTTCGTCATCCACGGGAAACAGCAGTGAGCTAGCATCGCTCCGGGGTGGTACTGTCATGTGCAAACATCTCATCATAACATGGCATTCAATAGTCGTACTCATACCAGTCTGATTAAAATCGACCTTGTTCCGAGGAATAAAATTTGCAAAATTTTGCATCTGCCGGGATACGAACAGGTTCTGTAGATTCCTCGCCACAAGGTCTGAGAACACCCCGTATAGACGTGTGTTCAGAACCAGTTTAGCGCAGCCAAAACCCAGTCAAATAGCTGACCAATCACATCATAGTATTTAAACGGTTGCGGTTTTGAAAGCATTCGGAACGGACAAAAGGATAGCTGTTTGGAGTTATCTGCCCCTAGTTTCTCGCACCGAAAGCATTTGTTGGGCATCTTTTGATTGGCTAGTTGAATTGCGCCCGAACACGCTAGTGTACGGGGTGCTTTCAGACGGTTTGGCGTGGAAACCCACGAACGAGTTCGTATCCCGGTAGATGCACTATTTTGCATTTTTTATTCCACGGAAAACCGTCGATTTTAATCAGACTGTACTCATACAGTAGTCATGAGAACAATTGTAGTTTGTACACAACATGTATATCACTCCTGCTAAATTTTATACCTTTTGCTTTCCTATGTTCATTCCTAAGTTCACTCTTACTTTCATACTTTACCAAGTAATTTTTTAAAATTCATTATGTTCAGGAATTTTTAATTCACTGGAAGTATGGCGCATCATGATTTTTTATTTCGGCAATTGTTACAATTGTTACCACATGCACTGACTGTACCAACAGCTTACCTATTCGCCGCTGAGGCTCAAAAAAGTACACAAATTTTTACTACTGCACTAACATTATCCCAAATATATGTTAATGTTACATTTGTTCACTATCTTAAATGGCTTGTATTTCTTCAAGTAATATGTGGCAAAGTTTTTTGTTACTATGTATCGTATTGATGGTTCTATTTACAATCAGAATAGAACATCAATCATGAATCGTTTGAGGACAGTTGATGCTTATTATATATGCTAATTTGGATCTAATCTAATTTGGAAACTTTCAAAGTGAGAGACTGTATAAACTCGAACCAACCTGCAGAGGTTGCAGATTCTTTGAAGGGATCCTCCTTGGGGTACATATAGCATAAAAATCCTAATTTTTAACTTGATGACAGATTGTAACTTAATTTTTAAAAATAACAGTAAAAATAAGTTCAAAAAACACAAAATAAGTGTTTTCCGAACGTGTGACCACCCTGTGTAGAGACCCATCCCAGCGCAAACCAAGGGATGTAACTCTAATCTCACCACTTATCAATCTAACCATGTCAGACAGAATAAGGGGAGGTGGGTGGCCGTACCCCAAGGAGGATCCCTTCAAAGAATCTGCAACCTCTGCAGGTTGGTTCGATTCTTTTTCAGAAGGGATCCTCCTTGGGGTACATATAGCATAAGGCAGACTCCCAAAGAAGACTTAGGATGTGGATTCTGTCTGTATACTAAATACCCCTTAAAAGTGCTCTACTCAATCCAAGAAAGGTGTCACACTTACCAGATCACGTGACCTCCCGCGCCGAGGGCTGAGGATGGGTGATCCCTTGGGGACTAACCAATCGGCTAACCAGCCTGATTACCGTTATTCGAGCCAAATACCCCCCCCCCCCCCTCTTTTTTTTACAAAAGACTATTGGGGAGCAATAGGAGTAAGTATTTCCCGCTAGGCAGTGCCACCGGGACACCTGCTGCGGAGGATATAAATGCCCAAAACAGTGTAACTGGTTAGGATGAACAATTAAGGTTAGTTTATTAGTCTTCTTAGAAAACTGAACTGAACCAAACTCAACAATAACTCGAAAGCTCAATCAGCTAGAGAGTGTCAACTCTGCCCACCTGAGAGAACCGACTGACCAAACCGAGCGCGCTCTCTAGAGTGCCTGTCTAGTTGGTAGTGTCGAATGAACGTGCTCGGCCGGCTCCAGATAGCGGCGGAGCAGATCTCTTCGATGGGCAGAGCCGCAGCGAACGCCTTAGACGTCGCAACCGCTCTAACCGAGTGAGCTTTCAACTGACCTGGGGCCTCTAAGCCCTTGTGAACGTAGCCCATGACAATGGCAGACACTATCCACCTGGATATTGACTGCTTTGACGCCGGCAAACCAGGCTTGCTACCTCCGTAACAACAGAACAGTTGCTGATCCTTACGGATAGCCCTGGTACGTCTGATATAAGTCTTAAGAACCTTGCGCACATCCAAAATGTGTGCATGGTTTCCAGTGGACCCCGAAGAGGCCGGCTGCATAAGAGTCGGCAGTTCGATAGGAGCCGTCACATGGAACGAGTGGTCGACCTTGGGACGATAGCTGTCGGGCAGCCTGATACTGACTCTGTCCTTATGAAAGACAGTCAGTTCGGGATCAGCAGACATCGCATGGATGTCGCCTACCCGCCTGCCCGACGCCAAAGCCACCAAAAAAGCGGCCTTCCACGTCAGAAGCTGCAGTGACAGTGCGTTCAAGTCTTTGAACCCCGGACCTGAGAGCCAATCCAAAACAATTGAAAGGTCCCAAGTGGGGCTGATACGCCGGACAACCGGACGTATCCTGTCCACGCCTGCTAAGAAATGCTGTACCAGTGGATGCGATCCCAAAAGAGCACCGTCCACTGGTATGTGGAAAGCAGAAATAGCCGTAGAGTATCCCCTGACAGTCGATGCGGCTAAACCAGCATCTAACCTGGACTGGAGGAACTCCAAAACAGCGACTAGATCTGTAGAAAAGGGATCGAGAAGCCCTCTATCGCCACACCAGCGCGCATAACAGGCCCATCGATCTTCATACTGAAGGTTTGTCGAATCCCTCCTCGAAGCCAGTATTGTGTCTGCAACTCGTGCAGGAATACCGCTCTCCTGGAGGCGATTCCGGACAGTGGCCAAGCCACCCACTGAATCCTGGGATTCGGGTGTGGCGCCCCTTCCTGAAATAGTATGTCTCGTCTCGAGGGTAACAGTACAGGAGGCTGTACGAGAAACCTGAGAACGGACGGGAACCAACTCTGAGCCGTCCAAAGTGGTGCGATAAGCACCAGGAGGCGAGCTGGTTGATTGGTCAACTGAGAAAGAACCCTGGGGATCAGAGGTACCGGCGGGAACGCCCATAGTACTCTGTCCGTCCAGTCGATCGCGAAGGCGTCTCTGGATAGAGCCCTTGGATCTGGAATTCTTGAGCAGAACACAGGTATCTGATTCGTCATCCCTGACGCAAACAGATCCACCTGGAACGACCCGAACAACAGGGAGATAGTTCCGAATATCCCCCGGTCGAGCATCCACTCGTGAGGTGTTAGGATGCGCCGAGACAAAGCGTCCGCACGGACGTTGTCCACCCCCGGGAGATAAACAGGGACCACCTGAATGCTGAACTGGTCGCACCACAGTAGGAACTGCCACGACTCCTGAAGGAGAGATGGAGACACTGTGCCGCCCTGTTTCAGAATGTAGGATATGGCTGTTTGGTTGTCCATCTCTAGACGAACCACAAGCCCCCTGATCCGCTCTTTGAAGCACTCGAACACACGTCGAACTGCCCTGAGCTCTAGCACGTTGATGTGCAATTTCGACTCCTCCTGTGACCAAAGGCCCGAGGCTGTCAGGTCTTCCAGGACTCCCCCCCCAGCCTGATAGGGAGGCGTCTGTCTGGATGGTGACCGAAGGCGTTGGAAGCTCTAGCGGTAGACCCTTGAGAAGGTTGCTCTCGGAAACCCACCACCGAAGATGCTCTAGCACCCAAACCGGTGTGGTTAGAACCTTCTCGAAGCTGTCCGAGTGTGACCACATTCGTGCCAGCGCTTGCTGAACCGGTCTCATACTCAAGCGAGCTCTCCAAACCACGTCCACTGTCGCCGCCATATGCCCCAACAACTGAAGCCAAGTCCTGGCTGTGTGGGTTGGCGATTGAAGGAACAAGTGGACTGCCCCGATCACTCTGGGCACCCGATCCGGGGCCAGGGACACGGAACCGGAGGCCGTATCAAACCTTGCGCCCAGAAAGACCAGGTCCTGTCTGGGGGCTATGTCTGACTTCTTCAGGTTGATGATCCAACCCAGCTTGAGCAAGATGTCTAACACCTGCTGGGTGGCTTCCTGATTTAGTTCTCGAGACAAGGCTCTGATCAGCCAGTCGTCCAGGTACGGATGACAACACCTGCCCTGCGACCTGGCGGCCTGCGCCGGTATCAACATCAACTTGGTGAATACCCTCGGAGCAGTTGAAATGCCGAAGGGTAACACCCGGAATTGGTAACAAGCCCCGTCGAAGGAGAACCGAAGAAACTCCTTGAAGTCGGGGTGCATTGGAACATGGAGATAAGCATCCTTGAGGTCTATTGACGACAGCCAATCTCCCCTCTCTACTGACGCTATGACCGTTCTCAAGGTTTCCATCTTGAACGTTGGAACCTGTAGACTGCGATTCAAATATTTCAGATTGAGAATCGGTCTGAACCCTCCGTCCTTCTTGGGTACCAGGAAGTAGGTCGAGTAATAACCGCTCTGTTCCTGACCCTTCGGTACTACCTCGATGGCTGCTTTGTCTAGCAAAGCCTGCACCTCGGCACGAAGGACTTCCGCCTTCTCGGGCAACTCGGGCACCTTCGTGTGCCGTATCCCGGAGAAAGTCGGTGGGTCGTACTTCCAAAGTGGTAAGTGGCCCTCCCTGAGTGTGGACAGGACCCAGGTATTTGAGGTGACTTTCTCCCACTCTGAGATGAAGTGAGATAGTCTGCCCCCCACTGGAAGATCTCTGGAAAGACAGTGTACCCCCGTCTCCGGCAGCATTCGAGCTGCTGGAATTTTGGGTGGTGACTCGGGCTTGGGAGGACCTAGGTCGGCTTGTTTTGCTTCCCTCGGCTCCGAAAATTCCGCTGGCCTTTATGCCCACGGAATTGCCCTTTCTTTCCCTTCCCCTTGAATCTCTTCTTGTTCCCCATAGGGCCATTCCAAGAAGCTCGACCGGAACCCCCCGGCGTGGGGTATAGGTCATCAAGGGGGGAAGACCGCACTCGCTTTTCTTGCGGAGCTGGTTCCTCGAGGAGCACTTTAGAGTCCTCGAAGGCAACCTTCTGCTCGGCGGCTTCCTTGACTACGGCCTGCGATCCAGGAAAGAGGGTTGACCCCAACCTGAAAGGCAGGTTCTGCAAGGTGAGGCGTGTGGACTGCGAGTACTTAGACGTCGCTAGCCACAGCCGGCGCATCCCCATAACTGCGCCCATTATCTGACTCGAGGCACTCCTGATTGAGTCCCGAGCCAGATAACTTGATACCTCCGCCAACTGCTTCTGGAACGTGGTCACCTTAGTGCCCAGTTCCTGCATCTCTGCCAGGTCCTTAGCCTGCATAGCAGCAAGGTAGGCCCCGTGCACTGCTACCCTCAGTTGTTGGGCTCCGTTCCTATATGTGTCCTCGTGGGCACGGAACTCGGCCTTAAACATGGCAGCCTGCGACAGAAATGGAGGCAGTCGCCGGCCCTGTTTGCCTACAGAAGGCTGCGCCTGAGCGCCGGACAGGGTGACGGAGGTCAGGACGCATTCGTCCACAACCGGAAGGTCGAAGAGACCGTCCTCTCCCAACTGGTACCTCTTGTTGAGTTCAGGCAAATCAGCCTTCGTACGGGCACCAGAAAGAAGAGGATTGATCGCCTCGACCAACAAGCTGTCGATGATGCGGAGCCTGGTCGCCGGAGGCTTGCTGGGAGCAAAAGCCTCCCCCGGAAGTCGGAACTCCTCGGTGACCTGCTCCGGAACGGGAACAAGCGTCTGCGGGATAGCGATCGCTATTCGGTCACGCGTCTCCTTTAGAAGCTCGGCGAGCGAAACAGCACGGCCGGATTCCTCATCCTCCTCTGAATACTCGGATTCCTCCTCCTCCGGGTCCCCGGCACCGGAGCCACTCTGCAGTGACCCAGTGTCCGAAGCCCGATCTCGGATTGTCCGTTTGAGAGGGATGCGGTACCCGGCGCTGCTCACCGGCGCTCGTCCCCCGACCGGAGCCGGTCCCCGGGGCTGCGACGGCACCGGCGCCGAAGCACCGGCGCTCTTGCCCTTGGGGTTAACGGCGCCCCTCGACGTGCTCGGCACCTCGGCACCTTGCACCGACGAGGGGGCTTTGATTACTTGAGCACGAGGCAGAGCCGGAGCAGTCTCTCGGATGCCTACGTCGGGAGCCACTACCTTGCCGGGGCCTGCGCCCGGTTCAGTAGTGCCCCCGAGGTCGTTACCTGCACGAGTGCCGGCCGACCCTTGGGCATCAAGGTCCGGCAGGGCCACGACGGTCAACTCCTTACGGAGCTGTTCCATCATCGACCCCACCATCCCCGTCATCTGCCCTTGGATTATGGTAGCGATAGCTGCCGCGTCCAGATTAGTATTAGTCATGGGTGTGTTAGCAACAGCAACGTTTACGTTAGTCTGTGGTTGTGGAGAAAGAACTGGAGGGGGAGGCGAACCCCCCGCAGCCGGTGACCCCACCTCCATATCCGCCTCATCCGATGAGGAAGAGGGGACAGGAGTGGATTGCACCTTCTTTTTCCCCTTACCCTTTGACTTACACCTTTTCTCTTTAGAGGGTGGGATGGCCCCTTTAATTTCCTGCCCTGCCTTCTGGAGGTTACGGAAGAAGAGCATGTCAATGCCCCTCTCCTTCTTCGCCCTTGGTGTGAAGTTGAGGCACAGCTGGCAGGTAGAGTCGTCGTGCTCATCCTCTACCAGGCATGCTAAGCACCTGTCGTGCTTGTCAGCAGGGGGGATGCGGGACTTGCACCCCAAACATTCGGTGAAAGACTGCAAGTCAAACACAGAATGTTTAGGGGTGTGCATGTGTGTAAGTGCAATGTTTATGTTTCATAAAAGTGCATCATACAAACAAACGCAGAGGCGCTACTATAATAACTAAGCACTCGGCAAGTAATAAATAGTAAGCCACTGAAAGAAATAGAGCATGAATATACCTAGTATATCTTGCCGACTGAGACGATAACCCCGAGAATGAAAAAATTCAAAAAGGGAGAAATCCTCATCAGTAAAGTGCTGCCCTAAAATGCGAAGCATGATAAAGAACCTCCAAAACAAACAAATCTCAATACAAGAATAGCAAAGTACTAACACATTGCATTTTGTTTGAGATCCGCCATTTTGAGCGTTTTCCATCCGCCATTATTCGAAGCATACGAAGCACGTGCGAATTGAAAAACGAAGTTACAACGCGACAAAAACCATATAAGTAACCTAAACATTCGCCTCTACGAATAAAAAGGGGTTACCACACATACAGTATTCTTAGTCTTGTCCATTTTCATCAAATTGTGAAACTCAAGTCAAAAGGTCTCTCAAACAAAAACACGTCTTGTCTGGTCAATGACAGATTGATAAGTGGTGAGATTAGAGTTACATCCCTTGGTTTGCGCTGGGATGGGTCTCTACACAGGGTGGTCACACGTTCGGAAAACACTTATTTTGTGTTTTTTGAACTTATTTTTACTGTTATTTTTAAAAATTAAGTTACAATCTGTCATCAAGTTAAAAATTAGGATTTTTATGCTATATGTACCCCAAGGAGGATCCCTTCTGAAAAAGAATTGAATTTGTTTGTAGCCTGTGAATGCATCTTCATGATGATAACTTGGCAAGTCATATTATCTCCACAATCAAGTCATTTTTTAATTATTTTTTTGTGGGATAAATAATGTCATGCTCATAAAAGTGTATCTAGGAAACAATCAACAATCAAGAGTTCCATACTATGTAGAAACACATAGGGAAGACAATGGATTAGATATGTTCCAAAACTTTTCATTCCAAATTATCAAACGCTAGTCCGAAGCAGTAAACATAAGAAAAAGTCACTACTGACTGGGCAATGTAAATAAGTTTTGATATAGACAGACAGTTTCATTCAATATATTCATACATACTTATAAATATCTAATTGCATGTGAAACTAACAAAGTTTTTACCTTTAAAATACAATAAATGAATGAAACTGTCCATCTAAATATTAAAATAGAAAAATAAATACTCACAATAAAATGATTATAGAACAGCAACACAAATGCCTACCTTCTGTGCCATAGCAGCAAACTCAGCACTTTTCTGCATCAGCTGAGCATCCCGGGTCGCACACTCCTGTTTGACCTTATCGAGGTCACGCTGAGCCGTCATGAGCTCGTCGTGTAGATCGCTGATGGATTTCTCCATACAGTCCATTGAAAGTGAGGACACGACAGACGGGGACGCCTCCGCTCCTTCACACGACAGATCTATGCTCTGCTCCTGAGGGAGAGATGAAAACAATCATCACTATACTTCCATAAAAACTGTTATCCATGTATCATAGACATCCCTTTTTCAGAGAAGGTCCACTCTGATCCTGTAGGCAACACAAACAGTTATAATTGATACATTTACAGAGCACAATCATATATGCACCTAACATAACCCCCAGAGGTTAACTCTCTGTTCCAAGAGAGAGAACTGAGTATGTACTACAGTAAGTATCAAGTTGTCAAATAAAGTGGCGACATTTCGAGAAATTCTGGAAAAAACAGAGAATAAAGATTTCTACAACTGACTCAGGTCCCTCGCTACTGTCGGAAGCAAAGGACCATAACTGTAACTCAATTTAGCTTCAAGTTTCAGATTTCAATTGAGTTGCCACTTGCCATTTTATGAAAATGGATAAAGTAACAAGAAGTGGACAATCACCATGTGTATAGTCATCATGTCCTGCATGAGCTGTTGTAGATCTAAGAGACAACCGTCGAGTCGACCCTCCCCTCCACCCATCGCCCCCGCTCCAGCTCCCTCCTCGTCGGACGAGTCGTTGGAGCACATACTCTCCCCCTTCATCACCCTCAGCATCTTCCGCAGTTGGGTGTACGCTCCAATCACCTCGTTCCTCAGCTGCGGAGAAACATGGACATGGAGCATGAATTAATAGTGACAGCGGAATTACTCTTTTCAGGATGACAGGGATAGAAATGCAAATTTAACAAGTGTGCCTCAGGGCACCAGACAAATATTATAAGTGTGCCCTTCAGAAATTAAGTGTGCCCAAACTTTTTTCCTAATAAATGACTGTAACAGTGATAATCATCATTTGAAATTTTAATGTTAATAAAGTCTTAAAACTATTAATTGTACCTGTCCTGTGTTCTGTTACAGTTTTCTGGTTACATGGTTTCACTTGTGTTACAGTACTGTTACCACCACTGCTTCCCTTACTGCTACTAGTGCTAGCCCCATGTGTTTCTGTTGTGAGCTCAGGTTTCGTTTTATGAGTTAATGATGTATCTGTAGAAGTTCTGTCCGAGGTGTCAGTTTTGTTAATGGGAACAGATGGCTTAAAAAAGCTTAAAATTGTTTTCTTCTGAGACATCGTCTGCTACTGTGCTTCTATCGTCTGCTTTCTGAGATTGTGTTGTAGACGGGATATCCTGTCTAGACGAGATTTCCTGTCATGCGCAGTCACATACAAAATGGCCGCCCCCATGGTAAACAGTAAACTCGTTATCACGGGAATGAAAATGATTTTTGGAGCTTTCAAATATGCCTGGAATTTTTCAATTAAGACAAGAGATCGTTTTGGGGATTAAATAACTAAGGTGGGTTATGTTTCTGAGAAAATATGGCGTGCCATTAGGGCACTCAGGATGCTTTTTAACCGTGCCATTTCAATTATTACCGTGCCATGGCACGCAATTATAAGGGGTATTTCGACCCCTGGATGAGGTTGGAGGGAAAGAGTCTGTATTATCAATTAATTTTTATATTAAAATGTTGAATGAAAAGTTTCTTATAACAAACAATATTATGTCAGACTACATACATACTCAGTGATAAATTTACCTGCGAGTCCTGCATCACATACTCATAAAATTTTGAAAGGACTAATATATATTAAGGTTGCGAGTCCCCTGCACTCAAAGGGTTTTAATCTAGTATTTGCTTCCTCATTGACTCACTTTTATCTGCTGGGACTCACAATAGCTTGTGGTAGCGAGTCCCTGGACTCTGTATGCCATATTTGTAAATTTATCACTGTATACTAAAGACCTCAGGTGTAGAGTATAATCACTTCCCAATTACTCTATACCCAATAAGTCTATGTAAGTTATGGAGTTCAATCCGTACCTCTCTGTCCTCTTCACGTTGTGCAACCTTGGCAGTTGCCTCGGTGAACTCACACAAGAAGCTGCTCTCGTTGGAGATGGTGGAGTTGGCGAGCATTGCCATCTCATACTGGTCGTCATCACACTCATAGTCATCATCGTCAATCATCTCCGCCGACATCGACCGGTGCCACGTGCTCAGAGGATGCTGGTAAACAGAAAGTAACAACTTGCTACCATATAACTTAATGTTTACTTAGATATTTTCTATGTGTGATACACGCAGCTAAGTCATTCTCATCTTGTGTCTAGAGCTTCTGAACCTAGGGAACATTTTCTAGAAGTTAGCAATATAGAAAGAGTCATCTCATTCATAAGTCACAGAATACCAACTTATTATTTACATAATGTAGGTAGAGCCGTGAACAGGTTAGCTGGATGTAGAGCCATACAAATCTACACCACATTTATTATTATGGACTGTGTAAACAGTCAAGCAATGCATTTATCATTGTCAACTTCAATATTTCACGGTAAATTCTGTATTGCACATTAGTACACAACAGTGTTTTTTCCAATTCCAGTATTTGTTACATGTTATGAATTAAAACACATTGAAATTCAACATATGTCATTACATTTTTTTAATATTACATGTGCGGCCATTTTGATGAGGACTTGTGGCCATTTTTACTTTTTATTGTGGCCATTTTGAATAGAGGGTTTGTGGCCATTTTGTACATGTGGCCATTTTGACCTGCATCCAGTATTGTTCTGTATATTTATAATTAACATTAAACAGAAATCTACATCTGTGCCTACCGGATCCTCCCTCATCTCGCTATGGAGAGAGTTCTCAAAGCCGGGCGACATGGCGGAGAGTTCAGAGAAGAGGTTCATGGAGGGCCCTGTAGAACTGGACTGACTCTGCTGAGACAGATGTTCCACCTGGGCCTGCAGTTGGGCGTTGGCTTCCTGTAGCTCCAGAACCTCCCGATGCTGCTGGTGGAGCTGTGAGAGAAGATGACTTAGCTTAAATACTCTCTTTATTTAATGATGTAATCCTTGGTATTAAAATACAGTAATTAGCACAAATACTGTTCACGTCTCTCTAATTTGGGCAATATTGGTGAAGATTTTGTTTCTCAATTTCCAGGATCAAAAACACCTATTTTTTTGTAATCAGCAACCTAGAAATAGGTAAAAAAAACCTGGATACCAAATCCTACTAACAAATGTTTCTTTCATTAACTTTATCACCAATTGGTCCTAGTCTGCTCTATGTGTGACTGCTGAGACAGGTCCTCTTGCAGCTCTAACACTGATGGTAGAGTTGAAGATTGAAGAACATAAACAGCGTATTGCTGACGTTCAGGGCTTTAGTATTAGCAGAATTGATTTACATGAAACGTTCATTAAATTTTGAAAACAAAATCTTGTATAAACCTGTCCACAAGGGCCTAACCTGTGACCTTTTCCTGATTAGCAATATTGAGAACTAGTTGATGGGGTAGAATCACAACTGACAACCAGACATTTTAAACACATCTTTGAAATTAAATTTGAACTTTAATTGTTAAAACAATTTTGGTTGTTTGTTTGGATGGTACCTCTCATCATATTAAAAAGGAATATCATTTATTTTTAATACTTTAAATGTCTTTTTAAAAAAAAAGCTTTTTCCTAAATCCAAAACAAACTATCATAGAAGTTCATTAATGTTTAGGTAGACCAGTTAAAGAAGACCAACTGAACCAACCATCTGGTCCTTCTCCTGTTTCTGTTTCTCCAGCAGCATGATGCGGTCCTGTGACTCCTCCAGGGAACACGCCAGGCTATCTCGCTCGTCCGTCAGTGACTGGATCTGCTTCTCTACCTCCTGGCATTTCTCAAAGATGTTCTGTTTCTGTAAACAGGTAAGGAATAGATCTGATTTAGAGATATTGAGTACTTCTCTTGATAAGTAGGTAACTTCCTCCCCACATAGGTTGCTCAAGGCATTTCTTTCCATATTAGGCACAATAAAAAAACATGTAATGTTTCTCCGACACATAATTTTTCTAAAGAGATGAGAGCAGTAAGAATTTTTTTGGAAAAAAAATAATAAAGGGCTGAGGGGGATGTCAAAGTTGTAAAGTTCCAAACTAACTGACCTCTTCCCTGAGCAGCTCTAGGTGTATGACGTGTTCGTGCATGGAGGTTCTCTTGGACATCATCTGTTCCCGCAGTGTCTGCACCTCCTCCTGCAGGTGACCCTCGCAGTACCGCGACTGTAACACGCAACATGCCGTTATTCACCCTTTAGTGATGCTTCTCTTTATTCTCACATTGAGAACTTCTTAGCACAATCAGACACTTATCACTTATCTCTCTCTTGGAGTGATGGGGGTAAAAACAGTTATTTTTACAAGTGAAAATGTGGGCTTTATCCAATGTCACGAAATGAGAGATAAGCGACGATACACTGAAAACACAAAATAGTCTGTTTATAATAATCTTCTGTGGTCAGTAATGTGGTCTCTCATTACTTAGCATATGATAAATATGTCATTTATGTACAGATGTTCATAATAAAGCAAACAAGTAAACGTTTTGAAAGGCATGTGATGGGTTACATAAACAAAATGTTATTTAGATAACACTGACCTGTTTGAGTTGCTCATTAAGACGCTCATTGTGCTGCTTGAGTGTCCGGATGGTCTGAGCGCGCTCCCGGTCACCCATCGCTTCCTGTTGTCGACTCGAGTGCAGCTCATGCCGCAGGTTGCTGATGTCAAACTGCAGCTCCTTCACAGTGTTGTCATACTCGGCCTCAATCTTCTCCAGCCGGAGGTGAAGCTCATGTCTCTCTTGTTCAAGCTCCTGGTTATCAAGATAAACTTCTTGATTATTTTAATTTGTCATATTTTCTAATATTAAATATTGAAAAATAAATTACAGTTGAGAGTTTCATGTTCGAGTCTGTGTATTGTGAGACATAAATTGATTGACAATTAAATAGAAAATTTTGAGATAATCTGTTCAGGAAGGGTTTCGTGGTATTTGAACACGAGCATAGGTACTCAACACTCTTCTACCAATGAAAACAAGTCCTTAAATATGTAACAGAAGAAGGGGGTGTATCCATCGAACGAAAGAATAACCAGAGGGCAACATCTTCAAGGAACATGTTTTAATGTAACATTTCGCCATCAGTGAGGGCACCTTCATCAGATCTAATATGTAATATAAAAGGATTGTCTATGAAAGACGATTCTATGAATCACATTACATACCTCAATCTTAGAGGAGTATTCTTCAACAAGTTGTTCATTGCGGACAGACAGGTCCTGGTTTTTCTCCAGAAGAGCTTTCCCCAGTTCAGCGGCGAGGATCAAGTCCTGTTCCTTCTGTGCGAGCTGTGCATACAGGTCCCCCTCCGTAGGTGTGGTTCCGTGAATCGACGACATCGTCAGTAGTGGAAGAAGATCGTCAATTTCACACGTGCTCAGTAGAATGGATGGTTGGGAGGAAGGTGAGTCTAGTCGACATGCGCACATGGTTGACCCCGCTCTCGGGGAAGAGAGATTCCGTTACAGTGCTGCGTGAAACAGTGAGAGATAATGGATCAGGTTTCGTTTATGAGAGATGTGAACACTTGTCATAGTATTTTCATGAAGACTAACAATGTCATTTGATTGTAAAATCAAAGATTTTTAAAAAAGTTTTAAAATTTCTCCTCGATAAAGAAAGGGATAAGGAACAAGTTATCCAAATAAGGTAATGCTCTCCAAAAGAAATATATTTGATATGTTAATTTGATATCTGATAAAGGTTGTCAGAAATATTAAGGCAAAGTGTTACAGTCTAAGTAAAATACTTGTAATTGCATGATGAATGATAAGAATTTAAAGCTTGTTGAACCGTATTCATTGAATGATTTGAATAGGTTTCTTTTTCAAAATTGTAGTTATTCTTGTAATTTGAATTTATGTAATGAAATAATACTCAGATCAGTTGTTCATGAACATCATTCAATAGATCTATTTCAACAGAATTTCCATGTTTATGAATTCTATTCCCATAATAAACACTTTCAGTTGTAAATAGTTTGCAACAATGCACACTTTTTCATAACACAAGGTACGGGAATGCAATGAAATTGTTTTGATATAGCATCTTAATTCTTTAATCATGCTACCAGATTAAACAATATGTACATCACATACTAATTAAGCATAATCTAGCCAAACATCAAATGGTTTTAAAAACAAACTGCTTGAAAACATAAACATATGAGACGTAAGACACTTGTTACCCTAAATCAGACTTGGTATCATAAACAAAATTAATTTCCTAACTAACCTTAAGCAAATCAAACTAATAACTTTCAGTGAGTGGACAAACAAAACAATAATTTCCCCAAAATAACAAAAACTTTTGAATTTGTATCATATTCACTTCTGTCCTATCAAATATATATTTTTGTGATTTTGGCATCTGGAGTAAGTCAGTATTAGAGTATGGAACAACAGCTAAAGAAGTTCACATTCCATATACATAGAATATTCATATTTAAAATTCACTAGAAAATATAGTATAATGTGAGTAGTGAGAACAGCTATTAGACACTTCTTTCATTCGTTTTGAAAAAAATCATCAAGTTGTTGCAGAAAATAACATAACAAATGAGTATATTAAGCTACTTTTTATAGAAATTATTTAACAAAACACAAAAGGCAAATATTGCACACAGCTAAACCATTCAGAAATTAAAGTGAAGTTGACTCAAGTTTAAATATTTGGACACATTATTTAAAAATCAACAGATTATGTAACTGAAAGCATGGACTGATGAATACTACAGGATATTTTCATTGATATGAATTACATGTTTTAACAGTTATACCAAAGTAATAAAACAATAGTGCATAGTTCCAGTGTTTCAAACATACATTTACAAAACTATAACTTAATATCTTCATAAAGTAGACAGAAACCCTTTATGATCTACATAATAATTTCATCATAGATGCGATATTCTTTTATCATATTTCATCACCTCAAAATATGGAATAATTAGACTACAACAACACTAGTTACAGTTGCTTTGCTAAAATAGGTTTGTTGACACCCTGAAGAAACAATGATACTGGGGTAAGAGGTTAATAGCTACAGTTCTGCAGCTACAACAACGCATTTACTGCTCACTAAATTATATATTCATTATTCAATGGTGACTATTTATTAACTGACTTTAGTTTCAATATTAAAAAGCCACAGAAAACCTCATATTATAATTTAAAAATATGTTTTGGAAGATTATAATTTAAACTGTTAATCGGAATACTATATGATGAATACACTGAATGTAGGTCATGCACATCTGACATACTGATGCTAAACAATGAACAAAACAGAGACATTTGGGCCAAATATCACATTGTCAGTCATTTGCAACAATTTCTTTATGAACATAAACCTAAATTGTCATTGTTTGCTGTTTATTTATAGCGACAAAGGGGGTTTAAAGACACTGGCTGAATTTCTGCTAATCTCAGACGGACAACATAATATATGCAGGAGTGACTCATAGCCTAATCGTAATGATAATATATGCTGCTTCAAAGAATCATACACTAAAAGCAGAACACTGGCGATTAAAAACATTGTTTTGATCAAGCAAACAAAATACACACAGTTTCAAGTCGGTGACATTGACATGTAAGGTGCATGGCGTCGTTTTCAACAAAATCGATCTTGATACGAGGTGTGAGCTGCGACAGAAGCCAAAGCACATCGAGTTCATTTTAAAATGTCACAACTCACCAATTCGGTTACCTTTCATAAATTCATATGAATTACCTGACCCGACTGCATGCTGACAGCATTTTTCATGATCTTATTTCCAAAATAAACACAAGAGGAGAGTGTTATTCATTCCGCAAAATTCTAAGGTTGTAAACCGGAAGTGACGCTCTTTCACCTGTGACAGGGGCAGATAACTCTGATACTACTTAATAATATCCACTGTTGACCTATCGTTTCACGCACGATAAACTCACGGTAAATTATTACAAGAACACCCATCCGGGTAGACAAATAACTGAAAGGACCCACTGATAATGATCATACATTAAAATGTAAAACTTCAAATTACTTTTGAAAAAGAAAAGTCCCATAAGTTGAAAACAAAGATGTAACAAGTTGTTATGCAGGTGCCACCTCTAGCCTAAGTGTATTTTAAAACCGATCTAAAAAAATGAAAACAGTTATATATAAAATGCTATTTATAAGGTAAAATAAAACTGTCGATCTAAATTTATTTAGATTGATTTATAACATATTGAGAATCCTTTTGCACATGTAGGGTTTTGGAAGATTTTACAAGCGCTTCGATCAGTACCGATTTTGCACTCCAAACTGGCAGGTTACACAGTAAGAGTGTACCTGAAGAAGGGGACATTGATAAGCAGACATTGTTCTACAAAAGAAAACATAGATTGACCAGATTGTAGAGAACATGTAATGTTATAACCGCATAAAAACAATACCTAGTTGTTAATAGGAATATCAAGAGGTTAATTTCTTCACCGAGAGGTCAGCGAGCTTTGTAGAATATATCAGCGATTGGATAACACGTCTGACCTTTCGTGGACTAGTCCACCTTTCACCTGGAAACGACACGTTTAATCACCGGCAACACCTGTCCCCAAAACACCACGTAACAATGGAGCGCTATCAAGCTGCCATTAGCAAGAAGGTCGAGTTGACATTCTCTCATCAATTAGCAGGTAATCTAATGTAATCCATTGATGCGGATAACTAGATAGGCCGCGGATAGCCTCAGGATCAGTGCTACACAGCCGATAATCATCTATCACTTTCAACAGATCCACAATCTGTCGTTATCGACACAGCAGGCAAACAATAATTAACGATTGATAATGAAATAATTCAGTTAACCTGATTTAGTAGATAATAGAGTTAATGGAGTTTATGCAACACCAACTTCCAAACGCAAGGCATAACTCTTGCCAGTATGCATTACTGGCTGATTTAAGTCTTGCGGTATTTCCCTAACTTGTTTGTGCCTAGATAGTGAATCGCTGCACCAGAAATGCATAATGGGCCTGGATTTCTAAGCACAGATTTCTTAAGGAAATACTGCAAGGCTGACAAGAGTTATGCCTTGCATTGAGAAGTTGATGCAACACTGGTGAACGGCTAACCAGACCTCTTGTGCAGCTAAACCTGACATACAGCAACCGTTATTTTGTTATCTGCTCTGTCTGATATATATTTAACCATTGTACTGCTATCCTACAAGAACCCCTCGTACAATGATCTGGTTGTAGTGCTGCAGTCAACTAACAATGTTTCGAATAATGTGATACAATGCCTTATCATAGTTTCATTGTATACGAGACATTTAAAGGGACAGAAGCACGTTTTTTGCATTTTTTTTTCAAATATCCCATTTATAATGATAGTTTACGTCATTTATATTTACTTTAGATAATAAAACATATTACTACACAAATCAATTATCCGTAGTGACAACAACGGTGCAATGCGAACATTTTAATGTGAATACATTTTTATTTTTTCCAATTACAATAACGATTCCCATGGCTTTACCGAAGAACGTACATGCAGTATAACACGGTTTTCCGAAGAGAGAAGGGTGTTTTACTATTGGTGACATTATTTTTCAAACACATTTCATCGGCTTATTTGAGCGAAAAACGTGCTACTGCCCCTTTTAAGTGACATCAAGTATATGAAGCAGTTCCGAATATACATATGCATAAACTGGTGCAATGACTTCATCCTCTGAAGTCAAGTGATGTCCATATGTTTATTGTGTTCAAGAATTGCTATTGAATGTATACGAGACATTTAAAGGGACAGTATCACGTTTTTTTGCATTTTTTTTTCAAATGTCCCATTTATAATGATAGTTTATGTCATTTATATTTTCGTAGAGGGTAAAAAAATATTACTACACAAACCATTTATCCGTAGTGAAGCGAATGAAGCGAAACTTGCAATGCGAACATTTTAATGTGAACACATTTTGATTTTTCCCAATTACAATATCGATTCCAATGGCTTTACAGAAACACGTACAAGCATTATAACATGGTTTCCGAAGAGAGAAGGGTGTTTTACTATTGGTGACATTATTTTTCAAACACATTTTATCGGCTTATTTGAGCGAAAAAACTTGCTACTGCCCCTTTTAAGTGACATCAAGTGTTTGTATTTGGCATTAATACGAGCCAAACTACCATATCTGCTGGTTTCAGTTCAAATAATATCACTCAATTTGCATATGATTTCATCCCCAATTGACAAATACATGATGTTTCAAATGAAGATCGAGCAGCATCCTTATACATGTACAGAAACAGAAACTACACACCCAGTTAGTTCTCTGGGTTATAAACATAACCAACCCAAATTTGTCTCTTTATTTGTGTGTGTCCACAATTACATTTGACTAATTCAGGCGTGCCATCTATGGTGTATTGTCCGATTTTCGATCATAAATCACTACTTCGGCACCTTATTAGCCTATGTATCAACTAGCATTACAACGGTAATTTTCGGCACAGAGGTCAATATCTCAGGCTGTATTTTGTTATGGACAGCGCTTCTAAACTTACTTATATTCTTATGATCATAGACATTTATAAGCACTGTTATCTTTTACTCTTCAGCACATATGTTTGATTTATATATCGAAAGTGAAAGATTCAAATCAGTCCAAAGAGAAAATCGAACATGCAGACTTTGTAATCAAAATCAAATAGAAGATGAATATCATTTCGTTTTAATTTG
The DNA here is from genome assembly GCA_936450465.1 of Gibbula magus. Classification (NCBI taxonomy): domain Eukaryota; kingdom Metazoa; phylum Mollusca; class Gastropoda; order Trochida; family Trochidae; genus Gibbula; species Gibbula magus. The sequence continues at coordinate 28,623,404 of OW388295.1, read as the reverse complement.
CCCTATTTATAATTCACTGAGGAAGTTGTATATTAAAAACTATTACTATGTCCATCCGAACCTTCATAAATTTGTAGACTTGTTAAGTAACACAAACATTGCAATTCTTCAAAATCTGGCTATGTTTGTTTACCATGCTATGGTATTCAACACACAATATATTTCTACACATAATATTAGTTATACCTAATTGTTGAATAGCTTCTTCATTGTACTAAATGTGCTTGTACATATTATAATTGAAATGTATTGTACTGCAGGCCTATGACCTTTCAGTACCGGAAATAAAACCACTTGACTTGAATGATACAGGGAGGATTTGGTCACCCTGTACCGACCTATACCAACCTGCTCAATGACGTGATGTGTATAGCGGCTCAATACTGACGTGTTATTATTCCCAGATATGTTTTAAGCTTTCCATGACTACCTGTAGCTTCAATAATTAATTCATGGGTATCAAATTACAATATATTTAAAATTATAGGACTAAACGGGTGCTAGAGGGAGAAATCTTCATTCACACTGCTTTCCCTTGCATGAGTACAGCCAAGGGGTTCTTCTTTCGTCAACACACCTCACCCCTGAGTGTGATTTAAAGGGATAGTCTCTTTAGTCCGCATTCCTTTGGAATATTCAGACAAAATTAGTTTAAATAACATTCTCACCAAGTCAACTATATTAGGTGTTTCTATGCACATGAACAACGGCGTAAATGGTGGATTAGGATTTCGAAATGCAGGATACAATCATATGCATAAACTGGTGCAATGGCTTCATCCTCGGAAGTCAAGTGATGTCCATATGTTTATTGTGTTCAAGAATTGCTATAGAATGTACCCATTAATGTGTTGTCCAAGAAGTACTCTTGAATGGAACCCATCCAACCACAGTCAGTTCCCTTCTCACAGAGGTTTCTCCTCTCCCAATCTAGTTATAGCTAAATTTAGTTTTAACTAGCTATAGATTGCTCCAATCCGTTCTTCGATCTAACTCTTAACAGCAATCTGCATTCTTATAGAATTTGTTGTTGTTGTATATTCAAGAAAATGTTCTTCTCATAACATGGGGCGGGATAGCAGAGCGCGTTCGGCTTCGGATCAAGAAGTCCGGGGTTCGAATCCCGTCAGATGCTCGTAAAAAGGTTTTGGTGCAATGCTACTCTGCATTTACACTAATAACACTATAGCAGCCGTGATATAAGTGAAATACGCTTGAAAGAAGCGTTAAACCCCAACTCACATCACCTCTTCTCGTTATACTAGGCTAATGGTATCCACTGTTTAAAAAAAGAACCCAGCGAGACAAACGTTGGAAACTGTGGATATCAGTATCAGATATAACTACAACTTACATGCACTTTTCAAATATAACACAATGCACTCATCAATCGTATTTGAAAGTATTCGTCAAAACATGGGCATGTGAACGCTGACGTGACATTTGAAGGCAGTTGTTACATATCTGATATTACAATGGATACCAATAGCTATCAGATGTGGAACATCAGTTTACGTTAATCTGAATGATAAATACTTAAGATTCTGCTGAGATTTCATGTTTATTTCGGATGTCATAAACATTTTACCAATACAAATTACAGCTCTCTCAAAATGTCTTTTGGTGCTGTCTGCTCTGATGAAATTCGGATAATGCAGGGTTCCGTTCCATAACAGCGAGCGCTTAAATTGCTCATTGATCGCTTAATGTAGCACTCAAGTAGCACTCAAGTAGCGTTCACTCTCTCTTGAACGATACAGTGCAAATTCCTCGAAGTTTGCTCGCCTTGCTACGTAGCGCTACATTGAGCAATCGCGTTCAAGAGAGGTTTAATGTAGCGCTCAATGAGCGATTATTAAGCGCTCGCTGTTATGGATGTTATGGAACAGAGCCCTGGTCTTGCTAGTTAACAGTTGGTATTTACATCGGAACGTCGCATCTATTGTAAACAATGAAGCTAATTACACACGAGGTAAGCGTACCCACAATGACATACTAATCTCGTAGTAACACGTGTGTCTTATCATGTTGGCATGTGTCTTCACAACGTGACTCCTAATGCCAAAGATTGATAGGACTCTCTTTCAGTGCTGAACTTGATAAGTGTCTTGCTGAGAGTCAAGTCTTTGACCGGAAAGCACATTTAATGTGGCAACGACAACATGAAACTGTGGGAACAAAGGCAAACCCCATATCAGGACCCATATTTTCGAAGCTCCCTTAGCGCTAAAATGGTCGTAAGTGCCATTCGTTAACATTGACCTACGACTATCTTAGCACTAAGAGAGCTTCGAAAATATGAGTCCTGGACTTCATGTGAAGATGGGGGGAATTTGCAAGCATGAAAGATTCAGCATATTCATAACAAATCAGTTGTCACCATTTCATTGGATAAACAGGTCATGTGAACTTGTGTACCCTTTTCAGACACATACCATATTTTGTTCGAAGATTTGCCGGACGTTCACAAGCATTCTCTCATTCACAATACTACCTAGCCTTCGTTAAAACATCAATTCAATTCAAGCAAACGTAATATGTCCAACGATGGGTTTATATGTCCACTTCTGTTTTCAGAAGAACCATTACTCAACCTATTTCTCGTCTCTCATTTTAACATACTATTCACGTCTGTTGTACCTGAAGATACAACTGTTGTATTCTCTCACTCAGAACACTGCCCCTCCTCTCCTCGGCCACCTTGCAGTCGTGTATACGTTTGGAACGCGTGTCCATCTCACCCTCTTTGGCAGAAAACGTGTCCTTTAAAGCACGGAAGGACCTGCCTTCATTCTGGCCAGTCATACTCAACCTTCTGCTTGATACGAGACTGTTCCTACGAGGGACTTCCATTGGAAATTCGTTATGGTCATTCACAATAGACGCTACTTCATATTCGCTTTGCTTGTGCCTCTCAACGAGCGCTGCCATAGGAACACTGCTCCTCCTTCGTTTATGTCGTCTGGTAATACCGCTATCTTGACTTCCGGTTTGGATTGGTGGGAACACTAGACGATTTTCAGAACCAAACTTATCGTCTGTAAAGTCAAGAGATTTGGAAGAAATTGTTTTCTTGAAAGCATGGACATTTCCTAGACTTTTCGAATGCTTTTCACGAAATGATTTCTGCTCATTATCCACTTTGCCCATGGTAGAGTCTAGAGAACGTCTAACGAAGGTGTTGGCAGCTCTGACTGGTGCCGTGTATTCCTTCCCTATCAACTTGTCTCGGGACGGCTGCTTCATCAGGTTCTTGGCCCGGCGTTCATACTCCATCCGACGTACCATCTCACCCATTGTTACTCCAGGGTTAGCAGCACACGGTGAGCTGTTGTCTCCACTAGAGGGAACTTGGATCAGAACACTTGCACCTGTTAAAATAGTCCTAAATTACACAATTGACTCAAGGTTGGATTTGAACAGACGTGTTTGTTGTATGTTCCTGTATTGGAATCGTTGGATTTGATCAACATACGGCATTCGATATTGGATTGTTGGTCATGTATTAATAAACGAACCACAGGATCATCTGAAAAATTGCGATTATGAACAAGAAGGGTATGCTCGTATAGTTAGAAATAGGATTAGTTTTTCCTTTCCAGTATTTAAACGTTGTGTTTGTTCAATGGCTATGCGTTTTCATTACAACACATGTGAGAGTAATGCCCTGTATATTCCAGTGTTAGTCTGTAGCTTGCCCTTCTCACCCAGTATTTGAAGACGTCGTATAACGTACATACATGTATATAGACATGCACAGCTCTACTAGTCCAGTCTCAAACGAGATCGATGATATTGTTTATAAACCAACATGAGACTTCAGATCTCAGGTCTTCAACCATCTTATTGTCATTGGTGAAAAGCGATCTGAAAGCATAAACAAACACGTCTTCAAAAGGCATATTAATGTTGAATACATAAGTAAGTCAGATTAACAACTCCTTTATTGCTTTTCAGGATATATGCTTATTCCTTCACGGTACCCCACGTATACTACTTGACTGAGTGACCGTATACCCCGAAACCTCATGTATGTTCCAAATAAAGAAGTTATTATCCTGATATTTTGCATTTTTAAAAACGTGTTATTTGTTTGATATATGAACAAAGCAAATTCTTCAAGAAAATCGACATTGGATAACACCAATATCCAATTTAATATCCGATGATGAATGGTGTGTGGAGATTTTGTATAATCTCTCTATCTATGTGTCACCGTCATGAACACGTTGCATTAAGTAAGTATAGTTGGACCAAGATGGCATGGTGTTAGGCCACAAACATCGAGTAACCCACGGTCAGAAATATATAACTTTTTATATACTTATATAACTTCTTCAATATATTAACCACAATAATCAACTAACTTATACTTAGGTGTTATGCTTACGTAACGTTGCTTGATTGAATTATTAACGAACCCACCATGGTCGCGCTTACCAAACGCAGATTGTGGTAATGGCATATAACCTGAAACTCAAACAAAAGAAATAACTGCCCAAGGGGTGTAAGAAGATTTCGTGGCTTCATCAACAACGGCGTATAGATCTAGATTATTCACGTATACCGTATTTGCTCTAAACGCTTATATGCAAAAAACGGGTTGAGGTTACGGTCGTGAGAAGGAAAATCTACTTTGAAATCAATATAATCTCAAGTCTGACAAACGGTGTCAATTAGACGTCGTGGGAAAGGGATGTCTTTAAATATAAAATCCGACGATCTGTTGGAACAACTTTTTTTACATTGACAATACCGATTGCATTCTGTGTCCAATCTACCATGTGCAAGCACTATATCAATGGAAGATTTTCAAGTACCGTATTTCCTCTAATAGGGGCCCGGCCCTTTAATTACATTTAAGGGCTCTTACCCCGCGGCGCTTAATGAAGACCCGAATCTTATTTGAGGCCCGGCTCTTATTTTATTTTTAGGTTTGACCAATACACGTGCACGTGCTAACCCCTGATAACGGACTGGCAAGAGTTATGCCTTGCATTGGGAAGTTGTGACTGGTAGGGAGTGATCATTGATGCTTTATGAACTGGGCCCCTATTTGAGGCCCGGCGCTTATTCACTTTCAGGTAGCTTTACCCCCCGGCTGCTATTAGAGGCCCGGCTGCTATTAGAGGAAATACGGTATTGTAACTTTATAATCTTATTTTAGGTCACTTTACCCCGAAGGTTCGGCTGGCCTGACCTAACCAAATAAGAATTGATGAATCATGTCCCAGACTAATAGAAAAACAAAGACACATAATTGATTACTTGAAGTAACAGAGACATTCACATTACTGTGTGCGAGACTAAACGCATGCATTATAGTACGAACGACTATCGTTTGCCTACAACCGCACTGGGACTTGTCGACTCCAGACACGTATAGCTGTTGACTCAATCGGATAAGTTGGTTAGAGTTTTGCTATCTCGGTATTAATGGTGGGATAACAGCATAATACTTCCCAAGTTAATCCAAGAGATATATATTCACTACATAACTTGACTTATACACTATATAACAAAATGTGGAGTATATTTGTGCGTAATGTACTTTAAAAGCACGGGCTGATATTATTGAAAAAGTAAAATTTGTTCTGAAATGCATATCGAAACGCTCAACATGTGTTAAAAAGTATACTGAGACTGAGTTTCTTAAAGGTATATCCATTGTGTTGATGGGGGTCATATAATCAAAACGTTATACATGGTGTTACTTTATCGAGAAGTACTGACTGAAACCGAATTATCATTTTGATGATGGTTGACTAAGTATAATGAGGGAAAAGTAGTGATTTATGATCGAAAACCGGACAATGCATCGCGATTGACGCGCACCAATGAGTCAAACGTAATTTCGGAATCTTGTTTAAAACAGACAAAATAACAAATATGGGTTGATAATGTTTAATAGGTCATATACTTTTTTAGTAACTACTGTGCATGTAAATAAGACGGATAATGATGTTACTCGATGTTAATTGGAAACTAGTAATTATGATATATTTGGCGATTGGGGATGAATATGCAAGCTAAGTGAATTTATTTGTATTGTAAACTGCACATATGGTGAGTTGGAACGTATTAAAACCAAATTAATTTTTATGAAACACAATGGATGCACCTTTAATCGTTCAAACTGGCATTGTTCACGACTTGTCTACGCCCATTGTGGAGCCTACAGCTAACTACAAGGCTTACACATAACACACATTTTTATCTTATAACTATCACGTAGTGGGTAGCAATATCAAACTTGTCTTTGATGAAAAAATTACAACAATTGATGTATTTAAATCGGGTCGGATGTCAATTTCATTATTATCTTTATTTCGTATCAGTTTATAATATTGTAAATTCTTGTGATTACAAAGATATATGCGTTCTACCTAAAACAAAAAAATGTTTAAAATTGAGCCATTGGCTCTGCTGCTCATCAGACTTTCAATGATACATCGCATAAGGTGGAATGTTTTGTTTTCAGAAATGGCTGTCAGAGAGTAAACAGATCAACAATTTATAATCATCATCTGCGAAGATGTTTTTATAAAAGATGTTCGCGTTCTAGCGGATTTTGTTGATGTGAAGAAGACACGATAAGTTTTAGGGAGTCACCTAACCTACATCTTATAATAGAATCCAGCTTTCTAAGTTTTATATATCTAGGGACGTTCCACTAACTGATCTTAGCCCTCAGATCAATAGTAAGCCCATATTTAACATTGACCTTTTTACGGTCGTGATTTTTTGGCCTTTTTAAAATTCGACTTTGGGCTTGATGCACAGGCCAAGTTTAGCGCAATTATGTTCCGAAACAGACATGAACGACCAGCTAAACCTGGCCTGTGCTTCATGACAGGTATCGATATCACGAGTCCGGGTATAATATGGATGAAATTAATATGATTATGATTACACGAGAATTGGGATTTCTTCATCAATATGAAATATACATGGTTATATTTGGAATAACACTACCTCCAATAGTACAAGTTCTTGGTATATATTTGTTCACTATCTAAATGGCAAGTATTTCTAATCACGTTACAAAGTAAATAAACATCCGTACATTTTTTTTTAAAAATCCACCTTTTAACACCGTAAGTTTTCATTATCAGTGTGGAGAAAACTAAATTTTACAACAATATGATATCTTAGCAAATCAAAACCTCTTACCTTGGGTCTGCATGTCTTTCCACACTTTCAGGTGTGTGCGGCTCACCTGTAATGGCCCCCCTGAAATACCTGACTAATTGGAGAATCTATGCTGGGGTCCCCCCGAACGCCAAGCCTCTAATAAAGTGGTGATATTTCACTCGTCCTTCACACGCCTCGTGTCAAACTCCAACAGTTGAGTTGGGGAACGCGCAGAGTTGCCCAATGTGGGGGGTGGGTAGGGGAGAGTGATTATTTTATAAATCCCAAGTCTCACTTTCTATTAACTCACAGAAAGGTCCTAAACATACAACGGTTACCTCCGCCGGCACAGTCGTACCCTTGTAAGCTTTGCATAATCAAATCACTATTTGACAAACAAACAGATTAGCGGCGATTATCTTGCAATGGCGTTAGCGGCCGATTAAAGGGAAAGTTGTTGATACAATATAAGCGGATATAGATATAAGCGGATATAAGTTTGGCCTGGCGAGACACTCCGCTCAACCAAAACTTGTTGAAGTACACGTACAATTAGTTTTACATCCAGACTCTGAAAAAAGTATTTATTGTGAAAATATCACAATTTTATCAAATATTGAAATGGAGACTGTAAGGAATAGAAAAAGGCTCGTTTTCAACATATTTTAAAACAAATTTTCAGAGACTAAGTGTTAGACTAACTTACAATATGACTGACGAAATTCGAAATGTCGGAGTACAAGTGTTGAACATTAGTACTGGGCAAAGTTTGATAGTAAAATATATTCGATAAACTTTTGGCAGTTAGAGTAGTTTAGGGCTTGTCGACAATAGAGGTTTAGCTTTTTACACATTGTACATATATGTTTCACGTAAGCAAAAAAGGGTACCGAAAAATATAGCCATTGGTTCTGTAAGTAATCGGGTATAATGAGATAAAACAAACGTAAACCATATACATTTTCAAGATTTAGTTAACATTTAACAACTCTACAGTATATATTTCACATTAGTTAAATAATCTGCCCACAATATATCAGTTTCGTAGGGTTATGATATTTGAATATAATTATAAGTAGATTTTATTAAATTATGGCGTGACCCCTGTGACCCTTGGTACAAGTCAGAGAGTCTCAATTCTACAATCCCAAGTGGCCATGGTGTCTGCACACTAGCTTTAGGAGACTAAAATAGGTGTGTAGGACCTGTCCCAGTAATCCTTGTTAAGGACCACGCAGTAATAAAACTTACAATGTAGAATCTCCATCTGCCAATGGGTTTGTATGGAACATTACAGCTTTCTTGTAGTTCTTGAGAAGAAGACGAAACTAGGAAGCTAGGCCTAATTTGATGATGCGCCCCTATGCCCCCTACCTGTACAGTCTCCAAAAACTACCCTTTATACCTCCATTGACCGTGGAGTCCGTACACAAGAAGATTGCAAGGCTATTAGTTTGGGAGAAAGAGCGACAATAAGTTTACATGGCTTCAATTGTGCATCGGAACGTTACAAACATAAGACTGTATGCCCACCTGTATTTTACTGATATAAAACACGTGCTTTAAAATTCGTAAATTCAAGTGGACACATAATTCGAAAACCTGCTCAACTGTAAAACAAATGACAGCAACTATCTTATAATTTGGCGCCTTTTTGTTGTATACAACTTTTTTTTATATCATATATATATATAAATGTACGGGCAAAAGAAAGTATATGGCTCAGAAATGTTGTATTTATCATATGTATAAGTCAAATATCTCGAATTTTCGACGTCGTATTGAAAAAAGGACAAGTTTGTGAAATTAGTCCAAAACATTAAATCAGTCAAAGAATACCTCTACGCGGTTTTAATTTTTTTTATAAAAATTAAAAATTTAAATTTTGAAATTCCCCCAAATTAATTTTGATAAAACACAACTGTTCATCGACATATAACACATACTCTGTGTGAAAATCAATAAACGTGCTTCATCCTGCACACATTTACAACATTTTGAACATGGTAGGGGTCATGTTGGTGTAACTTTCATTTCTTACCCCTGTCTACTTTAAATACATATATTTATGAATATATACATATATATGAACCAAAAAAAACAGTCACCAATTAAGTTATTTAAACTACTTCCGAAAGGTGTTATTGTATCGTGCCATAATCAAATGCATCTCATTTCTTTAAAATATCGAACTAATCGAAAACAAGTGTGTGATATACTTTCTTTTTCCCGTCAGTTTATATTTGCTCGGTTTAGTAGTTTTAAACTTTTTTTCTGTATTTAATTTGTTATTGAATAGTAGCAATTCATTTCAAATATCATAAATTCAAAATATAAAGAAAAGATTTGCCATAGGTAAGCATTGATAATATATCCCAGGTAAGGACGGACTGTTTACAAGAGCGAGACAGTGGTCATAATCATCCACTCATCGCCAGAGCTACATCCCAAACAAAGCGATAGTATTACTTATATTGACATGGGTTATTGTCAGGTCAACGTGATATATACTATGTATTCCCTACTGGTGTATAAATACTACCGACTTTACTTGATTGGCAGGTGAAATACCTCCCGGAGTTAATTCTGTGACGTTATCACAAGTCGATGACAGCTTGTCACTTTCAGAGAGATAACCGTCTTGTTAAGCGCGGGAAATAGCCAGTGCATACATTGACATGACAGTGGTGACGTCTGATGAAATCATGTTACTGAAATAGTCACATGTTTTTCCATATATTTTTTCTTTTACGTGCTTAACACAACTTCATTGGTTAATTAAGGGAGATTGTAAGAGACTAAGATATTATAATCAACAAGATTGGTATTCTAGAATTTGTGAATGAAGTAAATTATGTAACTACAAGGTATAAAGATCATTGCTTTCAGTGGAATACTATTTAAATGTTATAAACAATTTCGGGAATATAGAAGACCTTTATGTTTGTTACGTATTGGTGAACTTCACTTGATCAGTATTGGCATACGATGTGGTATTGCGTGGTATGATAGAATATGTACATTTTGTACGTTAGGTTGTATTGAAGATGAGTACCACTTCCTGCTAGAATGTCCATTATATACACACCTCAGACTCAAATATATACCAAATTATTATTGTATCACACCTAATATGAATAAGTTCAATACACTATTAGCATGTAATATGGAACATATTTTGTTGAACAGTTTCTTCCAGAAGCACTGTATTTGAGAAGCGTTAGAATCAATCCGTCATAACAAGTGTATATCATTTGTACTTGGGTCTATGGCCTTTATACCGAATAAATAAATTGAAATTGGAGGGGTTGATATCAGAAGGTAGCCCCTTTTCGCGGGGTTAAATACAAAGGGTCTATCTACAGCTATTTGACTTAGGGTAGTTGAAATACCATTTCTGAGTGTGCCTGTGATTGCTTGATTTTGTGGAGGGTAAACGGTCACGGACAAGGTGAAGACATGTTACGGTAGATCTGGGCTCCGTTCCATAACAGCGAGCGCTTATAATCGCTCATTGATTGCTCAATGTAGCGCCCAAGTAGCGCTCTTTCTCTCCTGAACGACACGGTGCAAAAAAGTTCGCTCGCTTTGCTACGTAGCGCTACAATGAGCAATCGCGTTCAACAGAGATTTAAAAGTAATCGCTAATTGAGCGATTACTTTGAAACCTCTCTTGAACACGGCCCAAGTGACGTTGAACTTCAATGTAGCATTGCACCCAAACTCTTGTCAGCCATGTCCAACAGTGCTCTGCTGAAGATAAAACTGCCGAGACTCAGACGGACAGAAGGAAATATATAAAAAGTCTTCGCAACTTTGGTTGGAGAGATAGCAGGCAAACTGAAGAACAAATGGCTTGATCAACAGTTCAGATATACATGGACATGAACATTTCCCCTATTATATTTGTTTTTGCTCCAAAGTTGACACGCGCAAAGACAAAGAGTGGAAACCTCGGATTAGTACGATAGTTAAATTAGTTAAAAATAGAATCATTTCAGCGTTTCGGTTTTCGATTTGTGACTTGACGAAGAGATCTGAATGAGTGTATCGATCGCTTAATGGCGTGTCCATAGCCTTCATTTCTGCAAACACAGATGAACTTTGATTGATTCGCTTTTTGGTTCTGGAATATCGATATTAATATCAGAAAACGGTTAGTTAATTTAATTACGCAGCGATTGCAGTCTGTGTATGCCATCACTGACGTGGGATGGTCTGGTTCGTGGGTTCACACCATTTCACAGCAGTACTGCTTGGTGAAGGCAAAACATTAACCAAACGAAGCATTTTCAATCATTTCCAATGTTATGTTAATTTCTATTATTGGTGAGGATCAAATAAAGGAAAATGAACTTTACTACAGAGCATGGTTAATTTCATCCTTGTATTTACAAATTGCAATATAGAGATTTATCGAACGTATAATCGTATAACCTGGAGCTATCGAAGATGGATTCACTTTGACCTGGAGTGAATCGTACTTATTTTCGTTGAATATATACGCGCACCAATTGTTAAACGCTTATTTGTTAAAGTATCTAGTATCTAGTAGTATCTATGTGTGAAGTTTGCAAGTTAAGTGTATTCTTTTGACGCATACTGAAAACAGAAAGACGTTCACCTTCCATAACTTCGTCCTTGGTCAATATTGTTTTCTCGGGTCCATAAAAACAGGTATTGACCGAATCACCAGTCTATAATTGTATAACGTTATTCGCAAAAACATTCCGTTCCAAGGCAAAACCTTTGTTCTGTTGGGTCTTTTCGCCCGAGTACCACAATATTATAGTACCGTTTTTCCTCTAATGAGCGCTCGGGCTCTTATTTTTGTCAGCACCCCTATATCCCCGGCGCTTATTTCTTTTATAGAACATTGAAGTCCTACTCAAAAAGCTGTATCCGCCTCTGAAGTTAACTAAGGAAGCATTGATGTAATGGCTTAGACCCGGCGCTTATTAGAGGGAAATATGGTATTAAATTCGTTGAGGGAGCGTTCGTGTACTGGCTGCTTGTGATCTTATGAGTGTTTCAGAATCAAAGATGGTATTTATCCGCAATGATATTTTCTAGATTAACAGCAGCCTGAACAGATCATTTTTAGATTAACAGCAGCCTGAACAAACCAAAGATTTTGGGTCAATTATTTGAAATCAACCATCTTTCAAGGAATACAGTTTACAAAATATTGCTCCTGCCGGGAAACAACCTGCCGAAGTCTGGAGAGGAAAGAAACCAAACCAGCTCGTGTAAAGACAATACTTTGTTACTAGTACCATTTCAATCATCCTCGGTTACCCATGGTTTTATATATGCTCCGTTACTCTCCACTATATCACCCATGGGAAACTTCATCAGAGAAATCTGTACTCAAATTACCCACCCTTGGTTGGCGTGACGAAGTCAGTAACCAAAGAAAATACTCAATACGATAAGACGGGCATGGTCAAGGGAGAAAACCGTGACGGATGGCTAACAAAATGACCTCGCGTGCTTCGCAACGAAGTGATGTGAATTGTCATTGGCTCGCAGGTCCAAGCTGCGTAGCGGTTTGATTGGCTTACGCCGGCCAAGGGCGGGTAATTTGAGTACAGATTTCTCTGATGAAATTTCCCATGGGTGATATAGTGGAGAGTAACGGAGCATATATAAAACCATGGGTAACCGAGGATGCATTTCAATGGTACTAGTAAGAGACTAGTAGAGCGATTTGGGGTTAACCCTGCATTCAAGAGTATTTCAGTCAATCAAAGCTGCTAATATTATTGTAGAGAGTAAGCTGGAAACTCCGATGGGAGAAGAGTGATTTTAAAGGGGCAGTAGCACGTTTTTGGCAAATTTAATGTGTCCAATTTCCCTTATAGAGCCATGGGCTCTGTAGCTCATTAGGATTTGTATTGTTATAATAAATTTTCTCAGCTTGTTCTAGAGCTTTTCTTACTGGAGAAGAAGATGAAAATAGGTTTTTAGATGATCCAGATGAGCTAAAAATTACATGGTGGCCATTTATTGTGAACACATTTTATTATTTCGAATGACAAAAACGATTCTCATGGCTTTATGGAACCATGAACACTCATTTTTTAACTTGATTTTCTGAAGAGGGAAGGGTGTTTTACTATCGGTGACATTATTTTTCTATTACATTTCATAGACTTATTTCACAGAAAAAACGTGCTACTGCCCCTTTAATAATAATGTTCTTTGACACACAAACAACATGAAATGGGTTAACTTTATCTCACAGATTAAAGAAAATAATTTTATCTCAAAGACATGATAAAACCCAAGACATTACAGAACAAGTTTATTTGCCATATAAGTGGAATATATTTTCAAGAATGTTGACAAAATGTAAAACAATACTTATCAAACAACAGGTGGTTTGTATAGTGAATAATGATACAAATGAAATATATCAAAGTTGAGTCTTTCAAAATCTAAAACAATGAATGGCATCACATCCTGAACTAATTTTGTCAGGAGAAGATGCCAATGAAAAATATCAGTGTCCGCATGAACTATAGAAAACAGTAGAATGTTCTTCAACAAGGCATTTCCTCCCACAGATGCTCACACAGGGTTCAGATTGATTATGAACACTGGTTGATAACAAAAACAGATGAATATGTATCTATACAAAAATTAATTTTGAAAGTGGTAAATACATGTTCATATAAATGAGTAGGCTTGAATTTCAGACTGAGTGTCCACATTTATAAACTGATTCTATCAAAAGAATTAACACAAGCATTTAATGATTAATTTGCAGAGGCGCGTGTGTTGAGCCTGAGGCCCACGAGAATGAAAATGCTTCCTCAATGATGATATTCTCAAAAACTGGCCCTATGATGTTTTCTTACCTGTATATTTACAGACTTGCATATTTTACATGAAATATATTGAATACTTAATTAATACTATATTTTCTATTTGGTAATACACAGAAACATTGGTTTGAGCTGCACAACATATAAAATTTTTTTCAAAACAAATTCCTCTAAAACTACTTGTATAATCTAAAGCTAACAGGCAACAATGTCACAACATAACAAGCACTCTACACTAAAACCCAGACAAACACAACATAGTTTCACTATATGGAAACGATCAAGACTGTGAAAAGTGCTTTAATTGTAGCTGCAGTTTGAATGAAGTCATCAGTGGATGACAGTTGATGACTGAATGTCCTTGTGGAGGACCAAACTTAGGACATCAAAAGAGAGGGTTCTATTGCTACTTTGTTTTTGTGCTTTATTACACACGCAAGTGTACTGATTGTTAGTAATACATCATACATGACTGGCACATTCAATAATATAAAAGTAGTGATATATTGAAGTTCCTAAAGCATATGGCATCTCTACTGAACATATTACAATGCAGCCTACAACAGTCTCTGATTAACAGTAAAAGGGACAATATGCAGATGTGTTATTTTTCATTAAACTAACTTTGAGGGTATATTATCATTTGTGCATTCAGACCAACATGGTCATAAAATATAATCCGGGACCCTATACATTTATATCTTGCATCATTGATATAATATATAATGTATTTTCACACAAAATATTTGTCTGTTTCATTATCCCTTCATAGTAAAAGACATGACACGAATCCTATCTACTTGCACTTGCAACGTGCTGTAATCCAGGGAAATCTTCACACATCAATGCATCCACTATGTTCCAAACAAGATTCAAGCTAATTTATATAACACAAATGAATATCGTATTGGTATCATGATTGGTGACACTGATGGAACAGGATGTAAATATTAATGTCAAATGAAATCAAATGGAAGCATTGGAGTAGCATTCTGAGCATTAAGTATACTGAACAAAATAAGTTACAGATATTCAACATTTTGCGATTAATATGCCATTAGTATGTCAAGTAATGAACACTTCATTATTCATAATTTCAAAATATCTCTAAACATATTGTCCAGTATATTATTTTATCATGATGAAGAAAGAAGTAATGATAATTAGATAAGAAACCTCTTTGGTAAGTTTAGTTTTCAAATAAGCAGAGGTGAGACAGGATCACCAAAACATTAAGGGGCAAATGCTTACATGATAATGCTGCCTTTAACACAACATAACATAATTTATTCCATATTCTATAGTTCATCTCTCTAATCTCTATTCTTCATCCACAGCTTCTTCTTTCCCCCACTAAGATCGCTCCTTCTTTCTGAATTTAGCTTGTCCTTCTCAATGTTTGAAGTAAGTGTCCTGAAGGTTATATGATACCTTGGCCTAACCTAATTTTTCTCACTCAATTATTTGTGCTCTCCTCATTTCCCAAACTTAACCATTGAAATTGTCTCTTCTCTCCTGTAATGCATCACCATTAATTTTAATTTGGAATCTAGAAGTTGTACCTACCCCTTTCCTATTCCTACAAACACCCTCTCCACCCACGAGGTGAGGTGAGGTTAGTTGGGGTTAAACGCCGCTTTCAAGAGTATTTCACTTATATCGCAGCTGCTAGTATTATGGCAGGGAGAAAGCCCGCAATGCCATGTGGCTATGCATTGCGGTGAAACCTGCGAGCATTGGCTGGAACTAGCGAACCATGGGTGGTACTACGCTGAAATTCAGTGTAGCATTGCACCCAAACCTGACTGCGTGTAGAACAGTTCTCTACTGCAGACAAAGTTGCCGTGCCCCTGGCGGGATTCGAATCCCGGACCTCTTGATCCGAAGCCGAACGCGCTAACAACTGCGCTATCCCGCCCCCTCCACCCACGAGAACCTCAAGTTGTTATTGTCTAAAATAAAATATACAATTTGAATTTTCTCCCTTCTCACCCTTCTCCTACCTCTCGTTTATCACCCAGCCACCCCATCTCCTATATCCCCTCCTGCAGTTGTTCACTGGCATCCCTTTCTGTGCCCCTCTTTCACTCAGCCACCCCATCCCCTTTATTTATTCTCCTTCTCCTCCTCATCGTCCCCCAGTTTAAAGTAGGTATCCAGAAGATCATGAGCCTGTTGTCTGATCATCTCGTTCTCATGATACTCCAAGCCTTCTAGTCGACCCACGCCGTCACTCTCCTCAAAGTGAAACTTGGCCTGGGAAAAAAAAAATCTTATGAAAATTCAAACCTCAAACATGATCATGATCTACAATCAGTCCAACATACATTTCAGTCATAGTCACTAGTTTATCAAAATGTAGGCTGGAATTAACACAAAATCAAAACAGATTTCAAAATGATATAAGAGAAATCCAATGGTTGCAGTTACAGGGATCATTATATTCAAAGAGTTAGCTACTGATTGGCTACTGAAGCCCTATCAACATCCAAAACTATCAAGTGTGAATGAATCTTTGTTGTCAGTAATACAAACAGCATTAACTATCCAATGGGCAGCTTATTTTCCTTTGATCTTTTGTAATCATAAAATCTGCATATTGAAACAGATCACTTGGAGGCTCCACCCTTTTGTGGGTGACGGCTTGCTGATATTTTGTATATCACCTGTCATCATGTATCTACATATTTGGTTTGTACATTGTAAACAATGTAAACAATGCAGTCACTGTGTACCAGTGTTGTCCTGACCTTATCATGAAACATTCACAGACCCCAAAATGTCCAAAAAGAACTTCAGTTGTTCAAATAATTCATACAGCACTATTGCTTACCGCCTCCACTTGTCTGAGAGCCATCTCCGAGAATGAAAGACCGAGATGCAGCATCTCCACGTCGGGAGACTTGAGGAGCAGAGCTATTTTGGAGATGGCCTGCTTGTGGACCAGCTCCGTGCAGATGTCGGCTCCGTGACAGCCCAGGTTACACAGCAGGTATGCAGCCTAGCAGATGACAAGCAGGAAGAAGACGGATAAAGAAGGATGAATTAATTCTAGTCTGGTTGCCTTACTTTAGAAAGATGCCAGGGTTAAAATGTAATCGAACCAATCAAAATTATAGATGATATGATCACGTAAATGGCATTTGGCTAGTAATGAACACATCATTATGAACTGATCCGAATGGCTAGCACTTTGATAAAGGTTGATTTTAACCCTTGCTAAGATTTTCTTAATATCCTAACAATACTGAATATCAATAATGGGGTTAATTCTATAGCTATTAAATACAGATACATTATACAAAACATTGATCAATTAACCCTTAAACCCTTGTTGAGTTTTATTCTCATAAATATCTTCTATAAAGTAACATCAATTCTGGGACCAATTCTGGTAACACTGAACGTACCTCTACTTTTATATCATATGCGTCCGCCAGTCTATCTATGATGTGAGGAAGAATGGGTCCGAAAGCCACAGATCTGCACACACTCACTTCACCTATAGGGGAGCAAACATAATACAATGTGTAAACTCACCTCCAAAAGTACAAATGGCATCACAATGTCTAAAATAGAATAAAGATTTGAAGAGGAGCTTGTTTTGAGATTCAAACACTCATCCTCTGGAATAAAGCATCTAATGCCAGCACTGAATGCTCCAACAGCTTAACCACTCAGCCACTATTGCTTCACTAAAACATCTGGTAGCTATTTTGTCATTCAGAACCCTTCTTCTAAGGATGAAAGCATTAGAGCTACATATTACACAGTCATGAAGTTTGTACGTTCGTAATCGTGTAGTTCGCTAAAAACTCGAACCAACCTGCAGAGGTTGCAGATTCTTTGAAGGGATCCTCCTTGGGGTACATATAGCATAAAAATCCTTATTTTTAACTTGATGACAGATTGTAACTTAATTTTTAAAAATAACAGTAAAAATAAGTTCAAAAAACACAAAATAAGTGTTTTCCGAACGTGTGACCACCCTGTGTAGAGCCCCATCCCAGTGCAAACCAAGGGACGTAACTCTATTCTCACCACTTATCAATCCGACCAAGTCAGACAGAATAAGGGGAGGTGGGTGGCCGTACCCCAAGGAGGATCCCTTCAAAGAATCTGCAACCTCTGCAGGTTGGTTCGATTCTTTTTCAGAAGGGATCCTCCTTGGGGTACATATAGCATAAGGCAGACTCCCAAAGATAGACTTAGGATGTGGAATTCTGTCTGTACACTAAATACCCCTAAAAAGTGCTCTACTCAATCCAAGAAAGGTGTCACACTTACCAGATCACGTGACCTCCCACGCCGAGGGCTGAGGACGGGTGATCCCTTGGGGACTAACCAAACGGCTAACCAGCCTGATTACCGTTACTGAGGCCAAATACCCCCCCCCCCCCCCCCCCCCCCTTTTTCCAAAGAGACTATGGGGAACAATAGGAGGAAGTACTTCCCACGAGGCAGTGTCCCAGGGACACCTACTGCCGGGGATAAAATGCCCAAAACAGTGCCATAACTGGTTAAAAAATGAACAATTTTTAGTTAGTTTTTAGTCCTGAAAAAGAACTGAACTGAACCAAACTGAACAATAACTTGCAAACAACAAGTAACTCGAAAGCTCAATCAGCTAGAGAGTTTCAACTCTGCCCACCGGAGAGAACCGACTGACCAAACCGAGCACGCTCCCTAGAGTGCCTGTCTAGTTGGTAGTGTCGAATGAACGTGCTCGGCCGGCTCCAAATAGCGGCGGAGCAGATCTCTTCGATGGGCAGGGCCGCTGCGAACGCCTTAGACGTCGCTACCCGCCCTAACCGAGTGAGCTTTCAGCTGACCTGGGGGCTCTAACCCCTTATGTACATAGCCCATCACAATAGCAGACACGATCCATCTAGAGATCGACTGCTTCGATGCCGGCAGACCTGGCTTACTACCCCCGTAACAGCAGAACAGCTGCTGGTCTTTACGGATACTACGGGTACGTTTTATATAGGTCTTTAACACCCTGCGCACATCCAAAATGTGGGCATGGTTTCCAGTGGACCCCGAAGAGGCCGGCTGCATAAGAGTCGGCAGTTCGATAGGAGCCGTCACATGGAATGAGTGGTCAACCTTGGGACGATAGCTGTCGGGCAGTCTGATACTGACTCTGTCTCTATGAAAGACAGTCAGTTCGGGATCCGCTGATATTGCATGAATATCGCCTACCCGCCTGCCCGACGCCAGAGCCACCAAAAAGGCGGTTTTCCACGTCAAAAGTTGAAGCGATAGTGCATTCAAATCTTTGAACCCCGGACCTGAGAGCCAATCCAAAACAAATGAAAGGTCCCAAGTGGGGCTGATACGCCGGACAACCGGACGTATCCTGTCCACACCTGCTAGGAAGCGCTGCACCAATGGATGCGATCCCAAAAGAGCACCGTCCACTGGTACGTGGAAAGCAGAAATAGCCGTAGAGTATCCCCTGACGGTCGATGCGGCTAAACCAGCATCTAACCTGGACTGGAGGAACTCCAAAACAGCGACTAGATCTGTAGAAAAGGGATCGAGTAGCCCTCTATCGCCACACCAGCGCGCATAACAGGCCCATCGATCTTCATACTGAAGGTTTGTCGAATCCCTCCTCGAAGCCAGTATTGTGTCTGCAACTCGTGCAGGAATACCGCTCTCCTGGAGGCGATTCCGGACAGTGGCCAAGCCACCCACTGAATCCTGGGATTCGGGTGTGGTGCCCCTTCCTGAAATAGTATGTCTCGTCTCGAGGGTAACAGTACAGGAGGCTGTACGAGAAACCTGAGAACGGACGGGAACCAACTCTGAGCCGTCCAAAGTGGTGCCACTAGCACTAGGAGGCGAGCTGGTTGATTGGTCAACTGAGAAAGAACCCTGGGGATCAGAGGAACTGGAGGGAACGCCCACAGTACTCTGCCCGACCAGTCGATCGCGAAGGCGTCTCTGGCTAGAGCCCTTGGATCTGGTATTCTTGAGCAGAACACAGGTATCTGATTCGTCATCCCTGACGCAAACAGATCCACCTGGAACGACCCGAACAACAGGGAGATAGTTCCGAATATCCCCCGGTCGAGCATCCACTCGTGAGGTGTTAGGATGCGCCGAGACAAGGCGTCCGCACGGACGTTGTCCACTCCCGGGAGATAAACAGGAACCACCTGAATGCTGAACTGGTCGCACCACAGTAGGAACTGCCACGACTCCTGAAGGAGAGATGGAGACACTGTGCCGCCCTGTTTCAGAATGTACGACAGGGCTGTCTGGTTGTCCATTTCTAGACGAACCACAAGCCCCTCGATCCGCTCCTTGAAGCACTCGAACACACGTCGAGCTGCTCTGAGCTCTAGCACGTTGATGTGCCATTTCGACTCCTCCTGAGACCAAAGGCCCGAGGCTGTCAGGTCTTCCAGGACACCCCCCCAGCCTGATAGGGAGGCGTCTGTCTGGATGGTGACCGAAGGCGTTGGAAGCTCTAGCGGTAGACCCTTGAGAAGGTTGCTCTCGGAAACCCACCACCGAAGGTGCTCTAGCACCCAAACCGGTGTGGTTAGAACCTTCTCGAAGCTGTCCGAGTGTGACCACATTCGTGCCAGCGCTTGCTGAACCGGTCTCATACTCAAGCGAGCTCTCCAAACCACGTCCACTGTCGACGCCATGTGCCCCAGCAACTGAAGCCAAGTCCTGGCCGTGTGGGTGGGCGACTGAAGGAACAAGTGGACTGCCCCGATCACTCTGGACACCCTGTCCGGGGCCAGGGATACAGAACCGGAGGCCGTATCGAACCTTGCGCCCAGAAACACCAGGTCCTGCCTGGGGGCGATGTCTGACTTCTTCAGGTTGATGATCCAACCCAGCTTGAGCAAGATGTCTAACACCTGCTGGGTGGCCTCCTGATTCAGTTCTCGAGACAAGGCTCTTATCAGCCAATCGTCCAGGTACGGATGACAACACGTGCCCCGTGACCTGGCGGCCTGTGCCGGTACCAACATCAGTTTGGTAAACACCCTCGGCGCAGTTGAAATGCCGAAGGGAAGTACCCGGAACTGGTAACACGTCCCGTCGAAAGAGAACCGAAGAAACTCCTTGAACTCGGGGTGCATTGGAACATGCAGATAAGCATCCTTGAGGTCTATTGACGACAGCCAATCTCCCCTCTCTACTGACGCTATCACTGTCCTCAGGGTTTCCATCTTGAACGTTGGAACCTGTAGACTGCGATTCAGGTACTTTAAATTCAGAATCGGTCTGAACCCTCCGTCCTTCTTGGGTACCAGGAAGTAGGTTGAGTAATAACCACTCTGCTCCTGACCCTGTGGAACTACCTCGATGGCTGCTTTGTCTAATAAAGCCTGCACCTCGGCGCGAAGGACTTCCGCCTTCTCGGGCAACTCGGGCACCTTCGTGTGCCGTATCCCGGAGAAAGTCGGTGGGTCGTACTTCCAAAGTGGTAAGTGGCCCTCCCTGAGCGTGGACAGGACCCAGGTATTTGAGGTGACTTTCTCCCACTCTGAGACGAAGTGAGATAGTCTGCCGCCCACTGGAAGATTCTCGGAAAGACAGTGTACCCCCGTCTCCGGCAGCGTTCGAGCTGCCAGACTTTTGGGTGGTGACACAGGCAGTGGAGACCCTAGGATTGCTTGTTTGGCTTTCCTCGGCTCCGAAAATTCCGCTGGCCATGATTGCCCCTGCGGTTCTGCCCTTTCTTTCCCTTCCCCTTGAATTTCTTCTTGTTGCCCATAGGGCCATTCCAAGAAGGTTGGCTCGAACCCCCCGGCGTGGGGTAGAGACCATCAAGGGGGGAGAGCCGCACTCGCTTCTCTTGCGGAGCTGGGTCCTCGAGGAGCACCTTAGAGTCCTCGAAGGCAACCTTTTGCTCGGCGGCTTCCTTAACTACAGCCTGCGATCCAGGGAAGAGGGTGGACCCCAACCTGTAAGGCAAGTTCTGTAGTGTGAGGCGTGTGGACTGCGAGTACTTGGACGTCGACAGCCACAGCCGGCGCATCCCCATGACTGCGCCCATTATCTGGCTCGCGGCACTCCGAATTGAGTCCCGGGCCAAATAGCTAGATACCTCTGACAGCTGCTTCTGGAATGTAGTCACCTTAGTGCCTACTTCCTGCATCTCCGCCTGGTCCTTAGCCTGCATAGCAGCAAGGTAGGCCCCGTGCACCGCCACCCTTAGTTGTTGGGCTCCGTTCCTGTACGTGTCCTCATGGGCACGGAACTCGGCCTTAAACATAGCAGCGTGCGACGGAAATGGAGGCAGTCGCCGGCCCTGTTTGCCTAGAGAAGGCTGCGCCTGAGCGCCAGACAGGGTGACAGAGGTCAGGACGCACTCGTCGATAACCGGTAGGTCGAAGAGACCGTCCTCTCCTAACTGGTACCTCTTATTAAGTTCAGGCAGATCAGCCTTTGTACGGGAACCAGACAGGAGAGGGTTGATCGCCTCAACCAACAAGCTATCAAGAACGCGGAGCCTGGTCGCCGGAGGCTTGCTGGGAGCAAAAGCCTCCCCCGGTAGACGGAAATCTTCGGAGACCTGCTCCGGTACGGGAACAAGCGTCTGAGGGATAGCGATCGCTATACGATCACGCGTCTCCTTCAGAAGCTCGGCGAGCGAGACAGCACGGCCGGATTCCTCATCCTCCTCTGAATACTCGGAGCCATCCTCCGACAGGTCCCCGGTACCGGAGCCACTCAGTAGCGACCCAGTATCCGAAGCCCTATCTCGGACAGTCCGTTTGAGAGGGATGCGAAACCCAGCTCTGCCCGCCGGCGCTCGTTCCTGAACCAGAGCCGGTCCCCGAAGCAGCGACGGGCCCGACGCCGGAGCGCCGGAGCCCTTACCTTTGGGGGTACCGGTGCCCCCCGACGTGCTCGGTACCTCGGCACCTTGCACCGTCGGAGGGACTTGTTTAGCTTGAGTACGAGGCAGAGCCGGAGCAGTCTCTCGGGTGCCTACGTCGGATCCCGCTACCTTGCCGGGGCCTGCGCCCGGTTCAGTAGGGGACCCGAGGTCTTTACCGACATTTTTAGTGCCAGCCGACCCTGGAGCATCGAGATCCGGCAGGGCGACGACGGTCAACTCCTTACGGAGCTGTGCCATCATCGTCCCCACCATCCCCGTCATTTGCCCCTGGATGATTGCGGAGATAGCCGCAGCATCCAAGTTAGGATTAGGGTTAATAGCAACATTGGTAGTGTGTGTTTGAGGTAAAAGAACTGGGGGGCTTGATACATCCCCTGCAGCAGGCGACCCCACCTCCATGTCCACCTCATCCGATGAGGAAGAGGGGGCAGGAGGGGAGCTAACCTTTTGCTTGCCTTTACCCTTCTTACCCTTCCTCTTTTCCTTAGAGGGGGGGACCGAACCCTTAAGTTCTTGGCCCGCCTTCTGGAGGTTGCGATAGAAAATCATGTCCATCCCCCTCTCCTTCTTGGCCCGGGGGGTGAAGCTGAGGCACAACTGACAGGCTTGTTCGTCATGTTCGTCCTCGACGAGACACACCAGGCACCGGTCGTGCTTGTCGGCCGGGGGCAAACGGGCCTTGCACCCCACACATTCGGTGAATGACTGCAAAGTCAAACACAGAATGTACAGGGGTGTGCATGAGTGTAAGTGCAATGTTTATGTTTGATAAAAGTGCATCATACAAACAACACGCAGAGGCGATACTATAATAACTAAGCACTAGGCAAGTAATAAATAGTAAGCCACTGAAAGAAATAAAGCATGAAATACCTAGTATATCTTGCCGACTGAAAACGATAACCCCGAGAATGAATAAATTCAAAAAGGGAGAAATCCTCGTCAGTAAAGTGCTGCCCTACAATGCGAAGCACGATAAAGAACCTCCAAAACAACCAGATCTCAATACAAAATAGCAAAGTACTAACACATTGCATTTTGTTTGAGCATCCGCCATTTTGAGCGTTTTCCATCCGCCATTACTCGGTGAAGTCGAAGCACGTGCGAATTGAAAAACGAAGTTACAACGCGAAAAACCACTATAAAAGTAACCTAACATTCGCCTCTACGAATAAGAAGGGGTTACCACACATACAGAAGCTTTCACTTTGTCCATTTTCTCAGAATAGAAGAAAAACTCAAGTTAACCGTCGACTGCAAAACACGTCTTGCCAGCTCGATGACAGATTGATAAGTGGTGAGAATAGAGTTACGTCCCTTGGTTTGCACTGGGATGGGGCTCTACACAGGGTGGTCACACGTTCGGAAAACACTTATTTTGTGTTTTTTGAACTTATTTTTACTGTTATTTTTAAAAATTAAGTTACAATCTGTCATCAAGTTAAAAATAAGGATTTTTATGCTATATGTACCCCAAGGAGGATCCCTTCTGAAAAAGAATCCAAAATAGCTTCACTTGTGACAAGCGACAGGAATAAGCTAAATAAATCGTGCGTTAGCAAACTTCTTGTTGAGGTATGACATCAGTTGGTAGTGGGTTATATGTATTTCAATCTCATTTTTTCAATTCATTTAGTGCATCCCTGTTACTGTCACAAGTGGCGCCATGTTTACGTGGAACTACACGATTACGACCGTAGTTACTTCATGACCGTGTATTATATAGACACTCAACAAACATGACAGTCTTATACTTGGGATCACCCCTTAAACCCTCCACTGGATCTGCCATTGATAACAATGGCTGTAAATTTTATTCAAGTCCGAAACCTAAAACAGATTTATTGTAAATGTAAATTCAAGCAATTGTACTTAAACTCACTTGTCATGTTAGAGAGAACCCAGAGCGTCTCCTTGACGATATGTCTGAACTGCGAGATAAGGAACTTCTCGAAGACGGACATGAGGAAGGGGTTCTCCAGAGCCTGTTGAGTGTACACGTCCGGACCACTACAGATGTTACCCAGGGTCCGCAGTAGGGGGGTGATAGCCTGTAGGTAGAAGGGTGATGGGAACATACGATTGGGACAATAATTTCATAATTCATTGTCAAACTGCATATACCGGTAATAAAATAAGATGTCTATGAAATTGATAAACTCACTCATTACTCAGATTGCAAATATTCTAATTAACAAAATTCTGCATGCCATAATCTTTTTAAAGACTAAAACACACTGCAACTTCAGTGAATGTATGAAATTGCCAAAATTGTTTTACCTCTATGCATCAAAGTTTGTAATCAATCTTTTGCAGTTTCTGTACCAATTTTGTTATTGTTATTATTGTAAACATTTGTATAGTGAATAAAATATGTTATCTGTCAATGTATTTGAAAAAAGAAATAAGATCTACATGCTATGCCCTTGTCTTCTTGTATAAAAACCTTTACGGCTGGATACTGGACACCTTGTCGAGCAAAACATCCATCTGGTGAACTGAGGAGCTAAATGTGTATTGGTGTCTGTACTAGTACCTGAGCATCCTCCCTAGCTTCGTGAGAGAGTTTGACGAGATAATCAACCACCAGCGTCAGACAGCCCTGGGACACAATTCCCTCCGTGTGTTGGCCGCTGTTAGTTGGTAGGAACATAAAATTGCTATTTTAGACAAGTACCGGTATGTGTGCTTATTTGTTCAAGAATGAGATATTTTCATAATGATTTATACTACCGGTATAGGTATGCTCTTCAAAATTTCAGTTTTATTATTAATTTATAAATGAAAAGTACAATTATACATGCAAGGGTGTTTACGTTATCTGTATGATACAGACCCTTTAGTATACAGAAAATAAGATGAAAACATTTTAATAGTTTTTATAACAGGGTGGGGAATCCTTTAACATTTGGAAATGCTTAACTATACACAGAATATGGACATAAAGACAACATAAAAGATTAAATACTGATATAAACAAGTACCCAACAGGGTGGTGAGGCCAGTAAAATTCATTCTGGAACATCAAGAAGCTTGACACAGCTTACAGACACCTAGCTATAGACCAACCCACCCGGCTGTGAGGTATGTGAGGACCCAGGCCATCTCGGACAGCATGCGGTGATTGTCTGTGCCTTCCTTCAGTCGCAGGTACAAGGGGTGGATAACTCCGCTCTTTACTATGTCACTGTCAATATATACACAAAATCTATACATTATCTCTACATGGTGTTAATCATCTAGCAGGGACTCCTTTCAAAACAGCACTTAGTGATCTGAGTCACTAAAGTGATCTAAGTCACTAAGGTGATCTAAGTCTACAAACTGAATCAACATCAAATGGAGCTTATTAATATTTCCACAAGATGAAACATGATGTTATGATGATTTTATACGTTTACAAGATTAATCATATTGTAATATCTTAGTTTCAGAACATTTCAGAAGAAACATCAAAGCGTTTTAATTAGTTTGAGCCTCAATACACACCTGGTGATGTCTGCTGATTCCCTGGCTAGATTAGAGAGAGCGAAGGCTGCATACTGAACCACATCAGGGGCTGGAGACTGAAACATTTACAGCAGGAGCTACTTATGTCATCTTGGAGAATTCAGATGCCACTTTCTTATTAAATATTTAGATATTGCACTGAATACATTTAACTACCTTAAAGCTTTGTAGCTAAATATTCCATTTAAGTCAGTTGATAAAGACTTCATTTGCAAATTGATAATGTTATGAGACTTCATTTGCAAGTTGATAATGTTATGAGATCTCGATATGTACAATGACCCACCTCAATGAGTTTCACGAGAGGCAGGATGCAGCCCTGAGCATGAAGAATCTCCCGAACTTCTTTACTGTCTCCCGCAAGGTTACCTAGTGCCCAGGCACACTGGTCCTGTAAATATCATCATCCACTTTCAATAAAAGAAACACATAGCAGATTTCGCATCTGGTGGCAGGAGAAAATCTGGGTTTTGAGTTATGAGGTTCACAGGCAGATCCAGAAATCTTCTGATGAATCATAACCAGAGAGAATTCAACAATTTGCCAATATAAAGGTAAATTCTATGAAATGTGAAATCAATTTTATTTTGATTCTCAATTGACCAATTCAATTAAAAGATTGAGCTATCGTTCTAACAGGGAGTGATCTAAGGCACCTGTCATACTATAGGGCAGGTGTTCCACATGGTGCAAATAAAAACTTCCCTTGCTCAATATTCAAATTTGGTCAACATTGAAATATCACTGATAAAAGAGAGTTATGCACAAGCACAATCTCAGACCTCCATATTCGTTAAGTTTATGTCTACCACGACAGTCTGATAGCAGTTTACTGAGACCATACGAGAAATATACAATTCATCTTTTCATGAGAATGACTGACTGATACACATATACTGCCAAAAGAAACGGAGACAAGAATGAATATTCATTGATATACAAAATCTTTATTCTAACGTTTTGACACTAAGATAAACCGTAAACGTTTTGTATATCTACAAATATTGTCTTCATTCCTCACCATACCAAAAAAGTCACTCAAAGAGGTCAAGGGAGACAACTCACTGTGAGGAAGTGGTTGCTGCTGCCAAGATACGTAATGAGGTAGGGGGCGGCCATCTTGGCAACTGCCAGAGCGTGGTCATGAGTTCCAGCTGCGATGTTTGTGAGACACCAGACTGCCTCCAGTTGCATATCCGTGTCATTTGCTGTCAGGATCCCGACCAGGTTCTGCAGCGAGTTCTCAACGCTGCAAGTAGATGGTTACACTGCAAAAATCTCAATTAAAGTGATTGCATCATTTAGACATTCACTCCCCCACCCTTTTTGGCTTGGTGTCCCTAACAATTTGAAAAAGAAGGATACTTTTACCATTGCAGAGGACCTAATGTTTTCAGAATTGGCCACAATGACCCCCTCAGCTGATCATCCCGAAACAATACAGCTGTTCTGTACAACAACTTCTGCCAAACTCTTGTTTCAAAAATAATAACGCGTACTCGACCAAGAAGGTAATAATCCTGGTTTGGTCAGGGCTTATGATAGGCATATATTGGGTTAATCACTGGACTAGAGAGAACAGGAATGTATCATCATTATCCATCAGGGCCTACCTGAAGAAGACATCGATGAATGCCGATCCCTGAGCGAAGGCTCGTCGTAGAAGCTGAAGGTTTCTGTGACGGTGATCTCCCTTCTTCTGTAACTCTTTTGTGTTCTCTCTGACCTGTAACAACATCAACAAACACTTCCAAAGCACTTTGTAATGGTGATAATGAATAGTTATCTGTTTCTGTATTATAGTATTATATTCAATTTATTAAAATTATCAAAAATATGTGTAAATTGTTCTCAGCTTGTTCAAGAGCCTTTCATACTGGAAAAGAAGCTTTATGGTTGTGCCCCCTGTGACCCTATGTGGGGTCATCCCCATTGGCCAAGGAGTCTGTACACGACATTTCAGCTTTCTAGAGCTTTTCGTACTAGAAAAGCAGATGAAAATAGGTTTTTAAGGTTGTGAACCCTGTGACCCTATTTGGGGTCATGGGATCACGAAATCTACAATTTAGAATCCCAATTAGTTAAGGAGTCTGCACATAAAATTTCAGCTCACTAGAGTCATTGGTTCTTGAGAAGAAGTCGAAAAAGCGAAAAGTTTATGAATGAACGGACGGTCGGACGCCATGCCATGCCGTAAACCCATCTGGGCGTTTTAGACCTGATGAGCTTATAAAAGTGATGCGCTGATGCCTCAGAAACATTTCATTTTTAAAAATTTAGCCTTATAAAATTGGACATACCTGTTCATCAGTTACATCTGGATATTCTCCTGAGCTGTGGCGGAATCTCTTGGCATTCAGGAGTTGTTGACGCTTCTCCTTTCTCACATCTGAAATCAGATTTGTATAGAATTGGTCAAATAAAATAAGAGGTTGTAAATGTATAACTTCTTTATCTGTGTTTGGAATACGCGTCTAGTTGTGCAACCAACCTTTTCTTGACCTTATGTGTGAGAAGTGCTCCTATATAATCACTATCATCTCTTGTACAATATCTACTAAGCAGGGATGCAGAAATCGTTTATTAGCCGGACATGTCCGATTTTGAATCCAGTTTGTCGGATTTGAAAATTGACCTGTCGGACATTTGAAAAGTCAGTTGACCGATTGAAGAAATCAAAGGAAAAATAAACAAACACGCCTTACAAGCGTCAAATAAACCGCCCTGCTTGTGTCGGTCATATAATCTTATCGTTTATGAAATTGAAAACATGTTGATCCAGTCAACAACTGAACAAGTCACATTCACACGACATCATTATCTTCAGTAAATAACAGTCTGCAGAACAACACTTACTGTTGGATATATAAATGAATATTTTTAGTGACTTGCTACCGTGTTATGTTTAATAGTTTGCAATAAATGCAGAGTGAACAAATAGTAATACTTTCTTTATTCATAAAAAATAATAATTAACTTCCGGGTTAGTCTTTTTGGTCAAAGATTAAATGTCCGATTGGCAAAAATTTGAATCTGCAACCCTGCTACTAAGATAATATATTTCCCTAAAAATCATGTAGTTGTTTGATGAACCTATAAGCAAAATATGAAAAAGGATCCAATAAATAGTTTTGAGTTATTTCATTTTGTACATTGTGAATTACTAAATGCATGGAGTGGGGATAATTATATAGGGCACTATATAATTTGGCATATTATAATTATTATCTCCTCAAATTCAGATATTACCATTTTGAATATTGACCTTACAACAACTGTTTATTAGATGTTTTCATGTATTTAACACACTGAAAGTAAGAGTTGTTGAATAAAGTTGAAGACTCGAAGCAAACTTTTGCAAAGTAAAACTTACTCTTTATCAAGTTAGATTTAATGTCAGAACATACTTAAGGATGCTCTGTGACATGTTTCAGTCTGATTAAAATCGACCTTGTTCCGAGGAATAAAATTTGCAAAATAATATATCTACCGGGATACGAATAGGTTCTGTACATTCCTCGCGAAAAGGTCTGAGAACATCCCGTATAGGCGTGTGTTCCGAACCAGTTTAGTGCAGCAAAAGCCCAGTAAAAAAACTGACCAATCACATCATAGTATTTAAACGGTCGCTGTTTTGAAAGCATTCGGAACAGACAAAAGGATAGCTGTTTGGAGTTATCTGCCCCTAGCTTCTCGCACCGAAAGCATTTGTTGGGCATCTTTTGATTGGCTACCTGACTTGCGCTCGAACATGCGAGTCTACGGGCTGTAATCAGACGGTTTGGCGTGGAACCTACGACTGATATATGAGTTGAACTTCGTATCCCGGTAGATGCACTATTTTGTAATTTTTATTCCACAGAAAACCGTCGATTTTAATCAGATTGTGACATGTTTGATCTATCTTCTCTTTCTGTAATCAGCTGCTCACGTTATTCAAAGCTCCAAACTGATACATGTATTCACTGACTCTGAGCAGTGCTTTACCAAGTGATTGTTATTCAAAGCTCCAAACTGATACAGTGCTTTACCAAGTGTAGTTCATCTAATATAAACTCGTAGATACGGCCAAGGCCTTCATCGAGTAGCACTTGTGCGAAATTATAGTCTAGTTATATGCTGGACTATACCAAGTGGTACAGTCACTGGACATAAGTATTTGTCACTTGACGTTATTTCCATAGACTTGCATGTTAATTTAGTGTAGCTTAAATAATTTTCTTGAGATGAGTTCTGAATGGATCGTTGTTAAACTTTTCAGGTTGAACTGAAATCATCTCAGCTTGAAGTATATAATTTCAGTTAAATCTCCGGACTAATATTTAATAAATGGCATTAGATATAGCTAATTATGTACATAAAATAAAAACGTTTCCCATAGAGGGCCATGTTAAACGTTATTACTTTTATGTATATATGGTAATCAAATTGATGTCATTCCTTCGATAACCGATAGAAAATTAAGTTTAAATTATGAGATTGTAGCCAAGATGATTCTTCAAAAGTGTAGACAATTTCAATAGTGTACGATCAAAAATCAAATCCATGACAATTATTTAGGCTACACTAAAATAACATGCAAGTCTTTGGAAATAATGTCAAGTGACGAATACGGGATGCAGAAAACTTATTTTTTATAGATAAATAGGAGAGGCAAGACAATAATATTCTTTTTGTATGATGTTTATTTCATAGTTTCGTAACATAACATAATAACACAATATAAAACCATAGTTTCATACTACAGATAGATACATACTTTCGTAATATAAATTACTTTCGTATTTCGTATTGTACATACATCCTCATCCTTTATTTAAAACATTTGATGAAAAACATGTGTTGCTCTTTCTAACTTCTTTGTTGCATACTACACAGTCTGCCATGTTGACAAGTGTAATTTCTAGTAGAAAATACTGGTAACTTATACCCTAATGATGTTGTTTTAGTTAAGTGGATATTCTCTAATAGAGTCAAAACTGTCACCCCATACATGGCCTCCAATTCACAGGGGTTCGAATCGCTGTTTTGACAATATTTTCAAATTTCAAAATCTAGATTGCTGCATTCATGGGATGTTTATGTACGATATTGTGAGCTCATGTTCCAAATTTGAGCAAAATCGGTTAAGAAATAAATATTAGAGATAAATATCCCCGCTATTGATATAAAAGACACAATAGCGGGGATATTTATCTTCCGTCAGGAAAACTGCAGAGTTGTTTATTACTTATTATTTATTAAGTTATTGTTTTTAATTGTAGTTATAGACAAATACATTATTCTTGATTGATAATAATATAATACATTAGTTGTATTTATATTATTTATACATCTAATACCAAAAATAAAAAGTTGTTACGAGTTCTCCGGCGGATTTGGGTACGAGTTCTCTGATTTTTGTGGGTACGAGTTCGTTTTGGGTACGATTTTTCCTACAGCCGACGAATTCTTATGTCCAGTGACTGTTCCTTCTAAAGTAAATATAAATGACATAAACTATCATTATAAATGGGAAATATGAAAAAATAAAATTTGCAAAAACACGTACAACAGCCTCTTTAACAAACGGATGTCAGGTTTTCCCATTGGCCAAACTGTGTTTCTAATATATATTTATTAAAATTATTACAGTAACCCATTACAAGAAATGCAGTGCAGGTCGTAAAAGCTCTACCTGCAACTACATTTGATATCTTGGTCGATTGGGAATGAGAGCATTCTAGGACATAGGTTTCGGTCTGTAAACAGTGCAGCACGTGTTTACAACTCTGTATTTAGGTCGATGTGACAGAAAGACGCGGTGACATCGTCGGATGTAACAAACAAATATTCGATAGTGCATTTGTGTGTCGGATCGTTTTAAAGTGCATATATTAGCTACACCGCTTGTCTATGCATACTGCTCACCGTTATCCTCGTGTCTTCGCCTGTTTCTGATAGATTCAACACTTTCTGCCGCATGTTTATACTGATCCGATCTGTCCATTGTTGACGCCGGAAGTGCATATATTGAAAAGTGAGATTTGTTTCATAATGCTAAAACGAAATAGGAGCCTTGAATTGTAATATTTTTCATATGCCTGCATATGCACTGGTAAGCAAAGTGTTATTTGTTTAAATGGTGTATATTTTCTCGATATTTCTCAGAAATCCAATTTCACAACTTATATAAAAATATACATGTTTTGCGAAAACTATCACAAAGGCTATGCTTGATTCGGGACCCGGCGCACTACCCGGCGTACGCCGCCGGAAGCGGCGCAACCGGCAAATCACTTGATTGGAACCCGGCGTACCCCTTAGGCGTACTCCGAATGCGCCGGTTGGAAATGACCGGCGAAGGCGGCGTGTAATGGCGGACAAATGTTACCCTTGCGACATTCAATAACCCTTTTGTTTATGAAGTTGCGTTGTACAATTAAATAGTTGACTGATTTATTTTTAAATGTCACTGCTTATTTAAAACATTGCATTACACGCTAATAAAATATTAATCAATGTTTTCAAATAATTTTAAAAAAATAGTTATATAATATAAATGATATGTTTTTTTAAGCTAGTTTGAGGGATGATGACGTCTTCCTGTCTGTACGCCGATACACTTGTTTCAACTGAGCCTAGTAGAGGAACGGCGTACGCCGGACATGTGACCGGTGTATACGCCGCCAAAACGAATCAAGCATAGCCAAACAGTGGGGTACATCCTTTCATTGTTGAAATACATCGTGCATTGATATTTTATGAACGCTTCAACCAATACCAAGTGTGACATGTAGGCCTATAAATGTTTCTATTTCATAGATCTATGGTATGGATCTGCACCTGTTTTTTTTCTAGCTATGAATCTCTCGATTTATTAAAATGCATCAGGAAAACGTATATTGTTTGATACTTGAAAAATAAAAATGAATGTTTTTGCCTTAATTATTATATTTAGTATACGTTATGGTGTGAGCATAATCCAAAATGATAATGAATTTTGTAAGGGTAATATCTGATATTGGGTATTAAGAAAATGTTCTACATTATGCCAAAACGTTTGAACTAATTAACAGTTAAAAATACATGTAATATCTTCTGAAGTATTTTTGCAAAAATAAGGCATGTACATCGTCATCAACTAAATTCATTCCCAAAGTTTCAGTCTACGTAAAGCTGGCCTCAATAATAATACTCGAGATATATCGGGAGTGTAGCGAGTATTATTATTGAGGCTAGGTTAACTTACACTGCAAAAGTTCTTTCTTTGTGTATATTTTTCTGTAAATAAACTTGTATATGGAAAATCTAAAAGCGTGTGCAAGTAATCATTCGTACATTTCCTATAATATCCAAATACAACATTTCAAATTAAAGCATGTTGAAAGGCAGTATTTTGATACTCTATAGTTCCTTTGGAGGAGTTGTTTCCTTATCAACTTGTCATTTTCTCACAGCTAGTCAACCAGAAATGACATGTTTTATATTAGCATTGACCACGCATCTCTGAGTAGGCCTATTGCTGTTAATGTGTGAAGTTTTTAACACTGAAGACAGTGTTTTTTTCTCGTTGGGGAGATGGTATAGTAAGTTATACCCCACTTCCGGTCTCGTTGGTATGGTTTCTTTTGTTACAAGTGTAGGTGTATAAGCCGATACACCTACATTTTTTCTGATAGACCTACACTTTTTTCTGATATACCTACACTTTCTAATACACCTACACTTTTTAACAACTGAGAAACAATGTAGTCAATTTTATAAATTTCCAAATTCTAAGTGATGATACTTTATAAAATGTCAGATTAAAAATGAACATATAAGGAACCTGGGATCGAAACCGTGTTATGTTGCTTTCTGGCCGAACAACCTAACCAATACACCACGAAGCCAGTTGAAACTCTGAACATTTTTTTATGACCAAATGAATATGGTTCTTATAATGCGTGAAATAATATCACAAATTTATGTTTTTCTTTTTATATAAGAATTTAATTTAATTTTGGGTGCAAAATGTCTTAACATACTGAAAGTTGTTTCTGTTTTCTCTAAACTTTGGCCACGTTGACATTAGCCATGCTGTTTATAGCGTTTCAGCAAGATGCACGTGCATCTGCGTTGACAATGCCGTCATTGGGCCATAATCAATTAGATTTCGAGCCCCAAACATGGGTAACCATACAACGCAGCACGGACTGCGTTGTCACAGACGAGGCCGTATTTGGGTTGTGCGTTTCATGCACAAGCTTGTTTACAGCTGTATTTGTTTAGAAATATTATAAAGTATTATCCGCTCACACTCGACCGTAAGTGGGGTATAAGACAGATATACCCATACTTTTCCTCGTGCATCAAATGATATACCCTACACGTTTCCCCGTTGGAGCCTTACTCGGCTCCGCCTCGTAAGGGCCCCACGGGGAACAGTGTAGGGTATCATTCGATACACTCGGCAAAGTATGGGTATATCTCTCACATATTCTACTTCAGTTACTAAACTTCGCATATACAGCCGAGAGTAAAAATGTGCGACACTGGAATTATTCTATTGGACGAAATACTAATCGATACTTTTAGGTCGAACATTAAAAATTTTGGTCATAGGCCAAATCAGAGATCATCAGAGGATTATAAAGACTCAAACTATCACGCAATTATCATTGGGTAACAAAGGATAGATCTTGGAATGGTCTTATATAAAATACAATCCATTGAAAGAGTGGTGCGCGAATTTTACCAGAAAACAAACTGTAGGCTACAAGTGTGTAAATTGTACCAGGGATTGAGACAGTGCATATGTAGAAATGGAAGTTGATGTTACATAGAACGGATTTAAATTATTAAATGTGAGCATGCTGACAGACAGACAGTTTATTAAAGTCAGATCTCATATGCATTATGAAACATGTACAATACATTAAAATAATTAAGATTGAGCGACCCCAATAAGGAGTTATGAGAGACTAAAATTCGTATAATTTAACACCTAGAGTTGATAAAATAAAAATTACGATAATATATGTATGTAATATGTGTATGCATGTAAATATATGTACCTCTTGATGTTAATGCGAGTACAATACAGTGAGCATACAGAGTGAATCTGAATTACAACAGGATGGATAGTTACATCCAATTCACTTTATAGCATAGAAACGATAATTAAAACTATGACAGTAGCGCAATGGTTCGAATCCCGCCAAAGGCAAGTTTTTCTGCAGTAGAGAAGTGTTCTACACACAGTAAGGTTTGGGTGTAATTTCAACGTTGTACCACCCATGGTTCGCTAAGATAAGATATATAATCCTCATCAATAGCACTTGCGATAATTGCATTTGTATAAGTTGTTTGTATTGACGAGCTTAATTAATCATGTTTTCAAATTTCGCACCAGAATCTTTGCCAATACCAAATTGAAAGGTTCGAGTTTCATCAAAAGTTCGACAACACTAATTTCCCCCTCACACTTGGTATTCCGTTCGTGGAGTACTAACCTGATTCGCTTTTATTCGTAGGCCTATAGTGTTCTTGTCATCCTTGAGCAATCGGGATTTGTAACTGAAACTTTGAACTAACATGTTCAAATCTTTGACACAAACTACCGATTGAAAACAAAGCGTATTTAAAGGGACAGTAGAATTATTTTTTGCAAATTTTCCATTTTTAATGATAGTTTATTTCATTTATATTTACTTTAGAAAGTAAAACATCTTATTACACAAACCAATTGTCCGTAATGGTAATAACGGTGTTGCGTATAAAGCAAACATTGCATGGCGGCCATTTTATTGTGAACACATGTTATTATTTCGAATGACACAAACGATTCCCATGGCTTTACTGAGTCATGTACACTCATTTTAAACTTTATTTTCCGAAGAGAGAAGGTGTGTTGTACTATTGGTTAAATTATTTTTCGAATACATTTCATCGACTTATTTGAGCGAAAAAACGATCGGAAATGAATCTTAATCGATTCGGAGACATTCGTAGGTTTATTCCCTGCTCTTTCGGGAAACGGGTAATTGGTACGAATTTGGTACGAAATACTACGAATCTGTAATAACCCTACGAATATGTACGAAGTTAAAAAAAAAGGTCAAGAAAAGGTTTTAAAGCCGTACCCGATTCGTACACGCATTTGGCGTGTTTCGTAGCCTATTCGTGACGTTTGTAGACGGTCCTCTCGGATAGAGGTAAATGTGTGTGTTGTAACATCATCCATACGTAATTGAAATGTGTGTTATAGAAAAGCCCATATGCAATCTTGTAAGGGGACAGATCTATGTGTACCTTCGAACGTTGCTATAGTTTGGTAAATGATGTAAAACCAGGTCATACTTTTGGTGTTTGACGATGCCTTTTTAGCTCATCTGGCCTGAAAGGCCCGATGGGCTTATGGCATGGCATGGTGTCCTGCGTCCGTCCGTCCGTCTGTAAACTTTTCGCATTTTCGTCTTCTTCTCCAGAACCACTTGGTCTAGGGAGCTGAAATTTTGTGTGCAGACTCCTTGGCTAATGGGAATTCTTAATTGTAGATTTCGTGACACCATGACCTCCAATGGGGTCACAGGGGTCACGACCTTGAAAACCTATTTTCATCTTCTCTTCCAGTGCCAAAAGGTAAAGAGAGCTGAAAAGTTGTCTGCAGGTCCCTTGGCTTATAGGGATTCTAAATTGTAGATTTGGTGACCCCATGACCTCAATTGGGGTCACAGGGGTCACAACCTTAAAAACCTATTTTCATCCCATTCTCCAGTTCCAAAAGGTCTAGAGAGCTGAAAAGTTGTTTGCAGTCTCCTTAGCTGATGGGAATTCTAAATTGTAGATTTCATGACTTCACCTCAAGAACCGCTACAGCCTCAAAGCTGAAATTTTGTGTGGTCAAAGTGTGTTAATTAACGCGTTATTAGTGCTACGCCTATGCCTTGGGAGTTCCTCTAATGAACAGAAATAGAAAAAGGGATTGGGAGTAAAAACTATCAAATTACACTTGTGACGTCATCCTATTGTTCTTTCGAATTCACTCCATTATTTTCCAGTAATGGAGAGTTGCACATCACATCATATTTTTTAAGTAGAAATTTAATTTTAAAGCAGTTTTGATAAGAGCAATAACTTGAGTGTAATTTAAGTAGGGTAATATCCTCGTCACTCTCCATTCCTTAAAAATAATGGGCCTCGGCCCCTCCGGGGCTTCGGCTCCTTTATTTTTAAGGAATGGAGAGTTACTCGGACATTACGCTTACACCCTTCAGTTGGTTGTTGATTTACTGAACGTGAGTCACTACGCTAAAGTGCACGTGGCTTGGCGTGAAAGGATTTCACAGTGTAGAGTTTGGCTATGCCTGTAAACAGGTAGCTATCCACCCTATTATTTTGTGACGTGCGACCTTGTTAGAGTATTTCTTTAAGCCCCCTTGACGATGGACTCGGGTCTCTTGTGTACGTATTGAGGACAAATACAGAGAAGAGGGAAGTCTACTTCTTGGTTTGGTGGTCAATATTATGTTCGTGGACCTTGAGTTTCCATTCATGTGTGAACAAGAGCGAGGTCAAGAATAAATAAATAACACATGGATAATATAATGTTTAACAACGTTTTTGAAATAAGTGTCATTTAGAAAGATAGTGAACAAATGTAACATTCGTATGAGACCACACTTTATATAATATAGTACACATTCTTGGAATTTTTCTGGACGAGTTCCTTTAGGGATTCAAAACTACACCCTCGTAGTCGGACAGCAATCGCCAGCACTACACGCCCTATAGTTTTCGTTTTAAAGTGTCTTAACATTTGAAATGGTAGATGATGGTATTATTCGATTTGAAATTAGACAGAATTTGGATTAAAATATCAATAATAGACTTGACTAGACTAGACCAACATTTAGTCTCAGAAATATTTTGTTGTCACCAACACAATTTTTACAACCAGTACAAATATTTTTTTTACAAAATGGAGCCCTAAAGATGCCTTAATTTCTGAGAGCTGAGTAATCTTGACTTGCTATAATTTTCTAGACTGGGTTGGTCGTCAATTGAATATTTTGATCTTGGGTCTGGATGACTAATTGAACAAGACCTACGAACTTAAAGGGGCAGTAGCACGTTTTTTTTCAAATGTTATTTTTTCAAATTTCCCATTTATAATGATAGTTTATGTCATTTTAATTTACTTTAGAGGGTAAAACATCTTATTAAACAAACCAAATATCCGTAGTGGTAATAACGATGTTACGTATAAAGCAAAAATTGCATGGCGGCCATTTTATTGTGAACACAATTTATTATTTCGAATAACAAAAACGATTACCATAGCTTTTCGAAACCATGTACACTCATTTTTAAACTTGATTTTCCGAAGAGAGAAGGGTGGTTTACTATTAGTGACATTATTTTTCAAATACATTTCATCAACTTATTTCAGCAAAAAAACGTGCTACTGCCCCTTTAAGACCTACGAACTTTCAGTACCGGAAATGAATTAATTCAGTACATTATATATGTGAAGCTGGGTATAGGTATAGAAATAGAGTGGAGTCTTTATAGGTATATGTCTGTATACATCTTCCGCACGCATCGGGTCATATATACACTTTTAAACAATGCAATTTCTAAAAGTGCATATATGGCCCGATGCGTGCGAAAGACGGTCTTTAAAGCTATTTCTATGGTCTATTTTCGAGGAGGGATTTACGTAAATACTTGTACAAATAACTTATCGACATATTTGTGCAAAGCAATGAAAGTGAATGTTCTGAGCATCTCAAGTCTGGTTTATATTTACCATGTGGCACTCTCTGTTTGACTGACTTATATTTCTGACCAAGGTTAACTGACTAGTACTGCTACAATAATACCACACCTGGTACTGCACTGTATTAACACACTAGCGTCTGTTTAAGAACCGGGTCTATCGCCGTATCGTGAGAACAGCAAACAGTTCAACATTCATCACAGATGAACATTCCTATTGATAAATTTCAATGAACATTTGGTTGAATGGAATACATTGACGCTCTGTAAAATGTTTGAAATTCCCTTTAAATCCAATATTTATTGTCTTTGCAGTTGACAATATTTGCAATATATTGTTTCTATAGCTTCAATAATAATGATGAATAATGAAACTAATTTTGAAAACTTAATCCTAAACATGATACAAAAAAATATTTGTCACAATAAGACAATTAACCATTGAATTAATAGTAAATACTATTCATACAATAGATGGGATGAAAATATATATCCTTAAAATATACCGGACCCCAACAAGCAATTTATCATAAAAAAACTTTTTATTCTAAACTCTTTTACACAATGTTTTACAAAATATTCTCCCTGCACACATTCATATAAAAACTCCAGTTCATTCATAACAATAATTAAATGCACGATACACTAAAATATTATCATTATTTTCACGTTTTTTTCACGCAATACGTTGATGAACCTGGTTAAAACGAATGTTTATGGTTTGATTAAGCTATGGCAACCATTTTTGTCCTTCGAAACAATACAAGATGTTCACATTGAAATGGCTGCCTATTACGATACATCATTAGTATCACTACATATATTTTTCTTGTCAAATGAGATGTTTTACCCTCTAAAGTAACGATAATTTACATATATAAGCCGCTAGGGTCTGAATAATACGTAAGCGTATACGTGGTTCGTCACCTTTAAAGCGAATAATCACATAAACTGTCGGGCAAAATAATGTTATCGCCTCAGTTGATCATATCGTATGTATGATTTTCAATTGTATTGCGATAAGAAAATCTAAAATTGAAATGTACAGGTGTTCAGTCAGCAATTCAAAGAATACTTCTACATATTTTTTTAAAATAAAAAATAAATAAATAAATAAATTTCTTCAACAATAATTTTAAAAAAACTGTTCATTGATATAAGACATATTGTATGTGAAAATTGATAAATATGCCTGATTCTGCACACATCTTCAACATTTTAAACATGGTGTGGATCATGTTGGTGTAAATTTCATTTCTTACCCCTGTCTTCATTAAACAAAGGTATTTTAACTAAAATTTAACCACAGTCACCAATCAATTCATTCAAACTGCTGCAGATAAGTATTATTGTATCGAGCCATAGTCAAATGCATCTGATTTCTTTTAAATATTGAAATAATCAAAACCATTTGAGGTGATTACTTTATATTTTGCCTGGCAGTTTATTTACTGTATCAAAGATACCCATTGCACAAAAGATTTAGAAAGTAAAATTAAAAGCCAATGGATATCAAAATTGTTGTTTTAGTTCTTATTAAAACAATGCCAGAAAGACAACTCTATTTTTTAACAAGAGCCATAAGGAGAGATGGCTTATCCACACTGCCCCACATAAGTTGAATAATCAGTTTTAGCAGTATATAATTAAATCTATGAGATGTATTTGCTCGTAAAACAGATGTCTAAGCTCCCATTTCCCCCAAATTCACTTAAACTTTTTACCTTTCTAAAAGACAAATGTACAAAAGGTTGCCATGGAAACAGAAAAAATAAAAAGTTAAAACCCCCAAAAGGCACATCTAGATGATATGAGGAGATACTATACAAAATTTGGTGAGGATTGGTCAGTAAGTTTTAAAAATCCGCTCCGGAAAGAAATTTTATCTTTCCAAAAAACAAAGTAAATCATATTGCCATAGAAACAAAGAAAGCTGAAACCGCCAAAAGGCACATCTGGTATGGGGAGGCTTTATACCAAATTTGATGAAGATGGCCAGGTAGTTGTCGAGTACTGCGCTTGAAACATAGTGATCATGGACAGACGGACGGGCGGACGGACAGACAGACAGGCGGAGCGAACAAAGGGGGGGGGGGGGGGGTTATAATTACGTTGATATTGTTATTGGAGACGCTATGATGTAAATGATATTCAATTCAAAATGAAAATTATGAATAGGACATTTAATTTAATAACAGCTTATTTACCGTCTGGCAAGGGGGATTCCACCCCTTTTGGTCCGGTGAATAGAAATGGTAGAGAAACCTGATTGAAATTTAGTGTCTGAATGTATGAATGTAGACTGATTAAATGGACTCGTGGGGAGGGAAACATACTGAGGACAATATGTACCATTGGGAACAGAAAAAACAGTCGACTTTATCATAACTCATACAAAAAAGCGATGTAAATCGTTCAAAGATTTTAACGTCGTAAAAGTATCTCAAGATCGACGGAAAGTCTAAAAAGGGATGTGAAGAAGTATAAAATAGTCTTAACTAAAAAAATCGGAAAAGGTCCCGTTTTAACAGACTATACTATGCAACTTTCGAATTATTTTGATCCAATACTTATGAATATCTTTTCCTATGGAAATGAAGGGGTCTCTCAAAATTATAAATGAGTGTTACCAACGGCTAAATAATACTCCCGAATCAATAAAAAGAGTTACGCCATGAGAGTCCATGCATTTCCCATCGAACGGCCATTTTAAGGTGTTCACATTAAAATTAAAATGACCACTCGAAAGTAGTTAAAGTGATCTAATTGATGTAGCGATAGTAAACACTCAGAGTAGAGTTTAAAATATGGTACAATGATGGAATTGTCAACCACCTTCTTGTCGGAACTCTCAAATTCGCATGAGATCTATCTCACTGAAGAGTTCCACACCACATCGCACCATTTTCATTGAAAACGGATAACCGGATTGTGTAATGTTTTACCCATTAAAGAACCAATATATTGTATAAAGTTTAAAATAAATGGCAAATTTGAGAATACATGATATGCAAAACGCGCTACAGCTCGTTAAATATAGCTTACATTATGAACTGTCTCTGCAGTGTTTTAACATCCATAAGACCACAAAAAAAAATCAGTTTTGGGAAAACGCTTAAAGATCAAATATCTTACAATTATATAAATTTAAAACACGACTGAAACAACCCGCTCTGAAAATCAACTATACTAAATTTGTAATTTTCATATATAAAAATGAGGTCCTAAAAACTGAAATAACTTTTAATCAGTTTAGACATAATATGCATAACATATATGTAATTAAAATAAAGTTTTCAGAAAGTTCTTTGAAAAATGAATGTTACACCCTGGTGTGGTAAATTTAAATAAACTCACGGGCAAAAGAAAGTGTAGGTACAACAACGCAAGATATTTTAATCAACGACTGATGAACAAGATTGAAACATAGTTACACCATGTCTCTACAAGCAAACTAACTTTGTCTGTAAATTTTGAAACATATTAATCTGTTCATATTTCTGAAAAACGCCGGTTTTTAAAAATCGTCGTTATAGAGTCTCCTTGACCAGGAGAGATAGGGGAGTGAAATAGGGTTTTCAGGCTTGTTTTTTGACGTCCTACAGCAACGATGCGTCATTGATTTAAAGTCAAAGGAAGTACATTATGTCGATACCATCTTGTACTAACATAATTTCTATACTTCATAACATTTTACCTTAAATACCCAGAAAAAATTCTCAAAATAACTTTTTTAGCACCCCATGTGTGCTCGAACAGATATAAAATAATAAGTATCATACTCTCATGAAAGAAATTGTGTATATCTCTTATCAAAAACATTCAAAACCGAGTTTATCCGGCAGACATATTTTGTGTTTGACTCTGTTGAAAAGAAGATATACTTTCTTTTGCCCGTGAGTTTATTTTTTTAAAAAATATATTTTCTAGCATAACAAATTTAAACAATTTTTCATTTTTATTTCCCAACATTACAGTGCGTGTACATGTAAGTATTGTACATTGCGTAAGCATATACCACTCACATATTTCAGTTCATGAATAAATAACTTATTAAGGAGAGTATGGAGAGTTGACCAGAATGTGTAGAAATTGACTTATAGTTACTGTTAGAGAATGCAATCGTTCTTGTTGGTTGGTAATATCTGATAATTTCTTGTTGAAGTGCTTTAAAATATAGTCGTCTTTTAGTTCTATTTGAATTGTAAATGTATTGTTTGGTTACTAAAGCAACAGCGTTTAAATGATTATTATTTACGCCTTTAAACCCCAAAATAATATTTTCATTTGTGAAAACAAAAGTGGCGATTCCCAATAACAACGATATTAAAAATATCATGCATACATAAAGTATGAGTGAATTTGATGTGCTTGTTTTTTGTTGTTTAGTCTCACACTTTTCCTTTATCCAATGGGACTGCCTGGGCCGTAGTCCCCTTAAACATGGATCTCTGTAATGACGAATCCAGGAATGTGTATGGGGGGGGGGGGGGGGGGGGGGGGGGAATCTAAGCTGGTAAGCTAGATTTGGGGGAGATGGAACTGCAATTTTACGATTCATCAATGAATATAAGTCAAACATATATAATAGAACGATCTTGTAAATCGAATCCATTTTTTATTCATGATGTTGTATTGAACTGTTTATACGCCAGCTTCAAGATCAATTTTATTTTTATTTTAATGTATTCATGTGAAATATCAAAATCTATTTCATTTTAATGTATTCATGTGAAATATCAAAATCTATTTTATTTTAATGTATTCATGTGAAATATCAAAAACAATTTTATTTTAATGTATTCGTGTGAAATATCAAAATCTATTTTATTTTAAAGTATTCATGTGAAATATCAAAATCAATTTTATTTTAATGTATTCATGTGAAATATCAAAATCTATTTTATTTTAATGTATTCATGTGAAATAGCAAAATCTATTTTATTTTAATGTATTCATGTGAAATATCAAAATCTATTTTATTTTAAAGTATTCATGTGAAATATCAAAATCAATTTTATTTTAATGTATTCATGTGAAATATCAAAATCTATTTTATTTTAATGTATTCATTTGAATCATCAAAATCAATTTTATTTTAATGTATTCATATGAAATATCAAAATAAAATTATTTTAATGTATTCATGTGAAATAGCAAAATCTATTTTATTTTAATGTATTCATGTGAACTATCAGATGATCAGCAACAAACGCACTATTCATATGTTATTCCCAATGTATAAGCAATAACCCTACATGCACCCTACATGAGTAATCTAAACGTATTGATACACTGAACAAGAATTCAAACGCTCTTGAACTGCCAATGTATGTATAGAAAACTGTTTCAATATAACATGAACTAGTACATGTATTATCTGCGTCTACGTCTGCACGTGCTTGAACAGGTGTTTCAGTTTAGTGCAATTATACCAATTTTCCAATAGTTTTCTCAGTACCATATCTTGTAAATATGCAGTTACTTAATTTTAGTTTTAAAGGTGCATCCATTGTGTTTCTCATTTTCTTATTTGGCTTTAATACGTGGCAAAATATGTTGTTACATATTCACATATTACAGAGATAATGAAAATAGAGAAATATATTGCAACAAAGAAC
The DNA here is from genome assembly GCA_936450465.1 of Gibbula magus. NCBI lineage: Eukaryota > Metazoa > Mollusca > Gastropoda > Trochida > Trochidae > Gibbula > Gibbula magus. Next base: position 28,578,687 of record OW388295.1, on the reverse strand, counting down.
AACAATGGCTTTATATTTGAGCAAAAATGGAGACCAATGGTGAACGATATGCTTCAGTAGTTAAAATTGCAACTATCCCAGTCTACATGTTCAAATATGTTCAAATGATGAATGATTGCAAGACTTGAATGTATGTAAAGAACTTATAAACAAAAAACTTTGAAATGGAAAAAAAATAAATTAAATTTTTAAAATGTACCTTTAACCAAATAAGACGTATCTACATAGTTTCAAACTCACGTGCAAACTAAACGTCCCCGGCCCATATGTACTGAAAATTGTGTATACAACATTGTACTTTTGGCCATGAGGCCTTGAATATAAATAAACTTTCTTCTTCTATATCATATCATGACGACCCGTTCTTTGAAGCTTGTCATATAGTTTCCGAAATGAAATAATCTCATTTTAAAGGGGCTGTAGCACGTTTTTTGCAAATTTTAATTTTTCAAATTTCCCATTTATAATGATTGTTTATGTCATTCATATTTACTTTAGAGGATAAAACAACTAATTAAACAAACCAATTATCCTTAGTGTAATTAACGGTGTTACGGTGCGGATTAAAGCAAAAATTGCATGGCGGCCATTTTAATGTGAACACATTTTATTATTTCCAATTACACAAACGATTCCCATGGCTTTACGGAACCATGTACACTCATTTTTAACTTGATTTTCCAAAGAGAGAAGGAAGTTTTACTATAGTATTGGTGACATTATTTTTCGAACACATTTCATCGACTTATTTTAGAGAAAAGAACGTGCTACTGCTCTTTTAATATACTAAAAGATAAGGAGAGCTATCAGTCTTTTAATGTTCACTTCACCTGTAGAAACATAACCTAGAATACAGTTTACAAGACTACTGCTTCACAACATGTGGATAGTCCCATGTTAGCAACATGTTTCGTTTCAGATGAAAATATTCTATTTAATGAAATGTTGGATATATTTCTCTTCATGTCTTAATATATAAAACCTCTTACAGGCTCTAAGAGACCAATCAATATATTCCAATGTAACACGCTCGCCTTATGTTTCAGTTCTGTGATGAAATGTCTCAAAACTTTGGATACTTTTGTTCGATTGCCGAGCGATATAAACTGTTTCCACAAGTCATCTTCTGAGGTCGCGCACTTAGTTCATATATTGAAATAGTCGGTCTATTGAAATGTTGGAGGAGGGTACAGTCAAGGCTGACCCCAGAAGATGACGAGTTCGGTCGGGTTAATGCGTAATTGGTGAACTATAGAAAATATTCAAAGGAATTTGCAAGCTGGTATGAACAACAAATATTAGGGACAAATAAGAAGTTCTTTTTTGACATTACGTTTTTAGCGACCTCTTGTCCCTTCTTCAGATGAATGATGATGGGGAAAGAAATAGCCCAGAACGCAACGTGAACAAATATAGACGTTTTCATCAATAAGATTGGTCTATGAAAAATGTATCGTTACTGACAAGAACTTTATGAAGCAAAATCAAAGTTAGTTAGATTTGAATTTTTTAATTGTCGTTGTAATTTCTAGATAACATTTCACGTTCATCAATGCTGCACCATTAATATTCAAAACATAACAGAACACACAAATTTAGCAATACTATTGTAATGACATTGGCGATGAATTTATTATTTAATTATCGTTTCTTATTTTATAAATAAAGTTAAATATCGGTAGCCTTATTCTATACTAGACCAGATGTACTTAAACTGAAGATATTTGTAATAGAAATGGCGCTAAATATTACTAAATATTCATATCATCACTTACGTATTTTTTTTATTTTGTATATTTTCATATAACACATATGATAGCATTTCCTGACTTGTATTTATGACTTACGAGACCAACAGATAATGTATATCTTCATATGCCTGTGGACTGAGTGTGAATAAAGTTTAGTTCAGTAAAGAAGTTGTCATCCAGAAAATCTTGCTTCTTTATTTTAATTTTATTGTATACAAATTCTATATGTCTTAATTTACCGCCATATCATAAGAGCTTATGCCCGTATGTAGATACACAATACATTCCCTTGCATGCTTAATCCGCGAATTATACTCATCCTTAATCCAGTGCAGTGATCTAAGGTAGATGGGTTTTTTTATTCACCTGATATCAATTTCCATGTATTCACTACTGATGATACATACACAATACATAATATTGATAACAGTGTTTTATGTATAAACCGAGAAAAAAGGAAAAAAAGAAAAAATCCCCCGATATCATTTCATTCGCTCATTCATACAAACCCATTCATTCTCTTTAAAAATTATCAATCCAATTTATAAATCCACTCCAAGTTGACCTTACATTGCCCATTATTTTCAAATTCATTAAACTTAAACTTATTCCAATATCAAACCTTGTCTATTAAATCTTAATTCTTCTTGAAATGCAGTAATGTTGGTGTTATCTTCCTAAACTTACATTTTTAAATAAAATATTTGGCTAAAGTATTACCTGTGTGAAATGTGGATTAAGATCTCAAAAGGATAAAATCGTCGCCGTCAAGTGTTTTGACAATTCAATCTTAATATATATCCCTGAACATGAAATGAAACCGGTAGGCGAGAAAAACTCGGCGTTATGTATTTAATTTGTTATATATAGGGTGTGTGTTGAAGTGTACAGTCAGTAAGATAAGATGATGCAACATTTCTATATCTTCCATTAAGCTATGCAAAGTCTTTGTTTACCACTGTATAGATTATATCCAAACTTTTTATAATTCCTCTCAGTGTAGCCTGTTGCATAACATAATTGATGACGATAACATTATTTTCAAATACTTCAATTTAAAAACTTCTTGCAAATATTTAAACCATTGTTTGTACAGTCACAACACTGGTGTTTACCTGGCCCCAGTGGAAATTACCTGAGCACGGCCTGTGTGATAAGCTCTCAATTATTTGGAACATCAGACAGGCCTCCAGGCAGGTCATGTCTGCTCTCATAACATCGCCAACATGCAATGTAGTTTCCCTGTCTCGACCTGACTGTTCTTTGTATCAATACATGTAGCCTAGACTTATTTCATCCATCAGAAAATGCAAGAAAAAACTGATTAATTCACTTAAATAATAATAATAATAATAATATATTATAATACTAATATATCAATATCCTAAAACGTGGAAAAACGAGTAAATATGGATTGTTATTTAAACTATTATACTTCTTCCGATGTACTTACCAATTGGAAATTACATAGAGTAACATTAACAATAATAGCAATTGCATTCAATCCTGCTTTACACATACCGGTACATGGAATGACAACAAAGAATTTTGATTCATGAACCTCTTATATTTTTAATAGACAGTTCCTTTAAAGCTTAGAAGTCACACTCTTCCCACTAACACTGTAAATACTTAAACTATTGAAGTGCCTCCTTATGAAGAACCAAAATAACATAAAATAAAATAGAATGAAAGATCTTGTGCCCTAAACTTTTCAAGAGACAGTTTATATTGTAAGAGCAACTTAAGAGTCCTCGAAACACTTTACAAGCCTGCATGAATACTCAAACATAATCGTACAATATTTAAACAGTTAAAAAAAATTGAAGTGAACTCATTTGAAATCTTACGCTTCGTTGAGTCACGTGACGAGCTACAGCTAGCAGTTACTCTGGATATAAAGATTCATTAATACAAATCTGAAATCTTGTAATGAAAAAAATAATTAAAAAATGAAAGATTGCTTCAAACTAGTTATCTTTTTGACCCAATGACCTGAGACATAAAACGAAATTATCATTATTTAGTGATGATCTATAATTATCATTTGTTTATAATACATTTCTTTAGTTTGCAACCAATGTGTCAGCCTATAAGATATGATCATGATTTGTCAATGAAAATTGAATCTATATTGAAATTAAAGGTTAGGTATTAACCAAATCTATGAGTGAAAAAATGTCTACATACATTTATTCTGTGGTACCTAAGTAATCCAGGAATCCATATCCACGTCAAAACTTTGAATTTTATGACAACAACATGACAATATGTCTGATCAATATTGATATTTATTGACAAACAGAACGATAAATTCCCAACCTTAAAAGTAAAAAGGCGTTTACGTACTTTTATTCAGTGTCCCTTTAATGCTATATCTAGAAACAAGTCCACAACTGTAGCAAACCCATCCTCTCCCGGACAATTGGTCTCCCAAATATGGAGTCGAACTCGCCATGGAAAGCTTTGACTCAGTGGAAAATTTCCTTTGATGGGTCATTGTCTTGGATGCGGGCTCCACGTGCCAAAACAAAACCAGCGTTCACAGATAAGACGGGCACCTGTTGCCTGACCTTACCCCTGATGCAACAGAGATTTCCATTGGCTATCTTTGACCTTTCCCCGCAGTACCGGCAAGGATAAAAGCTCGGACGAAGTTACGAGTCTTCACTCAACCGGGTCGAAGCCTATCTGTACTGATCGTCCCCAGGTTAGTCCTTGCTTGAATGTATTGCTTTTTAGTTGTTTCATTTCTGGAGTCTTTCGTCAGATATCATGACACTGCGGTTGGTCTTAATTTTCAGATTATTTTGTGGAGTATTGCAATGACGGGGATTATATGTTTATATATTATATTTCTAATATATTGTAATCAGACTTCTGTTCTCTTGCTCTAGAAGAATTCAACAAATTCTATCTTGTATTTCCGTTTTCCCTACCAGTATTGTCATATCCATCTTGTTGGTTGTCGGTCTTCGATACTTGAAGTGTTGACTTCTGTAATCTGTTGGTCAATATCAATATGGTTATCGTGCTTACATAATGACATAACTATGGCTGATAAAGACGTTTGCTTAGATAACAGTCAGTTTAAGTTTCATCAAGCGCTTGCTGTTGTTGGTTGGTTGGCGTTAAAGGGACAGTAGCACGTTTTTCATTTGAAACAAATAAGTAATGATCATATATTTGTCAATTGGGGATGAATTCATATGCAAATTGAGTGATATTATTTGAACTGAAACTAGCAGATATGGTAGTTCGGCACGTATTAATGCCAAATACAATATTAAGAAAAACGCTTGATGTCACAAGTAGCAAGTTTTTTCGCTCAAATAAGCCGATGAAATGTGTTTGAAAAATAAAGTCACCAATAGTAAAACACCCTTCTCTCTTCGGAAACCGTGTTATAATGCATGTACGTGTTTCTGTAAAGCCATGGGAATCGATATTGTAATTGGAAAAATAAAAATGTATTTACATTAAAATATTCGCATTGCAAGTTCCGCTTCATACGCAACACCGTTGTTGTCACTACGGATAATTGGTTTGTGTAGTAATATGTTTTACCCTCTAAAATAAATATAAATGACATAAACTATCATTATAAATGAGACATTTGAGAAAATAAAATTGTCAAAAACATGCTACTGCCCCTTTAACGGCTGAATCTCGAAAAAACATGCAGGTGTACTTGTGGACAGACAACATGTTGAATACATGAAAACACAAGGATCACAATGCGCATCCCTTATTTGAGGAATATAGTCTTATTTAAAATATTACTGCTTCCAGTACTTAAAAGCCATTCACTGCTTCACTTATTACTTTACCCTTGAGCATTTAACTGAAAAAAAAATGTAAACATATTTTGATGAATTGTTGTCTATGTCATCGCTTCAGTGTTTTTTTTACTTCAGTTATTCATTGACACATGATGTTTTCATTAATTAACACAACAGGGGCATAACTTAAGTATGTGTTTCTATTAAAGTGTTGACCGCTATGTTATTATATGTGTCTATCAAATATAATGTTTGCATAAACACCCGTACTTATAACAGTTGGGCAGTTTATGAATATGTATAGAATATTATAACAATGTATCTATCATTATGTATTATCTTCCATTTTATCTAGAGTAAATTAGAAAAATGATTAAACATAGCGTTCAACATGAATAATTATTGTTTCAATTATAAGGTTATCGACTTGTAAACAGTATTTACTTCCTTCGTTAGGTCCATTACGCGTCATTTCATTTTGTTAGCGTAAGCAGATCTATATATTCATAATCTTCTGATGTTGATAACTATGCAAATCTAGATACTTAATAACGATATTTTTTTCAAATTTCAGGACAACGATTTATGACAACGTTTCCAACCTTTGCAAGGAATCTTTGTTTTATCTATCAAGGTATGTTTCAATTTAAAATATGTTCATTAATAACTTCAAAGGAACATTTTGTTTCCTATTTGATATACATTAAAATCCTTCATATACCAAAATTATAATAGAGGTTGACTGGTTGTTAGAATCAGACCAACGAAAGAATATAATATTATCGTATATCAAAACGTAATATGGCGAAATTGTTTACAACGTCCAGGTATAATGTGTTTTTCCTAAATTATCAATATTTATTGAATAATTTTCGTTTCCCTTTAGCAAAAAAAACCAAACTCCTTACTGTTGTATTGTATATTTTCAAATAGGATTATCATATATGGTCTTATATTGTTTCTTTCACTATTAAATGAATAAGCATTTGCTTAGTCTGTGATCTTCTTTCTATTTCATGTCTAGGCGTAATATGTCAAACAGCGCTTTGAGCATGCAATGTGCATGGATGTATGCGCTATATAAATGGACTATTATTAATATTATTATTATAGATTAGAGCACACATTTTCAAGTCTTCATGGTTTATTCTCAACAAGACCCTCTCCTTCTTCGTTGCAGTCTAAGTTAAGTTCGCAATCCGAGAATGTCGCTAGTTACTCTACAAGACAAGGAAGGTAATTCCATGAGGGTGTTATCCTCTGACGGGCACCTGTTCCACTCAGTGCCCCTCGCTATACCATACGACGAACACCTTGACCATATAAACGGGATGGAGGTCCGCCATGACGATGTGCTCTTCTGTGCCTACCCTAAGTCAGGTATGTGAGAGTCGTTATGGACTGGGGTGGGAGTAGTTGCATGTATATATTGCAGTGCGACGTTTCGGTATAGATGCTGACACCGTTATGAAGCAGAACTGATAAGGGGGCGTTCTCATGATGCGATTTTTGGTAACGATATTATCACGTGACTCATGAAAACGAACGTAGACACATTTTGGAACTTCCAAACGCAATGCAAACCTCTTGCCAGTCTTCATTACTGGCTGATTTAGGCCTTGCAGTATTTACCTCGCTTTGCCGTGCCAAGATAGTGGATCGCTGGACATAAAATGCATTGTGGGCCCGAAAACAGAGATCAGAAGAAAATACTGCAAGGCCTAAATTAGCCAGTACTGGAGACTTGAAAGAGTTATGCCTTGCATTGGGAAGTTGCCTTTTGGTGGCCCTCAACTTGTAATGATGAATATTTTAAGGAGATCGATTTTGGTCCGATTCGAAACATAGTTTTATTTAAACAAATCGTATAATGAATTATTAATACAAATCGCATAGTGAGAACTGTCCTTAGCGGTGTTAGCATCTGCACCGAAACGTCGCACTCCTGCACATAAACGTCGCACTCCTGCAATACAAAGGATGTATACCTTTAGATATCGCTTCTCCTTCATCTAATCAACTTCTAAAGGCATTGGAAAGAAGTAAAATAATTTAGATTACGAAGTAGCAATAATCATAAGTATCATGATTAATCTCTTCATCTGCTTAATGTCTTGATTCGTGTCAGTTGAATCATTTTACGTGGACATTATAGAAACGACTTTGAAACAGGGTATTGAAAGTCTAATTGCCCGCGTATTGGCTTCTGCTTACATGGTGATCGTAAATATCACGAGCAACTGTCTTTTAACAGTTTACGGGTTTTCATAACACCTTGGTATAATAATGGTACCGTCTTGGCGTAGTGTAGCAATTAGAACTATAACATGCTGCAAAGAGAAACGTACACGTCTGATTACAATTATTGACGTCAGAACCAATGTGGGAAACTCTGATAAGATTAGATTACTTTCGTTTCGTATCCAGTTTAGTTTAGGTCTGTGTCTTCTCTACGTTTAGGGAGCGTGATACCGCAGTGCTTAGTGAGATTCGAATCCGAACGGGTCACGGCGCAGCACTTGATCTCTGGTAGACAACAGTTTTACATGCAGAAATGGTTTGGGTGCAATGCTAGCATGTTCCACTGAGTTTCAGCGTAGCACTACCCATGGTTCGCTAGTATCAGCCGATTCACCCCAAAGCAAAGCCAATTCACCCTAATGCATGGCCGATATGTTGTTGCTCCATTTCGCCTCACAGTGATACTAGTAGTCTAACATTTAGCCTCTGAAATGAATTTTGTTGTACAAATTAAACAATTTGAAGAACAAAATAAATAAAAAGGAGCCTCTGAGATGTGTTAATGTGAATTTTTCCGTAAACTGAGCTCAGAGTCTTGTTGTAGACTTGCCTAGGCGCTTAAAAAATTAAGGGGTCTGTATGACAGACTGTGATACTAGCAACCTTGATACGTGAAACACTCTCGAAAGCTGCGGTAAATTCAAACTCACCTCACCTCTAAAATAAACACCAATCAAATTTAAGCATTTAAGCCTTTAAGCATGTAAATATAGGCTGTCCGTCAATGATTACAACAAAATACTTTTGGTTATGCTTAACATAGAATAAAAGAAAATCTCACGCCTACTCGGCCTACTATCAGTTCCTATCTTATAGACTCCTTGTAAGTCTTATCGCATATTCTGTCACGACTTAAAATAATAAGAGCACTGACCTAGGGATCTAGTAACTTTCCTATTTGGAACAATGTGTCCTTAATTGATTAGTATATCAGTAACAAACGGTTATTTTCCACGTTGTACTATATGCCATTGTTTGACTGCTATTATCAGATAAACATATAGGTTAAGGTTTTCTCTGTATATTTTTCTTAAAGATGGAATACGTTTTTACGATTTCGCACTTCAACCTAAATACGCTTCATATTGATATATGATAAAGAATTCATATACAACTTCTTTATTCTGTATAAGCGACGTTGGAAATAAATCTGGTTTTAGTCACACACCATAAGAGGGCCCTATATTGTTGTTTTTAATTTCTAACTTATTCCCATGCGCATTATGTATATATATATATCTTCTCTCTTAAGAACCATGCATATACGACTTCTTTATTCTGTATAAGCGACGTTTCGACATAGATACTAATGCCGTTGTCCAGCAATACACGCGAAAAGGTCTAGACTACCATTTAGTTTCAGAAAACCTTTTTTTCTTTATAATTTTTTTTATTTTTACAAACAATTCAAATATATTCAAATTATACACTAAATATGTCTTATTTCTGAGCTGAGGAATCTAGACTTGCTATAATTTTCTAGACTGGGCTGATCGTCAATTAATTATATTGCTCTAGGGTCTGGAGGACAGACTAGAAAACATCGTCTACAGAATAAAGAAGTTGTATGTCTTCACTCTTCTTGATCTCAACTTCTAGAATGCCTATCAAGATTTCAAACTCATACATTGGTGATCTGTTTCTTTCAGTAACTGCAGTTAAGCACGTGTTATGTGCTCGAACTTTTGGCATAGGGACACTTTTAGATCTATTTACCTTAAGCACCAAAACAATTGCTAAATTATGGGCACGCATGTAGAGGCAGTAACTGAGTAGATTAGATAGAACCTCAGTGGAAGAGGACACAATGGAAGGGATTGGATACTTCGTCAGGTTTGGAACATTTATTTGGTTTTCGCATTTTCGCATTTTTTGCATTTTTGTGAACTGTGTAGTTGCAAGGACAACTATTTCAAATATATGTTTCAAGCGGTAGAATGTTAATTATTCCTCCCTGAAAAATCATCGTCTTTATAAGGACGATATATAGCGGTTAGGGGCCTGTAAGTAAAAACCTACATTTCGAATTTCTGAAATATCGTCTATGCAACCACACAGTACCTAAGCCCATGTTGCACTGTGGCATTGTCAATGTATACCTTTCGCATTGCCAATGTGGCATTGTCGCATTAACGCCCCCTTCAACCACACGCCCCTAACACGGGTTCTTCTTCCAGGGACGCACTGGCTGTGGGAGGTGACCAACATGGTGATGAACGGACGGGCTGAGTACAGCAAGGACCGTAACGATGTTGGCATGTTGGACTTCATCCACAGGGACAACATCGACAACCTCTCTTCGCCTAGAATCCTCAACACGCACTTCAAACCCCTCCACCTCCCCGAGCAAGTGGTCGAGAAGCGACCCAAGGTCATCCTGGTTGTGCGGAACCCCAAGGACATCGCCGTGTCCTACTACAACATGGTGACGGGGAAGAAGACGGGCAACAACAACACGGCGGACAAGTTGAGGTTGGAAGAGAACTACCAGGGGCAGTGGAACCACTTTCTGGAGATGTTCCTCGACGGGAAAGGTTAGATGCTGATCTACCATAAAGTTCTTCGTAGTCTCTGGGACATACCAATAATCCCCGACTGATTATTTGAGCTCGTTGTAAGCCTCAAGTTGTTTATGCAACCCAAACCAAAGTAGCCATCTCGTGTGTAAGAAAGGAGGCGAGAGATGCAAGGTCACTTCTGCAAACATTTACCATTCAATCCTTAAACTGTTCCATGAGCAAACACTTACGGCAAATGTAAATATTGATCTGTGTGGGATGTTAATGTGAGATCTGGAGACATTTATGGCGCAGATAATACAATAAACGTATGCCGGTGCTATGGTTTTTTAATGTACTAGCGTTGAACGTGCACCTCAGAACCGCAATCATCAGAAGTTATAAAGAGCTTTAGCTACTGCATCATTCTAGTTAAACAGTTTAGCAACAAGCGACAACCATATATTGAAGACCTACTTACCTAGATTATGGCAGTGCATTGTCCTGTACTCGAGCAGAAATTACTACTTTCATATTTTTATTGTCACAATACTGAATCGACTAGCATTAAAACGGTAATTTGCGACAACATTCTCATTAAAATAAAACCATTTATAATATTTGATTTAATTTCAACGACACACTGAAAGTCTCTTTAACCCTTACTTTGTATATCCCACAGTTCCGTACGGTTCTTGGTTCGACTATATCGCCGACTGGGACCGGATCATGCGCGAGAACCCCGACCTTCCGGTCCACGTGGTGAGGTTCGAGGATATGAAGAAGGTGTGTGTCAGAATGTTTTATTTTGTTTTATATGAAGCGAATTTAAATTAAAATACCTTTCCCTCAGATCACATGGCTCAGTTTCATCTGATTGTAAGTCGAACTTCCCCCGAAAGGCACAACTCGTCCCCATCACAGGCTACTTAAAACCCTGCTGCATTTCAAACATGTTGACAGAAAGAAGTTTACAAACGAGAAAAACGTTATTGAAACATTTCAACAAATAGAAATATAGAGAGTTTTATCCATTGAAATTTAAGAAAGATTAAAAGAGTCTTTAACAATTTTACTTATTCTAGATCACAAAATTATAAATTCAACCCATACAATTACAAAGAAAAACATTCGTCTCTTTCCAGGATCCCGCGGAACAAGTGAGAAAGATCGCCTGTTTCCTGGGTTCGAACATCGGACTCCAGACGTGCCAGGAGATCGCTGACGCCTGCAGCTTCCACAATTTGAAGAAAGCCTGTAACAACGGCAGCAATGACAAACTGTGCGCCATCAGCTGGAAGGCGGGAGGCGGTCTTTTCAGGAAAGGTACGCATATATAAGTCAACATTTCCTTTGTTCGGTTAATTATTATGTATTAATTAATATTATTTCAATTTAGGTTATTTTAATAAATTTATTAAGAAGAATGTCCAGTAAACTGGGTGCAGTTAGCATATACGTAAACATACTTACATGGATGCGTTATTGGCACCACTGTCTCTTTTATAGAAGCATTTGTAAGGACAGTTAGATTAAGCCCTTTAGACGAATAGTTCGATCAAGTATTGACTGAATTTCGAAGTCACTCTACTGAAAAGAAAACGTCAATAAAGCACGACAAAGGCCAAGGACATCTACGAAATTTGACTCACATCTGCTTCCAAAATGAATTTTACGATTTACATTTTTCATAAATAAACAGCCAATTACGTTCGATCTCTTTCTCGTCCGATAACACAATCTGCAACGTCTTCGTGTACTTGTTTCTAAACGTTCCTTTATCCATGTTCAGGGAAAGTCGGCGAATGGAAGGATTGGTTTTCACCGGCCCAGAACGAGCACTTCGCACAAGTGTACCAGAAGAAGTTGTCACAGCTTTCCTACCTCAATCGCTACAGTGACGTTCTCTGATTGTGATGTCTCATCCTCATCTCATCACCTCTCATCGCTCTGTATATATTGCTGTATATATACCTCGATCTATACACATACCCAACCCGAGCCTTTCGTGACGTACCCTGCTTTACTGGAGCAGTTCAACACTAGGTTATGTAATGACACTTTATTTCTTCACTACCCGAGTGAGAATTACTCATGAAAACTTTCCTTTTCTTTTCACTAATTTATGTTTTCATTACTCGATGGATTGTACAATTAGTGAAAGTGAATTTGCCAGCCAAAACAGACATTTTGGTATCGATAACCTTTCTCTTTCGATGAATAGTAAATCTTTCTATAAAGACACCTCACTGAAAATTTTATAGTATATCATAATAGCAATCTTATTATAATAACATTTCACTGCAGTTAAGTGTTCAACTTTCATTCCACTCATATCAGCCATTTTGTTTTTTCATTTCGTTGATGCTGTTTTGACCAATGCTATTCCAAATTTCTAAATATTGACAAAATTGACGGATAAAAAAACGATAGGAATTTTAGATCTAAGGCTTTAGAATATGTCTCCATGCGCAAAAGTTCCTTTGAACATAGACGTAATGCTCGCTGTGACTCTCGCCGGTAAACCTACGATCGGTAACAGCGGAGCGTTACCGAACATAGGGGAGGTAGACCACAGCAAGCATGATCGTCTACTTTGAACATAGAGCTAATGCTTTCTTGTACAGTTTTATATATCCTTTTGGTTATGTTTTGTGATATTTTTTTGTTTTGAATAAAAGTTAATCTTCAAATACTTTGATTTTGTTTTCTTTAGAATGGTCTCTCTGTGCCAGGGGTGTAATACCCTGGGATCTCGATCTCGATGTGTTCATGAGGGGTGTAGTGTCCGGTGCAGAACGAACAAAACAATTAATTTATCATTTTGAAAAATTACTGACGTGATACATTTTGATATTTCCACATTTCTGCATATTATTTTTTGTGTGCTTCACCTAGTTGTTTTCTTGATTTTGGATTTTGATTTGAACTATAGATTGGTCTTTCAGAGATGCCCATGTTTATATCGTATCAGGAAATGGTGCCGCGTTGAATATGACTTGTGTATTCCTCAAAAATTAATTTCTACATTTCCACAGATTTTTGTGAACTTCTGTAAGGGTAGCCAAACTATTCAATATGCCCTTTGAACATGCAGTAACCTAGCTGAAGTAGATCTTAAGATTTTCATTGAAGTAAGTTGGACTTATATGGGATAAATGGGAAACTTTTTTTCAATAGTTAACCTGCCTCAAGGGGAAACTCATTTATAGAGATTATTCCCCGAAGAAATGTTCCAAGTGTCGTTTACGAAATGAGTGAATGTTTTTTGGTTTTGCCCGAGCGAGAGCGAACAATTGCTCGAGTTTCGTAAAAGACATATGACAAACTTTCGATTGCAGTACCTTTCTTATTACTCATTCTATTCCATTTAAATCGCGTAAAAAGATCCGGAAAGAGCGGTATTCGTCTTCATGTGTTCATGTTCAACTGTTTCATAACGTCATAGATGAAGAAACACTGAAACAATGTTAAACGGGAAATGCCTCTACGAAAGGAGACACATCTAGTTGTAGTAACTACCTACCAATTTATCGAGTTGTTTGGAAAAACTATTTGCAAGAGATGTAGTTTTTACAGTCAAAGTCTACAATGAGGCAATGTGTACGAAGAAAATATAACTGTGTGGTGTTTTGCGATTTGTCAAAAGCATTCAATTGAGTATGGCACAGAAATAATTATTACATTAACTAAACAGTGGCGGTATAGGTGAGGGAATACTTAATTTGATTCACTGTAACCTAAATGGTAGAATCCAGTTTTTTTCATAAACGGTTCGTTATCGAATCACCAATTATTACCCGCTGGGTTACCCAAGGGTTCAGTTCATGGTCCCTTTCTTTTTATTGAATATTCAAACGATAATCAGATGATCGATACATCAATGGGATATTTATCTATCGAGTTATCGAAATCATCAAATATCTTGTTAGGCTAAACGTTGGCTTGTTACCTACAATGCCAGCAAAACGAAAACTATTATTTTTAGTGTCAAGAATAATCATCATTCATTTGGAATTGTAATTGTTGAAATCAATGTGTACGTTTTGAAATACATCTTAAACATATTGGAATAACATACTTATCTGATTGTATATGGAACACCATATAAATATCTTTCATGAGAATCTCGAACTTATGAAACCGTTGGATGTTTACCGTTAAAAGAGACTATTAACTATCTTAAAGCTAATTGTAATCAGTAATTGCATCACATACAATGGCAATGAATAACCATATATCAATGAGTAAAATAATCATTCTCAAACGTATCATGTGATCGTGCATGTTTATTAAATTTGGCATAATGAAAAAGACAGAAGGGGTCAAATTTTGAAAAAAAAAATAATTTATTAATTTTAAAATAAAAGTTTGTATATTGCCCAAATGAGAAACATTTCATCACAAATACATTGAACTAATATAAGAGGAAATACCGGTATATGACGTATGTTTGACAAAGTTGACAATTTACCGAATATTTCAAAAAATTAAAAAGATTAACCCCTGATCAATTCAAAGAGCTACCAAAACTGTAACTGTTTACTTTGAGGCATCCAAACAGATCATATTATGGGACGCTCAATTGTCTTCTTATTGATACGTTGATACGATGCTTCAAAGACACGCCAAATTATATGATTTTAGCACTGAAATACAGAAGTAGGTGAACACACTTCGGCCATTCTCGATAATCCAGAGTTTACGCTCCGATAAACCTACTCTAGTATACTCTGGATTATCGAGAATGACGTTCGGCATGCAGCTTGAAGGTCACATTTTAACAAGTTTATAACAAAAAATAAATATTTTCAACGAGTCATACAGAGACGTATAGTGGTCCTTTTGAAGAACTGTTTTGCTTAAAGGTGCAGTTGTACGTTTTGCTTACTGAAACAAAGTGATCTCATGAAAAGGTAAATGAGTGTTACCGATCTCTAAATACTGTTCCTGAATCAATAAAAAAAATTCTAGAAATAATGTACATTGTTCGGTTAAGCCATGCGAGTCCATTTCTCTTCGAGCGGCCATTGACATGTGTTCACATTAAAATGGCCGCTCGAATGTAGTTCATGTGAAGAGACGGCTATAGCAATACATAAACACTCAAAGTAGAGTTTTGAACATAGTGATAGAAGAATCAATTATCTTGCTGTCTGATCTCTCAACTTCGCATGTGACCTACGAATCTATCTCTCATACTGAAAAGTTCCACATCACTGTATAGCTTAAAACGTCGCGCCATTTTCTTCAATACGGATAACAGTTTTCTATGGATATGGCCTATCGGGTCGTGTAATGAGATATTTTATCCTCTAACATAATACTAAATTGTGTAAACTTGAATGATAAAGATGATTAAAGAAAATTATAAAATTTACGCATCTACTACGACGACCACACCACTGTACCAAAGTAACTGGACTGAAATGAGATGGGCTTCATCAATCTTCTTTAAGCTACGGTTTGCTATGATTTTACTGACGATTCTGTAGTTTTTTCTACAAATATTTTTTTGCTGGTAATCGGTTAATAGTGATGTAAATGTAGTTATTAATGGTGTATACTTTACAATTGCAGAGTGGTGATGAATCCAATAACACATTTCTTCAAAATAAAGAAAACAATATTGACCGAGGAAAATGTCTTAAGGTCAATATTGTTTTTCTGGGTTCTATGTCTATGATTTTTACATGCATTTACGAAAAAACGAAAATATGGTAGCTCCTTAATTACAGTCATAAAGGTATTCTTTTCATTGAATAAGACAACGAACAAATACTGAGTTAAATACCCTTTACACAACGTGTAACTAGATACTTAAAGGGAGCTAAGTCCCAACTCATCAACTCATCCAGTGATTGTACTTGTTGAGGGAAGCTGTTTAAAACTTGGTGACTGCGAGTCCACAACTCCTCACAACGCTATGATGGCCACAGATGCAGCAGCGAGTTCTCTTCCTCGAGAACCGGAACAAACAGTGGTTATTGCAGAAACTGGAACTGCAACTGAAACGGATATATACAGGAACCCATCTATATGGAATCAGATTTGGTCCCTGAGAAACATTATTATTGTGGTGTTGACTCCTGTTATTGCTCTACCAGTCGCTTTGTTGTTTGATGACCAGGTTTGTTTCCCTTATTTCAGAAACTTAGTTTGATTTATATATGATTCATTTATTGCTAGACTAAGATTTAGTCTCCTTTTGATTATATAGTTTTAATACTTTCAGTTCTAGACTTGTTGAATAAAGATCTAGACTGTATTAAAGGCTCTTAATTTTACACAGTCATGGAGCAGGACTAATTTTTTGCGTACAACTTTTTAAAATGTTAACGAAAAACTGGGAAATTAAAGCTTCAAGTATTTCAAGTATCCGTTAAATACAGAACACAATTACAAATGAGGAATATTTACTGACTTCGTGAGGAGAATAACGAAAGCTAATTATTTTTCACTGAACAATATTCAGTATCACGTTTTGCAATGTCAGATCATACAGTTCTCGGTGCACACGTTCTTATGCATAATCGCCATTTCAAAATTTGAATTTGCCATTAATGTCCTAACGAAACAAGCTATAGACGATATATTGACACCAATCATGCCATTTTCACAACATGAGGCATTACCAAAATCTGGCAACGTGTTAAATTTAGAAAATAATTATTTTCTTATTTTTGCCAGTAGATATGTTAATCGAACACATATTTACAAAAATGTCGATGCTTAAAACATAGAAATTTCTCAAAAATACTTTATTTATCATGTTTCATGACATGTTATGTGTTACTATCTATTACTCTATCAGTGTGTGTCTTTAGTTGTTAAAAAGTTAATTAGGTATAATATAGCGTGTTTTCATTTCAAGCAATGCAAGAAAATCCAATATGGCGACAGAACCATCCCTTTAAGATGCACGCATTTAGAGTAGCCTAAGCCATTGTGATACAAATGATGATAACCATGACGACGATGATGATTGTTGTGCTAATGACGACGATGACGAAGGATTGTTTTAACCTTGATATTCAAATGCGATACTGTGATAAGGAAAATGTTGATGACAACCAACGATAATATCAACATTGGCGACAATGATTCCAGAAAACGACATGTACGTACGTGATCCTGGTGATGGGGGTGTTATGGCTGACTGAAGCTGTCCCCATCCCCGCCACCTCCATCCTCCCCTTCTTCCTCTTTCCCCTGGCAGGTATACTTCCGGCTAAAACAGCCACGGCCACCTACATGAACGTAAGTACCGATCCAAGCCTCAAACTGTCAAAAGATCAAATATCGTACCTTATTGCAAAACATTTTCTCTCTCTCATTGAATAAATCCACCAATAAGACTGAGGATGTCTTTGTCTATTTTACCATTGATGACGACACCCTGTGAAGGCTGCATAGATTGCACGTGAGGCGTTGTGATTAGATATCCCATGTTGGAAATTCGTCAATGCACTGAATTCCAGAGCAAATAATAGCACAGACTACTACGGAGATACTGGGCTTTTAGTTTCTAAATTGAAAATACTTTATAAAGCATATGCAGACAACACAGAGCACCACAATAAAACAGTTCTACCCAGTAAGCAATCAACTTCCAAACGCAAGGCATAACTCTTGCCAGTCTGCATTACTGGCTGATTTAACCCTTGCGGTATTTCCCTTGCTATGTTGTGTCAAGATAGCGACACGCTGCACCAGAAATGCATAGCGGGTCTGGATTTCTAAACACAGATTTCTTAAGGATATACTGTAAGGTCTAATGCAGCCAGTAATGGAGACTGGCAAGAGTTATGCCTTGCATTGGGAAGTTGGTAAGCAATATACTGTGGGATTGCATGTACCTTCAACGTTCATGAAGAAATTTCTAGCGGTGTATGTTCATATTTTAAAGATTATTTCAGACACAATATGTTGATTGAAATGATCCTAGAAGTGCATTTATGACATCCAAAATAAGTAAACAGTTGTATAATGGTATTCATTTGTGTAAGATGGGACACTTTCATGATAAATTTAGTAATCTTGTTTGCCCAATTATTCAGTGCAGGTATTCAGGTATAGCTTTATGCTTTAAGGATATATTGAGCATCTAATCATGTGTTGTGGGTACATATGAATGCATATGTGTCTTTGTTGAAACTAATAATGACACTTTTTTCAGTTATCTTTGTACACAGTTATTAAACTAAGAATAAAGTAAAAAGAAGACACTTATAAAACAACTGTATATACCCTTATGAATGCTGATATATTATTGATACTCTTCTGTATATATGGACCGAAGGCCGTTCATGCAGTACGCATCTTTTGACTCTGATATTGATATACGTGATATTTCTATTAAGGATACGTCCATGCTCTTCTTCGGGGGTCTCATCATGGCAGTGGCAATAGAAACATGGGATCTCCACAAACGGATAGCGCTCAAAGTACTCATGTTCGTGGGAACAGAACCAAAATGGTAAAGAAATACTATATGTTTATAGCATCGATTGACGTCAATGTTGATAAAATTAACATCACCTCATGACTGAACTGTATCCTCAAATAATGCTTTCTAGTGGATCGGTTATGGTTGAATCAAGAATTTTAGTAAACATAAAATCGAATCAAAGGCGACCAAACGGGGAGAAGAGTGTCGACCTTTGCCGAGAAAAACCTGAAGCAGTTTCTGCATCTGACCACCAGGTTACTGGCGGGGATGATGCTGACCACGTGGTTTCTGTCTATGTGGATCTCCAACACTGCAACAACCGGCATGATGATCACCATCGCGGAGGGCGTCCTCCAGCAACTAAAGGTCACTTCCGGTCACGAAGGTCAAGGTCATAACAAACACCCATCATCAGGTACACAGAGCTGTATCAGTTTTATTGACGCATTGTTGTATCGCTTTAAAAGTTTAAAAGATATATAGGCTTCAATCCTTCAGTAAAAGTTTTAAATAAAATGATTTTAAGACTTATATAATAATTAATAAGCATATGTGTCTTCTGAAGCTTTGATCCTCCCCTATTACTATGTAAAAAGATTTTCCTTTCAGGTCTTCAATCCCTTTGCTTTTCTTTATAAATTGGTATGGTTAATATAATAAGCATACTGTCATTTGACAAGCCCCGTGGTTATCGAAATGCCTTTATTGATGAACTCAGTGATTCAGTTTAATCATTTAACCACCTAGGATTGGGAAAGCCAGATTTATATTCTCTACCTGTAAGATTTATAATTAGTTGAGGGGTTGATTTTTAATCGATAGGAAAATGTCATGTTTTCTTAAAAATTCAAAATAGTTAAATCAAAACTCGCTATGCAAAAACATCAATATAGTTATTGATAATGTATATAATATCAATTAATATCAGTAAGAGTTACTGATCATATACATCGTTGAAATATGTGCATGAATTCCAAACGATAATACAAAGATCTACGTATTCGAAACTAAACACACCATGAAGTAAATTTGTATGTAAAATACCTGAAATGATCATAAAGCTACCATATATTATGGTATATACATACATACATATGAAATGGTTTCAACTGGTTCATTACAAAAAGAACAACCTTTGGATTTTACATTTTCTATAGTGAACAATAATTCATCGGTTCTCAATATGTTATGAATGATCTTAAATTGAAACCGTCTTTGTTCACTTCTATGTTTACATCTTTTTGCCAATTGATTGTTATTTTGCCACTCAGTGTACTCTTTTTTTAAATATTCCCAGTTTAAAAACGTTTGAATTCGTGTAAAGTTTTGATTCATTAAAATCAAATAAAATGCTGAAAACAAGAAAATAAATTAGTAGTAGTTTATGTTTGTCTGTGACCACTTGTTATGCAGATGGACAAACAGAAATAGAGAATAGCACTAGAGAAACGGAATTGGACACCTATGACAGCATCAGAAGTACGCAAGGTCGAGAAGATAACGTCAGGTAAAGCAAATGATTCATTTATCAAATAGTTATATTTTAAAGCGGACAGTAACACGTTTTTTTCGCTTAAATAAATCGATGAAATGTATTTGAAAAATAATGTCACCAATAGTAAAACACCCTTCTCTCTTCGGAAAATCAAGTTAAAAAATGAGTGTACATGGTTCCGCAACGCCATGGAAATTGTTTTTGTCATTCGAAATAATAAATTGTCTTCACAATCCAATATTTGTTTTATACGCAACACCGTTATTACCATATAAATGGTATGTGTAATAAGATGTTTTACCCTCTAAAGTAAATATAAATGACATAAACTATCATTATAAATGGGAAATTTAAAATAATAAAATTTGCAAAAAACGTGCTACTGCCCCTTTAACATTGTAAATCTAAATGTAATGTGTAAACAATGTGTATGGATGTGAATAAGGTATGGTTTATGGTATTACAATGAGAAAGGTATGAACTCATATATGAATGTCAATAGGAATAAGAATGTAATGTACGAAATGAATGTAAATGTAAGACAATATAAGCACATGATCGACAACGTAATGCAACTGTAATATACATGTATTTAAAACAATAATGAAATTGAATTTAAACTATAAACGTAGTGTAAAATGTAAAATGCAAAAGAAATGTAAATGTATTTTGGTTTGACAACTTACACAACTTTCTTTCGAAATTTCCAACAAGGGGAGTGGACAAGGGAGACAACTGTATCGAAATTACAAATAGCCAGACACAAGTATGCCCCGCCAGGTGAGAGTTTCAATACATGCTTTTAATGTTGATGATGTATGAGACATAAATGTAAATAAAAATCGTGCTGATATAATGAATTGAAGAAACATCACTCATAAATTTATATTATAATTTTGTATGCATACATGTATATAATGGAACCTATAGTAACAGTGATCTAGCTTTCAACAGATGGTTTTGAAAACTGACACAATGTACGACCGTTTTATGATAAGGTCTGACGATAGCTTGGCGGAAGAGGAAACGAAACATCAGCGCATGAGCAAAGCGCTGTCCCTGTGCGTGTGTTACTCGGCTAACATCGGGGGTATAGCTTGTCTCACCGGAACAGGTCCCAACATCATCCTGAAGGGTCAGGCCGACATGTGAGTCTAACTCCCTGTGTGGAACAATAAGAATACGTCTATTACAGCAATGTCACGATCGATAAGCATTCCTCCCCGTCCAAAAAACGAATGGAAATGTTTATAAAAATATGAATACATTTCCAATGATAACAGCATGGCGTCTTGATATTGTATATACTCAACCTTAGACGAAACACCACCTCATTTTCAACGGAGTCCTTTATGTCCAATATAGTCCAGATAAAGATATAAAAAAAACAACGATCTCTTACACTTTCAAAAACAGTGTTTTTCAGAAATATGAACAGGTAATATTTCAAAACTTCAAAGTAAGTTGCTTCCTAAAGGAATACCGGGTTCTTGAATACAACACTGGAAAGCGTAAATTCAATATGGTAATAGGAAATCTGTTCAGTCGTATTTGTCACGTGTGGACTGATAAATATTGTATATGGTATGGTGACGTTTCTATTGCGCTTGAGTGAACGCCATCACGGTTATATGAACAGTGATTATATTCTGTACTGCTAAATTAATCTAAAAGTTGAAATTTCATTAAAATTATTTACAATTTAAATTTGAAACAATCAAATGGAGTTAATTGAGGGTATCACACTTTATCCAGATTTGCTAACGACTTGGTTATTTCCTTCGATTTGCATTGGTTACCTTAATAAACGTCGATACTTTCATACAATTTAGGATTGTTTATTTAAAATGGTATCAAACCAGGGCTTCGTTCCATGACAGCGAGCGCTTATAAACGCTCATTGATCGCTTAATGTAGAGCTCAATGTAGCGCATTCTCTCCTGAACGACACGGTTCCTCGAGGTTTGCTCGCTTTGCTACGTAGCGCTACATTGAGCAATTGCGTGAGCGATTACTTTTAAACCGCTCTTGAACATGGCCCATCTTTTTCCTCCTCCAGAGTGTTCGAGAGCTTGAACAGCACCTCGCCGATAACCTTCTCTTCCTTCCTGGTATACGGACTGCCGCTTTCCCTCCTCGTCCTCCTCATTCTCTGGGGCTGGATGATCCTCTACTTCCGACTCGGGTGAGTGCATCCTCTAGTAAAGCTTCGGGTATGGTTATCCTCTGTTTGAACCTTCAGTAGGTTTAACCTCTAACTTCCGTTTCAGGTAGGTGTACCCCCTCTTTCTAGTTGGTATATCCTCGAGGTGGTGCATCCTTGACTTCGGCCTCGGATTAAGGCATCCTTTATATTCTTTACTTCCGCCTCACGTAGAATGCATCATTTCTTCCGTCTCGAGTAGATGCATCATGTACTTCCGCCTAAGGTGGATTTATATTCATTACCGACTCGGGAAGATGCATATTTTACTTCCGCCTCGGGTAGATGCATCTTTAACTTCCGTCTCCGGCAGATGCATCATTTACTTCCGTCTCGGGTAGATGAATCCTTTACTACCGCTTCGGGTAGATGCATCCATCAGTACCGCATACTGTAGATGCATTCTTAACTTCTGTCTCGGGTAGATGCATCTTTAACTTCCGTCTCCGGCGGATGCATCATTTACTTCTGTCTCGGGTAGATGAATCCTTTACTACCACTTCGGGTAGATGCATCCATCAGTACCGAATATTGTAGATGCATTCTTAACTTCTGTCTCGGGTAGACCAATCCTATTCTACCACCTCGGGTAGATGCATCCTTCAGTACCGCATATTGTAGATGCATTCTTAACTTCCGTCTCGGGTAGACGAATCCTATTCCACCACCTCGGGTAGATGCATCCTTCAGTACCGCATATTGTAGATGCATTCTTAACTTCCGTCTCGGGTAGACGAATCCTATTCCACCACCTCGGGTAGATGCATCCTTCAGTACCGCATATTGTAGATGCATTCTTAACTTCTATCTCGGGTAGACCAATCCTATTCTACCACCTCGGGTAGATGCATCCTTCAGTACCGCATATTGTAGATGCATTCTTAACTTCCGTCTCGGGTAGACGAATCCTATTCCACCACCTCGGGTAGATGCATCCTTCAGTACCGCATATTGTAGATGCATTCTTAACTTCTGTCTCGGGTATAGATGCATCATTTACTGCCGTCTCGGGTAGATGCATCCTTCAGTACAGCATATTGAAGATGCGTCCTTAACTTCTGCCTCGGGTAGATGCATCCTTAACTTCCGCCTCGGGTAGATGCATCCTTTACTACCGCCTCAGATACATATGCATCTTTTACTAGGCTTCCGCCTCCGGTAGATGCATATTCTATTTCCGCCTCGGTATGTACATCTTCTTCTAATGTTTCGGATAACAGGTACTGAATTCCCCCAGAATTGTGAATATGGCTCAGATCAAGTTTGTACTGACAGTGTGTATGATTTTACAGACAGTAAAACAAACATCAATGTTACCAAGCATGATCACAGAGGCGAGCAACCATGTTATCCTATAGATTGTATGTATGATAATGCAAATACATTTACTGCTCATAATACTATACCTGATCATGATGATATTGACAAAAACGGAAATGCACATACTAACATCATAGACTCTATTACAAATAACCATGATATTATCAATCAAAGTAATCAACATCAAGTTATACATGATGTTACACACACAATGCAGTTAGAATATGAAAATAAGACACTTCCCACATGTAAGAATGATGTGAGTTATATATATGCTGATCCTGACTCTGCTGAAATGAGTATTACCAACACAAACAAAATGCAATCAGAACATGAAACTGATATACTTCCCACTTTTGATACATACGAGGGGCGTTCAATAAGTGTTGCAACTTCAATATAAAACCAACTCGCGTAGTAAATTTTTTACTTTTATTTTTCAATATAGTTACCCTTCACCTCAATACACTTATTCCATTTCTCTTTAAGACTTTTGATGCCGCTTTTGTAGAAGTCTTCCGTTAGCCCCCCTAACCACGCCTCTGTGGCAGCTTTGGCGTCTTCGTCATCCCGGAAGTGCCTTCCACGTAGGGCGGATTTTAGGTTTCTGAACAGGAAGTAGTCACTGGGGGCTAGGTCTGGGCTGTAGGGTGGGTGGTTAAGCTGTTCGAATCCACAATCACGTATAGCGGCCTGTGCAACTCTTGACTTGTGGACTGGAGCGTTGTCATGCAAAATCAGAACACCACGTGTCAACATTCCACGGCGTTTCTGTCGAGTTGTCTTTAGCAATTCTTGCATTAGGTTGGCATAATATTGACCATTCATTGTAGTTTTGGTTGGCAAGTAATCAATTAATAATATGCCTTTTGCATCCCAAAAGATTGTCGCCATAACCTTGCCAGCTGATGGTTGAGTGCGAAACTTCAGGGGAGGCGGTGAACTCGGGTGCTTCCATTGCTTGGATTCCAGTTTAGTTTCCGGGTCCCAGTTGTGGATCCAGGTTTCGTCACCTGTCACCAGACGAGACAAAAACCTTGCTTCATCCGCATTAAACCGATCCAGGAGCTCCATGCAACTTTCGGTTCTTTTCTGGCGATCTTGTGCTGTGAGGTTTCTGGGTACCCATCTTGCAGATACCTTGGACATACCAAGATGGTCATGAATTATTTTTTCAACACTTCCAACTGATATCTGTAATTCCAAAGACAGTTCAGAAACTTTAACACGGCGGTCAGCTAAAATTCGTCTTTCGATAGCGGCAATAACTTCCGGTCGGGTGACTTCAGATGGCCTGCCTGACCGTGGGTCATCGTCTAAGGACTCCCTGCCCCGCTTGAACTGAAGAGACCAGCGACAAACTGTTGAAAAGTTAGGAGCATCCTTACCCATCACATTACACATACGATTATGTATTTCTGTAGCTTTGCATCCCTCTTTAGTAAGGAACTTGATCACAGCGCGTTGTTCATGTTTGAGAGAATCCATGATTATGGAGATCCCTAGGTCAGCGCAGCTATTATATCTAAATAATTGTTATGTCTAGAAATTGTTTTGACATGTTTAAATGTTATGTTTTGACTATAGTAACACCTGCTATAAGCTGACACTGTTTATGTAAACACCAATGCCCCGCTTGCAACACTTATTGAACGCCCCTCGTAT
Source organism: Gibbula magus (assembly GCA_936450465.1). Lineage (NCBI taxonomy): Eukaryota > Metazoa > Mollusca > Gastropoda > Trochida > Trochidae > Gibbula > Gibbula magus. Next base: position 28,553,220 of record OW388295.1, on the reverse strand, counting down.
GCTGATACTAACTCTGGTAAAACAACTATTAACACAACACAAGAGCAAGCTATCACCCATTCACCAACTCAGCAAGTACATAGATCAAACATACATGAATGTAATATTCCATTTAGTCCAACTAATAAACTGAGTTTTATCAATCTGAATGTATGTGGACTCAGGCACAAATTACATTACCCTGATTTTACTTCCTTATTACAAAAAGCTGACTTAATTTGTTTTCAAGAAACAAAAACAGACTCTTTAGATGAGTTAGAAATTGAACTGTATCTTCACCACAGATCAAGATTTATAAGGAAATCTGGTGGTATTGGGTTTGCTGTTAAGAAATCTCACTCTGGATTTATTGAACTAGTGGATGCTGAGTGTGAATATGTGATATGGTATACAATATCTCAAGATTTGCTCCAGATTGATAATGATCTGTTTTTGGGAATTATATATTTACCCCCAGAAAGTTCCAAATATGCTACAGAGGATATGTACCCTGTCCTTGAACAATCAGTCTTACACATGCAAAGTAAAACAGACTACCTATTACTTATAGGTAACTTCAATGCAAGGACTGGTACTCTGCAAGACTATTGTTCTGTTGACAAAAACATTATTGAAGAACTTGATATTGATATTGATTCAATGAATGATATTTTGAGCCTGAGAATTTCTTAGCAAAGCCTCCTTGCCTGTGTTTAGAGCAAATCAGGATAAGGGTAAAATAAATGCACCAGGAGCCGAACTGATACAGTTATGTAAAATTACAAATACATTTATTTGTAATGGTAGACTAGATAAGGATAAAGGTATTGGCAAAGTGACATGTAAGGATTCAAGCTTAGTGGACTATGTTATATCCTCTCCATTATGCCTTACACTCTTCAGAGATTTTGAGATTACTGAATTCTCACCACTGTATTCAGATGTCCACTCGCCCATTATGTTCTCCCTGCACTTAAACAATGATATACCCATAGAGTCAGATCCTAAAGCTCAAAATATTGATACAAACCTACCCTCGAACGACAATAACCCGAAACCAAAGCGTTATGACATGAATTCATCTAGATCATTTGTTGATAATATCACCTACAATGATGTTCTCAGATTGACACACATTCTGCAATCAACAGCGGGTCATGATGACCCGGCACGTGCAATCAATGAATTCGCCGCTGAAGTGGCAAGCGTGCTTTCTAAAGCTGTATGCGCTGCGTTCAGTGTAAAACGCTCGTTTTGGAATGAACAAAATTCACGGCGTTTTCAGAAACCATGGTTTGTTTAAAGAATGCAGAATTAAACGCACAGATTTCCATAAATCAAAACGGAAATATTTTAATAACAAAACATTAGTTAATAAAGCCGAATACCGCCGATGTTCTAAGGCGTATAAAAAATGTATGAATAAGCATATCAAACAATACAAAAATGAATTTTGTATTTTGATTAGAGAAAACCAAAAGCATAAACCTAAAGAGTTTTGGAAAATTCTTACAAAAAAATAAAAGAAACAATTATAAAGGCACACCAAATATAGACAATTTTTTTGAACATTTCAAAATGATTAATGGGAAGCAGATCCAAGATGATCTCGATGTATACCCTGAATTAAACGAGGAACGCTATGATGACTCTATGCTTAATAAGGATATATCATCTGAAGAAATAGCCTCTGCAATTAAACACCTGAAACGCAAAAAGGCCTCTGGAGTAGATCAAATCGAAAATGATTACCTAATAGACTCTTTTGGTTTACTTGGTGCTACATATGTGGAATATTTCAATTTGATTCTATCAACAGGAATTATGCCGGAAACATGGCTGACGGGATCTATCAGACCGATCTATAAAGGGAATGGAAATTCATTAGACCCTAACGCATATAGACCAATCACAATACTCAGCTGTTTCGGCAGGCTGTTCACAAGTATACTGAACAACAGACTTAATATTTTCCTGATATCAAATAGCATATTAACCCCTGCCCAGGCAGGGTTAAGGTAAGATCACTCTACAAATGATAATATCTTTGTGAATATGATCAACCATCTGCTAAAAAATTCTAAAAGAAAATTGTTCTGTGCTTTTATTGATTTTTCGAAAGCATATGGAGGGTTGGGTTGTTGTATAAGCTACTTACCAATGGAATAAATGGTAGATGTTTAAAACTTGTACAAAATATGTATGCTAATATTAAATCTTGTATATTGTCGCACAATGTTATGTCGGATTAATTTCCATGCTACGCGGGGGTACGTCAAGGTGAAAACCTTTCGCCTCTTTTGTTTTGTTTATTTATTAATGATCTTGATGTTTTCATTATTAATGATGGCTGCAAGCCTGCGACTCTTTGTGATTTGAATGATATTGATATGAACTTGTGTATTTCATTTATGATATTACTTTATGCAGATGATACAGTCCTCTTTGCTTATTCTGCCCCTGAACTTCAAAGTACACTTGACTCATTCTATAAATATTGTAACATGTGGCATTTAGAAGTAAACCTGGAAAAAACGAAGGTACTTATATTTGGGAGCGGACCTGCAAAATCCTCCAAGTTAAGTTTCTTTATGGTAATAACACGATTGAAATTGTTGATGAATACATATATCTCGGGGTGACTTTTACCAGAAACAGAAAATTTAATAAAGCAATTAAAAGACTTTCTGAGAGTGCATCTAAGGCTATGTTCTGCCTTTTGAAAAAATCTAGAAATCTCAATATACCAATAGACTGTTTACTAAAAGCATTTGATATCATGATCTCTCCGATTTTGCTTTATGGTTGCGAAACATGGGCATATGAAAACCTGCAAATTATTGAGAAAACCCATCTGAAATTTCTAAAATTAGCCAGCGGTTTACGAAACTCTACCAAATTACATGGTGTTTCGAGAATTAGGAAGAGCCCCTCTTAATATACTAGTTGCCAAAAGAGTACTCTGCTACTGGCATAAACTACATTCTTTTGGAACTACCCCCAAATTGTCAAAAATGATTTATAATTATTTGCTTATCAAAGGCACTAGAAACAATGAATATGGTATCTGGACTAAATATGTTAAAGGTATACTTGACAAATGTGGATTGACTTATATATTTTACAACCCTCTAAATGTCTCATGCCAATGGCTAACGGCGCAGGTAGAAACGATTCTTAAAGATCAATTTTACCAAGGTTGGAAAGCGGAGATCGTTGAAAGCCCCAAAGGGTTTTGCTATAAATACATCAAAACCATCCCTATTTTGGAAAATGATTTACTCCTTCCCGCCTATGTGCATTTACCAATTCTGAAATACAGAACATGCAACCATAACTTACCTGTTGAAGTTGGCCGTTGGCATGGCATTGATCGTAAAAAAAGAACATGTAATCTATGTAATTCACCTGTCATAGCAGACGAATTCCATTATCTCTTTAAATGTCAAGCTTTTATAGATGAAAGAAGTAAATGTATCCCAAACAATTCCTTAACATTTCCCAACTTAATAACTTACAAGAAAATATTTGCGAACCAAACGTTTGTACATTCAAAAAATCTAGCTCGTTATTTCAACGTTATTGATAAAGCTGTTAAAACCCATAACTGAATGATAACAATTTTGAATTTGTACGTATGAAAATGTATATTTTAGCCGGCTATCTTGCTTTTGTTTATATTGTATAATTGTTATTTGTATCTCTTGTACCACTAAGCGTGGTTTTTGAGAATAAAAAGAGTTTGAGTTTGAGTTTGAGATAAATATGTTCCGCATTCTCCATGGGAATGAACATTCTAATATTCTCTTTATTTCTTTTGATTTCCGCCCAAAGGTGAAATTGAAAACCAAAGACTTCTGTTTAAAAACAGATTTGACCAATATTTACGTGTATTTAAACATAAGACAATTACTGAAAGACGTTCTATATGTACCTATACTACTACTTAGCGCCAACGTACATGGTGGTGATGCCGCCTAATTGAAAGTTAAACATTCGTGAAAACGTCGTCACCCAAATTATCATGTCATCCCTTTCAGTAACTTCTGTAGCTGCCTCACCGGTAGTAAATACAAAGCGGACAGGAGTCACGTCACTTCCGGTATAAGGAATGAATATCTTAAACTGGGGCCCATCTCGTACGTATGCATAACTTAAAAGTAGTTTTTGAAATATTCAATACGTAATTACTTGTAATATCCTTAAAAGTCGAGTACAACACCAGGTCCCATATTTTCGAAGCTCTCTTAGTGCTAAGATAGTCGTAAGTGCCATACATTAACATTGACTTACGACTATCTTAGCGCTAAGAGAGCTTCGAAGATATTGGTCCTGGTATATAAGACTCAATAGTCTGTCCTATGTAACCATGACTTCACTTGATATTACTGATATAAAACTGTTGTATATGCTTATAAATGACATCTAGATACGCTGAGAAATCCATCATGGTGATGTTCGGAACCCTCATATTGCTGTGGATCACGCGAGATCTTGGCAGTGTTGGCGGATGGGGAGACATCTTCAAATCTAAGTTGGTACCATTACTGATAACGACCTTGACCTTTAAACTGTGCTTAGGGTTGATTCAACCATTAATTTCTTTGTTGTTTGTACTGACATATCATATGATATATCAGTACATGAAATAACTTAATGGCGTAATTTACGTCTCTTCCATCAACGTCTCTCCGGCAACGATTAGGAAATAATGTAAAATATCATAGAATCTCATGTGTTTAATACATACGACATTTATACTCGACTAATATGTAATCTGTCTTACATTTGGGCCATATTTAACGGCTTCTGTAGATACTCCAAAAATGTGCAGCACGGATGCCGTCGTTTTTCTATCCAATCAAAAACCGCCTTTCATTTTCTATTGTTTAGATCTTGTATGTGCTAATCGCAAAGGTTAAGTAACTCTGGTCTTTCTAATGGTTAAATGGACACTACGTGTTTTTCCTGAAATTTTATTTAGAATTGATACATACAAAAATAACAAATATCCTGGTTTGCGTCCAAATCATCTTACTCGACTTGCATCCCCTAACGCCAAATATTTGACAATAACTTGCTTTCAATGAAACTCGAGCAGCGGCTTAATACATGATGAGAAGCCGAATTCATGTGCCCCATTTACAAGTATACCAGTTATATGTTCCAGCAGTACCAACCAATATCTGTCTCTTTGTCTGAAACATATAAGTTTTTAAAAATTACGTTTGAAAAATTGACGCTCACCAGCCGCGGAACATTATCCGGTTTTCGATCATAATCACTATACAAAACATCTTAATAATGTAATAAAGCTGAACAGATTGGCACCACTAAAAGGGTAATTTTTGACAACAGTCATTACTTCACGATAAAATAACACCCTTTGTAACTTTTGACCTATGTTACTACCCTTTAAAGCAGCAATTCGAATGCCAGGTTTGAAATAACGTCGATGATTACACACGTAATTTTGATTGCAACCAATCTGGATACTCGATTGCAAGTATACAAAACTATCTCACAGAGATTACATGTGAAGATATGAGTTGAGTATTATATGTGGACTGAAAATGTTCCAAACCAGGGCCCATATTTTCGAACCTCTCTTAGCACTAAGATTGTCGTAAGTACCATACATAAACATTGACTTACGACTATCTTAGCACTAACACAGCTTCGAAAATATGGGCCCAGATCTATAACAGTTATAATGAGGTGCTAGATGGGTTTTGTTAAGATAATCATGACTTACATGAATTTTCCAGATACGTGACCGACTCCTCCCCTGCTTTACTGATGGCGTTCTTGTTGTTCGTCTTTCCGTCCACACGTCCGAACATCTTCTGCTTCCGGGAGAAGGAGGGTTTGTTTGTAATGTTTGGGGGGGGGGGGGGGGGGGGGGGGGGGGGGGGGGGGGCACTAACCTCATTAGTTTCCGCACTTTAAACCATAACCTACCTATAGAGACTGGCCGGTGGCAGGGACTTGCCAGGGAAGAACGTTTATGTAAATTATGCAACCGAAATGTAATGGGTGATGAGCTCATTTCACCTGTATCCTAATGTATATAACCTCTGTAAAATGTTCATACCTAAATGTACAAAAGAACTGAAAAGAATGTCCAAATTCATAAATATCTTACAAAGTTGGTTGAGAAATAGTAAAGGCTCATGTAAAAATTTATATTATGTTAATTTTGTTTTTCTGCCCTTGTACCGTAACGGTGGTTTTTGAGTAAATAAAGATTGATTGATTGATTGATTGATTGATTTAATCCTTGGCAGGTTTTATGCAACGAAATAGTTGAACGCTATTGCTCAAACATAGCTTAGCCGGGGACCAAGAAGCGATATAACAAACCTTTGCTGAACACATACAGCGCTGATCGTGTACTATTTTGAAGCTCACATTCACCCTTGAACTAAGTATAAGGATAGGTGACATCGAGGTTTACTTATAATAATACATTTAGTTATAACAAATTCTACCATTTTTTTCGGGGCCAAATTCTTTACGTGTTTAATTACGTTTGACATTTCTTTGATGACAGTTACTTAACTGAAACTCGAGACATTTATAATGAATAGTTACGAAAGAGAAAGTAAGACATATCCTATTTACTTTGTAGAAAGGTCGGCCCCGGTTATCCAGCCGATTCTAAGATGGCAAGACGTACAAGAGAGGATGCCCTGGTCAGTGTTCCTCATACTGGGGGGCGGCTACTGTCTCGCGCGGGCTGCCGCGGTAAGTGAATTCAACCAATCAGTGCACATATCGTTACTTAATAGACCGATAACCAGGAACAGTACAGAGCGAACTTGGCCAAAACGACCCAGAGCATGCGCAGTCCATAGAGGGATCCAGAAATGTTCAAAGAGGAACCCACCTCTGGACCCGCCAATGGCAATCGTACATTTGATGTTATTACTGCAGAATCAGTAACAGTTATATCAAGTGACTCTAGCTTCTGGCTTATGATTATGATTTTAAGGACATGAACACGTTGCCAAAATGTAAATGCAATACGCTAAGGTTTGAATATTGTCAGTAATGAAGTATTTTCGTATTGGCCAAGTTAGAGGTCCGAAGTTCGTTGTACTGACTCCGACTCCGATACACACCATATAGATAACAATACGGGATTAGGGTAATGAAGATTAAGGATTACTTGTAGACCACTAACCTACGTCGAGTCAATATGAAAACACATTGTAAGGCAACTATCGCCAGCACTGTCGAGGCGAAATGGTCGTGTGGTAAGCTATTGGTACAGTCAGTGCTGGCGATAGTTGCCTTACTCTGAGGGCGTGGGTTCGAATCCCGCATGGGTCTATGTCCGAAAAAGTACAAGAATTTTTACTATTGAAGATAGTGTTATCCCAAATATAACCATGTTATATTTATTCACCACTAAATGGCTAGTAGTTCAAAAGACTAAGCCTTTCAAGTAAAGTAATCATGTTTTTGCACACCTCAAGGATTCGGGTCTCTCAAGCTGGGTTGGCACCAAGCTGCAGATATTCGGGGATCTGAACCCGTACCTCATGCTCCTCGTCCTGTGCTACATCACGTGCTTCGTCACCGAGGTCACCAGCAACGTCGCCACCGCCACCCTCCTGCTCCCCATCATGGCCCAACTGGTGGGTAACGTCTTCTTTCGTCTGATAAAGTAACAATGTTGTGTTTGAGAATTAGTATCCGAATTACACAGTATGTAGTAGTGTCTGTTGTAACTTTTAGGGACGAACTGACATGTACTGCTAATACCTCCCCGTCTTCTTGGTGTGTCGTGGTATGTCTACATGTCTCAGAGGAGAGCTCAATGGAATTATATTATCTGAAATGCTTAAGAGCCCGATGGCTTAGTGGAAGCGTTGTTGGACCATTCAGTGCTGGTGATAGACGCCCCAGTCGGAATCCTACCACTGCAGATTATGTGATCCCAAGTAAGGCAATGATACATGTATTCACTTCTTATTGTCACCTATATCCGAAGTATATTGACAGGAAAACGATTGTATTCGTTTTAGGACTGTTCTGTAATCGGTTCACCAGGTATAAAATGTCAGCCGGCGCTTTGAGCTTTGGAAAATGTCCTATATACATAGGTTAATATTAATATTACTTACACTACTAGAAACACACTCATATACTACTACTAGTACTACTACTACTACTACTACTACTACTACTACTACTACTACTACTATTATACCTACTACAACCACAACTACTACTATTATAACTACTACAACCACAGCTACTATTATTATAACTACTACTTCTACCACCACAACTACTACTATTATAACTACTACAACCACAACCACAACTACTACTATTATAACTACTACTACTACCACCACAACAACTACTACTATTATAACCACTACAACCACAACTACTACTATTATAACTACTATTTCTACTACCACTATTACAACTACAAGCACACCTCTACTACACAGGCCCTGAGTCTGCAGATGAACCCGCTGTTCTTCATGTTCCCGACTGCTCTCACCATCTCCTTCGCCTTCATGATGCCAGTCGCCACCCCACCTAACGCCATCGTCTTCTCATACGGGCATCTCAGAGTCATGGACATGGTAGGTTCACGTCGTCCTGGTTCTCTGGATCTGTTACTCTGCGCTTCACTGTAACACAGTTCAATAGACTAGGGAATCAGAACGGATGTACGTTTGCGTGTTTATCGTAGCAATTTTATAACAGTTACATGTATGTTAAATGTTTACATCAACCAAAATGACATCACTATAGTATCACTGTCACAATGAGTCACGTTGGATACTGCAACTGATACTTTCTGAACTCGACTTTAGTCCCATCCTGGTTCCTTACACAGATGTAACATTAGTATTGAGTGTTTTTGTGCACCTCCCTCGCCCTTTAATAGAAACATCGACCATTTCTTGATGTTGATGTAGACGTGATTTTGTTTACGATGTATATCAGTACTCGATACTTAAAATGATGAAACTAATACAATAAATTTAAGAAATATCTTTATCATCCAAAACTGGTGTCCACAGGAGATACCGCTTGTATGAGATCAAGCTATATCTCCTAGGAGATATCGTTTTGACAGTAGATTTTGAACAATGCCCTGTTGGCGTCAGCTACATTACATCAAAATGATTTTGCATATCAAGTTATAACATCACAATGCTATGACGTCATAATCATGATGACGTCACGATGCTATGGTATCACAACACTAGTAGCCAAATGGCAGTTTTGTGTTCAGATATGTTCATTTTTCATAAAAAAACTAATGAAGAATGATTTTGGATGATAAATAGAATCTCATCCTCGTGTCTTCGGATATCAAATATTTCAACACCCGTTAATAAAAGACCAAATATCCTCGGCAAGCCTCGTCTATATGTAACTTTTATCAATTCGTGTTGATATATTCGATATCCGAAGGCCCTTGGGTGAGCTTCTCTATATATACCAACGATATAAGTAAACAACTGTAATGCTGACTGTGAGAACGTGTATCTACAAGTTGTAACAATATTCATATCTCAGTGAAGACCTATCCATAAGAACGAGCAGCGATCATGTCATTGTTTGATAGACAGCTGTACAGCGGCATGTTCCTTTAATCAAATGCTGAGAAAACTGTTTATCTTGGGTAAAATGATGTGGTCCATTGCTGCACAAGAAAATGCGTATTTGCAAGGTTTAATATAAATATTCTTGGATTCAGGTTGGGTGTGGTTTCGTGATGAACCTGTTGGCTGTCCCGGTGGTTGTGTTTGCTACCTATACCTGGGGGAATGCTTACTTTCACCTGGACACATTACCTGGCGGACTGTCTTATAACAATGTATCTACAGTCATCTGATTTTTGTGGGACACGATGTCATCATGCACTCATGTGCGCACGGTCATGAAATACAAATGTGTAAATTTGATAATAAAAAATGGAGTTTGATATAAATTTGTAGGCAGGCTCTCAAATCTTAAACAACTATACAGTGATACAACAAAAAACACATTGACACATGAAAAACATGTACCCACGAAATGTATTTATAAACTTGAAATGTCCTTGTAGTCGGTTATTGGGTACCTGTTTTATTTTGTCTAGAAATAAAACACATTGATTTACGATTAAAATAGACACTGACGGAGAGGTGTTAATATATGCAGGGTGTTGTAATTTCATTCACATCACGCACCTGTCTGACCTACAGGATTTGACCTACAGGATTTGAACTTACAAGATGATGTCAGATGATATAGACCAGACTGAACTGGAACTGGGTCCAACATGACCCAACCGCCTCAAACCGCTTTTCCGGTTTAGGAAAACGCTGATTTTTATCGAAAGGACTTGTAGTATACAAGGTGGACACTAAGCCATGGAAAAGGTTGTTATTGAACAAACTCCTTCGCCTATAGCAGGGAAGGAAACGAGGACTACGATTGTTCTTGGTTTTGGATTCTTTTGCGTTTTCTCGTCTTTTATGGCTTTACAGAATATTCAAGGGAGCCTCAACGACGAGAATGGACTTGGAGTTATCTCTCTTAGCTGTCTCTACGGAACCGCCATTTTGTCTGCCGTTTTTGCGCCAGTTCTTCTCACAGTGGTTGGGGCTAAGCGAGCACTGATTGTGGCTTTCACTGGTCATATACTGTACGTCTCATCCAACTTCTACCCTTCCTTTTACACTCTCATCCCGGTCTCGATAGCGCTCGGGTGTGTTACAGTTCCTCTCTGGACAGCAGCAGGAACTTATCTGACAACGTGTGCGTTCTCGTCGGCCCAGACGCAGAAAGTTGAGATATCTGTGGTTCTCAGCAAGATAAATGGAATATTCTTCACCCTATTTGAACTCTGCAATATAGCCGGGAACCTCCTCGTCTCCCTTGTGTTGTACCAGGGACAATATAACGGAACGGAAGCCAATTCGTCCTTTTTCTGTGGTGCCAACGACTGTCCGAGGGAAGAAACTATGGATATTATTGCAGACCCAGAACCGTTCGTCGTTAACATTATGTTAGGTATATTCCTTGGATTCGTTAGTGCAGGTTTGGTGACGGTTACAGTGCTTCTTCCTCCGCTTCAGAAGCAACCCTCGTTTAATGTTGAAGACGTGAAAAAATCACTTGGTTCGTTGTTCACTTTCATCTACAAAACAGACGTGAAATTCTTAATTCCTTTTTTCATATATATTGCCCTCGAACAGCAAATGGTTTTCACGGAAATCACAAAATCCTTTGTGAGTTGCCCAATTGGCATTCAAAACGTCGGCTATGTGATGACGTCATACGGTGTATGCACAACATTATCAACGATGTTTTTCAGTCAGATCGCTAAATATACTCGAAGGTATATTCTGATTTGTTCGGCTGCCATTTTACAGATGGCGCTCATGGTGTGGATGTACCACTGGGTACCGATTTCTGATGATGTCATCAACATTTACATCCTCACCTCTTTATGGGGCGTGGCGGAGGGCATCTGGAAGACCCAAACAAATGTGATTCTAGGCGATATATTCTATGACAACAAACATGAATCTTTTGCAGTATATGAAGGCATGAAGTCCTTTAGTTTTATGGCTACGTTTTCTTACAGTAGTTTTATATGTGTGTATATCAAATTACTTGTAGCCAGTGGAATGTTGACAGTCGCTATTTCGCTTTATGCTTTCGTTGAAATAAGACATGCTAGGGCGAAAAACAAAACGGAACCACAGTTCCCAATATCTGGAACAGTCGAAATTACGAAGTTTTGATTTGAAATTAAATCGCCATTTATATGGACATAAACTATGTTAACCTGGTCCGTCTGACGTGTATTGTTTCCTTAGAACAACATACACATACACATATGTTTCATTAGATGTGTAGGTGTCCGCAACATGTTCCAACTTTTATGTGAGTGTTTCGTCAAACGGTATGCATGATTTTTTTTCAGTCATTGAGAAATAATTTCTCCTTTTCGATGGATTCGTTTTGTGAAAATATAAGTTTTGAGCCTCAGAATTCGAGCCTACCTCTCTTAATATCGAATATTTCATTCACACGAACATATTTCCATAATCACATAATTTAAAGGCCATTTCTGCAGCTGCATCTGTTTCCGAAGACCAAACCGGTCAGCTAAGAACATGAAGTGAACAATTTCTCTTCAGATTGTTTTTGTCACACAGAGACACCAATACACTCTCATATCTCGCCAATCTGGATCCATTATTTCGAAGCTCTCTTAACGCTAAGACAGTCGCTAAGCCAATGTTAAATGTATGGCCCTTACGACTTTCCTAGCGCTAAGAGAGCTTCGAAAATATGGGTTCTGGTACTCAGCCAACAAAAACATCAACATTTTCTCCAGTAACATTACTGAAGTGTAAATGACTGATAACATCTCTTCAATATCCCCGTTTGATTGTCCAGGCAAGGCGATCTTCTTTGACCCCTTTTCTTTCAACTCATCATTGAACAAAAGACTAGCGAGACTTGATTTCCTTGTAAACATGAAGTTATTTGTCATCTTCCACAAGTAGTATTACATCTGAAGGACTAGTGGGAATACTAAGTCGGGCCTACAAACAGGAAAATAAATTTTCAAAATATAGAATTCACTTTTAAAACGCATAAGTCAAATTTTCGAGAAAATTTTTATCTTTTAAACGTGTTTGGTCAGTTGTGAACAAACGTTAAGCATAATCGAATGCACAACATCATTCATGGGTTGAACTAAAGACACTGACAGTCTAACCATTTCTTCAATGTTTGAGAGAACAAAAGTCATCTCCGACAGGGTTATGACTCTCAAACAGTACGATGAATATACCAGGCTTGGACTGCAGCACCATGTCTTAGTGCATGACGTATACGCTCCACCACTTTCATACCCTGGGTTACACCCCACTCAAAACTTCCCAATGTGACGTATGATCCAGTCCATCAAATAATAATTTTATCGCGATTATTGATATGATTCCCTGAGTCTACTCTCGTATGACCTTAAAGTCCGCTGTAATGGCCAATGGTCACTTTCGGGATTCATTAAAAGGGGATTTCAATTTGACTAATACCCGACTTAAAATTTCTTAAAGGATAGATGTAATGACCTTTCGGATTAATAAAAATGGGATGTCAATTTGACATTTGCTCGATTTTAAATTTCTGAAATCGGCCCTTAAATTACTTATATACGGCTTTTTTAAAAAACCCCGCCTAATTAAGCCCCGACGACCAGAATGAAAACATGCGGGGGTCTTGACCCTGGGTTGATGACTTCTGTGACGTCACTGGGGTAATCTCATTATCAGCGATAGTCATTATTCAATGTAATTTCGCAACATTTTGATTGTTAATCCATATATCGAATGTTTAGATATCAAACTAGGTAATTCCGCAGATGACAATTACATAATTATTGCATAAATATGTGTTTTTGGCGATTTATGATTCCTCAAAAAGTGTTCTAGCGGTAGTGATAATCATCATTAATTAATCAATGAGGCTCCACCGAGCGGGTCGCAGACGATCTCTCGGCTGTGGTTAATCACAGTCACGCCTCAATGATAATCTTCAAACGGATCTCGGCGCTGATCGCGGCATTGTTAAAATGGGTCAATTAAAATCGTCTTAATAATCAATTGCAAGTGTATATTGTATATTATGCTCAATTGATTCCGATATATAATGTACGTAGAGGTAATAATCTGTCATTCATGAGAAAATGCATTTCACGTGAACTTTAAATCTGCCCATAAATTATTGTATACGCCTTTTTTAAAATTACATCGCCTAATTGTCGACACATGATTCAGTCACTGAAGCGTATGAGGTCACTCCCGGCGTTTGGATGTCCTCGTACATGGTATTTCAACGTGTTTTAGCACCTTTCTTATATCCATAAAACAATTCAAATCTTCGATATATCGAATCCTCAGATATCTAACTTGGTAATATCGCAAATGACAAATGCATGATTATTAGATAATCATGTGATATAGTCAATTTCAAATACCCAATGATCTGATGTAATTACAGTGACAATTCATCAGAAAGCGGCCCAATTTTCTTGTCACGGGTGTCCAGGTGGCGAATCACGCAGTCACGCTTCAGTGCGCTCGCGGGGCTAAATTTGAAGCTTTTCTCAAACCGGGTTATTTAGACAATAACTAACGAGTGACGGGGAATGACAGATTATCTTTCCCGAGTTATATCATTTGAGTAATTCTCGAGCCTTGGCGAGAGAATTACACACAATTGATATAACGAGGGAAAGATAACCTGCCATTCCCCGTCACGAGTTGGTTATTGTTTATATTACCCATATGACAAATTAAAGTAAAAACGCGAATATTAAAAGCCAATAGCTTCTCTAAAAGGACCCGAGAAGGAGATGAATCTCCATATCCATACGCGTGTGACGTGGATTCACTTCTTACGTACCTATCCTTGATTACTCCGCACGATTAAAATGTCCCCTACGAAAATAAAAGAAAGATGTGGCTTTAGTTGAGTTTTGTAGTCCTGCCAATTACTATCAATCCATGATTATACATATAAGTTATTGCAACATCCATATCAAGAGGTGTGCGAAGCTCAAAAACAAGTTAAGTCGGCTCAAACCGAAAAGCCCTGTGACGTTACAATCGACACTGTGACGTCATAACCGCTCGCGCCTATGACGTCATTACATTCGAACGATCGCCGTCGCTCTTGAAGCTTTCCGTGGTTATACAGTCAAGCAGTAATCGCTAGTTTCTTTAAATTTCGGACAATTTAACTGCTTCCTCCGACATTTGATGCGTCGGCACATGTACGAAAACGCTAATTTCAACTGCGGGAAACAAATAAAACATGTTAAAATGCAGAAGACAGTTTCTAAAGTTACTAGTCGGGAAAAGTAAGAAAGATGAATGAAGTAGTTCCGGCAACCAATGAAATTCTTATTTTTCTGTAACAGCCAATCAAAAGCCAGAAAAAGGTGTAACTCCCATGTGACTTACAGGGAAAATACTACCCTGTGTCCGTCTTCCCATATGGGTAATATAAAAGTTATCTTAATAATTAACTGCAAGTGCATATTGTCTCGACGTTATACTCTTTTGATTCCGATAAATAATGTACATAGAGATAATAATCTGTCATTCATTTCAAAATTGCATTGCGGTGGAGGTTTACATAACCAGCAATTCGAGCAATGTTGGCAATACCCGTAAGAGAAGAGCGCTCAGCGGTCACGCTCAAATTGACAGACAAATAATGAATAAGCAGCATATAGCAGCAAAACGGGAGGTTTCGGGATCAACGAATCAGGATACTGTAGTAGGGTACCGGATACGTGACTTATACTGAGTGTGTATAAACGTGTGTATTATATTTAGTACTTATATACATGTTAAACGTTTCATGCTATGGTTATGTTTAAAATATATGATGTCTCTCCCATCAAGTCAAGTGAAAAAAGTAACCCTGATGGGGAAATTATATATTTCCCAGGGGAGACAACTCATATAACCATATCACTTGTGATTGCCATTTTGATATCAACAGTGAAGCCAATGGCCATGCTTGATTCATTCAAGCGGCGCTTACACCCATCATGTGACCGGCGTACGCGGCTCCTGGACAGACTCTTGAAAGTTAATAAGAGTGTCAGCGTACAAACAGGAATAATAAACATGCAATATAAGCCAGGCTACTTTGTTTCGCTCGCTTCTCTAACAACTGTCTCTCTGTAGATGTTGCCGTTAAACAATCGATACGCTCTACATGTACATGTATGTATAACTATCAATCACAAACAAATCTATGGCTTGTCTCTATTTCCAAACAGCGCTTACCTTTTATACACACCAATGCATCTCATTGAGCGCTCATTTCTGAGAAAGAAAGAAAGTACCTTGTTTCCAGGATGGTAGACATTCATCCTCGATAATCCTGATTATACGCTCCGATAAATCTACTCTATAGGATTATCGAGAATGGTAGACACTGGAAGCAGCATGAAACTTACGATGAAACCTAAAATTACTAGGAATGAGATAATGTAAACATCGCTTTGCGTGGATCTGATTCGGTAAACAGTGCAAACACTGTCACAGAGATTCAAATCATACCTGCTTAAACTTAATGTTGTGACGTCACATCACATTTAGCCACGCCCCCATGACGTAAGGTTCATGGCTAGTTGCGTTGTGGATTTTTATTGGCTGATTGGTTGTAGGCGGGGCTAATAATCCAAAGACGTTTTGACATGACAACTTATGTTTTCATACGCGTAAATAGTACAGCACTAATTGTTGTAAATTTGTATATTTGTAGCAATAACACTATGAAGCATTAACGTACCGAGATTTACACTGTTGTAAATGAATACGGTATATTTTGTTCTTCTACTTTTCTATCCATTACTTGATACCGTTCTTTTCATTCATGTAGTCTCCTTTATGTTCAACCTTAAACATTCGTTATCACCGTCAACTACGCCGGAACTATTTCAACAACCAAACTCAACTTTTTAAAGTGGATATCTCATAACAGCATACTTATATTGATATATATATATTTGCATTTATACATATACTATAGGCGCCTAGGAAACGAAAGGAGGTAAATGAGATTAAAAAAACCCCATACTTATGAAATTAGTAGTTTGGATTTGAATATGAACAGTTACATGACACTCATACATGTTGAAGCAGCTTATTCCAGGCTATTGATGCTTCAAAGGCTAATACTAATTTACCGTAGATGGATGTGTTCACTGATAAAGGGATAAGGAGATTTTCCTATCGAAATTAATAACCTAACAATAACATCCATGCATGAAGCGTTATAAAATCATCGTTATCACATAAACTTGAACGTTTAATATAATTTTTTTTACGAAACGATATATCTTACAGGATAATATCAGATTTATCTGATCTTTATGCAATTTCATTGGACAATTATTTAATTGAAATTATATCTTTATTTTAACTAATTCGGACTAACGTCAAACATGACTTCCAATTTAAGTAATAAGATGCCTATAAGAATGCGTTTATCATAGGGAGATAGTCATTATGCAAATCAGGTCAATTTAGCTCAAGGCTTCTTGCTGTACATTGTGACATTGTAGCAAGATAAATCTTGCTTGCAATACGGTTTGTACAAAAAGATGTACAGTGCCCATATTATTACGTACATGTGACGTAATTCCCATATACATGTAGACTTACGTGTTAATTAACTGTTGCAAGACTAATTCTCATGAATTAAATAAACGTCCCTTTGCTGTCATATTTTGTGGACATCCCAGCTACATGTACATAATTACCTTTTATCAATCAGTTGATTAGTTTTCTAATAACACTTGTTTAAACATCGTATGTACAACCTGTGATTCCAATGTCCGATTGACGGCCATGTTAATCTACTAATCGGTATGTTGTATGTGTTGCTTGATAAGAGGTATGTTTCTTAATAATTGTCAGAAAATATGATGGAAATCATGTATCTGGAGTTGAGATGATTCCTATATTTTGGTAAAGATTTCATAATTAATCGATAAACAATCGACTCTTATTCTTGCAATAGCTAATTAATACGTAAGTCTATGGGAATTACGTTACATGTACGTAATAATATGGCCACCCGCTGTATGCATCTTTGTGGCGTTGGTTTTCCTCGCTCACCGACTCGGGTAACAAAGAACGAGAACATACGAGCCTAAACATAAACAATCTTGTCGTTATACCTCTTGCACATTGAATATATTTACAAATGTCATGTTGTTATATATTTTCTGATGCAATACAATACTTAATAATCTGACATTTAATCTAATTGACATACTTTTTAATAATATTTTTTGTAAGGTTAGTCTAGTAAAGCTATTCTGTGTAAGTTCAACAGACAGAAACATTAACATTCTCCTTTCAAAATGACATTTTAAGAATAAAGAAGTACATTTATTGCTCTCAATATGTTCAATACATTAAGATAATGCTTAATAGAAGATCTCAATTTTTGTATTTTATGAAATACTCAATTGTCAGAAATCTTAAGAGTATTATTTTACTGAAATACCCTATGAAAATTGACTTTAATCAACGGTAACCAATAGAGAGGGTAAATACCCAATAAGTTATATGGAGTACTGATATGAGGCAGTATTCAGCAGTGCGCCACATCATTTGACTGTATTATAATAACAAAGTAATATTCAGGTTAATGTCATCTTTCTAAATCATTAATTAGCAATACCAGACAGACTTTGTTACTGTACATACATTTGATATGATAAATGAATTATTACAGTACAGTATGTACATATAAAACGATAACCGATGTTTTTTTGTGATTTTCATGAAACTATAATGACAATAAAACCATTAGTCGTACAACCACTACCATCACATATGTATGTACTGAACATCTTCAGAAAGGCCATATTATGTCTCGGGTAAGCTGCGATGATAAAATCACAGCTTATTTAAAGATGCATCCACTCTGTTTCACAATATTGTATTTGGCTTTGATACATGCCATCATACGATATGTGATGATTTCAGTTCAAATAAGTTCACTCAACTTGAATATTTATCTCCAATCGCCAAATATATCATAATTAGTAGTTTCCAATTAAATTCGAGTAACGTCATTACACATGTGCAGAAACCGAAACTACAAGTCTCATTTACATGCACATTAGTTATAAGACCTATTAAACATTATCAGCTCAAAGTTGGCTTTTTGTCTGTTGGAAATAAGTTTTTGAAATTACGTTTGACTAATTGACGCGCGCCACACGCGGTTCATCGTCCGGTTTTCGATCAGAAATCCATACTTTACCTTTATATCGTCGGTATACAGAGTCAATTATCATCAAAACGGTAACTCCCGGTAACAGTCAGTACTTCTCGATAAAATAACACCATTTATAACGTTTTACATATGTGACCCCAACAACACAATGGATGTACCTTTAAACCGAATTATGTTTGTTTGTTCTTATGTCAACATATACGTTGTCATAAACCACCGAGAAAAGAAACAATACTTACATTTATTTTAACAGTCACAAACAAATATTGCTGCCGGATAAAATTTATATTTCATGTCTGATAAGCACATATTTTGTAAAGAAGTTAACATAATTTCATTCATCAAGAGATGACACTATTTAATATCTTTATGCCTGTTCACACAGGCACACGTTACTAAAATTACCTTAGAAAAGAAAAATAAGTTAAACGTGATAAAATATAAAATTCAAGTTAATAAAATATGTTGTCAACATACTCGTTAACATATCATTGCTGTAGATAACCACGAAATCCTAGCCCTATCACATGTTCCTAGCTTACCTAGGTTCGTGTTGCTTCATGTATCACTTGTGGATTAAATTATGTTGTTTGTTAGTTATAACCGTCTGGAAGTGCATGTCTCTACAACACTACTCACTGTGTCACAATGTACCGGTTCATGCACTGGTTCATTTAATCATAGATAATCAATCACATTTTATTGATTTCTTGATGTAATCCTATTTAGATCAACATAACACTGTTCGAAAATACAAATAGAACTTTGGGCGTTTCTTCATGTCATATTCAACTCTCACTACGCAAAATCTCTTTCAAACAGGTTATGCCCACAACGGTTTACCTTATCCATTATTTACTTCTTCGTTGATCCCAGGGAACCATACATATCTAGACATTACGGCCTCCAGCAGATTCAGTTCTTAAATCACACTTGTGACGTCATCCTATTGTTCTGTCACTCCATTATTTTTCAGTAATGGAGAGTTACACATCACATCATATTTTTTAAGTATAAATTTAATTTCTTTAACTTTTTAAAGCAATTTTGATAAAATAGCAATACTTTGAGTGTAATTTAAGTAGGGTAATGTCCTCGTAACTCTCCATTCCTTAAAAATAATGGGCCTCGGCCCCTCCGGGGCCTCGGCTCCATTATTTTTAAGGAATGGAGAGTTACTCGGACATTACCCTCTACGTAATACACGGCAAAAGCTAGTATAGCTACTACAAGCCAAGATATTGAAAACCACGAGTGAAAATCACGAGTGATGGATCTCTTCAATAATTAATCTGTATATCACGTGCTTATAACCACGAGGCACTGTCACTTGTCTCATTAACAAGGCGACATAGGTGAGAAAAAGCTGGATATTTTGTTTGTTTTATGACGTTCACTAGGAATGATGTGTCAACGAAGTAAAGTGTCGACATTATTATAATATCAACTAATAATCGACATAATATTAACTTAATTTCCATATTCAATAAATTTCGAAATTAAATGCCAAATGGTACAATGTATGAACAAAACTGTTGAAAAGCAATTTTAGGACAACGTGTTTGTTTGAACAGATAAAATAATAAGTACAGCATATATATCCTCATCACAGACATTCACAATCGAGTTTATCCGGCAGACGTCTTTTGTATTTAACTCTATAAATAAAATGGGTAATAGTTTCTTTTGCCGCTTAGCTAATTATATTATAATTTATATTATATTATATTAAGTATCGATTGTTGTCACATTATGCTCCACCAGGTGTATTTTATCCGAAAGCTTATATGATCATATGATTGTCTAAACAACGTTTGCCTCGTATCGCTGATGTTTAGTTACTCATCAGATAGCATGTCTTTTGAAAGCCAATGAAATGCCGTGGTTTGAAATGTGATGGTCGCTCATGGGTCTGTCTTCTCATCCGGGCTCTGCCACTGTTGCTCGATTTAAAGTCATGTTATTGACTGAGTGGTTATTTATAGCGCGATATGACGCTAAAGCTGCTTATAAAATCAGGGAATTGTAGTGGTTCGTGGACACCCATATCCTGAAGGAGCAGCAGGTTGCCGTGACATGTAATATTTGGCTGTAACATTTCTGACACATATTTTGAGATGTCTTGTTCCCAAAATTGCCTTTATTGATTTTAGGAATGACAAGCTCAAATATCAACTCCATTTTTATCATGTACAACTGACCTATGAGACACTAACTTCAAAATAAAACGTGTCAAGCATAGAATAATACATGTATATCAAACGAGAAAAAAGAACGTACAACATATTCTATTATATTATAGTGGTTCACCCAATAAACAAGGCGCATTTCTTTACATTTTATCTCATCATTGTAAGTTATAGAATATGTTTTACTGTCAATTAATCATCATTTATATAGTTCCTCTAAAGATTTATCGATTAGGGTGTTTCACTTCAACTGTCATTGGACGACCTATGACTTTCCATTTTATTGGCAGATATATGTAACTTGAATACCAGAGCACATTCCTATGCGTGTATACAAATACCCCCCTTGTTGGTTTATTTCAAGATCAGTATATATAAGCCCCACATCCGTGACTGAATGTGTCGGTCAGGCGGTGTAACCCGAATTGGGAACAGTCTTCACGGCTCCATTCATATAAGGCAGATATTTGCTTCCTGTGTATTTAAAGGGACAAAGAATATATCATTGGAATCACATGGAGTCAAACGTTATAAAATGTGTTACGTTATCGAAATGTACTGACTGTTGCTGGAATTTACAATTTCAAAGCTTGATCATTCGATATAAATACAAAATAAAAGTGTGAGACGTGATTTTTTAAAATAAAAAAAGCTGACAAGGGTACCGTAGCTGGAACGCGAC
Organism: Gibbula magus; assembly: GCA_936450465.1. Lineage (NCBI taxonomy): Eukaryota > Metazoa > Mollusca > Gastropoda > Trochida > Trochidae > Gibbula > Gibbula magus. The sequence continues at coordinate 28,531,554 of OW388295.1, read as the reverse complement.
AATTAGTATATGTAATTATGGAATATTACCTCTTTCCGACAATATGACAGATTTGTGTCGGTAATGTGCTTGTTACATATGGTACGTGTATTTTCGGTTTCTGCAATGAAAACAATGATACATTTGGTGATTGGGTATAAATATGGATGTCGAGTGAAATTAATCTTAACTTTTGTAGTATTGCAGCACGTATGAAAGCTTAATAAAATATTATCAAACATACTTAATGTTTCTTTAATCGTATAGATGAGTTATGTTTCCCAATCCAAATTGTTTGAACACAATCAAGACGGATAGGTGTAGACATGTTCCATAGTACATAGACGATGATAGAAATGCATACACTTTATGTAATATTTTATAAATGTAGAATATACGTGTGCTGGTGGAAGATACTAAGAGCACATTGTGATGAGCTAATCAATTCAGTATATCATTGGAATCAGACACAGAAGCTTAAAGGGGGACATTGCAGTAGGGTATGTGTGCTGTGATCGCAGCGTGGCTCGAGCGTGTAAGACGCCCGCCTGTCTTCGCGTAAACGCCAGGTGCGTATAGCAGACAGAACACTAATTGAGATTTTCGGCTCGCCACGGTGTGGTGATTAATTAATCTTGGGTCGTTTAAGTTACCGCCATAGAGTAATCTTAGTCTCAAACTAAACGATCATGTCTTCTTCAACCCGACCTGCAGAAAACCTCTAGACTAAAATTCATTCTGTGAAGTTTAATAATTGATCTCCCTTTATCAATGTAATTTTGTTTCTTTAATATTTTAGTTCCATATGCTAAGTCTATGAAATTTAATAATTACTGTATCTTTTTATGTTATGTTCCCTAATCCAAATTGTTTGAACACAATCAAGACATGTTCCATAGTACATAGCGGATGATAGAAATCCATACACTTTATGTAATATTTTATAAATGTAGAAAATACGTGTGTTGATTCGTTTGCAGTGTCGGTGGTAGATACTAAGAGCACATTGTGATGAGCTAACTATATTCAGGATATCATTGGAATCAGACACAGAAGCTTAAAGGGGGGCATTGCAGTATGTGTGCTGTGACCGCAGCGTGGCGACTCCCGAGCGAGTAAGACGCCCGCCTGTCCTGCGCAAACGCAAGGTGCGTATACGAGACAGAACACTAATTGAGATTTTCGGCTCACCATAGTACCCCTTTAAAGGGACACCGCGTCGACAATAAAAATGAGATCATGTGTATTTATATATGCTGATTAACATGGCTGATAATAAGTCACAGACACCAAATTTCAGACAATTGACGTAATTCGTTATAAAAACTACTGCAGGTAGACAGTGAAGTGAAGCGTAACTCGTGAGCAGACACTCTAATAAGCTTAGTAAGATAAAGATGGGACTCATTTTTATCCTCGACGCAGTGTCACTTTAAGCCTCTTAGTCCCAAACTTAACGGTGTTGTCTTCTTCAACCCGACCTGCAGCAAACCTCTTGACTAAAATTCATTCTGTGAAGGTTAATAATTGATCTACCATTATCAATGTAATTTTGTTTCTTTAATCTTTTAGTTCCATATGCTAAGTCTATGAAATTTAATAATTACTATATCTTTATCCATCTGATCTGTGTATTCAGTTTATCTAGACGTGTTATATAATGACCAAGACTTATTGAAGACAGCTGATTTTAGACAGTCATTGACAGAAGGAAAAATACGCCCTTCCTTGTTAATCGTTTGCCCCATTAAGACACCATGTACTCTTTATGATTCTTTATACGATATTTTGAGGGCCACGGTTCATATATCCATATTGATTTTAAGATTGGTCCTATCCAGTAGATTACAACATGTCACGCAAACCAACAAACACATTATGCTAGCTAATTCTGCACTCTGCGTTCTCTTTACACGCTTCGTCATAAGCAATCAGGAACAAACATGTATTCTAAATTCTGTTATCTAGAAAATCTTGCTTGAATGCCTGCGTTTTATAAGGAGTTTTCTGTAAGTAAGCTAAATGAGAAACTAAATTTCTTGGCACACTATCATATTAAAATAAGAAGTTTATTTGCAATTACTGACACAATTCACATGTAAAAATTATGATTTATACCACTGATTAAATTCATGTTTTAGTATATAAATAATAACCAGAAAGACGACTTAATAAGCCTATTTAATAAAACATGTACATTGTTATGAATGACATACACCTTTTTGGGAATTAAGGTAATATTAAGAAACAAGGGTTAACTTTGTATTGTGTATATACACCGTCGTAGTTGCGGAGTATATGCTCGCTCAGGTTAAACGATGAATGGATGAGCATATACTACAAAACGTCGTGTATATACACAATATAGAAGCTGTTAGCCAGACAATCTTGTTTCGCCGTGTACATAGTTTAAACTTAAGGCCTGCGTCTTACAAGTTGTCTTCTGTAAGTAGTCTCCCGAAAGGCAAATTAGATTTATTGGTACCCAACATTACCATGTTAAAATAAGAAGTTTATTTGTAATTACTAACAAACTTAACACGTAAATAAATTATGATGTATACAAACTGGTTGGATTCAGTTGTTGGTATGTAAATAATTACCAGAAAGACAACTTGATAAGACCGCTATAAAACAGGTACATTGGTATGAATAACCTACACCTTTATGGGAATTTAGGTAATACTAAGAAACAAGGTTTAACTATTTAGTCCCTCGAATGAGAATAATTTAAGTTTGAAATCGATTCTAATTAATAAATATTTCTATTGATTTTAACAACGACATTCGCAATTGGGGATATAAACTAGCAGTAAAACATCAAATAGAACTTATTGAATGAGTAAATATGTATCACTTACAAATGACAAAAATGTTACAAAATGTTACACTTAAACCGTGTCTTAAAACTCATATCGCTTCTTGGAAAAATTAACATTCGAAGTGGACAGACCTTCTGCAGTGGACAGTCACTGTTTGGTACCGACACGCTGTGTGTTTGTCACGTTGAGTCCGAGAAGAAAGGACATACTCAAATCATACTACCCGATATTATAACATCAATAATCATCTGAAATCAGGTGTATCATGTCATGTCATGACATGTTGTTATTAAATTATCTAAAATGGAAGGGCGTCACCTTATTTGGCAAAACATGAATCGAACGAGAATGAATGTGAATGAACGCATGAAGTAATTCAATATTCGGGTAGTCCTATCAATGGCTGTTTTCCCGACACGACCTGAGAAAGCGTGAGATCCTTATACCTTTCAAGGGGAGGGTCGACTTTTGTCAGTGAAGTAGAGGGAGTGAGCTTACACACATGTATCTACTTCCTCTATATTCAACAGCAGGTGATGATACTGATATAATCCAGCCATTCAGAAACAAGGGGAAGCTTTGAGCAGGAGGATGATAGGTATAGGTTTACGGGGATTTTCTTTAGGGATGATAAGTATATGCGTTTTTAAGTAAAGACTTTAAATATATGTACCCCGGTGTTGTGGATCACAGATGATATAAGAACAGGAAGATTTTCTGGATAACAACTTCTTTAATGTGAGAATACACTCACATAAAATATATGCTCACTCCTTCATCAGGTGGAATGTCATTGATGAAGGAGTGAGCATATACTCCGAAACATTTTCACATTAAAGAAGACGTTATCCAGAAAATCTTTCTGTTCTTATGTATACCACATGTATACCTTCAGAGACCTGACAGATTATATGTGTTTGTGTGGGATATTTTAGGGACCAAATGTGTAGGGTGCACTTTAATTAGAAAAATTGAGGGCTGTACTAAATGTGTAGGGTACACTTTAATTAGATAAGGGCTGTACTAAATGTGTAGGGTACACTTTAATTGGATAAGGGATGTACTAAATGTGTAGGGTGCACTTTAATTAGATACGGATTGTACTAAATGTGTAGGGTACACTTTAATTAGATAAGGGCTATACCAAATGCGTAGGGTACACTTTAATTAATTAAGGGTTGGACTAATTAAACGAGTAGGGTACACTTTAATTAGATAAGGGCTGTACCAAATATGAGGGTACACTTTAATTGGATAAGGGCTGTACTAAATGTGTAGGGTACACTTTAATTGGATAAGGGATGTACTAAATGTGTAGGGTACACTTTAATTAGATACGGATTGTACTAAATGTGTAGGGTACACTTTAATTAGATAAGGGCTGTACCAAATGCGTAGGGTACACTTTAATTGGATAAGGGATGTACTAAATGTGTAGGGTGCACTTTAATTAGATAAGTGCTGTACTTAATGTGTAGGGTACACTTTAATTAGATAAGGACTGTACCAAATGCGTAGGGTACACTTTAATTAGATACGGATTGTACTAAATGTGTAGGGTACACTTTAATTAGATAAGGGCTGTATCAAATGCGTAGGGTACACTTTAATTAGATAAGGGTTGGATTAAATGTGTAGGGTACACTTTAATTAGATCAGTGCTGTACTTAATGCGTAGGGTACACTTTTATTAGATACGGGTTGTACTAAATGTGTAGGGTACACTTTAATCAGATACGGGCTGTACTAAATGTGTAGGGGTGTTGTGGATGACAGATGATGTGTGTTTGTGGGGGATATTTTAGGGACTAAATGTTAGATTATACGACGTGTAGGGGGTGTTTTGGAGGAGGGATTAAAATGGATGACAATATAAAACTTCCCAACACTATCACAGCAGGGGTCGACAGTAAAACGTTAGAAACTCTATATGAGGGACGAATAAATGTAACTCGAGCGGCGATTACGACACGAGGAACCAAAATATTTAATTGAACCTACGAGTACTGTGGCATGTAATATGTATACATCAAAATTGATTGTTTCCTTAACATGAGGTATGTGTTCCGTATTTATTCAGAGACGACTGGCAATTAAGCAAAATGTGTGATCTCGTTATATGAGTGTTGCCGATTGATGATGCAAATAAAGAAAAATACACAAGTGGAAAGTTAAGCTATTGCAAAATACAAGTGTAGAAATTCGATATAGTTAAGGGAAAAGGACCAACACTTTTTTTCAACACTGTATTACTAATCTGTAGAATATATCGTTGTTAAACAAATCTAATATGTTATCGAACACCCAAAACAGCCCAAGTGGTTTAACCCTCATCTTAAGTACACCCGTGCAGCCTAAACACATGACCTCCAAAAGACTCTCTCACTCCGATAAAGGCCTAGGCTTTCATATGTACTCCATACAACTCCACACACATTGCTGCCGATTGGCTTGACGTGACATTAAGTGATTTTCTTGCAAGTTAGTTCGGTTCAAATCGGCAAATACACTGAACCGCAAAAGAAACGTTATCTCATTGTCCTCAGTATAAAAAACAAACGCTGCTGCAGGAGAAAGTTTCGAATTCTTTTCATAGGAACATAATTTGTAAAAAGGTGCCCGCAATTTTATATATCACAGTGTAATACGTTTAATTTTATGTCTGTTCAAGTACACTTGGGGTGTTTCCAAATATTTTCTGAGCAGAATGTTAGGTATTTAATTTCAAAACTTATAAAATGTAGACATTTGATTAATAACAAATGTTGTCAACATAAATAACATTATCGGCTTACATTTATTGACGCGTCTTTACTGTAGAACGTCATAAAACAATCCCCAAAAGCCCCTTTTGGTTATCTTATCTTGTCTAGTTATGGAAATTCGACACGACGATTTCTTAAAACGTTTTTCTCAGAAATATGAATAGATAATGTTTTGAAATTTCAAATTTAGTTTTAGTTTATATGACATTTTTTTGTACATAAAATGATAGTCGAAATTTGTGTTATTTTTATAAAACAAAAATGACCATAAAACATTTTAGAATCTATCCTAAACTATCAAAATCTCTTATGTTATTGTTTTCACACATACTGATCTTCAGAAGGATCAACTAGACGTTTTGTGTTGATTCTGATCATCAAAGCACTGCTCATTTACACCAAACTATTTATGTTCAATCTAATCATCATTATAAACTACCGAACAAAAGAAACGATAGTAACAAGTTTAACCGTTATCCTCCCAGTGGGAACATATGCTTTAAAGGGGCAGAAGCACGTTTTTGCGAATTTTATTTTTTCGAAATTTACCATTTATAATGATAGTTTTTGTCATTTATATTTACTTTAGAGGGTACAACATCTTATTACACAAACCAATTATCCGTAGTGGTAAAAACGCAGTTGCGTATAAAGCAAAAATTGTATGGCCAATTTATTGTGAACACATTTTATTATTTCGAATTATAAAAACTATTCCCATGGCTTTACGAAACCATATACACTCATTTTCAACTTGATTTTTCGAAGAGAGAAGGGTGTTTCACTATTGGTGACATTATTTTTCAAATACATTTCATCGACGTATTTCAGCAAAAAAACGTGCTACTGTCCCTTTAAATCAAGCAATATTTAAAATGCCCGGATGAGAAGACTGAATGATCAAATTTCAATCACATTTCACTTGCGGTAAAACATTATGCTATATATATATGATGGCAATATGTGGGAAGAACTGCTCAGCCAATCAGGGGAGTGTACATGTGATCTTTGTGGATACAAATACTAATTTCTGACACAAATACAACAATAAAGGTACATCCATTGCGTTGTTGGGGATCACATATTCCAAACATTATAAATGGTTTACTTTATCGGAAAGTACCGACTGTTATCGAAAACTACCATTTTGATGATAGTCGACTTAGTATAGCCTATTGACGAAATGAAGGTAAAAGTAGTGATTTCTGATCGAAAACCGGACAATGCATCACGATTGACGCGCGCCACTGAGACAAACGCAATTTTCGAATCTTATTTATAACATACAAAGTAACACATTTGAGATGATAATGTGTTATAGGTCATATATATAACTACTGTGCATGTACATGTACACGGGACGTGCAGTTTCAGTTTCTAAACATGCATATTGATGTTACTCGATTTTAATTGTAAACTGGTAATTATGATATATTTGGCGATTGGGATGAATATGCAAGCTTAGTGATTGTATTTGTACTGTAAACAGAAATAAAATAAAATAAATAAAAATTTATAAAACACAATGGATGCACCTTGAAATTACCGTTCAATCATGTATCATCAATCGGCTCCTCTGACGATTGATCGATGAGAGGGTTTCACTTCAACTGTACGACCTCTAACCTTCAATTCTATTGGCAGATATATTTAACTTCCTATTGGAGGTGGATACCAGAGCATAACATTCCTATGCTCCCAGTCATGTAAACACATACTTTAAAGATCAGTATATATCAGCCTCGTATACGTGACTGAATGGGTAGGTCAGACCGCGTAACCCGGAGGGAAACAATCTACAATACTCACTGCTTCATTCATGTAAGGATATTCAGGCTTTTAACAGGGTGGAGTCTACTTCCTATGTATTTAAGGATGTTCGCTCCTCAAATTTATAGAATTAAACTTTTTTTCTAACTTATATTTTTTAAAAGATCAAAGTATATGATTGAAAAATCAGCATTAAAAAATAGGGGGTAGTGTGGGTTTTTTCGAGATATGACGCCTGAAAGATAGTGGGGTGAAGTACAATTTTAACATGGGAGTCAATGGGAAAATGAGAAAAAAACGGCTATTACTAGTATTAAACTTTTGTTCCTTTTTTGATATGTTACAAAGTTCATTTTACCCTACCGAAATCGATGAAAAAATATATATGGTAGTGGTTTTTTTTTAAAGCTTTGACACAAAATGTACCTGAAAACCCCCCTTTTTAGTCAAATTTAGGCCATTTATGCTGTTTCAGCACTTTTTAGAGGTTCTAAAGTCACATTTTCTTTATTTCATATGTTTTTTAAAAGTATGTAGATGATGTAGAATATCATGAAGTATATAAAGATGAGAACAAATCTTTACTTAATCATATTTCATTTTTGAAGTTCAACCGGAAGGAGCGGACATCCTTAAAGGAACACTAGCTATGTTTTGGGATTCACATGGAGTCAGACGTTATAAGTAGTGTTACTTTATCAAAATGTACTTACTGCTGCTGAAAATGTTGTGTCATAGTGTCTACACAAAGAGACTAAAACATTAGGTTTACATAGTGTCGTTGTTCATAGTCTGAAACATTAGGTCTACGTAGTGTTCATAGTCTGAAACATTAGATCTACGTAGTGTTCATAGTCTGAAACATTAGATCTACGTAGTGTTCATAGTCTGAAACATTAGATCTACGTAGTGTTCATAGTCTGAAACATTAGGTCTACGTAGTGTTCATAGTCTGAAACATTAGATCTACGTAGTGTTCATAGTCTGAAACATTAGATCTACGTAGTGTTCATAGTCTGAAACATTAGATCTACGTAGTGTTCATAGTCTGAAACATTAGGTCTACGTAGTGTTCATAGTCTCAAACATTAGATCTACGTAGTGTTCATAGTCTGAAACATTAGATCTACGTAGTGTTCATAGTCTGAAACATTAGGTCTTAGTGTTCATAGTCTGAAACATTAGATCTACGTAGTGTTCATAGTCTGAAACATTAGGTCTTAGTGTTCATAGTCTGAAACATTAGATCTACGTAGTGTTCATAGTCTGAAACATCAGGTCTTAGTGTTCATAGTCTGAAATATTAGATCTACGTAGTGTTCATAGTCTGAAACATTAGGTCTGCGTAGTGTTCATAGTCTGAAACATTAGATCTACTTAGTGTTCATAGTCTGAAACATTAGGTCTACGTAGTGTACATAGTCTGAAACATTAGGTCTGCGTAGTGTTCATAGTCTCAAACATTAGATCTACGTAGTGTTCATAGTCTGAAACATTAGGTCTTAGTGTTCATAGTCTGAAACATTAGATCTACGTAGTGTTCATAGTCTGAAACATTAGATCTACGTAGTGTTCATAGTCTGAAACATTAGGTCTTAGTGTTCATAGTCTGAAACATTAGATCTACGTAGTGTTCATAGTCTGAAACATTAGATCTACGTAGTGTTCATAGTCTGAAACATTAGGTCTACGTAGTGTTCATAGTCTCAAACATTAGATCTACGTAGTGTTCATAGTCTGAAACATTAGATCTACGTAGTGTTCATAGTCTGAAACATTAGGTCTTAGTGTTCATAGTCTGAAACATTAGATCTACGTAGTGTTCATAGTCTGAAACATTAGGTCTTAGTGTTCATAGTCTGAAACATTAGATCTACGTAGTGTTCATAGTCTGAAACATCAGGTCTTAGTGTTCATAGTCTGAAATATTAGATCTACGTAGTGTTCATAGTCTGAAACATTAGGTCTGCGTAGTGTTCATAGTCTGAAACATTAGATCTACTTAGTGTTCATAGTCTGAAACATTAGGTCTACGTAGTGTACATAGTCTGAAACATTAGGTCTGCGTAGTGTTCATAGTCTCAAACATTAGATCTACGTAGTGTTCATAGTCTGAAACATTAGGTCTTAGTGTTCATAGTCTGAAACATTAGATCTACGTAGTGTTCATAGTCTGAAACATTAGATCTACGTAGTGTTCATAGTCTGAAACATTAGGTCTTAGTGTTCATAGTCTGAAACATTAGATCTACGTAGTGTTCATAGTCTGAAACATTAGGTCTTAGTGTTCATAGTCTGAAACATTAGATCTACGTAGTGTTCATAGTCTGAAACATCAGGTCTTAGTGTTCATAGTCTGAAACATTAGATCTACGTAGTGTTCATAGTCTGAAACATTAGATCTACGTAGTGTTCATAGTCTGAAACATTAGATCTACGTAGTGTTCATAGTGTTAAACATTAGGTCTAAGTAGTGTTCATAGTCTGAAACATTTGGTCTACGTAATGTTCATAGTCTGAAACATTTGGTCTACGCAATGCCCTTACTGTAAAACATAAGGTCTGCGTAGTGTTCATAGTCTGAAACATTAGATCTACGTAGTGTTCATAGTCTGAAACATTAGATCTACGTAGTGTTCATAGTCTGAAACATTTGGTCTACGTAATGTTCATAGTCTGAAACATTTGGTCTACGTAATGTTCATAGTCTGAAACATTAGGTCTACGTAATGTTCATAGTCTGAAACATTTGGTCTACGCAATGCCCTTACTGTAAAACATTAGGTCTGCGTTGTGTTCATAGTCTGAAACATTAGGTCTACGTAATGTTCATAGTCTGAAACATTTGGTCTACGTAATGTTCATAGTCTGAAACATTAGGTCTACGTAATGTTCATAGTCTGAAACAGTTGGTCTACGCAATGCCCTTACTGTAAAACATTAGGTCTGCGTTGTGTTCATAGTCTGAAACATTAGGTCTACGTAGTGTTCATACACGTAGACTGAAACACAGTTTAAAACATTAGGTCTGTTGATTGTTCAGACACATAATGCCCTTAGTCATAGTCTGCGTTGTGTTCATAGTTTAAAACATTTTTTCTATGTCTGTTTAGTGTTCATAATGTAAAGCATTAGGTCGGATTCGTGTACAAACCTGAAGATGTCGTTTTGGGAGACGGATGGTAAGTGTTGAGGGATATTTTAAGGACGACATGTTTAGGGTGTACTTTAGATGACGCTTATACGAGGTGTAGGGGCTTGAAGACAATATAACCCTTCCCAGACTTGTCACAGGAAGGATCGACAGTAACACTTTAGAAAATGTACATGGGAGACGAAGATATGTAACTCACGCGGCGTTTACGATAGGAGGAACCAAAATATGTAATTGAACGTACCGCAGGATGCAATGCATATGATTGTTTCCTTGATATGACGTATATGTTCCGCATTTCGTAATAAGGGATGACTGACAATTATGCAACACGTGTGCTACAGTCGTTATGGGACCGGTGTCGGCCCGGTAAAGCCTAAATTGAATTTTCGGAAGTACCAGGACTGCAAAAATTGAGTTTGTTGTCGTATGGCAGAGAGAGCGTAAATCTGATCACTGGGATTACCGTAAATGAGTTAAGGGCGCCTTTCTCTCTGATTACTTCTTTTATTTATACACCACGGAGACACATTTAACTGGATTAATTATCATAAAAAGAGATCAAACAAATTCGATAATTTAGAACATAAACATAACCGTCGTTATTGATGATGCAAACCAACTCAACACACAAGTAGAAAGGTAAGCTATTGCAAATACCAGTGTAGAAATTCGATATTGTCTAAAAGGAACAGTACGTACGCATCTGTATTACAAGCCTGTTGGAGATATCGCTGTAAATTAAACCTACAAAGTTATTAACACACACACAACACCCCAAGTGGTATAAGTCTCATCTGAAGTACACCCGTGCACCTTACACATATCACCCTCACAGAGCCTCTCACCGCGATAAAGAAGAAGAAGAAGAAGAAGAAGAAGGAGGAGGAGGAGGAGGAGGAGGAGGAGGAAGAGAAATGTTTATTTAAGTGTCACATAATGTACATAAAATCACAAGCATATATTACATATATACATATACACATACAAATGAAATGTACATTACCCGGCCAGTGTGACCTATGAGACATTACATTCAAAATAAAACATATTAGTAAAATGTTCCTACAAACATTTTTATCATAAAATTGAAGCTACATAAAATAAATACAGTATTGTCACATAAAAATATAAATAAATACATCTTTCATCCGTACTCCAGAACACTCGGTCACTATACACAATGTGTTATAACATCGTGTGCTACAGATTGATGTAACGTGAAGTGGTGTGTCGACAAGGCGAAATGGTCGTGTGGTAAGCTGTTGGTACAGTCAATGCTGGCGAAATTTCTGCTTGTAGCTAATGGACATTCACAAAACATGTTAAACCGACGGATTTTGAATAATGGATTTCGAATAAAATTTGACATTTATGGAAAGGAAAGGTGTTTTTTTAAATCATTAAATGTTTTATTTGTTCCCATAGGTTAAGTTTAAAAAAAATAAACATAGACAAGCATAGATGAATAAACTAACAGCATACACAGAATAAACATGAAAGTTGAGAATGTTTGCTTAAACAATATCTAATAAAAGTATAACCGAGTTAGCTGAACATTGGGATGGGTGATCTCAATGTATTGTTGAATTTTTCGTCTTCATTGTTTCTTTTGGAGATACATTTTTCAACAAAAATATTTCTTTTAATACTTTTTTTCAATTACTTAATTTTGGAATAACATTTTAAAAATTGGCAGAGATGATGATTTGATTCATTAAAACATTAAAACAAACCAAATCAAATATTTTGAGAAGAAAATCTTCTAGGTTAATATCTGTTAAGATGAGGAAAGGAAAGTTCGTAAATTTCCATTGAATTAATCCTGAATTTCTTATGAAATTGATGTTTACATTTACCCTAAAAATAAAAACGTATCATGTTATTTCATCAGTTCAAACCTCCGGAGTAGGTCCATCAGGCCATGACAACGTGGGTTGGTCCTATTGTCTAAATCTAGATAGGTAGAACTGATTCACCTTCAGAGAAGAAAGGGGAATTTGTAAACCAATCCCTGTTGTTGTTTATAGTTTGCCAAATCAAATAAACTATATAGACCCATGCCACGCTATCGGAATTCGGTTAGATTTTTATTCCATTTCAAACATATTGACTGTGACACTCTGTGGTCATGGAGAAAATATGGAATGATTTTAAGATACTATATTGTAATGAACTGGTATAAAATTATTATTTTGCTGCATAATTCCATAATGTATGTAGTACAACAAAATGAAAATAAGTTTAAAGATATAAATAGATTGCAAGTGTCCTTTTCTTGTAAAGTTATATATCTCTGTGCGTAACTAGTGGCCTCGCGTTACGGAAAATGATATCGTAAACACGCTCTCCTTTCAATTTATTTCCGGGTTGAGTGCCTGCATGCGTGCATGTATTTATTTGTATACGTCCCACTCATGCGTTTATGGAAATAACTGCTCGCCTTCACATTGGAATGCATGGCAGCCCATGCGAGACTGTCACTCGTAGATGAACGTAAGGTAATTTCTAAACGGGTCCCTCTCAGCAGTTACCTATGTATGTATATTCCTCACTGATGTGTGTATCAGAATCAGTGATCACTAGATCAGTGAGTCACAAGTCAAGCGTGACGTTACTATAAATTTCACAACAACCCTGACGTGTAAATAAATCGCCATTTCCAGCAATCCAGTTTTTACCGATCAATCATGCATAATCATTTCCTTCTTTATTTTTATAATCAGCTAAGAAATATTGAAAGCTACCGTCCTTACAGCAGCGTGTTATGTTTAAATACATGATAGAGCGAATATGTTACGAAAAAAGTCTATAACTTTTGAAAGGGGCAATAACCCATGTAAAAAGAATTCCCTTTCGGGTGATAAAGTATTAATATCATCTTTTCTCTCTTATAACACATTTTTTTCGTTGAAATAAGTCGATGAAATGTATTTGAAAAATAATGTCACCAATAGTAAAACACCCTTCTCTCTTCGGAAAATGAAGTTAAAACATGAGTGTACATGGTTCCGTAAAGCTCTGGGAATCGTTTTTTGTCATTCGAAATAATAAGATGTGTTCACAATAAAATGGCCGCCATATAATTTTGCTTTATACGCAACAACGTTATTACCACTACGGATAATTAGTTTGTGTAATAAGATGTTTTATATTCTAAAGTAAACATAAATGACATAAACTATCATCATAAATTGGGGAAATGTGCTACTGCCCCTTTAAAAAGTACAAAGGGTAATTCTCATTGTAGTAAATATCATTACCGCGATCTAATATTAATGGGGCAGTAGCACGTTTTTTGCAAAATTTATTTTTTCAAATTTCCCATTTATAATGAAAGTCATTTAAATTAACTTTAGAGGATAAAACATCTTATTACACAAACAAATTATCTGTAGTGGTAAAAACTATGTTGCGTATAAAGCAAAAATTGCATTGTGGCCATTTTATTGTGAACACAATTTATTATTTTGTATTACAAAAACGATGCCCATGGCTTCAACCGAAACATGTACACTCATTTTAAACTTTATTTTCCGAAGAAAAAAGGATGTTTAACTATTGGTGAAATTGATTTTCAAATACATTTCATCAACTTATTTGAGCGAAAAAACGTGCTACTGCCCCTTTAATCCATGTGTCATCAGTGTCATGATATAATTTAAACGGCATATGTTATACATACGAATGTATAATACTATGTGTTGCATGTATAATCATGGTCATGTTATTATCAAAATGTCATATGTTATAATTTATATAATGGGGTGCCATGTTATAACGACACTTATATAATATCTCATGGGTTATTCTAACTATGATATAATTTGTAATCATTAATTGTCATGTGTAATAATCACAACGATATACTATAATCTCAGGTGTTAATTACAATGGTATAATTTGATTACATTTGAAATAATTAACACGATATGATTAAGTAAAATAGTATCATTACCATGCCATAATTAAATGTCAAGTTGGTCATGAGATGATGTGACTCTATATGATTTCATTCATATAAATTAAATGACATGTGTTGTGATCTTATTGACTGTCAATTGTGATCATTATCTTGATATGATTTAATGTCAATTGTAATCATTACCATATTTTATCATCATTAGTATAACATAATATTATGATATGTATAATCATTAATATGTAATAAAATATGAAATGTGCTATCATTATAATGTTATAAAATAATAACACATGTAATCATAACCAAGTTAAATATAATTGTTCTATAACTATAACACGACGGTATCCTACAAGGGCGAGTAATAAAATGCCATCTTTTATCAACATGATATAGTTACTTTTCACAACTGATCATGATAAAACTAAGCATGTGTGTTCGCAAGAATTAAACATAGTAGTAAACTATGTGTAATGATTAAAAGTGAAGACTTAAGCATGAGAGAAAAATGGTAGACAATATCAATGATAAATGATTATGTTGTAATGGATGTTCGTATTGAATCATGTCAGTTTCCCCTATTTTATCCAGTGACGAAATGCCCATGAAAATTCTTCTCAAGAAACACGTGTAATATTTCTTACACCAACACAGTACATTATCTATTCCTATCGACAACTCAATGTGGATTTTCCCGTTGCGCGAATGTTCCTGTTTGGCCATACCGTCGATTGGCCTGAATTAGGAAGGGGAAGCGAATTGCTACGGTTATATAAATGCTCTTTGAAGCTTTATCATCAGTCGATTCGCTTCAGTCAGAACTGACAGTTGGTTTGTCAACGATAACAGGACTCGTACCTAGAGACTTAGAACTTCATCGAAGCATTCTTAAGTCGTTACTGAGAAGTCTAATTGAAATCAATTGTCAGACAGGTTGTTCTATTGACAATACACACCAAGGCATGGGCATCACCAGCGGTCTCATCTTGACTCTCGTCGCTGCTATCTCCGCTTTGCCACTCGACAGGACAGAGATTCATAACAACGGAGGCTCTCAGGGTAAACTGCATAGATCAGCGCGGTCCGTAGCATGTCGGCCCCCTAACAACATCTCTCAGCTGTTCGAGAATCTCAACAACAACATCGACACGACCATGTTTCTGCGACACGTGAGAGCCTCAAATACCCACTTCTTTCAGAACAACGAGCTGAACATCAACAAGGCTATGGATAGTTTCTATTACGGGGAGAAGAGCAAGTGTCCAAATGTAACCCTGAATACAAGTCCCGATGCTGAATTGTGGGAGCGCTCCCTGTGCCCCTGGTACTTCAACATCACGGTACTACCCCCAGGACATTACCCCCCTATCATCCCCCAGGCGGTGTGCAGATGCGATGAGTGTATCAGTGCCACGGCCAACCAGTGCGAGAAGATATCCACCTCTATCCGGGTACTTGTGGAGAGCGGATGTCAAGATGGCTTCTACACGTACAGACAGGAAATATTTCCCCATGACGTCGGCTGCACATGCGCAGCGCGACGCTTGGCACCCGCTGAACCCGACACTCCTGCCTGTCCACCCCATGGCTGTCCCACGTAACACGATACGGGTTAAGTTATCGACCTCTTCCATTTAGATGCAATATTTCATGTTTCAACAATCCACTTATTTATTACGAATAACTCATGGTGTCGGGTACTTCGATACCACTATTATCTTCATGTCACTGATCCAGTGTTATGTGTATATATTGTATATCATGTGCATATACACTGTCCATCTTTCAGTTGTGTGCTAGCATAACATTTATTTTATTCAGCCAAGACTTGTGATAGAGCATCTCAAACCAGTCCTGTCATTAACCTTATTTCACATGTTTCGTTAGTACATATCGATATTAGAATTCCCTTCATTATTCACGTACTATTTATTTCATTAATACTGTTCAAATGTTCGATATGGCAAGTGTTCAATTTCTTAATTAACAAAGAAGTTGAAAATTGATAAACGCTTGTCATATCTGTCACAACCAACGTAGTTCTAGAATGTATGTTCCATTGTATGAACATGGCTTGCTTTGTGAGCTGTTGTACTGTACATGTGTTCATGTGACGAGTCCACTTCAAGTCGAAGTCCACGTAGATCATAATGATCGGTTATTGAGACAGACACGTCTCATATTTGTTATTTTGATATTTTTATTAATAGAATCATGAGATTTTTACTTTCCAATTTTATTAGATTAGACGAGGACAGGTGAAAGCAGATTATGACATTTATTTTATTTATTTATTGGTTGATTTAGTTTGTTTGTTGGAAAGGACGATGCCTTTGCTACAGTATTCTAACAGATAGTATTAAACAGGATGTCAAATCAATTTTTACAATATTTATTGACTATTGTTACGAACGTTTGTTAGCATGCTTATCTTCATCAATTCTTGTTGCGTGATTGTCTCAGTATGATTGTATGATTGTATTTATTACTGCTGGTTGTGAAGTGAAAATGGTAACATGTACAGCAGGACTCTAATAATTTCTTCATTATTTATTATTTCGTGACATCAGGGCATTAAAACATGTCTCCTTTGTATAACACTGCCCTGTACGTTTGCCAACAGCTAATATATATAGCTTATATCGAAGTTGTTGATGATTTTTAATAAATTATTTCGTTCATATATATTTATGGTGGTTCTTATAATGTTAAATGGTAGTACAAACTAGTTCCAGATGTTATGGAACGGATGTTTGTGAAACAGACATTAAGAGTCGTGGTAGTTATAATTGCTACATTATTTGACGGCTGTATATCTCATAATTATTTTGGTGTTGAATTCCGTCTCCGATGTCTCAACATCTTTTCTCAAAAACCGTCATTTAGTCCGAACCCAGGCTCCAGAGCAAAAAATAGATGAAGCCTTCTAAGTCCGAAATGTTGACCATCCTGGTCGCTTCGGCTCTAAATATTGTTCAGGTCTCCATTTTTATTTCATATCAAATATTGAAAAGTAAAATATCAGTAAAAATATTGTTCATGGATTATATGTTAGTCTAATCGTTAATGACAATCTGGATATGTTGGTATCAATGCGATGCCCGAAGTATCATTTTTAGTAACAATAGTAGTAGTTGTGTGGTAGTAGTATGAGTAGTAGTAGTAGTAGTAGTGGTAGTTGTAGTAGTAGTAGTGGTAGTTGTTATATTGTTAGTGTATCAAGTGATATTAGTGACAGTGTCCGCTGTTAGTGTAGCAGTAGTTGTAGTATCTGCAAACAGTCACCGTACTTCGCGGAAATATATTCTTTAAGCTTCATAACTCACCAATCAAGCATGTTTGCCTCAATATACACATATATACTTACTAAACTCGATCAGTAAATGTTTGAATAGATATACTCGTAAATTCAGTACCAGTTTTTCATAGAAAGTTAAGTAAATACATGTATTTAGTGAGTGAAACAGTAATTACATGTATTTACCGAATGTGTCAGTAAATACGCGTATCTACTTATTACACAGATTTACTACAACATATACACCCTCATTCAAATTTAGACAATAGTGTATTGTGTATTTTATCATTCACGGCGTCTATTCACAAAGTCACCTCAGATCAGGGTATTATCATTTGCAGAAACCCACGGTCTGGGTTACAGCCCTTGAAAGCCACATTCAAGAAAATGAGGTTAAAAATGGCGTTGCTCTCCCGACGGTGTGGGTGATTAGGTAATCCTATAAATGTGGCTCTCCCCAGTGTTCGTATTAAATTTTTTGGCCAATCGGCCATCAGGGCCTGCAGGTTTTTAAATCTGCAGGCCCTAAATAACATCTGAAGGCCAAATTTCTAGAAACACACTTAAGAAGAAACAACAAGCAAACTCAAACGTACAATATTTAGTACAATAATTTGGAGTTTACATACTACCAGGGCTCTGTTCCATAATAGCGAGCTCTTATAATCGCTCATTGAGCGCTACATTGAACCTCTCTTGAACACGATGTAGCACTACGTAGCAAAGCGAGCAAACCTCGAGGAATCGCACCGTGTCGTTCAAGAGGAATGTGCGCTCAATGTAGTGCTCAATGAGCGATTATATGCGCTCACTGTTATGGAACAGAGCCCTGGAGTAGAGACTAAGAGTGAAGACTACTAAGTACTATGTAGTAAGTTAAAGTTAGGATCCGATGCCAAGTCATACAGTTACTGGTCGTCAGGACTATCAGGCTCAGAATTTGTTTTAATTGTGTACTGTCCAGAACGTTGAGTTGTGAACTTACAGGGAAAACATTTGCAACATTTGTTGTCATTTTAGAATAACTTAGCTACAAGTTAGTATTTAGTATAACAAGTAACATATGAATTGGGATCAGTTCCGTGAACCTGTCAGGTGCAAAAGTAATGTCATGATAAACATACAAATTAAAGCAAATTTGAACGAAATACTACATCAGCACACAAGGATTTGCACAGCAACTGGGATGTATAAACTCGATTTACAAAAGATTATATAGTTTACCAGGAAAGTATATTGTTCCTAATCCATATTTATCACTTCTGAGGGTCAAGAGAAGGAAATGTATTTTTCGTTTTGATGAATATGGTAGCCTTCCAATATCTCTCCAAAAAAAGTAAAAAAGCACAATATGATTTTTTGAAAAAATGAAAATAAAGGATAAAGATAGAAACTGTAATATTTAAAGGGTGATTTTAATCTAAATGATGACGAATATAATATATAACACCATTTTTCAATATTTTGATTTAATAATACTTGTTTAAATGTAGTTTCCAATTACCAACCCAAACAAGTTAGGTCTTGAAACTCAATCTTTCTGTATTAAACCCTTTTTGCAGTCTAATCCCTCTTCTATATTGCACA
The DNA here is from genome assembly GCA_936450465.1 of Gibbula magus. Taxonomy (NCBI): domain Eukaryota; kingdom Metazoa; phylum Mollusca; class Gastropoda; order Trochida; family Trochidae; genus Gibbula; species Gibbula magus. Next base: position 28,512,257 of record OW388295.1, on the reverse strand, counting down.
TTGTATTGCCTGCATGTATACATCACTAGACTGTCTGTCTTTAGATACGATACGTATAAGCGAAGCGTATGACGCTGGGAAGATTTATATTCAAAGATCTAAACATTGCTTTGCATGTCTGTTGTCATGTACGATATCTAAAAGCGAAGCCAATAACACAGAGTGAAGGTTTATTTCGTTTAACTGGTGTTTACATTCACATGCACTTTGCGAATGAAAGTGAAATTTAGTTGTTTTAAGATATGGATCGCAAAGATTTGGAAATTGAAAATAAAAATATACAGTCAATAGATTATTTACTAAAGGCCATAAGGGCCTGCAGATATTTGAAACTGCCGGCCCCATGTCATTACAGCCAGCCCCGGGCCTCCGGGCCGGCGATTATTTCGAACACTGGCTCTCCCTGCGTTGGACATAACCACTGATCTATGTTACCGTGTATAATACACTGAATAGGTGATTTTTATTTGTATTATTTGAAATTAATTATTATTTGAATAAATAAAAAGGAGAAATCCATTACAAATTTCAATTTCAGAGTCATTTCTCCCATGAGTACAATTTGGCTTTCACGGGTGGACACCCCTCTATACATACAACATACACCAAGCTAAAATAGAGTTATAAAATAACTATAAGCATCTCTTCGTGGACCATGAGTGGTCGTGAGGGCGCGAACTCCAGCGGGGCGAGGGAAATCGTGAGGACAGACATAACTCCTGCTTTATGAATGGAGCGGTGAGCTCAGCGTAATCCAGACGATATATAGGTCACTTCCGGGTTAGCACGTCCTGTTGATAGACAAGGAATATGTCGCTTTGTTACCGTATTACACGCATTAATTCTCTGCACGATGGACGACAATGTGATGTGTCGATGAAAACTGAAATTATTGTTAGTGTAGGGATCAGTAAGGAAGCTTGTCAGGATTTATGTATAATTGTAACCTGACTTTTTGGTATTGAACATGAAGTGTAATTTTTTAGAAAATAGAGCCATGGGCTCTGTAGCTCATCAGGAGTTCATTGATTTACTGTCTAAAGTTGAATATTTAAGTTAATTAAGTTATTGTTTACAAGCAAAGATAGGTTCTTAGATCATGACCACTGTGACCCCATTTGGGGTCACGGGGTCACACAATCGACAATTTAGAATCCCCATTGGCCAAGGAGTCCGCACACAACTTTTCAGCTCTCGACCTTTTGGAACTGGAGAAGAAGATGAAAATAGGTTTTTAAGGATGTGACCCCTGTGATCCCATTTGGGGTCACGGGGTCACGAAATCTACAATTTAGAATCCCCATTGGCCAAGGAGTCTGCACACACCTTTTCAGCTCTCTAGATCTTTTGGAACTGGAGAAGAAGATGAAAAGAAGTTTGTAAAGATGTGACCCCTGTGACACCATTTGGGGTCACGGGGTCACAACATCTACAATTTAGAATCCCCATTGGCCAAGGAGTCTGCACACGCTTTTTCAGCTCTCAAGACCTTTTGGAACTGGAGAAGAAGATGAAAATAGTTTTTTTTAACGATGTGACCCCTGTGACCTCATTTGGGGTCATGGGGTCACGAAATCTACAATTAAGAATCCCCATTGACCAAGGAGTCTGCACATAAAATTTCATCTCTGTGGAGTCATTGGTTCTGGAGAAGAAGTCGAACAAGCGAAAAGTATGGACGGACGTACGGACGGACGCCGGACAACATGCCATGCCATAAGCCCATCGGGCCTTTCAGGCCTGATGAGCTAAAAAAGGGAATGAATCGACGACTTCACCTCAGATAGAAACAGTCACTGCAGAACGAAACAAAGATTATATTAAGTAGAACGAACAGAAATTGAATATGTTGCCATACAGAATTTCATTGATATATATTTCCCGTCTGTATGATGAGGAAGTCAGCTAAAGTTGCTGATTAAGCAGTTTAAGCTCAGTGCACGTGGTGAAAAGGTCTTCCATTTTCAAAAGATCGACATATTAGATAATAGCGCTTAATGCTTCATAGTATTTTCTGTATTTTTAAAAATCTTTAACTCGCATTACTTCCTTGTTTGCCGTCACGATTTCAGTGGAATGAGAAGTTTGAAAGAAAGTCTCTGAAAAATACTAACAATGGTAGGTACAGATAGTATAGTAGATACATGACTGACGCGACTTCCGTTTAGGCATACACGCGACCAAGGGCAAACCGCATGTCAAAACATGTACGTCACCAACACTGTATAGGTCTTTCACTATTGACTGCCAATGCTTTCTGTACCTATATTATATTTTGAAAAGCTCGAAATATTAATAATATTAGTCTATAAATGAAAAAACTTGCCAGATACGAAAACTTCATAATTGTGACAATTCCTTCACAGATATTGGTTGATGGGGAATTGATCAAATAAGGTGTCCATCACTTGAAACATGATTTTCTTTCATTTTTATCACTGAGAAATTATAAACTAAATATAAATTCTATTCAGACACTATTCTGATATAAAGGAAAATAATAGTATGCATGCAGTGAATATAACAAAAATATGAATGTAATACATAGATTCTCATTTTCTATTCAGACTATAAAGGAAAAATAATATAGTGTCTAGTGAATTTACAAAACATATACATATAATACAAAGATTCACATTTTTAAAGCTTATTAACGATTTATTTCCGGATCTGTGCAAAACGTCAATATAGATGCTGAAATATTTTATGAGAGGGGAATCCCCGTAACAGGACAGTTTTATATATTTACAGATAGCCTACGAGAATCAACATAGCGTGGGGAGCTGAAGATCACGTGACCATAGAATGATGTCACAGAGCTATCTCAATGATATGAATAGCTCTCACTGGCTCAATATAGCTAGCATATGTGACGTCAGGACAGTCTGCAGGATCAGTGTTAGCGACGGTGTTATATGTATACATTGTGTTTCGCCAGGAAACAAGTAGACGGATGTGACAATACACAACACATCCTGTCAAGGGATATGTATACCATGTAGATATGTAAAGTTACATGTGGGAGTCATGGTGAAGTTGTGGATTTTCTCCATGGCATACAAAATGAACACACTACTGATATACACCTGCAATATTTATTTTGCAATTGAGGATTTTTTTAAATAACTATTTGTAAAACTTAAAGATAATATCATCTCTCTGTTTTTTCGATGTTAATTCGTTTATTCATATAGACAATACTTTCAAGTAAGCAAAACACAAACGATTATTTCGAAGCGTCACCTACTTATCAAGATATAGCCCTTCAAAGTGAGTAAATTTAGCCTGCTCATTATCTCATTCTTGAAACAGTTTGCCGCGGACCCTTAGTGTAGCATAACCTTCGTTAGCGATGTGACGTCATACACAGGAGTTGCTTAATGAAATCCTTAGGCGATTTGTCGATTGTCGTTGATAATTCCTTTAAAACATAATAATAACGTTTTGACATTACAAGTTTCCGATAGAATGGGTATTTGTGCGTCCGTAGGGAGTAATTTCGGAGTTTTAGGAGCATGTTTCGATATTCAACCGCTGATTTTATAGATTTGTTCTTTTCCCAATCGAGTGGAGTGTTATGTTATCTTATAAGCTACAATATGTTTTGAAATGAATAAACTGACAATTCAAAAATAAACAAGATAATGCAATTTTTGTTATTTTATAAACGCCATTATTAGTTTTTTTTTGTGTGCTTGATTTTGTGTTTGAAGAGTGTCTATAGCTTGAAATCTACTGCGTCAATATTTCTCATGGTGACTTAATTTTGCTAATAGAATAGTTTTTTTGAAAACTTCCGTCATCAAAAACACAACTTACTTGTTTTAATTATAATTTTTCATCAATCGTATCCAATCTGATACTCAATTTTCGGACTGATTTCACTATATCTTCTAAACACGTTTCTCTTTTTGTATGAGCAACCTCTCGCTCAATATCCGGATTCTCTACATCAGACATTTTCTCAAGTCCTTCATGGCGGAGGCGCACCAAGGAGAACTGATTGTGATGTCATAATGACATCACTTCCTGTTAAGAAGTTGTTTTCCTGACTACAATCATTGCAACTAAGAAAATCCTATAATTTTCATCAATGTTACTGGTTTACACTTTTTAGAAGAACATATTCGGACAATCTTTAAATCTATAGTCGTGTACATTTACAATTACTTAGATTCAGTGAATACCACTAGCATGTTATATAAAAGGCCTTGCATTTTATATTACATGTAGTTTTTGATGGTCAATTCATATGTTTGTGGAAATAAAATAATGTTTAAATCACTTCGGATAAAAAAAAAAAAAAAATATCTTTATATAAAAATATATTTCCGAATTTCAAATGAAAGTATTGGAACTATAGAACTTTGATCAACTCACCATGGCCGTGTGTACATGTTTTGTTTGGTTCTCAATTTAAAAAATATTACCCCGGCTATAGTTCAGTCGTGTAGATTTCCCCTCTTATTTAATATTGATCTAAGTTAGAGTGTCAATAACGCAACTACATCACTTATTACCTATCGCTACATTGATAAACAAAAATACTGAAAATATATTTTGTTATTTTGCATAAGGACGAATGTGAAAACAAAAATTATTCAACATGAATGAGGCGTGTTAAAACCGTTATAATCCGTATGAAATGTGTAATAGATCTCTGTGACGTTTGAACATCTTCATCATCTGACATGCGTGCCGCCGCCATATTGGGCAACGATAAGAATTGTTCCAAAACACATTGCAGAATTACGGGTCCCGCAATGGTCACATCCAGTACTAAACAGTGTTGACATTTGCTGCCATTTGTAGTACGTTTTACGGGGCGTGTATATATGTAATTTTGTTGTATAAGGACACAGGTAAATTTTTTATTTAGGCAGTTATGTAAGGCTAAATCTAGTGGATTCCGTCATTAGACGCCAAGCGACTCCTGTGTATTACGTCACAAGGCCAAGCACGCGGAATTCGCTCTCGGCTAAAGTTTTATGAGGCGTAATTGAGCGGCGTTCTAAAAAGGCGTTATAAAAGGTGTTTATTGGTTGAATTGACAAATATCAAGTGGAATCCTCGTCATCTTGGAATATGCTTGAATAAAAACCGAAAAGTGATATGGTCGAGGTTTGTGGATCTTTAAGACAAGGAGCATGTCCCGGTTCCTTTTTCTATTTCGTTTTCTCATGTTAATTCTTTTATTATTTTTTTTTCACCTTAAGTATTATACAAACCTGTTCCCATCAGGTTCAAACAGACTTTCACAACAAATGAGTTCTCACAAGAATTGCAACATGACTAACTACAAAGGGCAACTTACATCATCAATCTTTTTTATCCTTTCATGTTCGGCTATCAAATACAATGCTATCCAGCCTTACCAACTCACAACTTAATGAACTCGTTTGTTATACAATTACAATGTATTTATTATGTAAATTAATGACCACAACAAATGATATCAAAAAGATATATATGATATGATATATATATTTATTTGGTATTTACACTTTGCGTTAATGTAGCAGAAAAATACATAAAGATACGTTCGATATCGTTGTTTGTCAGAACGGAGGTCTGAGTTTAAAGAGGCATCCATTATGTTTCATGATATTTTATTTCGTATTTACTCTATGCTTGTGTAACGGTCATGACTTCCAATACAGCACAAACTCGTCGGTGGCCGTGAATTCTTTTTATTTCAGCATCTCGTACAGTTTACCGAATGCAAACAACACAGCTCTGTCAAACAGATACAACATTCTAAGTTCATTGTATAAATAAACATTTCATTAATGTAGATTCACAATGTATATATTCATTCATTCCAATCATTACATTGTTTCATATTGCATTCCTCGCCAGTACAAATAAATAAACCAAATATACACAGACATACACAACTCAAGATTAAACAGCATGACATCACGAATACACTCAGTTACAATAGCCATACATGATAGTTCATATGTAACCATTAAAAGTAATTAGCAGTACAGTAATAATGATTCTCACCGTCTATGGGACAAGCTGCTCAGATATCAGCAGGTGAACCAAAGAACCACTCGTGCCAGTAAACCTGAACAACAAGCAATATCTATAACAACCACAATGAATGATAGTCATTATCAATACCTGCTCATGTTAAATATTCAGTTTAACATGACTCATTACCAAATGCATATTTCAAGAAATCATTCAATGAACAAGTTCAACCTTTTATAAAATATTCTGCCACCAGAAAACAGAAACTCAATTACAAATAGAAATTGAATCACCTGCTAATAATTAAACATATTTTTTTTATTTCCTTTTCTATGAAACCAAACAAACTCACCAGACAAACAGTGACCTTCTCAACATCAAAGATGGAAGATGACCTTCCAGGTGAAGAGACAGACAGAAAGTGCACATAGAGCCCACTTTGCTCATGCACCAAACATCTTCAACCAATCAGATGGCCAATACACAAAAGTAGATTGATCCTCATTTACATAACCTAAGCTCTGACATAAACAATGGACTTGCCCTCATTTGCATGGAACTACACCTGAGCTAACCTCTGACCCCATGAATATAGGCCAAAGTTAGATCACCTGTTAATAACAAAACATAACACCACAACACATGGTTAAAATACTTTATTATATAGATTTTACATTATATTTTACTGCAGAATGTATTTACAACTTGTACCTGTTACACTTGAATATGGCAAAAGAATCTATAAAAATACGTTCGACTCGATATTGTTTCATGTATGTGTCAGAAGGAAGGTGTATTGGGCTTAAACAGGCATCCATGGTGTTTGAAAATATTTCATTAAGCTGATTGCTGTTCAAATAATTTTTACCCAACTTGGACATTCATCCCCAATCGCCAAATACATAATTAATAATAGTTTCCAATGAAAATCGACCAACATCCTTATACTTGTGACTTGATTTTGTTGTGTTGTACTGGTGCGGCATTTACAAAAACTAGACTTTGCTTGTTTGCCAAACCAGATTCTTTATTGAATAAAAATATGTTTAAACCACATCATTATACGTTTTCAGAAAGCGAAACTTCACGTCATATGTGTATGCACAGTAGTTATATGACATTTTAAACATCATAAAGATTAATTTGTCTGCCTGTATTTTGTAAATAATTTTACAAAATTACGTTTGACTCTAAGACGTGCGTTAATCGCTGTGTATTGTGCGGTTTTCGATAAGAAATCACTACTTTTACCTTCATATCGTCACTATAATGATTTTAAAGATTTAGTAATTTAAAAGTCAGTAATTCTTGATAACATAACACCATTTGTAATGCTTGGCATATGTGACCTTCATCAACACAATGGATGCCCCTTTAAACTGCTGTTCAATCGAGGTCAGTGTCCTCCTACACAACCAAAGTTATATTGGACTGGTGTCTTCACTAACAGCCTATAGACAGTTGAAGTTGAGTGGTAACACACAATATGCCCAAACTATCATAACACAAACAACTCTCTTCAACAAGTAAGTTGAGTCTCTAGTACCCTTGTAATGTGTCTCTCCAGAACGAATTCTCATTTAAAACTTCCAAAACACAGGCGACTTGATGTAGTAACGTTTTATCATTAGCAATACACTTCTATGGTCTCTCTCCTGTGTGTCTTCAAAGTGCATGTGTTTATTTTCAATGCACCACACTCTCCACACATGAATGGTTTCTCCTCAGTATACAGTTCCTGGTGTCCTTACCCGATACTGTACAGGCTTTACCCAATAGCTATGCTTGTGTGTTTGCAGGTTACCCAATTGGGTAAATTCTTTACCACATACACTACACGTGTATGGTCTCTCTCAAGTATGAATTCTCATGTGTACTTGTAGACTCCTTGATTGTGTAAATTCTTTACCACACACACTACACTAGTATATTCTCTCCAGAAAATGAACTCTCATATGTTTCACCAGGCTACTTGATTGTGTAAATGTTTTATCACACTCACTACACCTGTATGGTCTCTCTCCTGTATGAATTCGCATGTGTTCCTTCAGGCTTCCCCATTTTGTAAATGCTTTACCACACTCACAACACTTGTATGGTTTCTCTCCAGTATGAATTTTCATGTGTCCTTGTAGGTTTCCTGATAATGTAAATTCCTTACCACACACACTACACTTGTATATTCTCACTAGAGAATGAACTCTCATATGTTTCACCAGGCTACTTGATTGTGTAAATGTTTTATCACACACACTACACCTGTATGGTCTCTCCCCTGTATGAATTCTCATGTGTTCCTTCAGGTTTCCTGATTTTGTAAATGCTTTACCACACTCACAACACTTGTACGTTTTCTCTCCAGTATGAATTTTCATGTGTCCTCGTAAGTTTCCTAATGGTGTAAACTCCTTACCACACACACTACACGTGTATGGTATCTCTCCAGTTTGACATCATGTGTCCTTGAAGTTCAAGTGATTGAGTAAATGCTTTTCCACACTCACTACACTGGTATGGTCTCTCCCCAGTATGAATTCTCATGTGTGTCTGCAGTTTGCCCGATACTGTAAACGTTTTATCACAAACACTGCACTTGTGCGGTCTATCAATGTCATGAACTATCACGTGTCTCTGCAGTCTCGTTTTTTGTAAATGATTTACCACAAACACTGCACTGGTATGGTTTATCAACGGTATGAATAACCATGTGTCTCTGCAAGCTCTCGGTTCTTGTAAATGCTTTACCACACTCACTGCACTGGTATGGTCTCTCCCCAGTATGAATTCTCCTGTGTACCTGCAAAGCAAGTGACCTGATTCAATAAATTCCTTACCACAAACACTACACTTGTATGGTTTCTTCCCAGTATGAATTTTCATGTGTTTTTGCAGCGTACCAGAGAGTGTAAATCCCTTACCACAAACTCTACACTTGTATGGTTTCTCCCCAGTATGAATTTTCATGTGTTTTTGCAGCGTACCAGAGAGTGTAAATCCCTTACCACAAACACTACACTTGTATGGTTTCTCCCCAATACGAATTTTCATGTGTTTTTGCAGCGTACCAGAGAGTGTAAATCCCTTACCACACACACTACACTTGTATGGTTTCTCCCCAGTATGAATTTTCATGTGTTTTTGCAGCGTACCAGAGAGTGTAAATCCCTTACCACAAACACTACACTTGTATGGTTTCTCCCCAGTATGAATTTTCATGTGTTTTTGCAGCGTACCAGAGAGTGTAAATCCCTTACCACACACACTACACGTGTATGGTCTCTCTCCAGTGTGAAATCGCATGTGTCCTTGAAGTTCGGGTGATCGTGTAAATTCCTTACCACACACACTAAATTTGAATGGTCTCTCTCCAGTATGAATCTTCATGTGTCTCTGCAAGCTACCTGATACTGTAAATGTTTTACCACACTCACTACACGTGTGCGGTGACAATGTGCTTGTACTTGTAGAAGTTATAAACATGAAATATGATGGGTAGTGAAGTTAGTACTTGGAGAAGTTATAAACATGAGATATGATGGTAGTGAAGTTAGTACTTGTAGAAGTTATAAACATGAAATATGATGGTAGTGAAGTCAGTACTTGTAGAAGTTATAAACATGAAATATGGGTAATGAAGTTAGTACTTGGAGAAGTTATAAACATGAGATATGATGGTAGTGAAGTCAGTACTTGTAGAAGTTATAAACATGAAATATGGGTAGTGAAGTTAGTACTTGTAGAAGTTATAAACATGAAATATTGGTAATGAAGTTAGTACTTGGAGAAGTTATAAACATGAGATATAGTGGTAGTGAAGTCAGTACTTGTAGAAGTTATAAAAAAAACCTATATACATTTTGTACATAGAATGGGGATCTCCCTTGAGGTATTGAGAGCAAGAATGGGGACTTTTGTGCACCCTAGAGGTTGCAAACAGATAGACACAATCCAACCTTACACTCCCCTGTCAGACTGGACGCCGGGTATGGCTGATGCATACCGACTTGTGTTGTGTGGAGTTTTACTCCTTGCTGTAACCTCCCTGGGTACTCTTACAGCAGCATGGATAGAGCATAAAGCACCGAATATGATTCCGCCACCAAGCTTGTGTACTTCGGGTGCGATTTGTGAGAGATTTTCGTCAGCAACGAGTTTGTTTACATTACGAAAACTGGACAATTATGATGGATTTACGTTATCTCTGACCACTTATGTCCCGTGTATGATTCATAGAGCTGGGGATGTCGAGTTGAACCCTGGGCCTGGAAGTAAGGAACTTGAGGAGATGAAAAGAGATATAATCATGCACATTAAGGACTCTGAAATAAGATTATCTTCTGATATACATGCTGTCAAAGAGGACATAAAATCTATAAAAGATGAACTGACTGAATTACGGACCGATATGAAGAAATCTAAAGAAGATCAAGAAGTAATGAGACTTGATATAAATGCTCTTGATGACAAAGCATTGATTATGGAAACTCGCTATCAGGACTTAGAGGCAAGATTAGAGGATCAAGAACAGAGAAATAGGCGCAACAACATGGTCATGTATGGGATTCAAGAGTCACCTAAGGAGACATATACGGAGAGTCTTGGATATTCTTAACAGTGCCAGAGAAACCAAAGATATCCCCCCTCTCACAGCACGGGATATAGAGAGAGCACACAGGCTGTCCATTCAATGTGGGATTTCTTACTAGACTTTTCAGCATAAAAAGATTTTCAACTGACAAAATTGTGAATGTTTATGGGAAATGTCTGTTATACATATGTTCAGTACTTAACATTCATGTTATGAATGGTCGGTGTGGATCCGATTCAGAAATAGGCGATCCCACTTATATTGGCCACAATGGAACAAGTGTAGTAGATTATATAATAAGTTAATCTTCAATTTTTGATAAAGTTCTAAACTTTGCAATCCCCTCTCGTACAGAATCCGATCATCTACCTCTTACTGTAAGATTACGTGCGCTTCACACGGATCATATAAAACCAGAGAATCAGTCTTATAAATTCGTGTGGGATAACGATAAACTCCAGCTTTTTAGATCGAAAATGTGTTTAGAAAGTATTCAAGATTTGCTAATCCAGTCAGCAGACTTGGTTTTTACAAACATTGACAAAAGTATAGATCTCATTGTACAAGCAGTGTGTACAGCTGCTTCTGATATGAAAAAAACAAACTGGGAAGAAACGAAACCGAGCTCAAACTTGGCATGATGTAGAATGTGACAAAATGAGAAAAAGAAAGAAGTAGATATCTTAATAGGTTTCGCAAATGTAAAGACTCCCGTGCTTTAAATGATTACCATTGCATTAGTATAAGTATAATGCAAGTATAATGCAGTTTGCAAACAAAAACGAAATGAATATATGAAATTGAAACAACAACAGTTAGAAAATACCATCAGCGATTCTAAACAGTTCTGGTCATCACTGAAGAAAATTAAAGGTAAAGCTAGCCAAACAAATGATATTGATATTAACGAATGGTATTCTTATTTTAAAACATTGTTTTCTACATTTAGAAAATCTGTCAATGTATGTATATCATACCTTTATACATAGAAAGAACGTACTCTCAACTACCTAAGATATCGTGTGTATATACATGTATGTACTATAGGCCTGTGGCCTTTTAAGTGCAAATAAAGATTGACTAAAGTGATTGAATATGTTTTACACTTGTAAGTTAGACGTTCTATACCCGCGAATAATGTTGTCATCTTGTACGATAATCAATTGATAATAACTTAAAATAACCTAGTAAAGTACACATTTACGTATATGGCACTCATTTATTTCCAGGTGTCAACAGTAATAAGTAAATAAATAGCTAATAGAGAAATGCTATATTATGTATATTATATGTTAGTGTGTCTTTTGCAATGTCATGTCAAAAACGCATATTTACAACTCTCATTTGCTTTTATTACTGGCACACAACAGACCGCATTTCATTTAAGAACAGGAAGATTTTCTGGTCGAAAACTTCTTTGATGTGAAAAGTACATAATGTTTCGGCGGAACGTCAGGAAGTAATGAAATGTGATACATTTATATAGCAACAAACCAATGGTGAAGAAACTCAATCAGGGAGATAAAGAATGCTATATGGGGCTTTGTAGTACAAACATGATGGGGGCAATTCTTATCTGTGCGAGATGGTAAAGTGCTACCAGCCAGGCAGATCTCTCCGTTCGGAGCAACAGATGCTTCTCACAGTGCCCAGAGTTAGACTCGACAGATACGGAGGAAGATCATTTGCCTACTCTGCTGCAGTAGAGTGGAACCAACTTCCCATTGAACTCCGCCAGTGCAAATGCTACCAGACCTTCAGAAAGATGTTAAAACCCCATTTGTTTCAAATTGCCTTTCCATAGCAAACACACTTTGAGCGCTTTGAGCACGCTATATAGCATGGATTTGGCGCTATAAAAATTGACTATGACTATGACTATGACTATGACTATGACTATGACTATGACTATGACTATGACTATGACTATACATGAGAATAGTTTACAATTAGGTTTTGCAATACTTGATTGGTAGGCTTTTTGAAGATGTAAGTTAACAACACAAAGTGATAAAACGCGGGAGACCAGTCAAAATTCTTATGATGTTCTTTTAATAATATTTTCAGCAACATCTGGACTGTATTAAAGACTCTTAATTTTAACAAAGACATGGAGCAGGACGAACCAATGCCCATTGTATAGCATTCTCATGTACTTTTAATCTCCCTGATTGAGTTTCCTTACCACTGTTTTGTTTGCTATATATGTATATTATGTATAAAATGTTGGTCTTTCCTAACATTCCACCTGATAAAAGAGTCAGTATATGATCCGAAACGTCGTGTACATTTCACATTAAAGAAGTTTTCTGGTTTTATCAGAATTGTAAACAAACAATCATTCGGTTGATTGGAGGAGAGGCCAACGGTTGATGCTGGTGGCTTTGAAGTTGTTGGATGATGATTGGAGCTGAAAGGTTTAACTGACATTCGTTTCCATCTTGTTATCCAATTTCAAACTGGAATGTCCTGAGAGTAAATAATCAAAGTAAATTATGACCTACCCCTAATGTAGATATCTTCATGACTGATAACTGGTGACATGCTATTGTGTTGAGCTTCCCTAAAATGTATTTGGTAAAAGTGAGAATCAATTATTTATTGTACTTGTTGTATTTCCAAACGGAAAAAAAAATCATTTTCCGTCCCCACTGTCCAAGGTATAGTTACAAACATCTGTTTATCGCATTTTCTAAATTGTTCACTCGATTTTCCATCAACTTTCTCTTTATAGGTATTCGACCCGACGCCGACTACTAGGCTTCCCTGTGAAATGAAGTGAAAGCCAATTTGAGGTCTCGAAAGTGTTTTGCGTCAAACTGTTGTAAACCATAACTCTCGGATCACGTCCCAAAGGAATAATTATGTACTCAAGGAAAAAAATGAAACGGTTTGAAATGTCACTACTTTGACCAATCCATATGTTATTTCCAGACATAAGTTGAACCAACTTTCAGTTTGGAGTGACTTGGTTCAATCCCCAAAAATTGTCGATATGATATTAAGTGAAATCAAATTCAACACGTTAGTACGATTTTATACGTGTTTAAGTGTTTAACTGAATTATTTTGAAAACAACTTTAAAATCACCTCCGTTTCAAAGAAACGCAATGAATCGCGCTACTGTAAAAACACATGGTTGTTGTGTGTGTGAAAAAACATTTAGGTCACCATCTGCATTGCAAGAACACATGAGAATACACACAGGAGAGAAGCCATACACGTGTACCGTGTGTCATAAATCATTTACAAAATCGACGACCCTGCGAGGACACATGAGAAGTCATACTGGGGAGAAACCATATAAGTGTAGTGATTGTGGTAAAGCATTTACAGTATAAGGTAGCTTGAAGACACACACGAGAATTCATACCGGGGAGAGACCATACAAATGTAATGTTTGTGGTAAAGCATTTACAGCATCAGTGAGTCTGCAGATACACATGAGAATTCATACCGGGGAGAGACCATACACGTGCAGTGTGTGTGGTAAAGCATTTACAGTATCAGGCAAACTGAAGATGCACATGAGAATTCATACCGGGGAGAGATCATACCAGTGCAGTGTTTGTGGTAAAACATTTACAAAATCAGGCGAACTTCAGAGACACATGAGAATTCATACCTGGGAGAGACCATACAAATGTAGTGATTGTGGCAAGGCATTTTCAGAATCCGGGGGCCTACAGAAACACATGAGAATTCATACGGGGGAGAGACAATACAAATGTTGTGATTGTGGCAAAGCATTTTCAGAATCTGGGGGCCTTCAGAAACACATGAGAATTCATACTGGGGAGAGACCATACAAGTGTAGTGTCTGTGGTAAGGCATTTACAGAATCAGGGGGCCTACAGAAACACACGATAGTTCATACTGGGGAGAGACCATACAAGTGTAGTGTGTGTGGTAAAACTTTTACAGAATCACGCAAACTGCATAGACACATGATAGTTCATAATCGGGAGTGACCACACATGTATATTGTGTGAGTCTCCACGAACACATGATAATCCACATTGGGGAGCACAGTGTAGTGTGTGTGGTATAAGTATCATCTACACATCCAGACACTTGGAGAATACACATGAGGACTCACACTGGACAAAATCAACAGGAGTGATTTAGTTCGTGGCATAATTCATACTGGATAGACTAAACTAGTGCAGTGTGTGTGGTAAACGTTTTGCAAAGTAAAAAAAATAAATAAAAAATATATATAGTCACAAGTGACAATAGAAGGAAGCGCATACATGAATGAAAGTAATGAATGAAGTAACCATTCGATTGTAATTGCGCCATCTCCTGTAGAAAGTTGCAGATCTCTAACATGTCTTTCCCATGTCAAAATGGCATAATTTTCAAGGAAATCAAAATGGCGGCTAAGCCACGTGACCTACCAACTTGCCATGATTTACTTTATTGCTCGCATGGTTATTGCGCATCTTTTATTTTTAAAAATCAAGTCTCTATCTGCATTTGGAATAGTCCAGTTGTATTCATCATTTAGGTTGCATACATAATAAATATGTTATGTTCTTCTGAATATTCAGGAAATTACTCCAAAATGCTTATTTTTGGACCCCTAGATCGCGTTTGCGATGTTTGCATTTATCTATTAATTTTTTGATGAAAGGGTTCAACATAAAAGTTGTTTGCTAATTAAATTTTGCATACGTAGGTGCATTTTGAGTTTAAATAGCGGAATTAGTTAAACACTTGTGATTCTTTGAAATTCGCTGAAAATGGTGATTTCCGAAAAATGACAATGTTCTATGACTTGTCATACGTAAACTATGATAGATACATGTTTGAAAATTATCGTTCTTAATAATACTTTACAATGAGCTATTAAACATAACGGTATCTTCAGTGGTTAAGGATCGAAAATTCTCCAAAAAAGTACCCCTCGACAATTCTCAAAATCGACAAATTTCAATTATTTGTTTCTTTGTCCAAATTGTGCCCAAATTATCAACTGTTATAATACGATAATGATAGGTTAAGAAATTGTTAAGCTTGTTATAAGAAAGAGATTGCAGTCAGTAATTTTGACATAAGTCAGTTTGTTACAGAGTAAGGGCGAAAAGCAAACATTAAATAAATGATGAAATTAAAAAATTTGGGAAGTATTTTGTTGTCAAACGGAACAGCAATTAAATGAATTTAGATCGACATATATTTATAATGTTATATTGTCGATCTAATAGTGACCGATCGCGACGCATCGAGCTGTCCCGATAAACTTTGGCCTGAAGCCACTCAGCCAATCGGCAACGATGCCTCATCTCGCTTCAGCTCATTCAAGACTCCAAACATCATATATCTCTGACTGATCAAAAAGTAGCCACGACTATACATACATGGAAAAATGTTGAGCACCCAAGTTTTTCATCAGCAAATGTTGTCTGATAAGAAAGAAGACAATGTGTTAGTAAGAGCAGAGACTCTCTAATCAGAGGGACAAGCAACTCCAAAATTCTCCCGAGTAGCTCTCCTCATCACGGTCCAATGCACATATTAACTTGGCGCCTGTCATGCGTTAATCACCGAGCGCAGCGCTCTAATATATCCAGTTAATCAAATCGAAGGGTACTGATAAATCTTTACATACATGTAAGGACAACTTCTTAAAAAAATGAATGTAGCGATACATAAATACTTTTCTAAATTGTTTCTATTAAACTGGTATTTTGGGGGAATTATTCAGCATGAGTATCGCCCGTACAATTGAAATAGTGAGTCAGTCCGCCATTTTGTTTGCAACCAACATGGAGGATATTCAGAATGACTCAAATGGTACTGACAAAATCAGGTTTTACTTAAAGGGAAAGTTCTATCAACGATCTATGCAGCATCAGCCATCTTGGTTTCTTGACATTATGTAAAACGAAATCAAGCTATACTTAATTTTACAACAAAACCTACACAATGGTAGACACTAACGTGTTCTCACATGTTCGATTCCCGGCCGCGTCATACCAAAAGACGTTAAAAGATGGAAGTTGTTGCCTCCTTGCTTGGCGCTCAGCATTATAAGGATAAAACAACGCTTGAACTGGCGCTGCACAGTGGCTGCCGGGTGCCACTGGGACAAATCGAATTTCCGAATTCTTTGTTATGAGGACAATAAAGTGTTCATTTCATTTACTGACACACACGATTAGTAACACTAATAAACAATATGCTGTTAGGCCGTAACCCACTCGCAGCGCCGATGAATGGCTTCAGTTCCAGTCCAGTCGAAAGGATTATAGAAGAAGAAGAAGATTTTTTAAATTTTATTTCTGTGTCACGTGGTACAATATCCATTAAAACACAAGATACATTCAATAAAAGAGCGTACCACCCGGCCATACAGCCTATGATACACACATGTATAACGTAATGGTACACGTTACGACACAAACTGGTACAATAGATAATATTAGTGTGATAATCGTATGCTATAGGGGCTAATGACATGTATGTTTTCGTCTGGAGCTCGAGTTTCTGTCCTTGGTAAAAGTAACTGAATGATATTAGAAAATCATAACAGAGCAGTTTATCATTAAGAAGATTTAGTTTCGCTTCGTGTAGATTTTCGCATTTATAAACTTTGGTCTCAAAACATTGTATGTTATACTAAAAATGAAAGTCCTTGTTGGTTGCTGTAAGACGAGTAATTCCACTCTTAATTGGTTAAACGTTGGTATATGCCTTTCGGTAAAAAGCCATCAGTTGCAGCGCTATAAAGACTTTCAAAATCACAAATGCCAGAAAATTTATCTCTCAATAAAAGTAGCCAACTGACGAAATCTGGACAGTTTGAACTTTTAAAACAAAGAAAAGCGTATAATCAATGGATTGAACTGGAAGGAATCGGAAATGCATTAAAATCGTATAGATGTTTATACACAACACTAAATGAATGGTAATCATAAACGTGATAACATTTTTATGCAACGAGTGAATAGAATTTGGTATCAGACGAACGGAAGAGAGTCTAATACCAACATCTATTCACTAGTTGAATTAAAAGTTAAATTGATATACCAAGCAACTAAATATGTCAACACAATTATGCATCCGCCACGTGACGTTATCGGTATGTGAACACGAGATGTTATCACACATGTGTGTAACCAACTCATTGTTATCTAATGAATAAATTCTTTCACATTGTTAAGGCACAATGATAATAGGGGTGTTTATTTTGTTTCATGTATATAGTTTTCAGAAACATGTTTTGAGCAAAGGCAAAGGAAACAAGGCAAAAGTAAGCGCAGCTCATATACCCCGCCTGTAGTTTGATCGCCTTCATACAGTATAAATAAATTGGTAAAATTTAATCTAGTCAATAATGTCAATGAATAAAAATGATTGTTTTTAATGAAAATATTTTTTAAAAGTAAATAAATTATTTGAACCGTGGATTGTAAACCAATGAAAGGCACAACAATATCATACAGGCAACATCAGGTAGGCAACATCCATATTTAAGTTTTCAAGTTATATAGTTTTTTAGTAATACTCCAGAAATTACACGAATGACAAAATTAAAAAAATTATTTGGACCTTGGGACCCCTAAAGGACACAATAAAGGTTATTTCCAAACCAAATTTGAACTTTCAAAGTCAAATAGTTTTTGAGCTATGCTCCGGGAACGAGACAAAAAAATAAATATATTTGGACCTTGGAGTTGATACCCCTAAAAGGCACAACAGCACCATATGGGTTACTTCAATACCAAATTTGAAGTTTTAAAGACAATTAGGTTTTGAGATATGCTCCGGAAACGATTTCGGACGTACGCACGCACGAACACGCGGAGCGCTATATACGTTGTAGCAGAGGTATAACAAGGTTAGAATTATGACATCAGCTTTACATCCTCATCACAAGGGATGTACATGTCATGTAATAAAGGCCTATCAAGGCTACTCAAGGTCACAAGGTGAAAGTTTTCGGAAAATGCTTCCTAAGACATGCTCACAGGAGAAAATATTGCTAGCTCCTTCAAAAGGGTTATCTCAAGGGATGGATATGTGAAGTATCAAAGTCTTATTATAGACCAATCTAAAGCCATGGCCAATTTTAAAGTTAAAGAGAAGCATTTACATAAATTTGACAAATGAGGTTACTAAACATACAAAGACTGATATGAACATCTACTCGTAGTGAGTATTGTTTCTATATGTATCTAGTTTTGTAATATTCGTATCATACTCATCTTCACATGGTTCTACAGTTTAATTGCTGTTATAATGGATTTACCACATTCACTACACTTGTGTGGTTTCTCTCCAGTAAGAATTCCCATGTGTCTCAGCTGGTCACGTGATAGTGTCAATTCTTCCGCACACTAACTGATCCTCTTTCCTGTATGGCAATTAGTACATGTTTATGTAAGACGTTACATGCATTTGAAGTTACGAATGGTTCACCACACTCACTGCACGTGTGGTCTCTCCCAGTTTGAAAATACTGGTTAGATGAATTTGCAAACAGTTTACCACATACTTCACTAGATGCAAGGTCTACATGTACCTCCTGTGTGAAATTATGTGTACAGGTAAAATGAAGTAAACGTTTTGCCAAAACACATAACTCATGTGGATTTCCTCCAGTGTGAGCCTTCGTGTGTAGCTGGCAAGTGTAACAATTTGTTAATGATTTACCTCACACACTACAAGTATGCTCCCCAGTATGATTTACCTCACACACTACAAGTATGCTCCCTAGTATGATTTACCTCTCACATTACAAGTATGCTCTCCAGTATGATTTACCTCACACACTACAAGTATGCTCCCCAGTATGATTTACCTCACATACTACAAGTATGATCCCCAGTATGATTTACCTCACACTACAAGTATGCTCCCCAGTATGATTTACCTCACATACTACAAGTATGCTCCCCAGTATGATTTACCTCACACTACAAGTATGCTCCCCAGTATGATTTACCCCTCACACTACAAGTATGCTCCCCAGTATGATTTACCCCTCACACTACAAGTATGCTCCCCAGTATGATTTACCCCACACACTACAAGTATGCTCCCCAGTATGATTTACCTCACACACTACAAGTATGCTCCCCAGTATGATTTACCTCACACTACAAGAATAATCCCCAGTATGATTTCTGATGTGTTCTTGCGGGTAACCTGATTGAGTCATTGTTTCACCACACACATTTCACCTGTATGGTCTCTCCCCAGTATGAATATGCTTCTGTGTTTTGCACATGGCTTAATTGCATAAATGTTTACAACACACATCACGTCTGTATGGGTTTTACTCCTGCGTGAGTTATCATGTGTCTTTGCAGGTTCCGTGATTCTGTAAATGCTTTACTACAAACACTGCACTTGTATGGTCTCTCTCCAGTATGAATTTTCATGTGTGTCTGCAATGTGCCCGATACTGTAAATGTTTTACCACACTCACTGCACTTGTATGGTCTCTCCCCAGTATGAATTCTCATGTGTCTCTGTAAGCTCCCCGATTCTGGAAATGTTTTACCACACTCACAACACTTGTATGGTTTCTCTCCAGTATGAATTCTCATGTGTTTTTGCAAGGTACCGGATACTGCAAATGTTTTACCACACTCACTACACTTGTATGGTCTCTCTCCGGTATGAATTCTCATGTGTATCTGCAAGCTCCCTGATTCTGTAAATGTTTTTCCACAGTCACTGCACATGTATGGTCTCTCTCCAGTATGAATTTTCTTGTGTGTCTGCAATGTGCTCGATTCTGTAAATGTTTTACCACACTCACTACACTTGTATGGTCTCTCCCCAGTATGAATTCTCATGTGTCTCTGCAAGCTCCCTGATTCTGGAAATGTTTTACCACACTCACTACACGTATATGGTTTCTCTCCAGTATGAATTCTCATGTGTTTTTGCAAGGTACCGGACACTGCAAATGTTTTACCACACTCACTACACGTATATGGTTTCTCTCCAGTATGAATTCTCATGTGTTTCTGCAAGCTCCCTGATCCTGTAAATGTTTTACCACATTCACTGCACGTGTATGGTTTCTCCCCAGTATGAACTCTCATATGTATCAGCAATTTACTCGATATTGTAAATGCTTTACCACACTCACTACACTTGTATGGTCTCTCCCCAGTATGAATTCTCACATGTGTCTGCAAACTCCCTGATTCTGTAAATGTTTTACCACACTCACTACACGTGTATGGTCTCTCCCCAGTATGAATTCTAATGTGTCTCTGCAGGTTACCTGATTGTGTAAATGTTTTACCACATTCACTACATTTGTATGGTTTCTCTTCAGCATGAATTCTCATGTGTGTCTGAAGGTTGTATGAAAGTGAAAAGGTGTTACCACACACAATACACTTAAATGGCTTCTCTCTTGTGTGACTTGTCAAGTGTGTCTGCAGGTTACAGGATTGGGTAAATGATTGATCACATACATCATAGGTGTATGGTATCTCTCCTGTGTGAATTATCATGTGTTCTGTAAGCCCAGCTGCAGACACAAAGTTCGTTTCACACACACAACACATGTGCGGTGTCCCAACTGTAACACTCATTATGTTACTTTGAAAGTGTTTTTTTTAATATTTTGATTGTTTACGGAACTAATTCCTTTAATCAGTAATTCTGTAGTCGTTCAAAACTGCTCTTAAAATTGCTTCCATTTCATACCTCGATGTCTCCAAATTCTTGGCTTGTAGCAATTATCTACAACAACAAAATCAGATAAAGGATGCATGATTTGTATGACAATAATAAACATCAAGATTTGATAGAATGAATGAAAGTTGTATACAGCAAAGAATGCCATTTTGGCTTGAATTTGATTTGTTTTATAAATATTCAACCAAATGACACTTAAAACAAGAGTAGAGTTATTTATTCCATGCTAATTTGAATGTATGACAGTCATCTCGAATAACAATATCTAAAAACACAGTTTTGAAAATGAAAGTCGTTGTCAAATTAGCTGATCATACAATGGATGGTGTTCTCGACAGGATAAAGGCAACGGATATTTTTAATATCCGTAGGGGTCATATACGGATAAAGATGCAAATTACAGAAGTCAAGTGACGTCACACGCATTAACATTTCGAAGTTGTAACAGCTTCATGTAAATATACATGTTTCATTTCATTTACAATAATTTGAGAAATGACAAAACAAACATTGTGCAATGCATAGTGCGGCAAAATTTACTATGATCAAACAGTGTCAAGTTGAAATCTACCGTGCAAAAACTTTATAAATACTCACAGGTTACAGATGGACTTGGAGTCACATATTCATTTACCATACGTCAATCTTCATTGTTCCACAATGTGACTAGTGTAAAGGGGATTTTAGAATTAGCTGCTAAATATTCAGTTTAGCTCTCCGTGTGATATGTGAGTCGGATCGTCATTTTTAACAGAGCGGAAGGGAAACAACTCTTGTACCGTCGTGAGACTCGCCCACAGTCATGATTACACGAAAGCGAGTTCGAATTCGCCGTTGAATATTTTTCCTTTTAAAAACTCATTTTGAAACTATTAAAACATGGAAAATTAAGTTGCCAAAATAACAATTATTCTAACTAAAATCATAATTAAGGAGGCGTTATTTTGTGTCATTTTACAGTGAGAATAGTGCGCTGTTCATGTGCATGTATCAATACGCGTTGTTAAAGGAAAGAAGTTCAACTTTGCAATTAATGTTGACAAGCTGTTTTGCGCAAAATGAATGAAGAATGACATTGTATGATAAAGAAGCTCGTGTGTTTTGAATTGGGATGGTAAATATCCTGCAGGAATCCTCGCCATGGATCGCAAAATACAATTACATAGGAGTCGATTTATATATGTCAGGTTATTTGAATGTATGGCAGTCATCCTTGGAATAAGAATAGCGGTATACATAAAATATGTTTTCTGAAAGGTTATTTGTTGTCAATTTAGTTTATTGAAATTTCAGTTACAAAACAGTGGTCACTCTAGATCTTACAGGAATATTACAGACACAATTTAAACAATGAAACAATTAGTATTTCCATATCACATCACCTCATTATCAAAGTTATCTTTTTCCATATGTGCATATGTATCATCCCAACTTAAGATATCATATTTATATACTAAAATTGGATACGATGTATTGAAAAATGGAAATGATATTATTTAAATGTGCAGTTATAGTATAAACCGTTAAATCTTCAGACGGGTCTGTTCACAGTTTCACGTCTATACTCGTGTGTTGAATCTAGACTTGTGAATCGAGCCTAGACTGTATTGCTGGCTTCTATCTTATATATATAGTCATGGAGAATAACCCATCAACTGTCTCTCTTCCTTTAGAAGACAGCATGATTGCATTTAGTTTTGTATAAATTAAACTGTTCTCAAACATGCCACTTTAAGTTTTAAGATAATTAAAAAAGGTTTTACAAAAGGTTTGAATATTTTGGATCGTCAGTGATGTTATTGTTCTTATGTTATGATTAGTTTGCCTTCAATTGAACTCGCTTGTGTTCATTTCTATCTGTAACGCATATTCAACGGTTTCTAGTTTTCTCTGTGGACGAATCTTAATCAGTATCGAGGAAATAATTATATCAGACTAACAACATTTGTTTTTAAAAAGTATAGCCTACACTAACTCTTTGTGTCCACCATCTGCATGGTCAGAACAAAATAAGTATGTAACTGCTATACGAACAGTGTTTGTTTGTTCATGAAACACGTCGACAATATCTGACGGATTTTGTCAATGTTATTTCTTTACATAGACCTCTGTAGTACAGCGTTACTGGCGATCCGGATATAATATCTCATTCAGTGGTTTACCCATACCTGATTTTAGTTGATCGAAAACCGGACACAGAAGTGTACATATCATAGAAAGAATATCCATGTGTATAATGTAGCTAAGTAATTACCTGTATCGCTACGATGCAACAATTAGTTGCGGTTCACCAGTATGTCTTCATGAAATACGTCGATATTGCCTTTCGTTCGTTGGCTTTGTTCTTTCTCTCGTGGGCGATCATTAGAGTTACCTCCCTTCCTCTCGCTGTTATACTGGTCCCTCCGTTCAGTTGCGTTGCGCTGCTACTCGAGTCTGGGAGCTGTGGTCGATGGTGTTTCTCATGAATTGTAAAACGTCGGTCACGGTCCGGATACGCTAATATTACCCCTTGCTGATCGTGGACAAGTTGACACATTTTCATTATCATAAACTATTAATAATATAAAATTTGAGTATGATAAGTATTATCAGGTAGATTATTTCGATTTCCTATTGAAATCAGTAAAAACTAATTCTTTTAACTACGACATCGTATAGTCTATTGTATTTAATTACTTTCTACGTTTATTGTTCACTCAACTGTGATACTCTTTCTCGTGAAAGATATTCCCACGAAAGTCTGTTACTCGCACAGTTGAGTGAACAATATACGTATACGTAGTTGATAACTTCCGTGGACATTTGGTAAAATGTGAAGTTAATGTACCAGGTGCATTAATTTGAATCTGTATATATCACCGTTAACAGGTAGAAGTCAGGGATATCTAAAACATGTCACGGGTTGTGAGGGATTATTTCTCTGAGCGATGACAGCTTCTGATATTAATATACCCTGAAACACACAATAATATTACGATATAAAATGCATCAAAGTCCACTGCATTATGCAAATGCATTAGTAATCAATGAGATGGTATGTGCATCATGAACCATTTTGATATATGCATCATCAACCAATATGTTATGTGAATCATCAACCAATATTGTATTACATCATAAACCAATATTATATAAGCATCGTCAACCAATATGGTATATGCATCATCAACCAATATGGTATGTGAATCATCAACAATATGGTATGTGAATCATCAACAATATAGTATGTGAATCATCAACAATATAGTATGTGAATCATCAACAATATTGTATGTGAATCATCAACAATATCGTATATGCATCATCAACCAATATGTATGTGAATCATCAACAATATGGTATATGCATCGTCAATCAATATGGTATGTGAATCATCAACAATATGGTATATGCATCGTCAATCAATATGGTATGTGAATCATCAACAATATGGTATATGCATCATCAACCTTTATGGTATATGCATCATCAGCCAATATTGTATATGCATCATCAACCAATATTGTATATGCATCATCAAACAATATGGTATATACAGCATCAACAAATATGGTCTGTGTATCATCAAACCATATTGTATATGCATCATCAACCAATATTGTATCTGCATCATCAACCAATATGGTATATGCATCATTAACTAATATGGTATATGCATCATCAACCAATATGGTATATACAGCATCAACCAATATGGTCTGTGTATCATCAATCAATATTGTATATGAATCATCAACCAATATTGTATATGTATCATGAACCAATATGGTATATGTATCATCAACCAATATGGTATATGCATCATCAACCAATATTGTATCAATATGTTATATGCATCATCAACCAGTATAGTAAATGCATCATCAATCAATATGGTATATGCATCATCAACCAAAATGGTATATGCATCATCAACCAATATTGTTTATGCATCATCAACCAAAATGGTATGTGCATCATCAACCAATATAGTATATGCATCATCAATCAATATGTTATATGCGTCATCAACCAATATTGTATATGCATCGTCAATCAATATGGTATGTGCATCATCAACCAATATGGTATATGCATCATCAACTAATATGGTATATGCATCATCAACCAATATGGTATGTGCATCATCAACCAATATTGTATATGCACCGTCAATCATTATGGTATATGCACCATCAAACAATATAGTATATGCATCGTCAATCAATATGGTATATGCATCATCAACCATTATAGTAAATGCATCGTCAATCAATATGGTATATGCATTGTCAACCAATATAGTATATGCATCGTCAACCAATATGGTATATGCATCATCAACCAATATTGTATATGCATCATCAACCAATATTGTATATGCATCATCAACCAATATGGTATATTTGCATAATCAACCATAATGGTATATGCATCATCAACCAATATGGTATATGCATCATCAACCAATATGGTATGTGCATCATCAATCAATATAGTATATGCATCATCAACCAATATGGTATATTTGCATAATCAACCATAATGGTATATGCATCATCAACCAATATGGTATATGCATCATCAACCAATATGGTATGTGCATCATCAATCAATATAGTATATGCATCATCAACCAATATGGTATGTGCATCATCAACCAATATTGTATATGCATCGTCAACTAATGTGGTATATGCATCATCATCCAATATTGTATATGCATCGTCAATCAATATGGTATATATGCATCATCAACCAATATGGTATATGCATCATCAACCAATATGGTATATGCATCATCAATCAATATGGTATATGCATCAACAACCAATTTGGCGCATGCATCATCAACCAATATGGTATATTTTCATCATCAACCATAATGGTATATGCATCATCAACCAATATGGTATATGCATCATCAACCAATATGGTATGTGCATCATCAATCAATATAGTATATGCATCATCAACCAATATGGTATATTTGCATAATCAACCATAATGGTATATGCATCATCAACCAATATGGTATATGCATCATCAACCAATATGGTATGTGCATCATCAATCAATATAGTATATGCATCATCAACCAATATGGTATATTTGCATAATCAACCATAATGGTATATGCATCATCAACCAATATGGTATATGCATCATCAACCAATATGGTATGTGTATCATCAACCAATATGGTATATGCATCATCAACCAATATAGTATGTGCATCATCAACCAATATGGTATATTTGCATAATCAACCATAATGGTATATGCATCATCAATCAATATGGTATGTGCATCATCAACCAATATGGTATGTGCATCATCAACCAATATGGTACACGCACTTATACCGTCCCTGTTAGTAAGTATATCGTACTTTTAAGCACGGCCTCCATACGATAACGTGGCAATCGCACGTGACACGTAAGGTGTAAGTATAAAGTAAGCATGGAGCAGATCATGGCCAGGCGTTTCTTCAACGTACTTACATCTTGCGTGTGACGGCGATTCCCACTCCTTCCCCATGTTTCATGTTTCAGAAAAACGTAGCAGCCGTGACCTCCCCACAAAACTTACGGACAAACAAAACGCACGGTGGGTTGTTTTCGAGGCTTAAGGTGTGTATCCCAGTTTATAGAGTATTTAGAAAATATTCTCTTTTTTTTTATCCTTTTCTACAGTTTGCAAAATATTTAATAGTCTAATACTTTTATATGATGCAGATATTTTGGGGTTTAATTATTTTCGTTATTTTGAGAAAGTAAAAACGATTTTAAAAATATTTTCTTGGTGTTAGTAAATATGCTGTTCGAATGAATATATTCTTGGTGAAACTGGGCGCAATTGTATGTTTGTCAGGAGCCAAATGAAAGTTGTGATTGATTGAATTGATTGATTGAAATTATTACGAATTGAAGCACATATATCCCTCAAAATGTTATTATGTCCATAAAAGGCTGGATTTTAGTCTCGAAAGATTCTCCGTCGATAAAACTGTAAATACATTAATTTTGGTAGATCTCGATTAGAATTATGTGCTCTTTCAAATATCCATATCGTGAATGGGAGAAGCGGAGCAGATAACAATATTGGTGACATTACATTCATTGGTCCAATGGGGGCTAGCGTAATTGATTACATAATTACCTCATCATGTTTGTTTTCAGCTTGTTTAGACTTCAACATTCAGTCATGTACAGAGTCTACGCACCTCCCACTCACGATGAAATTACCTACCACGCATAAGCAGGAAGATGATGTAATAAGAAATGATGTTAATCATAGTTATAAGTTTGTATGGAAGGCAGAACGGTTTGAGAAGTTCAGAGAAAAATTGTTTTCAGATAGTGTGCAAGAATTACTCGATAACTGTCTAGATTCAGTATTCAGTGATATCAATCGTAGTGTACAATATGTGACAGATGCGATGTGTAGTGCTGCAGCAAATATAAAACGAAAATTGTCGTTTAGAAATGCGGGAAAGGTTAGTCCATGGTTTGATGCTGAATGTAGAAGATTGAAAGCTGAGCGTTGTCACAAATTAAACCAGTTTAAAACATAAAGATAAGCAACACTTAGATGATTACCATGTAACAAGAAATTTATATAACGCTAAATGTAAACAGAAACGAAAGGAATACTATAAGCAGAAACAAGTTAAGCTAGAAAATAATATTAATTCCAAAGAGGTTTGGTCCATCCTTCGGGAGTTGCAGGGTAAGCAATTCAAAAAGCATAATATAAGCTCTAAATAATGGTATGAACATTTCAAACATTTGTTTTCGTCAATCGGAAAAGAAACAGATAGCACATTCAGTGTAAACTCGACTACGGGAGTTACTGGCGATTTACTTAATGAGCTTGAAAAAGATTTCTAGTGATATTCTGGATTCGCCAATAAATAGGCAAGAAATATTAGATAGCATACAAAACTTAAAGGTGAACAAAGCAGCAGGTGTAGATAATATTTTAGCGGAATTTAATTAACACTCGGGGGATATTTTGTTACCTTACCTGGACTTAGTTTTTAATGTAATCTTAGAGAGTGGCAATTTCCCATCGTCTTGGAATACTGGAATTATTATCCCAATCCATAAGAGTTGAGATATAAATAATGTTGATAATTATAGAGGTATAAATCGGCTAAACATATTAGGAAAAGTATTCGTATACATCATCAACAAGAGGCTAACATTCTTGGCTGATACACTAGATAAAATAGACGAATCCCAATTGGGCTTTAGGGCGGGATGTAACACAGTAGATAATATTTTTATATTGCATTCGATAGTTCAGAAGTGTCTTGATACAAAAGGTAATAAACTAAATGTATATGCCCTGTTTATTGACTTTAAAAAAGCCTTCGACTCGATATAGAGAGTAAAACTTTGGGAGGTAATGGAGAAACATGGCATAAGCCCTAAATTGAATACATTGCTCAGGAATATTGATGATAATGTCAAAGTTTGCATCAGAAATAACCATGATATTTCAGATTCTTTTACCTGCAAGTCTGGTCTTAGACAGGGATGTATTTTAAGCTTGTTTCTGTTTTCAATGTTTATAAATAAATTTGCTTTGATTATTCAAAGTAGTGGTTCTCATGGCATCCAGTTACACCCTTATTGACAGAATTGTTTTTATTAATGTTTGCCGATGATATGGTTTTATTTTCTGCAAGTGTCATTGGGTTACAACGGCATATAAATGAATTAGAACATTATTGTGAAAATGCAGGATTGACTGTCAACATTGAGAAAAATAAAGTTATAGTATTCAAAAATGAGGTAAGCTATCTTAAACGGAAAAGTGGTGTTATAAAGGTCAGCCGCTTTATGTAACAAAATCATATACATATATTGGAGTATACTTTTCAAATCACTTATAGTGTTCCACACAAGCAACTTCCACACTTGTGTACTTCGTCCTTGGTCAATATTGTTTTCTCGCGTCCGTAAAAACAGGTATTGACCTCATCACCAGTCTATAATTGTATAATATTGACTCAAGCGCGAGTCCGACCAAAAGCAATATCGACTTGAGTGACGTCAAACGATTGTTGCATGCCGTCATGCTATTATTATCGTGACGTCATAGTCCTTACTCTTCAAATCAAATTTTACTCTTTTGACTGTAATTATTTTGTTTTCCTTTCGGTTCTGTGTTAAATACATAATGAAACAATTATGGACTGGTGATTCGGTCAATACCTGTTGTTTAAGGACCCGAGAAAACGATATTGACCGCGAACTTCGTCCAACCGAACATTCTGCATTGTCAACATAAAATTACTATTAAATAAGTTTTTTTTTAACTCTGTAATAATCTGTGTACATTACATTTAGAAATACTCGATGCAAAGTATCAATTATATTGTAACATAGGTCATGTGACCAATATCACTGAATAAAATCTGTCCATTTGGGGTTGAAAAATTGAAAATTGTTGACTCTTGGACTTTAATAAAGCTTGCAATGGTATATGCAAATGAACAGTGTCATTACTCTCAAGGTAAACTGACACAAAATAATTCCTCATAAATGTTGCTTTCCCTTGGCATAATTATTGTTAAATTACCTCAACTTTTAAAACTTTTAATACGTGTTATTTTGCAATGATTTGCAAATGAAAACTGTTTAACGTTTCAGCGATGTATTCGAAATCCGGATCGCGCAAAACACAGAGAACTAAACTAAAAGTTAGTTTGTTAATTCTCCAATCCCTTTACCCAAGTCACATGTATGTGACAGTGAAGATGGATATACGGTAAATGGACATGCTGCTCAAACTGCCATGGTTACTAAAATGCTTTACTCGGTAGATATCCACTCTCAGTGAACTTTATAAATGGTACTGCTTGATTACAATACAACTTCACAAGTTTTGTTTAGTTGTTTCTTGTTTATGTTTATGTTTATGTTTATGAAATGTACCAACTTTGGTAAGGATAGGTCACATAGTTTTAGAGATCTGCTCCGGAAACAATCCATTCCCTTCGATAAGACAAAGTCCTAATTGTTGCCATGGAAACTGAAAGAAATAGAGCCATGGGCTGTAATGATGAAAACCAAAATAGATTGTTTTCAATATAATTGTCAGTGCATAACAAAAACATGACTTGACACCAAACGGACTAGACTATTAAGGAATAGGGGAGGCAGGTTGTTAGTGCATTTCTTAATAGTATCCTGTCAAAATCTGTTGGCTTGATTTTTAAAATTATTTCATGATGAATAACAAAAAAATAACATTATTTCACAACTATTTTCCCAAATCATGAAATAAACTAAGTTATTGGGATTTTTTTATTTCAAGCAATTTTTTGAAAAAATCACCTATCATCCCTCAAGCAAAATAGATCGGCCCTATCAATATGCCATCTTCATTCGTGTTAGTACTTTGTAATCATTCTTTTGTTGACTCAAAGAGACAGTTCTGAAAATAGATATCTGGGAAGGCCGTTAATGTACTGTCAAAGCACTGAGTTTGTCTGTCACCTGGACGTTGTCAGATGCAAGATTTTATTAGTTGAAGTATGTCATTTTGGTACAAATGGAAAGGTTGTGTCAGTAACATTGTATTTATATTTATTCAGTATTTTATTAATATGTTCGACAGTAATTTTAAAAGGGCAAATTTGAATTTTTCATTTTATTTCAACTTCAGCAACTTTTAGGGTCGGCGGATTTGTAAAACAAGTAGTTGTCACTAAGGTGACATGATTAATACTTCAAAATTTAAAAATAATGTAAAGATCTGCAAAATCGACTGTCAAACATGTCGAAAAAGTCAAAGCTCCACTGTTAACTTGAGAAAAATGTCAAGGTCACCGAAATCTAATGAGCCCTTTGTTTTTCCGAGGTGGTGCATTATATGATGGAATTCCGGTGAAAGGTTCTTGAGATATCCCGCTGAAACCTTTACATGTACATTAGCATGTCGAAAATTTTTAAATTCCACTGTGACCTTAAGAATATTATCAAGGTCACCAAAATCTAATCAGCCGGTCGTCTTCCCTAGAAGGTGTATTGTGTAAGAAATGATGGAATTCCGGTGAATGGTTCTTGAGATATCCCGCTGACAAGCTTTACATGTACATTAGCATGTCCGCTGTGACCTTGAAACTTATGTCAAAATCTAAAAATCTAAAAGTCCTTCGAGAAAGAGCGAATGGTTATTGAGATATCCCGCTGACAAGGGTAAAATGACAAAGTCTTGTTGTGACCTTGAAATGAAGGTCAAGGTCACAAACCTATGTAGTAACATTACTCTTCCTATGATGAACCCATATGCAAAATATGAAAAGAATCCAGTGAATAGTATTTGAGTTATTCCATTTCGTACGGCGCTAAATGCGCGGCGGGGGATAAAAAAGTGTGGCCTTATATTGGACTGGTGTCTTCACTAATAGCCTATAGACAGTTGAAGTTGAGTGGTAAAACACAATATGCCCAAAGCATCATAACACATAACAGCTCTGTTCAACAAGTGAGTTGAGAATCTAGTACCCTTGTAATGTGTCTCTCCAGAACGAATTCTCATTTTTAACTTCCAAAACACAGGCGACTTGATGAAGTAATGTTTTATCATTTGCAATACACTTCTGTGGTCTCTCTCTAGTGTGTCTTCCCAGTACATACATTTATTTTCAATTTACAAAACTCTCCACACATGAATGGTTTCTTCTAAGTATAAAGTTGTCATTGTAAGATTGTGTAAAGGCTTTCCCAATACGCTATACTTGAAAATCACTGTCCAGTATGAATTGTCATGTGTGTTTGCAATCTAACTAATTGGGTAAATTCTTTACAACATACACTACACTTGTATGGCCTCTCTCCTGTATGAACCCTCATGTGTGTTTGCAAGTTACTGGATTGGGTGAATTCTTTACCACATACACTACATTTGTATGGTCTCTCTCCTGTATGAACTCTCTTGTGATCTCGCAGGTTACCTGATACTTTAAATGTTTTGCCACACTCACTACACTTGTACGGTCTCTCTCCTGTATGAACTCTCATGTGTACTTGTAGACTCCCTGATAGTGTGAATGTTTTACCACACACACAACACTTGTACATACTCTCCAGAAAATGAATTCTCATATGTGTCAGCAGGCTACTTGACTGTGTAAATGTTTTATCACACACACTGCACTGGTATGGTCTCTCTCCTGTGTGAATTCTCCTGTGTTCTTGCAGGTTTCCCAATTTTGTAAATGCTTTATCACACTCACTACACTTGTATGCTTTCTCTCCAGTATGAATTTTCATGTGTTCTCGTAGGTTTCCTGATTTTGTAAATGCCTTACCACACATACTACACGTGTATGGTCTCTCTCCAGTATGACATCGCATGTGTCCTTGAAGGTTAGATAATTGTGTAAATTCCTTACCACACACACTACATTTGTATGGTTTCACTCCAGTATGAATCTTCATGTGTCTCTGCAAGCTACCTGACACTGTAAATGTTTTACCACACTCACTACACGTGTACGGTTTCTCTCCAGTATGGATTCTCATGTGTACGTTTGTTTTGATTTTTACTTATAGAATATTTCTATACAATCAAATATAAGTACACATGGTACATTTGCAGTTTGCTGCCTGAATAAATAGAATTCAATTCAGAAAATGTTCATTCCCTTGAAAGGAAACAAACAAGTAGTGAAGTACTTGGAAAAGTTATAAACATGAGATATGATGGCAATGAAGACAGTACTTGTAGAAGATATAAACATGAGATATCATAGTTATGGCATCTACCTCCCCTTTATCAAATTGTAGAAGATCAGAAACTGTTACATGTATGGAACTGTCAATTATGTGGGTCCAAAAATGATATCAATTTGTAGGCCTACATTAGAAATATACGTATAAAATAAGCGCTTCAAAGCATGTCAACGTCATGAAGTTTCCAGGAAGGATCACTTCATAGTGTCAAAGGCTTAGTTTCTAAATTAGCAGGAGAAAGTATCCAGCTCAAGTAAATGTAAAACCTATATCTTTATATCTCTGTTGATCGAAAACCGGACACACAGCTGAACGGCGTCTATCCTGTTTATATTACACACGCAGTTTAGAAAATTACCTGTATCGACGACAGACGTCTCATAGAATGCTACGATGCAATAATGCTGCGGTTTACCAGTGTTGGTTGTTGAAATATGTCGACGATGCCTTGCGTTCTTTGTCCGAATTGTTTATTTCCGTGGACGATCATTAGAGTTACCTCCCTTACTCTCTATCCGCCATCCTGGTCATTGCTCTCAGTTGCGCTGCGCAACTCAATTCAACGCAGAACACTTGTGTTGAGGAGCCACCTGGGGTGCTTCCCATGGAATGTACACCGACTGCGACAGAAATACAAAATGTTATGATCAGTCACGGTCCTGCAACGCAAGATTATCGCTAGCTGACCTTAGAAAACTAAACAAATTATCATTTCCATTTTGGCAAATAACAATGTTACACCTGCAGCTTATTGATCTCATCTTCTAATGCAAAGAATATTGAATATAATACTCGTGAAGTGAATCGAGGATTTAAAAACTAATCAATTTTTCATACAACCAGCAGAATGCTGCAATTATCGGGTTCGGTTTATGTTCGTATTTCGGCAATTAGATTGTATTCATAGTGAGTTAATTGAGTCCGCTTAGTGAGATAAATAAACTAATAATAAACAATATCCAACACACTCGCAATAGAATCAATGCAATGGGCGGTAGATTAAAACTGTAATATACATTCCACACTACGTGACCGACATAGAAAAGATGTGCTTAAAATATGCATCCGCACAAGAAACGTGGCCATGTTTTCAACAGTGTAAAGCACGAAATACTGCTGCCGGCAAGGGTTGATTTTGAATGCCTTTTACAGGGACATGATTTAAAAAGGGGTACCCGCAATTTCATACATCAGAGTACATGTATACTAATCTTATTTTATGCCTGTTCAAGTACACTTAAGCCCCGTTCATGCGCCACTGTCTGCATACATGTGCAACAATACACATATATGTATATTTACATAGGTATTTAAATGTGGCGCATGAACGCAATTGCATACATGTGTATATTTGCATGGTATGCACATTTGCACTGAGTCAAGAGATAGTGCAAATGTATTTTTTAACATGTGCAATTTTGCACAGTGTGCAAATTTGGCGCATGAACTCAAATACTGATTACACACATAGGAGAAGAAGATGAACAAGTTTCTTTAGGTCGTGGCCCCTTTGACCCTATTTGGGGTCACCAAATCTACTTTTAAAATCCCCATTAGCCAAGGAGTCTGCACACAGCATTTCAGCTCTCTAGAACTTTTGGTACTGGGGAAGAAGATGAAAATAGGTTTTTGAGGTCGTGACCCCTGTGACCCTAAATTTGGGTCACCAAATCTACAATTTAGAATCCCCATTAGCCAAGGAGTCTGCACATAGCATTTCAGTTCTCTAGAACTTTTGGTATTGGAGAAGAAGATGAAAATAGGTTTTTATAGTCGTGACCCCTGTGACCCTACATGTCACCAATTCTACAATTTAGCATCCCTATTTGCCAATGAGTCTACACATAAACTTTCAGCTCTCTAGAGTTGGTTCTGGAGAAGAAGTATAAAAAGCGAAAAGATTACATAAGCCCTGGTGAGCTAAGATTAACAGATCATACTGAAATGATATTCTGAATTGTTTACCTTCTATCATTAAGTTATGGTTTGAACATCTACATTTTCGGATACTGTTCATAGCCAAATACAACGTTTACATTTCTATAAAATGGGAGTTTGGAATGTTTTCAAATAACTTTCAATCACATTTGATTATCAATACATAAACATCTCTCCTGAAAGATTGCTATAAAAGAATGAATACAGCCAACATCGTGATTTGTCACATAAACCCAAACCAATATTCATGGAGAGGATTCTTGACTTTTAAAGCCCAGCATTTAATACCTTTTTTCTGCTAATCTAAATTGAAAATTAGAAGCATGTCTCAAAATGCTATCATTCTGTTGCTATGATAATCTTATCAAGTATTCAATTGCATTTATATGTTGCTTTGTTCTAAATTAACAATACCCAAAGCAAGTTCACCCCTTGCTACAATATTGGGGTTAATTCAACTGAGACATAAAATTTATTTAAACTTATTATTGTACACACGAGGTGCATCTGGACAAGCATGAAAGCCCCATATTCCACATCCATGTGAACATACTGGTAAAACTTTTACTTCAAACAGTTGTTGTAAAACTGACAGTGCATTTTGAAATAACCTTAGAACCGTATAACTTATACAATTTTCAAAACTTTAACATTTTAATGACGACGTATTTTGTATTACAAACGATGATCCGCTACATGGAACATGTACACCTAAGTATTTATATGATGAAACAATTTCAATATATTTGACTTAAAATACAATTCTCATATTTTTTCAACTTGCCTCTTTTCTTGAAAACAACGATTTTTGGTCTTTGCGGTATTAACAGTAATATACCATTTTCTACAACAATTTGATAGACCATTTAATCTTGTTTGTAAACCTTGCACAGTACTGTCAAACAAGGCAATAACATCTGCAAACAGCAGCATAAACATGTGACACACACCAAACTCAATAATCTGTCGCCGTCTGTAATGGAGAATGCATTGGGAGCAATGGATTCGATGATAATAATAGTTTTAAAGACGTTACGAAACATTCATATGTGGTTATTTTACATTTGAAACAATAAATTTCAATTATTTGACACCAAAATTAATTATTTTGCAAATTTAGATCCTCATTTATCGAATATGGTTCAATATAGCTACGACCCTCATGAAATGGATTCTTCCACGCACGTGCAGCGCAAAACATCTACGCGAAGCTATGTGATTGACAGCTAAATCTCCGCCTTTCCATATGCGTTTCCGTGCGTTACCATTCTGGAAAAGAGCGCGGGATTCTTACTGACAAACACTCCTATGGTGTCTAACAACGTTTCGAAGTCTAATGGTTCAAAAGCGTTGACTACCAAACGAAGGGTTGCATGTTCAATTCCATGTTCATGCATTACAAAAAATCATTTGTCAAAATTGAGATATTTTAACATCCTAATCAAATATACCAAGACAAAATACACCAACCTCTAACAAATATACTCGGTTAGACTTTACTGAAAATGTCAAAACCTAAGGCCCCTCATGATTGGGACAGTCAATGGCCAGTAGATTCTTAAGAACAAGTACTTGTCACAAACGTGACCATGTCCCCCGCCGCAATTAAGAAATGAGCTAACAGAATGGACACACAGCTTGTACCGAGTAGTGACATTTACATGTTTGATTCAATTATTGTTATATCAGGCAAAAACTGTTAAATGGTCAAAGTCTCGTAGTGACCTTGAAAACGGGGTCAAGGTCACCCAAATCGACAGGTGTCTGCGTATTCCCCAAATGAAGACAGGTACCAAATTTGAAGACTCTAGGTACAGCAGTTCATGAGATATCGTGCTAACAACATTTGACAATGTCTTGTAGTGACCTTGAAAATAATTTCAAGGTCAACCAAATCGACTGGTATCTGGATATTCCCCAAATGAAGACTGATACTATATTTAAAACCACTAGTTCTAGCGGTTCATGAGGAATCGCACTAACAACATTTTCAAAACTGGTCAAAGTCTCGCCGTGACCTTGAAAATGAGGTCAAGGTCACCAAAAACTTTTCAGGTCTGCGTATTCCCCAGATGAAGACTGGTACCAAGTTTGAAGATTCTAGGTTGAGCGGTTCATTAGATATTGCGCTAACAACATTTTCAAAACTGGTCAAAGTCTCGCCGTGACCTTGAAAATGAGGTCAAGGTCACCAAAAACTTTTCAGGTCTACGTATTCCCCAGATGAAGACTGGTTCCAAGTTTGAAGATTCTAGGTTGAGCGATTCATTAGATATCGCGCTAACAACATTTTCAAAACTGGTCAAAGTCTCGCCGTGACCTTGAAAATGAGGTCAAGGTTACCAAAAACTTTTCAGGTCTGCGTATTCCCCAGATGAAGACTGGTACAG
Organism: Gibbula magus; assembly: GCA_936450465.1. Classification (NCBI taxonomy): domain Eukaryota; kingdom Metazoa; phylum Mollusca; class Gastropoda; order Trochida; family Trochidae; genus Gibbula; species Gibbula magus. The sequence goes on along the minus strand of OW388295.1, from coordinate 28,474,956 downwards.
AGTTTGAAGATTCTAGGTTGAGCGATTCATTAGATATCGCGCTAACAACATTTTCAAAGCTGGTCAAAGTCTCGCCGTGACCTTGAAAATGAGGTCAAGGTTACCAAAAACTTTTCAGGTCTGCGTATTCCCCAGATGAAGACTGGTACCAAGTTTGAAGATTCTAGGTTAAACGGTTCATTAGATATCGCGCTAACAAGAAGCGGGACGGACGTACGTATACGTACGTACGGACGTACGGAGCTGAATACTATGACCCCCGCTCCGCGCTTCGCGGCGGCGGGGGACAATAATCAACTGTTAACACAATATACTGACGTCATCACCATGGATTAAACACCGAGAAAATCTACAATATCATTAACACACTTTGAAAATAGCAAGGGAGATAACAACCTGACGTATAACTATCTGTTATCAATGATTATACGACCACTTCTACATGTATATCTGTAGAAACTGCACAACTGTATCAGATGATTAGTAGATAAACGCTATTATACTTACATTCCGTCAGTACTCATAAACGCCTGAACAAATATATTCCAGTGGTAAGTGTGTATTTTGTATTGTGTAAACTGATATTTCATTTTCTCATTTAAGGGCGAATGGAAAGTGTGGTTTGTGTTATGTTAAGTATTGTGAGCGTATGTATACGTACTGTTTCAAGTGTTAGGTATATTGTAATTAGTGAGTTATTGTTTAACGCTGCGTGGGCAGTATTGCAGCCATTAGCGATATATTGTAATTAGTAAGTAGTATTAATAATAATGTATTGTGTAGTGAGAAGTATGCACTGTTTACTGTGAATGTGCTGTGTGCAGGGTGTAATTCGTGTGTTGTTTGTAGTGAGCAGTTTACATTGTGTAGTGCGTGATATGAAGTGTGTGGTAAGGTGACTATGTCACAGGGATATGGTAGGTTCGAACCCAAATCGAATTCGTACCCCCATATTTCGGCGAACGCGTAGCCAACACGAAGCCACTTTTTATTTGAGATCAATGGTGGCAGACAATGAAGTATATCTCATTAGTGACATTATTTCATCAGGGGTGATAACAGCGCATAAACGCAGTTTGTCATAAATATTTGATAAAAGGGGATACACGTATTACGTTCGAAAGCCAAGATGCATAATGATGAGTCGATAAATCAATCTTTATTTCATACTGAAAGACCACAGGCCTGTTGTACATATTACAGTTATACATTTGTTGGTAGTAACACACTTTGTGTAAGTATAACAGATTTATGAATATAGATGGATACATTTTCTAATTGAAGTTTACTAGACGTTTCATTAATGATATAATCATATTGATGAGTCCTGGCATATATGTATACACAATCCAAATAGATAATTATGTACACTTTCTTCAATTAGAAAACATTAAGGAAGGCAAGAAAATCAGAGAAAACAGGTCGCTGTTATACCTCCGCTTTCAAGAACCAAGAAAAAGATCCAAAAAGATTAAAATGCACGCCAATATATATAGTCCTTCCTACCACTGCAACTTTATGAAAGCAGAGTGTGAAGTTTAACTAAACGTAAGGAAGGACAATATGACATACACTAAAATTTTGAAACATTTAGAACATTTGCAGACATTATGTACATTATATGCAACAGAGCAGAGATACACATCATAGTGAAATTTCTATCAAGATTCATTTGAGTAATATTTGATCTCTACACAATAACAGATTTAGGGATACAGAAGAAAGCCGTTCTATGGTCTCCCCCCAGAGTGAACTCTCATGTGTCTCTGCAGGTTCCATGATAATGTATATGTTTTACCACACTCATGACACGTGTATTCTCTCTCTTTGGTGTGAGTTATCATGTGCCTCTGAAGGGTACCTCTTTGTGTAAATGTTTTACTGCACACACCACATGTATATGGTCTCACCCCAGAATGTATTCTCATTATGTCTCTGAAGGTTATCTGATGTTTTAACGGCTTTACCACACACATCACATTTGTATGGTCTCTCCCCAGTATGAATTCTCATATGTGTCTGCAGGTTTCCTAATGTTCGAAACATTTTACTACACACAATACACTTGTGTGGTCTCTCCCCAGTATGAATTATCATGTGTCTTTGGAGGGTATGTGATAATGTAAATGTTTTACCACACTCACTACATTTGTACGGTCTCTCTCCACTATGAATTCCCATGTATATTTGAAGGCCTGATGGGTCTTTAAATGTTTTATCAGACTTTCTACACTCCCCAGTGTGAATTCTCATGTGTGCTTGCAGGTATCTTGATACTGTAAATGTTTTACAGCACACACTGCACGTATATGGTCTCTCCCCAGTATGAATTCTCATGTGTGTTTGCAGGCCAGATGGGTGTTTAAATGTTTTATCACACATTCTACACTTATACGGTATATCCCCAGTGTGAATTCTCATGTGTTCTTCCAGGTATCTTGGTGCTGTAAATGTTTTACAGCACACACTGCACGTATATGGTCTCTCCCCAGTATGCATTCTCATGTGTATCTTCAGCTTCATCGATTCTCCAAATGTTTTACCACACACATCACATTTGTATGGTCTCTCCCCAGTATGAATTCTCACGTGTATTTGCAGGATACTTGATTGTGTATATGTTTTACCACACACATTACATTTGTATGGTCTCTCCCCCGTATGACTTCTCATGTGTACTTGCAGGCTACCTGATTGTGTAAATGTTTTACCACACACATCACATATATATGGTCTTTCCCCAGTATGAATTCTCATGTGTGTTTGCAGGTGACCCGATTGTGTTAATGTTTTATCACACACAGTACACTTGTATGGTCTTTCTCCAGCATGAAGTTGCATGTGGCGTTTCAGCACAACCGATGACGTAAAGTTCTTTTCACACACACAACACATATGTGGTTTTCCATCAGTAAGATCCATCGTGTTACTTTGAAGGTGTTTGACTTGACTTGACTATACTAGTGCCCTTAAACATCTCGTAATCGTTCAAACCTGCCTTTTGAAATTGTTTTCGTTTCATATCGCATGATTTTCAAGTTCTCGGCTTGAATCAGTTGCCTGCAACATAGAATTCAGATGAATCATGTATGATTTTAATGAAAATAATAAATATCAAGAGTTGAGAGTATGACAGAAAGCAGTCTACGACAACGAATGGACTTTTTGGATGAACAAATAGCAATAGTAAAATTTGAAATTTCCCGTGAGAAGGAATTAAGATAGTTTACGAATACGAATGCCATTAAAATAATGGAACTGCAGATAGGAGCATGCCAGTTTTTCGAGAATTATTTAAAGTATTTTTTACACACACAACACCTGTGCAGTGCGATGCACCATTCTACTTTGAAAAGGGTTTGAATCTGAATATAACTCACGCTGATTAAACGCATTAAACTCTCAGTAACCGTAGATAATATTTAATAGATCTTATAACTAATGTGAATGTCAATGAAACGCACATTATAGTTTCGGTGTCTGCACATAATACAAGGCTGTAGCTCGATTTTCATTGGAAACATTATATTCAGGGCTTGGGATGAATATACAAGTTGAGTGAAATCATTTGAACGGAATTCTGCACATAAGTATAGTGTTTTCCATGTATCAATTAGGCACATATTGAAAAAGACTAAATGCCCCTTTAAGCAATATCATGAAACAAAATTCTAGAATAATTATAACAGGGAACAGTTAGGGATGACAGTGACGTCACGATTAACACAAAGCAGCACCATTTTGAGCGGGTCCTACGAATTTGTGAACAAAACTCAAAACGCCAATAAGCGCTAAAACACAATAACATATGCTAAAATTTATATAGAGAATACATTATACACCTAAACAACAAGAAAATGTACTCCTATCCATTATCTCTCTGTCACAAACTAAAGTATCCACTGAAACCAATGTGTCTGTCACCTGTGGCTTCATTTATTAAACTGTGTCACGAGTTACTGTACTTCCGGTTGAATTTACGATTGAATCGTAAAAAATCTATACAAAATAATATTATTCTTTTGTCATTAAATTCTAATAAAACTAGATGAGCGTTTTTTTAATAATTTTTTTTTCATTATTCGAGTTTTTACTAACAAGTTGAATCATCACTGGGGTCACTTTTCACAACTTTGATCTTAAAACCTATTTCAGTTTTCAAAATTTAATCAAAGGGTTAACATGGCCTTAAGGTCACACAATCGATAAACAGTTTTCATTGTGTATAACACTCATGTAATGATTCAAAGTGCTAACAGTTGAAATAAGACATTTTCGCAAAAGCATGCTTAAGTCGTGCCCTCGCTGTGACCTTGACCTTTGACGGATGGTAGGGAAAACCATTTCAAATCTTGGCCTTTCTCCATAGTTGATATACACCAAATAAGAGCCTGACAGCACAAATATTTTTCAAGTTATCGTGTTGACAAGGAATTTTTTTTAGTGATTTCAGAACTCATGACCTTGACCTTTAACCTTGAATGTGAACATGTCAAAATCATTCACCAGGTTTATAAGAAAGAAGCTATGCATATAATGTGTTAATACCTTCTTGGGAAAAGGTTATTTAGTGATTTCAGAACTGGCGACCTTGCCCATATCAGTGATCACTTTTCATTGTGTATAACAATCATGTAATGATTCAAAGTGTTAATAGTTGAAATACAAGGAATTTTTTAGCGATTTCAGAACTCGTGACCTTGACCTTTGACCTTGAATATGAACATGTCAAAAATGGGGCATAAGTAAGAAGTTATGTGTATGAGTTCTCAAAACTTTCTAGGAAAAAAATTATAGCCAACACAAAACGCGCCGGCGGTGACGGAAACTGCGCAAAAACTGATAGCAGTCCCTGAGTCGGGACTGCTAAATACCTACAACTACCTAGAAAATGGTGCTGTCTATATGTACGCGGAACTGAAGCTCAATGACAATCAATACTTTTTGTGCAATACATCAGTTTGTGTGTTTTCGAAAGAGTGCTCGGTTTTCGAGTAGCTGCGGGATTGACAATTAAATTCCTAACTTTTGTTTAAAAATATTTTGGAGCTTCAGTACCGGAATCATATATGCCATAGTCTGGTGTATGTAGACATATTTTTTGCATAATGTCAGATACTATAAATACTTTTGCATAGCCATTTATTTTTGTCCAATTGAATATGCGGATGTGACGTATTCTGCAATACTCGCTCAGAGAGGTATACATAACAAGAGCTTGCACGTGAAGAACGCAACCTAGATTGGATTTTATGTACAGCGAGAACACGTGCGAATTGATGTTAACACAGCCTAGAGATTTATGTTGTGGGAAATCATACTGTAAGTATTTTGACTTACAATTAACCGTACCTATTCCTTGACCGTAAACATATTTCTTGCCAATTACTTCATCCTTTGTTTTTATCTTCTTCCCCCTATTAGTTGTCAACAAATAAAAAATCCCAAATATTTAGTTTTTTAAGCTAAAGATTTACGTTGAACAGTATTCTGTGTTATTTTCACATCATACACATACAAGCTTGACGTTTTTTTGAATATAATAGTTATTCCATTTCAAGTCGCCATCCCAGTTGCTGGGAGTATTATTTATAAGAAACAAAACAAATACATGTACAAATATGTTCGTTTACTAACAATGTAGATAACTTTCAAAACCACACGTCAGACAGTCGGAATGACAACTGAAATCAAATTCCAATCCCCCTGAATCCGGGGGAAACCTACTTGCCCGGTTTTCAGCATTTTAAAATAAAGAAATTCTTAAGTTATTGCAACTAATTAACATACATACTTACATGTACATACATTATATTTTTGTCTACGTTCTACGCATTTATTACCAGCGCTCTATGCTGGTCAATTGATCACATTACAGTGATATCTGGCCATACAATATGTTTAACCATCAGCACTTAACAAGAAAAAACATTTCTCACTATCTCGATAGAATCACACTAGTAACATTACGATATGGTATGCACGATTTACCTATGACCTGTAAAGGCATGGTGGCAGGGGTATATATATGATCCCATCATTCCGAAACAGCTCATTGACTGATCCATTAGTGTTCGTGAATTTGTCCTGACTAAGTATTTAGTATAATAAAGAATATAAAACATCCATTCAGCCAAATGTCTGATAAAGATAGAATATGAGTCAGAACGCTGAAAAGTATCCCCAAAAAATTTATTTTTATTTTGCAAACAAGCTCCATTCACCGTATTTTGTAGGCAGCGCATTTTAACAAGCAAACGTAATGGCAGTGTAAGGAGTTTAGATACACGCGCTGGTAAATTGTTTAATCGTCATAACTTGACTTAATTGCGACCATATACCGAACATATCAGGATGATGAAGTATTACCCTGTCAGATATATTACGAGAGTCACGGGTGGTTGGGAAGCGGGCGGAGAGTTTTCTACACTTATCTTACGCATTATACATGCTCTAAGCCTTTCACTAATTGACTTATTACTCTCATAAATAAATAGTGTAGCTACTTCATATATGAAAAACAGTTCCTAATAACAAACTGCTTATAATATATGACCAATATGAACATATATAGACCTATATGGAGGCTAGTTATTTGTAACATCAGTGTACAGGAAGTAATTACTGCAGATTATTAAGAACAGTGGGTTAAATTGGCGTACTTTATTTGACAAAGAAGCACACTTTTCTGAACTAATATGTCAATCTTTTTCCACATGTTTTTATTCAAACAACATTTACATTTGTTTCTAAATAAAGCTTTTTTATTTTAACTTTGAAACGAAGGTTCCAAATAGCATCAGTTTCATAAACATGTTTCATCTTTCTCATTGTTCATTTTAGGTCCACTTAAAAATAAAACATTCAAAAGTGTTAGGAAAATCTAATTGGGAAGATAAATCTACATCGCTTGTTCTTCAGAGGGTTGTGTGTAATATTGGTCTCTAAGTGTGAAGTAGTTGTCATCATGCAGCAGCTCAGCTCATGCAGACGCCACTGAGATCCTTGCACAGACGTGACCACTGTCCTGAAGTCGCCGAGTACAGTGAATTTTAAGTGTGCATTTGTATCCAAACAAGTTATTGCTTTGTTTTAGTAGGGGTTTTATATATAATCATTCATTCTTCTTTAACAATTATGACTTTGGTGGATATTAAAATTTTATTTATATTGTTTTTCAGGTGTGTGAAAGTGTGGGAAATCGTGGCACTGCGGGAGTTATCTCCCTTCCTGTCTTGGCTCTTTCCAAATGTTGAACTTTAAAAAGTCCTATCGTGATTAAAAAGGGATTTTGGGTGGATTTTTTTCAATAAAGTTTTTTTTCTGATCCTTATTATCTTATTTCTGATGTGTGTTTTTTTAATTTGTAGTTTGGTTGGAAAACGGCTGTCATCCCTAACTTAGTGTTATATTTCCATTGCATAAAAGGGAATCGTGCATCAAATAAAAAGTAATTATCGTAGCATCAGTTATATAGGCAGAAAAAAAGTCTATAAATAATGGCAGTATTAACTAATATGCTGATCGAAAACCGGACACACACACATGTTAAAGTCAAAGACATACACATGTCACATGATTCTACATGTCCTTTTATAAGCTATGAGAAATACCTTCAGTCGATAGCATACATAAAATGCTAAGATAGAATAATTGAGATGTTTACCTTTGTGTGCTATGATCACCATCAAAATCCCTGAGCGTTCCGTGTCCATGATGTGGATCCTCTGTTTTCGCGTTTCAATAGAGTTACCTCCCTTTCTATAGGTGATTCGTAATCAAAACTAACTCGCCCCATTCGTAATTAAAACAAACTTGTACCCAAATAGACAAACTAAACTCGTATCTCCAAAAAAGTAATATTGATAGTTTATATGAAATTATGTAATTATTGTAAAATGTAATTTTCATTTTATTCCTATCATTGTAATGCATGATCTGCCATGAATGGTATAGAACGTAAGGATAGATTATGCAGAGAATGTAAATCGGATGAGATATAGGATTAATATCATTTTTTACTTATTTGTAAACCACTTGAAGACATCAGAAAACAGTACATACATGTCACAGCAATCTCCAAACAACAGTCCATTGATTTGATGTCACCATAACGATGAAGTAATTAGGAAGTTGTCTATGTATAAATACCGTGCAATGATATTTCGAAATACTCTAATTCATTTAAGCACCATTCATGTATTGTATAGGCATGTGCAGAATGTTGTAATAATAGAGTACTCTATGTTGTTATAGACCGTAGGCCTAAATATCAACTGCAATAAAGAACTTGACTAACCCATGATCTGTATAAACTAGCGACCAAAAGAAATGTTACAAAAATGTAGTCACAAAAAATACTTCTCCCATATAAAGCAAATCTTGAATGTATTTGATAAGCATATGTTTCGTATTTTATTGACATAATAACATTTTGAGGGATATATGTGCTTCCATACGTAATGATTTCAATCAATCACGTACAGCTTTAATTTGGCTGCTGACAAACATACAATTGCGCCCAGTTTCACCAAGAATTTCTACATTAGAACTTCAAACCATATTTACTAACACCAACATACTACATTATACATTACTATTTTTAACATGAAACATCGATGATTAGGAAGATACCATATTGCCTGAAGGCAGGGGAGACACTGGTACAAAGATGGTACATAAGACCGTATTACCCTCATAAGAAGCATACACCTTAGGTTGGTTAATGATGCATATGCCATATTGGTTGATGATGCATTTGCCATATTGGTTGATGCTGAACATACCAAATTGGTTAATGATGCACACAACATGTTGGTTGATGCTGAACATACCATATTGGCTGGTGATGCATTTGCCATATTGGTTGTTGATGAACATACCATACTGGTTGATGATGAACATATACCATATTGGTTGATGATGAACATACCATATTGGTTGATGATTCACATACAATATTGGCTGGTGATGCACATACAGTATTGGTTGGTGATGCACATACCATATTGACTGATGATGTACATACAATATTGGTTGATGATTCACATACCATATTGGTTGATGATGCACATACCATATTGGTTGATGATTCACATACCATATTGGTTGATGATGAACATACCATATTGGTTGATGATGTACATGCAATATTTGTTGATGATGCACATACCATGTTGTTTGATTATGCACATACCATATTGGTTGGTGATAAACATACCATATTGGTTGATGATGAACATACCATATTGGCTGGTGATGAACATACCATATTGGTTGATGATAAACATACCATATTGGTTGATGATGAACATACCATATTGGCTGGTGATGAACATACCATATTGGTTGGTGATGCACATATACCATGTTGGTTGGTGATGAACATACCATATTGGTTGATGATGCACATATACAATATTGGCTGGTGATGAACATACCATATTGGTTGATGATGCACATATACCATATTGGTTGATGATGCACATACCATATTGGTTGATGATGCACATACCATATTGGTTGTTGATGAACATACCATATTGGTTGATGATGCACATATACCATGTTGGTTGATGATCGACTAACAATATTGGTTGATGATGCACATATACCATATTGGTTGATGATGCACATATACCATATTGGTTGATGATGCACATACCATATTGGTTGATGATGCACATACCATGTTGTTTGATTATGATGCACATACCATATTGGCTGGTGATGAACATACCATATTGGCTGGTGATGCACATACCATGTTGGTTGATGATTCACATACCATGTTGGTTGATGATTCACATACCATATTGGTTGATGATGAACATACAATATTGGTTGATGATGAACATACCATATTGGTTGACAATGCACATATCATATTGGCTGGTGATGAACATACCATATTGGTTGATGATGCACATACCATATTGGTTGATGATTCACATACCATATTGGTTGATGATTCACATGCCATATTGGTTGATGATGAACATACCATATTGGTTGGTGATAAACATACCATATTGGTTGATGATGAACATACCATATTGGCTGGTGATGAACATACCATATTGGTTGGTGATGCACATATACCATGTTGGTTGGTGATGAACATACCATATTGGTTGATGATGCACATATACAATATTGGCTGGTGATGAACATACCATATTGGTTGATGATGCACATATACCATATTGGTTGATGATGCACATACCATATTGGTTGATGATGCACATACCATATTGGTTGTTGATGAACATACCATATTGGTTGATGATGCACATATACCATGTTGGTTGATGATCGACTAACAATATTGGTTGATGATGCACATATACCATATTGGTTGATGATGCACATATACCATATTGGTTGATGATGCACATACCATATTGGTTGATGATGCACATACCATGTTGTTTGATTATGATGCACATACCATATTGGCTGGTGATGAACATACCATATTGGCTGGTGATGCACATACCATGTTGGTTGATGATTCACATACCATGTTGGTTGATGATTCACATACCATATTGGTTGATGATGAACATACAATATTGGTTGATGATGAACATACCATATTGGTTGACAATGCACATATCATATTGGCTGGTGATGAACATACCATATTGGTTGATGATGCACATACCATATTGGTTGATGATTCACATACCATATTGGTTGATGATTCACATGCCATATTGGTTGATGATGCACATACAATATTGGTTGATGATGCATAACTCATATTGGTTGATGATGCATATACAATATTGGTTGATGATGCACATACCATATTGGTTGATGATGCATATACCATATTGTTTGATGATGCACATACCATGTTGTTTGATGATGAACATACAATATTGGATGATAATGCACATGCCATATTGGTTGATGATGCACTTACAATATTGGTTGATGATGCATAACTCATATTGGTTGATGATGCATATACAATATTGGTTGATGATGCACATACCATGTTGTTTGATTATGCACATACCATATTGGTTGGTGATGAACATACCATATTGGCTGGTGATGAACATACCATATTGGTTGATGATGCACATACCATATTGGTTGGTGATGTACATACCATATTGGTTGGTGATGCACATATACCATGTTGGTTGGTGATGAACATACCATATTGGTTGATGATGCACATACCATATTTGTTGATGATGCACATACCATATTGGATGATAATGCACATTCCATATTGGTTGACGATGCACATACTATATTGGACGATAATGCACATACCATATTTGTTGATGATGCATATACAATATTGAAATAGGCTGGAGAAATATACTCTGGAAACATGGATATATTATTGATCTACATTTATAGAAATATATCTCCCCTGTTCAGAACATATTTCTGAAATGATTCTATCCGACAGTTTCGAAGCGTCCAGAAAATATTTTTTGATCACGATTTCTCTTTCGGGGTGTTTATTGATGGCATGGTTGATAAAGTCATAAATTTATATCCTCCTTGTCGTGGTTCTTAATACATATATATTATTAATATATAATTTGTCACCCATTTGATACCCGGAAATAAAGGATACAGATAATACAAATGAATTTTACGTTATTCCGTATATTTCGCCAAAAATAGTACCAACGGTACACAAAATATCTACAAACTGTACAGAAAGGAAATTCCACACCGATGTTTTACAGACTGAAATAACAAACTTGAATAGCATATTGTTAGAATTCACACTGCCATAGATAAACTTGTTGCTTAGTTAAGACATTTCTCGTGTGAGTAAATCAGACTGTAGCGTATATAGTTATTAAATGATTAAAATACGTGAACAAATGACACACAAAATACAACCTCCAGATTGAGCAATGTGAAAATACAATGATATACGTTAATATAATCACCCACTTGTAATGTTGTTCTTTATTTATATGTACAAGGTAAAACTTCAATGCAAATGTGCTTTTAATAAGTATCCATTATTAGTGTTATTTAAGAAATAGAAGACGAGTTGGCGTGCGTTATCGTTGAATAAAACATAGCAGGGAGCATAAAACACGAAGGGCCCAGCTTTTATATAAAAGCCGTGCAGATATTATGTTGTTTGTATATATTATTTTTTTGGAAATATTAATGCCTCCCGTCGTAGAACACGTTCACTAGAATTGAACAATCAAAGTGACGTAACATGTGACGTCATTTGCTAAGCGACGCTCAAACTGACGTCTATAATCACGAGCATGTTTTATTGTCTCATAAAGCACGTTGTCGGTCCCATTGACCGCCTGCGTTTTATTGCCGTAGGTATCTTATATTTCAAAATAAAGCTGAAAACGTAGCCATTTTACTCCTCTCTACAATCATATCATCGCTGTACACCTCTCTACTCCCGGTGTACGATGATACACAGTGTTTACAATTTCATGAGAAACACCCTCGACCACAGCTCCCAAAGGTAAGTAAGCGCAGAAGCGCAACGCAACTGAACGTAGGGACCAGAATAACAGGGAGAGGAAGGGAGGTAACTCTAATGATAGACCACGAGAGAAAGAACAAAGGCAACAAATGAAAAGCATTGTTGACGTACTTCATGAACAAATACTGGTGAACCGCAACTAATTGTTGCATCGTATAGAGATTTATGACACGTTTGTCACGGATACAGGTAATGTCTAAGCTACATACATGACTGTACTATACAATGATTCTTAATTTTATCTGTACACTTCTGTGTCCGGTTTTCGATCAGCAAAAATCAGGTTGAGGAAAACCACTGAATCGGATATTATATCGGAATCTTCAGTAACGCTGTACTACAGATGTCTATATAAAGAAACACAGTGACAAAAACCGTAATACAATGTCGACGTGTTTCATGAACAAATAAACACTCTTCGTATAGCGCAGTTAAATTATGACCAGATGGTGGACAAAATGAGTTACATATAGTCCCCAATATCATAGCAGGTCTCATGCTTTGTATATACTTTATAAAAAACAAATGTTAGTCTGATATAATTATTTCCACAGAGAAAACTAGAATCCATTGAATATGCGTTTCCCGGCATTTCCTTATAATATTTTGTTAATCCTCTCGTAGACTACTTCGGTAATCCTCATTTGCCGTCTTGGGGTAAACGGATTGGGCTTAAATTTTAATTTATCCCCTGGTTGGCCGCAGTCGGTAGACGGGTCGTTGATGCCGGGAAGGATTTTTGCCGACTCGTGCGTATATCTTAGACATGAACACAAGCGGGTTCAATTGAAGGCAAAATAGGCATTACATTAGAACAATAACATCACTGTTTTAATGATCTTGAGAATTAAAGTGGTATGTTTGAAGACAGTTTAATTTATACATATCTAAATGAAATCATGCTGTCCTCTAAAAGGAGAGAGACAGTTTATGGGCGATGACTGAAATACATTCAAATTAGCATGACATATATAAATCGACTCATGTATTGTATTTTGCGAGCCTTGGTGATCTAAATACATAGTGTTTGTTCCTAATGCAGGATATTCACCACCCCAAAACACGAGCATGACAACGTCTATAACATACATGTATACTATTGTCATTCTTCATTCATTCTGCGCAAAACAGCTTGACAACATTAATTTCAAAGTTAAACTTCTATTCTTTAACAACGCGTATTGATACATATACATGAACAGCGTGCTTTTCTCACGTTAAAATGACACAAAATAACGCCTCCTAAATTATGCTTTCAGTTAAAATAATTGTTATTTTGCCATGATCTTAATTTTCAATGTTTAAATTCGTTTCAAAATGCGTTTTTCAAATCAAAAATATTCAACGTAATGACGGCGAATTCGAAGTCGCCCCCTGTCGCTAGTGTGTAATGATGACTGGGCGAGTCTCACGACGGTACGAGAATTATTTCCCATCCACTCTGGTCACTCACATATCACACGGGGGGCTAAACTGAATATTTCGCAGCTAATTCTAAAATCCCCTTTACACACAGTGAAGATTGACGTTCGCTAAATTAATATGTGACTCAAATTACCTGTGAGAATTTATAAAGTGTTTTGTTCGGTAGATTTCAACTCGCAATGAAAATGTTTTGGCATTGCTTGATCATAATCAATTTTGCCGCACTCTGCATTTCACAATGTTTGTTTTGTCGTTTCTCAAATTATTGTATATGAAATGAAGCATGTATATTTACATGTAACTGTTACAAATGTACGGCAACTTATAGGGGTGAAACGGTACGCCTATGCCACGGTTCGGTGCGTATTGCGGTACAGAGCTCTCGGTTCGGTACTTTTCGGTTCGGTTCTTCAAAAGTTCAATACCACTCCTCAACAATAAAAATAACAGATGAATTTCACAGATAATTTTAAATTTGGAAATAGTTGACAGGAAAACATTCAAATAATTCAAAAGAGAGCTAAATTAAGCCCTGGACACTCAAAAGAACAAGCACTGCAAATCATCTGGTAATCAAATTGACTAATCACACACGGAGTGGTGAGTGAATTTTTTTTTTTAGAATAAAAAGGTTCAATTGGGCTTTGCATGTGCCATAAATTCTTATTTGTAATTTCATCTAAAATGACTAGACAGTAAAATAACAATTTGAAATCACATTCAACAAATTCAATAAAGAAAATCAGTGATATTTAAGTTGATTAAGTAATTACTTATGTTGTTCTTATTTTGTTTTTCAATATATGAAGGAATGTTTATTTACTGTGTATAACCATAACTTTTGTTATTTATTAAACAGCTGTGAAAATTTTTCATTGCCAGACTCCCGGAGCAAGTAAACTACAAGGTCAAGCTTACAGTTAATTGCCATGTAAACTTGCTTGTGAAAAGTAATATCTTAAAAATAAAAAGTACAACTGTTGACTTGCTGTGTCTATTTAATTATTGTTTTAATGGTATACATATCAAGTGTAAGCAGGAGTCAACATCAGAAACTCTATTGTTTGTTATTAGCCTTGTCATTGGTTAACTTGGGGACTTCCCTTTTCTTAGCCAATCAGAAAATTAAATACAAAGTGTACGTAGTCTAGCATATAAAACGGGAAAATTATCAAACTTCTTTTGTCAAGAAAATAGAAATTCATTAATTCAGACGAAGTTCATTTGATTTCTCAATTGATATTCAATAAATATGAAACAATTACGTTCTTTATCTATTTAAACGTAGTTAATGATTAATAAAATCTACACTAACTTACCGACTAGCATGATGTCGCCCGCATGGTGTAGTCGCTTCTAGATTTGGAAATTAATTTTGCATTTTTTACTCACAGAAACTTGTGAAATAGTCGGTTATTTTTTTTATTTATGTGTTTGTTCATGAATTTGAATAAAGAACCCGGTGAAAACACTCAAATGTAACCCGTCAAAACTTTGTAGTAAACGGTCGACATGTCAAACGATCGATAAAGAAATCTCATGCCACATGTATCACGTGACACATGTCAACCAATCGGTATGACTGTAGTACGAGAACCTAATGACGCGTAATTTTTTGACCAATCACAAAGGTAGTTACTTCTCAATTAGTTCTAAACATAGAAAAGGTTTTCCAAATGAAAACTGAACATAAACGATAATATTGTCACATTTTCACCTGCCTTGAAGTTTAAATCTGAAAGTCGACCCCATTCTTTGAACCCCTAATTTTTAGAATCAACTTGATAATTTAAACCTTGCAATATACGGTAACTTTCTGTCAAATAGTTTATTCATATCGCATTAACTTTTGTTGACATGTCCACTCGAGTCATAACACGGAAGTTCGATCTACGACTACGTAAGGATGTCTTGTGAACTTTGAACTAGTCTAGAATGAAATTTAATAGAATATCATCATTTGTGCTGACACTTGAGTGACATTTTCAAGTGTTTTTGACAGGGAAATGCACGAGTAAAGTAGATAAAAACGAACTTTACCAAAACCGAACGGTACGGTTTTTTCAAAGCAATTTTTCGGTGTACCGAACTGTCAATAAATACCGCGTTACGAATACACCGCGGTAAACCGTTTCACCCCTAGCAACTTACGTTAATACAGTAATTCGAAATGTTAACGCATGTCTCGTCACTGGACCTCTTTAATTTGCATCTTTATATTTATACTATATGACCCCAAGAGTTATTAAAAAAATATCCGTTGCCTTTATCCTGCCGACAACACCATACATTGTATGGTGAACTAATTAGCAGCCGCCGCCGAGTTTTGTATTTGCTATAACTTTTTTCCTAAAAGGTTTTGAGAACTCATATACATAACTTCTTACTTATGCCCCTGGGGAAATTTTTTGACATGTTCACATTCAAGGTCAAAGGTCAAGGTCATGAGTTCTGAATCGCAAAAAAAAATCATTGTAAACAGGATAACTTGAAAAATATTTGTGCTATCAGGCTCTTTTTTGGTGTATATCAACTATGGAGAAAGGCCAATATTTGAAAATGTTTTCACTAACATCCGTCAAAGGTCAAGGTCATAGCGAGGTCACAACTTAAGCATGCTTTTGCGAAAATGTCTTATTTCAACTATTAACACTTTGAATCATTACATGATTGTTATACACAATGAAACGTGATCATTGATTGTGTGACCTTGAAGATCAAAGGTCAAGGTCACGAGATATGGTAATGGTGACCAGTTCTGAAATCTCTAAATAACTTTTTTCCAAGAAGGTATTAACACGTCATATACATAGCTTCTTTCTTATAAATCTGGTGAATGATTTTGACATGTTCACATTCAAGGTCAAAGGTCATGAGTTCTTAAATCACTACAATAATCCTTGTTAACACGATAACTTCAAACATTTGGGTTCTGTCAGGCTCTTATTTGGTAAATATCAACTATGGAGAAAGACCAAGATTTGAAAACGTTTTCGCTAAAATCTGTGAAAGGTCAAAGTCACAGCACACAACTTAAGCATGCTATTGTGAATATGCCTTATGTTGACAATGAACACTTTGAGTCATTGCATGATTGTTATACACAATGAAAAGTAATCATTGATGGTGTGACCTTGAAGGTCAAGGTCATAAGATATTGGTTAAGGCCATGTTAATTCTTTGATCCAATTTTGAAATTAGAAATATGTTTTAAGAACAAACTTGTGAAAAGTGACCCCAGTGATGATTCAACTTGTAAGAATGACTTGAATAATGAACAAAATTTTGTCCAAACAAAATCCCATTTTATTTATGCTGCGGAGAAGGCGGAACAGGGAAAGGCGAGACCCAAAGTTTCGGAGCTGCTCTGCTTTTGCGGTGTCCTGCAAACGCTCATCTAGTTTTACAACAAATATCATTTACAAAATTTTAAGATATTGTTATTCCGAGATGACTGTCATACATTGAAATTAGCATGGAATATATAAATCGACTCTTGTTTTAAGTGTCATTTGATTGAATATTAAAAAAAAATTAAATTCAAACAAAAATGACATTAGTTGCTGCATACAACTTTCTTTCACACTATCAAATCGTGATGTTTACTGTTGTCATACAAATCATACATGATTCATCTGAATTCTTTGTTGTAGGTTATTGCTTCAAGTCAAGACTTCGGAGGCCACTTGGTATGGAATGGAAGCAATTTAAAGAGCAGGTTTGAACGATAACAAACTGATTAAAGAAATACATTCTGAAAACATTGAAAACTATAATAGAATAAAATCAATTAATTATATAATGAGTGTTACAGCTGGAAAACCGCATATGTGTTGTGTGTGTGAAAAGAACTTCGTGTCACCAGCTGGACTGAAAGAACACATGAGAATTCATACAGGAGAGAAGCCATACATGTGTGATGTATGTGATAAATCATTTACAAAATCAGTTAACCTGCAGATACACATGAGGGTTCATACCGGAGAGAGACCATACAAGTGCAGTGTGTGTGGTAACGCATTCAAACATTCATGTAACCTGCAGAAACATATGATAATTCACACAGGAGAGAAGCCATTCAAGTGTAGTGTGTGTGGTAACACGTTTTCACTTTCAGGTAACCTTCAGAACCACATGAGAATTCATACTGGAGAGAGGCCATACAACTGTAATGAGTGTGGTAAAACATTTACAGACTCGAGCAAATTGCTGATACACATGAGAATTCATACTGGGGAGAAACCATACAAGTGTAGTGAATGTGGTAAAACATTTACAGAATCAGGGAGCTTGCAGATACACATGAGAATTCATACTGGGGAGAGACCATACACGTGTAGTGAGTGTGGTAAAACATTTACAATGTCAGGGAGTTTGCAGACACACATGAGAATTCATACTGGAGAGAGACCATACGCGTGTAGTGTGTGTGGTAAGGCATTTAGAGAATCAGGCACATTGCAGACACACATGAGAATTCATACTGGAGAGAAACCATACACGTGTAGTGTGTGTGGTAAAGCATTTCCAGTATCAGGGAACTTGAAGAAACACATGAGAGTCCATACCGGAGAGAGACCATACAAGTGTAATGTGTGTGGTAACGCATTTAAATATTCATCTAACCTGCAGAAACATATGAGAATGCATACTGGGGAGTGATGATACAAGTGCGGTGCTTGTAGTGAAACATTTACAGAATCACGGAACCTGCAAAGACACATGAGAACTCACCCAGGAGTAACACCCATACAGACGTGATGTGTGTTGTAAACATTTATGCAATTAGGCCACCTGCAAAACACACAAGCATAGTCATACTAGGGAGAGACCATACAGGTGAAATGTGTGTGGTAAAACAACCAGGAATCATACTGGAGAGAATACTTGTGGTGTGTGAGGAAATCATACTGGGGATCATACTTGTAGCATGTAGCGTATACTAATTGTCATACAGAAAAGAGGATCAGTTAGTGTGGGGAAGAATTTACACTATCATGTAACAAGCAGAGACACACGACAATTCTTACTGGAGAGAAACCACACAAGTGTAGTTAATGTGGTTAATCCATTATAACAGCAATTAAACTGTAGAACCATGTGAAGATGAGTGATAATTTTTCGAATTTTACGAAACTAGGTACATATAGTTATAATACTCACTACGATGTGAATATCAATCGTTGTTTGGTTCGTAACCTCATTTGTCAAATTTATGTAAATTCTTCTCTTTAATTTTAATTTTAATTTTTAGATTGGTCTATGATAAGCCTTTGATACTTCACATGTCCATCACTTGTGATAATCCTTTTGAATGAGCTAGCAATATTTTTCTCTTGTGAAACTTTAACCTTGTAACTTTTGAGTAGCCTTGATAGGCCTTTCTTACATGACATGTACACCCCTTGTGATGAGGATCTTGCTGATGTCATAATTTTAACCTTTTCCCCCCTGCCTTGTCTCAAAGAATGTTTGTGAAAACTATACACATAAAACAAATTAAACACCCCTGTTGTCCTTGTGTCAACACAGTCAACGTGATAGATGTAAGGTGTCAGATATAGAGAGAAAAAAACATGTCTGCATTCGACTTTGGATCAAGAGGTCTGGGGTTCGAAACCTGCCAGGGGCACAGCAACTTTGTCTGCTGTGGAGAAAAGTTCTATCAGCGTAGTACCACCCATGGTTCGCTAATTGGAGCCAATGCTTGCAGGTTTCACCACAATGCATAGCCAGCATGGCATTGCAGACTTGATGTTCCCTGATGTACCTACTAGCTGCCGTGATATATATAAAGCGACGTTAAATCCCAACTCACCTCACCTCACCAAGTTGATTTCAATACATCAAAATATCTTTTATCTAGCCCAACTCCAAAACAATTATTGACAAGGAGCCTCTGTTTATAGAGTTTAAGGAAAAAGGGTCAAGATTTAACCAGGATTTCGATTAGACTAAAAGCTATAACTGCCCTCTTGCAACTTTAAGGAATCTGACAGTGTCAAAACTGCTTTTGGTGTGAAAAGGCCCCGGCTAGAGTAAAGCTCTTATATTATTATTATTGCCTAATTTTATCATAGATTTTATATTACTGTACCGTGTTATATGTGTGTTTTATTATATGTCCGTGTGTATGTGTATCTGTGTGCATGCGTGTCCATATCTGTATGTTTGTATGCATGATTAATGTATGTTTTGTGCGGTAAGCACGTGTGTGTGTATATGTGCGCGTCTGTAAGTTCGGGTGTATGTATATATGTACTTACCAATGTATATTTGTGTTCTGATGTGCACGTGGCCGTGTATGGCTGCAAGTAAGCACATTTAAACGTCGATGTATTACCTTTGCGTACGGTCGATTTATATGTTGTGTAAATGTGTGGATGTTTATTTGTGTAAAACAACTTTTTGTCTAATATATATTGTGTTTTAATGTATCTTTAGTATCTCGTAGGCCTTTAAGCCGATTTTGCTTTTAACAATGTCAATGTCTTTCGAACTGTAACATGTGACACTTAAATAAAATAATCTTCTTCTTCTTCTTTCTTCTCCTATACGAACCAGCCTTAATTTACTATTAGATTGGAGTAACAACATTTGATTGTTTTAATAACTACATGTGTATAATGTATTATCAAATTATCAATGTTCAATAAAAAAAAGATTTAAGAGTATGAAACAAAATGAAAATAATATCTATCAATATCGCTTGTAATTCTGCACTTTTCCTAGTATATATTAGAAGTGTTATTATAATACAAGATTATGCAAAAATTAAAAGAAATTGAATGAAAAGCTTCTCTGCAATCGGCAGGACACGAAATCGATTGTAACTCGAGTACTCGACACTGTATATCTCCAAGTAGGGAGAAGATTTATGCACAATTTTAAATCAATCGGTTGAATAGTTTTTCTGTTATCCGTCGAATACAAAATATATTCTGACGGACGGAATCCTTATTACAAATATATATCCCCGCTCGTGTGTCGTGTATAATAAAGAAGTTGATCATCCATAAATATCCTTGTCTTCTCTAAATCACCGGGGGCGGGGTAGCGCAGTGGTTAGCGCGTTCGGCTTCGGATCAAGAGGTCCGGGGTTCGAATCCCGCCAGGGGTACGGCAACTTTGTAGAGAACGGCAGTAGAGAACTGTTCTACACGCAGTCAGGTTTGGGTGCAATGCTACACTGAATTTCAGTGCAGTACCACCCATGGTTCGCTTGTTCCAGCCGATGCTCGCAGGTTTCACCGCAATGCATAGCCACATGGCGTTGCGGGTTTTCTCCCTGCCATAATACTAGCAGCCGCGATATAAGTGAAATACTCTTGAAATCGGCGTTAAACCCCAACTCACCTCACCTCTAAATCACCAACTTCTAGAATGCCTCTCAAACAGTTGCCAAGAAATAATCCGTTTACTGGACAGCTTTGTATATCAATTAGTAAAAGTATAGGTGTAGGTACATATCCGATATATGTTCATGAAAATAGAATTACAATGTACTCGTATGATATGATTGCTCGATATTTATTTGTACGAGAACTAAATGCCTTTTTGCAACCAAAGTACAACGTAGTTTTTGAACGTCAAGTTGAAGTCTGACTGCCTGCCTGCCTGTCTACTTACCTACCTACATGCCTACCTACCTATCTACCTTCCTTCCTAATTGCCTACCTACCTGCCTACCAACCTATATACCTACCTACCTGCCTGCCTATCTACCTACCTGTCTTATTGCCTACCTACCTACCTAGTACCTACCTGCCTATCTATATATCTTGCCTAATTGTCTACCTACCTACCTATCTGCCTACCTGTCTAAGTGACTACCTTTCATCTTCTTCTCTAGTTCCAAAAGGTGAAGAGAGCTGAAATGTTGTGTGCAGACTCATTAGGTAATGGGGATTCTAGCTTGTATATTTGTAGATCATGTGACCACAAGAATTGATCACAGGGGTCATGACCTGAAAACCTTCTTTTATCATCTTCTCCAGCACAAAAAGCTCTAGCAAGGTGAAATGTTGTGTGAAGACTCCTTTGCCAAATGATATTCTAAATTGTAGATCTATAACTTGAGATAACTTTGATATTAAACCTGAGATAATAAATCAATGAAGTCCTGATGAGCTACAGAGCTTATGTCTCTATTGTAAGCTCTTCTGACCTGAAAGGCCCGATGGGCTCATGACACGGCATGGTGTCCGGCGTCCTTCTGTAATATGTAAGCATATATTTTAAGAAGATAGTAAGTAAATATGCTAATGTATAACACTGACGACTAAAGTAACGTAGTCTAAGTAAACTTTTGAAATCTAGACGAAGGATTTCTGGTGGAAATGAGTATATGTATATTCTTTAGCAGCCCAATCTTAGACGGGGCTGCTATCAGTTTTTGCGCAGTTTCCATCGCCGCCGCCGGCGCGTTTTGTATTGGCTATAACTTTTTCCCTAGAAGGTTTTGAGAACTCATATACATAACTTCTTACTTATGCCCCTGGGGAATTTTTTCATCATGTTCATATTCAAGGTCAAAGGTCAAGGTCACGAGTTCTGAAATCGCTAAAAAATAATCCTTGTTAACACGATAACTTGAAACATATTTGTGCTATCAGGCTCGTATAAGCTCATCTGGCCTTAAAGGCCCGATGGGCTTATGGCATGGCATGGTGTCCGGCGTCCGTCCGTCCATCCGTCTGTAAACTTTTCGCATTTTCATCTTCTTCTCCAGAACCATTTGGTCCAGGGAGCTGAAAAGTTGTATGCAGACTCCATGGCCAATGGGGATTCTAAATTGTAGATTTCGTGACCCCGTGACCCCAAATGGGGTCACAGGGGTCACATCCTTAAAAACCTATTTTCATCTTCTTCTCAAGTTCCAAAAGGTCTAGAGCTGAACAGTTGTATGCAGACTCCTTGGCCAATTGGGATTCAAAATTGTAGATTTCGTGACCCCGTGACCCCAAATGGGGTCACAGGGGTCACATCCTTACAAACCTTTTTTCATCTTCTTCTCCAGTTCCAAAAGGTCTAGAGAACTGAATAGTTGTGTGCAGACTCCTTGGTCAAAGGGGATTCTAAATTGTAGATTTCGTGACCCCATATGACCCCAAATGGGGTCACAGGGGTCACATCCTTTATAACCTATTTTCATCTTCTTCTCAAGTTCCAAAAGGTCTAGAGAGCTGAAACGTTGTGTGAAGACTCCTTGGCTAATGGGGATTTTAAATTGTAGGTTTGGTGATCCTGTTACCTCAATTTGGGTCACAGGGGTCACAACCTTAAAAACCAATTTTCATCTTCTTCTCCAGTTCCAAAAGGTCTAGAGAGCTGAAAGGTTGTATGCAGACTCCTTGGCAGATGGGGATTCTAAATTGTAGATTTTGAAATTTTATGTGCTCTTTAAAGGGAGGTAATTTAAAGGAAACAACAGTAATGAATTAAATCTTCAAGTGTGACTTTATTTGTAGGGGATTTTATCTCTGGCCTTAAAGATAGATCAGAGGGGTAAGGACCGTAATACCTATTTCATCTTCTCTATTATAAAGTGCTTCTTATGTGTTATACCTCTCATGTAGAAGTTCACATTTCGAATTAGTTAATGTATATAAAGCCTGATGAGCTACAGAGCCCATGGCTCTATTTTTTGGTGTATATCAACAATGGAGAAAGGCCAAGATTTATAAAGGTTTTCGCTAACATCCGTCAAAGGTCGAGGTCATAGCAAGGTCACAACTTAAGCATGTTTTTGCGAAAATGTCTTACTTCAACTATTAACACTTTGAATCCTTACATGATCATGATACACAATGAAAAGTGATCATTGATTGTGTGACCTTGAATTTTAAAGGTCAAGGTCACGAGATAGGGTCATGGTCACCAGTTCTGAAATCACTAAATAACTTTTTTCCAAGGAAGTATCAATACCTCATATACATATAGCTTCTTTCTTATACACCTGGGGAATTATTTTGACATGCTTACATTCAAGGTCAAAGGTCAAGGTCATGAGTTCTGAAATCACTACCAAGACCAAGACCAAGATTTGAAAACGTTTTCGCTAAAATCTGCGCTAGTACCTGTCAAACAAAGTTGGTATGGTGCTTTGCCGCAGCATCATATACTCATATATATAGGAGTCAAGTCTATTGACCTAAAACATATGACATATTTTCTCTCTGCATTGTTTTTCAGTTCAGACATTTGCACACTACGTCAATCATTTTTAACGTAACTTTCACCTTTCAAAAAATACTTATTGTGTAATTTAAGTAGACTCATGTTCCCATAATTCTTTATTCCTGTAAAATAACGGGCATGTGACCTCAGGGCCTTGGCTCAGGTATTTCTTCAGGAATGAATAAATGCAATGTTGGCCACAAGAATTTTTTTTATATGTTTTTCATATTTTTCACTTTAAAATTGACGTTGCCAACGATGAAACACATACACCAACAACCAACATGGAAAATGCTTCAGTAATGAATATAATATGTGCATCATCAACCAATTGTGTATATGCATCATCAACACATATAGTATGTGCATCACAACTAATTTGGAATACACATCAACAACCAATATGATACATACATCAGTAATCAATATAGTATATATATCACCAGCAAATATTGTATATGCATCAACAACCAATATGGTATATGTATCACCAAATATTGTATATGCATCAACAACCAATATGGTATATGCATCGTCAACCAATATGGTATATGCACCATCAACCTATATTGTATATGCATCATCAACCAATATTGTATATGCATCATCAACCAATATGGTATATGCATCATCAACCAATATGTTATATGTGCATCATCAACCATTATGGTATATGCATCATCAACCAATATGTTATATGTGCATCATCAACCAGTATGGTATATGCATCACCAACCAATATTGCATATACATCAACAACCAATATGGTATATGAATCATCAACCAATATGGTATATGCATCGTCAACCAATATTGTATATGCATCATCAACCAATATGGTATATATGCATCATCAACCAATATTGTATATGCATCATCAACCAATATGGTATATGCATCATCAACCAATATGGTATATGCATCATCAACCAATATTGTATATACATCAACAACCAATATGGCATATGAATCATCAACCAATATGGTATATGCATCGTTAACCAATATTGTATATGCATCATCAACCAATATGGTATATGCATCATCAACCAATATTGTATATGCATCATCAACCAATATGGTATATGCATCATCAACCAATATTGTATATGCATCATCAACCAATATTGTATATGTATCAACAACCAATATGGTATATGCATCATCAACCAATATTGTATATGCATCATCAACCAATATGGTATATATGCATCATCAACCAATATGGTATATGCATCATCAACCGATATGTAATATGTGCATCATCAACCAATGTGGTATATGCATCATCAACCAATATTGTATATGCATCAACAACCAATATGGTATATGCATCATCAACCAATATTGTATATGCATCATCAACCAATATGGTATATGCATCAACAACCAATATTGTATATGCATCAACAATCAATATTATATATGCATCATCAACCAATATTGTATATGCATAATCAACCAATATTGTATATGCATCATCAACCAATATTATATATGCATCATCAGCCAATATTATATATGCATCATCAACCAATATTGTATATGCATCATCAACCAATATTGTATATGAATCATGTAACAGTAATGTAACTACGGCCTCCTTACGATAACGTGACAATCGCACATCACACGCAAGGTGTAAGTATATTGTAAACACTTACAACTCACTTCGCGTGACGTGCGTGTGACTTGCGATTCCCACTCAATCCCCCGTTTTCAGACAAAAACGTAGCGGCAGTGGTCTCACTAACAATCGTAGGACAAAATAAACGCACGGTGGATTGTTTTCGAGGCTTAAGGCATGTGTCCCAGTTTATAGGTTGTTTAGAAAATGTTCTTCTTCATAATTATCAACAGATTGCAAAATATTTGATATTAAAATAAGTCTAATACTTTTATAGATGCAGAGATTTGGGGTCTTAATTATTTTCGTTGTTTTGAGAAAGTAAAAAGGATGTTTTAAATATTTTCTTGATGTTAGTAGTAACTTAGTACAAATGGTTTGAAGTTCGAATGTAAATGTTTGTCAGGAGCCAAATGAAAGCTGTGATTGATTGAATTGATTGATTGACATTATTACGTTTGGAAGCACATCTATCCCTCAAAATTTTATTATGTCAATAAAAGGCTGACTGAGCAAGGTAAATACTGTTGGGTGTTTGATGTTAAAAGCGCGTCTATGTTACTGCCACAATGTCGATGGTGTAGTTTTATTTATGTATCAATTTCACAAAATTGGTATGCAAATATATGTAATCAAAAAACGTATCTCACAATAGGTTAAAACTTTACATCATTTTGAAAAATATGTTCGGTCTTTACATGGTTAATCTCTAAGACTGGTTTTGCTAATTTAGGATCAGTTAACACAATTTCATTGTGCAGAATGTTATGCCAAAATAAATAGAGATGTTCAACAAAGTTTAAGTTAATATTGTAAAAGGGGTTGCATTGAAAATGAACAACATGTTTTCTTTACTTGGGACCGTTATCGGATTTTACGAGCGCATCATATGGAACAACTGCATCTGGGATTTGTCTATTCGAGTTTCCGAAAAGTGTTGTTATCTCCCTTTAAAATACGACCAAGAGTTATCTTTCCTGATGACTGATCACTTCCGGTCAGTACTGATCAACATGGCTGACGTGGAAAGTGACGGAAATGAAATGGATTTTGAGAGCATGACAACCAAAACTTTGCGTACTTACTTAAGAGAGCGCAATCAAAAGGTCACCGGTGTTAAAAGTGAACTAATTGCAAGAGCAAAAGGAGCTTATGACCTGAAGTTGGAGAAGGTAACGTGTTCTAAAATCAGCCCGTGTGAACAGACTGAGAGGTTGCGTACCCCGAGTGGAATGCAGATGCCTCATCCGAATAATTTGCATACTGGGTGGACTTGTGATTTGGCTGTTTTACCTGTATTCACTGAAAAGGATATATACAACTATCTTGTTCTTAGTACTCATAGAACTGTTGATTCACGTCCCATGCAGGCGATTAGGCAGTTGAAAGCTGCAGTGTTTTACCAAGACGGACATGTTCATAGCGTCACCGCTAACGTCATTTCTGAGGATTGTGATCATATGTTTGTGAGGTGTGCTGTTATTCCTTCTCTCCCCACTACCAACATTCGAGATAACCCGGATCATAAAGTGTGGGTGTGTTTGTCAAAGGTGACAGGCCGTGTCCACTCGGCCTTCTGTACATGTGCTGCCGGGTATGTTATTATCTAAAAAAAAGTCATTTTAGTTAAAAAGATAAAAGTTGAAAAATAATATTGTTTTCAGTAAAACAAGACTCACTTTAAACAACTATATTTATTTATTTATTTTTCACTTTATAGTACCTAAAATGTGCATAAGGTCCACAAGGCAAAATAGCCCATTTTGATTTTAAAATTTAACAATGATTCAGAATAAATAGCCCAATGTACTTCCATTATCAAATAATTGAATACATTTAATTACCAATTTATGACTGCCTTGATGTTGTACAGTTGCTTGTTAATGAGTAATTTATTATCTATTTTATCAATACAATTGTAACTTGTATTGTTGGACAAGTCAAGTCAGGGGTTTGACTTAAATGAATGCTATCAACAGGGAGTAGAAAATGTATTTTGACTGACATTTATTACTGTTTCACTAGCATGTAATATTATAATATCATTACTAAATAGTCTGTTTGATTTTTTTCAGTGCTGGTGAAGCTTGTAATCATATTGCTGCACTTTTATTTGGGCTTGTTGATATCACAAATAAGAAGGAAAGTGGAACCCTGTCATGTACATCAACAACGTGTAAGTGGCAGATTCCAAGGCAGAGGAAGCTTGCCCCTTTGACCTCGGACCAATTACATTTGATGTCCAACGGAAGGAAGAGTAAAAGAAAAAGGGAAGAAACTGAGACGAGTGACTCAAGTTCAGCATCAACGAAAACAACTAAAATTCAAATGCAAGAACACGAATTAAATCCCAACACTGGCATGCCTAAATCAACCTTGGATGTTGACAGATTTCGAAAAAATTTATGTGAAAACCAAAGCAAAAAGAAATGTGGATGGGTAGTTAATTCAGAAAGTGTAATTGATACACAGTGTGTACAAAAGTGTCTCCCTCATTTAGCTGTGCCAAAGTTCTGTTACAGTGATGATGTAGACTTACGGTCAGAGACATGTGCAACTGAATTCGATCAGTTTTTCAGAACTGTAAACGTTTCACAAGATGATGCAGAAGTCATCAATGATCTTACTAGGGGTCAAGCCAGTCAACAAACATGGACAGAAGCAAGGAGAGAACGAATCACAAGCTCTAACTTTGGAAAGGTGTGTTTACGAAGACCATCTACTGAGCCAGACAAGTTGATTCGTAACATTCTTGGATACAATGACGGATTTACATCAGTACACACCAGATGGGGTATCTCTCATGAACCCGCTGCAAGACGACTTTATTGTCTTGAGAAGTCCAAGACCCACCCCAACATCCAAGTCACACAGTGTGGACTGTTAGTCAACCCTGATTTTCCATATTTAGGAGCAAGCCCAGACGGTTTGGTGTCATGTATTAACTGTGAACATTGTGATTCCCCCGAGGGTCTTGTAGAGATCAAATGCCCTTCAGTTTTCAGAAATATGACACCTATAGAAGCTGCATCAAATTCAGACTTTTTCTGTGCCTTAGATGAGGAGAATAATATAAGACTAAAGGAGAACCATCATTACTTTTTTCAAGTACAAGGTCAGATGGCAGTAGCTCAGAGGCAATGGTGTGATTTCGTAGTGTGGACCTTGAAGGGCATTGCTGTGCAAAGAATAACGTTTGATCGAAAAAAATGGGAGGACATGCTCAAAAAGCTTAAATCATTTTATGTATCTGCCATTATTCCTGAATTGTTTACCAGACGTGTGCATCGTGGACTCCCATTGTATAAACATTGACATTTCGGTGTAGTCTACTCCATTCAACCCAAAGATAAAACACATTTTAAAAGTAAATTGTGTAACAGATAAATGTTCATCCAGTCTGGTAACATCATGTGCTGATTTATATAGACAAATGTTCCTTATAATATTAAATAAATAAGAGTACAAACAAAGAGAGTGAATAATATTTTATTATTGTAAAAAAGATGATTGTATATTCATTTCAATTCTGTACAAACCTTGTATTCATATTATTAATCTTTATCTATTTCTAGGTAATTCACGACAATAGGAAATAGATGACTTCAAATGTAAATTTTGAATGTAATTCAGATGTCAAGTTCAGCATGATTTTTCAACAAAAAAAGATGATCATTTTGAAACATTTTCAACTTTTAGATATAGCAATACAGTATACTCAATCATTTTATTGTGTATATTAATTTACACAAATAAGTCATCAGATTCCTGATCATGGGGATACAATGGAGGCAGCAATGTTGTTAAGCAATTACAAATTTTCCAAATTTTGTTGACAGAATTGGATATGGTAATTGGTATAACACCTTGTAAAATTCTGAAATTCTTTACTCTTTCCATATGCCTTTCGACGTGTATCCTTAAATTTGCTATTCTCCTTGTCTTTTGTATCTCTTCTAAACATAACTGCTTTCTTTTCCTCTTCAAAGGAGGAATTATGAGATGGAAACCTTTAGGTGTTGTTAAGTCAGATATCAAAAATCCCTTGTCTGCCATTATACCATCACCGAATTCACATAAATTTAATAAACCAGATTTAACAACTATTTGTCTGTCACTTATTGCCCCAGACCACAAGTCAGAAACAAAACTGACGACTCCATTAGGAGTTACTCCTATTAATCCCTTGTATGTAATGTGACTCTTGTAATGACTGTACATTTGAGATTGTCTGATCAGAGAATATGGTTTTTCAGTAAATAATTCTGTACAATCAATCACCACCCTTGTTTGTGGATACAGTTCTCGAAATCCCCTTGGCATTTTGGCATCTATCACATTTCTCTCAGGCCAAGAAATTAAAAATGACAAATTATTGTACATAAGATCAATCCATCTGTTGATAATGTCTGCACATGTTGACCTCGAAACATTGAACCTGTTAGCCAAATCTACAATTAGTAGACCTAATCTAAGTCTCATGAGTACCATCAGAAACTGGTCAATTAGTGACAGTGATTTTGGCCTGCCAAACTTAGATGGAGGATAGTCTTTATCGTATGCATCAGAAAGTTCGTCGAACAAACACTGAAATGTTTTATCATCTCCGACACCTGTATAAAAATTTACTAATTCTGGGTCTTTTTTTATGTCACGGTATGTCATTGATGACAGTGTTACTTGTGTACTTTGCTCAAACATTTGCATATTACTGGTTTGTACACAGACGCTATTCTGGCAGGCTGTCCGTTTTTCCTGTGAGTACAAAGCCAGGAGAAAACTTTCATCAGTCTGAGTTGAAGTTGTACACATGCTCACATTCACTGTTTGGCAAAATGTGTTTCTGTGAGTGGCTATGCAGGTTTCCTCAATAGGTCCACAGTAATCATGGAAAAGCACTGACATCACATCAAAGGACCTGTGAATATATAAACAATACACATCTTACAAATACAAATACAAAAACAGTACAAATTAAATAATCTGCAAAGGGTAAACCTAAGATCCACAATTGATTTAATCTGCAAGTCCTAATTTGTAATCATACTTTAAAAAAAAAAAAATTCAAATTGTTAAAAACACGATATTACATGTCTAAAATAGGAGTACAGGTGAGGCCACCGAGTCTCAACCAACACGTGACAAAATGCACAATGGTTCGAGATTACCACTTCTCAGAAAAACATATCATGTGACCACATTTTCAAGTAAATCAACATGTGGAAAAATACACATTGGTTCGAGATTATCATTTCTTGGAAACACAAGTGATGTGACCTACATTTTGTGAGATGATTGTGAATTCAATCAGCGAGTATTTATTGAAATGAATGTGATATCACTCATTACTTTTCAATCAAAAAGTGTACATCTCTGAGCACATCTCTGCTAGTTGACTTCCAATAAGGTGATGTCAATGCGTTGTGACGTTATCATGTTTCTGACGTGAAAGCATTGTGATGTCATTACTTGATGGTGTAAAAATCATTGTGATGTCATGAAGTTGACGGTGACATGGCATTGTGCAAAATCTACTGCCAAAGGGGATATCGCTTGATCTCACACAAGCAATATCTCCTGTTGAACACAGTTTTGGATGATAAATGTTGTTTCTGCAGACAATTAATTTACTCGATTTAATATTATCGTGTGAATATACTGTTATTTCCTGTCAATACTATTGCTAGTTTATACTGGTTCAGTTGCAATTATTTGGATATTATTTACTTCTCACTGATCTCATGAATGGAAAACTATATGGTTCAAGGTAGGTTAATTAGT
Organism: Gibbula magus; assembly: GCA_936450465.1. Lineage (NCBI taxonomy): Eukaryota > Metazoa > Mollusca > Gastropoda > Trochida > Trochidae > Gibbula > Gibbula magus. The sequence continues at coordinate 28,443,442 of OW388295.1, read as the reverse complement.
ACCTGTTATTTTGTTTAATGGGGAGGCCATCAGTTTCAACAGGTTCGTCCTCAGTCTCCAAAACATCTGGATTTTCTGTCTGATTGGATCCAGTTAGTCCTATCTGGAAATATGCACAAAAACCATAATCACTGTAGTTTAATAGTTGGTACAAAACCGATAATAAATAGTAATTGACATTGGGTACATGAAATAAATGAAGCTATGTTGTTATACTAAAAAAATATCAACATACAATACGTTCCAATAGTTCAAGATAGATATCTCCAGATCTGAAATTAATTATCTTATATTAATATATGACAGGAATGACAACAGGATAGGATAGAAAAAACAACATACAATTCATAAATTTGGAAAATCTTTACATGAACGGAAATGAAAATTATTGCTAAATTCAAGTAAACATAATGTATTTTCTTATTAAAGTGTAAACAAATTCAAGGTCATACTGACTCGGACGTAAGGTGTCTGAACTAACTAATAAACGACTTTGTGCGGCAGTGCTATATCTAAAAATCCTTTTTTTTCTATCGAATTTGTATAAATAATTACTGATTATTTGTGAAAACTTACCTCAGAAGTTGTGAAGGACTTGTTTGGAAACAGAGAGGGTACGTTGACCTCTGACGTCGGTCCTGCCAATCCGACAAAGTGATCGGAACACAGTCGTGTTTGATTTGTTGCCGTAAAATCTTTTCTGATCAAGTTCAATCTTCGGATCCATGCTCTTCTGATAGATATACGACTTGGTAATCGATGGAGAGAAATCGTCCTTGATCCAATCTGCTTACCTCTATGATTAGAGCAAACACAACAATAGTGTTTTCCCATTTTAACGTTAGCTTGCGTGACGTCGCTAGAACAGTACTGACCGGAAGCGCTATCTCCACGATTGAAGAAGGAAATCCAAGAAGGATAACTCTAATTTACTAGACTTTTCGGAAACTCGAATATATATGAAAATGTTATAAAATAAACCCCTGTAATTTATATAAATTTGATATACCTGTCTCCATTCATTGTGTCACACTGAAGCCATATGTCCAACACAACTGAACAAATCTGTCCACTTAATTGGGGTTACAAGGTGTAAATATGGTGACGCTAGGACCTTAATAAAGTCTACAAGTGTCACTACCAAAAACGAATATATATCTGAATGAGAAAACGATTTATTGATAGTCAACTTTTACATTGCTATGAATGCGACGTTTCGACGTAGATACTAGATCTATCACCGTTATCAAACACGTGAAATTGAATAGCGCAGCGCGACTGAGTGCAGGGACCGATATGAGCAAGGGAGGTAACTCTAACCATCGTCATCGAAACAGACAAAGACTTCACATGTTTACTATAGTCTTGGCGTATTTCATGGCGAACACACAGATGAAACAGACAATTATTGCATCGTAGTCTTATATGAGACGTACACCACGGATGCAGGTAATGTTCTAAGCTGCGTGTGTAATATAAACAGGATAGACGCCTTTCGTCACCTGTTCAGCTGTGTGTCCGGTTTTCGATCAACGATCTGACGGTCATGATATTGTTCTCCATTATAATTATTCCTTAATTTTGTTTCATGGTATTTGCTTAGAAGTAAAGGGGCATTTATTGTTGTTCGTTGTTCAAATAATTTCACTTAACTTAATAAATTGATCATGTATATTCATCTTCAACCCTCGAACGAATGAAAATCGATCCACAGCCTTTCATATGCAGAATTCGAAATTACATGTACACTATAACATGTTTATATTTGGAATAACACTGATGAAAAGTTCGATCACCGATTTATCGGTTACGGGTCAGTTCGCCCCCAAACCAGTTCGGCCTAGGGTCGTTTCGGCCCAGATATAAATGAAATACGTTTTATATAATAAAGTTGGTAAAATGGTAAGTATAACACATTGAGATGTTTTAATATAGAAATTACTGTTAACAATATGTTTATGTTTACAAGAAATACGTGAGTAGACCACTCACATATTTAGCGGGAAGATCAAATTTTTAGGTAAGTTCAGTCCATGCTTGAGGACTTGTGGGAACGTTATTCCACGGGGACCATCAACACCAGCAAGTTTTTGCTCAGGGCGGCTGCCGTACTGAAGTGATGTGATTTTGTGATTGATGTATTCGAGCCAAATGATTGAAATTGAATGATTGATATGTCATATGTAATATGTATATTGATGTATGTACCATGTAAACAAAGAAATAATATATAAATGACATTCTAAATGATATTCAGTGTTCATTTACATAATACATTACAGAATAATTAATTGTATTACGTTACATGTATTACAAGTTCACCAATTACAAATAATGAAAACATTTACTACTGTGGTGTTCCCTATTTTCGCGGTAGTCACGGCTCAATATTTAACGTATATGGAAGATAATAATTTGATATGAGTAATTTATAATTTCTTTTTATACATGAACAACTACACATATAATATCAAAGCATATTTGTTTATCATATATTAAGTGGGGCGAACCGACCTGGGCCGAACTGGTACTGGGCCGAAACGACACTGGGCCGAACTGGTTTTGGGGCGAACTGACCCGGAACTGATTTATCGGTAGCATCCTCCATCTTGGTTTCCCGGTATTTCGTGAAATGAAAACATGCTTATATTTAACCCAATTTTAATTTGTTCTAATAATAAAACATGTACACTGATAGAATATTCACATAGTAACACATAACGTATCATAAAACTAATAAACAATATGCTATTATTGTCGTAGCGAAGTTTTCCACACTCGCAGCGCCGATGAATGGCTTCAATTCTCATTGTTTATATTTTTCAACAAATGTACGCTTGTCTTTATCAAGTTGTGAAATGTAAAGTCATCAAAGCTAACTTCAGTTCCAAACAATAGCTAATCGGATATAAACCAAAATAATGCAAGTGAAATCATGTCAAGAACTTGAATAACACTTACGAGGGGCGTTCAGTAAGTGTTGCAAGCGGGGCATTGGTGTTTACATAAACAGTGTCAGCTTATAGCAGGTGTTACTATAGTCAAAATATAACATTGACACATGTCAAAACAATTTCTAGACATAACAATTCTCTCAAACATGAACAACGCGCTGTGATCAAGTTCCTTACTAAAGAGGGATGCAAAGCTACAGAAATACATAATCGTATGTGTAATGTGATGGGTAAGGATGCTCCTAACTTTTCAACAGTTTGTCGCTGGTCTCTTCAGTTCAAGCGGGGCAGGGAGTCCTTAGACGATGACCCACGGTCAGGCAGGCCATCTGAAGTCACCCGACCGGAAGTTATTGCCGCTATCGAAAGACGAATTTTAGCTGACCGCCGTGTTAAAGTTTCTGAACTGTCTTTGGAATTCCAGATATCAGTTGGAAGTGTTGAAAAAATAATTCATGACCATCTTGGTATGTCCAAGGTATCTGCAAGATGGGTACCCAGAAACCTCCCAGCACAAGATCGCCAGAAAAGAACCGAAAGTTCGGTTTAATGCGGATGAAGCCAGGTTTTTGTCTCGTCTGGTGACAGGTGACGAAACCTGGATCCACCACTGGGACCCGGAAACTAAACTGGAATTCAAGCAATGAAAGCACCCGAGTTCACCGCCTCCCCTGAAGTTTCGCACTCAACCATCAGCTGGCAAGGTTATGGCGACAATCTTTTGGTATGCAAAATGCATATTATTAATTGATAACTTGCCAACCAAAACTACAATGAATGGTCAATATTATGCCAACCTAATGCAAGAATTGCGAAAGACAATTCGACAGAAACGCCTTGGAATGTTGACACGTGGTGTTCTGATTTTGCATGACAACGCTCCAGTCCACAAGTCAAGAGTTGCACAGGCCGCTATACGTGATTGTGGATTCGAACAGCTTAACCACCCACCCTACAGCCCAGACCTAGCCCCCAGTGACTACTTTCTGTTCAGAAACCTGAAATCCGCCCTACGTGGAAGGCACTTCCAGGATGACGAAGACGTCAAAGCTGCCACAGAGGCGTGGTTAGGGGGGCAAACGGAAGACTTCTACAAAAGCGGCATCAAAAGTCTTAAAGAGAAATGGAATAAGTGTATTGAGGTGAAGGGTAACTATATTGAAAAATAAAAGTGAAAAATTGACTACGCGAGTTGGTTTTATATTGAAGTTGCAACACTTATTGAACGCCCCTCGTATGTAGCCTACAGTAGTAATAAAAGATTAAGATTCCAATTATATATTTAACAAAATAACTTAAAAGCATTTGCAGTTTTGCAGTGTTCCGATCACTATACCAAAAAACTATATTCTACTTTCATACCTTCAAATGTTGTCATTTTAATACTATTTATACAAAACATACCTACTTCAACTGAAATCTTTGTTGTAGGTAATTGGTACAGGCCTAGAATTTGAAGAGTCGTGACCATGAATTTGTGAAGTGAGAACAAAGAGCTGTGTGTGAAAATCATTTATATCACCAGCTGGACCGTACAGCCTACACAAATACATGAGAATTCATACTGGAGAGAGACCATACACGAGTAGTTTGTCCATTTACAGAAACAGGCAGCCTACACGAATACATGAGAATTCATACTGGAGAAAGACCAAACAAGAGTAGTTTGTCCATTTACAGAATCAGACAGCCTACACGAATACGTGAGCATTCATACTGGAGAGAGACGATATAAGAGTAGTGTGTCCATTTACAGAATCAGACAGCCTACACGAATACGTGAGCATTCATACTGGAGAGAGACGATATAAGAGTAGTGTGTCCATTTACAGAATCAGACAGCCTACACAAATACGTGAGCATTCATACCGGAGAGGTAACATACTCTGTGTTATAACTTGTTCAACATTTACAGAATCAGACTGCCTACACGAATACATGAGAATTCATACTGGAGAGAGACGATATAAGAGTAGTGTGTCCATTTACAGAATCAGACAGCCTACAAGAATACATGGAAATTCATATTGGAGAGAGACCATACAAGAGTAGTTTGTCCATTTACAGAATCAGACAGCCTACATATATATACATGAGAATTCATACCGGAGAGGTAACATACTCTGTGTTATAACTTGTTCAACATTTACAGAATCAGATAGCCTACACAAATACATGAGAATTCATACCGGGGAGAGGCCATACAAGATTAGTTGTCCATTTACAGGATCAGACAGCCTACGATAATACTTGAGAATTCAAAATGGAAAGATATGATACCCATGCGTTGTGTGTTGTAAAGCATTTACAGTATCAGGGACCATGCAGACACGCATGAACATGTATACTGGGGAGAGACTATACAAGTGTAGTGTGTGTGATAAAACATTTACACAATCATGTAACCTGCAGACACACATGAGAGTTCATACTGGGGAGAGACCATACAAGTGTAGTGTATGTAGTAAAACATGTTCTCAATTATGTAACCTGCAGACACACATGAGAATTCATACTGGGGAGAGACCATACATGTGTAGTGATTGTGGTAAATCATTTACAGAAGCAAGTAAACTGAAAAAACACAAGAGAGTTCATACTGGGGAGAGACCATACACTTGTAGTGAGTGTGGTAAAACATTTGCAGCATCAAGTAGCCTGAAGTCACACATGAGAAGTCATACCGGGGAGAGACAACACAAGTGTAGTGAGTGTGGTAAAGCATTTGCAGCATTGGGTAGACTGAAAAGACACCTGCGAATTCATACTGGGGAGAGACCATACAAATGTAGTTTGTGTGGGGAAACATTTAGAGCATTTGATAAACTGAAAAGACACCTGCGAATTCACACTGGGGAAAGACCATACAAATGCACTTTGTGTTGTAAAACATTTACACAATCAGGTAACCTGCAGCGACACATTAAAATTCATACTGGGGAGAAATCATACACGTGTAGCGAGTGTGGTAAAACATTTACAGTATCAAGTAGCCTGAAGACACACATGAGAATTCATACCAGGGGGAGAGAACACAAGTGTAGTGCGTGTGGTAAAACATTTACAGAATCCGGTACACTGGAAAAACACATGATAATTCATACTGGGGAGAAACCATACACGTGAAATGAGTCGCATCACCCTATATTCGGGCTTTCTCCGTGAACCTTTGATATTTCTTCCCAAGAACTGCAACATCGTCAAAGCTGAAATTTTGTTATGAAGTTCGTCTCAAGTTTCAGAATAACGGCTTTGTTAGATGGGGACTAAACGTTGTACATTTCATTCTACTACTTACAGGGGCGTGAAATGGATGCAATTTAAAGTGTGTCTATGGTAACGTGTTGATTATAATTAAAAAATTATGTAGAGTTTTCAAACGCATCCATAAATGAATGAAGCACAATAAAATACGTTTAAATAATAAATATATAGATATATATAGTTTATTCAATATCCATCAGTGAAGGCCATATTTATCATAATGTATATTTACCTAATTTTACCAAAGAGCCTTTGTTTTTCGGAGAATGTTCTTGCACATGTCGTATATGACATCGCTCATGATAAATGCGATGAAACAATTGATGGAGTTCAAGGTTGGTTTTCTTTTTTTCAAAACGTATAAAAACGTTGTGTTGACGAAAAAGGACGTAGTCGTGTCTCTTTGCACGTGACGACAAAGATTCAAGCCGTTAATGTTTAGCTCATCTTGCCTGAAAGGCCCGATGGGTTTATGGCATGGCATGGTGTCAGGCGTCCGTCTTTTCGCTTTTTCGACTTCTTCTCCAGAACGATTAACTTAAGGCAGCTGAATGTTTTATTTGCAGACTACTTGGTCTATGAAGATTCTAAATTTTACATTTCGTGACCCCGTGATCCCAAATAAGGTCACAGGGGTCACAACCGTAAAACCTACCTTCATCTTCTTCTCCGGTATCAAAATGTCTAGAGAGCTGAAAGGTGTGTGAAGACTACTCGGCCAGTGGGGATTTTAAATTGTAGATTTCGTTACCCCATGATCCAAAATAGGGTCAGAGGGGTCACGACCTTGAAAACCTATTTTCATCATCTTCTCTAGTTCCAAAAGTTCTAGAGAGCTGAAAAAAATGTGTGCAGACTCATTGGTCAATGGGGATTCGAAATTGTAGATTTGGTGACCCCGTGAACCCAAAGAGGGTCACAGGGGTCACAACCTTAAAACTTATTTTCATCTTCTTCTCCAGTACCAAAAGGTCTAGAAAGCTGAAAGTTGTGTGCAGACTCCTCGGCCAATGGGGATTCGAAATTGTAGATTGTATGACCCCATGACCCCAAATAGGGTCACAGGGGTCATGATCTAAAAACCTAATTTCACCTTCTTCTCAAGTACAAAAAGCTCTAGCAAGCTAAAATGTTGTGTGAAGACTCCTTTGCCAAATGAGATTCTAAATTGTAGTTTTGGTAATTTTTTTACTTGAGATAACTTAGATATTCAACCGGAGATAATAAATCAATGAAGTCCTGATGAGCTACAGAGCTCACGGCTCTATTTTTAGCTCACCGAGAGCTGAAGTGTTGTGTACAGACACCTTAGACATGTAAGACAATGGGGAGTCTCGATTTGTTGCATACTTTGCTGACATGGGCCTGGAAATTCATTTCAGAATCAAAAACAACCCCTAGGTTTCTTGCTGAATCACTTGGTACAACAGTTACCATTGCAAAATCAATAGGTATCAGTTCGCGAAAATGCATGCGCATGTTGTCATTGTAACTTGATCTGCATGAGCCTGGTAAAATTCAAAATCCTCGTGCCGTAATCCGAGACCTGCTCTGTGAAAAGGACCCCCTAAATTGTGACTCTAGTCTCAATTTTTAAGAAGTTAATGTTTGGCAAAAAAACGTGAAATTTTCGGAAACTGAGATATTGGCCAATTGCATGCTGAACGGTTTGCAATGACTGTTAATGTGCTTGTGGAACATCTTGGTACCGAAAACAATGCAATGTTTGAAGTTCTACCAAAATGAGACCCATAGAACCATTCTGAATGAAATTCAAAATGACGTCATAACGTCAAATCAACATCAGCAAAGACAGGGGTTTTGCATTAAACAACTTCATGGGAGTGTATGCACAAGTTTCAATTGCATTTAAAATCACATTAGACCCTTCATCATCTGAACAGAATAGTGGATATTTTCCCAGAGAAAGACTATGGCAGAAGATAATGTTCTACAGAAGTTCTACACCAGTATTAAGTTTTCATTTTGTTCAACACGTTATTAACATCACGTTAACAAAATTTGAATGCTCTGATATTATAAAGTTGCTGAATACAGCGTTATCAGTAATCACGAAATTGTTGCAGTGGACTTGCGTTTCTTTAGCTGTTTGGCCACTGTGAAAAATTGTTGACAGTATAATTTGCAGTTGGTTATTCAGTGCTTTGTTTATTTCGTCTCGTGCACAAGAATACACTTGTTGCCAAGCCACGACAGAAAATGTGATTACTTTTCCAACTCTTACATAAACGGAAATGTTTTAAATGAGCAAGTGTTGTGATTAAGATGGCACCAATAATATGTTTTCAGAAATTCTGATAGCAGCAAATTGCAAGCCGAAACAGCGAAAGTAATCAATCCAGTTTCATCGATCATTCAACATCATGGCATTTCAGAAACGTGCTTAAATAATTTTAATAAAGACAAAATAAAACAAAGACAAAACAAGGGACATGTTATCTTAAAACTGTTGGAATACAGAACAATATTACCTAAAACTTTATTTACAAAATCGATGCTGTAAAATACAGACGTCTTTTTTGTAAATAACCAGAATGTAGACGCCGGAAGCTACACGTTACACTATCATCGCTATTACAATTCCGTTATATGCCAATGATTTACAAACACAGTATGTTTATGTCCTAATGCAACTGAAAGCAATGATCTATAAACTTTATAGTTGCATAGTTTACTAGTGTAGATTACAAAATATCTTGTGTATCAAGATTATAGTCTAAGTTTGTGTATAAGAGTATCCTTTAATAAACAAAGGCTGTCACCAACATCCTATGTAATCTATACCAAACCAAAATCGTATGAAAACAGTATATGTTTACAGTATGTTGTACTCTAGATCTGGGCCACTAGGCCTCCAATACTGAATAAATACTTTGATTTTAATTTGACACTAGTACTCATTTTAAGCAAAATCGACATGCGACGAAAAAAGAGTTTGTCGGCCACATTCACCAAGTAGAGCACCATTTAGAATATAATATCCCCACACACAAGACGTATTTACAACATTTTATGCATTCTCGGAATATCCCGATAGTTCAGTATACGGTTGAATTAATGACCACTGACCCAGATATTCACTAGGTCAGCGCACGGTCATTATTTCAACCAAAAAACCCACGGTTATGATTGATTAAGTATAAAGTATTTTTTTTTTTATAACGCAAATACAAAATAGTTACTTGATATAAACGTTTTGAAATAGTTGTAATGGTGTAATACTTCAGTGAACTCTACTCCAAACATTGCTTCAAATTCACGTGTAAACTGCGCGAAATTCACGTGCAAATCGATTCGTGTCCATTCTCAGTTGTCAATCATAAATTCTAAGCAAGTAACAAACTGTTTCGTTTCGTTTTTACTTCAGAAACTACACCATCGTTACCTTATATATATATAATTCAACAATTCAAATAAAAACGTTTATGAAATTATTTATGACCACAAATTCTGTTTGGACTAATCATTCAGTCAATGACCAACCATCTATCAATGTAAAGCGAAAACCGTGGCTGCTCGGACGTTATTCATTTCATATCGTGATGCACGGGCATTCACGGGTTGCACAGTGACCTCTCTACAGAAGACAAATTTGCGTCACGGGAATCGAACCCCGAACCTTTTGATCCCATTTAAACGGGCTGACCAATGTCCTATCCAGACCCCGAAATGTAGGAAAGAAATGCACTGTTTGTTACAGGCACACACATAAACTAGTGAGATAGAAGAGAGAAAAAGGCATTTTCTGCTTTTCTGCCGCCCTACAATAACGATGAATCCAAAGTCCAAAAAAGCGCAATATGTCAACAGCATTTTTATTAACTTAATTTCGATATTTAAAAAATTTCCAAAAAAGAAAACTGTTGGATTGGCGATTTTACCACCCAAGGCTGTTTGAACAGAATTGCAAATAACAGTATCATACCATGATGACTAAAACTTTCAATACTACTTTACGAAACATAATTATACTTATTAAAGACAAAGATATGAATAAAATGAAAATTACATTTACAATAATTACATAATTTAATATTAAACTATCAATATTTTTTTTTTGTGTGTACCAAATATGATATACCACTGTCAAATGAATGGAGCATCCTCGATAATCCAGCGCTTTCGTTCCGATAAATCTAAACAAGCAGTGTGTAGATTTATCGGAACGAAAGCGCTGGATTATCAAGGATGATGAATTGAGGTACGATCGAGTTTAGTTCTTCATTTTGGGTACGAGTTTGTTTTAATTACGAATGGGGCGAGTTAGTTTTGATTACGAAACACCAAAATGGAAGGGAGGTAACTCTACTGATACGCGAAAACAAAGGATCACATGGACAACGAACGGTCAGTGCTTATTGATGGTGATTGATCATGGTGCACGCACAGGTTAACAGTTCAATTATTCTATCTTAGCATTTTATGTCTGCTACAGACTGAAGGGATTTCTCATAGTTTATAAAAAGACATGTACAATAATGTAACGTGTGACTTAACATGTGTGTGTCCGGTTTTCGATCAGCATAAATTATTACTGCTTTTTGTCCCCCGCCGCCGTGAAGCGCGGAGCGGGGGATATACAGTCTGGGGTCAAAAGTTCTTCCCCACCCTAGCTTTTCCATAGACTTACATGTTAATTAACCTTTGCAAGAATAATTTTCATAATTTAAGTTTAAGTCAAATTGTTGTAAAATTTAATAAACATCTTTGAAAATATGTTAGCTGTGCATCTTTAATTTTGTTCATCTTTATGTTGATCACACATCAAATGACATCCGACTGAAGAACGTAAACATGTTCATGTACCAATATGTCCCATTGACCGCTATGTTAAAACATATGATGTATATAATTTTATTGACACTGAACAGAAACTAACATGGAAATTATGCGAAGTGATTTCCAATCTTTTGATATATATTTTATAACCATTTTACATACATTTTAATTATGAAAATTATTCTTGCAACGGTTAATTAACCTGTAAGTCTATGGAAAATGCCAAAGTGGGGATGAACTTTTGGTCCCTGGGTGTACGTCCTTCCGTACGTCCGTCCGTCCGTCCGTCCCGTTTCTTGTTACCACGATATCTCATGAACCGCTGCACCTGGAGTCTTCAAATTTGGTACCAGTCTTCATTTGGGGAATACGGACACACCAGTAGATTTGGGTGACCTTGGCCTCATTTTCAATGTCACTATGAGACGTTGATTTTTTTGCGGATGGAATCTTGTTACCTAGATATCTCATGGACTACTGCACCCAGAGTCTTCAAAGTTGGTACCAGTCTTCATTTGGGGAATACGCAGACACCATGCAGTCGATTTGGGTGACCTTGACCTCATGGTCAAGGTCACTACGAGACTTTGATCACTTTTCAAAACATTTCTTAGCCTGATATAAAAGCAATTGAATCAAACATGTAAAGGTCATTACTCGGTTAAGCTGTGTGTCCATCCTTTTAGCTCATTTCTGGGGACATGCGGCTGGGGACATGGTCACGTACGTTTGTGCCAATTACTTGTATTTATATTTTTTCTGACCACAAGACAGATGCCACGATAATTACTTTTTATTTGATGCACGATTCCCTTTAATGCAATGGAAATATAACACTAAATTAAGTGACCACTGATCTAAAAAGTTTCGTGATCTAAAGATTCCATGAAGGTTTGAAAGCATGAATTAACTACACCTCGATAGTGTATACAAAACACTATCGCTATCGGAATAGTAAGGTCAACTATCGATACTATAGAAACTATTAAATTTCCCTTAATTATGAATGATTTACACAAGCCCCACTGCATTTAATTCAAGATTTTTCATTCTAGAATGTAAAAAGGGAAGAACTGGAGATAGGAAATAGCAAAATCACAAAAAAGTATTTTCATTTATGATGTATTTATTGATTTTGGTTCCATAGTCCTTACATCAATTAAACATTTCCGCTAAAATCTATAAGAAATCTAGCTGATTATTGCGTATTTGTAGAAAAAAATCCTAACGCAATAGTTATTGCAATAGTGAGTTACAATAGTCTATCGCTATCGCAATAGTAAGTGGCAATTGACTATCGCTATCGCAATAGTCTCTTTGGGTCAATAGTCACCCCTAGTAAATTACATTACCTGTGGTTGAATATGTTATCAATTTGTAACTAAAAGGCTTTATATATATCCACGGATAGTGTTAATAATTTCACAAGATAATCTAAACGATGATTTTATATGACCAAAATGGACACAAGATATTGGTAACGAAAAAGTTATAATTCTCAACAGGTTTTAATCACAAATGGTATGAACAAAATGTTGAATTTCTTAACGTTTGCGTAAACTCTTTAACGCAAAGGCTAGATAGACCAACGATACTAGCGCAACTTATTTCTGGAAATATTTCTGACTGATGATAAGAGACTGTGTAGAGCTTCCCTAAAGTTTATCTAATGAAACTGAGAATGATTGCTCTTTTGTTTGTGTTTCATTTTTTAATTTTAATTTAAAAAAAGGACCATTTCCAATTACATAACAGGATAGTTAAACTCATCAGTTTATAACATTTTCTAAATTGTGTACAATCAATTTTCATACCAACTTCATCTTTGTAGGTATTCGACCCAACGCCCGCTACTAGACGTCCCTGTGAAATGAAGTGAAAGCCAGTTTGAGGTTTCGAAAGTGTATTTCGTCAAACTGTTGTAAACAATTACTATCAGATCACCTTCCAAAGAAATTTTGAGGTACTTGGTTCAACACCTATATCTTCAATTTGGAGACATGATATGGAGTAAAGTCCAAATCAACACTTTAGTACGATAACTCGAGTGGTTTAATATTTAAGTTAGTTTTAATAATCACATCAAACTTATCGAAGTAACGAAATGAATCGCACTGCTGTACAACCAAACATATGCTGTGTGTGTGAAAACAATTTTAGGTCACCATCTGCATTGCAAGAACACATGAGAATACACACAGGAGAAAAGCCATACACGTGTACTGTGTGTAATAAATCATTTACAAAATCGTGTACCCTGCAAGTACACATGAGAATTCATACTGGGGAAAGACCTTACACGTGTACTATGTGTGATAAAACATTTACACAATCATGTACCCTCCAGGTACACATAAGAATTCATACCGGGGAGAGATCGTACAAGTGTAGTGAGTGTGGTAAAGCATTTATACGTAGTGGCGACCTTCAAGAACACATGAGAATTCATACCGGAAATAGACCATACAAGTGCAGTTTGTGTGTTAAAGCGTTTACAACATCAGGCAAACTGCAGAGGCACATGAGAATTCATACCGGGGAGAGACCACACCAGTGCAGTGAGTGTGGTAAAGCATTTACAGTATCAGGGGGCCTGCAGATACACATGAGAATTCATACTGGGGAGAGACCATACAAATGCAGTGTGTGTGGTAAATCATTTACAGATCCAGGCAAACTGCAAAAACACATGAGAATTCATACCGGGGAGAGACCATACCAGTGCAGTGTGTGTGGTAAAGCATTTATAGAATCAGGGTGCCTGCAGAAACACATGAGAATCCATACTGGAGAGAGGCCATACAAATGTAGAACGTGTGGTAAAACATTTAAAGAATCAGGGTGCCTGCAGACACACATGAGAATTCATACCGGGGAGAGACCATACAAGTGTAGTGAATGTGGTAAAACATTTGCAAAATCAGGCAACCTACAATTACACATGAGAACTCATACCGGAGAGAGACCATACAAGTGTAGTGTGTGTGGTAAAGCATTTGCAAAATCAGGGGGTCTACAGGTACATATGAGAATCCATACAGGGGAGAGACCATACAAGTGCACTTATTGTAATAAAGCATTTGCAGAATCGGGGACCCTGCAGGTACACATTAGAATTCATACTGGAGAGAGACCATGATCGTGTAGTTTGTGTGATAAAGCATTTACAAAATCAACGGGCCTACAGGTACACAAGAGAATTCATACTAGACAGAAAAACATACACGTGTAGTGAGAGTGGTTAAGCATTTCAATATACATTTGACGTGCTATAAGACCACAAATCTGCTGCGAGTGTGGTAGACTATTTACACAATTGGGAGACCCACAGCACCACAGGAAGAATCAGACAGACCAGACAAGTGTTGCGAGTCTTATTAAGCATTTACAGAATCAGGCAGCCTGAAAGGACATACGAAGAGAGTTCTCACTGGGGAGAGACTGTACGCGTGTACTGTGTGTAGTAAATCATTTACAAATTCAAATACTTGGTAGACACACACCAGACCACCTGCATGAAGTGAATAAATAAATTCCAAAGATTGAATTTGGAAAACATTGTTTAATACGGAAAGTTTAGAGAAAGTAGAACCATCAACTATGTAGAAAGGAATTCTCCGTGCAATACAGAAATTGACCACAGTATAGGAGGCCTTAACTCAACCGTTTATCGCGGTTTAATAAATCTACCGTGTTATCACATTTAGTGTAATAACATCGCGTGCTGCCGATTGACGTGACGTCAATATGACAAAAATATTACGTCACAATGTCAGCGCCGCGGTCGCAATGGAGTGTGTCCCATTTATCGACGAGTTTGTGGAATTAAGTGGCATTTAAATCAGTGAGTAATAAATAAAATACTAAACTCGTTTCCGTTTAATAACATATTTATGAAACTAGTGAGATGGTATTTGTATTTAACTGGTACTGAGGTCATAATAGTTGACCATGTCTCCTTGACCTTGACGTTCGATGCATTTTCTGAAAAAATAACTTTAGTTATCATTTCTAATTGATCAATGATATGCCTTGCATCATTATTTGACATGTTAGTTTAGTGTAACCAAATCATTCAGACGATGTCATAATAGTCAAGCTGAACAATGACCATATCATGTTAAATACAGATCTTAATGATAAGATTTGATTTTTCGTAAATTATAATGACATTAACTGCTCATTTAAAGAATAGTTTTGTCAAATCTGGGGTTTCTTGTACTGTAAGAGCACTCTGTTTGATTAATGACATTTAAACATTTTGAAAATAATGTTGTCAACCACTGCCCTTCTTAGGAGACTTTCTATTTTTGGAGGGCAGGAGACGGAGTAGAAACCTTCAAGAATGCTTGGATACAGGCTGGGATAAAGAATTAGTTTCACACTGCTATTTTTGCCTTTAGGACATATCCTACCCAGAAATAAAAATATTTAGATTTACCTGAAAATTGGCACATATGTACAACTGAGTGTGCTGATTTCAAAAATCAAATAAAAAATGGGGGTCACCATGCTCGTTTTCGAGTAAAAATGTGTCAAAAACTGTCCTCTTTTATTGAAAAGCCTGAAAATCAACTACTGGATGGGGTCCATTGAATTTATTTGTGCTAGCATTCAATACATGAAAAGGAGGTAACACGTCTGAAAACTGTATGGTATACTTCTCCATTAGAATATAAAGGTCTAGGTAGAAAAGACACATCATGAACAATGACCTTTGTGTACTATACATTGTAAGTTTAGAGTGACGATCCGAAGTGGAGACCACATGATACATGTCTTATTATTTGAAATGTTCGTTTAAATCTCTAAGTTAATGAATAATAATACCTGATGAGCTACAGGGCCAATGACACTATTTATATTTGTCAAATGTAAATGGAGGGTTCGTGAAATAATCGAGGATTATAGAGTCTGACGACTGTGCACATATGTTAGTATGTTTAGTACGTAAACGTAGGTTTTAAACAATCGTACATATCGAAAATTAGTTAGTTATGCATATATTTTATATCAGTAGAAAATCATATACTTGAGTGATGTTCATACAGGCCCTTGATTTGTTGACCAAAGTGTAAATAATTTGAAAATAACCGATTAATCTTTTTAAGGATCATTTTAATTTTCTGTTCTTTCAGATTGATTCCATGTCTAGAATTTCTCAAATACAGTACTTCGTGAAAGAATTTTGAAACATTTAGGAAAACTTTGTATTTAAATTATCCATATTAGTTCTAATGCCATAATAACTGAGTGAATATTTTAGTCAAAAGTGTGTTTACAATTGATATTCTAGCAGGAAGTGATTCTCATCTTCAATACAGCATACACACAACATGTACATATCCTATCACCATTTGTGGACACTATTTAGAGGATGCACTTCACTTTTTTCTAACCTGTCCCATATACAATAATATAAGAGTAAACGAATACTTCTTTACAAAAGGTTTCAATATAACATCCATCTTGCAGGGAAATGATTGCGCAACGAACGAGGAAAATCAAGTACTACTAAAGTCCGTCCATAATTTTATCGTTAAATCTAAAAGGTTTTCGGACTTTTCATAACTCATCTTTGTTCTATTATCATTCTATTGCCTTGCTGTTATATAACTTTCAACAACTTTAAAGTTTAATGCCTTCAATATCATCTTGTCACCTCGTGCCATTTACATGCCTGTTGGCTTTATATTGTATGATTATGTAATGCATGCAACCTATTCGGTTCTGTGAACGTCACACACGTTTGTTTTGTTTTGTTTCCAGTTTGTAGGAAGAGGCATTTATATAAGCATAACTTTGCTTGTTTGCCAATTCCATAACTTTTTTCAGTGAATAAATACGTTTAAATCATATCCTATCACATCGTGCAATGTCACATCGTCAGCTATTGGTCACTTAAGGAAGTTCACTAATACCTGAAAAAAACATATCACCTTCTATATTTCCTGGACTGAGCTTACATTTAAATACTATTCAACCATAACTTTGTTAAAAAGTCGTATCTGATTGGCTACTGTGAAAAGTCAGAGACTTGAATGAAGACGACGGAGGAAACACTATCCTCGACAGAATGAACCCCACTTCGTGTTTGACTTTTGAGCTTTTATAATTCCGTTTTTACACTGTGTGATTCATGTTGTCCGTTAACATACATATACCGAGAACTCTCTTTGGGAAATGTATATCTATCCATAACTTAGGCCCTTTTCTCATGCACGAATTTACATACATGAGTAAATTTACACACTATGTAAATATACATACACGTGTAATAGTAAATTTACTTTTTGTACTCATGTAGTTAAGCAATATGTTGTATTTGTCAATTACATACAGCCATGTTATACATTATATAAACGAAAAGGTATGAATAGATTCATTCTCGCACCAGATTCCGTGATGTAAGACTTCTTACCTCCAAAAGGAAAAGGGATTTCTCCTTTTTTCAGGGTACATACATTGTCCTGAGTCTTCAGGGGCGGATCCAGGATTTTTGAAAGGGGGGGGTCCCAAAACAATTTTTCTCCACTCAGTGGGGGGGGGGGGGGGGGGGGGGGGGGGGGGGGGGGTGTAAATGTATATCCCAACTTATACATGGATTTGAAAAGGGGGGGGTCCGGACCCCCTGAACCCCCCCCTTGGATCCGCCACTGGTCTTGTTCAAGAAAAGAGAGTATGGTTAAAAGAGAAGATAAGGGTTTGGTGGTGTCATATGTTTATCGCATGAAAATATTACCCGATATGATGAGGTAATAAGTGTAGGATAAAACATGACCAGCGGGCATTATCTAAAAGTATGCCCGATTCAACGGGAAATGCCCACGGGTCGATGATAAAATTTGCAAAGATTCCTTCCTTTGGCGCTTGTACTCCGCTTCTTTTTGCATTTTCAGTAGGTCCTTTTCAGGGTGTACAACCGCAACTTTCACTCTCTCATGTCCCTGATTCTTCATTTCTCTGGAAATTGTTTGATAAATGGTCACGTGACAGAATTTGCATGGGAAGTATATGTAAATTAACATTTACATGACCTCTTGAGGTGATGTAAATTTGCTCCTCGTGCAAAAATACTCATGTATGTAATTACATTCTCATGACACTTTTACATACTCCAAATACATTTACATACATACGTAAATTTACTCACCTAAGTAAAGGTGTGCATGAGAAAGGGGCCTTAATCACGTCTTTAACAAATATCAATGTATGGAAAATGTATTTGAAAAGAAACCTGTATGTAAAATGATTTTCCTGTTTTGTCATGACATATTTCATACGTTGTAACAACTGATTAAACATTCATTGTACAATATAAATATTATTTAGACAATAACTAACGAGTGACGGGGAATGACAGATTATCTTTCCCGAGTCATATCAATTACGTAATTGCCGAGCCTTGCGCGAGGCAATTACTTGATTGATATGACGAGGGAAAGATAATCTGTCATTCCCCGTCACGAGTTGGTTATTGTTTATCTTACCCATATCCGTTTTCATTCTAAAAATCCCTAAAAAGAAATCAGCTGTTCCTCTAAAAGGAAACCCGTAGTTGGGGAATCCCCGTATCCCTACACGTGTGATGAGACTAAATTTCCAGGAATTTCATCGCGTCACTACCTTTTTAAACAAATGCATTACGCGAGAACAAAAAGTTCCTTAGTATAATGTGTTATTCTTATCCTTAGATTATTGTTAGATTATGTATTCATGTAATTGTACATTAAATCGGTTTACTGAACCTAACTTCTTGCCTTTTTTACTCATAATTGCAATTAAAACGTAATTTGTCGAACCATGTGAGGGGTACAGTCGGGTGTTCCATTTGAAGGCGAGACGTTACGTGTGACAGTCGCATCACATTGCGAGACAATCAACTTCGTCAAGATTAAAAATATAGGACTAGACAACGAACTACTCTTTCTTAATCTACAAAAAAAATTTAAAATCAACTCAGACAGTGGTTTTATTTGACTGTCAACTTTTTAACAAGAAACACAAGGTAAAGAACACCGCGAACATTTGAATATTGTTCAGTGAAATCGACCGGAACACGGTGTACAACCCCATACAGTGCGAACCGGATATAGTTCGCTGTACGCTCGTTCATTTGGTTCATAGCTCTGTCTGGTGTTTGTTGGTCGTTGGATCAAATTTTTTTTTTATGTCATTATACAGCTTTACAACGAATGCAAATAGGCTCCGGTTCATCAATTTGTGACATGCATACAGGTACAGTGAATAAGTTCTTGAGAAATAGTTGTATGTTTATGAAAACACATTATTTTCGTTACGAACGCATCGAGCCAAATTTGACAAGCCCGTGCGTTTTCGATTTTATTCACGTAAACAATCCTGCTGCTCAAATGTATCTAAATATTGAATTCTTAATAGATTGTACCTTGTATGTGTAGAATTTCAAGTTTCAAAGTTTCCTAGATATGAAGATATCAAAGATGTTAGCAGCAACAATGCAGCATCACTGTACTGGTTCATAGCCGAAGCGTAGTGAATCGCTGTATGGAATGTAGCCCGTAATTCAATAACGTCATGAAATCTGATTTTTTTTAAAAGGTGTCTTTATTGACATATTAACCAACATTTAATGAGTTAATATGTTGTCCCAGCATTTTTTTAAGAGATATCACACATCATGACGAGTTACATCTATGTTCTGGGCAAAGATATGACGGGAATTAAAGTTGTCATAATGGTCATGGGAATTACAGTATTTTCTAAATATAACTTGCACTTGAATCATTGGTTGACGGAAGTATTTACACCAATTTATAAATTGCTTAGCTGTACTATTTTAGGTCAATCACATAGATGATCAATTCGGAACAAATCTATTTTAATTCAGAAGTCAGAAACACATAATAAATAGATAATCATGTTCAATCCATGTTTCCGAGACTGTATTTACAGTACTACATTTGCTGGGGGAAGCAGCATGCATAATTTGTGACGTCGTTAATTATGACGTAATTACATTCATATCTTGCAACTGCTCGATTGCTGGTTCACTATTTACTAATATTTTTTCTCATTCTGCGACAATATTTTCAATATAAACAAGTTTTTATTCTTATAATTTAAGATTCATTTTGTTTATATAATGTTTATATAGTAGTTTAACTATTTAGATGCCCGCATCTTGTAGGTGTGATAATTTTATGAATGGGGTAGGAGTACAATTTGTATTTTACAGTCTAATCTATAAGGTCGTGAACATAAGTCTAGTTTTTCGATTTTTAGGCATAAAATGATCTTGACTAAGAAAAATAATAACTAACTCGGTGCTCGAAATTACGAATTATTTTCCCTCGTGAATTATTATGTCAAACTCCACGCTAAAGCTCGGTGTTTATCAAAATAATTAACACGGGGCAGATAAACCGTATAATTCCTCGCAACTCTTTAATTATTCTTATATATAACATAATTCAAAGAATTTAGAAAGTCTATTTGAGAATCAGTTGGAACGTACATGTACATTCACCTTTGGAAGTTTCCTTCTGACACTGCTGCAGTTATTTTTCCTGCCCAAGGTGATTTTAAAAAAACCCAACCCAATCAACTCTCCAAAAAGTTTGGTAACACCACTGTATGTCATCTGGACGGTGTTGCTGCCCAACTTGTTTAAGTTATTTAAACCATCTGGAAGCATCAGTTCTGTCATGGTACCCCAATCTAAGCTCTCACAAAGAGATCACAATTGTCGGGGAAATCTCTGATTCGTCATTCTCTACCAACAGAGGTTATACTCCCTTCAGATCCTAACCTCTGTTCTTGAAGGCCAATGGTCAATGGTGATTTTGAAATCATTTGTGTGAAAGAGACTTTCTCATTCCCTGTTTGAAAGTCACACTAGCAGCAGACGGAATTTAATTCAAGATCAAACATACAAAACGTTAATAATGACGTTATTTTATCGAGAAGTACTGATTGTTGCCGAAAATTAACATTTTTATGTTGGTCGACTCAGTATTGTGACGATATAATTGTAAAAGTAGTGATTTCTGATCGAAAGATGGACAATGCACCGCGACTGACGCATATCTAACAGTCAAACATAATTTTGAAACTTATTTGCAACAGATAAAAAGACTAATTTGGGTTGCTAATGTTAAATAAGTCATATAACTACCTAGCATGTGAATCGGACGCGTAGTTTCGGTTACTGCACATGTATAATGATTTTTCTACATTTTAATTGGAAACTCGTAACTAAATAAACAAAATATGAAACACATTGGATGCACCTGTAACAAAATAACCCAAAATATTTAAGTAAGAGTGTCTATTTATAAAAGAAAAAGCAACCATGCACTTATGTACTGAAACTATAAACCATACAGTGATTTATGTTGGAAGTACTATCAACCAACTGTATTGGCGGCTATCAAACTGTATGGTAATAATAATACCTGATGAGCTACAGGGCCAATGACACTATTTATATTTGTCAAATGTAAATGGAGGGTTCGTGAAATAATCGAGGATTATAGAGTCTGACGACTGTGCACATATGTTAGTATGTTTAGTACGTAAACGTAGGTTTTAAACAATCGTACATATCGAAAATTAGTTAGTTATGCATATATTTTATATCAGTAGAAAATCATATACTTGAGTGATGTTCATACAGGCCCTTGATTTGTTGACCAAAGTGTAAATAATTTGAAAATAACCGATTAATCTTTTTAAGGATCATTTTAATTTTCTGTTCTTTCAGATTGATTCCATGTCTAGAATTTCTCAAATACAGTACTTCGTGAAAGAATTTTGAAACATTTAGGAAAACTTTGTATTTAAATTATCCATATTAGTTCTAATGCCATAATAACTGAGTGAATATTTTAGTCAAAAGTGTGTTTACAATTGATATTCTAGCAGGAAGTGATTCTCATCTTCAATACAGCATACACACAACATGTACATATCCTATCACCATTTGTGGACACCATTTAGAGGATGCACTTCACTTTTTTCTAACCTGTCCCATATACAATAATATAAGAGTAAACGAATACTTCTTTACAAAAGGTTTCAATATAACATCCATCTTGCAGGGAAATGATTGCGCAACGAACGAGGAAAATCAAGTACTACTAAAGTCCGTCCATAATTTTATCGTTAAATCTAAAAGGTTTTCGGACTTTTCATAACTCATCTTTGTTCTATTATCATGCTATTGCCTTGCTGTTATATAACTTTCAACAACTTTAAAGTTTAATGCCTTCAATATCATCTTGTCACCTCGTGCCATGTACATGCCTGTTGGCTTTATATTGTATGATTATGTAATGCATGCAACCTATTCGGTTCTGTGAACGTCACACACGTTTGTTTTGTTTTGTTTCCAGTTTGTAGGAAGAGGCATTTATATAAGCATAACTTTGCTTGTTTGCCAATTCCATAACTTTTTTCAGTGAATAAATACGTTTAAATCATATCCTATCACATCGTGCAATGTCACATCGTCAGCTATTGGTCACTTAAGGAAGTTCACTAATACCTGAAAAAAACATATCACCTTCTATATTTCCTGGACTGAGCTTACATTTAAATACTATTCAACCATAACTTTGTTAAAAAGTCGTATCTGATTGGCTACTGTGAAAAGTCAGAGACTTGAATGAAGACGACGGAGGAAACACTATCCTCGACAGAATGAACCCCACTTCGTGTTTGACTTTTGAGCTTTTATAATTCCGATTTTTCACTGTGTGATTCATGTTGTCCGTTAACATACATATACCGAGAACTCTCTTTGGGAAATGTATATCTATCCATAACTTAATCACGTCTTTAACAAATATCAATGTATGGAAAATGTATTTGAAAAGAAACCTGTATGTAAAATGATTTTCCTGTTTTGTCATGACATATTTCATACGTTGTAACAACTGATTAAACATTCATTGTACAATATAAATATTATTTAGACAATAACTAACGAGTGACGGGGAATGACAGATTATCTTTCCCGAGTCATATCAATTATGTAATTGCCGAGCCTTGCGCGAGGCAATTACTTGATTGATATGACGAGGGAAAGATAATCTGTCATTCCCCGTCACGAGTTGGTTATTGTTTATCTTACCCATATCCGTTTTCATTCTAAAAATCCCTAAAAAGAAATCAGCTGTTCCTCTAAAAGGAAACCCGTAGTTGGGGAATCCCCGTATCCCTACGCGTGTGATGAGACTAAATTTCCAGGAATTTCATCGCGTCACTACCTTTTTAAACAAATGCATTACGCGAGAACAAAAAGTTCCTTAGTATAATGTGTTATTCTTATCCTTAGATTATTGTTAGATTATGTATTCATGTAATTGTACATTAAATCGGTTTACTGAACCTAACTTCTTGCCTTTTTTACTCATAATTGCAATTAAAACGTAATTTGTCGAACCATGTGAGGGGTACAGTCGGGTGTTCCATTTGAAGGCGAGACGTTACGTGTGACAGTCGCATCACATTGCGAGACAATCAACTTCGTCAAGATTAAAAATATAGGACTAGACAACGAACTACTCTTTCTTAATCTACAAAAAAATTTTAAAATCAACTCAGACAGTGGTTTTATTTGACTGTCAACTTTTTAACAAGAAACACAAGGTAAAGAACACCGCGAACATTTGAATATTGTTCAGTGAAATCGACCGGAACACGGTGTACAACCCCATACAGTGCGAACCGGATATAGTTCGCTGTACGCTCGTTCATTTGGTTCATAGCTCTGTCTGGTGTTTGTTGGTCGTTGGATCAAATTTTTTTTTTATGTCATTATACAGCTTTACAACGAATGCAAATAGGCTCCGGTTCATCAATTTGTGACATGCATACAGGTACAGTGAATAAGTTCTTGAGAAATAGTTGTATGTTTATGAAAACACATTATTTTCGTTACGAACGCATCGAGCCAAATTTGACAAGCCCGTGCGTTTTCGATTTTATTCACGTAAACAATCCTGCTGCTCAAATGTATCTAAATATTGAATTCTTAATAGATTGTACCTTGTATGTGTAGAATTTCAAGTTTCAAAGTTTCCTAGATATGAAGATATCAAAGATGTTAGCAGCAACAATGCAGCATCACTGTACTGGTTCATAGCCGAAGCGTAGTGAATCGCTGTATGGAATGTAGCCCGTAATTCAATAACGTCATGAAATCTGATTTTTTTTAAAAGGTGTCTTTATTGACATATTAACCAACATTTAATGAGTTAATATGTTGTCCCAGCATTTTTTTAAGAGATATCACACATCATGACGAGTTACATCTATGTTCTGGGCAAAGATATGACGGGAATTAAAGTTGTCATAATGGTCATGGGAATTACAGTATTTTCTAAATATAACTTGCACTTGAATCATTGGTTGACGGAAGTATTTACACCAATTTATAAATTGCTTAGCTGTACTATTTTAGGTCAATCACATAGATGATCAATTCGGAACAAATCTATTTTAATTCAGAAGTCAGAAACACATAATAAATAGATAATCATGTTCAATCCATGTTTCCGAGACTGTATTTACAGTACTACATTTGCTGGGGGAAGCAGCATGCATAATTTGTGACGTCGTTAATTATGACGTAATTACATTCATATCTTGCAACTGCTCGATTGCTGGTTCACTATTTACTAATATTTTTTCTCATTCTGCGACAATATTTTCAATATAAACAAGTTTTTATTCTTATAATTTAAGATTCATTTTGTTTATATAATGTTTATATAGTAGTTTAACTATTTAGATGCCCGCATCTTGTAGGTGTGATAATTTTATGAATGGGGTAGGAGTACAATTTGTATTTTACAGTCTAATCTATAAGGTCGTGAACATAAGTCTAGTTTTTCGATTTTTAGGCATAAAATGATCTTGACTAAGAAAAATAATAACTAACTCGGTGCTCGAAATTACGAATTATTTTCCCTCGTGAATTATTATGTCAAACTCCACGCTAAAGCTCGGTGTTTATCAAAATAATTAACACGGGGCAGATAAACCGTATAATTCCTCGCAACTCTTTAATTATTCTTATATATAACATAATTCAAAGAATTTAGAAAGTCTATTTGAGAATCAGTTGGAACGTACATGTACATTCACCTTTGGAAGTTTCCTTCTGACACTGCTGCAGTTATTTTTCCTGCCCAAGGTGATTTTAAAAAAACCCAACCCAATCAACTCTCCAAAAAGTTTGGTAACACCACTGTATGTCACCTGGACGGTGTTGCTGCCCAACTTGTTTAAGTTATTTAAACCATCTGGAAGCATCAGTTCTGTCATGGTACCCCAATCTAAGCTCTCACAAAGAGATCACAATTGTCGGGGAAATCTCTGATTCGTCATTCTCTACCAACAGAGGTTATACTCCCTTCAGATCCTAACCTCTGTTCTTGAAGGCCAATGGTCAATGGTGATTTTGAAATCATTTGTGTGAAAGAGACTTTCTCATTCCCTGTTTGAAAGTCACACTAGCAGCAGACGGAATTTAATTCAAGATCAAACATACAAAACGTTAATAATGACGTTATTTTATCGAGAAGTACTGATTGTTGCCGAAAATTAACATTTTTATGTTGGTCGACTCAGTATTGTGACGATATAATTGTAAAAGTAGTGATTTCTGATCGAAAGATGGACAATGCACTGCGACTGACGCATATCTAACAGTCAAACATAATTTTGAAACTTATTTGCAACAGATAAAAAGACTAATTTGGGTTGCTAATGTTAAATAAGTCATATAACTACCTAGCATGTGAATCGGACGTGTAGTTTCGGTTACTGCACATGTATAATGATTTTTCTACATTTTAATTGGAAACTCGTAACTAAATAAACAAAATATGAAACACATTGGATGCACCTGTAACAAAATAACCCAAAATATTTAAGTAAGAGTGTCTATTTATAAAAGAAAAAGCAACCATGCACTTATGTACTGAAACTATAAACCATACAGTGATTTATGTTGGAAGTACTATCAACCAACTGTATTGGCGGCTATCAAACTGTATGGTAGTGGCACATAGGTGGGTGACATTTTGCTCTCGTGTCCAAAAATTAATGCTCTATATTAACTATGTTAAAGTCCATATGTAGGTTTAATGATCATATATTTCATATATAATCAGGTTGTATCCACAAAGTACATACGATGACAGCATTTCGACATTATATGTGGTGCGCTTAGCGGAGGAGCAGGATCGGCAATGCGTTTTTGATATGAGAAAGATTTCAGAGGGTCATGATTGAATATCGAAGTGAATTATTGTGTATAAGTATACGAAGAAGTATTTTGCAAATTTGTGTGCGTGAATTATACTCACACAAATAGAAAACGAGAAAAAGCAGCCCGTATCAACATAGCTATGAACCAATGAACGAGCGTACAGCGAACTATATCCGGTTTTCACTGTATGGGGTTGTACACCGTGCGGAAGTCGTGTATGCAGTAGGCCTACTGCATGACAGGATATTTGTCCAAGTTGAGTATGCGGTATCTCGGCACATGCAGCTCACCTTGCTTACTTCTTACAACATAAACATTGAAGCTGTTCAGTGGCTGAACAATACTGACCACTCTTCCCAATATGCTTCCATCAACCTTTACGACGTCACTCACTTTTATCGGCAATACGGATGACGCCATGTTTGTTTACATCGGCAACTCATTAGCAGACGAATTATCTTACCTTATTTAACAAAGTATTTTTTTGTTTTTCTAAAATATTATCAACAAGTGTGTAGATATAATAGAAACGTCTTAATCGCTAATAAAACATAAATGTACATTTGGTTACGTTTTCCTTGTTCTCGTGTAGAAGAGAGTTTGAGTGTAAAAAAAAATAGTGAATGAACTGAAAAGATGAATGAAATAGTTCCGGCAACCAATGAAAAAGTTTATTTTCTGTAGCAGCCAATCAAAAGCCAGGAAAAGGTGTAACTCCCGTGTGACTTACAGAAAATATATTACCCTGTGTCTTTCTTCCCATATGGGTAAGATTATAAGATATTACCAAGTCTGGATAATTATGCCTTCCAGCATTTCCTTCACTTATCCGTGTCAACATAGCGGAGCACTGCACCTAAATACATAGATGGCTCTGATTCGCTACCACAGAAAACAATAGGGAAAAGCGGCAAGGTTTAAACTAGCCAGTGTTGGAGACCGGCACGAGTTGTTACTTGCCGGGAATATCTGTTACCATTTATAAAGAGTATCACAGATGGGTAAACACTCCAGACTCTAGATGTCGCAGCAGGGACTGTATGTACATGACTATATTGACTCCCATCAGAGTTACAGTCCCTGGTCGTAGTAAGTAATAATTCATTCTTACCGAATTCAATAAGAAATCTGAATAATCCAGACAGACATTTTATTTCAGTATATAAGGCCATGGCCCATATTACAATTGATTTTACAGTCATATGATGCTGGTAAACCAGTAACAGGCATACAGAAATTTGGTGAAGTGTCCATAAAATGTATTCGGGTTGACAACCCTGTATGGTATTGACATAATTAATTTATGATGAAATTAATAGTATTTACATGTTTCTAATTTTACGAACCTTTAGAAGAAATTTAGCAATATTCACCAAACCATTTACATTTTTGCAATACATTATTCTTAGAAAATCCTCTTTACATGGTTTGTATTCATGATGGAAATACTCTTTTTCTTGCATCCTTGTAGTGTTGACAAACCATTAATAGGTGATATTCATCTCAACTAATGATAAACCTTTATATAGACAATATAAACAAAGTCTATTACAATATTTTATATTATTATGCCTACCCATTTCAACTGCAAGTTGGAAATTATTACATCTAAATTGGCTAATCTACATCTAATCCAGCTTATATTATCTATGATTCTCAATTTATATAATGAACTTTTTTTTATTTGTCTACGGTTTACCAAGGGTAATATAGCGTAACCGGACCATGGCAATCCTTTGTCAATTTCATGAGAAACTCCCAAGACTATGCTGCTTGCATATGATGAGGCCATCACTCAAGTCAGCCCAGTAGTAGCGCAGCGCAACTGAGCGCAGCGGCCAGTATAACAGTAATGGGAAGGGAGGTAACTCTCCTGATAGTCCCAGTCCACGAAGAGAAAGAACAAAGACAACGAACGAACTAAGTCCTTATCGACGTATTTCGTGAACAAACACTGACAAATCACAGCTAATTATTGCATCGTATCGATACATGGCACGTCTGTCGCGGGTACAGGTAATTTATGAGCTGCATGATACACAGGGATATGCTTTGTTTGATCTATACACACGTATGTGTCCAGTTTTCGATCAGCAAAGGTCAGTTTAGGGAAAAGCATTGTGGATAGAAGGTGGTAGGGTGAAATCGGTCGTCTATCGAAGACAAAGATATTTTTCTAAACTTACACACTATAAGTAAGAAGATAGAATGAAAGATAGATAGATATTTGGTACATCATTACATTCACATTCGCTAACTAGCGCTTTCAGCCTTGTTGGCTTCTTCAGGTTAGGCTTTTAAAGAATGTGAGTAAACATTTATTTAAATATATGTTGTGAGTGTGTTTTACATACATACATTGGCCATCATTATTGCGGTTATTTGTTAATTCTGCACATGTTTGTACTGGCTAAAAATTATTGATTATCATCCACATGTTAAGAAAAACGGGGAAATAGTGTTTTTGGCCCAAGGTGCCCAAGTCTTCCCTACATTACAGTTACTTTGTCACCTGCACCATATTCTCTAGCCTGTAGACTATGTACCATACTATCAAACCCAACTATTCGGAAAGAATTAGATAAATTATTAAAAAACAGAGGTTACCCTGACAACATAATTTTGGATGCTATTTCAAAGGACCTAAACCACAAAACAACACCCTAGCAGCGAGAAGCACGTGTTAATGATCTAACTAAAAACAAAGGAGTCAGACAGTTGTCTTGTTAATCCTACTTCATTGTTGTGTATTTATAAGATAGGACACTCCAATACAGTCTAGATCTTCATTTACCTCGTCCAGATGCAACATATATGAAGCTTCAAACAGATCAATCCTAAGATTTAATATTTTATTATCTAACTATATATTGAAATAATATCATTTTAATATAAAAAATATAATCATTTGCATGTTTTAATGCATCCCATCCCATCTGAAGATGTGATGATATCCTAAGTTGAGATGATGCATATGCACATATGAATAGCAATATATAATGTAAGTAACTGATGTGATTTAGATTTAAGAATTGTTTTCATAGACTACATTTTGTTTTTTGGAGTGGTGATATTCCTGCCTGCTTATCGGATTACCTTTACACCTAACTAAGTGGCCAAAAATGTTTGTGTTTAACTATTTATTTCCGGGATGACTGTCAAACATTAAAATTAGCTAGACTTATAATCAGCTCATCTTTTACAGGGGGCGGGATAGCGCAGTGGTTAGCACGTTTGGCTTTGGATCAAGAGGTCTGGGGTTCGAATCCCGCCAGGGACACGGCAACTTTGTCTGCAGTAGAGAACTGTTCTACACACAGTAAGGTTTGGGTACAATGCTACACTGAATTTCAGTGCAGTACCACCCATGGTTTGCTAGTTCCAGCCGGTGCTCGCAGGTTTCACCACAATGCATAGCCACATGGCGTTGCAGGCTTTCTTCCTGCCATAATACTAGCAGCCCCGATATAAGTGAAATACTCTTGAAAGTGGCGTTAAACCCCAACTCACCTCACCTCATCTTTTACGTGCTATTTAATTGAATATAACAACAAAAATCAAATTCAAACCAAATAATTTAATTTATGAAGTGTTCGAAATTCATTCATTCAGTGGGATTCGTTGCCGTATACTACTTTATTTCATACTATTAAATCTTGATTGCGCTTGGGCAAAACCTTGACTGTATCCTTCACAATGTATAGGAGTTATTTTGCATGTTGATACCATGCAAAGCCTCATTAGTTCGACTGTATGTGCCGTCAACATATATATATATATATATATATGAATAAATCATCGTGATTTCTTCGACAATTGTATTTTCCTATATATATATATATATATATATATATATATATATATATATATATATATATATATATATGAGAGAGAGAGAGAGAGAGAGAGAGAGTAAGTAAGAGAGTGAGTAAAATAAATAAATAAATTGACACACACATACAAACACATACATACATAGAAGCCATACACATACATACTTACATTCATGCACACAAGCCATACATACATTACAAACTATACATAAATACAAACATACATACCAACCATACATACATACAAGCCATACACATACATTAATGTTGCGGCCTGGGATTTACTCTCTAGTAGTAACAAAGAGAAGTAAGGCTGCGGGGTGCGAGGTACTCGTTTTATTCCGATGAAAGGAATAGGTAGAACTGAGACACTCTGTAACACAACAGTACAATAATAAATACAAGTTCATTCAAGATAAAATATAGACATATCACAATAGATTACAGTTCACTGCATTAGAACAATCCAGAATATGCATTCAAATACATCATTAGCTGTAACAACATACAGTGTGTAAGTTAATCTAATGAACATTGAAATATACATATTGATACATATTCCACACATGGTAATATATTATCATGTCTTTATTTACATGATACAATACAAAGCAAATACAAGACGATAGGTAAAAACATGAGTTACACATATAAAATGAAAAGGACCATAATGCATACCCTGTGGGTGACACGGGAGTGTAGCTACCTGCGGTTAGCCCTCCGCATAGTTGTACAGGATATCATACCTGAGCCAAGCAAATAGTATACATGGAAATATATACATACATGATGTAACCTGACTGAAATTAGTTCAGTCACCATAATTGACTTATGCAATAACTACAATTAAAAGGAATAGTTTTCTTCCATGTGTGATTCATATTAATATACACAATCCAATCACACTTATGATATACACTTATATAGAAAACCAACATTCATACAAACATTCATGCATGAGATTATTCATACCTTTACTAATTACACTTTTATAAATACTTTACTGAAAATGCTTACTTACATGCTTATTATCCCCCGCCGCGCGTTTAGCGCGAAGCGGGGGATATAGTATTCGGCTGCGTCCGTCCGTACGTCCGTCCGTCCGTCCGTCCGTACGTCCGTACGAAATGGAATAACTCAAATACCATTCACTGGATTCTTTTCATATTTTGCATATGGGTTCATCATAGGAAGAGTAATGTTCCTACAGTAGTTTGAGACCTTGACCTTCATTTCAAGGTCACAACGAGACTTTGTCATTTTACCCTTGTCAGCGGGATATCTCAATAACCATTCGCTGGATTCTCTTCATATTTTATACATAGCTTCTCCAAGGCAAGACGACGGGTTGATAAGATTTTGGTGACCTTGACATTATTTTCAAGGTCACAGCGGAACTTTGAAGTTTTCAACATGTTAATGTACATGTAAAGCTTGTCAGCGGGATATCTCAAGAACCATTCAACGGAATTCAATCATTTCTTGCACAAAGCACCTTCTAGGGATGATGATGGGCTGATTAGATTTTGGTGAAATTGACATTATTTTCAAGGTCACAGCAGCACTTTGAAGTTTTCAACATGTTAATGTACATGTAAAGCTTGTCAGCGGAATATCTCAAGAACCATTCACTGGAATTCCATCATTTCTTACTCAAAGCACCTTCTAGGGAAGACGACCGGCTGAATAGATTTTGGTGACCTTGACATTATTTTCAAGGTCACAGCAGAACTTTGAATTTTTCGACATGTTAATGTACATGTTAAGGTTGTCAGCAGAATAACTCAAGAACCATTCACCGAAATGTCATTATATCTTACAAAAAGCAAAAGGACTGATAAGATTTTGGTGACCTTGACATTATTCTCAAGGTCACAGTGGAATTTTAAATTTTTCGACATGTTGATGTACATGTGTGTAATACTTGTCAGCGGGATATCTCAAGAACCATTCACTGGAATTTCATCATATCTTACACAAAGGGTAGATTAGATTTTGATGACCTTGCCATTTTTCTCAAGGTCACAGTGGAACTTTGACTTTTTTAACATGTTTGACGGTCAATTTTGCTGATCTTGACATTATTTTTAAATTTTGAAGTATTAATTTGCGGCGGGGGATCATGTCACCTTAGTGACAACTACTTGTTTATATTACTTATGCATTTATAGAATATATAGCTATAATGCAATTATATTACTAACCTTGGACGTTGATTATGAAATATCTTGTGTGCACATCAGGTGAAGGTGACAAGTGCAGTGCTAGTGAAACATGGCTGTGACCTGATGATTTGAAATCAGCCAATCCCAATCAGCTGGTGTGATCAAAACAATGACAACACTGACAGAAAGATGGAATAACCTGATTTCCCTATGATGTTAAAGATGGACTGATCCAATCCAATTAGATACCTGAACTGAACCTTTAAAATACTGCTTGGAGGCAACTGTTCATTGCCAAACCAATGAACCTCTGTTGAATACCAAATAACACAAATATTTATATACACTTGAGAAAAATAACAGAACACATGACATTAAAATAAATGCTTTAATTTCACCCTATTACATAAATACAAGCCATATATACAAACATACATACAAGCCGTACATACATAAACACAAACCTGGCATACATACATATATAGCATTCAAACATGTTTACATACATACATTTATAGCATACATACAGTTATAGCCTATACTGCATACATACATTTATATCAGCCACACAGATATATACACATCCATATAGTTCAACTGTACATATAAACATTCACTTCAAACAAAAGTCTACAATATCTTATTCAACCACATTCGTCACTCACCAATCAGTCGTCCATTTTTGTTTAAGTTTTGACATTTAATAAAATTATTTCTACGCATATACATATTAAAACACATTCAGACAATGAATATTGAATGTTATCACAATGCATTAATATTATGTTTTTCTCAGCAGAAGAGAGGTTTACAAAGTCATCTTGTAGAGCAGTACTCTGAAACAGGGGATATCTAATGTAGGACAGTCAATGAGAAAATGTATTTCGTCTTCCAAAGTGTCACAGAATGGGCATTTACGTTGGTTTAAAGGTGTAACTGCCCTTGTATAGCGTCCTGTTTCAATCGATAGACCCAAGGAACCACATCTGAGCTTAGCTAAATATTTCCTCTTATACCTAGAAATGTTCTGTAGGAGATAGTTTTCTAGAAGGAGATCTTTCTTACAATAATAAGTTCTATATGTTCTATTCAGTATGAATAAAGATTGAATTTCTATATGTTCGCAGTTTATTTCCATTAAGTTTATTTTTATCATTCCATAGAGAGCAAAACCACATTTCACTGTCTGATATATGAAGTCTCTTTTTAACTCTGGAGATAAAGGATGAAGATGATAGAGTTGCAGCTTCGTTTAGATTAATGTCCAGTTTCTTCCCAAGGGAGATAACTCTTGACCAGCTAGTCAAAGAATCTAAAATGATTCTGTTGTTATTGATGAATCTAGAGTAGAGACGAAATATTTCAATCCTCTGTTTAGTAATACAGCTTTTCCACCCTAGCTCTCCTCTCACAGCACAGTTTGATGTATTCCTGTTCACTCCAAGAAACATTCTGCATGCAGTGCATGCTCTGTTGTGTACAGAGTTGATCACACTAAATTCATTAAATCCCCAGATTGATGCACCATAACTCAATATTGGTTGAACCAGTGAATTATATTGCTTGGTGAAGGTATCATATGTCATTCCTCCAGCACTGAAATATTTTTCTTGTGGACTTGATAGAGCTCTGCTGCCAGATTTGGCTATTTCTTTCACAGTAAAATTTACATCAAGGTGTTCATGGAACCACAGACCTAAATATTTATATTTATTCACAATTTCTATTTCCTTTGATCCACAAGTGAACATGAAGGTAGATTTTGGTATTCTGTCACTTTGAAAGTGAATCACTTTTGATTTATCAACATTTAATTGCAATTGCTACTTAGAACACCACTTATTCACTGCATTCTCTGTAAAGAATCTTCACTTGGTGCAACCAACAAAATATCATCGGCAAAAAATAGAATTGATAAACACACATTATCTATAGATATTCCACATTTTAGAGCATTTATATCATCCACTAAATCATTAATAAAAACAGAGAATAGGGTAGGTGACAAGGTGCAGCCTTGCTTAACTCCCTTCATAACACTGAATGTTGGTGACAAGTTCCATGAATTTTCACTGCACACTGTACATCTTCATATAAAGAGTTAATACTATTATAGATTGTCCCAGAAATACCTGTTTTACACAGCTTATACCACAGACAATCCCGGTTTATACTGTCGAGGGCCTTACACAGGTCTATGAATCCACAATAAGTACTTTGTTTGACTGATTTTCTGCTCGCCGCTAATGGCTGCAATACTGCCGAAGCGGCGTTAAACAATAACTCACTCACTCACTCACTGATTTTCTGAATTATGAATTAATGAATGTAATGTATATATATGCTCCTCGCAGCTGCGCTCTTTTCTGAAACCATTTTGTTCTTCACACAATAAGTTTTCTTCAAGATGCTTTGAGAGTCTTTGGCTGAGTATATCGCAGTAAATCTTTCAGGGAACAGACAGGGTTGAGGGTTTCCTAAGATTGGTGCTTCCTGGCTTAACAATATTCCTTTCCTCCAATGACTAGGTGTGAATCCATGTTCAAAACAGTAATTGAAGATCTTATGTAGCAGGTTAACACAGTTATCATTCTTGAGTGCTTCAGCTGGGATATCATCACATCCAACTTACTCTAAGTATAGCAATTTTAACTTCTTCAATTGTAATTGGAATATTTAATACTTGATTTTCAGTTGTACCTATCTTCAGTTTCCATAGAGTGCAGTTCCATCTTCACAGTATTATAGTGGGCAGCATCCCAGGAATCATCTATAAGCTCATTATAAAGCTTTTCATAGTCATCTGTCCACTGTGAGATAACATCACTTGTATTTGACAAAAGAGTTCCCTCACTATTTATAACTTCCATAGGAATCACATTGACATTGCGTTGATTTCCCATTCCCTATTTACCTATTTCTCTCCAAAATATTTTGTCTTCATGTTGATTTAACAAATCCTCC
Organism: Gibbula magus; assembly: GCA_936450465.1. Lineage (NCBI taxonomy): Eukaryota > Metazoa > Mollusca > Gastropoda > Trochida > Trochidae > Gibbula > Gibbula magus. The sequence goes on along the minus strand of OW388295.1, from coordinate 28,408,200 downwards.
AGCTTCTGTTCTTTCTTTTGTTGATGTTCGTGTTTATAGGATTTCAAAAGTTTGTCAAAAGAATTTCAACTTCTTCTTTGGTTGATTTGAAGCACTATTTTTTCACTTATTTTGTAATAATTGACTATTCAAAAATAACAACAATGATTTTTTTTATTTAAACGTCATTATTATTTAATTTTTTGTTGTGCTTGATTGTGTTTGAGGAGGCCTATAGTTTGAGGTCTACCGTGTCAATATTTCTCATGGTGACTTTTTGTTACTGATAATAGAATAATTGCTTAATGACTAAGAAAATCATATAATGTTCAACGGTTGTAGGTTTATTCGTAGACAGAACGGGTTCGTAGTAGTCAATTTCATTAGTTTCGTAGATGGATCTAATGATGAGTTCGTAGATGTTCTTAGAATATGGAATAAAATCATTATTAACAAATATTGTTCGTGAATAGTACTTAATAGTAGCTCAAGTACATTTAAATTTGTACGTAAATACAAAAGTACTCAAGGACTTTTGTACTCGACCCCAAGCCTGGTTTCCATCTTGTTATCCTCTTTCTCGAGAGTAAATAATCAAAGTACATTATAACCAACTAGTTCCTGTAATGCAAATATTTCCTGACAGATAACTCGTGATATGAGATTGTTTAGAACTTCCCGAAAACGTCTGTTAAACATGCGTTGTTTGTTTTTTGTATTTATGTCCACGGACCACGGTAGTTACAGCAACACCCAACTGTTTATATCCTTTTCTAAATTCAATCAACTTCTCTTTATAGGTATCGACTCAATGCTGGCTACTAGACGTCCCTGTGAAATGAAGTGAAAGCCAATTTCAGGACTAGAAGGTGTTTTTCGTCAAACTATTGTACCGATCATCAGATCACGTGCCGAAGTAAGAATGATATATACTCCAGGAAAATTAACATTGAAAAGATGTCTACTCAGAAATTAAACCAACTCTCAGTTTGAGGTTACTTAAGTGCTCAACTGAATTAGTGTTGATAAACAAATTATAATTTTCCCCCTTTCAAGTAACGCAATGAATTACACTGCTGTACAACCACACCTGTGTTGTGTGTGTAAAAACACTTTCAGGTCACCATCTATACTGAAAGAACACATGCGAACACACACAGGAGAGAAGCCATACAAATGTAGTGTGTGTGATAATTCATTTGCAAGATCGAGCAACCTGCAGAGACACATGAAAATTCATACCGGGGAGAAACCATTCATATGCAGTGTGTGTGGTAAAGCATTTACTGAATCATGTCATCTGCAGGTACACATGAGAATTCATACTGGGGAGAAACCATACCAGTGTAGTTTGTGTGGTGAAGCATTCACAAGATCGAGCATACTGCAGAAACACATGATAATTCATACTGAGGAGAGACCATACCAGTGTAGTTTGTGTGGTAAAGCATTCACAGAATCAGACCTACTGCAGACACACATGAGAATTCATACCGAAGAGAAACCATACCAGTGTAGTGTGTGTGATAAAACATTTAAAGAACCAGGCCTACTGCAGAAACACATGAAAACTCATACTGGAGAGAGACCATACATATGTAGTGTGTGTGGTAAAGCATTTACTCAATCATGTCACCTGCAGGCACACTTGAGAATTCATACTGGGGAGAGACCATACAAGTGTAGTGAATGTGGTAAAGCATACAAAGAATCGGGCACACTACAGAGACACATTAGAACCCATACCGGGGAGACACCATACAAATGTAGTGTGTGTGATAAAGCATTTGTAGGATCACAGGACAGACAGATGCACATGAGAACTCATACTGGGGAGAGACCATACACGTGCAGTGAATGTGGTAAATCATTTACCCAATCATGTAACCTGCAGAGACACATCATTAGAATTCATACCAGGGAGACACCATGCAACTGTAGTGTGTGTGGTAAAGAATTTACTCAATCAGGGGACCTGCAGACACACATGAAAATTCACACAGGGGAGACACCATAAAAATGCATTGTGTGTGGTTAAACATTTACTCAATCAAGGGACCTGCAGAAACACATGAGAATTCATACCATGGATACACCATACCAGTGCAGTGTGTGTGATAAAGTATTTACAGATCCATGGAGCCTGCATGTTCACATGTAATTCCTACTGGAGAGACCACCCAAGTAATTTGTGTGGTAAAACATTTTCAGAATCAGTGACCATGCATATAAGAATCCACACTGGAGAAGAAAAACGTACACCTGTGATGAGTTTGGTACACCATTTCAATGTACAGTTGACTTGCAATAACATGCTAAGTCATAGTAGAGACAAATCATGCAAGCATAGTAAGTACAGTGTTTGTGGAAATGTATGTCGCGGATCTGCGCATGTGACAGAGACATCTACATCTCGAGTGACAAGCCTCTTCATCAAAGGATCTAAGAGTCAAACATGCGGCTACTTGTGGGAAGTATCGACAACTCCAACCTCCGTCTACAAGGCTCTAGACTGCGATGACACAACGAGCACGTAGACCTGAGCAGGGACGCCACCAGCAGCAGCGGGAGACATCAACCCGAGTGTGGTTGAAATACTCATACACGTGGTGATGTTTACAACGGGGTATCACGTGACGAAGGGATATCCAATCAGCGAGAGTGGCTTGGTACCGGCAATGACGCGGAACAAGGTCAAGCCAAGACAGCGAAACCAATCAACCGTATCGCTAGGCCAGGTGCGGTGTTTGGAACCGGAGTCACGTGACATTCATCCAGAAAACAGTAAGCTACGTTGGTTATCTGCCATCTGACAGACAGGCGGCTGACTGACGTCCCATCCCACAGACACTTAGTGGAACATTAATTACCAGAACCAGAACATTCCACAAGATATGTTGATGCTTCATAAGTTTGTGACAATCTTTTAGCACAAATATTTAAGTATCAAGATCTTTCAATTCCGTGCTCATTTTAATAGTAGATGTGGTGACATGTTAGATTTTGTTGAAGGTGTTGATTTTCTTCCAGAGAGGAGTGTGATCAACAAAACGGTGAACCATCAAGGGTGATTGTTTATAGAATTTTTAATTAATCAATTCAAATCATTGTATGTTGAATGGAAGATGTGAGTTGAATGGTTTTACATCTGTGTCAACGAGAGGTTTATCTGTAGTCGATTACTGTGTGTGCCCCTATGAATCTCTAGATCAAATAAGTGACTTTGAAGTGAGCCCTAATACCCTGACTGATACTGCAGGTCTGGTAGGAAGTTTGAATGCTTGTACTATGGGTAAAATAGACCATTCTATGCTAACACAAACCTTTTCGATGAAGAAAAAATAATAAAATTAAGCAGGATAGGTTCATTCCAACAGAAAACAACTTTCATTTTAGATGGATTGCCACGGAAGTGGCGTTATTCTAAATGAGACAGTCTGTACCAACTGTTTTGAAGATGAGATGCATGATATACTTAAAAGTCCAGTTTATAAGAGCTTTTAGTTAAATGTAATGATGTTTGGCAAGATTTTAAAGCCGCTGTAGCACGTTTTTTCGCTCAAATAAGTCGATGAAATGTATTTTAAAAATAATGTCAACAATAGCAAAACACCCTTCTCTCTTCGAAAAATCAAGTTACAAATGAGTGTACATGGTTCCGTAAAGCCATGGGAATTGTTTTTTGTCATTCGAAATAATAAAATGTGTTCACAATAAAATGGCCGCCATGCAATGTTTGCTTTATACGCATTACCGTTATTACCACTACGGATAATTGGTTTGTGTAATAAGATGTTTTACCCTCTAAAGTAAATATAAATGACATAAACTATCATTATGAATGAGAAATTTGAAAAAATAAAATTTGCAAAAAAACGTGCTACAGCGCCTTTAATGATGATGTTAAATTAAGTTTAATCCTTGCCAGCCCAAGTATTGTACATGCAAGTGCCAAAACATCCAAAGCAATATTAAATTTACGTAAGATATTTTATTTACTCTTTCGACATTTGTCATTTTTATATGTGTACATTTTATATTTGTAATGCTTAGTGTACTTTTTAATGTATATATTTGTAATATTTACTGTTACAGTGTACCTTTTAATATATATATATATATTTGTAATCTTTTCTGTACTTTTTAGCTCATCGGGACATTTTCATCTTCTTCTCAAGAACCACTTGGTCTAGGGAGCTGAAATGTTGTGTGCAGACTGCTGGGCTAATGGGGATTCTAAATTGTAGATTTCATGACCCAATGAACCCAAATGGGGTCACAGCGGGTCACAACGTTAACAACCTATGTTCATCTTCTTCTCTATTTCCAAAGGGTCTAGAGAGCTGAAACATTGTGTGCAGACTCATTGGCCAATGGGGATTCTAAATTGTAGATTTAGTGACCCCGTGACCTCAATTGGGATCACAGGGGTCACGACCTTAAAACCCTATTTTCATCTTCTTCTCCAGTAAGAACTCAACAAGCTGAGGAAATTGATTATAACAATACAAATCCTGATGAGCTACAGAACCCATGGCTCTATTTTAAACTTTTTTCGTCTCTCATAACTCCATAAAAGAGTTGCTCGTTTTAATGTTGTATATATATATGTACCATTGTGAGATGTGACGTAAATAAAAAGTCTGTCTGTCTGTCTAGATTTTGCCCATTGTTCCTCAAATGCAGTCTACTAGATAATCCTCATGTGACGCCCTTACTTGTTGTTAGCTTATCTGGCCTGAAAGCATGGAATAGTGTCCGGCGTCCATCTGTCCGTCCGTCTGTAAACTTTTCACATTTTCATGTTCTTCTCCAGAACCACTTGGTCTAGGGAGCTGAAACTGTGTGTGCAGACTCCTTGGCTAATGGGGATTCTAAGTTGTAGATTTCATGACCCAGTGACCTTAAACGGGGTCACAACCCCAAAAACCTATTTTCATCTTCTTCTCAAGTTCCAAAAGGTCTAGAGAGCTGAAAAGTTGTGTGCAGACTCCTTGGTTAATGGGGATTCTAAATTGTAGATTTCGTGACCCCTCGACCTCATATGGTGTCACAAGGGTCACAACGTTAACAACCTATTTTCATCTTCTTCTCCAGTTCCAAAAGGTCTAGAGAGCTGAAAAGTTGTGTGCAGACTCATTGGCTAATGGGGATTCTAAATTGTAGATTTCGTGACCCCTCGACCTCATATGGTGTCACAAGGGTCACAACGTTAACAACCTATTTTCATCTTCTTCTCCAGTTCCAAAAGGTCTAGAGAGCTGAAAAATTGTGTGCAGACTCCTTGGCTTATGGGGATTCTAAATGGTAGACTTCGTGACCCTGTGACCCCAAATAGGGTCACTGGGGTCACAACCCTAAAAAACACTTTTCATCTTCTCCAGTTCCAAAAGGTCTAGAGAGCTGAAAAGATGTGTGCAGACTCCTTGGCCAATGGGGATTCTAAATTGTAGATTTCGTGACCCCGTGACCCCCAAATGGGGTCACAGGGGTCACAACGTTAACAACCTATTTTCATCTTCTTCTCCAGTTCCGAAAGGTCTAGAGAGCCGAAAAATTGTGTACATACTCCTTGGAAGAGATCACATATATTTTACTCTTGATGCAACATGAACAAATATATCAAATAGATTTTGAATTGAGTACATCACCTGCACTATAATTCTAATATGCTATATTCATTTCTAGTCATTATTTTTGTGAAATTCATGACATTTTTTTGGAAAAAAGTGTTACAAATATTTTTATTTTACATAAATATTTGCCTTCAATCCGCCTATGATAAAATGGTCTATATCATATATTAGGTGAAACTCTTTATTTTACCTCTGTTGAATTAATGAGGTCACAGGGGTCACATCCTTAAAAACCTATTTTCATCTTCTTCTCCACTTCCAAAAGGTCTAGAGAGCTGAAAAGTTGTGTGCAGACTCCTTGGCCAATGTGGATTCTAAATTGTAGATTTCGTGACCCCGTGACCCCCAAATGGGGTCACAGGGGTCACATCCTTAAAAACCTATTTTCATCTTCTTCTCCAGTTCCTAAAGGTCTAGAGAGCTGAAAAGTTGTGTGCAGACTCCTTGGCCAATGGGAATTCTAAATTGTAGATTTGGTGACCCCTTGACCCCAAATGGGGTCACAGGGGTCACATCCTTAAAAACCTATTTTCATCTTCTTCTCCACTTCCTAAAGGTCTAGAGAGCTGAAAAGTTGTGTGCAGACTCCTTGGCCAATGAGGATTCTAAATTGTAGATTTCGTGATCCTGCAACCCCAAATATAGGTCACAGACGTCATGACCTGAAAAGCTATTTCATCTTGAGATTTTATGTAATCTTTAAAGGGAGGTTATTTATAGGAAACAACAGTAATGAATTAAATCTTCAAGTGTGTCTTTATTTGTAGAGGATTTTATCTCGCCTCAAAGATAGCTCAGAGGGGTAAGGACCTTAAGACCTATTTCATCTTCTCCATTTAAAGTGCTTCCTATGTGTTGTACCTCTCACCTAGCAGTTGACATTTTGAATTAGTTAATGTATATAAAACCTGATGAGCTACAGAGCCCATGGCTCTATTTTTAGCTCATCAGGCCTGAAAGGCCCGATGGGCTTATGGCATGGCATGGTGTCCGGCGTCCGTCCATCCGTCCATCCGTAAACTTTTTGCTTTTTCGACTTCTTCTCCAGAACCAATGACTCCACAGAGCTGAAATTTTCTTTGCAGACTCCTTGGTCAATGGGGATTCTAAATTGTAGATTTCGTGAGCCCATGACCCCAAATGGGGTCACAGGGGTCACATCCTTAAAAACCTATTTTCATCTTCTTCTTCAGTTCCAAAAGGTCTAGAGAGCTGAAAAGTTGTGTGCAGACTCCTTGGCCAATGGGAATTCTAAATTGTAGATTTTGTGACCCCGAGACCCCAAATGGGGTCACAGGGGTCACATCCTTAAAAAACTTATTTTCATCTTCTTCTCCAGTTCCAAAAGGTCTAGAGAGCTGAAAAGTTGTGTGCACACTCCTTGGCCAATGGGGATTCTAAATTGTAGATTTCGTGACCCCCGTGACCCCAAATGGGGTCAACGGGGTCACATCCTTAAAAACCTATTTTCATCTTCTTCTCCAGTTCCAAAAGGTCTAGAGAGCTGAAAAGTTGTGTGCAGACTCCTTGGCCAATGGGGATTTTAAATTGTAGATTTTGTGACCCGTGACCCTAATTGGGATCACAGTGGTTATGATCTAAGAACCTATCTTTTGCTTGTAAACAATAACTCAAATAACTTAAATATTCAACTTTAGATAGTAAATCATAAAACCCTGATGAGCTACAGAGCCCATGGCTCTATTTTTTAATTTTTATAAACATTACAAATGTCTGCTTCCCGGTAGTGAACCATTCCAGTGGTACTCAATGATTCCATCAACAAAAACTACTTTCTGCAATTGCTACCAAGAAAGGTGTGCTAGTACTGTCTGAAAATGCCATATTGTCAATAAAAGGTTTCATCTTCTATTTATTGTCCTGGAGTCAAACAACTACGACCCTCGGAAGATTATAGTCCCTAATTTTCAAATCTTAAAAGGGGTTGGTATTGGATAATAAAAAATACTACATTTAGTTTAACAATAATATGAATAAAAGTTGTCTGTATTAATTCAACAGAGGTAAAATAAAGAGTTTCACCTAATATATGATATAGACCATTTTATCATAGGCGGATTGAACGCAAATATTTATGTAAAAAATGTCATGAATTTCACAAAAATAATGACTAGAAATGAATATAGCATATTAGAATTATAGTGCAGGTGATGTACTCAATTCAAAATATATTTGATATATTTGTTCATGTTGCATCAAGAGTATATATATGTGATCTCTGCCAAGGAGTATGTACACAATTTTTCGGCTCTCTAGACCTTTCGGAACTGGAGAAGAAGATGAAAATATGTTTTTAAGGTTGTGACCCCTGTGACCCCAATTGTGGCCACGGGGTCACGAAAACAACAATTTCACAGGGTAACCAATTTTACAATTTAGAATCCACATTGGCCAATGAGTCTATACACAAAACTTCAGCTTCATAGAGAAGAAGACGGAAATGCGAAAAGTTTACAGACGGACGGATGGAGCTAAAAAGTGACACCGGCATGATCGAATATCTCATTCATTCACTTCTGATTTTTTTATCCCACCGGTATGTAATACCGTGGGATATAGTCATCGCCCCGTCCGTCTGTCCGTCCGTCCGTCTGTCCGTCCATCCGTAATCATTTCGTTTCCGGAGCAGAACTCGAAAACCATTCATGATATCTTTCTGAAACTTTGCATGTGTATTACCCACTAACTGAAGTGGTGCCTTTTGATATTTTCAGAAGTCTGAATTTTTTTTTTTTTTCGTTTCCATAGAAACATTTTGAAGTTGGACTTTGTTCAGAGACAGGTTCGTTTCCGGAGCACAGCTCCAAAACCGTTCATCATATCTTCCTGAAACTTTGCATGTGTATTACCCACTAACTGAAGTGGTGCCTTTTGATATTTTCAGATTTCTGATAATTTTATTTTTTTTCGTTTCCATAGAAACATGTTGATGTTGGACTTTGTTCAGAGACAGGTTCGTTTCCGGAGCACAGCTTCAAAAACGAAACATGAGAGGGATGTTGGTTGTTGTTATTTGACTGCTTCTGGAGCAGAAGTCTAAAACCCTTAACATGCCTGAAACTCAGCATCTGTAATACCCACTAACTGAAGTACGGTAGTAGATACACAAGTATCTGTAAAAGATGTGTTTTACAAATTTTGTGGAACCGGTGGGATATGTCATCTTCTGATGACTCTTGTTTTATTTAATGAGGGTGCTCGTCGAGTTAAATACGTCCACGAGTTGGATATGTAGATTTATCATGTGTCCGAGTTAAATATCAAACTATAACTAAGTTGATTTAACTCGGATACATGATAAATCTCCATATCAAACTCGCGGACACATGGTCACTTATAGTTCATCTAATGTAAACTCTTATACGGCCAAGGCCTTTATCGATATATGTAGCACTTGTGCGAAATTATAGTCTAGTTATATGCTGGATTAGGTAACGTATAATATTTTATAGAATAGATGTTTCCAAATGACAAAAAGCAAACATACAACTTTGTGCAACATTAAAGTTTATTGAAAACACGAAACGAACCCTTCATATGAAAACAGTTTTTTAAACATTGATGTCATTTTGAACTAGGATATATAAGAAGATTATAACATCGTTTACCCATTTAATAATACATAATACATGTAGACCCCAATTATAAGCTTGTTCATACTATGACAATATGTTGGAGAGAGTTTGAGTACTAGGAAACAAAGAGGAATACCCTTGTCCGGTGTCAAAGAAGCCACAGACACTATAGAGTAGAAAGCAAATATTCGCTTATTGCTGCGTATTGAGTTCATGAACATTTATTGGATGTTCTGACACGAAAGTCCGATGGCTTGATAAGTGTACAAAGTTTCATATATAAAAAGAAAACCTTTTTTAAAATCTGATCAAGAATGGAAAAGCTTGAACGCAGGCAAAGACCCCATTTCATTAAACTTAATAACGTAAAACTTGAAAAACTGTAACCGATAAACCTTTGCTTAAACATAAAATCTAACTTGGATTCCTTGTCAAGCACAGCACATAGTTTTATAAGACTTAAAATCATCTAAAACAAGAGTTATAAGCACAACTAACACCATGGCCATGTTCAAGAGAGGTTTAAAAGTAATCGCTCAATTAGCGATTACTTTTAAACCTCTCTTGAACGCGATTGCTCAATGTAGCGCTTCGTAGCAAAGCGAGAAAACCTCAAGGAATCGCACCGTGTCGTTCAGGACAGAATGCGCTACATTGAGCGATTATAATCGCTCGCTGTTATGGAACGGAGCCCTGTTGTCAAATTTCGAATATATGCAAAACATGCATCAGCACAACAATCAGCACTACATCACATAAGTAAATACGATTTAAATATCTCTAGCAACTATCAAAACATTTACAAACATCAAACAATAAGTATCATGAAGTTTAAAAACTTACAACAATTAATCTAACATGGATTCAATTGTCAAACATTCAGAACGACATGACATACTTGTGTTAGTCGTAAAGGACTCTAGCAGCTATCCTAAAATTATAAACATCAAACGATATGTAACATCGATATTAAAAACTCACAACATCTTATCTAGCATGGATTCCTGCATTAAGCATAAATTAAACATCAAACGATATGTAACATCGATATTAAAAACTCACAACATCTTATCTAGCATGGATTCCTGCATTAAGCAATACATGTATACATGTTTGCTCACCAATTGTGATTGTCTTAATTCTGTTGAGTTCTAAGCAACCTGTCCTAATACAAATAGTTTACATATTCACGAAGGATTGGCCCTGTTTTTTACACGGTACTGTATTGTAAGTTTGAATAAAGTTTGACCTGTCTTGGTCTGTCTTGCACTGGACATAATGGTATTTGTGAGACATTTACAATTGTAGTCTCTATTAATTTTAACTTTCCAAATTGTGTTATCATGTATAAAATACACACCATTAACTGAAACATACTAGTTATTTCTACAAACCAAAGAGGTGTGTTACTTTTCACAGGAAGAAGATATACGAAATAACATACAACTCTTCACAAGACATGTATTATATGTTACATTGTCTAACATTGAGCAACATGCACTTGCTCAGCACACGTGGTACTCTGTGGTATACGTACGTACGTACGGACGCCGCTGAATACATAGTCCCCCGTTCCGCGTTGCGTCGGGGGACAATAAAGACACAATTGCACACATCTCACCTTTCAAAATGAGCTCTGAAGCTCACCAAAAATTGTATTGTTTGATGTAAAAAAGGCTCAGTATTAAGGCATGATATAAGGACTACACATAAACTTATTTACATATTTACTATGTCGATCATTAGCAAATCACAAAACTAATACTGTTTAGGAGATTTTACAAAAAATGTTGAAAACAATAGATGAGAAACACTTTAGCATTCACACTTTTATTGTTTTTCAATTACCACTTGTCATTTCGATAATTAATAATATACACTTTTGTTTTCATGCAGAAGTCACCTTTTCCCTGTCACGATTGAATGTTAAAAAAACGAAACATGTCGCATTCCAAAAGTGTTGTGATTGAGAATTATATTTCAGTTGAAACCTGGTTTCTTAAACAAACTAGATGAGCGTTTGCGGGACACCGCAAAAGCAGAACAGCTCCGAAACTTAGGGTCTGGCCTTTCCCTGTTTCGCCTTCTCGTCAGCATCAATACAATGGGAATTCTTTTTAACAAAATTTTTTTCATTTTTCGAGTTATTACTAATCATCACTGGGGTCACTTTTCACAAGTTTGTTCTTAAAACCTATTTCTTATTTCAAAATTTGATCAAAGGATTAACGTGAACTTAACCAATATCTCGTGACCTTTGACCTTTGACCTTTGACTTTCAAGGTCACACCATCAATGATCACTTTTCATCGTGTATAACAATCATGCATTGACTCAAAGTGTTCATAGTTAAAAATACGGCATATTCACAAAAGCATGTTTAAAGTTGTGACCTAGAGGTGACCTTGACCTTTGACAGATTTTAGCGAAAACCTTTTCAAATCTTGGTCTTTCTCCATATAGTTCATATACCAAATAAGAGCCTGATAGCGCAAAAAAGTTTGAAGTTATCATGTTCACAAGGATTGTTGTAGTGATTTCAGAACTCATGACCTTGACCTTTGACCTTGAATGTGAATATGTCAAAATCATTCACCAAGTTTATTAAGAAAGAAGCTATCTATATGAGGTGTTAATATCTTCATGGAAAAAAGTTACTTAATGATTTCAGAACTGGTCAGCAGGACCATATCTCGTGACCTTGACCTTTGATCTTCACGGTCACACAGTAATCTGTAACACTCATGTAATGTTTAAAATTGTTAATAGTTGAAATAAGGCATGTTCGCAAATGCATGCTTAAGTTGTTACCTCGCTGTGACCTTGACCTTTGACGGATGTCAGCGAAAACATTTTAAAATTTTGGTCATTCTCCATACTTGATATAAACCAAATAAGAGCCTGATAGTACACGTATTTTTCTAGTTATCATGTTTACAAAGATTTTTTTTTGGCAATTTCAGAACTCATGACCTTGACCTTTGACCTTGAATGTGAACATGTCAAAATCATTCACCAGGTGTATAAGAAAGAAGCTATGTATATGAGGTGTTGATACCTTCTTGGAAAAAAGTTATCTAGTAATTTCAGAAATTGTGACCTTTACCCTATCTTGTGACCATGACCTTTGATATTCAAGGTCACACAATCAATGATCACTTTTCATTGTATATGCCAATCATGTAATGATTCAAAATGTTAATAGTTGAAATAAGACATTTTGCAAAAGCATGCTTAAGTCGTGACACCGTTGTGACCTTGACCTTTGACGGACCTTAGCGAAAACCTTTTGAAATCTTGGCCTTTCTCCATAGTTGATATACACCAAAGAAGAGCGTAATAGCACAAACAGTTTTCAAGTTATCGAGTTTACAAGGATTATTTTAGGAATTTCAGAACTCGTGACCTTGACCTTTGACCTTGAATATGATCATGTCAAAAAAATCCCCCAGGGGTATAAGTAAGAAACAAAAATACAAAAATCTTAAACAAAATACCAGATACAAATGTGGAATGATTTACGCTCAGGTGGTTCTGACAATATCAAACTAGAAGATGTTTCCCTCCTCTGAATCTTCTCCAAAACCTCAAACAATACAGTTTTTAGAGTAAGTATCCTTCAAAAAACAAAGTCAAAACTGTTGCCATGTAAACAGGAAAGATTCAAGTTCGACCCCCCAGATAGCATGTCCAATTCTGTGAGGATTGGTCAAGTTGTTTTAGAATTCTGATTCAGAAACAAAAACTATCGTTTAAAAAGGCAAAGTCCAAAATGTTGCCAAGAAAAACAAACGATACAAAATTGAAAAAATGCTGATCCAAAACCCCTAAAAAAAGGCACACCCACATGATATGGAGAGACAGTGTACACAATTTGGTGATGATTGGTCAAGTAGTTTTAGAGTTATACTCCGGAAACGATGGGAAAACCGACACCGATGCTGATGGAAACGCAACCAAAAACAATATGTCTTCGACCCTTCTCTGTACATAAAGAGGTAAGCCCTTAAATCTTTTTCATTGAGAAACATTTAACCATATCAACTTCTATCTATTCTTTGTTAGCTATTTATTTTTTGAAAATTGTTAAAAATGAACTTAGAACCAATCACTGAATGCCAAAATGAGTGTTATTATATAACCTCCTGTAAATATATAAATCAATCAGTCGGATTAACATGCTGTCAGTCAAATCAAAAGATGTTTTTACTACTCAAAGGTATAATTTCAAGATTTGGAGTCATGAAACCACGGTCTGACGTCTGTCCAATGCCATGTTAATTTCTCCTTGTAAAATGTTATGTAAAAAAAATATTAAATGCTCAAGTCAAGCAACAAGCCATTATGGTGAAAGGTCCACCATGTTTAACTCGATATTTTCCGAGGAAGTTGCTAAAAACAGAGTCATGGGCTCTGTAGCTCATCATGGTTTATATTGTTTAGTGATGAAGATTTTTAAGTCATGGCCTGAGGCCCTTATTTGAGGCACCACAGGGTCTCCAAATCTAGAATTTAGAATCCCTATTGGCTAAAGAGTCTGCACACGATATTACAGCCTTCTAGGTACATTTGTTCTGAAGTAGATGAAAATAGGTTCTTAAGGATGTGAACCCCGTGACCCCATTTGGGGTCACGGGGTCACGAAATCTACAATTTAGAAACCCCATTGGCTAAGGAGTCTGCGCACAACTTTTCAGCTCAGAAGATTAAAATAGGTTTTTAGGGATGTGACCCCGGTGATCCCATTTTGGGTCACTGGGTCACGAAATTTACAATTTCGAATCCCAATTTGCCAAGGAGTCTGCACACAATTATTCAGCTCTCTAGACATTTTGGAACTGGAGAAGAAGATGAAAATAGGTTTTTGAGGATGTGACCCTGTGACCCATTTGGGGTCACGGGGTCACGAGATCAACAATTTAGAATCCCCATTGGCAAAGGAGTCTGCATACAACTTTTCAGCTCTCTAGACCTTTTGGAACAGGAGAAGATGAAAATAGGTTTTTAAGGATGTGACCCCGAGACCCCAGTGGGGTCACGGGGTCATGAAATCTACAATTTAGAATCCCCATTGGCCAAGGAGTCTGCATACAACTGTTCAGCTCTCTAGACCTTTTGGAACTGGAGTAGAAGATGAAAATAGGTTTTTAAGGATGTGACCCTGTGACCCATTTGGGGTCATGGGGTCACGAAATCTTTAATTTAGAATCCCCATTGGCCAAGGAGTCGGCACATAAAATTTCAGCTCTGTGGAGTCATTGGTTCTCGAGAAGAAGTCGAAAAGGCGAAAAGTTTACGGATGGACGGACGCCGGACAACATGCCATGCCATAAGCTCATCGGACCTGATGAGCTAAACGTGCATCTACCAGGATACGAACTAATTTACGAATTATTATGAATGCTTTCAAAATGGTGACCGTTAAAAACCATGGTGCCATTGGTCAGCTATGTGACTGGATTTTGTCTGCACTAAATAGGTATAAGAAACGCGCCTATTTGGCATGTTTACAGACCTTGTGGAGAGGAATTAACAGAACCTGTTCGTATCTCAGTAGATGCATTATTTTGCAAATTTTATTACTCGGAACCTGGTCGATTATTAATCAGACTGGAAAGTTCAATATATTAAGGACAGGAGGACGCGGCCTCTACCTCGTAAGTGACCCAGTTTGAGTCTGACGTCATGGTTGTGTCGGTTGCTAGGAGACAGTTTGGGTCAGCGTTTTTGTTGAAGCTGAAGGCAATGCAGGGTTGTTTCATGAAGCAGGCGTTTGAACATTCTGTGGACGTGTCGACATGGAGAGATTTCGTGGAAGTGGATACTTTTTGGGAACCCATTGATTTCATCGTCATTCCTGAAAATAAAATAAATTGATACTACAGACTGTTTGGTGAAATTTACTTTTAAGGTTTGCTGAATGAAAATGATATATTTTTACTTATAAATGCAACATAAGATAAAGGAGGAAAATACGTAAACATTGTCACATGATGCAAAAGAGCAATATATGAGATTCTCTATATGACGCGGCAACATCGTGTGTCATGCCTATCTTGAAACTAGATCCTGAAATATTCCCTCAATAAACATTAGTCATCAGAAGATGACATAATCCCACCGGTCCCACATAATTTGTAAAACACATCTTTGAAAGATAATTGTAACCGTAATCCTACTTCCGAAAAGCAGATCTGTCTCTGAAAAAAGTCCAAATTCAACACGTTTCTATGGAAACGGAAAAAAATATTTCAGAAATCAAAAGGCAGTCAGTTAATTAGTGGGTAATACACATGCAATATGAATTAGCAAATGAAAAGAGCTCCCTGAAAAACACAGCGTTTAAGCGTTTGTGCAAATATAAACATGTTTCTGCAAATGAAAACAAATTCAAAGGTGCATGGGATCAGAAAATTAGAAAAATAGAGCCATGGGCTCTGTAGCTCATCAGAAATTACATGATTTAATATCTCAGGTTACAAACGTAATGAGTGAATCATTTAACAACTGTTTACATTAAAATTAGAGATTTATATTATGTAATTATATAACTGCTTCAAAAGATGTCTACACAAGATTTCAACATTCTAGTGTATTTGTTCACTCAAAGTAGTAATGATAGAACCATGGGCTATTCTTCTTGATAGTGATTTATGTGGTTGACTAATATAAATAGTACCTAGCACAATTCATAGTCATAACTTTATGACAAAAACATCTAAAACTTATCTTTGTCAGTGCATGAGACCAACATGACTGGATCACATGGTTGTCTAGATAATAACACTCCTGCAATTAATTAGATACATGATACAAAACAGTCCAATCTTTGAATATAATTTATAACAAATAATTGTGTCCTGGGTTCCATGATACCATGACATCCAACTGACAACCCATCCCTCCTTTCTATGTCTTTCTAACCTATCCCCCTCACAAAAATACAAACACCAGTCAAATGCCTAAACTACTCCTCCTTAACACTTGCGGAAGGACTGTCACTCTCTGTTACACCCAGGGAGAGAGACAGAGAGGGGGAGGGAGGGAGGGTTAGTAGATAAGGAGATGACGAGATGACCCCCCCCCCCCCCCCCCCCCCCCCCCCAAACACTGGACAATGCTCAGGCTGGTGGACTGCAGTGATCATTATATAACAGAGCTTTTGGCCTGAACTGACCATTATAAAACAGAGCGCTCACATTACCCCCCAGCTCCAAGTATAACATCTCAAGGATACTAATTGTGTTCAATTGCAAAACAATAAAATAAGTTCTATCTTGCTGAATTGCTATGATACAAATATAATGAAAGTTGCGTTAGAAAGCTCTCGAAAACACCTTTAATCCTCAGCGCTGGCTCATGAGAAGAAGTCGTTTGAAGCTTTTAGGGTGAACCACTTGCAATGTTCTTATTTCATAATTTAATTCATGCAAATTTACAAAGATCCTACAGTTGTAAACACTGTTAGGAGGAATTATAATGATTGTAAATCCTAATATATGTGCTAAGATGACGGCTTGAAAGTAAAGATCTGAAGAAACTAACTTAGACTAATTTTCAAAAATGTCTTAAATTTACGACAGAATATAAACAGCAAATGTTTTGCAGAAAATGTGTCTCGAACCCGTATCCACTATCACCGAGCTAACGCTATCCACTATCACTGAGCTAACGCCTTAGTCTACTCCGCCAACGGGGCAGATGACATTTCACGGTACAAAATTTAAGCAACTCATATAGCGCGGCTGTTAACAGGCTGACATTAGCCAGGGATTCTCAATATAACGCCAAGGATCCTCAATATAACGCGATAACAAGTAAAAAGCCTGTTTTACACTAAATAACGGTTGATAATATGGAGAAACCATTGTACCTCGGATATGGTAAGGTTGTAGACCCTGATAGATCCTTCCTATCAGGTTCCACAACCTTGCCATATCCTCGGTATCATGGTTTCTGCTTATAATAATCCATATGACCATGAGGATATCATCTAATATTTTTTTAAAGATACCCTATAAATATCACTTAGGTGTGATAGATAATGACAGAAGTACCAATAATGATCATTGTTTGGGGAATAATGACAGTTTACAACGTTCGAAAGAATATTCTTGTCGCTTTAGAGGTATTTGTATGAAACAGACATTTTATTCACTATATTTACTCTTTTTTTTTACCACAAGACGGTCTGTTTTTAAAACGTGAAACTGAGAAACTGTTTGGTACGACTAAACTCTGCAAGGTCTCATGTCGTAATTTACCTGTCAAACTGTTATTTACCTGTCAAACTGTTATTTAAGTGTCAAACTGTTATTTAAGTGTCAAACTGTTATTTACCTGTCAAACTGTTCGTTGGCATGCCCTGCGCCTCAACCTCCCCCACAGCCAGATTGTTTTCATATTCCAGCCAAACCTTGACATACCTCGCCAGTACGGGAGGATTACAGTTGAAGACCCTTCTCCCATTGTATGTCTCATCTGTCCACTGTCCACACTCGATGACCTCACCTGCCGGGTTGGTACTCACATCATGGACGGATACTCCGATGAAAGCGTCTTTCAGATAATTAGCTAAAATAGAGACAATTAGTTAAGGGTGTGGTTCCCTCTAAGTGCGACGACCCCGTTTTTTTCCTCTTAGGAGATGCTATGTCGTATGTAGGTTATAGTTAGTCCTACGTATGATATACTTTATTCTACGTAGAATATATGTTATCCAATGTTCTATGCCACTTTCCCGACATTTGAGAGAGCAGATGATTCAGTTAGTAACATGCCAACAACTACAAATACAACAATCTTAACATTTTGTTCATGTGTCAATTTCAGTATCAATGCCATGAGATTGAATATATATGGATGAAGATGGAAAAAACTACTCAAATGTCGGGAAAGTGGCATAGAACATTGGATAACATATATTCTACGTAGAATAAAGTATATCATACGTAGGACAAACTATAACCTACATACTATATGGATGAAGATGGAACAAACTACTCTTTTGTACAAACGGATTTGTAATATTAATTGGCCCCCAAGGTGATGCAAGTCACTCACGATAGCCACCGGCTGATGTCACAGCAATACTTCGGACCAAATAGTACCCCTGCAGATCTCCCTGCCAGTACGACAGTCCAGTATAAGTGAGACAGTATGTAGAAGGATTTCCATCGTTGGCGTATTTAGCGATGTTATTCCATGTAACAGTGGACTGGCTTGGTTTGTTCAACAACAGGTTGATCCCTGAAAGCAAAAGTTTTTTTTCAATATATACTAGGAAAAAAGTAACTGTGCAATGTATAGTATATACGAAGCAAAATGTTTCATGTAATAATCTATAGTTTTTCGACCGAGATCAGTGTCAAACTGTTATTGCAATAACTTCTCAACAAAAAGCAACAGTAACGCATAAGGCTTGTCGAAGATTCACACATTCATCAGTATTGAGTGTGACCACCGCGTGTATCAACACAGGATTGACATCTACGTCTCATGGACGATATAAGGTAAATGAAAAAGCCTTATTGACTCTCATTCGAATGTCAACCAAGGTTTGGTCGTTCAAGATCACAGGCTGACGTCGACGTTTTCTAAATCATCTTTCCATATCATCCAAAACATGCTCAATGGGGTTGAGGTCTGAAGAAACGACCGGTAATGGGAGAGTTCTGATGTTCTGCTGCACAACAGAGTCGTTTACAACACGCACAAAATGCGGCCTTGCATTGTCATGCTGGTATTCCATCTGAAGAAAGGGTGAAACATGAGTCAGTAAAACTTCATCTGTGTACTGAATGCCCGTATGATTACAATCAACGACGAGCAGATGTGTCCTGTGATTAGCGGAGATGCCTCCCAAAACCATAACATAGATCTGAGAACCTGTACTTAAATTAGTGAAATTTCTTTTGTCAAGTCACTTAGCGACTTTTACGTGCATGCACGTTTCTTGACGTGTTAGAGGTGTTAGCAACGTGGGCGTGTCGTTGAATCAGGAGAAATACGTAAACGCAATCTGTTGTCAAGACTAGGACAATACAACTGACTGAATAGCTGCATATAGTTCAGTACATCACTAACTTCGTAGGACTGAAAGGTTAACAATGTGAAAAGACAAGAAATAGTGAAACTGCACAAAAGCTGTCCAACAAATCTCGGATAATTTGGTAACATGTTTACCACAAAAACTGTCAAAACAAAATTATCAGAAGTACAACAAATCAAAAGTAAAATGTTCTTTATTGGTTGTGAAACAAATACAGACAAGAGGCAAGAAAATACATTAAACTGCAGCAATGTGAGACATGGAAAAGTGACTTCATTGCCTATGTGGATTATAGATATACATGTAGGTTTGTTGACCATCTCGCTACTGATAAGGACCAAATTGGTTATATCCTAAAACATATTTATCTCATATTCTCTTCAGCTAAAGCCTAAAAGCTAAACTAAAGCTTAAATATGTTGTACAGTCGACTTGGATCATGATAAATTGTAGATTTGTTTAGCCTCTGGCAAATACTTTTGATTTTTTAAATTTTGCATCTGGTTATATAGTAACTGTATTATCTAAAGCTCGATGAGCTACAGAGCCAATGACGCTCTGATAATTATCCTCTTCCAAAAACCATGAGGTTACCATGTGTAACTTGATTGGCATACAGCTAAGCAAGGCGCGTTTAAATTCAAGTAGCTGTCATAGAATACTTCAAATTTATCAATGATTGATTGCGTTCTTCTATGTATATAGCGGCGGGATAGCGCAGTGGTTAGCGCGTTCGGCTTTGGATCAAGAGGTCCGGGGTTCGAATCCCGCCAGGGGCACGGCAACTTTGTCTGCAGTAGAGAACTGTTCTACACGCAGTAAGGTTTGGGTGCAATGCTACACTGAATTTCAGAGTAGTACCACCCATGGTTCGCTAGTTCCTGCTGTTTGCAGGTTTCACCGCAATGCATAGACACATGGCGTTGCGGGCTTTCTCCCTGCCGTAATACTAGCAGCCACGATATAAGTGAAATACTCTTGAAAGCGGCGTTAAACCCCAACTCACCTCACCTCACATCTATGTATATAGGTCTATTTAATATCTGTAAAGTCTATGTCTGCAGTACTTTGAATCAGCAACTGTATATTTTTCTTCGGTTTCTCGGACCAAAGCAGAAACTGGGTCTCATTTACAACGTAATAACATTTTGAACTGCTGCTCCTACTTCTATTGTCCATACTCGGTTGAGCCCCTTCACACTGGACGACTAGGTACGACTTGTAGTATTCAACTTTGGATGCTCTGTGATCTTGTCCAAGACGTATTAACTTATTATCTAATTTACATACACTATCACGTTGATACCACAGTTTGATTCTCCAACAAGCGCATAATGTTAATGGACTTTACATGACGTTAACATCACGATATGCACTTGGAGGTCATGATTTCAAAATGTTACATTCTATTTGTTGATTTTTCCTCTCGGTAATTAACTCTTCAACGGATGGAAAGATCGACAGTTACTGTATTGGATTGCAGTCGCCAGGTGAACACAAAAGGTTTCTATACTAACATTATTTATTCAGACAGCTACTAGCACAGACTTGAAATCATATTGATTTCTCAAAGAATGTTGAGAATAATATCTCAGTGTTTGTATCAATTGAAAACAACTACGTCATAGGACTGTTTAAAATCAATAATATGGGAGAATGTTTAAAGTGCATAATTTTCACTTTTTGAACAATCATTTCAAGGTGTATTTTCTCTTTTTAATTTTTAAAAAATAAAACTTTGTCTTCACCAATGTCAATTTCTTCATAAAGTGAAGTCAACGTCAACGTTACATCAACGTTTAATTTAAGAACATATTGTAAATAAAGAAAATATGTTATTCAAGTGAGTTTCATAGATTTCATAATGTGTTTGTTCACTGGCTTATAAACGGTTTTGAAAGGTGCAATTTAAATTGGTATAAATGCTGGAGCTTGTCGACGGCATACTACAGTTTAACTTGAACTTTCAAACCGTTTATAAGCCAGTGAATAAACACATTATTAAATCTATTTCTTATAAATTCCAACTTTGCAATTTAAGCTATTTCTAATCAGTAAATAAACTTTTGAAAATAAAAAAATTCTGCAAACAATGTACAGTGCATGATAAAAGAAATGTTTACATGTAGTATTGTCTTAGATCAGGCGCAACGTTCCGCCCACAATAACACTGCATCACTTCCCAAACCCACTGTGCTCTCGCTTTCCTCTTACGAGGTGGGGGTCCAACGTCTTCTTGCTTCTGTTCCTATTTTCTTTCTTCTTCTCCAAGAAGTAGAAGTGCAGCCGCTGTCAGATACATGATCCTTCTCCTCTCTTTAATAATGGCAGTATCTTGTGAGTTATTTATGGTGTTCACTTTGTGAAAGTAGAGGATGAACTGACGCACCTACTGTTTTCAAACAATCCGCATACCCTCCTTTGCGCATTATTCGCAAACACCGCAAGTGTGACCGGCAAAATTGCACACCAAGTACCACGAATTAACCTCGCAATGCACGCACAATTCGCGCATAACCATGACTATGTTCCGTTCTCTGCACGCATATGTTGCGACTATGGTCCGGTGAAGTTGCGTTTTGGTACGGAGTATGCGCAAATGCACGCACAGGCACGACTAAATCACGCATGCTTGTCGAGATCGTGACCTTTTTTACTCACGCTTGGTGCACATTGGATGTGTATATACATGGCAGTACCCCATCTTAAATCAGTGCATCCTCTACTTTCACGAAGTGAACAGCATGAACAACTCACAAGATATCGCCATTATTGAAGAGGGGAAAATTCTCATGTATCTGACAGTGGCTGCACTTCTACTTCCTGGAGGAGAAGAAATAATACAGGAAGCAAGAAGACGTTGAACCCCACTTCGTAAAAGGAAAGCTAGAACAAAGTTGGTTTGGGAATGATAAAAACATGCATGGCAGGTTGTGACCATGGTTTAAGTGATACCGTTGTACAAGAAAACCATACGGAACAGGTCCGTCATGTGCGGTGAAAGTGCGACAGACCTGCGGTTAGCACGGCAGACTCATGGTATACTGCAATAACCTTTTGTGGAGGCCAGAGACAGTTGAAAAAGGAGTGTTTATCTTGGAAACGTAGCTCCCTAATGAATTTGTCGTGATTTCCCACATCAATTCTTCTCTCTACCCTCAATATTTTGGGAGTGTTTCGTTTTCATTTACTTCAAGTTGATACCCTTCCTGTTGCAAATTGTTGAATTCATGCAAGAGCAGCAGGAGGTGAATTAGCTTCACGTTGTATAGGTTCTACAATGGCATCTCCTGCCTTTTCTATATGTTTTTCCATTATTGACTATCGTTCCGGGACCACTCTATGCTGGAATAAGATTTTCGTGTTCAAACCTTTGATTTGTTCGCATCTCTTCCTTGCTTACTGCAGGTCTTTCAGCAGTATACCTAATAGCAACAGTCTTCCATTGATTTCCATATAGTTATTCCATGTAGAAGGGATAAGTGTCTTAATTAGCTCTTTCGTGCCCCCTTTTTCCGCAAATATTCCGCACTTGCCGTACGTCTTTCGCGGGCCTTTCGTAGGTCTTTCATACACGTACTTCTTTCATGGATTGAGGCCGTAGGTTTTCCGCTAAAGCGGCGGTCACAACCCGCCGTACTTGCAAGTGCGTGCTGTCTACGTGCAAAAACGTGGGTAAAATAGTGGTAGCCGTACGTTGTATTTACCGACACCGTACGGATTTGAGAGCACGCAGATACGCCGTAGCGCTTTTAGTGCATGCATAACTTTCGCTGCGTGCGAGCTGCGTATTTTTTTTCCACACGTACGACTTCCGTGCTTGCACTATACGGACACTGTGCGCACA
This sequence comes from Gibbula magus, assembly GCA_936450465.1. Classification (NCBI taxonomy): domain Eukaryota; kingdom Metazoa; phylum Mollusca; class Gastropoda; order Trochida; family Trochidae; genus Gibbula; species Gibbula magus. The sequence goes on along the minus strand of OW388295.1, from coordinate 28,385,091 downwards.
ACGCACGGACTCTGTGAGTGTTATAAGTTTTTCACATGGACACATACTCAACGGACGACGCACTTATCACGTGTGTGCTCCGCACGTTGCAACTGCGTTGCCAGTGCGTCGTCCGTGCTTACTCGGCACTTCCCCAGTTCAACTGACAAATGAGCATGCAACACTCACGTTGCCAGTGCCGAGTAAGTACGTGCTCCGCAATTACAACGTACGTTGTGCGCACTGATTTCTGCAGTTATTATGCGCTGCCATTTGAAGCTGCTCTTGCAGCATCAGAAGCGGGAGTCTCTGATTCGAATGGGCGGCATCTTGAGGCAGCAGCACTGAGAGAGAACCCCTGAAGGTCGCCCTATACCCCTACCACCTGGGTGCCTGAAATCGGCCTGAAAAACTTAAGTTCATTGCACATGCACACACTTATACACCGTGCGTGTAAGTAAGGACATCGTGCGTGCGCAGCACATGTAAGTACGGTATCCGTACGTTAACGTGGCAATCGCAATGGCAACACGCAAGGTGTAAGTATGTTGTAAGCACTTACAACGCACTTACCACGTGCGCAACGTACGATGCACGTAGCAGATCACGGCCAGGCATTTCGCGCGAGCAACGTACTTACACCTTGAGTGTGATGTGCGTTGATTTTGCTCCCTCCCTGCGTTTCCCACTTCCTCCCCTCGTTATTCATAAACGTGGCCTCCCCAAAACACGTACGGACAAAAAACGCACGGTGGGTTGGGACCGAGGCTTAAAGCAGTTAAAAGTTCTGCAGTTTATGCAGAAAATCCGTAAAAAAATTTACAAATATGTTCCAAAAACATTTGGAATTAGGTGTACATTTGTGTGTAATCGCTAGTTCTGTCATAAAAATATTTCCGTGTGGAACCGTTTCGATCCGTGCCCACCACAGATACCTTAGATCGCAGTGAAATGGAGATATTACTATCAAAGTCAGAATCAACCTTCAACAATGACAAAATTTCATGTCAAAACAAGAAACAAATTGTTGTTAATAAAAACTAAAATAAAAAAATAATATAAAACATTCCCTAACAGCATTTACCTGCATTACATTATTTCAAACTGGAAAGGACGACAAGGATACTTATGGATGATCAACTTCTTTATTTAACAAATAGCGACACTTCAGTATAGATCCTCATACCATTATCAATCATGACAACGTAAAAACGTCGCCATTATTAAATAAAGAAGTTGATCATCCATAAATATCCTAAATTAGCCAGTTGGAGACTGGCGCTAGTTAGGCCTTGCGTGGGAAGATGTCAATATCCCTGTCTTCCTTAAAACACCGACTTCTATAATGCCTTTCAAATGGTTGTATGGAATAGCTCTATTTCTACCTCATCCTGATTCTGCAACTATTGCTAGTGCTACTACTCTACAGCTTATAGAAAGATGTTCTAATATTGATAATACAGTCACATTCAATTAATTTTCTTAACAATAAACTGTTCGTACTTAAACTACAAATTACCTGTAATTCCTGGAGTGGACACCGCAATCAGTAAACAAACAGCAAACATATTTCTTCACGGGGACTGAAGGTAACTCGTCTCTTAGAGAAAGAGTCAGCAAGAGATTTTGTCGAACCTTGGATCGCAGTGGCCGCGTATAGTTGTTGTGTGGACACAATATCTTGCTGTAGAGGCACATTATCTATTTAGTACAGCGTCTATCACGACATCCAATTAACAGGTTAGGGACGACTTGATTTGAAAACATTTGCCTTTAATCAATAAAAGATAAAAGAAAGTTAAAGATTATTGACAAGTTTATTTCAGTGTTTGGGTGGATCAGAAAAATCATTGTCATATGACTGTCTTAAAATCGAAAATATAGGATAAACTTGTTAAGATAACAAGTAACTTGTTACCTTAAGACGTTTGGTAGATTCCCCGTCATGACTAATGATTGATGACATTGATTAAAGGTGCATCCATTGTGTTTCGTAAAATTTTATTGGACCCGACTCACCATATATATGCTGTTTACAGTGCAAATAAATTAACTCAGCTTGCACATTCATCCCCATCGCCACATATTACTAGTTTCCAATTAAAATTGAGTAAAATCATTATGCATGTACAGAACCGAAACTACACGTCCCATGTACATACACAGCAGTTATATGACCTATTAAACATTATTAACTCAAATTTGTGATTTTGTCTGCAATAAATAAGATTCCAAAATTACGTTTGATTCACTGCATGGCGTATGTCAATCACAATGCATTGTCCGGCTTTCGATCAGAAATCACTACTTTTATGATTTTACGACTTTTACGATTGATTTTCAAAATAAAGTATTGTTCACTTGAAATGTTACTGCTCCCTTAGTGTACATTTCGTTAGTAATAGTTTGCTAATATACTGTTACAGTTAGTTTCAAATAATTATAATTATTTGCACATTATTTTTTTCTCAGATTTGCCATTTATTATTAAAGAGTATACAATATTGTGTTACGTTAGAGGGTAAAACATCCTATTACACGACCCGACAGGTCGCATTTATAGAAAAGGGTTATCCATATTGGTAGAAAATGGGGCGACGTATAAAGGGAGCATTTTATGGAACTCTTCAGTGTCAGAGATAGATTTGTAGGTGTCATGCGATTTTGAGAGTTCAGACAGATTGTTGACCATTCCGTCATAGTGTTATATTAAAAACTATATTATTGGGTGATTAGTTCTCGCTACGTCAGTCAGAACACTTGTACCACATTCGAGCGGCCATTTTCATGTGAACACTTTAAAATGGCCACTCGAAGGGAAATGGACTCGAGTGCCTTAACCAAACCATTACATTCGTTTTAGAACTCTTTTATTGATTCAGGAGTGTTATTTAGCCATTGGTAACACTTATTAACCTTTCTGTGAGAACACTTTATTTCATTCATTAGGAATAGCGTGCTCCAACACCTTTAAAGGGTTACGGTTTGGAGAAAACTGACAACATAAAACTTTGTTAGGCATTGAAAGGGGTCCTTGTATAGGATTGAACATATGACAAAAGTTATATTTTTTGCTTAAATGAGGCACATTCTTACCTATTTGATATGTTTATTTGTCTTGTGTACTTGGTCTCAGATTGTTTTACAAAAAGTTTGCTTTGAAATCGAAAAAGCATATATTTCAGACCTGAAAAAGGAGTAAGCACATAAACTCACGTGAAAAAGAAACGTCCCCACATTTTGAAAACAGTATAAAATGAAATATTGATGTCGGGGAAAGTAGATTTTGAAAATATTTGGTAGCCACATGTTGTGTATAGAAGTATTCACAATTTCATACATCAGAGTATGCTTCTTTTATTTTTACATCTTTTCAAATACACATGGGGTAATTAAATTAATTAATTAAAGATATCCTCGACATAAATAACCTTCTTTTATTTAAATTTGTTGACGCGTCATTACTGTTGGACGTCACAAAACAAGCCAAAACTGGCTTTTTGAGGCTTCTATCTCGTCTAGTTAAGGAGATTCCAAAACGACCATATCTTAAAACTTGTGTTTCTCAGAGTTATGAATAGATAATGTTTTGAAAATTCATATTTAGTTTTGTTGGGTTCTGAGGACATGATGTAACGCTGTTTCAGTCGCATTAATCGCCCGTCGATTGAAATATCTTATATTTTGTATGGGGACGTTTCTTTTGCACGTGAGTTTACAACGAGTCGAGTCGCCATTCCTGTTCACATTTACGAAGTTCTTATTTAGAAGTCTTACTTCATTTCACTTCATTAAAAATTTGATTCGAATTATATGTAATTATGAGTAATGTTTTGAGTGACGTCGTGTAACAAATGTCCAACACCAGGTTCAAAGTGTAATTAGGTCGCTAGCAATGACCGTGGATTTTCATTTCACGGAAATATTGACTGTATACTTGAATTATTGAGGAGTTTAAAACTGATATTCCAAAACATAAATAGGGAAACAGCAATCATATCGCAATCAATGTAGAGATCTTCCGTGAACTTTTGAATTAATATAATCGTTCAGTGCAAAACTATACTGGATTGCATAACACATGATGACTCAATCAACTCTACTTCTATAGATACCAATATATAAAATACTTAAAGGCGCTCTAGCACGTTTTTCTTAATGAAAACATTGATCTCACGAAAAGGTAAATAAGTCTTACCAATGGCAAAATAATACTCCCGAATCAATAAAAAGAGTTCTACAAAGAATATACATTTTTCGGTTAAGCCATGCGAGTCCATTTCCCTTCGAGTGGCCATCGGCTGTAGAGATACCTAAACACTCAAAGTAGAGTTTTGAATATTGGACCATGAGAGAATAGTCAATTATCTTGTTGTCTGAACTCTCAAGTGACCTACAAATCTACCTCTCACACTGAAGAGTTCCACACCATTTTATTTCAATAGTGATAACCTTTTTCTATGGATGCAGGCTTATCAGATCGTGTAACGCGATGTCTTACCCTCTAACATAACAATATATTGTTTAAACTATTAAGTATATGGCAAATTTGAGCAAACAAAATACAGCTACAGCGTCTTTAAAGCTTTTTAACGGTCATATATACTCACAGGGGCTTGTATCGCTGAAAACAAACAGTTCCTAGGTCCAATACTACGATACGACATACCTATACTTCTTTATTTATAAGTATAGGTATGTCGTATCGTAGTATTGGACCTAGGAACTGTTTGTTTTCAGCGATACAAGCCCCTGTGACGTCGCCTACATAGAATAAATAAGTTGGGTATCCATAAAATGGGTCTACATTCTTCATACACACGAGAGTTTACATACACTATACGCGTAAACATGTTTTTAATACAATGTGTGAAAAACGCTATATGTGCTATAAGTGGTCCAGGCATTATGGAAGTTATCTCCTACGTAGGAGATACTAAGTCCTACGTAGGAGATACTAAGTCCTACGTAGGAGATACTAAGTCCTACGTAGGAGATACTAAGTCCTACGTAGGAGATACTAAGTCCTACGTAGGAGATACTAAGTCCTACGTAGGAGATACTAAGTCCTACGTAGGAGATACTATCTAATATTACCCATACGAGTGATAAGACACAGGTGATTATTTTTGTGATATTTGCACATGTGCTTTCAAGTGATTCTCAACGTTGATTGGTCGGTTACCCGGAGAAAGAATGACTATGACGTCATAAAACAATGGTCTGACGCGACGATTTATCTTATGACGTCACAATGTTACTGTGGCGACGGGTCCTTCACAGCGGCCGCAAAACATGAAAATGTAATAACCAGGCGTAATTTGGTCAATTTAATTGCATAATGGGTAATATATAGAATAACCAATAACTCGCTAAAGCTCGTGGCTGAACATTATTTAGACTCATGGATATTTCCCGTAATCACTCGTACCGAGTTGGTTATTCTCTAAATAATGGTGTTAGTATCGATGCCAAACTTCACAATCCAGCAATGAAGAAATTGCACATCAATAGAATTTATTCTCCTTCAGATGAAACTGACTGTCAATTGACATTGGCTTAAATCCAGTAATTCTTATGGACTGTCGTTAACAAGTCAATAACAAATACTCGCCTTGCTTGATAACCATTGCCTCTATCCATATCCACCATGGGTATAGCCAAGTGCCAGTGAAATTTGGGATTACATCCAAGCTAGGAAAATAGAGAGAATACATTTCATGTTCTTGAAATGGTCTACATCAGAAAGCTGTATCACAGCTGTATTGAGAACTTGGCAACAATATTAGAATTCAAAGCATTTCTACCTCCACCAAAAAAGGTCGAATTTGCACGGCTATCCCAAAGTGATAGTATCAGTAATACTGTCCAGCGTTTGTTTTACCAATCAACCAATCGCCTCTCAAGTTTGTCTTGCAAATCCTGATTGTATAACCTGCTTGTTCATTTTAATCTTCATTGTAAAATAGTCTAAATGCCCTTCAAACACAACATTGGCTAATTTTTTTATAATTTGATGTGACCACACATGTACGAAAACGCGAATTTCAACCACGGGAAACAAATAAAATTGGTTTAAATGCAGAAAACAATTTCTCAAGTTACGAGTCGGGAAAAGTTAGAAAGACGAATAAAGTAGTCCCGGCAACCAATGAAATCGTCTCTTTCTGTAAAAGCAAATCAAAAGCCAGAAAAAGGTGTAACTCCCATGTGACTTACAGGGAAAATACTACCCTGTGTCCGTCTTCCCATATGGGTAATATAATAGTATCTTAGCTTAACAGATAGCTTTACTTGCAGTATTGTATCATTGACAATGAAAAAGTAACTTGAATGTTGAAGGTAGTTTATTATGATGTTAAAAGTGTTTGTACAATTAGTTTACACAATATAGATACAAGTTGCTCTTGTTTAGGTAAAATTACTCAAACCAACCAAAGACAAGAGCCTAGCGTTTTCAAGTCCATTCAGCACCCAGATAGTTGTATGTATTACTCGCCCAATTGAAGATACTGCAGTGAACTACTTAAATTGCAATATTCAACAAGTGTAACACCGCAGGATGTCACCATAGTTTGCAGTTGTGATGTCACAATCTCAGTTCGACTGTCACAATGGTTCAATCTTCAATGACACTGATAACAATTTCGCTTTTTTAAAGTGGGCATGTAATAAACAGAATACTATAATTGATTCCATGTAATAACACATTCAACTACAACCATTATCAGGTGTTACAACAAATGTTATCACTTGCCTATTAATGGTGTTAGTATCTACACTGAAACATCGCATTTATTCAAATAAAGAAGTTGACTATCAATAAATCTTGGTTTTCCTTCATCTCTACAACTTCTAAAATGCCTCTCAAAGAAGTTACATCCAACGTATTTTACAAAAAATAGAGCCATGGGCTCTGTAGCTCATCAGTATTTCATTGATTTATTATCTAAGGTTGAATATCTAAGTTATCTCAAGTAATACATTGTTAACAAGCAAAATAATATGGGTTTTAGATCATGACCCCTGTGACCCACATTTGGAGTCACAGGGTCACCAATCCTACAATCAAGAATCACCTTTGACCAAAGAATCTCTACACCACATTTCTCCTTTCTAGAGCTTTACATATAAACTGGAGAAGAAGATGAAAATAGGTTGGGGTCACGGGGTCACAAAATCTACAATTTAGAATCCCCATTGGCCAAGGAGTCTGCACACAACTTTTCAGCTCTCTAGACCTTTTTGAACTGGAGAAGAAGATAAAAATAGGTTTTTAAACATGTGACCCCTGTGACCCCATTTGGGGTCATGGGGTCATGGGGTCACGAAATCTACAATTTAGAATCCCCATTAGCCAAGGAGTCTGCACACAACTTTTCAGCTCTCTAGACCTTTTGGAACTGGAGAAGAAGATGAAAATAGGTTTTTAAGGATGTGACCCCTGTGACCCAATTTGGGGTCACGGGGTCACGAAATCTACAATTTAGAATCCCCATTAGCCACGGAGTCTGCACACAACTTTTCAGCTCTCTAGATCTTTTGGAACTGGAGAAGAAGATGAAAATAGGTTTTTAAACATGTGACCCCTGTGACCCCATTTGGGGTCATGGGGTCACGAAATCTACAATTTAGAATCCCCATTGGCCAAGGAGTCTGCACACAACTTTTCAGCTCTCTAGACCTTTTGGAACTGGAGAAGAAGATGAAAATAGGTTTTTAAACATGTGACCCCTGTGACCTCATTTGGGGTCATGGGATCATGAAATCTACAATTTAGAATCCCCATTTGCCAAGGAGTCTGCACACAACTTTTCAGCTCTCTAGACCTTTTGAAACTGGAGAAGAAGATGAAAATAGGTTTTAAAGGATGTGACCTCAGTGACCTAATTTGGGGTCATGGGGTCACATAATCTACAATTTAGAATCCCCTTTGGCCAAGGAGTCTGCACACAACTTTTCAGCTCTCTAGACCTTTTGGAACTGGAGAAGAAGATGAAAATAGGTTTTTAAGGATGTGACCCCAGTGACCCCATTTGGGGTCATGGGGTCACGAAACCTACAATTTAGAATCCCCATTGGCCAAGGAGTCTGCACATAAAATTTCAGCTCTGTGGAGTCATTGGTTCTGGAGAAGAAGTCGAAAAAGCGAAAAGATTACGAACGGACGGATGGATGGGCGCCAGACACCATGCCATGCCATAAGCCCATCGGGTCTTTCAGGCCTGATAAGCTAAAAAATACAGAGAGTCTGTAATACATTTGGATAATTTTCTTGTAAGTTGTTGATAATCACATAACCAATAATGTTCTATTGGACATGTTATGACGAATTACATTTATTATACAGTGGCTGGAAATTCACCCTCGTTTTCCGTCACTGAAAACATGAGTATACCTCACTTCTTTGATATTCACAAATAAATACTATATTTTTTGTTTTTTTATTTAAATACTTTATTAGGTTTATAAAATTCACGCCTCGAATCGCCTCTGATTCAATTAGATTTTAAGTCAAAGAAGTTTCTTGTAGTGTTTACTGATGAACACATCTGACCGTAACAAGTTTGTGCACGTAACTACAAGGTTGTACAATTAACATTTGGTACTTCGTCTCGACATATAGCAAACATCTTCCATTTTGATGTAGATGATCAATAACATTGTTTATGGGTTTTTTCCCAAATTATAGCGGGTTTATTTCAAGAATATCTGTTCAAATGTGCATTTGAAATCAACAAATGAACAATTTCCCATTTTCAATGACTATTTGACTCGGATCCGATAAGGATTTGATCAAGGTCAAACACGATCAGAATGTAGTGTGATGGCGGTTGACCGCAGTCTGAATGCAGTCTGATGGCGGTTGACCGCAGTCTGAATGCAGTCTGATGGCGGTTGACCGCAGTCTGAATGCAATCTGATCGAGGTAGGTACCAGTAAAGATATATGCAACACTCTGTAGTCTGTACACAGTATCGGAAGTTACAATGAAGGATTCGTCTGAAGCCAGCTGACTTTGTAGAGGATAATTTACTAGAATATACAGAACATCGAAAATGATTCACATCAAGACTTTATAGGTGAGGTGAGCTGGGGTTAGAGTATTTCACCTAAATCAGGGCGGCTAGTGTATAGTAATATTGCAGGGAGAAAGTATTTAACGCCATAGTGGCTAGGTATTGCAGTAAAACCCAAGTGCATCGACTGAAACTAGCTAACAATGGATGACACAGCGCAAACAAATTCCAATCACAAAGATCTCCAAGTGATCTTTAGCAACAAAGTTACAAAAATGCCTTTATGGGTTAAAAGTAGAAATAAAACTTTGGCAAAGAAAGCTAAACACAATTAATCCTGCGGTAGGCAAGACTCAACCAACATTGGCACGTATACCTGTATACACATATGAATTGTAATGGTTTCCAAGTTTTTAGTAACTCAATTCCACCATCGGTGGTACATGAGCATAATACATTCACATTTATATACAAAATAAATTATGCATATAAACATGTTAATGCAGATACAAGATACTAGTCAATCAACTACCGGGAGGCGGGGGTTTAATTAAATGAAAATCCAAGATTTGAAACTATAACACAAATGTATTGTTTTACAGTATGTGAAACTCACATTACGAATAATATTCAATTCACAACAATTTTGAGGTAGGCCTATAGACAGACTGACAGACAGATAAGTTTATTAATGGCTCACTTGTAGTTACATAAAATGAAATAAGTAGTGTAAATATAAAACATATAAATCATAAGATGTACTACAACCAGTCGCACAGCGACTAACGAGAGACAATATAATCTTTTATTACATAATTTAGAGTGAGATACTCGGTTCTATCAGTGAAATAAACCCTCTATCAAGCTATAGTGGTGATAACCTTTATCACTACTTTACTGAGTGAAGATAAACTTTATCACCACTCGCGTGACGTCAACGGGACAATGTTTAGACATCATATTGTCAGCTTGCGAAGGCTGTACGTTTGCCGTTGAAATCACTCCAACTCAACGTAAAACACAGAAATAATGATATAATAAATCTTTTTTTTCCTTGACAAATACCATGTTTATTTCATCTCCTGAGGTAGAAAAGTTAATATATGCGCCACTCGTGAAATATTTACTTTTCTACCTCACTCAATGAGATAAACATGGTATTTGTCAAGTAAAAACAGATATCCTCTATATAAACCTATAGAAACAATAAAAACAGCTGTAAATATATTCACCCAGCGTCTTTGATACATGATTCTTCATGCTATTTTAGTTATTCACATTCATAGTCAATCAGGATATAAGTAATAATATATTCAGCTCACATTTTATCAATAAGTGTTTGACATGCATGTACATGTGTGTATCATTTTTATTTTAGGTGTTAAATATACTTACTTAGAATATTGACATACAAAGGTTGCTTGAAAAAACCATCAATGGTTTAAACATATTCTTATTCATGATATTGAACTGGGAATGGTGAACAAGCTCATTTCAACAACGCTCCCAAAAACATATGATACAAAATGAAATGTGACATCATCACTTTTGGCTTATAGGAAGGATTGTTTGAATGAAAGAGTAAGTACGGTTGACATAAACAATGATGAAATTACACTGAGTCTGTCGTCTTTTTAAAAAGTAATTTCACCAAAATTTCAAGGAATGATTTGAATGAAAACACCATATCTAATTTATGCAAAATACAACTCTTTTCAGTGTCAATCATTACCTGATAGTGCGAATAACACATTTCACTTGTATCGTACCCATAAGTATGTATTCTTTTGTCTCCTTTTCAACAAATTGATATCATAAATGCTTTATCTCACACACTATACTTGTATGGTCTCTATTCAGTATGAACTAGATGAGCGTTTGCGGGACACCGCAAAAGCAGAGCAGCTCCGAAACTTAGGGTCTCTCCTTTCCCTGTTTTTTTCATTATTGGAGTTACAACTAACAAAATGAATCATCACTGGGGTCACTTTTCACAAGTTTGTTCTTAAAAACTATTTGTGATTTCAAAATTGGAGCAAAGGGTTAGCGTGGCCTTAACCAATATTTCATAACCTTGACCTTTGACCTTCAAGGTCAAAATGATCACTTTATATTGTGTATAACAATCATGCAATGACTCAAAGTGTTCATAGTTAAAATAAGTCAGGGAGAAAGCACGAGGGTCGGGTTTTGGTAGACATTTCAAACACCTGAGGGTGGCTAGAAATGAAAAGTAAAACCGAGCTTGCGAGGTTTTACTTTTCATTTCGCCACCTGAGGATGTTTGAAATGTCTACCAAAACCCGGCCCGAGTGTTTTCTTTGACGTATATACCGCCATGCGTTTTAAATACAAAAATAGAGCCATGGCCTCTGTAGCTCATCAGGAGATAATAAGTGGGGTATGTTATTGAGTGGGCTTTATAGCAATGGTCAGATAATGGAATGTAGTAATAAGAATCTGGGTAGTGAAACGATTAAAGCAGTTTTAAAATATTTTGTTACCATAACTTTGCCAATCTGCTATATATATGTGTTGAAAGAGCAACACAAAGTTGCACAGAAACATGTTATTTGTTATAAAATGTTAGTATGACAATATATGCATAGATAATAAATGCCAAAGATGTTTTTCGTGTAATAATATGTGCAAGTGTTTGTTTTGTAGCTTGGAAATAAATTGCTGGTATCAAACATATAACAATGTGGTGGAGAGATCATACTATTTTTTAATATCGTACACACATTATATAATAATGAATATACCGGGTACAATTCATTGCATACAATTCACCACTGTCAGCTATTGCAATAATGGCCTGGGGCTGTAGAAGAAAATGAAAAAGAACTTTTTAGGTCATGACCCCTGCTTATAATTATTATCAAAATTGTTTACACATAAATGCACATTCGTTATAAATATCATTCACCTTTGCATTATATTGTTTTAATTCTTAATTGAATAATGGCAATATCAACATAATGAATAGGAGCCTCAGTTTTTGAAAATCCCATTTCTCATAGGTTCCATTTCAATACTTAATAAATTGGTGAATTTTTTTTAAGAAAATTCTTTTTCACCATTTCTTATAGGCTCCTTTTCAATATTTGATAAAATGGTGATATTCTATAAAAAAAATTATTTTTTAGAGTCAGTGGAAGACTAAAGCAGTCTCACGCACAGTCTATAACACAGTGCTGCACAGTAGTTTGAAGTAACCTGAAACCTCTGTGTAACTATCAGTTTTCATCCTTTTGCCAGGAAGTGGTCACCCCCAGGTCAACACAATGCAATTACATAACATGCAGACACTGGACTCACAGCCAGTAAAATTTATATGTTAGATGTTGTTTTTCCGAAAATTAATTATTTTTCTGTACTGGAGAAGAAGATGAAAATAGGTGTGGTGTCACAATCTCATATAGCTACTTCTTTTATAGTCCTATGTTATCACCAGTCATCACTAGTCATATTCAGTTCACATATCTCATGTAAAATGAAAAAAATTTAATTCCTCTTCAAGTTATTCCTTCAAAGGGTATTCATTAGTTCTCATTTCAAATAGATTCACATTAAACATGTCCCTAATGTAGACATTTATCTCATTTCTTGTTCCTATTGAATAAAATTAACTGCAAAGTTAATAGAAAACTAAATCAGTTATAAAGTAAAAAATATGATATAAATACGGTATACCAAATTGACTCGTACTGGAAATTCTCATTAATTATAATTAATTAATTCTCCAAATAATTACACAATATCATGAGATATTCAAAAACTCCATTATTTACTCTTAAATTTCAAAGAACATTATATTAGATTTAATAAAAGATTCTGTATTAAGTCTTTAGAATACTTTTAGACTTGTGTACCTTTATCAGCAAATTCACTTGCAAAATACAAATAATTACTCATATGTGAAATGTGAGACAAAGATAAAATATGACTTATAATTTTTGTTAGACCTCCAATTCTAAGTTTTTAATTCTCAACATCTCTTTTTCATCAGACATATTATATTCTCACATCAGAAAGATGAAATGCCTTTCCCTCAGGTGTTTTCTTTAAAATTACCTCCCTTACCTACTTACTGATGGAAGTGCACATAAAATCTCAGAAAAATGTTGTAAACTGAAATAGGCTTTTAGGTTATGATCCCTGTGACCCATATTTGGGGTCACAGACTCACCAAATTTACAATTTAGAATCCCTTACAGCCAAGGGGTCTGTACATAAAATTTCAGCTCGCTAGAGCCATTGGGACTGGAGATGAAGATGAAAATAGCATTTTAGGTCATTGCCTCTGTGACCCATATTTGGGGTCTCACAGTCACCAAATTTACAATTTAGAATCCCCTTCAGTCAAGGAGTATGTACATAAAATTTCAGCTCTCTACGTTCATTTGGACTGGAGAAGAAGATGAAAATAGTTTCTTTAGGTAATGACCCCTGTGAGGCACACTTGGGGTCACAGGGTCACCAAATCTACAATTTAGAGTCCCCTTCAGCCAAGGAGTCTGTACAAAAAATTTCAGCTCTCTGGAGTCATTGGTTCTGGAGAAGAAGATGAAAATAGCTTTTAAGGTTATGACCCCTGTGACCCACATTTGGGGTCACAGGGTCACCAAATTTACAATTTAGTATCCCCTTGCGTCAAGGAGTCGGTACATAAAATTTCAGCTCTCTGGAGTCATTAGTTCTGGAGAAGAAGTCGAAAAAGCGAAAAGTTTACGGACGGACGCCATCCCATGCCATAAGCCCATCGGGCCTTTCAGGCCTGATGAGCTAAAAATGAAAACAATCCTGTTAGTGTTTCAAGCCTTCGTGATCCAAGTTTGAGGCGCACATAAAATATCCCAATATTGTGAGCGGAGCAGAATAGATACCAACAAACAACCATCTCATGATCACCAATCCTCTGTGGTCTAGTGGGACAAGTCTTGGGCTACAAATCGGAGGGTTGCGGGTTCGATTCCCGCATTGTCAACTATGCAAATTTTAAACTTGGAAATTTTTGAGTACCTAACTGAACAGGAGATTGAGGTTATTTGGAGTTAGGTCTTACAATTAGATTGTAAAACTTCAGGTCTCACTAAATGTTGAAAATTAACCTGCTATGAGGTTAACTTTCGACGGTTGGTAAAACCTCTAGTCGTAGTAAAACCTTAAAATTCGTGTTGAAACCTGATCAAAGGTTATTACAAGAAATGCAGTTAACTCAAAGTGTAAAGAGATATTGTGAGCTAGGTTTATACAACATTTTCACAAAAGCATTCTTAAGTTGTGACCTCGATGTAAACCTCTTCAAATCTTGGTCTTTCTCCATAGTTGATATATACCAAGTAAGAGCCTGATAGCAAAAACATTTGTTTTAAGTTATCATGTTTACAATGATTTTTTTTTAAATTTCCAAACTTGTGACCTTGACCTTTGACCTTGAATGTGAACATGTCAAAAGAATTCCCTAGGGATATTAGTAAGAATTTATGTATATGAGTTCTCAAAACCTTCTTCGAAAAAGTTATTCTGTGATTTCAGAACTGGTGACCATGACCATATCTCGTGACCTTGACCTTTGACTGTCAAGGTCACACACTGATTGATCATCCTTCATTGTGAATAAGTATCCTATGACAATTTAAAGTGAAAATAGCTAAGATACAGTATTTTGGCACATCATGTCCAAATCGTGACCTCAATGTGACCTTGACATTTGACGGATATTAATGGAAACTTGATAGAAATTTGGTGCTTCTCCATAGATGATATATACTAAAAATAAACCTCATAGAACAAAAATAGAGTCATGGGCTCTGTAGCTCATCAAGATTTGTATTGTTTGATGATGAAGACAGAAATATATTGTCTCAATATAATGCACAATCCCTAGCCCTGACAAATCTTAGTCTTGAAATTGAGAGAGAGCATTCAGCAAGATCAACACACAAGAGATTATATGCAATATGCTGACCCCTTGGCTCTGGTTACGAGCCAGCTTTGCTTTTACACCCAAATTATGTAATAGCCTCTGCCTTGCACTAAACACTGGCAGCACTGTTCAAACTGTATAAGGCTTAGAGAGAACAGGCAATGTGATGAATCTCATGGTACATAGTACAATTTAGAATCACCTTGGCTAAATAATCTTTGCACAATTTTATCGGTTCTTAGCCTTTTCATCCAAACATCTAAACATTCTGAACGCAATATTCCTTCTAGTTTGTTCTGGAGAAGAAGATGAAAATAGATTTTTATGTTTTGAACTGTGAGGGCCTTTTTTATAATATCACACTATTCAGTTCAAAGGCTATTCAATAGTTCTCATTTCACATTGATTACATCAATTTGACAAACATGTCTATAATGGAGACTTGATCTTCAACATATATTTCTCATTCCTACTGAATAAGATTAAATGCAAAGTTTTTTTTTTTTCAATTCTGCATTTCTCAAACCCAAGTTAGGACTCACATATCTAAAAGATGAGATGACTTTCCCTCGGGTATTTTATTAAGAAACCACTAAATAGTGAATAAAGTGCACATAAAATATCAGATAAAAATAGAGCCATGGCCTCTGTAGCTCATCAGGAGATAATAAGTGGGGTATGTTATGGAGTGGACTTTATAGCAATGGTCAGATAATGGAATGTAGTAATAAGAATCTAGGTAGTGAAACGATTAAAGCAGTTTAAAAATATTTTGTTACCATAACTTTGCCAATCTGCTATATATATGTGTTGAAAGAGCAACACAAAGCTTGGAAATAAATTGCTGGTATCAAACATATAATAATGTGGTGGAGAGATCATACTATTTTTTAAGATCGTACACACATTATATAATAATGAATATACCGAGTACAATTCTTTGCATACAATTCACCACTGTAAGCTATTGCAATAATGGCCTGGGGCTGTAGAAGAAAATGAAAAAAACCTTTTTAGGTCATGACCCCTGCTAATTATTATCAAAATTGGTTACACATAAATCAACATTCGTTATGAATATCATACACCTTTGCATTATATTGTTTTAATTCTTAATTGCATTATGGCAATACCAACATTTATTACATAATGAATAGGAGCCTCAGTTTTTGAAAATCCCATTTCTCATAGGCTCCATTTCAATACTTAATAAATTGGTGAATTTTTTTTTTAGTAAATTCTTTTTCACCATTTCTTATAGGCTCCTTTTCAATATTTGATAAAATGGTGATATTCTATGAATAAATTCTTTTTTAGAGTCAGTGGAAGACTAAAGCAGTCTCACGCACAGTCTATGATAACACAGTGCTGCACAGAAGTTTGAAGTAACCTGAAACCTCTGTGACACTATCAGTTTTCATTCTTCTGCCAGGAAGAGGTCAACACAATGCAATTACATAACATGCAGACACTGGACTCACAGCCAGTAAAATTTATATGTTAGATGCAGTTTTTCCTACAATTAATTATTTTTCTGTACTGGAGAAGATGATGAAAATAGGTGTGATGTCACAATCTCATATAGCTACTTCTTTTATAGTCCTATGTTATCACCAGTCATCACTAGTCATATTCAGTTCACATATCTCATGTAAAATGAAAAAATTTAATTCCTCTTCAAGTTATTCCTTCAAAGGGTATTCAATAGTTCTCATTTCAAATAGATTCACATTAAACATGTCCATGATGTAGACACCTATCTCATTTCTTGTTCCTATTGAATAAAATTAACTGCAAAGTTAATAGAAAACTAAATCAGTTATAAAGTATAAAATATGATATAAATAAGGTATACCAAATTGACTCGTACTGGAAATTCTCATTAATTAATTAATTAATTCTCCAAATAATTACACAATATCATGAGATATTAAAAAACTCCATTATTTACTCTTAAATTACAAAGAACATAATATTAGATGTAATAAAAGATTCTGTATTAAGTCTTTAGAATACTTTTAGACTTGTGTACCTTTATCAGCAAATTCACTTGCAAAATACAATAATTACTCATATGTGAAATGTGAGACAAAGATAAAATATGACTTATAATTTTTGTTAGACCTCCAATTCTAAGTTTTTAATTCTAAATATCTCTTTTTCATCAGACATATTATATTCTCAAAGCACATGTTAGAACTCTCACATCAGAAAGATGAAATGCCTTTAACTCAGCTGTTTTCTTTAAAATTACCTCCCTTACCTACTTACTGATTGAAGTGCACATATAATCTCAGAAAGATTCTGTAAACTGAAATAGGCTTTTAGGTTATGATCCCTGTGACCCATATTTGGGGTCACAGACTCACCAAATTTACAATTTAGAATCCCTTACAGCCAAGGAGTCTGTACATAAAATTTCAGCTCTCTGGAGTCATTGGTTCTGGTGAAGAAGATGAAAATAGCTTTTAAGGTTATGACCCCTGTGACCCCATTTGGGGTCATGGGGTCACAAAATCTACAATTTAGAATCCCCATTGGCCAAGGAGTCTGCACACAACTTTTCAGCTCTCTAGACCTTCTGGAACTGGAGAAGAAGATGAAAATAGGTTTTTAAACATGTGACCACTGTGACCCCATTTGGGGTCATGGTGTCACGAAATCAACAATTTAGAATCTTCATTGGCCAAGGAGTCTGCACACAACTTTTCAGCTCTCTGGGGTCACAGGGTCACAGGGTCACCAAATTTACTGTGCATAAAAATTCAGCTCGCTAGAGCCATTGGGACTGGAGATGAAGATGAAAATAGGCTTTTAGGTCATTGCCTCTGTGACCCAATATTTGGGGTCTCACTGTCACCAAATTTACAATTTAGAATCCCCTTCAGTCAAGGAGTATGTACATAAAATTTCAGCTCTCTACGTTCATTGGGACTGGAGAAGAAGATGAAAATAGTTTTTTTTAGGTAATGACCCCTGTGAGCCACCCTTGGGGTCACAGGGTCACCAAATCTACAATTTAGAATCCCTTTCAGCCAAGGAGTCTGTACATAAAATTTCAGCTCTCTGGAGTCATTGGTTCTGGAGAAGAAGATGAAAATAGCTTTTAAGGTTATGACCCCTGTGACCCCATTTGGGGTCATGGGGTCACAAAATCTACAATTTAGAATCCCCATTGGCCAAGGAGTCTGCACACAACTTTTCAGCTCTCTAGACCTTCTGGAACTGGAGAAGAAGATGAAAATAGGTTTTTAAACATGTGACCACTGTGACCCCATTTGGGGTCATGGTGTCACGAAATCAACAATTTAGAATCTTCATTGGCCAAGGAGTCTGCACACAACTTTTCAGCTCTCTGGGGTCACAGGGTCACAGGGTCACCAAATTTACAATTTAGTATCCCCTTCAGCCAAGGAGTCTGTACATTAAATTTCAGCTCTCTGGAGTCATTGGTTCTGGAGAAGAAGTCGAAAAAGCGAAAAGTTTACGGACGGACGGACGGATGGACGGTCGCCATCCCATGCCATAAGCCCATCTGGCCTTTCAGGCCAGATGAGCTAAAAATTCAATTTCAACAGGTTTTTAAGGCTCTGGCCCATATTTGGGGTCACAAGGTCACCAAATTTACAAGTTAGAATCCCCATTGGCTAAAGAGTTTACACCCAATATTACAGCTTTCTAGGTCTTTTTGTTCTGGAGAAAAAGATGAAAACAGGATTTTAGGTCATGGCCTGTGAGGCCCTTATTTGGGGCCATAGGGTCACCAAATCTACAATTTAGAATCCCCACTGCCCAAGAAGTCTGCATACAAAATTTCAGCTCCCTAGACCCAGTGGTTCTGGAGAAGAAGTCGAAAAAGCGAAAAGTTTACGGACGGACCGACGGACGGATGCCATCCAATGCCATAAGCCCATCAGGCCTTTCAGGCCTTATGAGCTAAAAAGTGTTAAAGCAAGCGCATTTACAAGCATTTTTTCAGTGATTTCATACTCGTGATCTTGACCTTTGACCTTGAATATGAGCCACAGCCAAGCCAAAACAATTGCTCTGGAATAATAGTATGAATATATATATACCCGTATATATATATGAGTTGTTAAAACCCTATCACAAAAATGTTATAGTGAAAACAGAGAGCGGCGGAGGCGGCCGAAAGTGCACAATCACTGATAGCAGCCTCGACCAAGTCGGGGCTGCTAATTAAACTGTTGTTAAGCTTTCTCAGTTCATTACGCGTATTTTAATTTGTAGTTACACGCCACACTTGTACTCAAGTATGAACACTCTTGTGTCTCTGCAGGGTACTTGAAAGTGAAAATGTTTTACCACAAGATTTACATTTGTATGGTTTCTCTCCAGTATGAACTCTCATGTGTCTCTGCAGGCAACCTGAAAGTGTAAATGTCTTACCACACTCACTGCAAATGTGTGGCCTCTCTCCAGTATGAATTCTCATGTGTTTTTGCAGGTTACCTGCTATTGAACATGCCTTACCACACACACTACACGTGTATGGTTTCTCGCCAGTATGAATTCGCAAGTGTTCTTGGAGGTTTCCTGATACTGTGAATGCTTTTCCACACACACTACACTGGTATGGTCTCTCTCCGGTATGAATTTTCATGTGTCTGTTTAGACTAGATGGTTGTGAAAATGCTTTACCACATGTCACACACTTGTATTGTCTTTCCCCGGTATGGATATTCATGTGAATGTTTAGGTGAGATGATTGTGCAAATGCTTTACCACAATTAACGCATTTGTATGGTCTCTCCCCAGTGTGGGTTCTCATATGATCCTGAAGGTAAGATGATACTTTAAATGTTTTATCACATTCACTACACTTGTATGGTTTCTCTCCATTGTGAATTCTCATGTGTCCTTGCAGGGAAGATGATTGTGTAAATGCTTTACCACATTCACTACACATGTATGGTCTCTCTCCAGTGTGAATTCTCATGTGTCCCTGCAGGGAATATGATTGTTTAAATGCATCACCACACTCACTACACTTGAACGGTCTCTCTCCAGTATGAACTCTCATGTGTTTCTGCAGGTGACCTGATTGTCTAAAAGCTTTATCACACACAACACATTTGTACAGCTTCTCTCCTGTGTGAATTATCATGTGTTCTTTCAGTGCAGTTGATGATATAAAGTTTTTGTCACAGATACAACACAAATGTGGTTTCCCAGCTGTAAAATTCATATTGTTACTTTGGAGGATGTTAATTTTGAATGATTACTGATGCCTTTAAACACTTAGTAATCATACAAACCTCCTCTTTGAAATTGTTTTTCTCTTCAGATTACAACTTCAAATCCAAAGGTTGAACCATTAACCTACAACAAAGAATTCAGATGAATTATGCATGATTGTTATGAAAATAATAAGTATCTACATTTGACGCCAGGATAGCATGTAATCTGCAACAGAGACTGTCATTAAATGTTTGACTTTGTACAAACTTTGATCCCTAGGCCCAAGATAAAATTTCACCTTTGGGGGTGTAGTGGTTGTGGAGGAGAAGTTGAAAATGTGACGAATGTACAGACGCCTGACGCCGGACAATGGCCCATGCCATAAGCCCATCTGACCTTTCATGCATGATGTTCTGAAATGTACCTCATCTGTAAGGGTACACAAAGGCCTATAAATGACCAATAAAAAGGTTATGTCCAAAATTATGTTTTTTTCCTGTGCGAAAGTCAAGGTAAGATTTAGGATCCATTATTGATTCAGGAGAAAATAAACAACAATAGTAACATTGCAAAACAAGTTTTAATTTCAAGGTTGTAAAAGAGCAATCACTTCAGTGTCTAAAAACATAAAATAAAAGCTTAAAACCTATCTGAAAAAAGTATGTGGTGTTACCATATTAGATTTCGATTCAAATAACATTTATTTGTTTCTTTGCATGTTTTATGATCAAGAGAATATTAATTTCATTTCAGACTACATCAATTGTAATCAACTTTAATGCAAAGTTTAAATTCAAAATAAGATAATCAGATAAGATGGGAAGATTATGGTAACACTACATACAGCATGGTAACACTACATACAGCATGGTAACACTACATACAGCATGGTAACACTACATACAGCATGGTAACACTACATACAGCATGGTAACACTACATACAGCATGGTAACACCAGAGGCATTCAACGGTGAAATTCTTCTAAGAAAAGTATGAAAAGCATTTGACACATACACATGTAGCATCCCTCTTAAATATCGTTGAACAAATATGCCATTTCTAAATTATGTCTTGTATGTATTGGATAAAACATTAAATGTGTCTGTGATTCGTCTGTGGTGATACTGCTGTTTTTTTATGGCGTTACTTTTGTCAAATTCTCTAGACTATCATATTACTACACTACGGAAGCGTATTAGTGTCACGATGAAAACAAAATCGTGACACTATCTCCTACGTAGGACTTAGTATCTCCTATATATACCATATCATATATTTTCATCGGGCAAATCTTCCTTATGTATGCCACATCTAATGTCCTTCAAAGGTGACGGAAAGTTGTATTTTCATATCAAAGAAGTTATCTTAGTGAAAATCTACCTTTCGATGCTCGCCCTAAACTGTCAGGCCTGATGAGCCAAAGTAAGAACGACGGAAAGGAAGATGAGAAGAAACATAGATACTGATGCTTCAGTTCATATTAAAACAGTTTGAAATACAATGTACCTCCTGCGATTGTAACTCCCAATCACAACACTCCTAATGATAAATCCTACCAACGAGAAAACAGGAGGAATGGTAGAGAATCTAACAGTATAACATTATCACAACCTATAGGCTATAGCTACTGGATAAGCTCCACTCGACTCATAACCGAGTAATGTCTATTACTTCCTTAATTATAAACAATACTGGCTGGCGACCAATTATCGCCACTTACCAATTATCGCCAACACATAGCTACAGCGCTTTCGCAGACAACTTTATCCAATGGTTCCCTATTATTTCACACATTAAGATATCACCAAACCGAATCGCGATTAGGGGTGAAACGGTTTACCGCGGTGTATTCGTATCGCGGTATTTATTGACGGTTCGGTACACCGAAAAACTGCTTTGAAAAAACCGTACCGTTCGGTTTTGGTAAAGTTCGTTTTTATCTACTTTACTCGTGCATTTCCCTGTCAAAAACACTTTAGAATGTCACTCAAGTGTCAGCACAAATTATTATATTCTATTAAATTTCATTCTAGACTAGTTCAAAGTTCACAAGACATCCTTACGACACGTAGTCGTAGATCGAACTTCCGTGTTATGACTCGAGTGGACATGTCAACAAAAGTTAATGCGATATGAATAAACTATTTGACAGAAAGTTACCGTATAAAGCAAGGTTTAAATTATCAAGTTGATTCTAAAAATTAGGGGTTCAAAGAATGGGGTCGACTTTCAGATTTAAACTTCAAGGCAGGTGAAAATGTGACAATATTATCGTTTATGTTCAGTTTTCATTTGGAAAACCTTTTCTATATTTAGAACTAATTGAGAAGTAACTACCTTTGTGATTGGTCAAAAAATTACGCGTCATTGGGTTCTCGTACTACAGTCATACCGATTGGTTGACATGTGTCACGTGACACATGTGGCATGAGATTTCTTTATCGATCGTTTGACATGTCGACCGTTTACTACAAAGTTTTGACGGGTTACATTTGAGTGTTTTCACCGAGTTCTTTATTCAAATTCATGAACAAACACATAAATAAAAAAATAACCGACTATTTCACAAGTTTCTGTGAGTAAAAAATGCAAAATTAATTTCCAAATCTAGAAGCGACTACACCATGCGGGCGACATCATGCTAGTCGGTAAGTTAGTGTAGATTTTATTAATCATTAACTACGTTTAAATAGATAAAGAACGTAATTGTTTCATATTTATTGAATATCAATTGAGAAATCAAATGAACTTCGTCTGAATTAATGAATTTCTATTTTCTTGACAAAAGAAGTTTGATAATTTTCCCATTTTATATGCTAGACTACGTACACTATGCATTGAACTTTGTATTTAATTTTCTGATTGGCTAAGAAAAGGGAAGTCCCCAAGTTAACCAATGACAAGGCTAATAACAAACAATAGAGTTTCTGATGTTGACTCCTGCTTACACTTGTTCGTTCGATTTACGGAGAGGAGAATGATATCTATACCATTAAAACAATAATTAAATAGACACAGCAAGTCAACAGTTGTACTTTTTATTTTTAAGATATTACTTTTCACAAGCAAATTTACATGGCAATTAACTGTAAGCTTGACCTTGTAGTTTACTTGCTCCGGGAGTCTGGCAATGAAACATTTTCACAGCTGTTTAATAAATCACAAAAGTTATGGTTATACACAGTAAATAAACATTCCTTCATATATTGAAAAACAAAATAAGAACAACATAAGTAATTACTTAATCAACTTAAATATCACTGATTTTCTTTATTGTATTTGTTGAATGTGATTTCAAATTGTTATTTTACTGTCTAGTCATTTTAGATGAAATTACAAATAAGAATTTATGGCACATGCAAAGCCCCATTGAACCTTTTTATTCTAAAAAAATAAATTCACTCACCACTCCGTGTGTGATTAGTCAATTTGATTACCAGATGATTTTCAGTGCTTGTTCTTTTGAGTGTCCAGGGCCATTTAGCTCTCTTTTGAATTATTTGAATGTTTTCCTGTCAACTATTTCCAAAATTAAAATTATCTGTGAAATTCATCTGTTATTTTTATTGTTGAGGAGTGGTATTGAACATTTGAAGAACCGAACCGAAAAGTACCGAACCGAGAGCTCTGTACCGCAATACGCACCGAACCGTGGCATAGGCGTACCGTTTCACCCCTAACAAAAGTTCAATTCAACTTAAGTATTTAGCTATGTAGCCAGTAGCTTCTCATATATCACCCATTTATTATGACATTGTTACTTGATCATGAATTAAAGTCGAAGACTGACTATGAATAATAATACTAAATTTCTGTTGATCGAAAACCGGACTATTATACACGACATATCGTCAGAGAGCATAAAATGCATGGTCTCTGACATCATTAAATACATATAGATCATTACGCAAAATAGAAAATAGCATGTATCCGCGACAGACGTCTCATACAACGTTACCATGTTATACTGTGGATTACAGCCAGCTGGATAACGGTCTTCCTGTTAGAAATACTTGCCATCTTCCTGTGTTATTTCTTTTCGAGTTACCTCCCTTCCTCTCTCTTCCACCGTGGTGCCTGAGCGCAGTTGCGCTGCGCTGCTTGAATCGGGGAGGCAGCTTCCTATTAAACATTGAATGCGGTGCGGCAGACTTTTAGATAAAATGAATCGACTTCCTGTCAGTCTATGAATAGGGAAGCGGTCTTTTCGTAGGTGAAACCAGTTCGTAGGAGTGACCTTTTCGTAGGTGAAACCGGTTCGTAGAAGGTCTTTTCGTAGGAGGATTATTTTTTAAAATATATTATGTTTTAGGATATTACTTATAACTTATACTTATAAATAATGTCGTTTCACATTAAATTGTATCTGTTTAGTCAGTACAGCAAATGGCAACATGGCGACCACGAATCACAAAGTCGGTGTTGCCATTCGTCGCAGTTGTCGCAGTTGTCGCACTGGATCGCATGTTGCCTTGGTCGAACATCTTTCTTACATACAACGAATAGAGCCATGGATTAAAATAAATGAGTCTTCTCAGTTTAGGAAAGTTGTATTTGTATGTAGTGAGATGTTTTGATTGTTGTAATGAGATGTTTTGATTGTACATTGCATTGTCGGCGACTTACCCGTTTCATCTTCAGCGGCACCAGCTAATCTTCTAGTAGTTGCTGATTAGTCATAAGTTACCAGATTACTTTATTAAAAACAACATCACAAAACAAATAATATATATTGAATACCAATCATTTTTAAATAAACCTCATCTCCCGCGGCGTATGTTAGGGATTCACTCGCTAGTTAATACAATATAAATTGTTAAATTGAATAAAGATTATACTTACCAGATTAATTTATTTATTAAAACAACAGACGATCATAAAAATAACAAATAAAGACTGCAAATCTTGTACATAATACAATTTAATAATCCTCCTACGAACCGACCGTATATCCTCCTACGAACCGACCGTTTTGTACTCCTACGAACTGGTTCCTCCTACGAAAAGACCTACACCCTATGAATAACTCAATTAAAAAACTGTAAATTTCAAAGAGAGAAATACCCAAAACATATTTTCTCTATTCTGAAGTTTATTAGCAAAGTAATAACAATTAAAATACATTACGTGCATCTTCATATTTAGGAATATGAAATATGCACACTTATTAATCTTGCTTAATTAAATGCAGTGTACGATTACTGTGATTGTTGGCGGTAATTATGTCAGCATTGTCCTGATGTTTTGTTTTTGTTTTAAAAAGAAATGTTAATTTAGTTATGTATCAATTTCAAGAAAGACCAAACTATATTGCTTCACAAATTTGTTATGCAAATATATGTGCACAAAATATCTATCTCACTATTTTAAGGTTAAATCTTTACTAATTATTGAAAAAATTGTTCTTGTTTTACACGATAAATTTCTCAGAAGAGGTTTTTGTTAATTTAGGACCAGTTCACACAATTTCAATGTGCATAGCTAGTTTACTAAAAAAATAGAGCCATGGGCTCTGTAGCTCATCAGGGTTTATATTGTTTGATGATGAAGACAGAAACATATTGTCTCAATATAATGCATAATCCCTAGCCCTGACAAATCTTCGTCTTGAAAGTGAGAGAGAGCACTCAGCAAGGTCAACACACAGGAGATTATGCAATATGCTGACCCCTTGGCTCTGGTTACAAGCCAGCTGTGCTTTTACAGCCAAATTATGTAATAGCCTCTGCCTTGCACAAAACACTGGCATCACTGATCTAACTGTATAAGGCTTAGAGAGAACAGGCAATGTGATGAATCTCATGGTACATAGTACAATTTAGAATCACCTTGGCTAAATAATCTTTAGGATTTTAGGTAATGGCCTGTTAGGCCCTTATTTGGGACCACAGGGTCAAATCTACAATTTAGAATCTCCATTGGCTAAAGACTCTTTACACAACATAACAGCCTTCAAGGTCTTTTTGTTCTGGAGAAGAAAATGAAAATAGTCTTATCTTATCATTTCACCACCAGTCATATGCAGTTCACAATCTCATGTAAAATAAAAAAAAATTCTTAACTCCTCTTCAATGTATTCCTTTGTGGCTTGTCACAATATTCAGTTCATAGGCTATTCAATAGTTCTCATTTCACATTGATTACATCAATTTGAGATACATGTCCACAATGTAGATTGTAATCTTAAGTCGACATATATTTCACATTCCTACTGAATAAGATTAACTGCAAAGTTACTTTTTTCTCAATTCTGCATTTCTCAAACCCAAGTTAGGACTCACATATCTAAAAGATGAGATGACTCTCTCTCAGGTATTTTATTAGGGAAAATTTGATTGAAGTGCACATAAAATATCAGTTCAAAATTCAATTTCAAAGGTTTTTTTAGGCTGTGGCCCATATTTTGGGTCACAGGGTCACCAAATTTACAAGTTAGAATCCCCATTGGCTAAAGATTCTTTACACAACATTTCAGTCTTCTAGGTCTTTTCGTTCTGGAGAAGAAGATGAAAATAGGTTTTTAGGTTATGGCCTGTGAGGCCCTTATTTGGGGTCACTGGATCACTAAATCTACAATTTAGAATCCCCATTGCCCAAGGAGTCTGTATACAAAATTTCAGCTACCTAGACCCAGTGGTTCTGGAGAAGAAGTCGAAAAAGCGAAAAGTTTACGGACGGATGGATGGACGGACGCCATCCCATTCCATAAACCCATCGGGCCTTTCAGGCCTGATGAGCTAAAAATCAATGAGTTGTTCAGCAGAGTGTATGTTAATATTGTACAAAGGGTTGCATTGAACATAAACAACTTGTATTCTTTACTTGGGACCATTGTCGGATTTTACGAGCGCATCATATGAAACAACTGCATCTAGGATGTGTGGCTTCTGAACATTCGTAATTGTCGAAATGCAAATGTAACAAAATTAACCTCTAAAATAATATATTTGTGTAAATTATTTAAATTTAAAAAAAACTGACTCCATTTCACTGTTTACGTGTTCAAACATGGGATGCATGTCAATTTCACGTTATATTTTCTTTAAATATTTATTTTTGTTTATTAAACAAATATTACAACACCTACATATCATTTCTCCGACTTTTGAAATAATAATCCGATTGTGACCATTTATAGCTTATTTTGTAGGGAAATCATGTAGCTTTCGTATCGTAGTCATCGACTTGCTATAACACAGTCAATATGGTACAAGTATTTGGATTAAGATCAAAGAGTGGTTAGAGGAAAAAACAAATACAAAACTTTAATTCACAAAAAGAAACATTTGTCTCGGGTATCCGGAAAATAGAAATAAAGTACTTAACATGATAATCACTGTGTATCATCGTACACCGGAAATAGAGAGGTGTACATCGATGATATGTTTGTAGAGAGGAGTTGAAAACCAAACTCACGATATGTAACCGCCGATTTTTCTATTGCTTATTCAGTTTTGTACACAGTAATGAATACATTAGGGAAATGATACAGTTTATGAATGCGGGAAGTTGTTTTAGTGTACTGCGGCATATAGAAATAATCCAAAACTTGATTTGGTCATCGACCCTATCGACAATTTTGATGCGATTGAGATGTTTTACATGAAAATTTTACAAAAATAAATACAATTTTCAAATAAAATTCACTGGTATACACAACTTGACTTCTGCAGAGAAGAACCTATGCCTGGGAAATGGTTTCAGGTTGTTTTCTAGAGCGGTGTGTTGTTTTTTTCCTTTCGTAGCTTGTGTACCGTTTGTATCATAAATTGCTGCTTTGCTGTACCGTTTGTAGTTTCGGCTGATGTACCGCTTGTAGATTTACAGTACTTACTTACTTGTAGTAATCAACATGACATTTCTGACACACAAAATCAATTCTTCACGTAAAACATATTGTTTCTGCATCACTTACAGGTTATGTTCGATATAAATGTACTATGGAACTTATTGTGAGGTTCCCTCGAAATAGGCTTATTAGTTTCTGGCACTTTTGAAAAAGCAACAACCAACTGATGACTCATTGATGGCCAGGTTTGCACTACGAAAGAATATGATTCGTATATGGTTGCAAAATCTGTCCACGAAATAATATAAGACCAGAGAACATCAGCTAAAACAGCAAAGGTGTGATATTCCAGATCGGAAACTGGTCAGCATAGAACAGTTTGTGGAACAATAGATATTTTTTGTGTAATTGTCAATAATCTTTTAACTGCATGTTCTGTCACATAAGGGGGCATTTCTGTAATCTGTGTGACACCCTTTTTTCAACAACTGTATCCACTAGGTCGCAGTCATCAGATGAGTCAGTAGCAGTATTTTCATTGTTTACTTGTCGCCACTATATTATGAAATAAATTGGAACTAATTAGCCATCATGTGGTAATTCGGATTTTTGTGCGTTCTCTGTCTTGGGTAAACTCGCCTAGGCATCAATGTTCTAGAGTTACCTGTGTTTAAATGCATGTTAAAGCTTTTAAAGTAATTAAGAACCCAATTGACTTGTCCAAGAAAGACATAAGTACAAGCAATGACTTATACTCACATTTAATCAATGCTTCTTTCCTACGTAACAGCAACTTCCATTCTATATATATTTATTACCCTTTAGATAAATTTCTGATTGGTCAATAGCCAATGCATACGAAACCGTGTAGGCGGATTTGCCAGGGTCTACCCTCCGTACGACCCGTGAGACAAGTCACGTGACTAGCTACACAGGTCTTACGGATGACCTTGACCTTAGATGGAATGCGGAAGTAAAACGGTTCCTCGACTCGGAATTTCAGGATCGAAACTTACCTTAACAAACATAAGTACGGTGATTTCAACCTATATACATTATTTATTTTGTTTGCGTCAATAAACTAATTCAATAATAAATACGTGTCTCTCTATTATTCATCAGGTAATAATAATTTAAAAATCGATTATTTTTTAGCCGCAGAGTTATCTCCCTTTGATATTGAGCGGTACACTCTTTACAGTGTTTTTGCTGTTTCACACTGTGTGGAGTTTTTATCACAAACAGAAATATTAATTGAAAACATATTTTATTCATTTAACGGAAATAGCTATGTAGCCTATATATTTTTATCGAAAATGAGTGAAATAAGTACAAATAATAGATCTAAATGGTAATAAATTCGTTACACGGTGTTTTGACAGGGTGTACGGGAATGTAAGACCCGGCCTTGTATATTGCGCATTTCCTTCGGCTGCGCCTCAGGAAAATACGAAACATACAAGGGTCTTACAGTCCCGTACACCCTGTCAAAACACCGTGTAACTAATAATATATATGCTCTCTTTCGCACTCTTTCTATCTCATTGATATTTTATTATTATCTTATTATTATCTATACTCTTCTGACCCTTTCTGTTTGACCTATGAGTAAATGCTCCCCCTAAATGTATAGATTTATATTTGACTAATATAATCATTCCAGTTATATAACATTATTGTAATCATTTGAGTCAGGAACATTTACAAGTGGTCAGTGATCACCATGTACTTTGGGTTTTTTCATCATTGTCTGTAGGAGTGTAATCTGCAAACACGGACAGATTCTTGATCTACATTAATAGAATACGTTTCTCCTCTGTTTAGAACATGTTTCTGATATTATTCTGTAAGGACATTTTTTATGCCTCTTCTCAATCTTTTCCTGATCACGAGATCTCTTTCAGGGTATGTTTTAAAGGCATTGTTGATAATGTCATAAAAATCATATCCTTCTTGTCACAGTTCTTAAAATATACATAATGAATATATAATTTGTCAACCCGTTGATACCTGGAAATGAAGGATACGGATGAAATAGATGATTTACGTTATTCCGTAAAAAGACTACCAACGGTACACAAAATATGTACAAACTGTACACAAAGGAAAATCCACACATATGTTATACAGACTGAAATAACAAACTTGAATAGCATATTGATAGAATTCACACTGTGTTAGGTTAATGTGATGCTTAGTTAAGATATTTCTCGCGTGAGTGAATCAGAATGTAACATATATTTTTTAATGATTAAAATATGTGAACATACAATTATGTTATTCAAAATACAACCTCCAGACTGAGTAACGCGAAAATACAATGATATACGTATATATACTAACCCACTAGCAATGTTGTTCTTTATCTATACACAAAAGAAAACATTCAAGGCAAACTTTATTATGATAATTATCCGTCCTTGATGTTATTTCCAAATAAAGCTGAAAATGTAGCTATTTTACTCCTCTCTACAAACGTATCATCGATATACACCTCTCTACATCCGGTGTACGATGATACACAGTGATAATAACCATCACGAAATATAATATCTTCAAATCCAGCCATATTGGAATTAAACTTTCCTTTAGCTACATAAAACAAGATCTCAAAACCGCATACAATGTTAATAAACACAACTCATGCTCAACCTGTAATTACACAAAATTTATGAAATTTTGGTCAAGTTGTCATTTACGGTTTTAAATTGATTAGACCTTGTCCCTAGTATTGATACCTCCTTTTTGCCAATGAAGAGAAAATGAAAAAATAGAACCATGGGCTCTGTAGCTCATCAGGGTTTATTTTGTTTGATGATGATGATTGTCTCAATATAAAGCACAATCCCTAACCCTGACACATCTAAGTCTTGAAATTGAGAGAGAGCACTCAGCAAGGTCACAACACAGGAGATGCAATATTCTGACCCCTTGGCCAGCTGTGTTTTTTTGTGGTTTACCGCCAAATTATGTAATAGACTCTGGCTTGCACTAAACACTGGCAGCAGTGATCTAACTGTATAAGGCTTAGAGAGAACAGGGAATGTGATGAATCCCATGGTACATAGTACAATTTAGAATCCCCTTGGCTAAATAATCTCTGCATAATTTTAATGGTTCTAAGCCTTTTCATCCAAACATCTAAACATTCTGAACGCAATATTCCTTCTAGTTTGTTCTGGAGAAGAAGATGAAAATAGTTTTTATGTTTTGAACTGTGAGGGCCTTTCTTTTTATAATATCCACAATTTTCAGTTCATAGGCTATTCAATAGTTCTCATTTCACAATGATTACATCAATTTGACAAACATGTCCACAATGTAGATAGTTATCTCAAGTCGACATATATTTCAAGTATATAGTGAGTAAAGTGTCATCAAATATCAGTACAAAATTCATTTTCAAAGGGTTTTTTTTAGGCTGTGGCCCATATTTGGGGTCACAGGGTCACCAAATTTACAAGTTAGAATCCCCATTGGCTAAAGAGTTTGCATACAATATTACAGCCTTCCAAGTCTTTTTGTTCCGGGAAACGATGAAAACAGGATTTTAGGTAATGGCCTGTGAGGTCCTTATTTGGGGTCACAGGGTCACCTAATCTACAATTTAGAATCTCCATTGGCTAAAGAGTCTGTACACAACATTTCACTCTTCTAGGTCTTTTCATTCTGGAGAAGAAGATGAAAATAGGTTTTTAGGTTATGGCCTATGAGGCCCTTATTTGGGGTCACTTGATCACCAAATCTACAATTTAGAATCCCCATTGACCAAGGAGTCTGTACATAAAATTTCAGATCTCTAGATTCATTGGTTCTGGAGAAGAAGTCATAGTGAAAAATTTTCGGACGGACGGACGCCATCCCATGCCTTTCAGGCCTGATGAGCTAAAAATGATAATGCTTACTATATCCTATACCAGCTTCTGTCAAATGTATAGAAAAAACCCACATTGTTCTTAATCATGTCGTTGTATATATTGATCTATGTTATGTAAGTTATGTATGTAACCGTTTCCGTTAAACCGGACGCTGTACCTCCTTTGAAGAAAATGCTACTCCTCAGTCCTCTCCTCTAAGAAAACCCTCAATATATGGTAACAGTAACTACAACATCCTACAGCGTGCCTCTATGGGTGGTGGAATTCAGATGGTAAAGTATGTTGTGTCACTTAAAGGGGCAGTAGCACGTTTTTTTGCAAATTTATTTTTTTCAAATTTCCCATTTAAAATGATAGTTTATGTCATTTATATTTATTTTAGAGGGTAAAACATCTTATTACACAGACCAATTATCCATAGTGGTAATAACGGTGTTGCGTATAAAGCAAAAATTGCATGGCGGCCATTTTATTGTGAACACATTTTATTATTTCGAATTACAAAAACAATTCCCATGGCTTTACTGAGCGATGTACAGTCATTTTTAATTTGATTTTCCGAAGAGAGAAGGGTGTTTTACTATTGGTGAAATTATTTTTCAAATACATTTCATCAACTTATTTGAGCGAAAAAACGTGCTACTGCCCCTTTAAGACTTATGTACTATTAAGAACAATGCTTCAGTTAGTTTAAGCTGATTCTCGCTGGAAATAACCACAATGGACTTTGCTTTCGGTCTTACTTCCCGCTCAGCTTTCTTACCTCGGGTTTTACAATCCCAAGCATAACCTCTGTATCGTGTTTTATCCTACACTTATATACCTCAAGGCCCATTTAACACTCTTTGAACTCAGTCTTTTTTTCCGGGAGAACATCCCTCAGAAACGGTGCAGGGCCTTACAAATCCTATCGAGAGGGCTTTCGATGATATTTTTCGTGCGCTTTTTTATACTTGGATCACCTGCACTGCAGTAAAAACATTTAGACAATTTCACCCACACATTAGTCTGTTTTTCGGTATATAAAATAGATCAATTAGCGATTACTTTTAAACCTCTCGTGAACGCGATTGCTCAATGTAGCGCTACGTAGCAAAGCGAGCGAACTTTGAGGTTTTGCACCGAGTTGTTCAGGAGAGAATAAGCGCTACTTGAGCGCTACATTGAGCAATCAATGAGCGATTATAAGCGCTCGCTGTTATGAAACGGGGCCCTGGTGTTATCCATTAAATAAAGTATCGCAACCCTACAGAAGAATAACACCGAGGAAACTCTTCAAGTTAACCAACATGATTGTCAGGTAAAATGCATACTTACAAAGTATTTGAAATCACCTGAATATAACTATCGTCACAATCAGCAATGAGTGACAAGAGAAACTTGCACCACGAGACAAGTTGCTGAAGTGTCTATGACAAGCTCTCAGTCGTCACGCCTTATGCGACCAAGGAACATATAATTACATCACATTCAGTGGCGCGCGAGAGAAAACGGAAGGTGTCTTTGAAACAAAATGACATCGGATTGTTGTGATATGAAAAGTATATCGCATGTGTTATGTTGTAGACGAAATATTACTATAGTGATTGACATCATTTATGTGTATTGAAACAAAATTTTTGATATTAGAAACTTAACGTACTAAAAGGTTCTCTAAAAGCTTCGTATATATTGTCTTCATAAGTGTCTTTAAGTTGTATTTATATGTATTCAATCTTTCGATGAAAATAAGTGCACGGATTGCTACAACAAACATTAATCTTCAAATTGGGACACTTACCTCGACTTAACTCAACACTCAACACCTTTTCTTGCCAAAAGTTACGCTAAGATTTGGTAACATTCACAAATGAACACACGTGATGAACTATAGATTTCTCCACAAAACCAGGTTGATTTCCACCCTATGACTCTCAGGGTGTGTATCAATGGCATGGTTGTTATTTATTAAATTATTAAATTATGTGAACACATGCCACACGAAATACAACCTCCAGACTGAGCAACACGAAAATACAATGATCGCCGTTGATATATAGTCAGTCACCCAGTTGTAATGTTGTTCTTTATTTACATGTATAAGGTAAAACATTAAGGAACACTTTATTGTGATGGTTATCCGTCGTAACCACTTGACTCCTCTCTCTACTCTCAAACATATCATGGCTGTACACCAATCTACACCCGGTGTACGATGATGATACACTGTGATATCGGACTGCATTCCTGCAGGCTTTAAATGAGCCAGTGATGGAAACTGGCAAGAGTTATGCCTTGCATTGGGAAGTTGAGGTGCAAGGTACCTCCCCTCAATGTTTCATATTTGGGGATGCAATGGTTCAAGAGAAGTCAATAATGTGAATTTTTTACGGACAGCGGCCGACAGACGATGGCCCATGCAAAAAGCAAATCTGGACAGATATTGATCCGTTTCAATCAAGTTGATAGGTCAAATAACAACTGAAATATCTTGGATTTAGAACAAAGTAGATCACGAAAATCGGACAGACCCCGGTTTTTGTTGACAAGTATTGTATTACAGAACATTGTGCCAATGTCAATGCTTTAATCAAGCATGTATAGATCATTTCCGTTAACCACTGGATAATCATTAGAGCTGGTATCGTCTCTCCCCAGGAGGAACTGTCATATGTTACAAGCATACTTCTTGATACTGTAAAAGTTTTACAACACACAGTCTGCACTTTGTTTTACACATATTACACATGGTATTTCCCCAGGGTGAATTCTGATGTGTCTTTGCACGTTACATGTTTGTGTAAATGTTTACACACACACTACATCTTGTATGGTCTCTCTCTCCAGTATGAATTTTCAGGTCTGTCTTCTGGTTACTTGAATGTGTGAATGTTTTATGATAATTAGGTATGCATGGTCTTTCTCCAGTATGAATTCTCATGTGTCTTTGCACGTAAGATGTAAATGTTTACACACACTTCATCTTGTATGGTCTCTCTCCAGTATGAATTCTCAGGTGTGTCTGCAGATTACTTGATGTTGTAAATGCTTTACCACACACATCACATTTATATGGTCTCTCTCCAGTATGAATTCTCATGTGTATCTGCAGGTTACCTGCTGCTTTAAATGCTTTATCACACATAGTGCACTTGTATGGCTCCTCTCCAGTATGGATTCTCATGTGTATCTGCAGATTACTTGATGATGTAAATGTTTTTCCACACACATCACATTTATAAGGTCTCTCCCCAGTATGAATTCTCATGTGTCCTTGCAGGATACTTGACAGAGTAAATGTGTTACCACACACACTACACGTGTATGGTCGCTCCCCAGTATGAATTCTCATGTGTGTCTGCAGGTTACTTGATTGTGTAAATGTTTTATAACACACAACGCACTTGCATGGTTTCTTACCAGTATGAATTTGCATGTGTCTCTGCAGGTGACCTGATTGTCTAAATGCTTTATCACACACATCACACTTGTATGGCTTCTCTCCGGGGTGAATGCTCATGTGTTCTTGCAGCCGTCTTGATGCACTAAATGTTTTACCACACACATTACACTTGTGTGGTTTCTTTCTAGAATGCATTCCCATGTGTGTCTGCAGGTTACTTGAATCTCTAAACGTTTTATCACAAAGATCACATTTGTATGGCTTCTTCCCAGTGTGAATTCGTAAGTGTGTATGCAGGTGACTTGATTGTGAAAATGTTTTATCACACACATCACATTTGTATGGCTTCTCTCCTGTATGAATTCTTATGTGGGTTTTCAGTGCACTTGGTGATTTAAAGTTCTTTTCACACACACAGCACACATGCAGTTCTCCAGCCGAGAAATTCATCCTTTTACTTTGAAGGGTTTTGATTTTCAATGATTACACCATTCAACACTTCCTAATCGTACTAACCTGCTAGTTTAAATTGTTTTCATCTCAGACCACATTATCTCCATTGTCCATGGTTTGACCAAGTACCTACAAAAAAGAATTCATTTGACAAATATATGTTTTGTTTGAAAATAATAAAATATCAAGGTTCAACAGTATGAAAGAAAGCTTTCAAAAATTGTAATAAATTCAGAAATTTAAGCGATATGATCTCTGCTGATTGGATTAAACAAGGTCATGTGACCGGTATACATTCTCATAAATACAAGATTGACAGCTGAAAAGGATAACCTTCATACTTTGACGTTTACAAAAAATAATCTGCGGTACTACTTTATCACTGTATCATTGCACAATTATGACACTGCGATCACATGCTCTTTTCTTGATTAAACCTTTTAAAAACCTTACAACGTGAATTTTAATTGTACTTTCATTGAAAGCTTGATTAATAGCATGTTAGAACCAAAAATTAAATACTTTAATCATATTTCCTGTGAACTACATTTTGCGCGAGATGACACATAATTGATGCGGTATTATTGTGGGCGGAGCTTAGCGCCTGATCTAAGACAATACTAAACATTATTTTATCATGCACTGTACATATTTTGCAGAGATTTTTTTAATTCAAAAGTTTATTTACTGATTATAAATCGCTTAAAATTCAAGTTAAACTGTGGTATAAATGCCGGAGCTTGTCGACGCACCTTAACTTGCACCTTTCAAACCGTTTATAAGCCAGTGAACGAACACATTATGCAATCTATTTCTTAAATATAAC
Source organism: Gibbula magus (assembly GCA_936450465.1). Lineage (NCBI taxonomy): Eukaryota > Metazoa > Mollusca > Gastropoda > Trochida > Trochidae > Gibbula > Gibbula magus. The sequence goes on along the minus strand of OW388295.1, from coordinate 28,348,628 downwards.
GCGAATCTAGGACATCTATCTCTTGTCGGAGGTAAATCCACCCAAAACTGAGGAGCAGCCAATCAACCATCCATTCACCCGTGAGGAAGATATCCGAGGAGTCTCTACCAATGAACACCGATCAGCACCATCCACCATCCAAAGACTTCAAAGACTCTGGCATCAACCATTGGCCTCCTCGTACCCATCTTCCCACGGCAAGGTGAAAATGTATCGAAATGTCTCCATTTTATTTAACCTTGCCTTCAACCTAGCCAGAAGTGGTGAAACGAATCAGTGACACCTATTGTGATCACGAGTTAAGTCCCTTACCATCTGCTAACATACAACCAATGAAAACGCTGCTTACATTCGGAACTAATTCAAAATAAGCGACGATCGACAGAGTCACAGAGGCAATACAACTGTCTTCTTATTTGCTTATCCGATGAGCCCGCAGTGTGTTAGAATCTTAGCACTGAAAATGCAACGGTTGAGGTCAAGGGCGGAAGGAGAAAATATGGAAATCTTTTCGTTACGCCTGTGACGTTGTAGTGATGCCGTCTACCCATCACCTAATTCTTGTATATACAATTTCAACATAGCCAATTGGCATTCCATGTTTTTCAGGATTGTGTCTATTGTTTCGGGGTATCTTGTTTTCTCGTAATAACCCCCTTATTATAGATTTGACATTCGAAAATAAGACAAAGGAGCAGGTTTTACTATTTAAGGAGAGATGGGACATCAAATAAAATATTTGAGAATTCGTTTATTTTTTTCAAAAAAGCACGTTAATTATGTCTTTTATCCAAAAATGTCAGAAAAGTTTGGGGTCACCGAACATTTTAAACATTTATCGGCATTATCAATAATACTCCCGTAGGCAAAGTACCTAATTTTGACCGATTTGATGCTTTTAAATTAAGCGCTTGCTTTCAACGAATAAAGTCCGAACCCTTTCAGAGCATAGGAACTCGATGTCGCAATTAAAACATAGGAGGAAAAAAATACCCCCTATATAAAATAAAGGTGAGGTGAGTTAGGGTTTAACGCTGCTTTCAAGAGTATTTCACTTATATCACGGCTGCTAGTATTATTGCAGGTAGAAAGCCCGCAACGCCATGTGGATGTGCATTGCGGTGAAATCTGCAAGCAACGGCTGGAACTACCATGGGTGGTACTGCACTGAAATTCAGTGTAGCATTGCACCCAAACCTTACTGCGTGTAGAACAGTTCTCTACTGCAGACAAAGTTGCCGTGCCCCTGGCGGGATTCGAACCACGGACCTCTTGATCCGAAGCCGAACGCGCTATCCCGCCCCCTATATAACAGAGTAAAGGAGCAAGAGCAGCCATTTTGTCGATATAAGGGACCAATCAACATTGATTAGAAATTACGTAAAGAATTGGTGACATTCACAGATGAACGCACGTACCACCTATCAATTATTCATTTCTCCGCAAAACCCGGCTGATGTCCAACATATGTCACCCCTAAGATAACTTTAATAGCTCTTCAAACTCTAATTCTAAAATCGACCACAAAAACCTCTCCCGTTGGCTCTGAATGGACCCTTAGATCGGCAAAATGGCTGCCCTTGCTCTTTACTCTATGATTACCGTCCTTATGCGGAAATGCACCATGTTCATTTAAAATCAGGTAATATATTATTATATCCCGATCGGGGTATAATGAGATAACCCAAACGGGATGGTGTAGGCCGATCGGGATATAATAATATCATTAATATCCCGTTCAGTGGGTTTCCCCAACCTGACTTTTGCTGTTCGAAAACCGAACATAGAAGTGTACAGACCAAATTAAGAATATCCTTGTGTATTATGTAGCTAAGTAATTACCTTTATCGTGGACAGACGTCTCATAAATCTCTACGATGCTATAATTAGCTGTGGTTCACCAGTATTTGTTCATGAAATACGTCGACAATGCCTTTCGTTCGTTGGCTTCGCTCTTTCTCGCGTGTGCGATCATTAGAGTTACCTCCCTTCCTCTCCTTGTTATACTGGTCCCTACGTTCAGTTGCGCTGCGCTGCTACCACGCAGACTTGAGTCAGGAAGTGAAAGTCTTGGGTGTTGATCATGAAACTGACAACGGTCGGCCACGGTCCAGATACGCTACATTACCACTTACTGTCCGTAGACAAATACACACATTTTCATCATAAGATATTAATGATATATAATTTTAGTAGAGTTGTGACGATTAATCGATACACGAATAACCAGGGAAAAAAGTCCTGAAAAAAGTACTTAAAACTTATATTGTGCTTTTTTTCCATTCTTTTATTGGCACATATGACAATGTAATAGAGAATAAATAGATACAACAATGTATTTGACTTTACACTAAATCTAACACCAGTCATACTTAAATTTTGATGAAAATATGTATTTATTCTGTTTTAATACATATTTTCATATAATAGGACTTTTTTCCAAGGACTTTAAAAATCTTTTTACCAGGACTTTTTTTCCAAGGACTTTTTTTTACCTATAATCTTAATTATATATCACTTGGTAGTTCCCATTAATTCTAATTAATGTGGCAAAACCGCTTCAGAGATACTAATCACAGACTGTCCATTAAAAATGGCCGATGGAATAAAAATTATAAAAAAACGACTCTGTAAAATATGTAATACGTTTTCCATTTCCTTTTGGCCTGCCCTTGCTATTTTATGAGAGGTAAGTTAATTAATACTTACCACAACATGTTTGTGAACATCCTTCAAAAAAAAAAATCCCTTCATTCCATATCAGAACAGTTTGAAGTACAATGTACATCCTGCGATTGTAACTCCCAATGACAACACTCCTAACGATACATACTACCAACGTCACAACCGGTAGCTACTGGACTAGATAGTTTGGACTGGCACCTATAACCAACGAATGTCTGCTTCTTCCTAAATTATAAATAATAATTTATAACATAGAACTCCTTGATAATGACCCCGTTACTTGATTATGACTTAAAGTCGAAGACTGACTATGAATAATAAACATTTTGCATTTTAATCCAGGTTTTCTAAGACAATACCAAACTTTTTGTCTTGAGCCGGAGTCAAAGACTTTCCTAAAATAAACGAATGCAACATAGAGTTTACAAATATAACTACTGAGTAATGGACTAAGCTGCTATTACTTCCTATAAACAATAGCTTCTCATATATCACCCATTTATAATGACATTGTTACTTGATCACGAATTAAAGTCGAAAACTGACTTTGAATAATAATACTAATTAAATTTCTGTTGATCGAAAACCGGACAAATGTATATAGTATCGATATATATCGTCAGAGACCATAACATGTAAAATGGTGTATGGTCTCTGATATCGTTAAAGAACTATCGATCATTATGCAAAACACTAAATAGACTGTATCCGCGACAGTCGTCTCATACAACGTTAACATGTTATAAGATTGTAGTTTACCAGTGTTTGTTCATGAAACACGCCAACAACAGCTGGATAACGGTCTGCGAATGGTCTATCAAGAGAATTTAAAAAAACTGTAAATTTTAAAGAGAGAAACACCAAAGAATAATTTTCTCTATTCTGAAGTTTATTTGCAAAATAATAACAAAATACATCTTCATATTTAGAAATATGAAATATGCACATTAATTAATCTTGCTTTATTAAATCAATGAACGATTATTTTGATTGTCGGCGGTAGTTATGTCAGCTTTGTTCTGATGTTTTGTTTTACAGAGAAATGTTAATTTTGTTCAATGTATCAATGTCAAGAAAGACTAAACTGTGTTGCTTCACAAAACTGTTATGTACATATATGTGCACACAATATCTATCTCACTATTTTAAGGTTATATCTTTATTAAATAATGAGACCGTACATGATAAACTTCGAAGAAGAGGTTTTTTGTTAAATTGGGATCAGTTAACACCATTTCAATGTGCATATTTTACTAAAAATTCCCTAAGGTGTTCAGCAGAGTGTTAGTTAATATTGTACAAAGGGTTGCATTGAAATAAACTACATGTATACTTTACTTGGGACCATTGTGGGATTTTACGAGCGCATCATTTGAAACAACTGCATCTGGGATGTCTAACTACATCCTCGGTTACCCATGGTTTTATATATGCTCCGTTACTCTCCACTATATCACCCATGGTAAACCTTATCAGAAAAAACTGTACTCAGATATAGTGGAGAGTAACGGAGCATATATAAAACCATTGGTAACGGAGGATGGTCTAGCTACTGAACATTCGTAATTGTCAAAATGAAAATGTTATAAAATTAACCCCTGTAAGTATATATGTGTGTTCATTATTTGAATTAGAAATACCTCACTACATTCATCGTGTAACTTATATATATTGTAACACAAGCCTAAGGACATATGCCCATCATAAATGGAAAAAAATGTAAATTTGTGACGTTAGGACTTTACAAAAGCCTTCAAGTGTCCACCCATTTAAAAAAAAAACCCAATATATCTCTGAATAACAGAAGGTTCTTTAGATAGTCAACTTCTTCATTGCTACTGGCGCGACGTTTCAACGCAGACACTAGCACCGTTATCAAGTTGACTATTCATATAACCTTTTCTCATTTATTATACTAGCTTCGTAAATGTGCCCCAAAGAGGCAATCTATATATTGCAATTAAAAGCTGGAATATGTTGCACATCTTGGCAGATGAAGATTAAAAATTGTAAATCTATAGTAGGTCTTCCAATGGCCAAACAGGCTACGATTATAGTACGATATCGAAATGTTTTCGTTTACTGTTCAAGAACTAGAAGCTTTAGAAAGCTGAAAAATTGTCGACTTGACCAATAGGGATTCATTTTAAATAGTATATTTGATTTAAGAAATCGTAGATCTAAGTGTCTGACAAATATTTTTGGAAAATGTATTAATTTTCTCTCATATATATATATTTGGGAAACGATAACTAAAGACTTGCACCATAGTTCAACGATCGTTAGACTGACCGAAACCGATATATTGACAAAATAAAAAGTTCTGCCGCAGTTGATGTAATCTGGATTGCTGTTAAAATGAATAGCGCAGCGCGGCTTAGTGCGGGGACCGGGATGACTATGAGGAAGGGAGGTAACTCTAATGAACCTCATCGAAACTGACGAAGTCTGGAGGTATTGTTGGCGTATCTCACGGAGAAAACATCGGTGAACCACACAGTTATTGCATCTCAGACGTACATCACGGATACAGGTAATTATTCTATCTACGTGTGTAATATAAACAGGATAGACCCCTTTGATCACTCACTCAGTTGTACAAAGTTATCTAACAGCTTCTAAAGATATTTATGTTAGGAAACGAAATTTCACGGGCATCTTCATGTTTTACAGTTGACAAATACATATACCATTAATACATGATAATAACACAATCCAGTTGAAACACATTAATGAGACTGAGAGTAACATTTTGATGAATGTATATGTGATAATGTGACAGTTGGTTAAAGATTAACACACGTTCATTAACAAATGCAAACACAACTCACAAGATTCATGGGCGCTACGAGTGTGGACAACTTTACTGCGGCTAAACGTGACATTGATGAATGAAATTTGTGTTAATTTGTGGATATTATATAAATAAATATATGTAAAATGAGTATACATAGATTTTTTTCTCATTTCACGTTATCAATATGGGAAATACCTCTCTGTCTCTCTCTCTCTCTCTCTGTCTGTCTCTGTCTCTCTCTGTCTGTCTCTGTCTCTCTCTCTCTCTGGGTGCCAGTGGTTTCGTAGAGGAAACCGGTTCGTAGAGACCGATTGTTCGTAGAGGCAACAGGTTCGTAGATACTAGTTTCGTAGAGACTTGTAAAAAGTACATTTAAAGACATATTTGTCATGTTTTGTGTATTGTATTGGAGAAATCAACATGTGGATAGTTGCGACCAATGCTTACACACGCAATTATCAATTAATCCGGTTATTGTTAAGCAAAAAGCTGGTAGTGAGATGTTTTGATTGCACGTTACTCTGTCGGCGACTTATCCGTTTTATCTTCTCCGCATCCATTTATCATCCGCAATTGTAATCCTGTAATATAATCATACTTACCTGTTTTCTTTATTTATCTCAAATGAACTTTAATTACTATTTATTAACTATTTTTTTACTCTCTACGAACCTGTTTTTACTTCTACGAACCTGTCTCTACGAAATCGTAAAAAATCCCATCTACAAACCTGTTTCATCTACGAATAAACCTACACCTCTCTCTCTCTCTCTCTCTCTCTCTCTCTCTCTCTCTCTCTCTCTCTCCTTCTCTCTCTCTCTCCTTCTCTCTCCTCTCTCCTTCTCTCCTCTCTCTCTCTCCTCTCTCTCTCTCTCTCTCTCTCTCTCTCTCTCTCTCTCTCTCTCTCTCTCTCTCTCTCTCTCTCTCTCTCTCTCTCTCTCTCTCTCTCTCTAATTTTTTTGTGAAACTGAGAATGATTTCTTTCCTTATTTGGTTGTATTTTTAAAATAAAAAACCTTTTTTTATTCCATCACGGCATAGCTACACCCATCTGTTTATTACATTTTCTAAATTTCGTATTTTCATATCAACTTTCTCTTTTTAGATACTCGACCTAACACCAGCTACTATGCGTCCCTGTGAAATGAAGTGAAGGCCAATTTGAGGCCCTGAAAGTGTATTTCGTCAACTGTAACCATTCACTATCAGATCACGTTCCAAAGGAATAATGACATATACTCAAGGAACAACAGTGACACGGTTTGAAAATTAGCTACGTCAACCAATCCATATGTTATTCCTACACAGAAGTTAAACCAACTTTCACTTGGAGTTAATTGTTTCAATCCCAAGAATCTGTACACCTTAGATGGAGCGAAATCTAATTCAAAATGTTAGTATGATTATATAAGCGTTTTAAGTATATAAATGAATTAGTATTGATAAATCAAATTAATCAAAATCACCCTGTGTGTGTGAAAACACCGTCACCATCTGCATTGCAAGAACACACACAGGTGAAAAGCCATACACGTGGACTGTGTGTGATAAAGCATTTACACAATCAGGGACCCTGCAAGGACACATGAGAATGCATACTGGGGAGAAACCAAACACTTGTACTATGTGTGCTAAAACATTTGCAACATCATGGAACCTGCAGATACACATGAGAATTCATAGTGGGGAGAGACCATACAAGTGCGGTGTATGTGGTCAAGCATTTACTCGGTCAGGCGAACTGCAAAACCACATGAGACGTCATACTGGGGAAAGACCATACAAATGCAGTGTGTGTGGTAAAGCATTTGCTCAATCAGGGTGCCTGCAGAATCACATGAGAATTCACACAGGGGAGAGACCATACAAATGCAGTTTGTGTGGTAAAGAATATAGAGGGTCGGGGAGCCTGCATAGCCACATGAAAATTCATACTGGAGAGAGACCATACCAGTGTAGTGTGTGTGGTAAAGCATTTACTCGGTCAGGGTACCTGCATAGCCACATGAGAATTCATACTGGAGAGAGACCATACAAGTGTAGTGTGTGTAGTAAGGAATTCAGAGAATCGGGTAACCTGAAATCACACATGAGAATTCATACTGAGAAGAAACCATTCAAGTGCAGGGTGTGTGGTAGAGCATTTACAGAATCCGACAAACTGAAGGGACACATGATAATTCATACCGGGGAGACACGGAACCGGTGTAGTGTGTGTGGAAAAACATTTGCTGACTCAAACAAAGTGCAGATTCACATGAGAATTCATACTGGGGAGAGACCATACCAGTGTAGCGAGTGTGGTAAAGCATTTACAGCATCAGGTAACCTGAAAACACACATGAGAATTCATACTGAGAAGAAACCATACAGTTTTTACACGTGTAGTGTGTGTGGTAAAACATTTACACAATCAGGGGGACTGCAGACACACATGAGAATTCATACTGGGGAGACACCATACATGTGCAGTGTATGTGGAAAAGTATTTGCAGAATCAGGCAAACTGCAGATGCACATGAGAATTCATACCGGGGAGAGACCATTCAAGTGTAGTGTGTGTGGTAAATCATTTAGAGTATCAAGTTCCCTGAAAACACACATGAGAATTCATACTGGCGAGACACCATACAAGTGTAGTGTTTGTGATAAATCATTTAAAGTATCAAATAACCTAAAAACACACATGAGAAGTCATACAGGAGAGAGACCATACAAGTGTAGTGTGTGTGGTAAATCATTTACAGCATCAGCTAGCCTGGAGGCACACATGAGAATTCATACTGGGGAGAAACCATTCAAGTGTAGTATATGTGGTAAAGCATTTAAAGTATCGGGTAAACTGAAAATACACATGAGAAGTCATACTGGGGAGACACCATACAAGTGTAGTGTGTGTGGTAAAGCATTTAAAGTATCAAGTAACCTAAAAAGACATATGAGAATTCATCATTTGGTGAAATGCGTCAGTTCATGATCAGGCGCCCTCTGTGAACATTTCTTATTTTTTTTCTAGAACTGCAGCACCCTCAAAGCTCAAACTGTGTTTGGTTGTTGCTCGCAATTTTCGAAATAAGGTAACTGGAGATTAAAGCTTGTTCATTTTGTTTTGACTTCACCTTTGCTCCCAAATATGGACAAGACAGCATGTCTACCCTAAAATCTTTAAGCAAACTCTACGAGAACCAGTTATTTCTTAAAGGCGCTGTATCACCTTTTTTGGCAGATTTAGTTTTCTCAAAATTTTCATTTTTAGCTCATCTGGCCTGAAAAGCCCGATGGGCTTATGGCATGGCATGGTGTCCGGCGTCCGGCCGTCCATCTGTCCATCCGTCCGTCTGTAAACTTTTTCGCATTTTCATCTTCTTCTCCAAAACCACTTGGTCTAGAAATCTGAAAAGTTGTGTGCAGACTCCTTGGCCAATAGGGATTCTAAATTGTAGATTTCGTGACCCCTTGACCCCAAATGGGGTCACAGGGGTCACAACCTTAAAAACCTGTTTTCACCTTTTTCTCAAGTTCCAAAAGGTCTAGAGAGCTGAGAAATTGTGTGCAGACTCCTTGGGTAATGGGGATTCCAATTTGTAGTTTTCGTGACCCCTTGACCCTCAATGGGTTCACAGGGGTCTCAACCTTAAAAACCTATTTTCATCTTCTTCTCAAGTTCCAAAAGGCCTAGAGAGCTGAAAAGTTGTGTGCAGACTCCTTGGGTAATGGGGATTCTAAATTGTAGATTTGGTGACCCCCCGACCTCAAATGGGGTCACAGGGGTCACAACCTTAAAAACCTTTTTTCATCTTCTCCAGTTCCAAAAGGTCTAAAGAGCTGAAAAGTTGTGTGCAGACTCCTTGGGTAATGGGGATTCTAAATTGTAGATTTGGTGACCCCCCGACCTCAAATGGTGTCACAGGGAGTCACAACCTTAAAAACCTGTTTTCATCTTCTTCTCCAGTTCCAAAAGGTCTAAAGAGCTGAAAAGTTGTGTGCAGACTCCTTGGGTAATGGGGATTCTAATTTGTAGATTTCATGACCCCTTGAGCCCAAATGGGTTCACAGGGGGTCACAACCTTAAAAACCTGTTTTCATCTTCTTCTCCAGTTCCAAAAGTTCTAAAGAGCTGAAAAGTTGTGTGCAGACTCCTCCGGTAATGGGGATTCTAATTTGTAGAAATCGTGACCCCTTGACCCCAAATGGGTTCACAGGGGTCACAATCTTTAAAACCTGTTTTCATCTTCTTCTCAAGTTCCAAAAGGTCTAGAGAGCTGAAAAGTTGTGTGCAGACTCCTTGGGTAATGGGGATTCTAAATTGTAGAAATCGTGACACCTTGACCCCAAATGAGGTCACAGGGGTCACAAGCTTAAAAACCTATTTTCATCTTCTTCTCCAGTTCCAAAAAGGTATTGAGAGCTGAAAAGTTGTGTGCAGACTCCTAGGGTAATGGGGGTTCTAAATTGTAGATTTCGTGACTCCCTGACCCCAAATATGGATCACTGGGTCACAACCTATAAAAAATACCATTGTAGCAAGCTTTGAACAGTTCTCTTGAGATTTTATGTGCACTTCATTTCAGACAAAGGGAGGTAATCCCAAATATGTGAGTTCTTACTTTGAGAAATGGTTCTTGAGAAAGAATTAAGAATAGAGGATCTAACAAATATTGTTTGTAATATTTATTTTGTAAGCCCATATCATATTTCATATGTAAATATTAATATTTTATCATATAATATTGAATGCCTGATGAGCTACAGAGCCAATGGCTCTATTTTTAGGGGCTGCTATGAGTATCATTAAAGTGAAGCGTAATTGATTTGTCCTTTATATTTAAATGTTAGATAGAAATATATTAAGACTTACCGTATTCGCCGTAATAAGCGCCCTGCTCCAATAAGCGCCCCCCAAAGGGTTTTGCAATTAACTCTAATAACCGCCCATGTACCAGCGGTACTAAATAATAAATTCAACTTACCTAAATTCAATCCAACAACCCCTTCGGACGAGAAACTAGTCGCTGAGAGCCCTTGAACTTTAGTTTACAGGAAATTTCAATTTCAGACAGGAAACGTCAATCAAGGTGTTGACCTAATTCCATGCAATACTCCAAGAAGGAGGACTGGTTTATTTTTGTATGGGGGTGACAGGAGTTGCATAGTTCAAATAGGATAGAGCACAATAACTTATTAAACGATTATTACTGATAGAAAATAAAGATTGATTTTAATCTAAACTTATATAAAATAATAAGATAATAGATTTGTCAAACCAAGAAACAATAATCAAATTTGTTTGAAGTTTTTTTCAATTGCCACCCCTGTGTTGAAAATGGATTATCCGGGAGGTCTGAACTGTTGTCAACATGCACACTTTCTGTTTTAAATGTCGTAGTTTTAGACAGCCATGCAGCTCAATGTTACCAAAATCTGTATGTTGAGGTATGTTTCAAAATATCACATATGAAATGTTTGCAGGTGTAAAATATTTGAAAAGCATTACAAGTTTTTAGTTTAGTAGTTAGTGTATGTTATGTACAATTCATGCCAACGTGTGACGGCTAAACATAGCACTGTGTTGATAGGATACTACGATTGCAATTAAATTATCAGCATAAAATTATAATCAAAATGTGGTTTCTGTTTCACTTTGAGGAATTAAAGGATACATTTAGCAGCAATATGTGTTATTTTCAACTCGATAATGTGTAAGTATGTTTTGAACGCCTGTATCAATTATCAAAGACAACCTAAACACAGTTCCACGTGAATAGTCTTTATTTTTCGTTCGTCACTCACATCATTTTAATAAGCGCCCACCCAAGTCAATTTTTTAAGCGCCCTGGGCGCTTATAACGGCGAATACGGTATTACATGTATTCGAAAACCTACACGCTACATGCATGAAATATTAGAAATATGTACAATAAATAATCACGAGCATTCTCCATATACTATGGATATCAAGTACTCCGCATGGGAATTGTCAAACCCGTATACCTCTATCATATAAAATTCCATACTTTATTGAACCACCGTTAAGTTGTACAAGTTAGGGTTGATAATGAATTGAATTGAATTGGTCCCGATAATTTGGATGAGTTCATTTTTAAGAGGTAGAGCAGGTCAGCATATAATCCTGACTTCCTGATCACTGGACCCTAACGTGTTGTTTTAACAGTAAGATTTGTAATGTCGACTTCCACTATTTAACTTTAGTTTCAACATGAACAGATACAAGTCGCATCGATATATAAATTGATGTATATAAGTATAAACATTTTCAATTCAATTGTTTATTACAGTAATAGGGGCCATAAGACCTATTATACAGTTGACAAATACATTATACATTAAACGTGATCATTTAAATATATGGCAATTTATACAAATCGTAACTTAAAAATTTGCTTTAGAAAATGTTCTGTAAGATTGTGTATATTGCTGCGTTGTGACAAATATTGTTTGGGTTAGTGGATTGTGGATCTTTATATATTATAGATATGCAGATACGACAGGTTGACGATGCAAGTTATAAACGCCAAGTGTAAAACATGCAAAGGTTATCGGATGCAACAATAACTTTTTGACATAATGTTTTTTTAAAAATGTTTTTGACATTATGTTCCCATTGAAATTCGATAATGTATAAATTTCCTGTCTTAACAACTAATATTTATCAATTGGTCAAACGTAAATTTTAAGATGAACCTAAAGACAAAGACAGGTGTGGGTTAATTATCTTTAATAGGTCACAATACTACTGTGTATGTATGAGACAGGTAACGTTGGTATAGATCTGCACACCTGAAAATATGTTGCTCGATTTTCATTGGAAAAGAGCAATCGTCATGTATTTAACGAATTACCCTAGCTGGCTCCTTGGCCAAATTGCGCTGCGTTAAATTGAGTAGCGCAGAGACCAGGACGGCAGATTGAGATTAAGTAAATCTAATGAACGTCACGAAAAGAAATAACGGAGTCAAAGAACGTAGGCATTGTTGACTTTTACAAGATCAAACACTAGTTAATAACATAATTATTGCAACGTAACCTTCTTTGAGACGTCTTTCACGGATACCGATGTTTGTGATATCAGCACCATTCATAACGTTTGACATAAGTGACTCCAACCACACACTGGATGTCGCTTAAAACCTTGCTACATTTCGTTAACTTTCGTTAGCTTATCAACGCACAGAACCTAAATGTCACTGGGAAACTAGCAAAAAAGGTTAATGAAATGAAGCAAGGCTTACATTTGCAACTGCTACAATACAGATACAGAATCTGTAGCTGTGAGGCACTATACTTCTATCTTCATCTTCTTCTTCAGAACCAAAGCCCTGGAAAGCTGAGGTCTTGTCTCAAGACCCATCAGCCAATGTGGGTGATGAATTAAAGCTTTGATTAATAATGACCCCTGAAAATGAGAAACATTTTTTCCATTTCAACTCCAGAACAAAACTTGCCAAAAAGCCAAAATGCTAAATGGGTCTTGTGAAATGTAGATTTTGTGACACTATGGTCTCAAATAATTATAAGAGTTAAACCCTAAACCTCACTGATACCTTGCCCAGTATATAAACTGTATACTTTATACTTTATTCTTTATACTTTACTTTATACTGGGGAGAGATCGTATCGTAAGTGTATTGTGTGTTTAAAAACATTGCACTGATTGCACACAGCTATACAGTCAGTTCACAGTTTCACAAATCTTCTACTGTATTAATAATATAAACTACTATTTCTGAAATCGTCCCTATGTAAGATTATCACGGAGAGACGAATCTGTTTTAATTTGGACGTTGATAATTTATACATAATACACATAATAAATGTATTATTCTGATTGAGTTACATGTATATGATGGGAAAGATATTAGTGAACCACGCTATTTTAACGCATCACGTCTGACAGACCAGAAGAACTTATGGCCAAAACCAATACATACCCAAAGGTGTAATTTTGCACCTGGTGGAGCAAAGTTGCTTCAGGTGATCATCAGCTAAAAGGTCTCAATCATTCTTGCATAATCAAAGCTGACGTAACTGGGTATTGCCTAATAGAGATGTATATTGAGCTTTGGAAGGAGGTACGTGGAAGAGTAGGAAGAAGGATTATTGAATGAAGTAAGGAGAGCAACATTTCAACATAGAAACAGGACAGGTAACGTTTCTTTAGATCTTCAACCTTTGATAGTAAATCAATCAAATCCTATTGAGGTACAGAGCCACCTGCTCTATTTTTATCCCCGGACCAATGAACTTGGTGGGGGATATTAAAACAGGCTCCGTCCGTTTGCCTGTTGGTCCGTCCCGAAATCGTTTACAGAGTAAAACTAAACAATCTGTAAGACATAGCTCAACAAAACTTTTGGAACAATCATCAATCCTGTTTCCAAGGAAACGATACTTTGACTTTCGTTCTGGAACAAAAGACAAAATCCGCGTGGCATAAGTAAAGGAAACACGGTGTGTGCAACAATCATCATACACATATGTGTATTGGTACATTTTGTTATCTTCATATTTTAATTTGTGCCGTTTCCATGGAATGCAACTGAGCAGAACTAAATAATACTGAAAGGCAAAGCTGAACCAAACGTGTGGTGTTAGGTTATTAATTCTCAAACCCCTTTACAAAAGTCACATGTACATGACAGTGAAGATGGATATCAGGTAATTGGACATGCTGTTCAAACTGCCCTGCTTACTAAAATGGTCTGTAGATTTCCACTCTCGGTGAACTTTATAATTGGTACTGCTTGATTACAATACAACTTCACAAGTTTTGTTTTGTTGTTTCTTGTTTATGTTTATGTTTATGTTTATGAAATGTATCATGTATATTTTGAGTCTAATGCAAACTTACTAAAAGAATTAGTAAGCTTACTAAATAGAAACGATATAGTAAGCTTACTAAATAGAAACGATTTATAGAGCTTACTAAATGAATTAGAAAGCTTACTCAATCATTTACGGTTTGTCAATAAAGGAACTTTGAGCAAAGCTTGTACATTTTGTATTTTAAGCACATGTAGCTAACCCAGGATATGTATTATGTATCATATTATTATACTAGATGGTGTTTTACTCGTAAAATGACAGATGTCCCCCCTTCCCCCAATTCAATTTCAGTCATTACCCTTCTAAAAGACCAAAAGACTAAAGTCCAAATTGTTGCCCTTGAAACAGAAAATAATTAATTGAAAAAAGTTCAAACTCCCAAAAGGCACAACTACATGATATAGGGAAGTAGTGTACGAAATTTGGTGAGGATAGGTCATATAGTTTAGAGATCTGCATTCCCTTCAATAGGACAAAGTCGTAATTGTTACCATGGAAACTGAAAGAAATAGAGCCATGGGCTCTAACGATGAATACTAAAATAGATTGTTTGCAATATAATTGTCAGTGCATAAAAAAAAACATGACTTGACACTAAATTGTGATAAAATTGATTGTCCAAGTATCACAATTCCTGCAAAGACATTGAAGAAAAGGTGCTCCTCTCAATTACAAGTACAATTCCTTGACATGTTTTATCACAGTCCTTAAAGGGGCTACTAATCTTCTTTCTTTGGAAATTCAAGTTAAAAAATGATGATACATGGTTCCTCAAAGCCACGGGCATGTTTTTTTGTCATTCAAACTAATCAAATGTGTTCGCAATAAAATGGCCTCTGTAAGGCACTAAACACTGGCAGCACTGATCTAACTAAGGCTGATAGAGAACAGGCAATGTGATGAGTCTCATGGTGCATTTTACAATTTAGAATCCCTATTGGTAATATAGTCTATACAAAACTTGTAAGTGTTCTAAGCCTTTTCATCTTTAAGGAAGAAGATGAAAATAGTTTTTTTTATCATGGCCCGTGAGGCCCTTATTCACCTATCTACAATTTAGAATCACCATTAGCTAAAGACTCGGTACACAATATTACAGTCTTCAGTCGTCATCTTAATTTCCAAAGATGTTCCATCACTTGACCTTTGTAATTTATATCTTTATCCACTTATGACGTTATCGGATATCAAAAGTGTTCGTTGGCTTTATCCTGCCGACAACACCATCCATTGCGTGATAAACAGATTATAATATTAATGCAGATATTTCCTATCTGGACGTGAGTGTAACCGATGTGTTCAGTGCGAGCGTACTCAAATGTTCTCAAAATGCACGAACTGCATGTGCAATATTCCTTTTATATTCCGAAACACTGGAACCTGCACGAAATCAACGGGAGGTTGAGATATATGAATTCCGAAAATTAACATTAATTGCACGTTTCACCGTGTTATTATTAAATAATTATTCATGAATATGACCTTGTCATAATTCAATCAGCACATATCGATAACATTTCAAAGTATGCATTTATATCAAGCCACCCTAGCTCGTACATCACAGTCGTATGGCAGACTTGAAAGTGTTATTAAGTTATCATATTAACATCTTTGTAATTTTCTTTGCATCAAGCAAACCTCGTATATCACAGTCGTATGACATACTTGATTGTGTTATTACGTTGTCATATTAACATCTTTGTAATCTTTATATCAAGCAACCCTCGTACATCACAGTCGTATGACAGACTTGATCGTGTTATTAAGTCATCATATTAACATATTTGTAATCTTTATATCAAGCAACCCTCGTACATCACAGTCGTATGACAGACTTGATCGTGTTACTAAGTTATCATATTAACATCTTTGTAATCTTTATATCAAGCAACCCTCGTACATCACACTCGTATGGCAGACTTGATCGTGTTATTAAGTCATCATATTAACATATTTGTAATCTTTATATCAAGCAACCCTCGTACATCACAGTCGTATGACAGACTTGATCGTGTTATTAAGTCATCATATTAACATATTTGTAATCTTTATATCAAGCAACCCTCGTACATCACAGTCGTATGACAGACTTGATCGTGTTATTTAGTTATCATATTAACATATTTGTAATCTTTATATCAAGCAACCCTCGTACATCACAGTCGTATGACAGACTTGATCGTGTTATTAAGTCATCATATTAACATATTTGTAATCTTTATATCAAGCAACCCTCGTACATCACAGTCGTATGACAGACTTGATCGTGTTATTAAGTCATCATATTAACATATTTGTAATCTTTATATCAAGCAACCCTCGTACATCACAGTCGTATGACAGACTTGATCGTGTTATTAAGTCATCATATTAACATATTTGTAATCTTTATATCAAGCAACCCTCGTACATCACAGTCGTATGACAGACTTGATCGTGTTACTAAGTTATCATATTAACATCTTTGTAATCTTTATATCAAGCAACCCTCGTACATCACACTCGTATGACAGACTTGATCGTGTTATTAAGTCATCATATTAACTGATTTGTAATCTTTATATCAAGCAACCCTCGTACATCACAGTCGTATGACAGACTTGATCGTGTTATTAAGTCATCATATTAACATATTTGTAATCTTTATATCAAGCAACCCTCGTACATCACAGTCGTATGACAGACTTGATCGTGTTATTAAGTCATCATATTAACATATTTGTAATCTTTATATCAAGCAACCCTCGTACATCACAGTCGTATGACAGACTTGATCGTGTTATTAAGTCATCATATTAACATATTTGTAATCTTTATATCAAGCAACCCTCGTACATCACAGTCGTATGACAGACTTGATCGTGTTACTAAGTTATCATATTAACATCTTTGTAATCTTTATATCAAGCAACCCTCGTACATCACACTCGTATGACAGACTTGATCGTGTTATTAAGTCATCATATTAACATCTTTGTAATCTTTATATCAAGCAACCCTCGTACATCACAGTCGTATGACAGACTTGATCGTGTTATTAAGTCATCATATTAACATATTTGTAATCTTTATATCAAGCAACCCTCGTACATCACAGTCGTATGACAGACTTGATCGTGTTATTAAGTCATCATATTAACATATTTGTAATCTTTATATCAAGCAACCCTCGTACATCACAGTCGTATGACAGACTTGATCGTGTTATTAAGTCATCATATTAACATATTTGTAATCTTTATATCAAGCAACCCTCGTACATCACAGTCGTATGACAGACTTGATCGTGTTATTAAGTCATCATATTAACATATTTGTAATCTTTATATCAAGCAACCCTCGTACATCACAGTCGTATGACAGACTTGATCGTGTTATTAAGTCATCATATTAACATATTTGTAATCTTTATATCAAGCAACCCTCGTACATCACAGTCGTATGACAGACTTGATCGTGTTACTAAGTTATCATATTAACATCTTTGTAATCTTTATATCAAGCAACCCTCGTACATCACACTCGTATGACAGACTTGATCGTGTTATTAAGTCATCATATTAACATATTTGTAATCTTTATATCAAGCAACCCTCGTACATCACAGTCGTATGACAGACTTGATCGTGTTATTAAGTCATCATATTAACATATTTGTAATCTTTATATCAAGCAACCCTCGTACATCACAGTCGTATGACAGACTTGATCGTGTTATTAAGTCATCATATTAACATATTTGTAATCTTTATATCAAGCAACCCTCGTACATCACAGTCGTATGACAGACTTGATCGTGTTATTAAGTCATCATATTAACATATTTGTAATCTTTATATCAAGCAACCCTCGTACATCACAGTCGTATGACAGACTTGATCGTGTTATTAAGTCATCATATTAACATATTTGTAATCTTTATATCAAGCAACCCTCGTACATCACAGTCGTATGACAGACTTGATCGTGTTATTAAGTCATCATATTAACATATTTGTAATCTTTATATCAAGCAACCCTCGTACATCACAGTCGTATGACAGACTTGATCGTGTTATTAAGTCATCATATTAACATATTTGTAATCTTTATATCAAGCAACCCTCGTACATCACAGTCGTATGACAGACTTGATCGTGTTATTAAGTCTTCATATTAACATATTTGTAATCTTTATATCAAGCAACCCTCGTACATCACAGTCGTATGACAGGCTTGATCTTGTTATTAAGTCATCATATTAACATATTTGTAATCTTTATATCAAGCAACCCTCGTACATCACAGTCGTATGACAGACTTGATCGTGTTATTAAGTCATCATATTAACATATTTGTAATCTTTATATCAAGCAACCCTCGTACATCACAGTCGTATGACAGACTTGATCGTGTTATTAAGTCATCATATTAACATATTTGTAATCTTTATATCAAGCAACCCTCGTACATCACAGTCGTATGACAGACTTGATCGTGTTATTAAGTCATCATATTAACATATTTGTAATCTTTATATCAAGCAACCCTCGTACATCACAGTCGTATGACAGACTTGATCGTGTTATTAAGTCATCATATTAACATATTTGTAATCTTTATATCAAGCAACCCTCGTACATCACAGTCGTATGACAGACTTGATCGTGTTACTAAGTTATCATATTAACATCTTTGTAATCTTTATATCAAGCAACCCTCGTACATCACAGTCGTATGACAGACTTGATCGTGTTATTAAGTCATCATATAAACATATTTGTAATCTTTATATCAAGCAACCCTCGTACATCACAGTCGTATGACAGACTTGATCGTGTTATTAAGTCATCATATTAACATATTTGTAATCTTTATATCAAGCAACCCTCGTACATCACAGTCGTATGACAGACTTGATCGTGTTATTAAGTCATCATATTAACATATTTGTAATCTTTATATCAAGCAACCCTCGTACATCACAGTCGTATGACAGACTTGATCGTGTTATTAAGTCATCATATTAACATATTTGTAATCTTTATATCAAGCAACCCTCGTACATCACAGTCGTATGACAGACTTGATCGTGTTATTAAGTCATCATATTAACATATTTGTAATCTTTATATCAAGCAACCCTCGTACATCACAGTCGTATGACAGACTTGATCGTGTTATTAAGTCATCATATTAACATATTTGTAATCTTTATATCAAGCAACCCTCGTACATCACAGTCGTATGACAGACTTGATCGTGTTATTAAGTCTTCATATTAACATATTTGTAATCTTTATATCAAGCAACCCTCGTACATCACAGTCGTATGACAGGCTTGATATTGTTATTAAGTCATCATATTAACATATTTGTAATCTTTATATCAAGCAACCCTCGTACATCACAGTCGTATGACAGACTTGATCGTGTTATTAAGTCATCATATTAACATATTTGTAATCTTTATATCAAGCAACCCTCGTACATCACAGTCGTATGACAGACTTGGTCGTGTTACTAAGTTATCATATTAACATATTTGTAATCTTTATATCAAGCAACCCTCGTACATCACAGTCGTATGACAGACTTGATCGTGTTATTAAGTCATCATATTAACATATTTGTAATCTTTATATCAAGCAACCCTCGTACATCACAGTCGTATGACAGACTTGATCGTGTTATTAAGTCATCATATTAACATCTTTGTAATCTTCTTTGTATCAAGCAACCCTCGTACATCACAGTCGTATGACAGACTTGATCGTGTTATTAAGTCATCATATTAACATATTTGTAATATTTATATCAAGCAACCCTCGTACATCACAGTCGTATGAGAGACTTGATCGTGTAATTAAGTCATCATATTAACATATTTGTAATCTTTATATCAAGCATCCCTCGTACATCACAGTCGTATGACAGACTTGATCGTGTTATTAAGTCATCATATTAACATATTTGTAATCTTTATATCAAGCAACCCTCGTACATCACAGTCGTATGACAGACTTGATCGTGTTATTAAGTCATCATATTAACATATTTGTAATCTTTATATCAAGCAACCCTCGTACATCACAGTCGTATGACAGACTTGATAGTGTTATTAAGTCATCATATTAACATCTTTGTAATCTTTATATCAAGCAACCCTCGTACATCACAGTCGTATGACAGACTTGATCGTGTTATTTAGTTATCATATTAACATCTTTGTAATCTTTATATCAAGCCACCCTAGCTCGTACATCACACTCGTATGACAGACTTGATCGTGTTATAAAGTTGTCATATTAACATCTATGTAATCTTGATATCAATAAAAACCTCGTACATCACAGTCGTATGACAGACATGTTTGTGTTATTAAGTTATCATATTAACATCTTTGTAATCTTTATATCAAGCAAACCTCGTACATCACAGTCGTATGACAGACTTGATCGTGTTATTACGTTATCATATTAACATCTTTGTAATCTTTATATCAAGCAACCCTCGTACATCACAGTCGTATGACAGACTTGGTCGTGTTACTAAGTTTTCATATTAACATATTTGTAATCTTTATATCAAGCAACCCTCGTACATCACAGTCGTATGACAGACTTGATAGTGTTATTAAGTCATCATATTAACATCTTTGTAATCTTTATATCAAGCAACCCTCGTACATCACAGTCGTATGACAGACTTGATCGTGTTATTAAGTCATCATATTAACATATTTGTAATCTTTATATCAAGCAACCCTCGTACATCACAGTCGTATGACAGACTTGATCGTGTTATTAAGTCATCATATTAACATATTTGTAATCTTTATATCAAGCAACCCTCGTACATCACAGTCGTATGACAGACTTGATCGTGTTATTAAGTCATCATATTAACATATTTGTAATCTTTATATCAAGCAACCCTCGTACATCACAGTCGTATGACAGACTTGATCGTGTTATTAAGTCATCATATTAACATATTTGTAATCTTTATATCAAGCAACCCTCGTACATCACAGTCGTATGACAGACTTGATCGTGTTATTAAGTCATCATATTAACATCTTTGTAATCTTCTTTGTATCAAGCAACCCTCGTACATCACAGTCGTATGACAGACTTGATCGTGTTATTAAGTCATCATATTAACATATTTGTAATCTTTATATCAAGCATCCCTCGTACATCACAGTCGTATGACAGACTTGATCGTGTTATTAAGTCATCATATTAACATATTTGTAATCTTTATATCAAGCAACCCTCGTACATCACAGTCGTATGACAGACTTGATCGTGTTATTAAGTCATCATATTAACATCTTTGTAATCTTCTTTGTATCAAGCAACCCTCGTACATCACAGTCGTATGACAGACTTGATCGTGTTATTAAGTCATCATATTAACATATTTGTAATCTTTATATCAAGCAACCCTCGTACATCACAGTCGTATGACAGACTTGATCGTGTTATTAAGTCATCATATTAACATATTTGTAATCTTTATATCAAGCAACCCTCGTACATCACAGTCGTATGACATACTTGATCGTGTTATTAAGTCATCATATTAACATATTTGTAACCTTTATATCAAGCAACCCTCGTACATCACAGTCGTATGACAGACTTGATAGTGTTATTTAGTCATCATATTAACATCTTTGTAATCTTTATATCAAGCAACCCTCGTACATCACAGTCGTATGACAGACTTGATCGTGTTATTTAGTTATCATATTAACATCTTTGTAATCTTTATATCAAGCCACCCTAGCTCGTACATCACACTCGTATGACAGACTTGATCGTGTTATAAAGTTGTCATATTAACATCTTTGTAATCTTTATATCAATAAAAACCTCGTACATCACAGTCGTATGACAGACATGTTTGTGTTATTAAGTTATCATATTAACATCTTTGTAATCTTTATATCAAGCAACCCTCGTACATCACAGTCGTATGACAGACTTGATCGTGTTATTAAGTCATCATATTAACATATTTGTAATCTTTATATCAAGCAACCCTCGTACATCACAGTCGTATGACAGACTTGATCGTGTTACTAAGTTATCATATTAACATCTTTGTAATCTTTATATCAAGCAACCCTCGTACATCACACTCGTATGACAGACTTGATCGTGTTATTAAGTCATCATATTAACATATTTGTAATCTTTATATCAAGCAACCCTCGTACATCACAGTCGTATGACAGACTTGATCGTGTTATTAAGTCATCATATTAACATATTTGTAATCTTTATATCAAGCAACCCTCGTACATCACAGTCGTATGACAGACTTGATCGTGTTATTAAGTCATCATATTAACATATTTGTAATCTTTATATCAAGCAACCCTCGTACATCACAGTCGTATGACAGACTTGATCGTGTTATTAAGTCATCATATTAACATATTTGTAATCTTTATATCAAGCAACCCTCGTACATCACAGTCGTATGACAGACTTGATCGTGTTATTAAGTCATCATATTAACATATTTGTAATCTTTATATCAAGCAACCCTCGTACATCACAGTCGTATGACAGACTTGATCGTGTTATTAAGTCATCATATTAACATATTTGTAATCTTTATATCAAGCAACCCTCGTACATCACAGTCGTATGACAGACTTGATCGTGTTATTAAGTCATCATATTAACATATTTGTAATCTTTATATCAAGCAACCCTCGTACATCACAGTCGTATGACAGACTTGATCGTGTTATTAAGTCTTCATATTAACATATTTGTAATCTTTATATCAAGCAACCCTCGTACATCACAGTCGTATGACAGGCTTGATATTGTTATTAAGTCATCATATTAACATATTTGTAATCTTTATATCAAGCAACCCTCGTACATCACAGTCGTATGACAGACTTGATCGTGTTATTAAGTCATCATATTAACATATTTGTAATCTTTATATCAAGCAACCCTCGTACATCACAGTCGTATGACAGACTTGATCGTGTTATTAAGTCATCATATTAACATATTTGTAATCTTTATATCAAGCAACCCTCGTACATCACAGTCGTATGACAGACTTGATCGTGTTATTAAGTCATCATATTAACATATTTGTAATCTTTATATCAAGCAACCCTCGTACATCACAGTCGTATGACAGACTTGATCGTGTTATTAAGTCATCATATTAACATATTTGTAATCTTTATATCAAGCAACCCTCGTACATCACAGTCGTATGACAGACTTGATCGTGTTATTAAGTCTTCATATTAACATATTTGTAATCTTTATATCAAGCAACCCTCGTACATCACAGTCGTATGACAGGCTTGATATTGTTATTAAGTCATCATATTAACATATTTGTAATCTTTATATCAAGCAACCCTCGTACATCACAGTCGTATGACAGACTTGATCGTGTTATTAAGTCATCATATTAACATATTTGTAATCTTTATATCAAGCAACCCTCGTACATCACAGTCGTATGACAGACTTGATCGTGTTATTAAGTCATCATATTAACATATTTGTAATCTTTATATCAAGCAACCCTCGTACATCACAGTCGTATGACAGACTTGATCGTGTTATTAAGTCATCATATTAACATATTTGTAATCTTTATATCAAGCAACCCTCGTACATCACAGTCGTATGACAGACTTGATCGTGTTATTAAGTCATCATATTAACATATTTGTAATCTTTATATCAAGCAACCCTCGTACATCACAGTCGTATGACAGACTTGATCGTGTTACTAAGTTATCATATTAACATCTTTGTAATCTTTATATCAAGCAACCCTCGTACATCACACTCGTATGACAGACTTGATCGTGTTATTAAGTCATCATATTAACATATTTGTAATCTTTATATCAAGCAACCCTCGTACATCACAGTCGTATGACAGACTTGATCGTGTTATTAAGTCATCATATTAACATATTTGTAATCTTTATATCAAGCAACCCTCGTACATCACAGTCGTATGACAGACTTGATCGTGTTATTAAGTCATCATATTAACATATTTGTAATCTTTATATCAAGCAACCCTCGTACATCACAGTCGTATGACAGACTTGATCGTGTTATTAAGTCATCATATTAACATATTTGTAATCTTTATATCAAGCAACCCTCGTACATCACAGTCGTATGACAGACTTGATCGTGTTATTAAGTCATCATATTAACATATTTGTAATCTTTATATCAAGCAACCCTCGTACATCACAGTCGTATGACAGACTTGATCGTGTTATTAAGTCATCATATTAACATATTTGTAATCTTTATATCAAGCAACCCTCGTACATCACAGTCGTATGACAGACTTGATCGTGTTATTAAGTCATCATATTAACATATTTGTAATCTTTATATCAAGCAACCCTCGTACATCACAGTCGTATGACAGACTTGATCGTGTTATTAAGTCTTCATATTAACATATTTGTAATCTTTATATCAAGCAACCCTCGTACATCACAGTCGTATGACAGGCTTGATATTGTTATTAAGTCATCATATTAACATATTTGTAATCTTTATATCAAGCAACCCTCGTACATCACAGTCGTATGACAGACTTGATCGTGTTATTAAGTCATCATATTAACATATTTGTAATCTTTATATCAAGCAACCCTCGTACATCACAGTCGTATGACAGACTTGATCGTGTTACTAAGTTATCATATTAACATATTTGTAATCTTTATATCAAGCAACCCTCGTACATCACAGTCGTATGACAGACTTGATCGTGTTATTAAGTCATCATATTAACATATTTGTAATCTTTATATCAAGCAACCCTCGTACATCACAGTCGTATGACAGACTTGATCGTGTTATTAAGTCATCATATTAACATCTTTGTAATCTTCTTTGTATCAAGCAACCCTCGTACATCACAGTCGTATGACAGACTTGATCGTGTTATTAAGTCATCATATTAACATATTTGTAATATTTATATCAAGCAACCCTCGTACATCACAGTCGTATGAGAGACTTGATCGTGTAATTAAGTCATCATATTAACATATTTGTAATCTTTATATCAAGCATCCCTCGTACATCACAGTCGTATGACAGACTTGATCGTGTTATTAAGTCATCATATTAACATATTTGTAATCTTTATATCAAGCAACCCTCGTACATCACAGTCGTATGACAGACTTGATCGTGTTATTAAGTCATCATATTAACATATTTGTAATCTTTATATCAAGCAACCCTCGTACATCACAGTCGTATGACAGACTTGATAGTGTTATTAAGTCATCATATTAACATCTTTGTAATCTTTATATCAAGCAACCCTCGTACATCACAGTCGTATGACAGACTTGATCGTGTTATTTAGTTATCATATTAACATCTTTGTAATCTTTATATCAAGCCACCCTAGCTCGTACATCACACTCGTATGACAGACTTGATCGTGTTATAAAGTTGTCATATTAACATCTATGTAATCTTGATATCAATAAAAACCTCGTACATCACAGTCGTATGACAGACATGTTTGTGTTATTAAGTTATCATATTAACATCTTTGTAATCTTTATATCAAGCAAACCTCGTACATCACAGTCGTATGACAGACTTGATCGTGTTATTACGTTATCATATTAACATCTTTGTAATCTTTATATCAAGCAACCCTCGTACATCACAGTCGTATGACAGACTTGGTCGTGTTACTAAGTTTTCATATTAACATATTTGTAATCTTTATATCAAGCAACCCTCGTACATCACAGTCGTATGACAGACTTGATCGTGTTATTAAGTCATCATATTAACATCTTTGTAATCTTTATATCAAGCAACCCTCGTACATCACAGTCGTATGACAGACTTGATCGTGTTATTAAGTCATCATATTAACATATTTGTAATCTTTATATCAAGCAACCCTCGTACATCACAGTCGTATGACAGACTTGATAGTGTTATTAAGTCATCATATTAACATATTTGTAATCTTTATATCAAGCAACCCTCGTACATCACAGTCGTATGACAGACTTGATCGTGTTATTAAGTCATCATATTAACATATTTGTAATCTTTATATCAAGCAACCCTCGTACATCACAGTCGTATGACAGACTTGATCGTGTTATTAAGTCATCATATTAACATATTTGTAATCTTTATATCAAGCAACCCTCGTACATCACAGTCGTATGACAGACTTGATCGTGTTATTAAGTCATCATATTAACATCTTTGTAATCTTCTTTGTATCAAGCAACCCTCGTACATCACAGTCGTATGACAGACTTGATCGTGTTATTAAGTCATCATATTAACATATTTGTAATCTTTATATCAAGCATCCCTCGTACATCACAGTCGTATGACAGACTTGATCGTGTTATTAAGTCATCATATTAACATATTTGTAATCTTTATATCAAGCAACCCTCGTACATCACAGTCGTATGACAGACTTGATCGTGTTATTAAGTCATCATATTAACATCTTTGTAATCTTCTTTGTATCAAGCAACCCTCGTACATCACAGTCGTATGACAGACTTGATCGTGTTATTTAGTCATCATATTAACATATTTGTAATCTTTATATCAAGCATCCCTCGTACATCACAGTCGTATGACAGACTTGATCGTGTTATTAAGTCATCATATTAACATATTTGTAATCTTTATATCAAGCAACCCTCGTACATCACAGTCGTATGACATACTTGATCGTGTTATTTAGTCATCATATTAACATATTTGTAATCTTTATATCAAGCAACCCTCGTACATCACAGTCGTATGACAGACTTGATAGTGTTATTTAGTCATCATATTAACATCTTTGTAATCTTTATATCAAGCAACCCTCGTACATCACAGTCGTATGACAGACTTGATCGTGTTATTTAGTTATCATATTAACATCTTTGTAATCTTTATATCAAGCCACCCTAGCTCGTACATCACACTCGTATGACAGACTTGATCGTGTTATAAAGTTGTCATATTAACATCTTTGTAATCTTTATATCAATAAAAACCTCGTACATCACAGTCGTATGACAGACATGTTTGTGTTATTAAGTTATCATATTAACATCTTTGTAATCTTTATATCAAGCAAACCTCGTACATCACAGTCGTATGACAGACTTGATCGTGTTATTACGTTATCATATTAACATCTTTGTAATCTTTATATCAAGCAACCCTCGTACATCACAGTCGTATGACAGACTTGGTCGTGTTACTAAGTTTTCATATTAACATATTTGTAATCTTTATATCAAGCAACCCTCGTACATCACAGTCGTATGACAGACTTGATCGTGTTACTAAGTTATCATATTAACATATTTGTAATCTTTATATCAAGCAACCCTCGTACATCACAGTCGTATGGAAATCTGATTAAAATCGACCTTGTTCCGAGGAATACAAATTGTGATATATTGTAACATAATATATCTACCGTGATACGAACACATTCTGTAGATTCCTCGCCACAAGATCTGAGCTTATCCCGTATAGGCTTGTGTTCCGAACCATTTTAGCGCAGCCAAAGCCCAGTCAAATAGCTGACCAATCACATCATAGTATTTAAACGGTCGCTGTTTTGAAAGCATTCGGAACAGACAAAAGGATAGTTGTTTAGAGTTATCTGCCCCAAGCTTCTCGCACCGAAAGCATTTGTTGGGCATCTTTGTATTGGCTACTTGAATTGCGCTCGAACACGCGAGTCTACGGGCTGTAATCAGACGGTTTGGCGTGGAACATACGACTGATATGAGTTCGTATCCCGGTAGATGCACTATTTTGCAATTTTATTCCACGGAAAAACGTCGATTTTAATCAGACTGAGTCGTATGGCAGACTTTATAGTGTTATAAAGTTATCATATTAGCATCTTTGTAATCTTTATATCAGGCAACCCTAGCTCGTACATCACAGTCGTACTGCAGACTTGATCGTGTTATTACGTTATCATATTAACATCTTTGTAATCGTTATATCAAGAAACCCTCGTACATCACAGTCGTATGACAGACTTGATCGTGTTATTAAGTTATCATATTAACATCTTTGTAATCTTTATATCAAGCAACCCTGGCTCGTACATCACAGTCGTATGACAGACTTGATCGTGTTATTAAGTTGTCATATTAACATATTTGTAATCTTTATATCAATAAATACCTCGTACATCACAGTCGTATGACAGAAATGTTTGTGTTATTAAGTTATCATATTAACATCTTTGTAATCTTTATATCAATAAAAACCTCGTACATCACAGTCGTATGACAGACTTGATCGTGTTATTTAGTTATCATATTAACATCTTTGTAAACTTTATATCAGGCAACTCTAGCTCGTACATCACAGTCGTATGACAGACTTGCAATTGATCGTGTTATTTAGTTATCATATTAACATCTGTGTAATCTTTATATCAAGCAAACCTAGTTCGTACATCACATGTGCACAGTCGTATGACAGACTTGACCGTGTTATAAAGTTGTCATATTAACATCTTTGTAATCTTTATATCAAGCGAACGTCGTACATCACAGTCGTATGACAGGATCGTGTTATTAAGTTATCATATTAACATCTTTGTAATCTTTATATCAAGCCACCCTCGTACATCACACTCATATGACAGACTTGATCGTATTATTAAGTTATCATATTAACATCTTTGTCATCTTTATATCAAGCAACCCTAGCTCGTACATCACAGTCGTATGACAGACTTGAATTGATCGTGTTATTTAGTTATCATATTAACATCTGTGTAATCTTTATATCAAGGAACCCTAGCTCGTACATCACAGTCGTATGACAGACTTGATCGTGTTATTAAGTTATCATATTAACATCTTTGTAATCTTTATATCAAGCAACCCTTGTACATCACAGTCGTATGACAGACTTGATCGTGTTATTAAGTTATCATATTAACATCTTTGTAATCTGTATATCAAGCCACCCTTGTACATCACAGTCGTATGACAGACTTGATCGTGTTAATTAGTTATCGATTAGAAAAACGATTAGAAAAACGTCGATTTTAATCAGACTGAGTCGTATGGCAGACTTTATCGTGTTATAAAGTTATCATATTAGCATCTTTGTAATCTTTATATCAGGCAACCCTAGCTCGTACATCACAGTCGTACTGCAGACTTGATCGTGTTATTACGTTATCATATTAACATCTTTGTAATCTTTAAATCAAGCAACCCTCGTACATCACAGTCGTATGACAGGCTTGATATTGTTATTACGTTATCATATTAACATCTTTGTCATCTTTATATCAAGCAACCCTCGTACATCACAGTCGTATGACAGACATGATCGTGTTATTAAGTTGTCATATTAACATCTTTGTTATCTTTATATCAAGCAACCCTAGCTCGTACATCACAGTCGTATGACAGACTTGATCGTGTTATTAAGTTGTCATATTAACATCTTTGTAATCTTTATATCAATAAAAACCTCGTACATCACAGTCGTATGACAGACATGATTGTGTTATTAAGTTATCATATTAACATCTTTGTAATTTTTATATCAATAAAAACCTCGTACATCACAGTCGTATGACAGACTTGATCGTGTTACTAAGTTATCATATTAACATATTTGTAATCTTTATATCAAGCAACCCTCGTACATCACACTCGTATGACAGACTTGATCGTGTTATTAAGTCATCATATTAACATATTTGTAATCTTTATATCAAGCAACCCTCGTACATCACAGTCGTATGACAGACTTGATCGTGTTATTAAGTCATCATATTAACATATTTGTAATCTTTATATCAAGCAACCCTCGTACATCACAGTCGTATGACAGACTTGATCGTGTTATTAAGTCATCATATTAACATATTTGTAATCTTTATATCAAGCAACCCTCGTACATCACACTCGTATGACAGACTTGATCGTGTTATTAAGTCATCATATTAACATATTTGTAATCTTTATATCAAGCAACCCTCGTACATCACAGTCGTATGACAGACTTGATCGTGTTATTAAGTCATCATATTAACATATTTGTAATCTTTATATCAAGCAACCCTCGTACATCACAGTCGTATGACAGACTTGATCGTGTTATTAAGTCATCATATTAACATATTTGTAATCTTTATATCAAGCAACCCTCGTACATCACAGTCGTATGACAGACTTGATCGTGTTACTAAGTTATCATATTAACATCTTTGTAATCTTTATATCAAGCAACCCTCGTACATCACAGTCGTATGACAGACTTGATCGTGTTATTAAGTCATCATATTAACATATTTGTAATCTTTATATCAAGCAACCCTCGTACATCACAGTCGTATGACAGACTTGATCGTGTTATTAAGTCATCATATTAACATATTTGTAATCTTTATATCAAGCAACCCTCGTACATCACAGTCGTATGACAGACTTGATCGTGTTATTAAGTCATCATATTAACATATTTGTAATCTTTATATCAAGCAACCCTCGTACATCACAGTCGTATGACAGACTTGATCGTGTTATTAAGTCATCATATTAACATATTTGTAATCTTTATATCAAGCAACCCTCGTACATCACAGTCGTATGACAGACTTGATCGTGTTATTAAGTCATCATATTAACATCTTTGTAATCTTCTTTGTATCAAGCAACCCTCGTACATCACAGTCGTATGACAGACTTGATCGTGTTATTAAGTCATCATATTAACATATTTGTAATATTTATATCAAGCAACCCTCGTACATCACAGTCGTATGAGAGACTTGATCGTGTAATTAAGTCATCATATTAACATATTTGTAATCTTTATATCAAGCATCCCTCGTACATCACAGTCGTATGACAGACTTGATCGTGTTATTAAGTCATCATATTAACATATTTGTAATCTTTATATCAAGCAACCCTCGTACATCACAGTCGTATGACAGACTTGATCGTGTTATTAAGTCATCATATTAACATATTTGTAATCTTTATATCAAGCAACCCTCGTACATCACAGTCGTATGACAGACTTGATAGTGTTATTAAGTCATCATATTAACATCTTTGTAATCTTTATATCAAGCAACCCTCGTACATCACAGTCGTATGACAGACTTGATCGTGTTATTTAGTTATCATATTAACATCTTTGTAATCTTTATATCAAGCCACCCTAGCTCGTACATCACACTCGTATGACAGACTTGATCGTGTTATAAAGTTGTCATATTAACATCTTTGTAATCTTTATATCAATATAAACCTCGTACATCACAGTCGTATGACAGACATGTTTGTGTTATTAAGTTATCATATTAACATCTTTGTAATCTTTATATCAAGCAAACCTCGTACATCACAGTCGTATGACAGACTTGATCGTGTTATTACGTTATCATATTAACATCTTTGTAATCTTTATATCAAGCAACCCTCGTACATCACAGTCGTATGACAGACTTGGTCGTGTTACTAATTTTTCATATTAACATATTTGTAATCTTTATATCAAGCAAACCTTGTACATCACAGTCGTATGGAAGTCTGATTAAAATCGACCTTGTTCCGAGGAATACAAATTGTGATATATTGTAACATAATATATCTACCGTGATACGAACACATTCTGTAGATTCCTCGCCACAAGGTCTGAGCTTATCCCGTATAGGCTTGTGTTCCGAACCATTTTAGCGCAGCCAAAGCCCAGTCAAATAGCTGACCAATCACATCATAGTATTTAAACGGTCGCTGTTTTGAAAGCATTCGGAACAGACAAAAGGATAGTTGTTTAGAGTTATCTGCCCCAAGCTTCTCGCACCGAAAGCATTTGTTGGGCATCTTTGTATTGGCTACTTGAATTGCGCTCGAACACGCGAGTCTACGGGCTGTAATCAGACGGTTTGGCGTGGAACATACGACTGATATGAGTTCGTATCCCGGTAGATGCACTATTTTGCAATTTTATTCCACGGAAAAACGTCGATTTTAATCAGACTGAGTCGTATGGCAGACTTTATAGTGTTATAAAGTTATCATATTAGCATCTTTGTAATCTTTATATCAGGCAACCCTAGCTCGTACATCACAGTCGTACTGCAGACTTGATCGTGTTATTACGTTATCATATTAACATCTTTGTAATCTTTAAATCAAGCAACCCTCGTACATCACAGTCGTATGACAGGCTTGATATTGTTATTACGTTATCATATTAACATCTTTGTCATCTTTATATCAAGAAACCCTCGTACATCACAGTCGTATGACAGACTTGATCGTGTTATTAAGTTATCATATTAACATCTTTGTAATCTTTATATCAAGCAACCCTGGCTCGTACATCACAGTCGTATGACAGACTTGATCGTGTTATTAAGTTGTCATATTAACATCTTTGTAATCTTTATATCAATAAAAACCTCGTACATCACAGTCGTATGACAGACATGTTTGTGTTATTAAGTTATCATATTAACATCTTTGTAATCTTTATATCAATAAAAACCTCGTACATCACAGTCGTATGACAGACTTGATCGTGTTATTTAGTTATCATATTAACATCTTTGTAAACTTTATATCAGGCAACTCTAGCTCGTACATCACAGTCGTATGACAGACTTGCAATTGATCGTGTTATTTAGTTATCATATTAACATCTGTGTAATCTTTATATCAAGCAACCCTAGTTCGTACATCACATGTGCACAGTCGTATGACAGACTTGACCGTGTTATAAAGTTGTCATATTAACATCTTTGTAATCTTTATATCAAGCGAACCTCGTACATCACAGTCGTATGACAGGATCGTGTTATTAAGTTATCATATTAACATCTTTGTAATCTTTATATCAAGCCACCCTTGTACATCGCAGTCGTATGACAGACTTGATCGTGTTATTTAGTTATCATATTAACATCTTTGTAAACTTTATATCAAGCAACCCTAGCTCGTACATCACAGTCGTATGACAGACTTGAATTGATCGTGTTATTTAGTTATCATATTAACATCTGTGTAATCTTTATATCAAGGAACCCTAGCTCGTACATCACAGTCGTATGACAGACTTGATCGTGTTATTAAGTTATCATATTAACATCTTTGTAATCTTTATATCAAGCAACCCTTGTACATCACAGTCGTATGACAGCCTTGATCGTGTTATTAAGTTATCATATTAACATCTTTGTAATCTTTATATCAAGCAAACCTCGTACATCACAGTCGTATGACAGGATCGTGTTATTAAGTTATCATATTAACATCTTTGTAATCTTTATATCAAACCACCCTTGTACATCACAGTCGTATGACAGACTTGATCGTGTTATTTAGTTATCATTTTAACATCTTTGTAATCTTTATATCAATCAACCCTAGCTCGTAAATCACAGTCGTATGACAGACTTGCAATTGATCGTGTTATTTAGTTATCATATTAACATCTGTGTAATCTTTATATCAAGCAACCCTAGTTCGTACATCACATGTGCACAGTCGTATGACAGACTTGACCGTGTTATAAAGTTGCCATATTAACATCTTTGTAATCTTTATACCAAGCAAACCTCGTACATCACAGTCGTATGACAGAATCGTGTTATTAAGTTATCATATTAACATCTTTGTAATCTTTATATCAAACCACCCTTGTACATCACAGTCGTATGACAGACTTGATCGTGTTATTTAGTTATCATATTAACATCTTTGTAAACTTTATATCAAGCAACCCTAGCTCGTACATCACAGTCGTATGACAGACTTGAATTGATCGTGTTATTTAGTTATCATATTAACATCTGTGTAATCTTTATATCAAGGAACCCTAGCTCGTACATCACAGTCGTATGACAGACTTGATCGTGTTATTAAGTTATCATATTAACATCTTTGTAATCTTTATATCAAGCAACCCTTGTACATCACAGTCGTATGCCAGACTTGATCGTGTTAATTAGTTATCATTTTAACATCTTTGTAATCTTTATATCAAGCAACCCTCGTACATCACAGTCGTATGACAGACTTGGTCGTGTTACTAATTTTTCATATTAACATATTTGTAATCTTTATATCAAGCAAACCTTGTACATCACAGTCGTATGGAAGTCTGATTAAAATCGACCTTGTTCCGAGGAATACAAATTGTGATATATTGTAACATAATATATCTACCGTGATACGAACACATTCTGTAGATTCCTCGCCACAAGGTCTGAGCTTATCCCGTATAGGCTTGTGTTCCGAACCATTTTAGCGCAGCCAAAGCCCAGTCAAATAGCTGACCAATCACATCATAGTATTTAAACGGTCGCTGTTTTGAAAGCATTCGGAACAGACAAAAGGATAGTTGTTTAGAGTTATCTGCCCCAAGCTTCTCGCACCGAAAGCATTTGTTGGGCATCTTTGTATTGGCTACTTGAATTGCGCTCGAACACGCGAGTCTACGGGCTGTAATCAGACGGTTTGGCGTGGAACATACGACTGATATGAGTTCGTATCCCGGTAGATGCACTATTTTGCAATTTTATTCCACGGAAAAACGTCGATTTTAATCAGACTGAGTCGTATGGCAGACTTTATAGTGTTATAAAGTTATCATATTAGCATCTTTGTAATCTTTATATCAGGCAACCCTAGCTCGTACATCACAGTCGTACTGCAGACTTGATCGTGTTATTACGTTATCATATTAACATCTTTGTAATCTTTAAATCAAGCAACCCTCGTACATCACAGTCGTATGACAGGCTTGATATTGTTATTACGTTATCATATTAACATCTTTGTCATCTTTATATCAAGAAACCCTCGTACATCACAGTCGTATGACAGACTTGATCGTGTTATTAAGTTATCATATTAACATCTTTGTAATCTTTATATCAAGCAACCCTGGCTCGTACATCACAGTCGTATGACAGACTTGATCGTGTTATTAAGTTGTCATATTAACATCTTTGTAATCTTTATATCAATAAAAACCTCGTACATCACAGTCGTATGACAGACATGTTTGTGTTATTAAGTTATCATATTAACATCTTTGTAATCTTTATATCAATAAAAACCTCGTACATCACAGTCGTATGACAGACTTGATCGTGTTATTTAGTTATCATATTAACATCTTTGTAAACTTTATATCAGGCAACTCTAGCTCGTACATCACAGTCGTATGACAGACTTGCAATTGATCGTGTTATTTAGTTATCATATTAACATCTGTGTAATCTTTATATCAAGCAACCCTAGTTCGTACATCACATGTGCACAGTCGTATGACAGACTTGACCGTGTTATAAAGTTGTCATATTAACATCTTTGTAATCTTTATATCAAGCGAACCTCGTACATCACAGTCGTATGACAGGATCGTGTTATTAAGTTATCATATTAACATCTTTGTAATCTTTATATCAAGCCACCCTTGTACATCGCAGTCGTATGACAGACTTGATCGTGTTATTTAGTTATCATATTAACATCTTTGTAAACTTTATATCAAGCAACCCTAGCTCGTACATCACAGTCGTATGACAGACTTGAATTGATCGTGTTATTTAGTTATCATATTAACATCTGTGTAATCTTTATATCAAGGAACCCTAGCTCGTACATCACAGTCGTATGACAGACTTGATCGTGTTATTAAGTTATCATATTAACATCTTTGTAATCTTTATATCAAGCAACCCTTGTACATCACAGTCGTATGACAGCCTTGATCGTGTTATTAAGTTATCATATTAACATCTTTGTAATCTTTATATCAAGCAAACCTCGTACATCACAGTCGTATGACAGGATCGTGTTATTAAGTTATCATATTAACATCTTTGTAATCTTTATATCAAACCACCCTTGTACATCACAGTCGTATGACAGACTTGATCGTGTTATTTAGTTATCATTTTAACATCTTTGTAATCTTTATATCAATCAACCCTAGCTCGTACATCACAGTCGTATGACAGACTTGATCGTGTTATTTAGTTATCATTTTAACATCTTTGTAATCTTTATATCAATCAACCCTAGCTCGTAAATCACAGTCGTATGACAGACTTGCAATTGATCGTGTTATTTAGTTATCATATTGACATCTGTGTAATCTTTATATCAAGCAACCCTAGTTCGTACATCACATGTGCACAGTCGTATGACAGACTTGACCGTGTTATAAAGTTGCCATATTAACATCTTTGTAATCTTTATAGCAAGCAAACCTCGTACATCACAGTCGTATGACAGAATCGTGTTATTAAGTTATCATATTAACATCTTTGTAATCTTTATATCAAACCACCCTTGTACATCACAGTCGTATGACAGACTTGATCGTGTTATTTAGTTATCATATTAACATCTTTGTAAACTTTATATCAAGCAACCCTAGCTCGTACATCACAGTCGTATGACAGACTTGAATTGATCGTGTTATTTAGTTATCATATTAACATCTGTGTAATCTTTATATCAAGGAACCCTAGCTCGTACATCACAGTCGTATGACAGACTTGATCGTGTTATTAAGTTATCATATTAACATCTTTGTAATCTTTATATCAAGCAACCCTTGTACATCACAGTCGTATGACAGACTTGATCGTGTTAATTAGTTATCATTTTAACATCTTTGTAATCTTTATATCAATCAACCCTAGCTAGTAAATCACAGTCGTATGACAGACTTGATCGTGTTATTTAGTTATCATTTTAAAATCTTTGTAATCTTTATATCAAGCAAACATCGTATATCACAGTCGTATTGCAGACTTGATCGCATTATTTAGTTGTCATATTAACATCTTTGTAATCTTTATATCAAACCACCCTTGTACATCACAGTCGTATGACAGACTTGATCGTGTTAATTAGTTATCATTTTAACATCTTTGTAATCTTTATATCAATCAACCCTAGCTCGTAAATCACAGTCGTATGACAGGATCGTGTTATTAAGTTATCATATTAACATCTTTGTAATCTTTATATCAAACCACCCTTGTACATCACAGTCGTATGACAGACTTGATCGTGTTATTTAGTTATCATTTTAACATCTTTGTAATCTTTATATCAATCAACCCTAGCTCGTACATCACAGTCGTATGACAGACTTGATCGTGTTATTTAGTTATCATTTTAACATCTTTGTAATCTTTATATCAATCAACCCTAGCTCGTAAATCACAGTCGTATGACAGACTTGATCGTGTTATTTAGTTATCTTTTTAAAATCTTTGTAATCTTTATATCAAGCAACCCTTGTACATCACAGTCGTATGACAGACTTGATCGTGTTATTAAGTTATCATATTAACATCTTTGTAATCTTTATATCAAGCAAACCTCGTACATCACAGTCGTATGACAGGATCGTGTTATTAACTTATCATATTAACATCTTTGTAATCTTTATATCAAACCACCCTTGTACATCACGGTCGTATGACAGACTTGATCGTGTTATTTAGTTATCATTTTAACATCTTTGTAATCTTTATATCAATCAACCCTAGCTCGTACATCACAGTCGTATGACA
Organism: Gibbula magus; assembly: GCA_936450465.1. NCBI lineage: Eukaryota > Metazoa > Mollusca > Gastropoda > Trochida > Trochidae > Gibbula > Gibbula magus. The sequence goes on along the minus strand of OW388295.1, from coordinate 28,310,680 downwards.
GACTTGATCGTGTTATTTAGTTATCATTTTAACATCTTTGTAATCTTTATATCAATCAACCCTAGCTCGTACATCACAGTCGTATGACAGACTTGATCGTGTTATTTAGTTATCATTTTAACATCTTTGTAATCTTTATATCAATCAACCCTAGCTCGTAAATCACAGTCGTATGACAGACTTGCAATTGATCGTGTTATTTAGTTATCATATTGACATCTGTGTAATCTTTATATCAAGCAACCCTAGTTCGTACATCACATGTGCACAGTCGTATGACAGACTTGACCGTGTTATAAAGTTGCCATATTAACATCTTTGTAATCTTTATATCAAGCAAACCTCGTACATCACAGTCGTATGACAGAATCGTGTTATTAAGTTATCATACTAACATCTTTGTAATCTTTATATCAAACCACCCTTGTACATCACAGTCGTATGACAGACTTGATCGTGTTATTTAGTTATCATATTAACATCTGTGTAATCTTTATATCAAGGAACCCTAGCTCGTACATCACAGTCGTATGACAGACTTGATCGTGTTATTAAGTTATCATATTAACATCTTTGTAATCTTTATATCAAGCAACCCTTGTACATCACAGTCGTATGACAGACTTGATCGTGTTAATTAGTAATCATTTTAACATCTTTGTAATCTTTATATCAATCAACCCTAGCTAGTAAATCACAGTCGTGTGACAGACTTGATCGTGTTATTTAGTTATCATTTTAAAATCTTTGTAATCTTTATATCAAGCAAACATCGTATATCACAGTCGTATTGCAGACTTGATCGCATTATTTAGTTGTCATATTAACATCTTTGTAATCTTTATATCAAACCACCCTTGTACATCACAGTCGTATGACAGACTTGATCGTGTTAATTAGTTATCATTTTAACATCTTTGTAATCTTTATATCAATCAACCCTAGCTAGTAAATCACAGTCGTATGACAGACTTGATCGTGTTATTTAGTTATCATTTTAACATCTTTGTAATCTTTATATCAATCAACCCTAGCTCGTAAATCACAGTGGTATGACAGACTTGATCGTGTTATTTAGTTATCATATTAACATCTTTGTAATCTTTATATCAAGCAAACCTCGTACATCACAGTCGTATGACAGGATCGTGTTATTAAGTTATCATATTAACATCTTTGTAATCTTTATATCAAACCACCCTTGTACATCACAGTCGTATGACAGACTTGATCGTGTTATTAAGTCATCATATTAATATATTTGTAATCTTTATATCAAGCAACCCTAGCTCGTACATCACAGTCGTATGACAGACTTGATCGTGTTATTTAGTTATCATTTTAACATCTTTGTAATCTTTATATCAATCAACCCTAGCTCGTAAATCACAGTCGTATGACAGACTTGCAATTGATCGTGTTATTTAGTTATCATATTGACATCTGTGTAATCTTTATATCAAGCAACCCTAGTTCGTACATCACATGTGCACAGTCGTATGACAGACTTGACCGTGTTATAAAGTTGCCATATTAACATCTTTGTAATCTTTATACCAAGCAAACCTCGTACATCACAGTCGTATGACAGAATCGTGTAATTAAGTTGTCATATTAACATCTTTGTAATCTTTATATCTAGCCACCCTTGTACATCGCAGTCGTATGACAGACTTGATCGTGTTATTTAGTTATCATATTAACATCTTTGTAAACTTTATATCAAGCAACCCTAGCTCGTACATCACAGTCGTATGACAGACTTGAATTGATCGTGTTATTTAGTTATCATATTAACATCTGTGTAATCTTTATATCAAGGAACCCTAGCTCGTACATCACAGTCGTATGACAGACTTGATCGTGTTATTAAGTTATCATATTAACATCTTTGTAATCTTTATATCAAGCAACCCTTGTACATCACAGTCGTATGACAGACTTGATCGTGTTAATTAGTTATCATTTTAACATCTTTGTAATCTTTATATCAATCAACCCTAGCTAGTAAATCACAGTCGTATGACAGACTTGATCGTGTTATTTAGTTATCATTTTAAAATCTTTGTAATCTTTATATCAAGCAAACATCGTATATCACAGTCGTATTGCAGACTTGATCGTGTTATTAAGTTATCATATTAACATCTTTGTAATCTTTATATCAAGCAAACCTCGTACATCACAGTCGTATGACAGGATCGTGTTATTAAGTTATCATATTAACATCTTTGTAATCTTTATATCAAACCACCCTTGTACATCACGGTCGTATGACAGACTTGATCGTGTTATTTAGTTATCATTTTAACATCTTTGTAATCTTTATATCAATCAACCCTAGCTCGTACATCACAGTCGTATGACAGACTTGATCGTGTTATTTAGTTATCATTTTAACATCTTTGTAATCTTTATATCAATCAACCCTAGCTCGTAAATCACAGTCGTATGACAGACTTGCAATTGATCGTGTTATTTAGTTATCATATTGACATCTGTGTAATCTTTATATCAAGCAACCCTAGTTCGTACATCACATGTGCACAGTCGTATGACAGACTTGACCGTGTTATAAAGTTGTCATATTAACATCTTTGTAATCTTTATATCAAGCAAACCTCGTACATCACAGTCGTATGACAGAATCGTGTTATTAAGTTGTCATATTAACATCTTTGTAATCTTTATATCTAGCCACCCTTGTACATCGCAGTCGTATGACAGACTTGATCGTGTTATTTAGTTATCATATTAACATCTTTGTAAACTTTATATCAAGCAACCCTAGCTCGTACATCACAGTCGTATGACAGACTTGAATTGATCGTGTTATTTAGTTATCATATTAACATCTGTGTAAACTTTATATCAAGGAACCCTAGCTCGTACATCACAGTCGTATGACAGACTTGATCGTGTTATTAAGTTATCATATTAACATCTTTGTAATCTTTATATCAAGCAACCCTTGTACATCACAGTCGTATGACAGACTTGATCGTGTTAATTAGTTATCATTTTAACATCTTTGTAATCTTTATATCAATCAACCCTAGCTAGTAAATCACAGTCGTATGACAGACTTGATCGTGTTATTTAGTTATCATTTTAAAATCTTTGTAATCTTTATATCAAGCAAACATCGTATATCACAGTCGTATTGCAGACTTGATCGTGTTATTAAGTTATCATATTAACATCTTTGTAATCTTTATATCAAGCAAACCTCGTACATCACAGTCGTATGACAGGATCGTGTTATTAAGTTATCATATTAACATCTTTGTAATCTTTATATCAAACCACCCTTGTACATCACGGTCGTATGACAGACTTGATCGTGTTATTTAGTTATCATTTTAACATCTTTGTAATCTTTATATCAATCAACCCTAGCTAGTAAATCACAGTCGTATGACAGACTTGATCGTGTTATTTAGTTATCATTTTAAAATCTTTGTAATCTTTATATCAAGCAAACATCGTATATCACAGTCGTATTGCAGACTTGATCGTGTTATTAAGTTATCATATTAACATCTTTGTAATCTTTATATCAAGCAAACCTCGTACATCACAGTCGTATGACAGGATCGTGTTATTAAGTTATCATATTAACATCTTTGTAATCTTTATATCAAACCACCCTTGTACATCACGGTCGTATGACAGACTTGATCGTGTTATTTAGTTATCATTTTAACATCTTTGTAATCTTTATATCAATCAACCCTAGCTCGTATATCACAGTCGTATGACAGACTTGATCGTGTTATTTAGTTATCATTTTAACATCTTTGTAATCTTTATATCAATCAACCCTAGCTCGTAAATCACAGTCGTATGACAGACTTGCAATTGATCGTGTTATTTAGTTATCATATTGACATCTGTGTAATCTTTATATCAAGCAACCCTAGTTCGTACATCACATGTGCACAGTCGTATGACAGACTTGACCGTGTTATAAAGTTGTCATATTAACATCTTTGTAATCTTTATATCAAGCAAACCTCGTACATCACAGTCGTATGACAGAATCGTGTTATTAAGTTGTCATATTAACATCTTTGTAATCTTTATATCTAGCCACCCTTGTACATCGCAGTCGTATGACAGACTTGATCGTGTTATTTAGTTATCATATTAACATCTTTGTAAACTTTATATCAAGCAACCCTAGCTCGTACATCACAGTCGTATGACAGACTTGAATTGATCGTGTTATTTAGTTATCATATTAACATCTGTGTAAACTTTATATCAAGGAACCCTAGCTCGTACATCACAGTCGTATGACAGACTTGATCGTGTTATTAAGTTATCATATTAACATCTTTGTAATCTTTATATCAATCAACCCTAGCTAGTAAATCACAGTCGTATGACAGACTTGATCGTGTTATTTAGTTATCATTTTAAAATCTTTGTAATCTTTATATCAAGCAAACATCGTATATCACAGTCGTATTGCAGACTTGATCGCATTATTTAGTTGTCATATTAACATCTTTGTAATCTTTATATCAAACCACCCTTGTACATCACAGTCGTATGACAGACTTGATCGTGTTAATTAGTTATCATTTTAACATCTTTGTAATCTTTATATCAATCAACCCTAGCTAGTAAATCACAGTCGTATGACAGACTTGATCGTGTTATTTAGTTATCATTTTAACATCTTTGTAATCTTTATATCAATCAACCCTAGCTCGTAAATCACAGTCGTATGACAGACTTGATCGTCTTATTTAGTTATCATTTTAAAATCTTTGTAATCTTTATATCAAGCAATCCTTGTACATCACAGTCGTATGACAGACTTGATCGTTTTATTAAGTTATCATATTAACATCTTTGTAATCTTTATATCAAACCACCCTTGTACATCACAGTCGTATGACAGACTTGATCGTGTTACTAAGTTATCATATTAACATATTTGTAATCTTTATATCAAGCAACCCTCGTACATCACAGTCGTATGACAGACTTGATCGTGTTAATTAGTTATCATTTTAACATCTTTGTAATCTTTATATCAATCAACCCTAGCTAGTAAATCACAGTCGTATGACAGACTTGATCGTGTTATTTAGTTATCATTTTAACATCTTTGTAATCTTTATATCAATCAACCCTTGTACATCACAGTCGTATGACAGACTTGATCGTGTTACTAAGTTATCATATTAACATATTTGTAATCTTTATATCAAGCAACCCTCGTACATCACAGTCGTATGACAGACTTGATCGTCTTATTTAGTTATCATTTTAAAATCTTTGTAATCTTTATATCAAGCAACCCTTGTACATCACAGTCGTATGACAGACTTGATCGTTTTATTAAGTTATCATATTAACATCTTTGTAATCTTTATATCAAACCACCCTTGTACATCACAGTCGTATGACAGACTTGATCGTGTTATTTAGTTATCATTTTAAAATCTTTGTAATCTTTATATCAAGCAAACCTCGTAAATGACAGTCGTATTGCAGACTTGATCGCATTATTTAGTTGTCATATTAACATTTTTGTAATCTTTATATCAAGCAAACCTCGTACATCACAGTCGTATGACAGGATCGTGTTATAAAAGGCGCTGTAGCACGTTTTTTGCAAAATTCCCATTTATAATGATAGTTTATGTCATTTAAATTAACTTTAGAGGGTAAAACATGTTATAACACAAACCAATTATCTGTAGTGGTAAAAACTATGTTGCGTATAAAGCAAAAATTGCATGGCGGCCATTTTATTGTGAACACAATTTATTATTTTGTATTACAAAAACTATTCCCATGGCTTTACCGAAACATGTACACTAATTTTAAACTTTATTTTCCGAAGAGAGAATGATGTTTTACTATTGGTGAAATTATTTTTCAAATACATTTCATCAACTTTTTTGAGCGAAAAAACGTGCTACTGCCCCTTTAAGTTATCATATTAACATCTTTGTAATCTTTATATCAAACCACCCTTGTACATCACAGTCGTATGACAGACTTGATCGTGTTATTTAGTTATCATTTTAACATCTTTGTAATCTTTATATCAAGCAACCCTCGTACATCACAGTCGTATGGCAGACTTGATCATGTTATTAAGTTATCATATTAACATCTTTTAATATTTATATCAAGCAAACCTCGTACATCACAGTCGAATGACAGACTTGATCGTGTTATTTAGTTATCATTTTAACATCTTTGTAATCTTTATATCAATCAACCCTAGCTAGTAAATCACAGTCGTATGACAGACTTGATCGTGTTATTTAGTTATCATTTTAACATCTTTGTAATCTTTATATCAATCAACCCTAGCTCGTAAATCACAGTCGTATGACAGACTTGATCGTGTTATTTAGTTATCATTTTAAAATCTTTGTAATCTTTATATCAAGCAACCCTTGTACATCACAGTCGTATGACAGACTTGATCGTGTTATTAAGTTATCATATTAACATCTTTGTAATCTTTATATCAAGCAAACCTCGTACATCACAGTCGTATGACAGGATCGTGTTATTAAGTTATCATATTAACATCTTTGTAATCTTTATATCAAACCACCCTTGTACATCACGGTCGTATGACAGACTTGATCGTGTTATTTAGTTATCATTTTAACATCTTTGTAATCTTTATATCAATCAACCCTAGCTCGTACATCACAGTCGTATGACAGACTTGATCGTGTTATTTAGTTATCATTTTAACATCTTTGTAATCTTTATATCAATCAACCCTAGCTCGTAAATCACAGTCGTATGACAGACTTGATCGTCTTATTTAGTTATCATTTTAAAATCTTTGTAATCTTTATATCAAGCAACCCTTGTACATCACAGTCGTATGACAGACTTGATCGTTTTATTAAGTTATCATATTAACATCTTTGTAATCTTTATATCAAACCACCCTTGTACATCACAGTCGTATGACAGACTTGATCGTGTTATTTAGTTATCATTTTAAAATCTTTGTAATCTTTATATCAAGCAAACCTCGTAAATGACAGTCGTATTGCAGACTTGATCGCATTATTTAGTTGTCATATTAACATTTTTGTAATCTTTATATCAAGCAAACCTCGTACATCACAGTCGTATGACAGGATCGTGTTATAAAAGGCGCTGTAGCACGTTTTTTGCAAAATTCCCATTTATAATGATAGTTTATGTCATTTAAATTAACTTTAGAGGGTAAAACATGTTATAACACAAACCAATTATCTGTAGTGGTAAAAACTATGTTGCGTATAAAGCAAAAATTGCATGGCGGCCATTTTATTGTGAACACAATTTATTATTTTGTATTACAAAAACTATTCCCATGGCTTTACCGAAACATGTACACTAATTTTAAACTTTATTTTCCGAAGAGAGAATGATGTTTTACTATTGGTGAAATTATTTTTCAAATACATTTCATCAACTTTTTTGAGCGAAAAAACGTGCTACTGCCCCTTTAAGTTATCATATTAACATCTTTGTAATCTTTATATCAAACCACCCTTGTACATCACAGTCGTATGACAGACTTGATCGTGTTATTTAGTTATCATTTTAACATCTTTGTAATCTTTATATCAAGCAACCCTCGTACATCACAGTCGTATGGCAGACTTGATCATGTTATTAAGTTATCATATTAACATCTTTTAATATTTATATCAAGCAAACCTCGTACATCACAGTCGAATGACAGACTTGATCGTGTTATTACGTTATCATATTAACAAATTTGTAATCTTTATATCAAGTAACCCTCGTACATCACCAAAAAATATGTTTTCATGTATATGATATCAAAACAGTAAGAACGATTCGTATGGATGTCGGGTACATGGGGTATTATGCAAAACAATAGAAATATTTAACAAATTAAATTGCATCCCTTTCACACGCTTTTTACTGGGAGGAACGTCATGAAATTAACATATATTTGTGTTCATCCCAAAAGGTCATATTCCCAAAACTTAAGGAGAGTTTATTTAAAGATATTAGGGTGGACACCTTGACACTCCCAAATGTAAAAAAGCTTGCGATTACATATAACAAAAGTGTTATTTTGAAATTGCAAGGAATCCCCAACTTAATTTCAAGTAAGGTGGTATTGCATTTTTGGAAAATGTCTTAAATTTCAGATGTTCACAGACGAAGCCCAAAATTTCAACAACAAGACAAGTAAATATGCAAATGTAATTCATTTTAAATGTAATAAATTTTTAATGCAAAAAATATGTTCTATATACTGTGTCAATAAGTTTATTGCCAGAAAGGGTGTTTCAAAATTCACTTTTATGGTCTCACTTAGTATGAATTCCCATGTGTGTCTACAGGTTACATTTTTGTGTAAATCTTTTTTCACATATGCCACACTTGTATGGTCTCTCCCCAGTATGAATTCCCATATGTGTTTGCAGGCTACTTGATTCTGTAAATATTTTACCACCCACACTACACATGTACAGTCTCTCTCATGTGTCTCTGCAGTTGGTCTGATCCTGAAAATGCTTTTTCACACACACACTACACTAGTATGGTCTCTCTCCGAAATGAATTCTCATGTGTCTCTGCAGTTTGCTTGATTTCATAAATATTTTACCACATACACTACATATGTTTGGTCTCTCTCCGGTGTGTATTCTCATGTGTCTCTGCAGTTTGCTTGATTCTATAAATAATTTACCACATACACTACATATGTTTGGTCTCTCTGTTATGAACTCTCTCGTGTTTCTGTAGGCTACCTGATTCTATAAATGTTTTGCCACATACACTACATATGTAAGGTCTCTCTCCTGTATGAATTCTCATGTGTCTCTGCAGGCTCCCTGATTCTGTAAATGTTTTACCACACTCACTACACTTGTATGGTCTCTCCCCGGTATGACTTCTCATGTGTCTGTGCAGGTGATTTGATTGTTTAAAAGCTTTACCACAGACGTTACAATTGTATGGTCTCTCCCCAGTGTGAATTAACATGTGTTTTTGTAATTTGCTTGATTCTGTAAATGTTTTACCACATTCACTACACGCGTATGGTCTTTCCCCACTATGAAATGTCATGTGTACTTGTAGGCCCACTGATTGTCTAAATGTCTTATCACACAAACTACACTTGTATGGTCTCTCCCCAGTATGGATTCTCATGTGTTTTTGCAGGGACACTGATCCTGTAAATGTTTTACCACACACACTGCACGTGTATGGTCTCTCGCCAGTATGAATTCTCATGTGTATTTGCAGGCCCCATGATTCTGAAAATGCCTTACCACAATCACTACACTTGTATGGTCTCTCCCCGGTGTGACTTCTCATGTGTCTCTGCAGGTGATTTGATTGTTTAAAAGTTTTATCACAGACGTTACAACTGTGTGGTCTCTCCCCAGTGTGAATTAACATGTGTTTTTGTAATTTACTTGGTACTGTAAATGTTTTACCACATTCACTACACTTGTAAGGTTTTTCCCCACTATGAATTTTCATGTGTGCGTGTAGGCTCCCTGATTGTGTAAATGTTTTATCACACAAACTACACGTGTATGGTCTTTCCCCAGTATGAATTAGCATGTGTTTCTGCAGGGTATCTGATACTGTAAATGTTTTACAACACACACCACACTTGTGTGGTCTCTCCCCTGTGTGAATTACCATGTGTCTCCGCAGGTTATCCGAGTGTTTATATGTTTTACCACACATTAAACACTCGTGTGACATCTCACCAGTATGAGTTCTCATGTGTCTCTGCAGTTTACCAGATCGAATAAATGTTTTATCACACACACAACACTTATATGACTTCTCGCCTGTATGAATTCTCATATGTTCTTTAAGCACAGCTGATGACACACAGTTCTTTTCACACACACCACATGTATGCGGTTTTCCAGCTGAGAGATTCATCCTGTTACTTTGAATGGTTCTCGAGCTAATTCCGTTAACACTTCACAATCGTTCAAACCTGCTCTTTAAACTCATTTCCCTTTCATTCGACACGGTGTCCAATTTCTTGGCTTGAAGCAAAAACCTACAAGAGAGAAGTCAGATGAATCATGTATGGTTTTTATGAAAATAATAGATCTCAAGATTTGATGGTATGAAAGAAAGGTGTACGTGATAATGAATGTCATAATTGAATAATTAGATTTGGAACACTTCATTAATTTGATGATTTGGGGTTTGAATTAGTTTTAATTTGATTTTCACATAAATAGCACTTAAAAGATGAGTCATTTATATGTCATGCTTATTTGAATGTATGACCGTCATCCCGAAAGGTTATTCGTTGTCAATTTACTTTCTTGAAATTTCAGTTACAAAACAGAATGCAGTTCACTATGGAATCAGAAAGAGACAACAAACTACCCTTTTTAGATGTCCTTATCCACAGAATTGACAACAAACTCAACACTAGCGTCTATCGAAAACCTACCCACACTGACCAGTATACTATCCACTTCTCCTCCAGCCATCCTGTCCAAGTCAAGAGAAGAATCATCGCAACCCTGACAAGACGCGCTAAGAACATTTGCTCAACACCTCACTCCCTGGCTACTGAACTCAACCACCTCAGACACGTCTTCCACAACTACAACAATTACCCTGCCTCCTTTGTCGACCAGACCATCAATAACACCCTCGACCCAGTCACCAAGCCCCCACGACAAGAAGCAGCCATCTCACCTCCATCAGTCTACCCTACATAGGACCCACCAGCCACCAGATTCAACGACTCCTCAAGCAACAAGCAAACATTGACGTCACCTTCCAAAAGGGCCAGACCATCTAGAACCTATTGCAGGCCACTGGCAGACCTACATCATCAAAGAAGTCAAATCCCTCTGGAGTTGTATACCAGATAGATTGTGAGTGTGGCGACCATTGACCCTCAGAATTAAGGAACACCAAGCATCCGTCAGAAAAAATGACTCCAAGTCACCCATCTCTGACCACACCAAAACCAACCCAGACCACAACATCAACTGGAGCAACATCCAGGTCCTAGAACAGAACCAGGCCAACTACAAAGTAAGGAAATACCTCGAAGCCATCCACATTAAGAAAATAGCACCAGCCTGAACAGAGACGAAGGATACTACATCCCAAACGCCTACCATCACTTGCTACGTTAATCACTCATATTCATATTTACCTCATCTTTAATCACCATATTGCCGTGTACATCTCCTAATTACCCCCAATTATCAATAATCATGTTGTTAAATCAATCTATATCCTTAAACAAGCTATGTTCTTAATCTCCTTAACAAGCTGTGTACATCAACCTCATCTGCTGTATAAACACTGTAAATCATTCTCTTTGGCTTCTACTCAATATGTGTACATCAAGTCTATCTACTGTAATAACAACTCAAAATCTTCTCATCCTCCTCTATTGTATAAACACTACTTGTATATAAACCCTGCAATTTGTTCAACTGTACCACCTGCTTGACAACGACATAAGTATCTATGTCGAAACGTCGCCTATACAGAATAAAGAAGTTGTGTATCCATAAATTGTTATTCATTCTACAAAACAGTCGTCTTTCGAACAGGAATATCTCCACGGAACAACAAACACACTTTAGTCTATGAAACAATTATTATTATGAATCACATCACTTCATTATTAACCATATATATGTTCCATATGTGCATATGTATAATCCCAACTTACGATTTCATATGTATATATCAAACTGGGACATGTATACGAACAGTATATTTATACGGCTGTAGGTGATTTCGTAGACCAGACGGGTTCGTAGACGTATTGGCGGTGGATTCGTAGTATTTTAAAAAAGCAATAAGACACTCAGTGTTGTTGATTTTGTTGGAGAATGATTTTGTTTGAAATAAATAAAGAAATATGGTAAGTATAATCTATAATCCATTTTAGAATACCCATATACAGCATCAATCAACAACAAACGGAAGATTAGCAGACGTCGGCGAAGATCAAGTACGGTAAGTCATTGACAATCAAAACTATGTCATAGTTTCGTATTTCACAAAATATACAGCGTGGTGTAGGTGAATTCGTAGGAGGATCCGGTTCGTAGGAGGATAATTCGGTGGATTCGTAGGAGGATTTTTTTTATTATGTTGGATGATCGGCAATGTTTATTTTGAATATATATTGAGTTTGTTGTATGAATAAATAAAGTAATCTGGTAAGTATCACCTTTATTCAACAATTATATTAGCAGTGATTTGAGATTATATATTAATACAGATGCCGCTGAAGATGAGAAGAGTTCATAGGAGAATTTCGATTAGATTATATTGGATGATTGACAGTATTTGATTTATATTGTTTGTTTTAATAAATAAAGTAACCTGGTAAGTAAGCAACGGTTGGAAGATTAGCCGCTGCCGATGAAGATGAAAAAGGTGAGCAATTGACAATTAAAATATCTCACTACATACAAATACACCTTGTCTTAATCTGAGAAGACTAATTTATTTTATTCCTTGAACTAAGAATAAGATAGTAATTCATTCTGCATCAACCATGGTTCTCTGCGTTATATGTGCGTTATATGTGCATTATCATGTTAGACCGGTGTTACCAGTGAGACAGATGCTTGACTTTAACAGTACACTCTCATGTCAAAACAGTCAGACGATGAACACATAAATAATTAACAATTAGCCTATCAATCAGTGTTGTTCTCAGATTAGTGTAATAGTAACAAGAAAAAAGTGAGCATGGCTATCCGTCCATTGAGAATTATAGATGTGAAGGTTACTATGTTTATAAAACAGCTTCAAGCATCATAATATTGTCCAAAATAATTTTAGGAACTGACTGTTGTTACAAAATTTCATTCACCCAGATGTAATATTTTTCAGGTAACTTAATATTTCCCATTAGAGCATCACACCGGTAATTTACACCAAGTTCAATTCCAGATTCAAGGGCTTCATAACTCCGTAAAAAATAATATTTCTGAACTGGACTTTGAACTTGATGAAGAGTATCATCTGGACTACCTACATGTAAACTTTCATTCACCTAGATGTAAAAGTTGCCAAGAAAACTTGTCCCAATTGGTGCATCACAGCTCTTTTGGTACAAAGTTCAATTTCGGATTCAAGGGCCATAACTCCGTAAAAAATAATATTTCGGAACTGGTTTTCGAACTCGATGAAGAGTATCATCTGGACTACCTCCATATTCAATTTCATTCACCTAGATGTAATAGTTTCCGAGAAAACTTGTCCCCATTGGAGCATCACAGATCTTTTGGTACTAAGTTAAATTTCGGATTCAAGGGCCATAACTCCGTAAAAAATAATATTTCGGAACTGGTTTTCGAACTCGATGAAGAGTATCATCTGGACTATCTCCATATTAAATTTCATTTACCTAGATGTAACAGTTTCCGAGAAAACTTGTCCCCATTGGAGCATCACAGTTCTTTTTGGTACTAAGTTAAATTTCCGATTCAAGGGCCATAACTCCGTAAAAAATAATATTTCGGAACTGGTTTTCGAACTCGATAAAGAGTATGGTCATGAGTACTCACAACCAAAATTTCATTCACCTAGGTAGAACGGTATCCGAGAAAACTTGTCCCCATTGAACACAATAAAACTAAGTCCAAAAAGTGACGTTTCCATGGAAACGACAAAAAATATAAATCTCAGAAAATTGAAAAACATGGTTAACAACTGTACAAAGTTTGGTTGATGTACCTTCGACGGTTTTTGAGAAAATTGACCGGACGGAAGGACGGACGGACGGAAGGACGGACGGAATGACCGCTATTTACCCCCGCTTACTTCGTAGCGGGGGTATACTTAAAATAGTAACTGGTGGATCATTGTCTAATTAGTCACTCCTGATTGCTTATATACGTATTTAGTTACACGTTATTTCTGTGTAAATCCAACAGTGTCTAAATTTATGTATCTAATGAAATGTGATTATGAACCTTAAATGATAAAACTATTAAAATATATAAAATGCTGTTTACCTCTTTTTAAATAATGCCATATTCTTATATATCATTGTATAAAACTGTATGTTCTCTAAATCACTTCCCCATTCCGATTATATCGAAATGAAATGACAAAAGCGTAATAAATTACTTAAATAACTTCATTATAATAATCCTCCTACGAAATCACCACTACTACGAACCGGTTCCTCAGGGCTACGAATCACTGGTTCCCATACAGTGACTATAGTCGCAAAACATCTTATATATATATCATCTTATATTGTATATAAATACTTCTTCTACGAATCCACCGGTTATGAATCCACCGCGTCTACGAATTATATATATATTTATTTTGTGTAAGCTGAGATAAATACATTTACTTTCAATCGACGTCCGATCTAACTCAACAACCGTCAATACAGTAAGTATGTTGTTTACTTGTGTTTGTTCATGAAATCCGTCGACATTGTATCACGGTTTTTGTCAATGCTAATTCTTTACATAGACCTCTGTAGTACAGCGTTACTGATCCGATTATAATATCTCATTCAGTGGTTTTCCCCAACCTGATTTTTGCTGATCGAAAAACGGACACAGAAGTACATATCAAATTAAGAATATCATTGTGTATGATGTAGCTAAGTAATTACCTGTATCCGAGACAAACGTGTAAAAAACCGCTACGATGCAACAATTATCTGTGGTTCAAACGTATTTGCTCATTAAATACGTCGACAGTGCCAAAGCACGTTGCCTTTGTTGTTTCTCTTCGTGTACTATCGAGTTACCTCCCTTCCTCTCGATGTCATACTGGTCCCTATGCTCCGTTGCGCTGCGCTACTACTGCGCTGACTCGATGAGCTTTGTCCGGGTGTTTCTCGTGAAATTGAAAAATGTCGGCAGTAGTCCGGATACGCTAATATTACCCCATGCTGACCGCAGACAAATAAACACATTTTCATTATTATAAAATATTAATAATAAATAATTCGAGTATCGATCATAAATATGATCAGGTATATACATGTATTATTCCGATTTCTTATTGAATTCGGAAATTACTATTATATCCCTACGATCAGGGACTCGACTATGAAAGGCTAGGATTTATTGAAATGCCCTCCTACAGATTACCAAAACAAATTTACAAAGTGATGATAGAAAACTGTTTATGAAACTAATGGTAAAAACAAACTGGGCGACTGGTGTAAGAAAACTACTTTTCAATTGTGGTTTTGGTCATACTTGTAACAACCAAAATATGCATTCAAAATCGACTTTTATTTTTTCATTAGCCAAGAGATTAAAATACTTGCAGACATGGACAGCATCGATGACCCTAACAAACAAATGTTTCTATTACGAACCGATGAAATCTGAAATAACCATGGAAGTTTACTGTTAAATCTGAATGGCTCTTTCACGTTTTAGATGCTCATCTCATGAATTTTTTTTATTGAGTCAGGGGTTTTATATAAACATTATTCGTGAAAAAAGAATTGTTAAGCTTAGAGGAATACCATTTTTACGTATATGTCCTGTGTCTCACATCTTAGAGAAACATATATGCAAGCATATTATCATGGATATCCTAGTATTACGAACTTTTCTGTCCTGCTATCGAACACAAATAGCAATATTCTACAAAACATTTCAATGTACATATATTATGCCTCCTTGTACATACAGCATACAATGTCATAATGCAATATAAATAAATGATTGTTGTAATGTTATTCTGTATATGTATCGTGTAGGATAAAACACGATAAAGAGGTTATGCTTGGGATTGTAAAACCCAAGGTAAGAAAGCTGAGCGGGAAGTAGGACCGAAAGCGAAGCTTGAGGTCTTACTTCCCCGAAGCTTTCTTAAGGCCTATTTACACAGACATAAAGACCGTTGTGCGTCCTCTGAGCGACCAAAAAACATAACAGCTGCAGATTGCCGTTGGACGCTCAAGGGAGGCAGAATGGTTGCTAAGGTCGTGAGGAGGTGGCACAAGGGATGTTGAGACATCGCGATTGACCGCCAAGAACGCGGAGGACGCCAACAAATTTTGAACATGTTCAAAACTTCCGCAGAGGGGTCGCCGACGATTCTGGTCGCTCAAGGGTTGCTCCCATGATGCAGAAAGGTCGTACAATGGACGTTCTAAGGTCGCAAAGGACGCACAATGATCGCCATGTAAGATATTCGTTAACGTTGGGCTATGCCTCTGCCTCCCTTGTGCCTTCCTACTGCGTCCTCTGTGCAATCAGAGCCGTATATATCACGACCGTTCTGCCTTCATGTAGCGACCACGACAACCTTTGTGCGACCATGACGAGTATTATGCCTTCTTTCTGCATTCACTCAGCCTTTCTTTGAGCGTCCTCGTAAATTCTCCAAAAAATAGATGAGAGATTCTCACATGTTTCCTAGTTTCTGTTGGCAAATCTTTGATAAGACTATGGCACCAAAAGGAGCAAGACAACAGAAAAGCCAAGCCAACTTTAATTCTAAACTCTAAAATTGAAGCATCGTCACTGTAGGATATCGTAAAACAAGCCAAAAAGTCCCTTTTTACTCTCTTTTTACCTTTTTTTTTATCTCCCCGTTAAGAAGATGTTTAAAAAGACTAGGCATGATTTTCAGAAGTATGAACAGATAATGTTTCATAAACTTAAATTTAACCCATTCGAATGATGAAGCCCTGTTTCATTCATATGTTACCCGTCGATTTAATACTTTCATGTATTTTTGTAAATTTACTTCTTTAGTTTTTATATAAATTATTTTATCATATTCTTCTGCAAAAATAAATTATTTTTATTTATTGCAGCTGCAAAAGCTAATTGGTTGGTTGTTTTTTACTGTTGGAATGGGACTGAAATAATTTAAACTAATGCAGCTTATTATAGACCCTAGTCTATCCAGGTTGCCGAATGCTCCCAGGGATCACTGAAACATTGTTCAGGTATCGCAGAGGAGGCAGAAGTGTTGCTGCACGGTCGGCCAACTGTCGCCATAGTCGTCAATGGAGGCACAGCGAAGGCACAGCGAAGGCACAGAGGAAGCACAGAGGAGGCACAGAGGTGGCTGACGGGTTGTACGGGGATCACCCTTGATGCTGAATTGTTGTTAGGGTTGCACAGTAAACGCCCAGCGAAGGCAGTATGGAGGCTCCGTAAACGTGCAGGTCGTTCAAAGATCGTCATGGAAATTACCGTTAATCGCATTTAGGTCGTACAAAGGACGCACGAAGATCGCAGGAGCATTTACACAGAAACGGGATTTCGCGAAATCAGCCGACCATTGAGCGTCCTGTCCATTTTTTTGGTCGCTCAATGGTCGCACGAAGGACGCGGCTCTGTGTAAAGAGGCCTTTAACGAGGGTTTTCAATCCCAAGCATAACCGAGGTAGAGTGTTTTATCTAACTTAGATAACGTAAAACATAAATGTGAGTGATTATCGTATATTGAGGTTTTCTTACAGCAGAAGAATGAGGGGTAGTGTTTTTTAAAATTTTATAACTGTCAAATGTCAAAATTTACATTTTATAAAATTTGATTCCCAAATTCTGCGTTATAAAGAGTATGTCTCCCGGACTAGCGTTATATAGAGGCAGAGACAGTGTGACTGTAAATAGAGGAAATCCACAAAGTTCTTTCGGCTTCCTCGGCAGCGTGGAGGTAGAGCGTCCGGTATCGAGTTCGATTCCCGCCATCTACACTCTGAAAAAGTTATCTTTGTGTACTTTTCGATAATAATTGTTATGAATTGAATTGTGAAATTTTTTTTAGTCTCATTTAAGGTCTTACTATCAAAGGTAAAAACTTGCTTTCACAATAAAAGCCTCATACGTGGTTATTATCAGAAGAAATACCGACTGAAATAATATTGAGGGGTTATTACGAGAAAACAAGATACTTACGAAACAATAGACAACATCCCTGATAGGTTTCAAATAACCGTTAACATGTAAGGGGTCAGGGATATTCAAATTTTTGTCACGGATTGTGAGGGATTATTTCTCTGTGCGATGACAACATCTGATATTAATATATCATGCAATACACAATACGATATTATTATGATATAAAATATATGAAAATCCAAAATAGATATGCACAACATATCTAATACATTCCTTATATAACATGGTATATTATGCCTAATACACAATACGTGACATTGGCCGAGAGGCGACCTGTCAATACATGATAGAACAAAACATCAATGAGTATTACCCACATGTCTCTCACACATAATCAACCTACTAGCTATATATAACGTGACCTTTCTAAACCGTATCACCCGGTACGAGGGACTTACAACAGTTTATATCCCCCAGGATGGTTTACACAGACAATTGTAAACCCTTTTTGTTAGGAGAAATTACAATGACTGTAAACCCTGATATATTTGCTAAGATGACGGCTTGAAAGTAAAGCTCTGAAGAAACTATCTCAGACTAATTTTGAAACATTTCTCAAATATATGACATAATATGACCAGCAAATGTTTTGAAGAAAGTGCGTCTCGAACCCGTACCTACTATCACCGGTAGAACGTGAGCTAGCGCTTATGTCTTCTGCGCCAACGAGGCAGGTGAGATTCTACGGTACAAAAGCAACTTATAAATACCCGACTGTACATGTAAACAGACCAAACAAGGGTTTTATGAACGACTCTATTTAGCAAGGATCCTCAATATAACGCGATAACAAAGCCTGTTTTACACTTAAAAACGGTTAATGATATAGAGAAACCATTCTACCTCGGATTCGCATCCTCGGTTTTTTCCCTTCCTATCAGCTTGGTTCACAACCTTACCATATCTTCGTTACCATAGCTTCTCCTTATAATCATAAATGCAGGTAATCAAAATATTTACTCACTCACTATAATGATACATGATGAAATAATACACAACATATGCTTTAGGAATTAATAACCCCACTTTGATGATACACATTATCACATATTCACTCATTACATAATGCATTTTATGCATGACATCAGAAATGTATATCATGCACATAAAAAAACTAGGCATACCCTGAAAGTGGTTCTAGGACGATCTGTCCTTGAAGAGGTTGGTACCAATAATGGAAAATATATACAAATTTCATAAGCAGTTTAGTGTTAAATAGCGGGATTGAACGTCAATTTAGAAAGACAGAAAGACAAATATTATTTTTCGTAATGGTGGTTAACTGACTATAAAATGGATGTATGACACTCAACAGGATACTATATCTAAATGTACGTACTATAATTATCTGTTTTCAAATATATGGTGTTGGTCAAGAGGGATACATGCTTTAGTTTAGGATGACAACAGGTCCTTTTTGTTAAACACATCCAATATGTGTAATACCGGTGGTCGCCATTACCGATGACCAACTTGTTCCCACTGTTCATCTCCATTTGATATTGAAGAGATTAAATGGATATGCAAATTGAGGAACTGTTCAATGCCAAAATAGTTGCAAACAGTTTGCTATAGTGATATTCTAAAGATAAATTACAAGCCTTTTCCATTAATGTAAATACTGTTACCAAAAATACTGTCAACATGGTAAAAATATACTAACAGTTCTAACTATGAACAATACTGTCAACATGGTAACATACCCACATATTTAACTATAAAAAATACTGTCACGTAGATTGAGTGCTTCGGGACCCACAGCTTTTCAGATTTGTTTTTATTTTTTCAAATTTCTTATTTATAATGATAGTTATGTCATCTTTATTTATTTTAGAGAGTAAAACATCTCATTACACAAACCAATTATCCGTAGTGGTAATAACGGTGTTGCGTATAAAGCAAAAAATGCATGGCAGCCATTTCATTGTGAACACATTTTATTACTTCGAATAACAAAAACAATTCCCATGGCTTTACGGAACCATGTACACTCATTTCGTAACTTGATTTTTCGAAGAGAGAATGGTGTTTTACTGTTAGTGACATTATTTTTCAAATACATTTCATCGACTTATTTCAAAACGTGCTACCGCCCCTTTAAGACATTCGGCTGATCAATATTAGTTTCAAATACTGGTGTGTCATCTCATCTGTAGAAATATAAATCAAATTTAAAATATTAAACATGCTCTAGTAAACATATATAGTTACGGTTCAGTATGTCTCGCACCATCTATATTACTATTTATAAATCGATTCATCAAGTAAGTGTCCAAATTTAAATCGAAACAGGACTGATATAATGACTTTCATATTGTTTATAAGACTCCAAATTATGTACTTCAAGCTGAGATGTTTTCCAATCAAGCTGGAAAATTTGACATTGATCCAACCAGAATTTATTTCATGAAAATTATTTATCCAAGACTACATTAACATGCAAGTTTATTGAAATTACGTCACCGTCCGAATACTTTTTGCACGACTCTGTACGTGACAGTGAAGATGGATATCAGGTAAATGGACATGCTGCTCAAACTGCCATGGTTACTAAAATGGTTTACCCGGTAGATATCCACTCTCGGTGAACTTTATAAATGGTACTGCTTGATTACAATACAACTTCACAAGTTTTGTTTAGTTGTTTCTTGTTTATGTTTATGTCTATGAAATGTATCATGTATATTTTGATAACGTTCGAAACGTTAAAGTCTAAAGCAAACTTACTAAATGAATTAGTAAGCTTACTAAATAGAAACGATATAGTAAGCTTACTGAAGAGAAACGATTTATTGCCCTTACTAAATGAATCTGTAAGTTTACTCAATCATTTATGGTTTGTCAAAATCTCAATAAAGCAACTTTAAGCAAAGCTTGTAGATTTTGTATTTTAGGCACATGTAGCTAGCCACAGGATATGTATCATATTACTTACTGTACCAAATTTGGTGAGGATAGGTCACATAGTTTTAGAGATGCTCCGGAAACAATCCATTCCCTTCAATAGGACAAAGTCGTAATTGTTGCCATGGAAACTGAAAAGAAATAGAGCCATGGGCTCTAACGATTAAGACTGAAATAGATTGTTTTCAATATAATTGTCAGTGCATAACAAAAACATGCCTTGACACTAAATTGTGATAAAATTGATTGTCCAAGCATCACACTTCCTGTGAATATATTGAAGAAAAGGTGCTCCTCTCATTATAAGTACAATCCCTTGTCATGTTTTATCACAGTCCTTAAAGGGGCTACTACTCTTCTTTCTTTGGAAAATCAAGTTAAAAAATGATTATACACGGTTCCTCAAAGCCACGGGAATGTCTTTTTTGTCATTCAAACTAATTAAATGTGTTCACAATAAAATGGCCTCTGTAAGGCACTAAACACTGGCAGCACTGATCTAACTAAGGCTGATAGAGAACAGGCAATGTGATGAGTCTCATGGTGCATTTTACAATTTAGAATCCCTATTGGTAATATAGTCTATACAAAACTTGTAAGTGTTCTAAGCCTTTTCATCTTTAAGGAAGAAGATGAAAATAGTTTTTTTTATCATGGCCCGTGAGGCCCTTATTCACCTATCTACAATTTAGAATCACCATTAGCTAAAGACTCAGTACACAATATTACAGTCTTCAGTCGTCATCTTAATTTCCAAAGATGTTCCATCACTTGACCTTTGTAATTTATATCTTTATCCACTTATGACGTTATCGGATATCAAAAGTGTTCGTTGGCTTTATCCTGCCGACAACACCATCCATTGCGTGATAAACAGATTATAATATTAATGCAGATATTTCGACACTGGACGTGAGTGTAACCGATGTGTTCAGTGCGAGCGTACTCAAATGTTCTCAAAATGCACGAACTGCATGTGCAATATTCCTTTTATATTCCGGAACACTGGAACCTGCACGAAATCCACGGGAGGTTGAGATATATGAATTCCGAAAATTAACATTATCTGCACGTTTCACCGTGTTATTATTAACTAATTATTCATGAATATGACCTTGTTTAATTCAATCAGCACATATCGATAACATTTCAAAGTATGCATTTATATCAAGCCACCCTCGTACATCACAGTCGTATGGTAGACTTGAAAGTGTTATTAAGTTATCATATTAACATATTTGTAATCTTTATATCAAGCAACCCTAGCACGTACATCACAGTCGTATGACAGACTTG
The DNA here is from genome assembly GCA_936450465.1 of Gibbula magus. Lineage (NCBI taxonomy): Eukaryota > Metazoa > Mollusca > Gastropoda > Trochida > Trochidae > Gibbula > Gibbula magus. The sequence goes on along the minus strand of OW388295.1, from coordinate 28,288,580 downwards.
ATTGTGTTATTACGTTGTCATATTAACATCTTTGTAATCTTTATATCAAGCAACTATCGTACATCACAGTCGTAAGACAGACTTGATCATGTTATAAAGTTGTCATATTAACATCTTTGTAATCTTTATATCAAGCCACCCTCGTACATCACAGTCGTATTGCAGACTTGATCGTGTTATTTAGTTATCATATTAACATATTTGTAATCTTTATATCAAGCAACCCTCGTACATGACAGTCGTAAGACAGACTTGATCATGTTATTAAGTTGTCATATTAACATCTTTGTAATCTTTATATCAAGCAACCCTCGTACATCACAGTCGTATGACAGACTTGATCGTGTTATTAAGTTATCATATTAACATATTTGTAATCTTTATATCAAGCAACCCTCGTACATCACAGTCGTATGACAGACTTGATCGTGTTATTAAGTTATCATATTAACATATTTGTAATCTTTATATCAAGCAACCCTCGTACATCACAGTCGTATGACAGACTTGATTGTGTTATTAAGTTATCATATTAACATTTTTGTAATCTTTATATCAAGCAACCCTAGCTCGTACATCACAGTCGTTTGACAGACTTGATCGTGTTATTAAGTTATCATATTAACATATTTGTAATCTTTAAATCAAGCCCCCCTCGTACATCAAACTCGTATGACAGACTTGATCATGTTATTAAGTTGTCATATCAACATCTTTGTAATCTTTAAATCAAGCCACCCTCGTACATCACACTCATATGACAGACTTGATCGTATTATTAAGTTATCATATTAACATCTTTGTCATCTTTATATCAAGCAACCCTCGTAAATCACAGTCGCATGACAGACTTGATCGTGTTATTAAGTTATCATTTTAACATCTTTGTAATCTTTATATCAAGCAACCCTCGTACATCACAGTCGTATGACAGACATGATCGTGTTATTAAGTTGTCATATTAACATATTTGTAATCTTTATATCAAGCAACCCTCGTACATCACAGTCGTATGACAGACTTGATCGTGTTATTAAGTTGTCATATTAACATATTTGTAATCTTTATATCAAGCAACCCTCGTACATCACAGTCGTATGACAGACTTGATCGTGTTATTAAGATGTCATATTAACATATTTGTAATATTTATATCAAGCAACCCTCGTACATCACAGTCGTATGACAGACTTGATCGTGTTGTTATAAAGTCATCATATTAACATATTTGTAATCTTTATATCAAGCAACCCTAGCACGTACATCACAGTCGTATGACATACTTGATTGTGTTATTACGTTGTCATATTAACATCTTTGTAATCTTTATATCAAGCCGTCCTCGTACATCACACTCATATGACAGACTTGATCGTATTATTAAGTTGTCATATTAACATCTTTGTAATCTTTATATCAAGCAACCCTCGTACATCACACTCGTATGACAGACTTGACTGTGTTATTAAGTTGTCATATTAACATCTTTGTAATCTTTAAATCAAGCCACCCTCGTACATCACACTCGTATGACAGACTTGATCATGTTATTAAGTTGTCATATTAACATCTTTGTTATCTTATCAAGCAACCCTCGTACATCACAGTCGTATGACAGACTTGATCGTGTTATTAAGTTGTCATATTAACATATTCTTAATATTTATATCAAGCAACCCTCGTACATCACAGTCGTATGACAGACTTGGTCGTGTTATAAAGTTATCATATTAACATATTTGTAATCTTTATATCAAGCAACCCTCGTACATCACAGTCGTAAGACAGACTTGATCATGTTATTAAGTTGTCATATTAACATCTTTGAATCTTTATATCAAGCAACCCTCGTACATCACAGTAGTATGACAGACTTGATCGTGTTATTAAGTTATCATATTAACATATTTGTAATCTTTATATCAAGCAACCCTCGTAAATCACAGTCGAATGACAGACTTGATCGTGTTATTAAGTTATCATATTAACATATTTGTAATCTTTATATCAAGCAACCCTCGTACATCACAGTCGTATGACAGACTTGATTGTGTTATTAAGTTATCATATTAACATATTTGTAATCTTTAAATCAAGCCCCCCTCGTACATCAAACTCGTATGACAGACTTGATCATGTTATTAAGTTGTCATATCAACATCTTTGTAATCTTTAAATCAAGCCACCCTCGTACATCACACTCATATGACAGACTTGATCGTATTATTAAGTTATCATATTAACATCTTTGTCATCTTTATATCAAGCAACCCTCGTAAATCACAGTCGCATGACAGACTTGATCGTGTTATTAAGTTATCATTTTAACATCTTTGTAATCTTTATATCAAGCAACCCTCGTACATCACAGTCGTATGACAGACATGATCGTGTTATTAAGTTGTCATATTAACATATTTGTAATCTTTATATCAAGCAACCCTCGTACATCACAGTCGTATGACAGACTTGATCGTGTTATTAAGTTGTCATATTAACATATTTGTAATCTTTATATCAAGCAACCCTCGTACATCACAGTCGTATGACAGACTTGATCGTGTTATTAAGTTGTCATATTAACATATTTGTAATATTTATATCAAGCAACCCTCGTACATCACAGTCGTATGACAGACTTGATCGTGTTGTTATAAAGTCATCATATTAACATATTTGTAATCTTTATATCAAGCAACCCTAGCACGTACATCACAGTCGTATGACATACTTGATTGTGTTATTACGTTGTCATATTAACATCTTTGTAATCTTTATATCAAGCCGTCCTCGTACATCACACTCATATGACAGACTTGATCGTATTATTAAGTTGTCATATTAACATCTTTGTAATCTTTATATCAAGCAACCCTCGTACATCACACTCGTATGACAGACTTGACTGTGTTATTAAGTTGTCATATTAACATCTTTGTAATCTTTAAATCAAGCCACCCTCGTACATCACACTCGTATGACAGACTTGATCATGTTATTAAGTTGTCATATTAACATCTTTGTTATCTTATCAAGCAACCCTCGTACATCACAGTCGTATGACAGACTTGATCGTGTTATTAAGTTGTCATATTAACATATTCTTAATATTTATATCAAGCAACCCTCGTACATCACAGTCGTATGACAGACTTGGTCGTGTTATAAAGTTATCATATTAACATATTTGTAATCTTTATATCAAGCAACCCTCGTACATCACAGTCGTAAGACAGACTTGATCATGTTATTAAGTTGTCATATTAACATCTTTGAATCTTTATATCAAGCAACCCTCGTACATCACAGTAGTATGACAGACTTGATCGTGTTATTAAGTTATCATATTAACATATTTGTAATCTTTATATCAAGCAACCCTCGTAAATCACAGTCGAATGACAGACTTGATCGTGTTATTAAGTTATCATATTAACATATTTGTAATCTTTATATCAAGCAACCCTCATACATCACAGTCGTATGACAGACTTGATTGTGTTATTAAGTTTTCATATTAACATTTTTGTAATCTTTATATCAAGCAACCCTAGCTCGTACATCACAGTCGTATGACAGACTTGATCGTGTTATTAAGTTATCATATTAACATATTTGTAATCTTTAAATCAAGCCACCCTCGTACATCAAACTCGTATGACAGACTTGATCATGTTATTAAGTTGTCATATCAACATCTTTGTAATCTTTAAATCAAGCCACCCTCGTACATCACACTCATATGACAGACTTGATCGTATTATTAAGTTATCATATTAACATCTTTGTCATCTTTATATCAAGCAACCCTCGTAAATCACAGTCGCATGACAGACTTGATCGTGTTATTAAGTTATCATTTTAACATCTTTGTAATCTTTATATCAAGCAACCCTCGTACATCACAGTCGTATGACAGACATGATCGTGTTATTAAGTTGTCATATTAACATATTTGTAATCTTTATATCAAGCAACCCTCGTACATCACAGTCGTATGACAGACTTGATTGTGTTATTAAGTCGTCATATTAACATCTTTGTAATCTTTATATCAAGCAACCCTCGTACATCACACTCGTATGACAGACTTGATCGTGTTATTAAGTTGTCATATTAACATCTTTGTAATCTTTATATCAAACAACCCTCGTACATCACAGTCGTATGACAGACTTGATCGTGTTATTAAGTTGTCATATTAACATATTTGTAATCTTTATATCAAGCAACCCTCGTACATCACAGTCGTATGACAGACTTGATCGTGTTATTAAGATGTCATATTAACATATTTGTAATATTTATATCAAGCAACCCTCGTACATCACAGTCGTATGACAGACTTGATCGTGTTATTATAAAGTCATCATATTAACATATTTGTAATCTTTATATCAAGCAACCCTAGCACGTACATCACAGTCGTATGACATACTTGATTGTGTTATTACGTTGTCATATTAACATCTTTGTAATCTTTATATCAAGCCACCCTCGTACATCACACTCATATGACAGACTTGATCGTATTATTAAGTTGTCATATTAACATATTTGTAATCTTTATATCAAGCAACCCTCGTACATCACAGTCGTATGACAGACTTGATCGTGTTATTAAGATATCATATTAACATATTTGTAATCTTTTTATCAAGCAACCCTCGTACATCACAGTCGTATGACAGACTTGATCGTGTTATTAAGTTGTCATATTAACATCTTTGTAATCTTTATATCAAGCAACCCTCGTACATCACACTCGTATGACAGACTTGACCGTGTTATTAAGTTGTCATATTAACATCTTTGTAATCTTTAAATCAAGCCACACTCGTACATCACACTCGTATGACAGACTTGATCATGTTATTAAGTTGTCATATTAACATCTTTGTTATCTTTATATCAAGCAACCCTCGTACATCACAGTCGTATGACAGACTTGATCGTGTTATTAAGTTGTCATATTAACATATTTTTAATATTTATATCAAGCAACCCTCGTACATCACAGTCGTATGACAGACTTGATCGTGTTATTAAGTTATCATATTAACATATTTGTAATCTTTATATCAAGCAACCCTCGTACATCACACTCATATGACAGACTTGATCGTATTATTAAGTTGTCATATTAACATATTTGTAATATTTATATCAAGCAACCCTCGTACATCACAGTCGTATGACACACTTGATTGTGTTATTAAGTTATCAGATTAACATATTTGTAATCTTTATATCAAGCAACCCTCGTACATCACACTCATATGACAGACTTGATCGTGTTATTAAGATATCATATTAACATATTTGTAATCTTTTTATCAAGCAACCCTCGTACATCACAGTCGTATGACAGACTTGATCGTGTTATTAAGTTGTCATATTAACATCTTTGTAATCTTTATATCAAGCAACCCTCGTACATCACAGTCGTATGACAGACTTGATTGTGTTATTAAGTTGTCATATTAACATCTTTGTAATCTTTAAATCAAGCCACCCTCGTACATCACACTCATATGACAGACTTGATCGTGTTATTAAGATATCATATTAACATATTTGTAATCTTTTTATCAAGCAACCCTCGTACATCACAGTCGTATGACAGACTTGATCGTGTTATTAAGATATCATATTAACATATTTGTAATCTTTATATCAAGCAACCCTCGTACATCACAGTCGTATGACAGACTTGATCGTGTTATTAAGATATCATATTAACATATTTGTAATCTTTTTATCAAGCAACCCTCGTACATCACAGTCGTATGACAGACTTGATTGTGTTATTAAGTTGTCATATTAACATCTTTGTAATCTTTAAATCAAGCCACCCTCGTACATCACACTCATATGACAGACTTGATCGTATTATTAAGTTATCATATTAACATCTTTGTCATCTTTATATCAAGAAACCCTCGTAAATCACAGTCGCATGACAGACTTGATCATGTTATTAAGTTATCATTTTAACATCTTTGTAATCTTTATATCAAGCAACCCTCGTACATCACAGTCGTATGACAGACATGATCGTGTTATTAAGTTGTCATATTAACATATTTGTAATCTTTATATCAAGCAACCCTCGTACATCACAGTCGTATGACAGACATGATCGTGTTATTAAGTTATCATATTAACATCTTTGTCATCTTTATACCAAGCAACCCTCGTAAATCACAGTCGCATGACAGACTTGATCGTGTTATTAAGTTATCATTTTAACATCTTTGTAATCTTTATATCAAGCAACCCTCGTACATCACAGTCGTATGACAGACATGATCGTGTTATTAAGTTGTCATATTAACATAGTTGTAATCTTTATATCAAGCAACCCTCGTACATCACACTCGTATGACAGACTTGATCGTGTTATTAAGTTATCATATTAACATCTTTGTAATCTGTATATCAAGCAACCCTCGTACATCACAGTCGTATGACAGACTTGATCGTGTTATTAAGTTGTCATATTAACATATTTTTAATATTTATATCAAGCAACCCTCGTACATCACACTCGTATGACAGACATGATCGTGTTATTAAGTTATCATATTAACATCTTTGTTATCTTTATATCAAGCAACCCTCGTACATCACAGTCGTATGACAGACTTGATCGTGTTATTAAGTTGTCATATTAACATATTTTTAATATTTATATCAAGCAACCCTCGTACATCACAGTCGTATGACAGACTTGATCGTGTTATTAAGTTGTCATATTAACATATTTGTAATCTTTATATCAAGCAACCCTCGTACATCACAGTCGTATGACAGACTTGATCGTGTTATTAAGATATCATATTAACATATTTGTAATCTTTTTATCAAGCAACCCTCGTACATCACAGTCGTATGACAGACTTGATCGTGTTATTAAGTTGTCATATTAACATCTTTGTAATCTTTATATCAAGCAACCCTCGTACATCACACTCGTATGACAGACTTGATTGTGTTATTAAGTTGTCATATTAACATCTTTGTCATCTTTATATCAAGAAACCCTCGTAAATCACAGTCGCATGACAGACTTGATCATGTTATTAAGTTATCATATTAACATATTTGTAATCTTTATATCAAGCAACCCTCGTACATCACAGTCGTATGAAAGACTTGATCGTGTTATTAAGTTATCATATTAACAAATTTGTAATCTTTATATCAAGCAACCCTCGTACATCACCAAAAAATATGTTTTCATGTATATGATATCAAGACAGTAAGAACGATTCGTATGAATGGCGGTGATTATGCAAAACAATAGAAATATGTAACAAATTAAATTGCATCCCTTTCACACGCTTTTTACTGGGAGTAACATCATGAAATTAATAATATTTGTGTCCATCCCATAAAGGTCATATTCCCAAAACTTAAGGAGAGTTTATTTAAAGATTTTAGGGTGGACACCTTGACTCTCCCAAATTTGAAAAAGCTTGCAATTACATATAACAAAAGTGTTATTTTGAAATTGCAAGGAATCCCCAACTTAATTTCAAGTTTGGGGTTATTGCATTTTTGGAAAATGTCTTTAATTTCAAATGTTCACAGACGAAGCCCAAAATTTCAACAACAAGACAAGTAAATATGCAAATGTAATTCATTTTAAATGTAATAAATTTTAAATGCAAAAAAATATGGTCTATATACTGTGTCAATAAGTTTATTGCCAGAAAGCAGGGTGTTACAAAATTCACTTTTATGGTCTCACTTAGTATGAATTCCCATGTGTGTCTGCAGGTTATATTTTAGTGTAAATCTTTTTCACATATGCAACACTTGTACGGTCTCTCCCCAGTATGAATCCCCATATGTGTCTGCAGGCTACTTGAGTCTGTAAATATTTTACCACCCACACTACACATGTACAGTCTCTCTCATGTGTCTCTGCAGTTGGTCTGATCCTGAAAATGCTTTTTCACACACACACTACACTAGTATGGTCTCTCTCCGGTATGAATTCTCATGTGTCTCTGCAGTTTGCTCGATTCTATAAATGTTTTACCACATTCACTACACTTGTATGGTCTCTCCCCGGTATGACTTCTCATGTGTCTCTGCAGGTGATTTGATTGTTTAAAAGCTTTACCACAGACGTTACAATTGTATGGTCTCTCCCCAGTGTGAATTAACATGTGTTTTTGTAATTTGCTTGATACTGAAAATGTTTTACCACATTCACTACACGCGTATGGTCTTTCCCCACCATGACATGTCATGTGTACTTGTAGGCCCACTGATTGTCTAAATGTCTTATCACACAAACTACACTTGTATGGTCTCTCCCCAGTATGGATTCTCATGTGTTTTTGCAGGGACTCTGATCCTGTAAATGTTTTACCACACACACTGCACGTGTATGGTCTCTCTCCAGTATGAATTCTCGTGTGTATTTGCAGGCCCCGTGATTCTGAAAATGCCTTACCACACTCACTACACTTGTATGGTCTCTCCCCGGTGTGACTTCTCATGTGTCTCTGCAGGTGATTTGATTGTTTAAAAGTTTTATCACAGACGTTACAATCGTATGGTCTCTCCCCAGTGTGAATTAGCATGTGTTTTTGTAATTTACTTGGTACTGTAAATGTTTTACCACATTCACTACACTTGTATGGTCTTTCCCCACTATGTAATTTCACGTGAGCTTGTAGGCTCCCTGATTGTGTAAATGTTTTATCACACACACTACACTTGTATGGTCTTTCCCCAGTATGGATTATCATGTGTTTCTGCAGGGAATCTGATACTATAAATGTTTTACCACACACACCACACTTGTGTGGTCTCTCCCCTGTGTGAATTACCATGTGTCTCCGCAGGTTATCCGAGCGTGTATATGTTTTACCACACATTAAACACTCGTGTGACATCTCACCAGTATGAGTTCTCATGTGTCTCTGCAGTTTACCAGATCGAATAAATGTTTTATCACACACACAACACTTATATGACTTCTCGCCTGTATGAATTCTCATATGTTCTTTAAGCACAGCTGCTGACACACAGTTCTTTTCACACACACCACATGTATGCGGTTTTCCAGCTGAGAGATTCATCCTGTTACTTTGAATGGTTCCTGAGCTAATTCCATTAACACTTCATAATCGTTCAAACCTGTTCTTTAAACTCGTTTCCCTTTCATTCGATACGGTCTCCAATTTCTTGGCTTGAAGCAAAAACCTACAAGAGAGAAGTCAGATGAATCATGTATGGATTTTATGAAAATAATAGATATCAAGATTTGATGGTATGAAAGGAAGTTGTACGTGATAATGAATGTCATAATTGAATAATTGGATTTGGAACACTTCATTAATTAGATGATTTGGGTTTGAATTAGTTTTAATTTGATTTTCACCTTAATAGCACTTAAAAGATGAGTCCATTTATATGTCATGCTCATTTGAATGTATGACCGTCATCCTGAAAGGTTATTCGTTGTCAATTTAATTTCTTGAAATTTCAGTTACTAAACAGTCGTCATTCGAACAGGAATATCTCCACCGAACAGCAAACACACTTTAGTCTATGAAACAATTATTACTATGAATCACATCACTTCATTTAACCATATATATGTTTCATATGGAATACACCCGGTCCGGCCGCTAGGCCAGTTCGGCCGCTCGAAGTAACCCAGTTCGGCCGCCGGTTCATCCGAAGGTTAATTAGTCTCACTGATATCCTACCCATTTCGTCCGCCGCTATGTCCGATGGTTAATAAAGGGATATTTGACTCATTTCGGCCGCCGATAAGTGTTTCGGGAATGGGTACATGTATTTTCAAATCGGATATATATATCCGGAAAATAACGACAAATAATGATATTAAATGATATGTCTCTTCATACTTTATTCATATAAAACTATACTGAATATAAAGTTCATCTTACATTTCATTTTTTTATTTACAATACATGTCTCATCATATTTTATTCAGTATGCATTTGTCACACGAGTCGCATTGAAGACATTGTTGTCTGGAAGTACACTCTCTAGAGCAGTAGACACAAGGATAGCTTACTGGTTCCATGGTGATGAATTGCACAATATTAATGTTTCTCATCTTTTTATATCATTAAACAGTGAGTGAACTGTTATCATCACTAATTATCACCAATCATGTCCTTGAATACACACTAACGGATTATCTCACTACAAAAGGATTAACACTTAATTAATTGGTGTCATCTTATCGTAAGTAATTATGAAAACACCAGGAAGAACAGTTCAGTGGTACATGTAGATATGTATAATCCAATCAAATAAAAACATCAATCGATATGTTGTGAGTTTTATTGAGAAATGAATTCACTGCTTACATTTGGATCTGTTAATCAAATTTTGGAATGAGTTATTTATTTAAATGCGATTAGCTTCACAAGTCAACATTGATACCAGGCAAATTTGCTGAATTTTATGATTGAGCTCTCAAATATGATATCAGAGTCATGCAAAACGTATACGGACGGTGACGTTATGTAAATAGACTTATATAATTTAGTCTAGGATAAATACTTTTAACAGAATAGATTCAATGCTTGATTTGAAATAATTTCAGCTTGAAGTACATAATTTTCATGAATTTTTCTTACGACAATTTTACTAATGTCATCCGATTTATCTACACGGGTACGTTTAAGTAAACACTTTTTTCCATAGACCGCCATGTTATAATGATTTCACATACTTTATAAATGTGAAAAGGATCTACAAACAATATTTATTCTATACGAAATTAGCATACAAGTCAATGGAAATAATATGTCACCGTCCGAATACTTTTTTGCACATAACGCATACAGTAGGCCTACCAATATTGCGATCGTCTGTACTGGTTTTGGTTTGGTCCGAATAACTGGATCTTTGTATAAAGGTCATATGACACCAATATTTGTAGATCATTTGCATAATGGTAAAAATACTTACCCGGCGAATTTTATTGACAAATGGTTAGCGGACGAAACAGGTTAAATATCAACTAGGCTCATTACATTTCGGATGTAGCGGCGGCCGAAATGGGCAAGATATGCAGCGGCCGAACTGGCCAGCGGCCGGACTGGGTGCTATTCTTTCATGTGCATACAATGTATGTATCATCCCAACTTACGATTTCATATGTATATATCAAACTGGGACATGTATACGAACAGTATATTTATACATATATATCTATTTTGTGTAAGCTGAGATAAATACATTTACTTTGGCTACACTGCAGTTTACCGGGCGCACTTTACTTACAATAGACGTCCGATCTAACCCAACAACAGTCAATACAGTAAGTTTGTTGTTTACTTGTGTTTGTTCATGAAATCCGTCGACATTGTATCATGGTTTTTGTCAATGTTATTTCTTTACATAGACCTCTATAGTACAGCGTTACTGACGATCCGGATATAATATCCCATTCAGTGGTTTTCCCCAACCTTATCTTTGCTGATCGAAAACTGGACACCAACGTGTACAGATCAAATTAAGAATATCATTGTGTATTATGTAGCTAAGTAATTACCTGTATCCGTGACAAACGTGTCATAAATCTCTACGATACAACAATTAGTTGTGGTTCACCAGTATTTGTTCATGAAGTACGTCGACAGTACCATAAACTTGAAGCAGGTTGCCTTTGTTGTTTGTCTTCGTGGACTATCGAGTTACCTCCCTTCCTCTCGATGTCATACTGGTCCCTACGCTCCGTTGCGCTGCGCTACTACTGCGCTGACTCGAGTCGATGAGCTTTTTTACGTCCGGGTGTTTCTCGTGCACTTGAAAAATGTCGACAACAATCCGGATACGCTAATATTACCCCATGCTGACCGCAGACAAATAAACACATTTTCATTATTATAAAATATTAATAATACATAATTCGAGTATCGATCATAAATATGATCAGGTATATATTATTCCGATTTCTTATTGAATTCGGAAATTGATTACTATTTTATTCCTACGATCAGGGACTCGACTCTGAAAGGCTAGGATTTATTGAAATGCCCTCCTACAGATTACCAAAACAAATTTACAAAGTGATGATAGAAAACTGTTTATGAAGCTAATGGTAAAACAAACTGGGCGACTGGTGTAAGAAAACTTCTTTTCAATTGTGGTTTTGGTCATACTTGGAACAACCAAAATGTGTATTCAAAATCGCCTTTTATATTTTCATTAATCAAGAGATTAAAATACTTGCAGACATGGACAGCATCGATGACCCTAACAAACAAATGTTTCTATTACGAACCGATGAAATCTGAAATAACCATGGGAATTTACTGTTTAAAAATCTGAATGGCTCTTTCACGTTTTAGATGCTCATTTCATGAACTTTTTATTGGGTCAGGGGTTTTATATAAACATTATTCACGAAAAAAGAATTTTTAAGCTTAGAGGAATACCATTTTTACGTATATGTCCTGTGTCTCACATCTTATAGAAACATATCTGCAAGCATATTATCATGGATATCCTAGTATTACGAACTTTTCTGTCCTGCTATCGAACACAAATAGCAATATTCTACAAAACATTTCAATGTACATATATTATGCCTCCTTGTACATACAGCATACAATGTAATAATGCAATATTAACATATGATATGTTGTAATGTTATTCTTTACATCCACATGCACAGAGCACTCATTTGGGTGGATGTGGCGCATTATCAAATGCAATATATTATTATTATTATTATTATTATGTTACTAACCGTTAACATGTAAGGGATCAGGGATATCCAAATGTTTGTCACGGATTGTGAGGGATTATTTCTCTGTGCGATGACAACATTTGATATTAATATACCATGCAACACACAATACGATATTATTATGATATAAAATATATAAAAATCCAAAATAAACATGCACAAAATATCTAATACATTCCTTATATAACATGGTATATTATGCCTAATACACACTACATGACATTGGCCGAGAGGCGACCTGTCAATACATGATAGAACAAAACATCAATAAGTATTACCCACATGTCTCTCACACATAATCAACCTACTAGCTTTATATAACGTGACCTTTCTAAACCGTATCAACCGGTACGAGGGACTTACAACATTTTATATCCCTCCAGGAGGGTTTACACAGACAATTGTGAATCCTGTTAGGAGGAATTACAATGACTGTAAACCCTGATATATGTGCTAAGATGACGGCTTGAAAGTAAGGTCTGAAGAAACTATCTAAGACTAACTTTGAAACTTTCTCAAATATATCACATAATATGACAAGCAAATGTTTTGAAGAAAGTGCGTCTCGAACCCGAACCTGCTATCACCGGTAGAACGTGAGCTAGCGCTTTTGTCTTCTGCGCCAACGAGGCAAATGAGATTCCACGGTACAAAAGCAACTTATAAATACGCGGCTGTAAACAGCCCAAACAAGGATTTTATGAACGACTCTATTTAACAGGGATCCTCAATATAACGCGATAACAAAGCCTGTTTTACACTTAAAAACGGTTAATGATATAGAGAAACCATTCTACCTCGGATTCGCATGCTTGGTTTTTTGCCTTCCTATCAGCTTGGTTCACAACCTTACCATATCTTCGGTACCATGGTTTCTCCTTATAATCATAAATGGAGGTAATCAAAATATTAACTCACTCACTATAATGATACATAATGAAATAATACACAGCATATGTTTTAGGAATTAATAACCCCACTTTGATGATACACATTATCAAATATTCACTCATTACATAAAACATTTTATGCATGACATCAGAAATGTATATCATGTAAATAAAAAACTAGGCATACCCTGAAACGGGAAAATATATAAAACGTTCATAAGCAGTTTAGAGTTAAATAGCGGGATTGAACGTCAATTTAGATAAGACAGAAATATTATTTTTCGTAATGGTGGTTAACTGACTGTAAACTTGATGTGTGGCACTCAACAGGTTAACACATCTAAATGTACTACTATACTTATCTGGGACATATCTTTTCAAATATATGGTCTTGGTCAAGAGAGAAACATGCTTTAGTTTAGGATAACAAAAGGTCCTTTTTGTTAAACACATCCAATATGTGTAATACCGATGTCCAACTTGTTCCCACTGTTCATCTCCGTTTGATATTGAAAAGATTAAATGGATATGCAAATTGAGGAACTGTTCAATGCCAAAATAGTTGCAAAAAGTTTGCTATAGTGATATTCTAAAGAGAAATTACAAACCTTTTCCATTAATGTATATTCTGTTACCAAAAATACTGTCAACATGGTAAAAATATACCAACAGATCTAACTATAAATAATACTGTAAACATGGTAACATACCCACAGATCTAACTATAAACAATACTGTCAACATGGTAACATACCCACAGATCTAACTATAAACAATACTGTCAACATGGTAACATACCCACAGATCTAACTATAAACAATACTGTCAACATGGTAACATACCCACAGATCTAACTATAAACAATACTGTCAACATGGTAACATACCCACAGATCTAACTATAAACATTACTGTCAACATGGTAACATACCCACAGATCTGACTTTAAACAATACTGTCAACATGGTAACATACCCACAGATCTAACTATAAACAATACTGTCAACATGGTAACATACCCACAGATCTAACTATAAACAATACTGTCAACATGGTAACATACCCACAGATCTAACTATAAACATTACTGTCAACATGGTAACATACCCACAGATCTGACTATAAACAATACTGTCAACATGGTAACATACCCACAGATCTAACTATAAACAATACTGTCAACATTGTAACATACCCACAGATCTAACTATAAACAATACTGTCAGCATGGTAACATACCCACAGATCTAACTATAAACAATACTGTCAACATGGTAACATACCCACAGATCTAACTATAAATAATACTGTAAACATGGTAACATACCCACAGATCTAACTATAAACAATACTGTCAACATGGTAACATACCCACAGATCTAACTATAAACATTACTGTCAACATGGTAACATACCCACAGATCTGACTATAAACAATACTGTCAACATGGTAACATACCCACAGATCTAACTATAAACAATACTGTCAACATGGTAACATACCCACAGATCTAACTATAAACAATACTGTCAACATGGTAACATACCCACAGATCTAACTATAAACATTACTGTCAACATGGTAACATACCCACAGATCTGACTATAAACAATACTGTCAACATGGTAACATACCCACAGATCTAACTATAAACAATACTGTCAACATTGTAACATACCCACAGATCTAACTATAAACAATACTGTCAGCATGGTAACATACCCACAGATCTAACTATAAACAATACTGTCAACATGGTAACATACCCACAGATCTAACTATAAATAATACTGTAAACATGGTAACATACCCACAGATCTAACTATAAACAATACTGTCAACATGGTAACATACCCACAGATCTAACTATAAACAATACTGTCAACATGGTAACATACCCACAGATCTAACTATAAACAATACTGTCAACATGGTAACATACCCACAGATCTAACTATAAACAATACTGTCAACATGGTAACATACCCACAGATCTAACTATAAACATTACTGTCAACATGGTAACATACCCACAGATCTGACTATAAACAATACTGTCAACATGGTAACATACCCACAGATCTAACTATAAACAATACTGTCAACATTGTAACATACCCACAGATCTAACTATAAACAATACTGTCAGCATGGTAACATACCCACAGATCTAACTATAAACAATACTGTCAACATGGTAACATACCCACAGATCTAACTATAAACAATACTGTCAACATGGTAACATACCCACAGATCTAACTATAAACAATACTGTCAACATGGTAACATACCCACAGATCTAACTATAAACAATACTGTCAACATGGTAACATACCCACAGATCTAACTATAAACAATACTGTCAACATGGTAACATACCCACAGATCTAACTATAAACAATACTGTCAGCATGGTAACATACCCACAGATCTAACTATAAACAATACTGTCAACATGGTAACATACACACAGATCCAACTATAAACAATACTGTCAACATGGTAACATACCCACAGATCTGACTATAAACAATACTGTCAACATGGTAACATACCCACAGATCTAACTATGAACAATACTGTCAACATGGTAACATACCCACAGATCTAACTATAAACAATACTGTCAACATGGTAACATACCCACAGATCTAACTATAAACAATACTGTCAACATGGTAACATACCCACAGATCTAACTATAAACAATACTGTCAACATGGTAACATACCCACAGATCTAACTATAAACAATACTGTCAACATGGTAACATACCCACAGATCTAACTATAAACAATACTGTCAACATGGTAACATACCCACAGATCTAACTATAAACAATACTGTCAACATGGTAACATACACACAGATCTAACTATAAACAACACTGTCAACATGGTAACATACCCACAGATCTAACTATAAACATAACTGTCACGTAGATTGAGTGCTTCGGGACCTACAGCTTTTTAGATTTGTTTTTATTTTTTCAAATTTCTTATTTATAATGATAGTTATGTCATCTATATTAATTTTAGAGAGTAAAACATCTCATTACACAAACCAATTATCCGTAGTGGTAATAACGGTGTTGCGTATAAAGCAAAAAATTGCATGGCAGCCATTTCATTGTGAACACAATTTATTATTTCGAATAATATAAACGATTCCCATGGCTTTACGGAACCATGTACACTCATTTCTTAACTTGATTTTTTGAAGAGAGAAGAGTGTTTTACTATTAGTGACATTATTTTTCAAATACATTTCATCGACTTGTTTCAGCGAAAAAACGTGCTACTGCCCCTCTAAGACCTTCGGCTGATCAATCTTAGTTTCAAATACTGGTGTATCATCTCATCTGTAGAAATATACATCAACTTTAAAATATTTAACTAGTAAACATATATAGCTACGGTTCAGTATGTGTCGCACCATCTTTATTAATATTTATAAATCGATTCATCAAGTAAGTGTCCAAATTTAAATCGACCAAAATATCGAACAGGACTGATATAATGACTTTCATATTGTTCATAAGAGGCTCTCGGGCAAAACGTAATTTAATGGTGACGTCTAGAACAATTTTGTGATGTAAACTTTTCCTCTACACTTTATGATTCAAGATGCAGATGGTTAGTAGCAAAACTATGCTGAAATTGTTGATTTTGACGTTTGTTTTCTTGTCCTACAGATAGTATGATATGGGACGCATATACACGTAAAAGACCCTATTTTGATTTAGTGAAAGTATTTTTCCGAAACCTGTTATTCTCAATGTGACGTAATGCGGATCATAATCTGACTATATTTGATTGCGGATTGGCATTTCTTTTTTGGCGAGATTGGTGAAATTTTACGCGCGCTTCCAGTGCTCAGGGCTGATTTTCGTTTTTCAACATTTTGAACTTAACATCAATACATCAATAAAACTTAAATGTTCAATTTATTTTATTCACAAAATAAAACAAGGTATACTTGGGCAAGATTTCTGAAGTTTAACGCAAATATAGTCAGACTCGGCAGTGTCATACATAAGCATTTGCTAACGGCTTTCTTCAATTATATGATTATATGAGGAGAAATGCTCGTGTGGTAAGCTGTTGGTACAGTCAATACTGGCGATAGTTGCCTTACTCTGCGTGGGTTCGAATCCCACATGGGACTCTGCCCGAAAAAAGTACAAGAATTGTACTTTTGAATGTAGTGTTATCCCAAATATAACCATGTTAAATTTAATTATATGCTTTGGAAATTTCTAGCTTTCTATAGACTATCGTGCCAAACAATAATTATGAAATGAAGATAATTGGTAATTTACATTGATACTCACTTACGTATGATGCAATAAATAGAGATTATTTCCCGAGGAAGTATGTCATATGACTTTTACGAAACTAGTGTGAATTTTTGTATTGCCCGAGCGAGAGCAAGGGTTATACATAAATTTGCACGAGTTTCGTAAAAGTCATATGACACACTTTCGAGTGGTAACGGCCCACTTCTCTTGCGGTAGCAAGCTACAGTGACGTATAGGGAACATTCGTTTTATGACGTAACAGACGACGAAATACGGAAACAATGGTTGCTAGGCAAACGTGATATGTGCACATGTGCTCATATCATATACGTTGTATGATCTTTGTACCAGTGTCTCCCGAGCCCTCAGGCGAGGGATGACGCTGGTACAAAGATGGTACATGAGACCGTATTACCCGAGGGAGAAGTCTACAGCATATTTATCTTTCCGTCATGTCAATACAATTAGTACTATTATACTTATTGCGTTTTGACTCCGAGTGACTGATCAGCTGATATCGCTTGAATACCCTTGACCCTAAACGTATACAAAATGACGTCATCCGTCTCGACTGAAATGTTAAAAGCCGTATAACGCATTATTACAAGCTTTTAAAAGCTTTAAATGAATTAATATTAGTTTAATCGAGTGTACAAGCAATGTGAAATAAAATTTGTTTCCAAACCAAGCAGCAAATAAGGCGAAACTAAATTTGTAATAAATAGATACGTAAACAGCTGATCGTACTCGTCTTTTTATAACGTCATCTGATCATAATGCGACACCTACCTATCATCGGCAGATTGTACATTTTTCTGTAAACTTGTTTGTTCTTACAATGGTATGTGATCTCTTGAAAATCTTACTTCTAAATGGAACTCCAAGTTGGGTGCACACACATCAGGCAATCACGTTTCTCAATGTTCTAAAACAATACAAACTTGTGTGCAGGACAGTCAGATACGAAACTTCCAATATAAGTTCATCGACCATATCATACCAACGAAATGTCTACTTTTCAAAATAGGATTTACAGATGATAATCTCTGTACATTTTGTCAATCTGAAACTCTTGAACATTTATTTTGTTCATGTCGTAGAGTCCAAACAATGATAAATCAACTTTAATTTTCGACCTGGTATGAAAGTAGGACATCTCTAAAATTAGACCTGAATATATATACATTTTCCTCATTGGTGATCCAAAATTGAATATTCTTGAAAACCACATTTTTATAATAACCAAGCGCTATATACAAAGTTGCCAATACAATGAAAAAAATTCCCACATTTGCACAACTATTATCTCAAATAAGATTTTATCATAATATTGAAAAATTTATTTCAGAAGACAATAGTCAATTCACCCCAAAATGTGCCCTCTTGCAAATGTAGATTGATCCAAACCAATGTCATATATTACATCTCTCCCCGTCTATGCTTCTCGACTTATTCCCTTCTTATAATAGGTCAATTAAAAATTTCATTTAATTGAAATGAAATGCTGTAAATGTTTTGGAAATGAATATTAATTGATATGTTGATGTATTTGAATGTATATGTATAACTTCTGTAATAAAAAAACAACAATAAAATAAAATATGTCATATCTGAGTGTCACAAATCAGGAATAAAACTGGTAGAGAAAATTATTTTTTAAGTCATAGCGAATGTGTTTATCAGCAAAAAGGATCTTTCCAACATGCTGAACTACCCCTGTTAACCAGCATGATCTGTTTGAAAGCATAAGTCCCAGGTGGTAGTCACCCTTCTTAGAGGCAGACAGCTGACAGACGCCTTAAAGGGGCAGTAGCACGTTTTTTCGCTCAAATAAGTTGATGAACTGTATTTGAAAAATAATTTCACCAATGGTAAAACATCCTTCTCTCTTCGGAAAATAAAGTTTAAAATAAGTGTACATGTTTCGGTAAAGCCATGGGAAACGTTTTTGTAATACAAACTAATAAATTGTGCTCACAATAAAATGGCCGCCATGCAATTTTTGCTTTATACGCAACATAGTTTTCACCACTACAGATAATTGGTTTGTTAATAAGATGTTTTACCCTCTAAAGTTAGTTTAAATGACATAAACTATCATTATAAATGGGAAATTTGAAAAAATAAATTTTGCCAAAAACGTGCTACTGCCCCTTCAAAATAACAACATTTACGGTTCGATGCACAGCTGGTTTACTGCTTGTTACATATTCATTATAATAGACTAGTGCAAATAAAAGACAAAACAATGTATTTGAAAGTGAGTAATTATTTTAATAACATTGATATAGCACCTTTCAATGTCTGTTTAGCAACACATTTGACATTTCACATAAATATTTATTGACGTAGTTACATTCACCGACATGTAACTGTGCTCATTTGACACCAACTTCCCAATGCAAGGCATAACTCTTGCCAGTCTCCATTACTGGCTGATTTAACTCTTGCAGTATTTCCTTAAGAAATCTGTGTTTAGAAATCCAGGCCCGCTATGCATTTCCAGTGCAGCGATTCACTGCCTCGACACAAGAAAGCGAGGGAAATACCGCAAGGGTTAAATCAGCCAGTAATGCAGACTGGCAAGAGTTATGCCTTCCGTTTGGAAGTTGATTTGACAATACATTTACACATTTTCATATACACATATTTACATTTCAGCTAATTTCAGTTCATGTTTTCCAGCCAAGTTTCACAATGTGTGACACAGCATCCAAGTTTGCGCAATCCAGCCATGTCGATGGTGAAATGTGTTCCATGTGCTACAATACACATTTGGTAAATTCAATACATTTAGTAAAAAGAGGATTAATGCAAAAAGTGCAGTCACACACAAGAAAGTAGTAGTTTTAATAAAGGCGGTAAACTAAGAAAAAGTGAAGTTTAGTTTTTTGAGGATAGAATATTGAAAAGCCAGTTCATCCTATTACAACTATTTAGGATTGATTTCTGTTTTCCAGTAGGTTTTCGTGGTCAAAGTCAGAATCTTGTAAACAAAGTCTCTAATGCTTTATTTTCGGTAAAATCGATAATATATATTATGCGTCGGAAATATGGGATTATCAAAAGTGGTCTATACTTGAACAGTTTCGATTAAAGTTTTGCAAGTTTGTATTGAGTGTGCGTTATAAGAGTACTAATGTTGCTGTTTTAGCTGAATATGGCAGACACTATATTTAGGTCTTCAAGACTATGTCTGGAAGACCTATTGTTATTATCGTGTTTTTAAATTTTTTTTTTATTATTTGACCTGTTTTGTCAGAAGGATTCCCGCTTAACTGCTTGACCGATTTTTATGATTTTGAGTTTGTAGCCTGTGACATAAACTGGATTTGTGTCGAGCCGCTTTTTTGATTTTCGACTTCTTTCGCGAGTTATCTCCCCTTGAAGTCAAAACTTCAAACCTCAATATCTCGAAATTTTAGAATTTTTGAGGATTTTCTTGAATATTCAGAAGAATATAACGCATTACCTATGTATGCAATCCTAATCATGATTACATCTACTTAAGTGGAAATTAAAACACAAGTTTTTCTATGTTACACCTTAGTATGAAAATATTAACCATCTTGTCTTAATCGTGAGAAAGATCATGTAGGGGTCAATAATAAGCGATTTTTACATTTAAAGAGGGTCATTGTCTTTGGAAATATTTTGTAAAAAAAACTACTAAAGATAGAGACATGCTTGATAGCTCATTTTTAAGCAGAGAAACTGATGAATAACAGATAGTCCAACATGGACTTCAAGGTCAAGCATAAGTCTTGAAGACCTAAGTATTGCCTTGGCAATCCTAGTTTATGTTTGTTCTTTGTTGAGAGAAATTAAATTATGGATTAGATTTCTTGAAATGTCAGTTGACAGGTATTAAAAACAGGCATATCTAATGTTGTGTAATTCATATAAAGTTGGACGTAAACATTTTGAAAGCGTTACATCAATAAAAAGTTATCTCTTAAGTCAGATGTTTCCTACTTTTAGAATTTCATGTACATCAGTGAAGAGATAATGATCCATAACTCCAAGATCATAACGCATTATGATAGCAAATTACGTGATTGTACGAAATTCATTTGTGTGACCACAAGCATCTCTGTCATTTATGTTTCATTTGTTGATTTTGACGGGTGCATGTTCACCCTCTGCTTTGATTTGATTGTGAGCTGTTCCATTGCCTCTGAAGGGGGGTGAGTGTCTGCGGGATGGGTCGTCGGTCAGTTGCCTGTCTTTCAAATAACAGTCTCCCAGATAATTATAGTACCTAGATAGTTTAACTCTAGAATGTCAAACATTAAGTTTACCCATCACTTCAGTTTCCCTCTATATTACGAAAAACTATTATTCATGTCCTATCTGAATTGACGTACAATCCCCATTTAACACTATTTAAACTACTTAAGAAAGTTACCGTTACATATGTTCATTATTGGGTACATGAACCAACCTCCTTTAAGACTGACCATCTCAGTTCTACATTCAGGTATTTTGATTATCTCCCTTTAATATTGTGTTAGAGACATGTAGGAAATACTCATTGATGTATTGTTCTATCATGTTTTGACAGGTCGCCTCTGGATCAATGAATGTTGGTATAAATGCATACTATTTCTTTTGTCACGCAATGTCTATTCGGCATAATACAACATGTAATGCGATAATGGTGTAAGGAACGATAAGATATTCCATGGATATATGTATTTGGACTTTGGTGTATTTTATATCAAACTATTATTAGTGTGTGTTGCAGGGTATATTAATATCAGATGTTGTAATCGCTCAGAGAAATAATCCCCCACAACCCGTGACATAATTTAGATATCCCTGACCCTACCTGTTAACGGTTATATAAACTCACGGGCAAAAGAAAGTATAGGTACAACAACGAGTGATGAACAAGATTGAAACAAAGTTACACCATGTCTCTAAAAGCAAACTAACGTTGTCTGTAAATTTTGAAACATTATCTGTTCATAATTCTGAAAAACACGGCTTTTTAAAAATCGTCGTTATATAATCTCCTTAACAAGGCGAGATAGGGGAGTGAAATATGGCTTTCTGGCTTGTTTTATGACGTCCTACAGCAACGATGCGTCATTGATTTAAAGTCAAAGGAAGTACATAATGTCGATGCCATCTTTTACTCACATCATTTCCATATTTCATAAAAATAAGAATTATTTCCCAAAAAGCTATTTTATCCCCCCATGTCTGCTCGAAAAGATATAAAATATTAATTATCATACTCTCATGAATGAAATTGTGTATATATCTTAACGAGATATATCCTCATCACAAACATTCAAAACCGAATTTATCCGGCAGAAATATGTTGTGTTTGACTCTGTTGAAAAGAACATATACTTTCTTTTGCCCGTGAGTTTATACAGATTAACATTATTGCAGTATTTCCGTAACGTTTCCATACCAACATAGCGGAGCGCTGTCCTTAATGCATGGATGGCTCTGATTCACTAGCAAAGAAAAATAAGGAAATGCCTGTGGGCTTATATCCGCCAGTTTTGAGACTGGCGCGAGTTATAGCCTTCGTGGGAATATATTTAACCAGAAAGAGTATCACAGTTGAGTGAACAATAAACGTTGAACAGTTATTATATACAACCAGACTCTACGATGTCGTAGTGATAAAATAATTAGTTACCAATGTCGAAACGAACCGGACCAATCAGATCGTTCCAAGGGGTATCTACTGCGGGCTAACGTTCACGGGAGACGTTTTTGTGGTCTATTTTCGAGTTTGAAGAGCTATTAAAGTTATTTTAGGGGTGACATATGTTGGAAATCAGCCAGGTTTTGCGGAGAAATGTATAATTGATAAGTACGTGCGTTCATTTGTGAATTCTTAGCTTTTAATTAGCGTAACTTTTGACCTAATGTTGAATGGACCCTTAGATCGGCAACATGGCTGCCCGTGCTCCTTTATACTATATGTTATATAGGGGGTAGGTTTTTTTTACCTACGTTTTACCTACGTTATAATTACGATATCGAGTTCCTGTGGTTTACCCTGATTCAATAGACTAACCGTGTGATATAACTTTGCGTTGTGTAATTTTATAAACCTTGTGAATGTCTTGAAATCAAGTGACTTCGACCAACTTGTACCATAACAGGTCACTTCCTTATCAAACCTCGCTGAATCCCGTTTCGAGATGTAACCTATGATCAATGACATGCAAATAAATCACCATTCACCATTTTATGACAAACAGAAACTCAACAGAATAGGACATATCAACAAAATATACAACATGTACAATACAAATATACTGTGGAGCAAACATCCCTAACAACCTAATTATAAAACCCAAACTGACCTAATGACCACCCGCCCGTCCCTTCTTGTAATAAATATAATCCTAACTCCCCAGTACTAAATACTACACTATGGAAGGGGATATTCTGTTTAATCACGAAACAATTAAAGTTCATCCATTGTGTTGTTGGGGGTCACATATTGCAAACGTTATTAATGGTGTTACATTATCGAGAAGTACCGACTGTTACCCAAAACTACCATTTTGATGACAGTAGACTTAGCATATTGAAGGTATGAAGGTAAAAGTAGTGATTTCTGATCGAAAACCGGACAATGCACAGCGTGTGGCGCGCGCCAATGAGTCAAACGTAATTTTGGAATCTTATTTATAACAGACAAAAAGACAAATTTGAGTTGATAATGTTTAATAGGTCCTATAACTACTGTGCATGTAAATGGGACGTGCAGTTTCGGTTTCTGCACATGCGTACTTATGTTACTAAATTTTAATTGGAAACTAGTAATTATAATATATTTGGCGATTGGGGATACACATGCAAGCTGAGTGAATTTATTTGAATTGCAGACAGCACATGTGGTGAGTTGGAACGTATTAAAGCCAAATAAAATTTTATGAAACACAATGGATGTACCTTAAGGTTTCTGTTAAATCGCAGAACAAGAACTACCTCTTCCAAGTGAGCACTTGGCTGATGTCAGTCGAACACCGACCAAGCAAGGCAATATGCTTACAGTGAAGCCACTCTTATATACCCTGCCTCGGGCCTATTCCACTTGTTAGAAAACACCCCAGAATATAACTTCCCAATATTATGAAAACTAACTAATATCAATCCCCCTTTATAACGCACCCGTTACAAAATATTTATCATACTCAAATTGTGTATTATTAATAGTTTATGATTATGAAAAGGTATTAATTTGTCCACGGTCAACAAGGGGTAATATCAACGTATCCGGACCGTGAACGACCTCTTTACAATTTCATGAGAAACACCCTCGACCACAGCTCCCAAGGCTAAGTAAGCGCAGTAGCAGCGCAACGCAACTGAACGGAGGGACCAGTATAATAGCGAGAGGAAGGGAGGTAACTCTAATGATAAGAACAAAGGCTATGCTTGATTCGTTTTGGCGGCGTATACACCGGTCACATGTCCGGCGTACGCCGTTCCTCTACTAGGCTCAGTTGAAACAAGTGTATCGGCGTACAGACAGGAAGACGTCATCATCCCTCAAACTAGCTTAAAAAAACATATCATTTATATTATATAACTATTTTTTTTTAATTATTTCAAAACATTGATTAATATTTTATTAGCGTGTAATGCAATGTTTTAAATAAGCAGTGACATTTAAAAATAAATCAGTCAACTATTTAATTGTACAACGCAACTTCATAAACAAAAGGGTTATTGAATGTCGCAAGGGTAACATTTGTCCGCCATTACACGCCGCCTTCGCCGGTCATTTCCAACCGGCGCATTCGGAGTACGCCTAAGGCGTACGCCGGGTTCCAATCAAGTGATTTGCCGGTTGCGCCGCTTCCGGCGGCGTACGCCGGGTAGTGCGCCGGGTCCCGAATCAAGCATAGCCATTGCCAACGAACAAAAGGCAATGTCGACGTACTTCATGAACAAACACTGGTGAACGACAGCTAATTGTTGCATCGTAGAGATTTATGACACGTTTGTCACGGATATACAGGTAATGTCTTAGCTACATACATGACTGTACGATACAATGATTCTTAATTTTATCTGTACACTTCTGTGTCCGGTTTTCGATCGGCAAAAATCAGGTTGAGGAAAACCACTGAATGAGATATTATATATCGGAATCTTCAGTTACGCTGTACTACAGAGGTCTTATGTAAAGAAATAACATTGACAAAGACGTAAGATATTGTGATACATTGTCTACGTGTTTCATGAACAAACAAACACTGTTCGTATTATATATAGCAGTATAATTATTTTGTACTGACAAGATGGTGGACAAACTGAGTTACATCTAGTCCCCAGTATCATAGCAAGTCTCATACTTTGTATATACGTTTTAAAAAGAAATGTTCTTAGTCTGATATAATTACTTTCTCGATACTGATTAAGATTCGTCCACGGAGAAAACTAGAAACCGTTGAATATGCGTTACAGTTAGAAATGAACACAAGCGAGTTCAAGCAGGGACCTTATGTAGAGCATGAAAACTTTTTATCCACTCAAGGCTACAAGGTAGCATAATGAGGTTTACAAGAGTTGATATAGTATAAATATAAATAGAAATATATGGACAACGCATTATCTAAATGTACTTATAAGACGTGACGGCAGAAAATAGACAATTTCATTAGAGTATGGACATTTTTTGTTTGAAATAAAGAAATCATATTAAATATTGAAGACTTTGCAGTATATTTCTTTGGAATAAACTTTTCCCTTAATGTGTTGAAAAAATCACAGCGGAATAGATAGTGATACTCATCTCCAATTACATTTGAAGCGCATAATGTACATTTTCTACATTCATATTCGATCTTAAACCAACTTCCAGTTTCAACAGGAAGACGATGATTGGATAGTCTAAAGTGTAATAAATTAAATAGATACTTTTCAGGCAAGTGTTGTAAATAAAAGTCAATATCAGTGTTAGTTTTAATCATCTTATAAAATCTACCCTTTGAGGACATTTCAATGTCTGAATGCCATTTTTGTATAAAGAGGTCTGAAAGACTTTTCTTGACCGTATATTTAATCCAATCAGTATTTACCAGTGGATGATATAACCATACGTCATTATTTCCCGTCTTTATCAATATGTTTTTGATACATGCTAGCCATTTGTTGTCTAAAATATTATTTGATAAAATATGAAGTAATAAGTTTGATAGCTTTGAATGTTTTCCTGTGATCAATCTTGCCCAGTAGCATATCATTTTGGTATATACAACTATAGAGAGTGGCTTACGTCCTGTTTCTGCATAAATCATATATAATGGTGTACTTTTCTTGATCCGGAGCAGTTTCCTCAAAAAGTTTCGGTGGATATTCTCTAGAATGTTTAAATTTTCAAACCCCCATAATTCACATCCGTAAGTTATAATTGGAACAACAAGTACATCAAAAAGTTTTAACTGACAGGGGATTGATAAATTGAGATGTCTAGCTTTGGATAAGACATAATTCATGGCTTTTAAACCCTTGTCACTAAGTGATTTTCTAGCAGACGTGAAAGTACATTTCCTACTGAAGATTATGCCGAGATATTTATATTCATCAACATTTTGTAAGAATGTATTTGATATTACAAATTTATAAGAGTATTCTTTCTTTGTGCCATTAAATATTAGAACATTACATTTATCTATATTGATTTTAAGTTTCCATGTTTCACAATATTTGCTGAATACATCAAGTTGTTTCTGTAGATCGCATCTACTTGTTGCTAAGATGACAGTATCGTCAGCATAAAGCAGTGCAAATAATTTCAGGTAAATGCAAAGTACATCATCATTCAAAACAACACCTTCACATGAAAAAACGTTAAAACATTGCTCAAGATCGTTAAGGAATAGTGAAAATAGTAAAGGTGATAGGTTTTCACCTTGCCTGACTCCTTTTAGGCAATCAAAGTATTCAGATGAATGACATTTGGTTGATACACATTACTTTATACCCTTATACATGGATTGAATAATTCTGAAACAGTTACCCGTGATGTTATAGTTAAGTAGCTTATTCCATAGTCCAAGCCTCCAGACGTTATCAAAAGCTTTCTCGAAATCGATAAAAGCACAAAATAACTTTTTTTTCTTATTTTTTACAAGGTTCATGATACAAAAAAGTGAGAACAAGTGATCGTTTGTCGAATATCCTTTCCTAAAATCAGCTTGTATTTCAGAAAGAACATGCGACGATTCCAAAAAGTTAGTCAGTCTATTGTTAATGATTGAGGTGAACAGTTTGCTCATGCAGCATAATAAAGTAATCGGTCTATAATTTTTTGGATCCGAACGATCTCCTTTGTTTTTATAGATCGGCTTTATATTTCCTTTAAGCCAGCTTTCAGGAAAATAACCGGATTCCAGGATAATATTAAAAAGTTTTACATATAAATGAATCATTTTGCCAGTTGTCTTTTTAATATATTCGTTCTTAATATTATCAACACCACAGGCTTTATTGCTTTTGAGATGATTTAAAGCATGTGTGACTTCTTCTATACTAACTGGCCGATCAAGTATATCATTTTTGTCATTGATATGTTGACGAATATTATCATTAATATAGTCATCTTCATCGTATTTGGTTTCGCCATTCAAGGTTTTATAGTATTCGAACAGCTTATCAGAAGGCGGTGTATTTTCGTCGGATGTACCCATCTTAAGTAATTTCCAAAATGATTTTGGGTCGTTCTTGTTTAGGTTATCAAACTTACGTTGTAAAGTATTTCGAAAATTACTATTTGATTTTTGTAGTGTCTTTTTGTAGGATCGACTAGCATTTATTACTCCCATTTTATTTGGTATTGTCCTGTTCATGTTAAAACGTTTCTTTGCAGAGTAATATTTTCGGCGGGCAATTTTACAGTCTTGGTTAAACCATGGTTTAGAGGTTTTCACCTTTCTCTGTCTTGGTGGAACCATTAAACTAACCTCCCCAAAAACCTTATCTGCACTCGTGGTGAATAGGTTGTTAATGTTCTGGACAGCAGAGTCTATCTGAGTTGCAGCAGTAGCTACACTTGATATATTATCCAAATGTTCATGGATCATGTCAATGTCACAGGTTTTAATACCAGCTGCAAACTCCTCTGCGAGGTCCGGGTTCCACCTGCCCGTAGTCACATGACGTGTCTCTGTGCGAGTCTCACTGTCCGACACCCTCGGGGAGATATGGGGAGAGTGCTGTGTGCTCAGTTCTAGCGCGCAGTGCACGTCTGAAAATAGTGAATCAAATTCTCGGACAGCAAAGTGTGATGTAAAGGGGAAAATATCGTATGATGCAATAGCATAATCAACAAGGGATACCCCTTTACAAGTTACATTTCCGATACATCTATCGGTCCCGGCTCTGCCATTGATAATGTATAACCCATTACTTTTACAGATATCTAAAAGTTTAAAACCATGATTATTGACAGGACCTTTATCAGTTGATGTCCTGGCAGCGGGGAAGCCGAGAGTCGCTAAGTTCTGGATCATCTGGTCATCACTGGTCAGCTCGCTCGGCAGTTCCACGTAGGGGTCAAGCTCTCCGATAGACACAAAATCTCCAAGTTTGCCGGTGCGGGCGTTAAAATCCCCCAAAAGTATGACGTCATGATCAGATTTCACGTTCATAATGTTATCTTCCAGATTTGTAAAACAGTCATTATTGTAGTAAATCGATCCTTCGGGTGGGATGTAAGCAACTCCAATCATAATGTTTTTCAGGTACTCTCGTTGTATTTCTATCCACACACAGTTGTCTGTAGAAATGTTGTGTTGAACGTGGTGTATGATGTTGTCTCTAACAGCCACAAGTATCCCCCCTGATCTGGATGAGCTAGCCTTTTGTCGAGGAAAGTTATATGTTTTGAACCCTGGTATAGCAATGGTGTCGAGATCGTCGTATTTAGTTTCGGCAAAACCTATCAAGTCGTAATTGTGTATATAGTCATGGAATTCCGGCGATAAAAGTCTTGTTTTTAGGCCACATACGTTAAGGAATGAGTATCGAATATGTTTGTCTGAGGGTTGGCATATCTCGTGTTTAGATTGTGAAGGCTGCTTTCCTAATTCGGGGCACTCTTGACCACCCTATTCCATGTGTGAAACAGCGGGGGCAGTTGTATTTAACCTTGTGCTGGCTGGTGTAGTAGTAGTGGAGCCGTAGTAAGGTTGTCGATTGCAAGAGTTCGTCTGCACGTGCCACGTTGGTCTCGTGCTTCGCTGATAGGCTGGGGTTTCCTGTCGTTGTCTCTCATTGGTTGGTAATGGGCGAGGAAATATTTGATTGGTCGGAGGTGGTTGAGACTGTTCATCAATGGACCTCGCGGTAGTAGCATACACACGTCTGCCCTCAATAAAGAGTTTATCACCAATAAGACTGCATTTTTTCTTTTCAGCTTTTGCTGCTTTCAGTAGAGGTATCAGTACCAGGGACCTTATATAGTGTCCCTGTGTAGAGGGACTAGCAACTAAGCAATTAGCTTACGGAGCTCACCCCGTCATGGTCCAACGCACATCTTGACTTGGCGCCTTCATTGCGCTAATAACTGGCGTAGCACACTAGTATATCCAGTTAAGCACTATATCAACAATAGTGATATATATAATGTCCCTGGTTCAAGTGAAGGCAAAATAATCATTACATAAGAACAATAACATCACTGACGATCCAAATTTATTCAAACCTTTTGTAAAACCTTTTTTAATTATCTTAAATTTAAAGTGGCATGTTTGAGAACAGTTTAATTTATGTTTACACATCTCTAAATGAAACCATGCTGTCTTCTAAAGGAAGAGAGACAGTTGCCGTGTTAGTCCTTCTCCATGACTGTATATAAGATAACATTAGATTACACACCACGATCTGAACCACACAACAAGATCTGAACCACACACCACGATCTACGTAGCACACCGAACCACACAACAAGATCTGAACCACACGCTACGATCTACGTAACACACAACAAGATCTGAACCACACGCTACGATCTACGTAACCCACAACAAGATCTGAACCACACACCACGATCTTACTTAGCTACATTATACACATGGATATTCTTTCTTTGATCTGTACACTTCTGTGTTCGGTTTTCGATCAAGTCAGGGAAAACCACTGAATGAGATATTATATCGGAATCTTCAGTTAGACTGTACTACAGAGGACTATGTAAAGAAATATTATTATAAATATATATTATATATACATGTACTATTAGAGAATCAACAAAAACATGCAAAAATACCTCACCTGTTTGCAACCATAACAGTGTAGTTTCACTGTTGACCCATGAAATCGGCATGTAGATACTGCCAAAGTAAACCTGTAAATACATCTACAAACACAAAGTTAGTAATTGTTCTCCAACAAAGACGTTTTTATCTGCCAATGTACACAATCACATGCAAAAATATACTTACTGTTACTGTTTGAAATGCCTTTGAAAATGATCTATTTCCACCGGACCGAGTAACGGCAAGTGGAAAATTCACGAAGGAAAATGACCAACATGCAGACCTAAAATTAAAATCGAAAAAAGGTCCAAAAAATCCAAAATTACTTCCTAAAATCGCATAAGTACCCTTTTCATCGAAACCGGACGCTGTCAACAAAATATTTTGAATTTGAAACGAATTATCGGCAAAAAACGTCTCTCACTGCCGATGTCACAGTTGATTTTATCATCATTTAGATTTGGGTTACTCGAAGTAAGGGCAGGTAACTCTGCACGACCTTACAGATATTCTAACCTCAGGGGGTAGGCTTCGCGGAAACGATTCTGACAACAGTAAAGAATAACGACACAAAAGTATTGGAGTACAAATCCATCCCAAAATAGTAGAAAAAACTTTTAAAAAAATACTTCATTTTTACAGCCGCCAAACGTTTCATTAGCCAATCATCTGCTAGCAGAGGTGTGACGTGTTACTCAGGAGTCCTGCTCAACGAATAGCTGGCTTATGTTATTGTTTACATTATACACTTGTATAGCCGTCACGTATTTTTCACTGATCTCACTTGTCAAAACAGCCTAAACGTGATCAAAGCTATTAGAAACATATTCTGCTCAGTCGTTAGTTAACTTTGGTTGTTGTACACATGTGTTTAGATTGTTTAGTCTCTTATAATGCCGAGTGAATATTTCAGCGTAAATCTACTGCCATTTTCTTTTCTTTGTGTCATTTTGAAGTGTCAGTTCTATAGAGTTACTGCGTGAATGTCCATCACTGACCATTTCCGTTGTCAGACTCATATTCTAGCAATGAGATCTCGCTTTGAACAACGTAAGTCAAGCGATGACAAAGATTTAAATGAAGAACAAGCGAATGTACCAACTGATCGGGATACACATCGCGTTACTATGTCTCACGTTTAACTATTCCATTATTTAACAGTTGAAATGAAATAATAGCACATATGTAGGATACTATCTCAAAGTATTTTGATTCAATAAAAATATTCATTAAACAATGTGTTTCAACAATTATACAAAAATGGATCGGCAAACAAACCAGAATTCATGCTAATCCTACTCAATGAAAAGACTGATGCGACGTATATATCTATATCATTTTACAAATTAAAAGAAATACATATCAATTGTTGCACTACATTGTGATGATTTTCTAACTAGTTCGCATGTAAACAACACTTTACGATGTCCTTATTGATTTAAGTAACCCCGTTGTCACCATATGATTGCTAATCCACGTACATCGGTGTGCATCATACATAATAGTGAATGACCGACTGCTATCACCGACGAAACAACAGAACATAATATTCTTAAATTTCGTTGGCTGAATATAACATTCCTAATTTTGATTGGCTCAATATGTCCAAACTGAATGTCGCCTATATGTGTATCTTTATTTTAACGAACGACCAGTTCAGTATCACCAATTACGTCATATGACAGGACGTTGGCAATATCTTGACGCGCCACCGCTCATATAATTGAACCGGTCCAGTGACCGATATTTGACATCAAAGCAAAGGTGTTAATGCATTAAGCGCAATAAGTGAGTGTTGATTACATGACTAACTTCTGAACAATATAGAATATAGAAATTAAAAGCTAGATTTTCAGCATTCTACACTAACATTTCATTGATTTTACCTAAATAACATGATATTGATGGAACAGAATCTGAAAGAAAATGTGTACCGAAAAAGAAAACGCCCTTTTCATTTCGATTTGAAATTAATCATGATTCCTTATCATAGATACATCATTGTAGGCTTTAAAATCTTTTGACATTTTCACCCGCCACATTTCTCTACAGTTGTATTACACTGAATACAATAACTATCTCAATGTTAATAATTGTAAATGTACAAGATGATAAATTTAACGATAGCTCGATTTTTTCCCCTCTAAAAACTGTTAACCAGTAACAACGTTGAAAATTTCTAAGTTATAATGCAATTATTCTATTATGAATAAAAAGTCACCATGAGAAATATTGACTCAGTAGACCTCAAACTATACAGGCCTCTTGAAACTTAAAATCAAGCACAACAAAAAAATAAATAAAAGTGACGTTTACAATTGAAAGTATTCATTTCAAAGTATATTGTAGCCTATAAAATAACCCAACGCTCCGCTCGATTGGTAAAAGAACCAAACTTAAACCAGCAACTAATTATCGAAAAATCCTTCAAAAACTCCGAACTTACTTCCTACAGACGCACAAATACCCATTCTATCGGAAACTTACAATGTCAAAAGTTGTTATTGTGTTTTAAACGGATCATCGACGAATATCGACAGATCGACTAAAGATTCATTGTGTATGACGTCACATCGCTAACGAAGGTTATGCTACATTGTGGGGCCGCGGAAAACTGTTTCAAGAATGAGATAATTAGCAGGCAAAATTTACTCACTTTGAAGGGCTATATCTTGATAAGTAGGTGACGCTACAAAATAATCTTTTTCGTTTTGTTTATTTGAAAGTATTGTCTTTATGAATACACGAATTAACATCGAGCAACACAGAGGGATTTTATTATCTTTAAGGTACTCGATACTAGCACATGTGCACATATCACGGTTGCCAAACAATCACTTTGTCAGGTCATGTTCTGTATTTCGAGATCTTTGACGTCATAGAGCATTTCTTTGTGACGTCACTGTGGCTTGTTGTAAAAGAAGTGTAACATGTTTTTACTTTTTTACGCGGTTCAGTGGGTAAAAAAGGAAAACATAATATATGTTATATATCATTATATTAAGTGGGTGATATAACTTCCAAGAAACTCATGTTCGGGAGAGGCATAGAAGATGAAGAAGAATATGTTTATGTTTGTGTCACGCTATACAACTCTCTAATTATATCAAAACATGTTTAAAACCGTACACCTAGCCAGTATACGACTTACGAGACAAGCAAATACATTTTGGGGTCACAGGGTCACCAAATCTACAATTTAGAACCCCCATTGGCCAAGGAGTCTGTACATAAAATTTCAGCCCTCTGGAGTCATTGGTTCAGGAGAAGAAGTCGAAAAAGTGAAAAGTTTACGGACGGACGCCATCCCATGCCATAAGCCCATCGGGCCTTTCAGGCCTGATGAGCTAAAAACCCAGTGATGAATTAAATCGACAAGTGTGTCTTTATTTGTAGGGGATTTTATCTCTGGCCTTAAAGATAGGTCAGAGGGGTAAGGACCTTAAGAATTATATCATCTTCTCCATTTAAAGTGCTTCGTATGTGTTATACCTCTCACCTAGAAGTTGACATTTTGAATTAGCTAATGTATATAAAGCATGATGTGCTACAGAGCCAGTGGCTCTATTTTTTAATGATTTAAATTAAAGTGGCATGTTTGAGAACAGTTTAATTTATACAAAACTAAATGCAATCATGCTGTCTTCTAAAGGAAGAGAGACAGTTGATGGGTTATTCTCCATTGCTATATATATAAGATAGGAGCCAGCAATACAGTCTAGGCTCGATTCACAAGTCTAGATTCAGCACACGAGTAAAGACGTGAAACTACGAACAGTCCCATCTGAAGATTGAACATTTTATTATAACTACACACGGAAGTTATATTTCATGGTTTCAATAATCCTATCCCATTTTAATATATAAATATGATATTGTTATATTGGATGATACATATGCACATATGAAATATATAATTTTCATAATAAGATGAAGTGATTTAGAAATTATTTATTCATAGACTAAATTGTGTCTATTGTTAGATTGGGGATATTCCTGTTCGAATGACCACTGTTTTGTAACTGAAATTTCAAGAAAGTAAATTGACAATGAATAACTTTTCCCAAAAACTTTGTATTTATATACCGGTATTCTTATTCCGCAATAACTTCTTTAACATGCAAATGAACAGCGTGCTATGCTCACGTTAAAATGACACAAAATAACGCCTCCTATATTATGATTTTAGTTGAAATAATTGTTATTTTGGCATGATCTTAGTTTTCAATGTTAACCTTTACTACGTTTCAAAATGGGGTTTTCACATGAACAATGTTCGCACGTTAGGACGTCGAAATCGAACTCGCTTTCGTGTAATCATGACTGTGGGCGAGTCTCACGACGGTACAAGAGTTGTTTCCCTTCCGCTCTGTTAAAAATGACGATCCGACTCACATATCACACGGAGAGCTAAACTGAATATTTAGCAGCTAATTCTAAATACCCTTTACACAAGTCACATTATTGAACAGTGAAGATTGACGTATGGTAAATGAAAATGTGATTCATAATGTCTTTGTTACCTGTGAGAATTCATAAAGTGTTTGCTCGGTAGATTTCAACTCGCGGTGAACATGTTTTGGCACTGCTTGATCATTTTCAATTTTGCTTCACTATGCATTTCACAAAATTTGTTTTGTTATTTCTCAAATTATTGTATATGAAATGAAGCATGTATATATATATATATATATATATGTAGCTGTTACAACTGTTACGGCAATTTACGTTAATACAGGCGTTCGAAATGTTAACGCGTGTGACGTCACTTGACCTCTGTTATTTGCATCTTTATCCATATATGACCCCAACGGATATAAACAAAATATCCGTTGCTTTTATCCTACCGAGAACACCATCCATTGTATGATAAGCTAATTAGCAACCCCGGCTGCTATCATTTTTTGCGAAGTTTCCATCGCCGCCGCCACCGGCGCGTTTTGTATTGGCTACTTTTTTGCTAGAAGGTGTTGAGAACTCACATACATAAGTTCTTGAAAATTTTTGACATGTTCACATTCAAGGTCAAAGGTTAAGGTCACGAGTTCTGAAATCGCTAGAAAAATCCTTGTAAACACGATAACTTGAAAAAATATTAATTTGAGCTATCAGGCTCGTATTTGGTGAATATATTAACTATGGAGAAAGCTCAAGATTTCAAAAGTTTTTCGCTAACATCCGTCAAAGGTCAAGGTCATAGCGAGGTCACGACTTAAGCATGCTTTTGCAAAAATGTCTTATTTCAACTATTAACACTTTGAATCATTACATGATTGTGATACACAATGAAGAGTGATCACTGATTGTGTGACCTTGAATTTTAAAGGTCAAGGTCACGAGATAGGGTCAAGGTCACCAGTTCTGAAATCACCAAATTACTTTTTTGCAAGAAGGTATCAACACCTCATATACATAGCTTCTTTCTTATAAACCTGGGAAATTATTTTGACATGCTCATATTCAAGGTCAAAGGTCAAGGTCACGAGTTCTGAAATCGCTAAAAAAAATTCCTTGTAAACACGATTACTAAAATATTAATTTGTGCTATCAGGCTCGTATTTGGTGTATATATCAACTATGGAGAAAGGCCAAGATTTCAAAAGGTTTTCGTTAAAATAAGTCAAGGTCAAGGTCACAGAGCGGTCACAACTTAAGCATGCATTTGCGAACATGCCTTATTTCAACTATTAACACTTTGAATCATTACATGATTGTTATACACAGTGAAAAGTGATCATTGACTGTGTGACCTTGAAGATCTGACATTCGTTGCTGTATACAACTTTCTTTCACACTATCAAATCGTGATGTTTACTATTGTCATACAAATCATACATGATTCATCTGAATTCTTTGTTGTAGGTAATTGCTACAAGCCAATAATTTGGAGACCACTGGGTATGAAACAGAACACTTTTAAAGAGCAGGATTGCTCGAATCCAAAGTGATTAATGGAATTAGTTCAGTGAACA
This sequence comes from Gibbula magus, assembly GCA_936450465.1. NCBI lineage: Eukaryota > Metazoa > Mollusca > Gastropoda > Trochida > Trochidae > Gibbula > Gibbula magus. The sequence continues at coordinate 28,251,411 of OW388295.1, read as the reverse complement.
TTCAATTTAAAAAAAAACCCTTCAGAGTAAAATGAGTCTCACTGCTGGAAAACCACATATGTGTTGTGTGTGTGAAAATAACTTTATGACACCGGTTGAGGTTAAAGAACACAGGAGAATTCATACAGGAGAGAAGCCAAACAGTTGTATTGGGTGTGGTAACACCTTTTCACTTTCAGGTAACCTTCAGAAACAAAAAATAATTCATGCTGGAGAGAAACCATACATGTGTAGTGTGTGTGGTAAAGCATTTACAGGATCGGGCAAATTGCTAATACACATGAGAATTCATACTGGGGAGAAACCATACAAGTGTAGTGTGTGCTGTAAAACTTTTACAGAATCAGGGAGCTTGCAGACACACATGCGAATTCATACTGGGGAGAAACCATACAAGTGTAGTGAGTGTGGTAAAACATTTTCAGTATCCGGGAGCTTGCAGAAACACATGAGAATTCATACAGGAGAGAAACCATACAAGTGTAGTGTTTGTGGTAAAACATTTACAGAATCGGGCAAATTGCTGATACACATGAGAATTCATACTGGGGAGAAACCATACAAGTGTAATGAGTGTGGTAAAACATTTCCAGTATCAGGGAGCTTGCAGATACACATGAGAATTCATACTGGGGAGAAACCATACAAGTGCAGTGAGTGTGGTAAAACATTTCCAGTATCAGGGAGCTTGCAGAAACACATGAGAATTCATACTGGGGAGAAACCATACAAGTGTAGTGAATGTGGTAAAACATTTATAGAATCCGGGAGGTTGCGGATACACATGAGAATTCATACCGGAGAGAGACCATACAAGTGTAATGAGTGTGGTAAAACATTTCCAGTATCAGGTAACCTGCAGAATCACATGAGAATTCATACTGGAGAGAGACCATACAAGTGCAGTGTTTGTAGTAAAGCATTTACAGAATCACGGAGCCTGCAAAGACACATGAGAACTCACGCAGGAGTAAAACCAATACAGACGTGATGTGTGATGAAAACATTTATTCAAATAGGCCATCTGCAAAACACACAGCATATTCATACTGGGTAGAGACCATACAGGTGAAATGTGTGTGGTAAAACAATGACTAAATCAGGTTACCCACAAGAACACATCAGAAATCATACATGGGAGCATACTTGTAGTGTGTGAGGTAAATCATACTGGGGAGCATACTTGTAGTGTGAGGTAAATCATACTGGGGAGCATACTTGTAGTGTGTGAGGTAAATCATACTGGGGAGCATACTTGTAGTGTGTGAGGTAAATCATACAGGGGACCATACTTGTAGTATGTGAGGTAAATCATACTGGGGAGCATACTTGTAGTGTGTAGGGTAAATCATACTGGGGAGCATACTTGTAGTGTTTGAGGTAAATCATACTGGGGATCATACTTGTAGTGTGTGAAGTAAATCATACTGGGGAGCATACTTGTAGTATGTGAGGTAAATCATACTGGGGAGCATACTTGTAGTGTGTAGGGTAAATCATACTGGGGAGCATACTTGTAGTGTGTGAGGTAAATCATACTGGGGAGCATACTTGTAGTGTGAGGTAAATCATACTGGGGATCATACTTGTAGTGTGAGGTAAATCATACTGGGCAGCATACTTGTAGTGTGTAGGGTAAATCATACTGGGGAGCATACTTGTAGTGTGAAAGGGAAATCATACTTGGGAGCATACTTGTAGTGTGTGAGGTAAATCATACTGGGGAGCATACTTGTAGTGTGAGGTAAATCATACTGGGGATCATACTTGTAGTGTGTGAGGTAAATCATACTGGGGAGCATACTTGTAGTGAGAGGTAAATCATACTGGGGAGCATACTTGTAGTGTGTGAGGTAAATCATACTGGGGAGCATACTTGTAGTGTGAGATAAATCATACTGGGGAGCATACTTGTAGTGTTAGATAAATCATACTCCGGAGCATACTTGTAGTGTATGAGGTAAATCATACTGGGGAGCATACTTGTAGTGTGTGAGGAAAATCATACTGGGGAGCATACTTGTAGTGTGTGAGGTAAATCATACTGGGGAGCATACTTGTAGTGTGAGAGGTAAATCATACTGGGGACCATACTTGTAGTGTGTGAGGTAAATCATACTGGGGATCATACTTGTAGTGTGTGAAGTAAATCATACTGGGGAGCATACTTGTAGTATGTGAGGTAAATCATACTGGGGAGCATACTTGTAGTGTGTAGGGTAAATCATACTGGGGAGCATACTTGTAGTATGTGAGGTTAATCATACTGGGGAGCATACTTGTAGTGTGTGAGGTAAATCATACTGGGGAGCATACTTGTAGTGTAGGGTAAATCATACTGGGGAGCATACTTGTAGTGTGTGAGGTAAATCATACTGGGGATCATACTTGTAGTGTGTGAAGTAAATCATACTGGGGAGCATACTTGTAGTATGTGAGGTAAATCATAATGGGGAGCATACTTGTAGTGTGTAGGGTAAATCATACTGGGGAGCATACTTGTAGTGTGTGAGGTAAATCATACTGGGGAGCATACTTATAGTGTGTGAGGTAAATCATACTGGGGAGCATACTTGTAGTGTGTGAAGTAAATCATACTGGGGAGCATACTTGTAGTGTGTAGGGTAAATCATACTGGGGAGCATACTTGTAGTGTGTGAGGTAAATCATACTGGGGAGCATACTTGTAGTGTGAGAGGTAAATCATACTGGGGAGCATACTTGTAGTGTGTGAGGTAAATCATACTGGGGACCATACTTGTAGTTTGTGAAGTAAATCATACTGGGGAGCATACTTGTAGTATGTGAGGTAAATCATACTGGGGAGCATACTTGTAGTGTGTAGGGTAAATCATACTGGGGAGCATACTTGTAGTATGTGAGGTTAATCATACTGGGGAGCATACTTGTAGTGTGTGTAGTAAATCATACTGGGGAGCATACTTGTAGTGTGAGAGGTAAATCATACTGGGGAACATACTTGTAGTGTGTGAGGTAAATCATACTGGGGAGCATACTTGTAGTGTGTGAGGTAAATCATACTGGGGAGCATACTTGTAGTGTAGGGTAAATCATACTGGGGAGCATACTTGTAGTGTGTGAGGTAAATCATACTGGGGATCATACTTGTAGTGTGTGAAGTAAATCATACTGGGGAGCATACTTGTAGTATGTGAGGTAAATCATAATGGGGAGCATACTTGTAGTGTGTAGGGTAAATCATACTGGGGAGCATACTTGTAGTGTGTGAGGTAAATCATACTGGGGAGCATACTTATAGTGTGTGAGGTAAATCATACTGGGGAGCATACTTGTAGTGTGTGAAGTAAATCATACTGGGGAGCATACTTGTAGTGTGTAGGGTAAATCATACTGGGGAGCATACTTGTAGTGTGTGAGGTAAATCATACTGGGGAGCATACTTGTAGTGTGAGAGGTAAATCATACTGGGGAGCATACTTGTAGTGTGTGAGGTAAATCATACTGGGGACCATACTTGTAGTATGTGAGGTAAATCATACTGGGGAGCATACTTGTAGTGTGTGAGGTAAATCATACTGGGGAGCATACTTGTAGTGTGTGAGGTAAATCATACTGGGGAGCATACTTGTAGTATGTGAGACCTCATTTGTCAGAAACTTAATCTTCTTAATGATAAACTGCTTGGTAATGATTTCCTAATCGCATTCGGTTACTTTTACCAAGCACAAGGAACTCGAGCTCTTGCCGCTCTAATATACTTATACTTATCACAATAATAATATTATCTATTGTACAAGTTTGTGTTGTAGCGTGTATTATTATTTGTATATATTTATATTTTTAGACATGTATGTGTCTCATAGGCCGTATCCCCGGGTGGTACGCCCTTTTATTGAATGTACCTTGTGTTTTGTAATGGATAGTGTACCGAAATAAAAAAAATCTTCTTCTTCTTCTTCTTCTTCTTCATCATATAATCCTTTGGACATGGACAGGGCTTTGCCAGTTAGACCTCGGCTTGTCAACTTCACACGGGACTTGGCGCGGATGTAAGCGCTTGAATTGTCTGCGCACTCTATTGCTCTTATCAGTTAGCATTTCCGAGTCTTGTCGACTCTCGATTGCATCGATCGGCAATCCCCGTAAGGTCAAGTCAAACAGTACGAGATAGATATACAAGCTGAATAATTGTGAGGGCGGGATAGCGCAGTGGTACGGGTTTCGAATCCCGCCAGGAGTACGGCAACTTTGTCTGCAGTAGAGAACTGTTCTACACGCAGTAAGGTTTGGGAGCAATGCTACTCTGAATATCAGCACAGTACCACCCATGATTCGCTAGTTCCAGCCGCTGCTCGCAGGTTTCACCACAGTGCATAGTCACATGGCGTTGCGGGCTTTCTCCCTGCCATAATACTAGAAGCCGCGATATAAGTGTAATACTCTTGAAAGTGGCGTTAAACCCCAACTCACCTCACCTCACCTGAATAATTTTCCTAAATACCATATTGATACAAACACATCAGAACAGTATTCATCTATCACTAAATTAATTTTTAGAACGTATCTCTTTAAAAGGGGGGTTCTAACGGGGTAATTTGTGGAAACGAAATTAGAGAGGATATTCAAGATAACACATAGATGCTATTGGTACATGAAGAAAACAGTCAAATTGAAAGATATTAATGAAGTTAATATTTTGATCACTTCATTTTTCACAAGCGCACATTTTTGGGAAAATAAAAACAATGAGAACTGAAGCCTTTCATCGGCGCTGCGAGTGGGGAAAACTTTGCTACGGCCTAGCAACAATCCAATAACTACTCCAATCCCTGATAACTCTATTTCTATTATGACTGACAATTTTAAGTCTCTTATTGTACTTGTAATAATATATATTGTACTCTTTCAGCTTATTCCAATCTGCCAATATCTTAATATACTAAGTTTCCTGAGAATATATCCTGTAAAAGAACGATTCTCAGATAGATTAACTCCAAATTTTGAATCTTTATTATTTAAGTACAAAAAAATGCTTCTCTTCCATTGCGAATATTTCCTTTTAAGATTAATATCATCAACCTAAACATGTTATTATTTTACGAAATGCATATATCGATACGCGAAACGGTCCTCAAGTTGAAAATAATAGGAAAAAGAGATTCTTGTTTTCATTATGTACAATACCTGTAGTATGAAACCATGTTAACAGTGTATATATATATACAAGTTAACAAAAGTCAATAAAAACGCTCTGTCTCACAGCCTTTATTAGCTCATCAGGCCTGAAAGGCCCGATGGGCTTATGGCATGTCATGGCGTCCGGCATCCATCCGTCCGTCCATCCGTCCGTAAACTTTTTGCTTTTTCGACTTCTTCTCCAGAACCAATAACTCCACAGAGCTGAAATTGTATGTGCAGACTCCTTGGCCAATGGGGATTTCTAAATTGTAGATTTCGAGACCCCGTGACCCCAAATGGGGTCACAGGGGTCACATGTTTAAAAACCTATTTTCATCTTCTTCTCAAGTTCCAACAGGTCTAGAGAGCTGAAAAGTTAGCCAATGAGGATTCTAAATTGTAGATTTCGTGATCTTGCGACCCCAAATATAGGTCACAGACGTCATGACCTGAAAAGCTATTTCATCTAGAGATTTTATGTGCTCTTTAAAGGGAGGTAATTTAAAGGAAATTGTAGGGGATTTTATCTCTAGCCTCTAAGATAGATCAGAGGGGCAAGGACCTTAAGACCTATTTCATCTTCTCCATTATAAAGTGCTTCCTATGTGTTATACCTCTCATGTAGAAGTTGACATTTTGAATTAGTTAATGTATATATTACCTGATGAGTTACAGAGCCCATGGCTCTATTTTTTATTAAATACCCTCGAACGAGGTATTCTAGTTCTCTTTTGAGTGTGTTTCTTCCGATTGATGTAGATTTGATGTTCTTCTTACCTACTGGGTTTGAAGAGTGATTTTGTGATTTCCTTCTACAGAGTGTATCTCCACTGTAGCGGGTTATCTTGGTCAGCCCTTCTCGCTGTGTCGACTGAGACTTGTACATTTCGTCTCAGGCAGCTGGTGCGTGAGCGTTTTGCTCGTGATTGGACTGTCGCTACTCACTTGTAGCGTCGGCTGGAGGCGTGTCGTCTGACTGCCTCTGACTCGCTAGGTGCTCCGTCGTCTAGCCACTTGCTTTGCCTTTCCTCCGACAGCCTCTTCTAACGACGCCTTGTAGGGTTGTCTTCCGTCGTCGGACGGATAGGCAGATGGATGGAGGGAGCGTTTCGTAACGACGCCTAATCGAGACGAGTTGGATAGGCACCTCTCTGACGAGTCGTTCGGCACTCATTTGATTCGTCGTCGGACGTTACTACTTAGTGGCCTCTACCCTCTGCCGTACGGAGCGTCAGTTGTCCAGCCATTGGGATTAGACTCCTTCTACCTTGATTTCGACTTCGCCTAGTCGGGCGTCAGGTGTTGTCTGTTTTCACACCTTGTTGGTTGGCTTGGTCGTCTCAGCGAGTGCAGCAGCGAGTGTAAGAAGAAGGACCGTTCTTCTGAGTGCTTGCAACTCTCACCGGCAGAACACAAGGCGTACTGTGCTGCACTCAGAAGATCGGAGTGCGAGTCATGTCTTCACGGCTGGTGGACAGGCAGAGACCGGTTCCTCCGGCTCTTCTCCTATTCGTTCGCTGTGGGAACTGGTGATCAACGAGGATGGGACTGAGTTTGACTCCCCTCGTCTGTCACCGCGTACCAACGAATGTGGCGCCTTCCAGATCTCCCCTAAACAGTTGGGATGGTCCCGTCAGAGGCGGTCTCTCTCACTTCGCGGCCAACTGGCGACAGTTAGGCCTTGACGAGTTTGTGTGCAATATACTGGAGCGGGGGATCCCTTAGCGTCCGCCGCCTGCGGACCGGCTCGCCTTGCCGATGGAACAGATGGAGATTCTCATCTCCAAGGGAACCCCAAGAACTGACTCCCGGTTTCCACTCTCCAGTGTTCGTACGACCCAAGAGAGGAATTCAACCAATCCTACCTCGTTTGGCAGCCATATTTTCGCTTCTTGACTGTCGTCAGTCATGCGATTACTGGAGTGCTCAGACTCGATGATATCTCTCGACCTCCAGGATGCATACCTGCACATCACCATCTTTCCCACGGACCGCAGGTGCCTTAGTTTCATTCTGGTGGTGTCGCCACTTCCAGTGGAACGTTCTCCCGTTCGGGATATCGTCGGCTCCTAGGCTATTCACTCCAGTGACTCAGCCCGTAGTCAAGTTCATGACGTGCAGTCTGTGAAGTACCTGGACGACGGGTTCTAGCTCCACTGCGTGAGTTATTGTTTAAAGAAATTGCATCGAGAAATTTAAGTTAATTGCCCAATTTAAAACATATTCGTAAAAACACCAGCTTTGACGTGGTGCTCTGCTTGTTAAGGAGACCACACGCCCGATGCTTGTTCCAAGCCGAGATGAGCCCCACACCCTTGAGTGGAGGCGTCCCTGAACAGGTTTGAGGTGGCCGGAGACGTTATCCCGTGTCCGGCGCCCTCCACCAGGCTAAGTTGTGAACAATGTCCTCCGGTAGCGCGAAGATATGGCGACACGTCTTCTCACTGTCTGTTGATGAACACCTGAAGGGTCTGAGATGAAGCCTGCCTGTCCGGGTGTAGTCCTGAGCTGATGTTAATAGGCCCAGCAGTCGTTTCCAAGAGCGGAGTGGCAGAGGCTCGTGGAGAGCCGTGATCAATAGGTCCTCGCCTCTCCCCATCCATTCCCGAGTGACAAGGGCCTTGTACTGGATGGTGTCCAGGTGAACTTAACTTAAATTTCTCGCTGCAATTTCTCTCAACAATAACTCACGCACTGGAGCTACATGTAGACGCAATTCGTCTAGTGATCGCTCACTGAAGGGCGAAGTCCTGCTTGACCACACAGACAGCTCAACAATAAGCAGGGATCAACCAGTGCAAACTCCATTCTGCAGCTGGTGGTGGAGCTGTTTTGCCTAGTGGAAGTCTCAACCTCTCCATCCGGGCGGTGCACATCCCGGGAGCCAAGAATGTTCTAGCAGACGCTCTGTCTCAAGCGGACAAGACTCCGGCAACAGAGTGGATGTTGCACCTGAGCATGTTCGAGACACTGTGCCTTCAGACCGCTTCCTGACTCGGCTAAATAATCAGCTGCCGACATACATATGTTCAGTACCCGACCCGGGTGCCTGTAGTCTAGACGCTCTTTCGTTAGAGTGGGAGGGGATGGACATTACGCTTTTCCCCCTCCGGCAGTACTGACTCGGGTAATTGCCAAGATACAGGCCGTCCGGACATTACATCTAGTCCTCATAGTCCCGGACTGGCCGGCATGGGCGTGGTATGTACCCCTAAGGAGGCTATGCGGACAGAAACCGGTTCCCCTTCCGTTAAGGTGGGACCTTCTAAGCATCAAACCAAGCGGACGCACACACGAAAACCCTCAGGTTCTACGTCTTCTCACTTGGCTTGTCTTGAGAAAAGACTAAGACACACCGGCTTTTCAGGGGCAGTGGCCCATACCGTTGCTACGTCACAAAGGGAATCAACCAGGAAGCTCTATGATTTCGAGTGGAACTCCTTCGCAGCGTTCCGCGAGGAGAAGGGCTTTGACATCCTGTCAGTGACAGTTCCTCAAGTGGCGGAGTACTTGATTCATCTCAGGGAGGAGGGTGGTCTAAAGGCCTCCTCCATCCACACTTACTTAGCTATGATTATGTCCGTTCTCCGCAAGCGGAAGCCGGATATTGATATATTATCAAGACCTACCGCTAGGTGGACGGAAGAGAGAAATCGAGGCCTCCGGAATGGGACTTGGCGGTGGTGATGAACCAACTCAAGTCGGACTATTATGAACCCTTTTCGGATGCGATCATTCTGCGTCTCTCGGTAAAAACGGCTTTCAATCAATCAATCAATCTTTATTCATTTCGTAGTGGAGGCCATTTTGGTTCAACAGAGCAATACATGTATGTGTATAAACGACAACGTAATGTATAATATAGGATATTGTACATAATAAATAGTAAATAAGCAGATAATAAGTTATTATTGACAAAGGAGGGAATCTCTAAGATTCATTGCACTGTGTATATAAATGGCTATGTTTTGTACAACATCTTGATTGTCAATTGACATGAGCATATTGAATTTATGAACGGTTGGGTTTTAGTAAAATTTATATGGTATATACAAGCGTCTTAAATTTTTGTAACAATTACATACCAGCATAAAATGAAATTCATTTTCAATAGCGTTATCTTTGCATAAAATACATAATCTATTTGATCTGGATTGGTTAACATATCTACCGGTTTCAATTTGGAGACGGTGTGAGGAACACCTGAATTTAGCAAGGGCTGATCGAAATTTTGAAATTGATAATTTTTTAATGTTATCCTCAACACCAAATGTGACTTTAAAACAAGAATAAAATGAAAATTTTGAACTATTTACAAGAGATGTGTGCCATTCCTGTTCATAATTAACTCTTAGTCTAAAAACAAATTCTGATATGAATTTATCAACATTATATACATTTTGTTGCTGTTCCCAAATATAGCCAAATCCAAAAGAGTAGAGAGTATTCTTAATTTTTGATGCCCAGTTTGTTTTACCATTGCAAGTGTCTAAAACTAACATGTCATAACATTTTTTTACAAATCTAGAGTTTGGCATTTTACATATTTTACACAAGAATTTAACAGCTTTTTTGTAAGTAAATAAAATATACATTGGATAACGTCCACATTCTCCCCTTACTACATGGTTTGAAGTTTGACATTTAAAAACCGTTTACAACAAAACATATGTACAATTTTAACTTCTTTGAATATATCAACTCCCCATATCTCAGTCCATACAAAAGAATGGGGTTGATTTTGGTATCAAATATTTAAAAAAATAAATCGTAAGGTAATGGATTAAGCATGTAAAGTGATTTTAGAATACCGTATACAATTTTCTTGCCTTGCAAGGCTGCGTTATTCACGCGAGGACACCAAGATAAAGAGCGTGAAAATAAAATACCCAGATATTTATAAGAGCAAACAGTTTCCAAAAGATTTCCTTGAAAATACCATTTTTCATGTTGTGATAATTTAAAACCATTTTTGAATACAACGATCTTTGTTTTTTCCAAATTGACAGTTAGTTGGTGACTTTTCGAAAAGATTTCTAAAATATGTATACGTTTTTGTAATCCAAACACAGAGTCTGCAAAAAGTACAATATCATCAGCAAAAAGTAATAAAAACATTTGTACAACATCAGGGTGGAGCTGAATACCAGGATAACATTTGGATTCAACTTCTAAAGCTAATTCATTGATAAAAAACGAGAACAGTATTGGGCTTAAAACGCATCCTTGTCGTAAACCCTGTGGACAATCAAATACCTGAGACAGAGAAGTATCACGTACCCACCCCTTAACACAATTATAGATAGAAGTTAGCGCCTTTAGCATCTTAGGTGATACACCTTTATATTTAAGAATGGTCCATAATTTGTCCCTGTTAATGAAATTAAAAGCTTTTTTAAAATCAACAAATATAGCATAAAGCTTCCCCTTTTTCTTACATAAATATCGTTGGATAACGGATTGTAAAATGAAAATATTATCGATTGTACTATACTCTTCCCTGAAGCCCGCTTGAGATTCTACAACCTTATCGTATGTATTTGCCCAAAATGCCAGTCTATTGTTAAGTATAGATGTATATAGTTTACTAAAAGTACTAAGTAGGGATATCCCCCTGTAATTATTTGGATCATTACGATCACCCTTCTTCAGTAAAGGTACTATAATGGCTGTGCTCCAGCTCTCTGGGAAGGTGGATGACTCAAACATTATATTAAACAATAATTCCATGTATGGTAACAAAATATCTACTGAGTGTTTAAAAAATTCAGGCAATAAGTTATCTTCGCCAGGTGACTTTGCAGATTTACGTCTAAGAATAGCTAAGAAACGGCTTTCCTGGTAGCCATGGCATCGGCTGCCAGAATATCGGAACTGTACGCGCTGCAAGCTGACTTGCTCTGCTTCGAGGTGAGGGACGGCGGGGTATCCATGCTAGGCTTAGCGCCGGACTTCATCTGCAAGAACCAGGCTGCAGACGATGCGACAAAACCTTTACCATACCGGCTATATCATCCAAGATAGACCCATCGGACGAGCAGAACGCATATACACAGAGCGCACTCGTACTCTACGTCAGGGGAGGCGCAGGCTCTTCTTGCCTCACTCTCAAACGAGCGTCAAGGAGATCGACAAGAGCCAGTTGGCGGTGTATCTGAGATTGGCAGTCTTGCAATGGATGCCTACAAGGCGGCGGACCTCCCTCCTCCTGCTCGCTCTAATCCACACGAGATTAGAGGGGGTATGGGCGAGTATGGCCCCCAATTGTAATATTCCTGTAGCGGACATCATGGCGGGCTGTTTCTGGAAGTCTTGTATGGTGTTCGCTAACCATTACCTACGAGACGTTTCAACTGAAGATCTGGAAGGCATGGCGAGTCTAGGACCTCAGGTGCTCGCCCAACACTGTACCTCCTCTGGGAACCCGGCTGGGGTTTTTCATTCGTCACGTTAAGGGTTTCGTCTCCATATATAGTGCCCAAAATAAACTTCGCATCGCACTTTTCCTCATTGTTGTGTTGTCTTTTATAAGTAGTTAATTGGCGACCCCTATGGTCTGGACCGCCGACCCTTCAGGGGCGGGGGTAGTGGAACCCCCAGGGTTGTAGTAAGTTCTTAACACTGTGATTCTAATCGTAGTGGGCAAGTCACCAATTCCCCTCTTCGTGGAGGGAGAATTACCTCTTGTTGCTCTCGGTTTATCTCGCAGCCCGCCGCCTTCAGTGGCATGCTTGCTACTGTGAGTTTTCAACTAGAGTATCTAAATAATAGTACGTTTATGATTAAACGTCATTATTTATACTCACCGTTGATAACTCACGGGTCGTTATACCCCTCCCACCTCCCGTCACGTCACGTCACTGGGGATAAACACTAGAGAGGAGCGTTAGGGGAGGTAACTCTATTAATTTTAACTGTGTTTTTTGGTCGAGTGATCAATTGAGAAAGACTCAATGGCTACGGTGAGTTATCAACGGTGAGTATAAATAATGACGTTTTATCAAAAATGTATTATTAGTCTAAATCAATGTCTAATTAGGTTCCTGATTTCTTATAACAAAGTGTTGTCTAATTAATAGTCATTGATATACCTGTGTGCTTTTTCGACGGTTAGAATATAATCTTCTAAACAAAGTGATGTAGTTCCAGAGTTGAAAAATCTTTTGGCTGAATATCGACTTCTTCATTACACAGTTGCAGCGTACTCAAAGAAAAAGTATGAGGGTATATACATCTCTATTCGTAATAAATATGTTTGCATAACGCATAAGATTTAAATGTATGTTGTGTTGGTACTCGACTCTCCATCAGTTCATTAGAAGATTTCCGTCTGATTTATGATCTGACATAGTCACTTCATAAATAACCCTGGACATAAACCGCGATTTAACTGTTACACAAAACATAGACCATTTACTTACTTCTTTGCTCGTCATTAGAGCAGACAATTGAATCGTTTGCTATAATTAACAGATGGGGAAACCCTCACTCAAATGACCACCCATCGTGAATTTTTACAAGGGCTCTATCAGAACAGGTTGCTAGAGAACGAAGTCAGATATGTATTAACTTGGCATACGACACGGTATTATTATACCCAAGCCGTGATTAGGTTATCATTCATTAATCACTATAAAGAGTATTGACCATAAAACAGCAATAATGCAGGAGACACATTCAACCTAAAGAAAATGAAAAAGTGGTTAAACAAACATTAGTATACATGTAAGATAAGTGAATACAGAAATGATATATGCAGCAGGGGAATATCAGACTATTATATTAAGCACTGGGTGTCAATGAGTGCGTGACGGACGCTTGCGCAAAATTTGCAGCGTCAAGAGAAGTATATGTACGATTTCACCCAAGAGTAATGCAATCAAACGTACTGAATACGAATTAGATTCAGCAATAGTATATTATAAGAATAAGAGTTGCGAGGAATTACGGATTATCTGTCCCGAGTTAATTATTGTGATAAACTCCGAGCTTAAGCGAGGAGATTGACATAATAATTCACGAGGGACAGATAATTCGTATAATTCGTAATTCCGAGCAACGAGTTGGTATTTATTTTTCTTACCCAAGTTCATTATAATGCGTAAACATAGAAAAATAAGACGCCACATCACAATATAAGATTACACTGTAAAATACAAATTGTATATTCATACGCCATTCATAAACTTTGTCACACCTTCAGGATGCGCGCATCTAAATAGTTTGCTACTAACGCTCTTTTTTTGGTAAGATTATGATGTAACTTTATTCCCAAACGGAATTTCGGACAAAATAAACATGTAAATTATTATCGCAGAATGAAAGAAACTTTGTCAAACGTAAACTAGCAATTGCTCAGTTGCATTGCAAGATAGGAATGTAATTACGTCACTGTTCATAGTCATAGTTAATGACGTCAGAGAGTCTTGACGTCACGGCAGTTCAGCCGGTGACTCTTGCATGCTGCTTCGCCTTGCAAATTTACTTCTGTAATTACGGCCTCGGAATCTTAGAATCAACATGATTTTCTATTTTATATGCTTTACATCGTGTGACTTCAATAGGTATGCTCGAGTGTTGTTCATTTATGTGATTTAGCTAAAACAGGACTGGTAAGAAATTCATGAACGGGCGTAAAGTAGTTCCGTCAACCAATCATAATGCAAGTTATATTTAGAAAACTGTAATTCCCATGACCATTATGAAAACTTTAATACCCAGCATATCGTTGCTTGGGAATAAGAAATAAGAGTACCGAGGCCCAAGGAAAAATTATTTTTAAAAAATGAACAAGCTAAAAACACAAGTGCGCAAGAGTACATGACAATTAAGTATATGCAAGCGAAATGTTTTCAAGACAAGTATGCACGTGAAGTATATCAAAGATAGATAAACGGAAAAGAGGTATAGGGTTATATGTGTTTTAAGCACGTGAGACAGGAAAGGAAATAAATGCAACAGAAGAAAAAACGTATACGTTTGACTAATATATCCTTGAATAAAATGTAAAAAAATATGATATTTGATTGTTCCATGTACAACGCATGTTTTTGCACATTTGATTTCAGTTTATGCACCAACAAACTACTAAAAGTGTTAAAAGCATGCAAAAACATTAGGTTGAGTAGAAAAGTGTCTCCGTATGCGGTCATGCAATATGATATGTCACAAACATGTCGGTTTATCATGAAAGTAACTAGAAAAGTGCGAACAAAACCCGTTCATGCTGGTCAAAATGTTGAATGTGTTTAAAGGCGCTGAAACACTTTGTTTGTATATTATTTTTTCCTCAAATTCGCCATTTTTAAAAAAAATAAATTAAAATGTTTAAGTTTTTAACATATCATTACACGACCCGATAAGGGTATCCATAGAAAACGGTTTTCGTATTGGAAGGAAATGGTGCGACGTAAAAAGCGCCAATTTTGTGAAACTCCTCAGTGGGCATGGTGGGAGAGGTCGATGTGTAGGTCTCTTAGGATTTTGAGAGTTCAGACAACACAATGGTTTACCATTTCATCATTGAACCATATTTAAAACACTACTCTGAGTGTAAAGGAATCGCTACACAAGTTACCTCACTTGAACCCATTTAAAGTAGCATGCAGTTTTAATGTGAAAACCTTAAAATGGCTGCTCGATGGGAAATAACTCGAATGGCTCAACCGAGCCTTGTACATTAGTTAACGAACTCTTTTTATTGATTCAGGAGTATTATCTAGACATCGGTAACACTTATTGACCTTTTTGCGAAAGCACTTTATTTCAATTAGAACGGCGTCCTGCAGCTCCTTTTAGGCTTCAAAGATGTTGGACTGAAATCTTTGGGCTTTAAAATCATAAATATTAGGGGAAATTGTATTCATGTTATGTAATAATTTTACAAACGTCAGTCGAAAATCTTGTGAACCGTTCACATTGGACTCACGTCGTTCATTTTTAGCTCATCAGGCCTGAAAGGCCCGATTGGGCTTTTGGCATGGCATGGCGTCCGTCCGTCCACCCGTCTGTAAACTTTTCGCTTTTTCGACTTCTTCTCCAGAAGCAATGACTTTAGAGAACTGAAATTGTATGTGCAGACTCCTCGGCTAATGGGGATTCTAAATTGCAGATTTCGTGACCCCATGACCCAAAATTGGATCACAGGGGTCAAAACCTTAAAAACCTAGTTTCATCTTCTTCTCCATTTCCAAAAGTTCTAGAAAGCTGAAAAGTTGTGTGCTGACTCCTTGAGTGATGGGGATTCTAAAATGTAAATTTTGTGACCCTATGACCCCTATTGGGGTCACAGGGGTCACAACCTTAAAAACCTATTTTCATCTTTTTTTCCAGTTTCAAAAGGTCCAAAGAGCTGAAAAGTTGTGTGCAGACTCCTTGGCCAATGGGGATTCTAATTTGTAGATTTCGCGACCCCATGACCCCAAAATAGAGTCTCAAGGGTCAATACTATAACAACCTATGTTCATCTTCTTCTCCAGTACCAACAGGTCTAGAAAGCTGAAATGTTGTATACAGACTCCTTGGGTAATGGGGATTCTAAATTGTAGATTTCGTGACCCGTTGACCCCAAATAGAGTCACAGGGGTCACATCTTTAAAAACCTATTTTCCCCTTTTCCTCCAGTACCAAAAGGTCTAGAAAGCTGAAATGTAATGTGCAGACTTTTTAAAAAGTGACCCCAAATATGGGTAACAGGGGTCACGACCCAAATAAAACTTTTATGAAATCTATCCCTCTCCCCTGAGTTCCTAAATGACTGAACAGCTGCCCTGGCCCAGGCAAGCCTGATAACGCGTATTGACCTTTTACCCTATCGTATCGGGTGTCAGTTGTGTCACTGCACAAGCAGGCAGCAAGTAGCAGCGAGTGAGAGGTTAATTAGCTCAGCTAACTTGAGGGGTTGACTAACAGAGTATGGCCAGGGGATAAGATTTGGGAGACTTGCTTGACTTAAAGATACATTTTGGAGGGAATGAGAGGATATGGCTAAAGCTTTGTGTTAAGGATCTCTACAGGTTGGAACAATAGCTTTAAGAATAGTAAATATAGAAGAAGAGAAAAAGTACCACCAAATATGTTATCATTGTGTATAATTATATGGAGATTATGTCTACATTATTTGAATTGGAAAAGTCACCTTCTATTCAAGGTCCATGCAGAAATTGTGTAGAAGTTATGCACTAACACCATGGACATTACAAGGCCTTGTCAAGGGATTGTGCTTTATCTGGAGAAAAATGTCAGTCTTCAACATCAAATAATACAAACCCTGATGAGCTACATAACCCATGGCTCTATTTTTCAATATTTTCCAACTTTGTAATTTACACATATTCCAGAATTTTCACTTTACAAGAGTTTGAATGAGGCTTTGACGTCGTTTATTTTCTATTGCAAACACACAAACTGACAATTAATTCTTAATTGCAAACACACAAACTGGCATTCAATTATTATAAGTTCCAACTCTGAGGTTCTTATTAAAAACATTCTCAACTTCACAATGATGCATATTGGTATGTTTTCAATAGAATAAATAATATGTTTTAATTTCATTGTGGCAAAACGAAAGTTAAACATGATCACACAGTAAAACATTCTTTGAAAAGTTCCGACAGGAACATAAATAGTTAAAAAAAAGCATCACAATTTCGTAAGATAATACACTTAATCAAGGTCAATTATTGACACAGATTTGGTAACAGTGTAAATGTTATCATTTCTTCTCGTGTAGAAACTAAATTCAACTTAATGAATGACCATTCCGTCTGTTATCTATACAAAATTAAGTAGCTATGTTATATTGACGGCGCTTGCACGTGCAAAGCATGACTGTTCTGGAATACGTTCCATTCCAGTCAGAAATTTGTAAACACTTATCTTTAAAAATACTAAAATAAGATTTATGATAGCGAGAGAGGAGCTGCGACTGAACTGAGAAAGTAGCTCTTTCAATGTTTTACACGACTTTACCTTCTTCAGAACCACTTGGTCTAGGGAGCTGAAACTACGTGTGCAGACTCCTTGGCTAATGGGGATTCTAAATTGTAGATTCCATGACCCCCTGGCCTCAAATGGGGCCACAGGGGTCACAATCCCAAAAACCTATTTGTATCTTCTTCTCCAGTTCCAAAAGGTCTAGAGAGCTGAAATCGTTTGTGCAGGCTCCTTGGCTAATAGGGATTCTAAATTGTAGATTTCATGACCTTGTGACCTCAAATGGGGTCACAGGGGTAACAAATCCAAAATCTATTTTCATCTTCCTCTCCAGTTCCAAAAGGTCTAGAGAGCTGAGAAGTTGTGTGCAGACTCCTTTGCTAATAGGAATTCTAAATTGTAGATGTCGTGACCCCGTGACCTCAAATGGGGTCACAACCCCAAAAACAACAATTTTCATCTTCTTCTCCGGTTCCAAAAGGTCTAGAGAGCTGAAATCTTGTGTGCAGAATCCATGGCTATATAGAGATACTTAATTGTAGATTTCGTGACTCAGTGACCTCATATGGGGCCACAATCCCAAAAACCTATTTTTATCTTCTTCTCCAGTTCTAAAAGGTCTAGAGAGCTGAAATCGTGTGTGCAGACTCCTTTGCTAATGGGGATACTAAATTGTAGATTTCACGACCTTGTGACCTCAAATGGGGTCACAGGGGTCACAAACCCAACAACCTATTTTTTCTTCTTCTCCACTTCCAAATGGTCTGGAGAGCTGAAATTTGGTGTGCAGACTCCTTGGCTAATGGGGATTCTCAATTATAGATTTCGTGAGCCCGTGACCTCAAATGGGGTCACAACCCCAACAATCTATTTTCATCTTCTTCTCCAGTTCCAAAAGGTCTAGAGAGCTGAAAATTTGTGTTCAGACTCCTTTGCTAATAGGAATTCTAAATTGTAGATTTCATGATCTTGTGACCTCAAATGGGGTCACAGGGGTAACAACTCCAACAACCTATTTTTATCTTTTTCTCCAGTTCCAAAAGGTCTAGAGAGCTGAAAAGTTGTGTGCAGACTCCTTTGCTAATAGGAATTCTAAATTGTAGATGTCGTGACCCCGTGACCTCAAATGGGGTCACAACCCCAAAAAAACAATTTTCATCTTCTTCTCCAGTTCCAAAAAGTCTAGAGAGCTGAAATGCGGTGTGCAGACTCCTTGGCTAATAGGAATTCTAAATTGTAGATTTCGTGACTCAGTGACCTCAAATGGGGCCACAGGGGTCACAACTCCAAAAACCTTTTTTCATCTTCTTCTCCAGTTCCAAAAGGTCTAGAGAGCTGAAATCTTGTGTGCAGACTCCTTGGTTAATAGGGATTATAAATTGTAGATTTCATGACCTTGTGACCTCAAATAGGGTCACAGGGGTCACAACTCCAACAACCTATTTTTATCTTCTTCTCCAGTTCCAAAAGGTCTAGAGAGCTGAAAAGTTGTGTGCAGACTCCTTGGCTAATGGGGATTTTAAATTGTAGATTTGGTGACCGCCTGACCCCAATTTGGGTCACAAGGATCACAGTCTTAAAAACCTATTTTCATCTTTTTCTTCATTTGGTGTGCAGACTCCTTGGCTATTGGGGATTCTCAATTGTAGATTTCGTGACCCCGTGACCTCAAATGGGGTCACAGGGGTCACAACCCCAAAAATCTATTTTCATCATCTTCTCCAGTTCCAAAAGGTCTAGAGGGCTGAAAAGTTGTGTGCAGTCTTCTTGGCTAATAGGGTAGATTTCCTGACCCCCTGACCCCAAATTGGGTCACAAGGATCACAACCTTAAAAGCCTATTTTCATATTTTTCTCCAGTTCCAAAAGGTCTAGAGAGCTGAAAAGTCGTGTGCAGACTCGTTGGCCAATGAGGATTCTAAATTGTAGATTTACCCCAAATATAGGTCACAGACGTCACGACCAGAAAAGCTATAGGGGATTCTTAATATTTCCTCATGATTATTAATGAGGCATGTGTAACGAGGCTAAGGCCGCTTCCAAACCCGGAAGTACCATTCACATAGCATTGACAAGTCGGTAGCTCTTCTAAATAACACTTACTTTTATTAAAAATAATGATAAAATCACTAGGAAAACTTTCAAGATCGATTCATCTGTCGATTATCTTCATTTACCACCGCCCAGGATACTATTTTACATGCAAGGCGATGTTTTTCGAATAATTTACGGTAGGATTTCCTCGTTGTGTTTACCGTCATTTTGAACTGTAAATCTGTCAAACTCGTTGTTGTTTCAGTGCTCTAATTTGAACAATTACGAATGAAAATTTACACCCTACCCATGCATGCCAAGAAATCATTGTATATAGTCACTGGGTGGGAAGAAACTTTTCAAATCTCAGCCATCATTCGGCTAAACGGTCAGCTCTTGTGACATGCTTACGAACAGCATAGGGGTCATTCAGTGCAACTCACTGTAAACGAAGCAAATTCTTGTTTTTTTTGGGTTTTTTTTTAAAAAATCGATTTGGAGTCTAAATTTATTCAAATTGTTCATTTGGACTTGTTGAAGCAGTAAAGCAGATGCTATAATTCAATCAAATATATATAATCTGTTCTAGTTTTAATTTTTTTTAGTAAGTTATTTGATTTGTATGTCTACAGTAGCAAAATCATTTTAAACAATGAACATAACGTTCTTATTCATATGTAAGAAATACATAGTGAGTGAGTGAGTGAGTTATTGTTTAACGCCACTTGAGCAATATTGCAGCCATTAGCGGCAAGAAATACATAAACATCGCAATTAATCTATTATGGCATTATTTAATTAATAGTTTGAGGAAAGTTATCATTGATCAGTCAGTAATCAATGTTATCAATGTGATGAGGATTCTAATTTGTGAGCACATGTAGATATGTGAATAAGCTTTCAAAATTAAACAGATGTTGAAAAAAATATTTCATAAAGCAAAGGATTTCTACCTACTAACATATATAGTATTTAGTTTATTTAAGAATCTGCACAACAGTACACAAAATCAATTAAATAAATGTTAGAATCCTTTACAAAACAGGAAATAAATAATTGAAAAACAGCTGAGGTTATGAACTGTGGTAATAAATTTATTTTAGCAATTTTGGAATTAAAATGAACATTAAATAAAGGAGTGAGACTAATTCAAAAGTTATGAAATATGTAATTTTTATATTCCCTGTACTTCTGAATTTTCTAAAATTTCTTTTCTGTTGGTTATTGTTGTTTGGTTATGACTATATCTAAGTATATGGTTTGATATTAGTAATTAGCAAATAATTATTTTTGTCCTGCTTTTAATGTTACTCCCACTAAGAACAGAAAGCACTTGGTGGGCTTTTGCATCTCACAAAAGATTACATAATGTGCCTTTCTACTTCTAATCATGTCCATGTATTATTTGTAGTTTAATAATACACATACACATATATTTCTCAAACCTGACCATTACCTCCTCAAGCACAATCTATCATGTATGATATTATATGTATTTAAACATCCATGTACATTTCACAATATAGTTCAATCAATTTCCAGTATGACATGTACTTGTTACTTCCAAACATTAACCTCAGTTAATTTATTTTTCATTTCTATTTTGTTGGTTATTTTTGTTGGGTAATAACAATATCTAGGTAAGTGGCCAGGGATCACCCTGGAGCAGAGTGTCAAAGGGAGAATAATCTCCCCTTTGCCTTACACAATGGGATTTTCAGATAAAGTAATGTGATATTTCTAAATAATAACAATCATTTTACATTTTTGCAATGGGATTTTCTCCCCTCGTCAGTATTTATTATGGGATATCTTGGTACATCAATGAGTAAATATCCCCAAATCCCTGCCTAAAGTGATCCCTGAAGTGGTTTAAATAATAATTTTCTTATCTAATGTTTGGCCTGCTTTAAAATTTGGTCCCAAGGTCCTGCATGAATAAATAATCAAATAGTACCTATTAATTATAAAGATCAAATTATGTTTAATTGTGTAGCTTATAACTCAGGCCTTTATAAAAAAAAATTGTTTAAGATATTTCTGGTCATAAAACACTAATAGTTATGATTTAATGTGTCCTGCAGTTCATGTGTAAATAAATTTAGTAGACTCTTTTGATGAAATGCATGGAAATGAATTATGATATTAGATTAATAAATATATATTTTTAGTTTTATAATATTTATATTAGTTCTTGATTTAAATGAATATTTATGATTTATTTGAATGTCTAATTTTCTTGAAAATATTCTGATCAGTAGGTCGAAAAGAATTTAAATATATAGGTCTAGTTACACTTTGCTTACAATTGATATAGCGTATATTTTGGGAATGGAAGTGGGGCAGCAGCTTCAAGAGTTTTAGTTACTGCCGTCGGTCATTGGTCCACTAATTACAGGTTCCCAACTTTGGGGTTATTATACATTTAATCGAGGTTAATTTTGCCGAATGATTTGTCCGAATGGACATTATTAGCCAAAAAAGAAATTCAAATCATCCCGTTTACGAGCCGATGACAGAACCAAAACTTTTGAACTTGCAACGAGTTTAACGCCGCTTTCAAGAGTATTTCACCTATATCGCGGCTACTAGTATTATGGCAGGGAGAAAGACCGCAACGCCATGTGGATATGCATTGCGTCGAAACCTGCGAGCGACGGCTGGAACTAGCGAACCATGAGTGGTACTACGCTGAAATTCAGTGTAGCATTGCACCCAAACCTTACTGAGTGTAGAACAAACTTGCCACGAGTAAAACTATACAAAACAAACGTTGTTTGCCGCTAAACCTGGAACAAAATACTATTAGTTTTGTCATGATTCATTGTCAAAAACGCTTTTTAAAAATCGTGCATTGTTGGAATACGATATAAACAAACCTATTCATTCAGTTCCAGTCGAAAGAAACCGAAACACAAGCGGCACGTACTGCCGATATGCAGCCATTACGCGAATCTGGAAATAAGAAGCGGCCTTAGCCTCGTTTTCGTTTGAAAGGTCAATCAATCTTTATTTGCACTTAAGCAGACCACAGGCCTATAGTACATACATGTATATACAAGCCTTTTTAGGCAGAAGAGAGTGTATTTTTTCTGAGAATAAAGGCATCGTACATGAACATTGACAGGTTTTCAACATGCCTTTTGCTAGAGCTGCTGATTAAAGATATGAATTTATAAATATTATGATTCGTAAAGTAATATTTTTTTATATACTTATATCTTAAATCAAGGTAGGCTGGACAGACACAAAGAAAATGGTACTCATCTTCGATTACATTTAAATTACACATTTTACATAATTTATGTTCTCTTTCTAAGCCAACATATCTACCAGTTTCAATTAACAATTCATGTGATGAGCAGCGAAATCTTGTAAGTGAGATTCTGAATTTCCTAACATTCAAAGTAGATAAATAGATTTCGTTGCATATAGACTGTTTGAACATTCTGTAATAGAAACATTTATTTGATAAAGATACTTTATGGAGCCAATCTTGTTGATAAATATCTTGCAACCTTTGTTTAAAGGATATAAGGAACTGTGTGTGAGAGTGTATACATTGATCAAACCATACATTACCAAAACCGGTCGAACATAACAAATCTTTAACATCTGTGGCCCAATTATTTTTTCCATTTTTGTCATACAACATCATCATATTATAACATTTTTTGGGTAATCTATGAGATGGCATTCCTAATATTTTCAACCAGTATTTTATAGCTTTTACCTTTGAGTCCACATATAATGGAAATCTGCCACATTCACCGTAGATCATTATGTTAGAAGTAGTAGATTTCACGCCAAGGAATTTTTTCATTGCAAATAAATGTACTTTTTCTATGATATCAAATGTATTAAACCCCCAAACCTCGGCACCGTAAAGGAGTATTGGATTAATCTTAGCATCAAATATCCTAAAGAAAGCTTTATAAGGCAAATCACCCAAAATATGTATATATCTCATTATTCCTATTAATATTTTCTTTGCTTGCGTCGATGTGTTCCTGGCATGCAAAGACCATGAAAGGTGGTTTGTGAAATAAACTCCTAGATATTTATATGATGTGGTTGTTTCAATGGTCTCGCCTTTATAGTACCACTTTTCGTTTGCAGCAAGTTTACCTCCATTCTTGAACACAATTATCATAGTTTTAGCTCTATTAACGGTTAGTTTCCAATCCTTACAGTATTTTTCCAATTCATTTATTTCTGATTGTAATCCCCGCACCGTGCTTGAGAAGAGAATGATGTCATCGGCAAACAATAGGAGAAATAACTGTACTATATCTGGGTGTAATTGGATACCATTAGAGCAGTTATCGTGAATCTGTATTGCTAATTCATTAATGAAAAAAGAAAATAGGAATGGGCTCAATATACAACCATGTCTTACTCCTATCAGGCTTTCAAAAGTTTCAGATATGTCATTGTTGTTTCTCACGCACATCTTTACGTTATCGTAAATACTTCTTAAAAGTTTACTCATTTTGCTACTTAATGAATGATTATCAAGAAGAGTCCATAATTTTTCTCCGTGTACAGAATCGAAGGCTTTTGCAAAATCTACAAACAAAACATAAAATTTAGAACCTTTTGTATTCAAGTATCTCTGAATATGTGAGTATAGAATAAATATGTTGTCAGTCGTTGTGTATCCTTTCCTAAAACCAGCTTGACATTCTGTTATCTTATCAAAGGATTCTGCCCAGAATACCAAACGTTTATTTATAATTCCAGTGAATATTTTACTGAATACACTAAGAAGAGTAATGCCTCTATAATTTTCAGTTTGATTTTTATCACCCTGTTTATGGATAGGTATAATAATGCCAACCGACCATGAATGTGGAAACACACCTTGATCAAGAATAACATTAAATAACAATTCAAGATGCGGCAGTAAAATATCTGAGGAGTGTAAGAAAAATTCTGGGATAGTGTTATCTACTCCAGATGATTTGTTCAGTTTAAGATGCTTGAAACTATTAAGTATTTCTTCTCGTGTTATTGGTGCATCAAGAATGTCAGTAGTCATTAAATCATCCCTATTTTCAGCAATATTCTCAGTTTGGTTACATGGATATATCACCTCATCAGTTTCAGATGTAGAAAACAAATTCTTAAAATAAGAATACCATTCATTTATGTCAATGTCATTTCCATTCTTTACTTTACTGTCCAAATTTTTCAGAGAGGACCAAAATTTGTTGGGATTATTCACACAGTGTTCTAGCTCTTGTTGTTTAGATTTCAAGTAGTAATTTCGTTTTTGTTTGCAGATGGTCTTATACTTGTTTCTAATGTGATGATAATCATTTAATGATTGGATATCTTTTAATTTACGAAATATATTGAGATATCTGCATCTTTCTTTTTTCAATTTGTCACATTCTTTATCATGCCAAATTTGAACTCTGTTTCTTGTCCTACCTTTTATTTTTTTCATGTCGGAAGCGGCTGTACATAGTGCTTGTACAATGAGATCTATACTTTTCTCAATATTTGTAAATACAAATTCTGTTGACTCGTTAAGTAACTATTGGGAACTTTCAAGAAGTATATTTGATCTAAAAAGCTCGAGTTTATCATTATCCCAAACAAATTTATATGACTCATTCTGTTTTCCGGCTGTCCCATGATGGGAATGAAGCGTACGTAATTTCACTGTAAGAGGAAGATGATCTGATTCTGTACGAGAAGGGATTGCAAAATCAAGCACTTTGTCGAAAATTGGTGATGAACTTATAATATAATCTATTACACTTGTTCCGTTATGGCCAATAAATGTAGAGTCACCTATTTCTGAATCCGATCCGCATCTACCATTCATTATATGGATGTTAAGAACTGAACATAAATCTAAAAGGCCTTTCCCAAATGTATTCACAAATTTGTCAGTCGAGAATCTCTTTAAACTAAAAAAGTCTAATAAAAAATTGAAAGGTCATAGGTCGTATGCATAAATATTGAGAATCCCCTATTTCTTTAGATTTTATGTCCACTTTAAAGGGAGGTAATTTAAAGGAAACAAAAGTAATGAATTAAATCTTAAAGTGTGTCTTTATTTGTAGTAGTCCGGTTGCCAGACCCCTATTTTTTGGACAACCTTGCATTGCGGTATGTACAAAGTTTTTTTGCTGTTTCTATACCTCTGAGATGTGCTCTTCAAGAATCTGAATGATGCCACTCTGTCATCATTGGGCAATCCGCACAATATGCAAATTAAGGCCGCCATTACTGAAAATCTTGATTTCGTCATTATCTCCGTAACTATGCATGATATCAAATTAATTTTGGTGTCTATCCCCATGTTTAGAGGGGTAATGGATCAGATTAAACCTTTTCAGTAAAGATCACAACAATAATTTATGCTGAATATGCAAATTAAGGCCGCCATTACTGAAAATCTTGTTTTCGTCAATATCTCAGTAACAATGCATGACATCAACTTAATTTTGGTGTCTATCCCCATGTTTAGAGGGGTAATGAATCAGATTAAGCCTTTTCAGTAAAGATCACAACAATTATTTATGCTGAATATGCAAATTAAGGCCGCCATTACTGAAAATCTTGATTTCGTCAATATCTCAGTAACTATAATAACTATGCCTGATATCAACTTAATTTTGGTGTCTATCTCCATGTTTAGAGGGGTAATGAATCAGATTAAGCCTATTCAGTAAAGATCACAGCATAAGTTGTGCTGAATATGTAAATTAAGGCTGCCATTACTCTAAGCAATGCATTGGTAAGAGGGTATGTCCATGCTGAACTTCAGAAGACTTGTCTTGTTCAGCTTATCTGAAAATTTTGATGTACATTTTTCATTACAGATTCGACTCTTCTTAACATACTTTCTCGCAAATCTATTAACAGTTGTAGATAAGCATGGTAAAGATGCATGGTGCCAATGCTAAGACTTTTCGCTACATAAGGAAGGACGAGATGACAGAACAGATAATCAAAGATATCCCCGTCTAGATACCATGGTGCTAAAAAGCCAGACCTGCCTTCAAGTGAAGTGGATTGTTCTGTTTTACTGTTTCGAATGAAATAGGTTTACCAAATGATATTCTCGGAATTCATACCAAAGCTCAGGGGCATGCACATGCTCATGAGTTGTATTGCCTTTCTTGGCGTATTGACGACAGACAGTGGACTTGAGCGTATCATGAAATCGTATATTGGAGATGTGGCACACATGCTGTCGGGGAAGAAATATCCCCAGAACTTAGTGCCCTTCAGTTAGTGACAAAGGAACTGTTGCTTGCACATCAAAAGGATGCGAATGTCATGAGATGCTTGGAGCCCGTGAAATGATTATGTAAGAAGCATCACAACTGGCCACTCCATATCTGGACAGTAAAGCTAACGATGCCACGCTCTTTTGCTTCTGCTCACTTCAACTATGCGAGATACGGGTTGTAATACGTGAGGACATTGGAGCATCTCCCACCTGGGGACACATCTGACTTGCATTGATCCTCTGGATCCTACTGGCCAACCCTTTGATTTGAACTTGGATAAGGACGCATTAAATCGCCAGGTCAGCTCTTAAATGATTTAAGTTAACCATTCACAATCTCAACTGCGTCATGTACGTTCACTGTTTCAGGTGCAATTAGAGCAATGACAACATTGATGATCACACTATAGCGAGATGATCACTGGGATCCAGAGGATCGATGCAAGTCAGACGTTTATCCTGTATCTTGACTCTGTATTTGGCATGCGAAGTGATGATTGATGCATGCTGTGTTCACCTCCCATGAAGGACTAAAGCACTTTTAATGTCCTTAGGTAGTACTAGCACAACTTAAAGCTTCCGTTGTTGAAGTGAGCAAAAGCAAACCAGTTTGGCATCATTTGCTCTACTGTCCGGAGGTGGAATGGCCAGTCAGCCCATCATTCCACCCACATGAAGACCATCATTATGAAGACTGGTTTTGTCAGATTCTGAACCAAGTGGCAAGTTGTGATGCTTCTTAAAGAGGTCATTTTAAGTGATCCGAGCATCTTTTGTCATTAACCGAAGGGCTCTAAAGTTCTGTGGAACTTTCTTCCCCGACAGCATGTGTGACACACCACAAACATACGATTTCATGATATCCTCAAGTTCACTGTCTGTCATCAATACGCCAACAGAGCCAATAAAACTCATGAGCATGTGCATGCCCCTAAGGTTTGGTATGAAGTCCGAGAATATCATTTGGTAAACCTATTTCACATTGACTACAACTCTGTAGAGCTGCTGACCATTTGCCAAAACAGTAATGTCCAGTCCACATTTCTTCGTTAGACGAGCATCGGTCATGGCTGTGAGTATGGAGTCCGGGTGGGCTGGATTCATACCAATCAATGGCAGATACACGGCCTTGGTCGCTGGTTTCACCCTCTGCCCTTGCTCTCTACACAACTTAGTATTGAAGCCACCGAACTCGATAGGGTTTGTGCTTGTGGCAACATAGTTAAAGAACTCGTAGTCTAAATGGAAGGTCCTTTCTGGATGGGCCATTATTCAAAGCGGTAAGACAGAATGATTCACTTCACTTGAAGGCAGGTCTGGCTTTTTAGGAACACGGTATCTCTTGATCGGGATTATCTGTTCTACCCTCTCGTCCTTCCTTTTGTGGCGAAAGGTCAAGGCATTGGCACCATGCATCTTTACAATTAGCATTGCGAGAAAGTGTGTTGAGAGGAGTCGATTCCGTAATGAAACATGTACATCGAAATTGTCACATAAGCTGAACAAGACAAGTCTTCAGCAAGGACATACCCTCTTAACAACGCATTGATTACAGCAATGGCAGCCTTATTTAACGTATTCAGCACAAATTAGTGTTGTGATCTTTACCGAAAAGGCGCATTCTGATTCATTACCCCTCTAAACATGGAGATAGACACCAAAATTAAGTTGATGTCATGCATTGTTACTGAGATATTGACGAAAACAAGATTTTCAGTAATGGCGGCCTTAATTTGCATATTCAGCATAAATTATTGTTGTGATCTTTACTGAAAAGGTTTAATCTGATCCATTACCCCTCTAAACATGGGGATAGACACCAAAATTAATTTGATATCATGCATAGTTACGGAGATAATGACGAAATCAAGATTTTCAGTAATGGCGGCCTTAATTTGCATATTCAGCATAAATTATTGTTGTGATCTTTACTGAAAAGGTTTAATCTGATCCATTACCCCTCTAAATATGGGGATAGACACCAACATTAATTTGATATCATGCATAGTTACGGAGATAATGACGAAATCAAGATTTTCAGTAATGGCGGCCTTAATTTGCATATTGTGAGGATTGCCCAATGATGACAGAGTGGCATCATTCAGATTCTTAAAGAGCACATCTCAGAGGTATAGAACCAGCAAAAAAACTTTGTACATACCGCAAAGCACACTTATCGGTGCCTGCCACCGGACTATAGGGGATTTTGTTTCAGGTCTCAATGATAGGTCAGAGGGGTAAGGACCTTAAGACCTAGGCTATTTCATCTTCTCCATTTAAAGTGCATTTAAAATGGGTTGTACTCTTCACCTAGAAGTTGACATTTTGAATTAGTTAATGTATATAAAGCCTGATGAGCTACAGAGCCCATCCCAGCAGGCACAAAACGTTGTTACAACGTCGCATTTTGGTTGAAATAATGTCGCGACGTCGTTCAACTATAAAACGACGTCGTTTCAACGTCTCTCTTTTTCGACGTCGATAAAACAACGTCGTTTCAACGTTGTTATTTTCGACGTCGATAATATATTCGATATCAGACGTCGTTTCAACGTCGGTATTTTCGACGTCGGTGTTATGTCGATATCTGACATCTGTTCAACGTTGTGATTTTCGACGTCGATAATAAGTCCATTTGCGACGGCATTTCAACGTTTTCACAATTCACAACGACATGGATCCTCACTGCATCCTACTGTTCATTGATTAGTGATCGCAATGGCTTATTAGGCATATATTTCAAATCTTTATCCTTGATTATTATATAAAGATATGAAGTCTATGTGCCCTAGGCCTATAAGGGTGCCTATATATCTAGGCGTAGTCGGATATATAAGAAATTACCATGTTAAATCCATCATTGATATTCTTTAATTTTCCGGAATGAGTAATGTTATTTTAAAACATAAATGTGCATGTACACGTAGTCTACAATAAATAAAAATGTATTTGTGCATATATATTTTTTTTTGATTTAGTGATTTTAACGAATGATAGGCTACTGTTACGAATTATTTCAATAGTTAACGGGGAATTTATTTTTAAACCGATATGTAATCTATTTTGTATGCCCATGTATTTTAATCATTTACTTATTTATCATTTGAGACTCTTTTCTAAAACGTAACAAATATTTGTGAAGCTGTGTACGTTTTCGCGCCAGCACAAAAGCTTATGACGTCATGTGTGCAACGATTACGTCACAAACCAAGTACTTTCGCCGCCATGTTTGACGTCGCCGTAGAGGGAATCTGTTTACGTTGCGTATTATGGACACTGGTGTCGCCACTTCTCTTTCTGAGGTAAGTTATTGTTCCTGCATTTATACACACTTTGATCATTAATATTTAATAAAGTCAACCCAATACGGACACGTCGTCCAAACCAAACCCGCCACACTACCACTAAACTCAATCGCAAAGCGAAGCGTGTTGTCCTACTGCAGTAGAAGTCGGCAGTCTTATTAACACTGCTGAAGAACGAGTAGGAATGTTAATGATTGTGCTACTATTACCTAACCTATCTAACCTATCCATAAACTTTATTTTCACTGACAAGAGATCAACGACATTCTATTTGCAAACCAATGTTGGTGTCGCCTGCCCGGCTTTGGAAACATGGGCAAACTCTTTACAGTGTTGCGTAAAGTGCGCCGTGACGTGTCTTTTCACAATGATGCGCGGAGTTCGTATTGTCTTCGATCAGCTGTTTGCAAGTTCACTGAGTGCAGGCTTTGCTAACATGTTTATGTTGATTGCTATTTGCGTCATATTAACGCGATTAAAAAGCGTGCTAAAATTGGCATCATGAATATTACTGTGCCACTTATATTTAAACGTTATTTCAATATGATACAGAGTGATGCAAAAAGTATTCGGACGGTGACGTTAATTCCATTCACATGCATGTTAATTTAGTTGACTCTGGGATAAATAATTTTCATAAAATATGTTCTTGTTGGATCAATGTCAAAATGTTCATCTTTATTTGAAATCATCTCAGCTTGAAGTACATAATATAAATGACATTTTCCGAGGACAATCTAGATAATGTCATCCGATTTACCTACATGTGTACATTGTACATTGAATAAAACGTTTTCCATAGATCGCCATGTTAAATTTTAAACTATCTATATATGTTGATCTAATGTACTGTCATTTCCAAGATAGAAAACAGAAAATTAAACATAAATTATGAAAAACATTAAATTTATGTTAAAAATTCTACCGTTTATCAATCACAGAAATCACAGTAATTTGATTAAATTAACTAATAATTAAGTATACATAGTTTTCAGGATGATCGATTTGGTTTCAAAAACAAATTAATGACAGTATCAGACTATCTATATGATGACATGCGTTAAATTCAAATGATCTTCTTGTTGAGATGATTTCTAATAATGCTGAAAAGTTGTATACTGATTCCAACAGAACTTATTTCATGGTAATTATCTGTGCATGTACACGTAATTGACATGTATAATTTATGCTAATATATCGATATACTGAACGTGATTCATATATAATTATTTATAGGAGCTGGTGTCGGTGGAAATTCAGTCATTTGTTGACAAATTAATTGTTTCCCTGACTATACAGTACAACTTGTTCTATAAGTTTCACAACTTGTGCCCAATCCGTTTCTTAAATGAATAAAATATGTTTTCAATCAATTCCTTGAAATATGTAGATGTGTTGAACATTTGATTAATGTACCTTTGTAAATTAATTTCTATTAATAACTGTGTTAAAGAAGTATGACTGTTTGTAGTGATTGATTATAAATGCTCACATATCTGTTTTCAGTCAACTGCTTGAGAAGGGATAAGATGGGAGCAGAGAGTTGCAGACGGGAGCTATCGCATCTATAGATTAGCTGGGTTACCTATCAGGCTCCATCCAGAATCTTTTCTCAGGTATACACTTATTCATCATGCATCATGTATTTTCCGACATAAAACGATTAAAGGTCCATATATATTTAACACATAGAATTCAGATAGTTAAAGTACAGTGATAATGAATGATGAGTAACATGATTATTTTTGAAAATTAGATACATTTGATGAAGCATCGACATAAATAATAAGTTGATTTTCTTTCCCTTTTTCATATGTGTAAGTTGTCTTTTTCATTTTCCAGAAAGCTGATGAATGGCGCTGTGAAGAAACGAAGACACAAAGAACCGCGTATTCTTGTTATTTTAAGGCAGAATAAACAATTATGTAATCTTAATCCCTAGCTGTCTGTTTCTTTTTCGATTTTCGTTGCTTTGACTAATCCCTTGTTGTTACAGCTAACCCGGAAGATATAATATCTATCTTTTAGAGATACTTTTAGAATTGAGATTTTTTTAGAGATTGCTACTGCTCAGAAAGAACGTCATTTATCGACGTTGAAATGACGTTGTATTATGGTTGCATATGAAATTTGCGGCGACGTCGATGTATTGTAGTTGAATCGATGTCTTAACAACGTTTTTGATACGACGTTGCATCAACCTTGGTGCAACGTCGAACCAACGTTATTGCAACGTCGAATCTACGTTTATGCAACGTCGTAGCAACAACGTTGTTCCGACGTCGATTGAACGTCGATAATCGACGTCGCCGCAAATTTCATATACACCCATAATACAACGTCATTTCAACGTCGATGAACGACGTCGTTTCAACGTCGGTTCAACGTCGAATTGCCTGCTGGGATGTCTCTATTTTTATAGTCTCTCCCTGGTATGAATTTTCTCAATGATAGGTCAGAGGGGTAAGGACCTTAAGACCTAGGCTATTTCATCTTCTTCATTTAAAGTGCATTTAAAATGGGTTGTACTTCTCACCTAGAAGTTGACATTTTGAATTAGTTAAAGTATATAAAGCCTGATGAGCTACAGAGCCCATGTCTCTATTTTTATGGTCTCTCCCTGATATGAATTTTCATTTGTTTTTGTAGTGTGCTTGATGATGTAAATGCTTTACCACACACACTGCACTGGTATGGTCTCTCATCAGTACGAATTCTCATGTGTATGTGGAAGATATATGATATTATTGACATATAAATATAGATTATTACCCGAGGAAGTGTGTCATATTACTTTTACGAAAAGAGTGTGAATTTTTATATTGCCCGAGCGACACACTTTCGGGTGTAATAAGTTCTTTATTACCCATTTTATTCCATTTGTTTAGCGTAAAAATAGTCAGAAAAATACCAACTTCTCTTGCGACGGGAAGCTACAGTGACGTCAAGAACAATCGTTTTATGACGTCACAGACAACGAAACAAGGGACGTCGCGGTGAAACAATGGTTGCTTGGCAAACGTGATATGCGCACATTTGCTCAAAGCAAATCGTTTTATGACGTCACAGACAACGAAACAAGGGACGTCGCGGTGAAACAATGGTTGCTTGGCAAACTTGATATGTGCACATTTGCTCAAAGCAATAATATTAACTCTGTTATTTTCATACGCGTGCATGGTTTCTACCCAGTATGAATTCTCATGTGTCCCTGTAGGTTGCTCGATTCTGTAAATGTTTTACCACACTCACTACACTCGTATTGTCTGTCCCTGATATGAATTCTAATGTGTTTCTTCAAGTCACCTGATGCTGTAAATGCTTTACTACACTCACTACACTTGTATGGTCTCTCCCCGGTATGAATTCTCAGGTGTTTCTTCAGGGCCCCTGATTCTGTAAATGCTTTATCACACACACTGCATGTGTATGGTCTCTCCCCGGTATGAATTCCAGTGTGTTTCTTCAAGTAACCTGATTCTGTAAATGCTTTACCACACTCACTACACTTGTATGGTCTCTCCCCGCTATGAGTTCTCATGTGTTTCTTCAGGGCCCCTGATTCTGTAAATGCTTTATCACACACACTGCATTTGTACGGTCTCTCCCCGGTATGAATCTTCTTATGTCTCTGCAGGTTGTCTGATACTGTAAATGCTTTACCACACTCGCTACACTTGTATGGTCTCTCCCCGATATGAATTCTAATGTGTTTCTTCAAGTCACCTGATGCTGTAAATGCTTTACCACACTCACTACACTTGTATGGTCTCTCCCCAGTATGAATTCTCATGTGTTTCTTCAGAACCCCTGATGCTTTAAATGCTTTATCACACACACTGCATTTGTATGGTCTCTCCCCGGTATGAATTCTCATGTGTCCCTGAAGATGGCCTGATTCTGTAAATGCTTTATCACACACACTGCATTTGTATGGTCTCTCCCCGGTATGAATTCTCATGTGTCTCTGCAGTTTGCCGGATACTGTAAACGTTTTACCACACACATCACACTTGTTTGATCCCTCTTCTGTATGAATTCTCATATGTTTTTTAAGTTCGCCTCTACGTGTAAATGCTTTACCACACTCACTGCACTTGTATGGTCTCTCCTCAGTATGAATTCTCATGTGTCCCTTCAGTTTCCTTGATTCTGTAAATGCTTTACCACACACCCCACATTTGTATGGTCTCTCCCCGGTATGAATTCTCATGTGATTCTTCAAGCTATTGGATACTGTATATATTTTACCACACTCACTACACTCGTATGGTCTCTCCCCAGTATGAATTCTCATGTGCCCCTGCAGTTTGCTTGATTCTGTAAATGCTTTATCACACACACTACATTTGTATGGTCTCTCCCCGGTATGAAGTCTCATGTGTCGCCGCAGGGCACTCACATGTGTAAATGATTTACCACACACAGTGCACGTGTATGGCTTCTCTCCTGTGTGTATTCTCATGTGTTCCTGCAATGTAGATGGTGACCTGTAAGTGTTTTTACACACACAACACATGTGTTGTTTTTCAGCATTGCGATTCATTGCGTCACTTTGAAGCGTGATTAACTTTGATATGTTAATTCAAACTAATTCAGTTAAACACCCAAACGCTTATAATAGTACTAATGTGTTGAATTAGATTTTTCTCCATGGCATGTGTCCAAATTTTATGGGTTTAGTCAAGTCATTCAAAATAAAAGTTGGTTTAACTTGTGTGTGGAAATAACATATGGATTGGTCAAAGTATTAGTAACTTTTCAAACTGTTTCATTGTTGTCCCTTGAGTATACATAATTATTCCTTTGGGACATCTTCTGATTGTTATGGTTTACATATGACGCAATACACTTTCGAGACCTCAAATTGGCTTTCAATTCATTTCCCAGGGACGTCTAGTAGCCGGCGTTGACTCTAATACCTATAAAGAGAAAGTTTATATGAAAATCTAGTACATGCAATTAACAAAATGTAATAAACAGATGGGTGAAAGTATGCTTTTGTGCAATTGGAAATAGACTGACACCATATTTGAAAACATTTGGTCCAACCGGTCATGATATATCGCGTAACCAAGAGTTTGAAAAGTGGTCAAAGTGTTGCGACGACCTTGAAAAAGGTCAAGGTCACCAAAATCGACTGGTGTCTGCGTCTTCGCCCAATGTAGGCTGATACCTAATTTGAAAACATTGGGTCCAACCGGTCATAATAAATGGTGATAACAAGAGTTTGAAAAGTGGTCAAAGTGTTGTAGTGACTTTGAAAATAAGGTCAAGGTCACCAAAATCCCCTGGTGTCTGCGTCATCCACCAGTGTAGACTGACACTAAATTTGAAGACTTTGAGTCCAACCGGTCAAGATATATCGCCTTAACAAGAGTTAGAAAAGTGGTCAAAGTGTCGCGGTGACCTTGGAAATAAGGCCAAGGTAACCAAAAGGGACTGGTGTCTGTGTCTTCCGACAATTAGCCAGACACCAAATTTGAAGACTTTGGATGCAACGCTTCATGAGATATTGCGTAAACAAGAGTTCAAAAAGTGGTCAAAGTGTCGTGGTGACCTTAAAAATAAGACCAAGGTCACCATAAATTAAGTGGTGTCTGCGTCTTCCCACAATGTAGGCAGACATGAAATTTTAAGACTTTGGATGCAACGCTTCATAAGATATCTCGTAAACAAGAAATGTGGCGTACGGACGGACGGACGCCGCTGAATACATGGTCCCCCGTTCCACGTTGCGGCGGGGGACAACAAATGAGAAATGCAACCTAAAAAAAAAGAAATAAAATCTTTCACAGAAGATATTTAAGGGAAGCTCTAGAGTACACAATCTAATTACCAGGTAGAAGTTCGGAAGATCTCTGAATTTACTTTGATTATAATTAGTTACTCTCAAGACTTGTCAGTTTGAAAGTGGATACATCAAGGAATCTCAAGAAATGAAATGTCTCTGATGAAACACGGTCTATTGTGTGTCAGAAATAAAAGCAAACAAGTAGTTGTCACTAAGGTGACATGATCCCCCGCCGCAAATTAATACTTCAAAATTTAAAAATAATGTCAAGATCAGCAAAATCGACTGACAAACATGTCGAAAAAGTCAAAGCTCCGCTGTGACCTTAAGAAAAATGTCAAGGTCACCAAAATCTAATCAGCCCTTTGTCTTTTGCATTATGTAAGATATGATGGAATTCCGGTGAATGGTTCTAGAGATATCTTGCTGACAACCTTTACATATACATTAACATGTCGAAAAATTTAAAATTCCACTGTGACCTTGAGAATAATGTCAAGGTCACCAAAATCTAATCACTCCTTTTGCTTTGTGTAAGATATGATGAAATTCCGGTGAATGGTTCTTGAGATATTCTGCTGAGAACCTTTATGTACATTAACATGTCAAAAAATTTAAAATTACGCTGTGACCTTGAAAATAATGTAAAGGTCACCAAAATCTAATCAGCCTGTCGTCTTCCCTAGAAGATGCTTTGTGTAAGAAATGATGGAATTCCGGTGAATGGTTCTTGAGTTATCCCTCTGACAAGCTTTACATAGACATTAACATGTCGAAAAATTCAAAGTTCCGCTGTGACCTTGAAAAAAATGTCAAGGTCACCAAAATCTAATCAGTCCGTCGTCTTTCCTTGGAGAAGCTATGTGTAAAATATGAAGAGAATCCAGCGAATGATTATTGAGATATCCCGCTGACAAAGGTAAAATGACAAAGTCTCGTTGTGACCTTGAAATGAAGGTCAAGGTCACAAACCTCTGTAGGAACATTACTCTTCCTATGATGAACCCATATGAAAATATAAAAAGAATCCATGCAGTGAATAGTATTTGAGTTATTCCATTTCGTACGGACGTACGTAGGGACGGACGCAGCCGAATACTATATCCCCCGCTTCGCGCTAAACGCGCGGCGGGGGATAACAATAGTTGTAAATATGGCATTGCAAAAAAACACAAAGCGGAAATTTACAAATTGATAACGTATTCAATCCATGGGTAAGTGACTTAAGTCAACGTGTGCCTCTGTTCACCCAGCGGTAAGTGGGTACCTGGTGAAATTTTATCACTACAACTGTCACATATACAGTCCTAAAAAAGTTACCCTGGGTAATGTTTCAACTTGATTGTGTTATTATCATGTAGGATGTAAACATGATTTTCTCTTGAATTTCGTTTCCACAAAAATACCCCGATAGAACACTCTCTTTAATTCAAATGATCAATAACCAACCCTAGATAGAATCTGTAGGTCATGAAAAAATCAGTTGTCATCATTGTCAAATAAATAATAATAGTCTTACCAGCAGAAAAATGGCTATAGATGACAGTTGTATTTATTCATGCTGATCGAAAACCGGACACACAAACCGTATGTTAGAAGTCAAAGACACACATACAAATATACATGTCCTTGCGTAAGCTACGAATAATCACTCCAGTCTGTAACTGACATCAATTGCTAATATAGACTAATTAAAATGTTTACTTGTGAATTTACCATGATCACCCTCAATAATCCCTAACTGTTCTTTGTCTGTGTTCTTTCCGTCGCGTTTCATGAGAGTTACCTCCCTTTCTGTAGGCGAATTCGTAACCAAAACGAACTCGTCCCCATTTCTTAAAGATAGGAAACCTCTCACCAAACATGAAGAGGAAACCTCGTACCTCATTCCATCTCACATTTTAATATCACATTTGATATCACTAACAACATGTCCATTCCTGGCTATTTTACACGATTCAAATACTATAGATGGGGTAATAAACTATTACTATAATATCACTTTAATAATAAAGAAATTATTACGCTCGAAAGTGTGTCATGTGGCGAGTGTGAATTATTTTATTGTCCCAGCGAGAGAGGGGGTTATACATAAATTTGCACACTCCCTCGGGTAATAATCTCTATTTATTACCTACGAAGGCAATCATATGGAGGTTTATATTTTTCATACGATGCCCTAAGACAATATCACTTTGCCATGGTGGCATAACGTCATAAATAGAGATTATTACTCGAGGAAGTGTGTCATATGACTTTTACGAAACGAGTGTGAATTTTTGTATTGCCCGAGCGAGAGCGAGGGTTATACATAAATTTGCACGAGTTTCGTAAAAGTCATATGGCACACTTTCGAGTGTAATAATTTCTTTATTACCCATTTTATTCCATTTGATTCGCGTTAAAATAGTCAGGAAACGGCCCACTTCCCTTGCGACGGCACGCTATAGTGACGTCACGAACAATCATTTTATGACGTCACAGGCGACGTAATACGGGAAGCCGCGGTAAAACAATCGTTGCTAGGCAAACGTGATATGTGCACATGTGCTCATATCAAAAATATTAACTCGGTTATTTTCAACCATATGGGTAATAAAGAATGCTATGACGGCACGCTTCCCATACGGCATTGCGCGACGGCGGACAGTGGATATTAGCATATTGTCTTTCTATTAGGGGGGACTATTGACCCAAAGAGACTATTGCGATAGCGATAGTCTATTGCCACTTACTATTGCGATAGCGATAGACTATTGTAACTCACTATTGCAATAACTATTGCGATAGCTGTTTTTGGGTACAAATACGCAACAATCAGCTAGATTTCTTATAGGTTTTAGTAGAAACGTTTAATTGATGTAAGGACTATGGAACCAAAATCAGTAAAGAAATCATAAATGCAACTACTTTTTGTTATTTTGCTATTTCCTATCTCCAGTTCTTCCCTTTTGACATTCTAAAATGACAATCTTGAATCAAATGCAGTGAGGCTTGTGTAAATCATCAATAATTAAGGGAAATTTAATAGGTTCGATAGTATCGATAGTTAACCTTACTATTGCGATAGCGATAGTGTTTTTGTATATACTATCGATATAGTACTATTGCCAAGCCAACTATTGCGATGCATCGATATTCGATGGATTGTTACACCCCTAGTTTCTATTACTTTCACGACTTCGTTACTGCACAGAATATTATATTCGTGTCCATGTCATACGCTATTTAGGACACTCGTACCTTAATGTCGGTATATATCTCGCTGTCTCTCGAAGAAATACTAATCTTCAGGCACTCGTGTCATAAATATAGTATGACATAGACACTCATAAATTAGCCTCTACCTATGGACCCGAGAAAACATTGTTGACCAATGACAGGTATTGACCGAATTCATAAGTCAATAACTGTTGTACTATGTATTAAGCACAGAAAAATAAAATAAAGTCAAAGTGTATTTTTGTTAGAAAGGTTAGGGCGACGGTCGAGTGACGTAATGAAAAACCGTTCAACATCATGCAACAATCGAAATCAATGCGGCTTTTGGTCGGACTCATCCTCGGTTACCCATGGTTTTATATATGCTCCGTTACTCTCCACTATATCACCCATGGGAAACCTTATCAGAAAAATGTGTACTCAAATTACACCCCCCCCCCCCCCCCCCCCCATTGGCCGGCGTGAGCCAATCAAACTACGCAGCTTGGACCTGCGAGCATTGACAATTCATATCACTTCGTTTCAAAGCTAGCGAGGTCATTGTGCTAGCCATCCGTCACCGGTTATCTCCCTCGGCCATTTCCATTTCCGTCTTATCCCATTGAACTTTTACTTTGGTTACTGACTTCGTCACGCTGGCCAAGGGCGGGTAATTTAAGTAATTTCTCTGATAAGGTTTCCCATGGGTGATATAGTGGAGAGTAACGGAGCATATATAAAACCATGGGTAACCGAGGATGGGTCGGACTTGGGCTGTCAATAATGCTTTTCTGTCGACGGTCACGTGGTCGCCTTTCGATCAATCAGTTTAAAATATGCAAACATAATGGAACATAATGAAACATATGTGTGCTTTCCACTAATACTTTACGAGAGAGAGAGAAGTGAGCGGGGGAACCTACCTATGTTTTAAAAATTGTATCAATATCAAAACCACAGACTTAAGGGTAAATAAGACTCCAATTTATATTCCACATTGGCTAATGCGGCCATACATTTCAGCTCTCTCAGAATTGTAGTTGTTGGAATGAAAATGAAAATAGGCTCCAAGGGTAAAGGCTTTTAGCCATAAGCTGTGTGACGCTCATTAAATACATCACAAAATCTTTAGATTATAATTCTATTGGCCAAGGAGTCTGTACACAGTTCAATAATGTAATAACTTTAATGACTCTATTTATACAGCTGCATACCGAAAGTTTGTTTACTTATTAATGTATATAAGTGAAAATATCATATAATTTGGCATGTCTTTGAAACATCATATAACGCGAAAAGTAGACTGATAATGTATTTGCATTTTCGCATTATAAGAAGATAGTTGAGTGTTCAAGAACATAATTTGTTTTGATGTCTCATAGTAAACAGTTATAGTTTTGGAAGATCTTTGAAGTGACCAGGTGTCAATCTTGTCAAACCTGAAGTATTTATTTTTCTCTGTGAAATATTGAGTTAAGTGATTAAATGCGTTTAAAATACATCATATACTTCCTCTTATACTCATTTAATGTCTTTGTGGTGAATTTGTTTTCATTTAGTCAATGTAAAAACTTTTATTAAAACATAAATTCAATTTGAATTTTCAGAATTCTTCTGTCCTTCTTGAGAATATAAGAATAAACAACGAGTTGCGAGGAATTACGGATTATCTGTCCCGAGTTAATTATTGTGATGAACTCCGAGCTTTAGCGAGGAGTTTGACATAATAATTCACGAGCACCGAGTTGGTTATTCTTTTTCTTACCCAAAATCATTTTAATGCGTAAAAATCGAAAAACAAGACCCCAATTCACGATCTTTGATACGACTGTAAAATACAAATTGTAGTCATACGCCATTCATAAACTCTTTCACACCTTCAGGATGCGCATATCTAAATAGTTTCCAACTTACTCTATTTTTCCAGAACTATTCTAAAGTAACTGTTGAATTTTATTGCCAAAACGGTTTACTGACATAGTAAACAACTCGTTTATATTGTAAACTATGTCGCAGAATGAGAGAAAATTAGTAAACGTGAACTAACAAACGCACTGTTGGAATGCAAGATTTAGACAATAACTAACTCGTGACGGGGAATGACAGATTATCTTTCCCCGAGTCATATCAATTACGTAATCGCCGAGCCTTGCGCGAGGCAATTACTTTATTGATATGACGAGGGAAAGATAATCTGTCATTCCCCGTCACGAGTTGGTTATTGTTTATCTTACCCATATCCGTTTTCATTCTAAAAATCCGTAAAAAGAAATCAGCTGTTCCTCTATAAGGAAACCCGTAGTTGGGGAATCCCCGTATCCCTACGCGTGTGATGAGACTAAGTTTCCAGGAATTTCATCGCGTCACTACCTTTTTAAACAAATGCATTACGCGAGAACAAAAAGTTCCTTAGTATAATGTGTTATTCTTATCCTTAGATTATTGTTAGATTATGTATTCATGTAATTGTACATTAAATCGGTTTACTGAACCTAACTTCTTGCCTTTTTACTCATAATTGCAATTAAAACGTAATTTGTCGAACCATGTGAGGGGTACAGTCGGGTGTTCCATTTGAAGGCGAGACGTTACGTCGTGACAGTCGCATCACATTGCGAGACCATCAACTTCGTCAAGATTGAAAATATAGGAGTAGACAACGAACTACTCTTTCTTAATCTACAACAAATTTTTAAAATCAACTCAGACAGTGGTTTTATTTGACTGTCAACTTTTTAACAAGAAACACAAGGTGAGAACACCGCGAACATTGAATATTGTTCAGTGAAATCGACCGGAAGTCGTGTATGCAGTAGGCCTACTGCATGACAGGATATTTGTCAAAATTAAATATCTTTCAAACTGGAACGTTGAAACTCAAGCATAATATTAATCAGAATCAGAGCTTAATTCGATATCTAGAATGCGTCGTCGCTTCTGACCGACCACATGGGAGTTTGCAGATCTACTAGGTCATTCACTTTTATCGGCGATACGGATGACGCCATGTTTGTTTACATCGGCAACTCTTTAGCAGACGAATATTATCTTAACTTATTAACAAAGTATTTTTTTGTTTTTCTAAAATATTATCAACAAGTGTGTAGATATAATAGAAACGTCTTTCTCGCTAATAAAAAATAAATGTACATTTTGTTACGTTTTCCTTGTTCTCGTGTAGAAGAGAGTTTGAGTGTAAAAAATAGTGAATGAACTGAAAGATGAATGAAGTAGTTCCGGCAACCAATGAAAAAGTTTATTTTCTGTAGCAGCCAATCAAAAGCCAGGAAAAGGTGTAACTCCCGTGTGACTTACAGAAAATATATTACCCTGTGTCTTTCTTCCCATATGGGTAAGATAGGAGTGTAATTACGTCACAAAATGACGTCATGGTTAATGACGTCATAAAGCAATGACGTCACGGCAGTGCAGTCGGCGACTCTTGCATGTTGCTTCGCCTTGCAAGTTTAGTACTGTAATTACGGTCTCGGAAACTTGGGTTGAACATGATTTTATAATTAATAAGTTTTACTGACGTGTGACTTCAATAAGTTATGCTCGAAATTGTTCAATTATATGATTTAGCTTAAACAGGGTAGCTAAGAAATTCATGAATGAGCTCAAAGTAGTTCCGTCAACCAATCAAAACGCAAGTTATATTTAGAAAAACTGTAATTCCCATGACCATTATGAAAACTTTAATACCCGGCATATCTGTGCCCGCTCGTGGATATGTGATGATTCATTGTAATTTTATGTGATGCAATTATATTGACGTTACAATGAACGTCAATTTACATGATATTTGCACTAAGACACACATGTAGGTTAAAGGTACAACCATTGTGTTGTTTAGGTCACATTTGCCAAACGTTATAAATCGTGTTATTTTATCGAGAAGGACTGACGTTTATCGAAAATTGCCGTTTTGATGATAGTCGACTGAGTTTACCGGCGATATAACAGTGTCAATGCACTGCGTGTGGCGCGCGTGAATCAGTCAAACGTAATTTTCAAAACTTATTTACAACAGACAAAAAGACAACTTTGAGTTGATAATGTTAAAAAGGCCTTATAACTACTGTGCATGTACATAGGGTGTGTATTTTCGGTTTCTGCACATGTATAATGATGTTGCTCGATTTTAATTGGAAAGTAGTAAATATGGTATATTTGACGATTGACAAGTTGAGTGAAATTATTTCAACTGAAATCAGCAGATGTCGTTTCTTGGCACGTATTAAAGTGAAATAAAATTTTATGAAACACAATGGATGTACATGTACCTTTAACAAACTTTCAATGCGGAGCTGTAATTCTCTAATGTCAGTGGTTCCCGAGACGCAGTCGAAAAGGCAAAACGTTTATTTACCATCGACAGTATATTAAGTAATTAAGTTGGACACCATTCTATTCCATAAGTCTTGTTGAACTAAAATCAACTGTCGTCGAATTTGTGACGGGCATGTTCCGTCAGAATTGCATTAGTAGGTTCCATGTTCTTAACATTTAGGTCTTCGCTACATTTAGAACAGAAACAAGTTTAAGACAGATAACTTTATTTTTATCATTTGTATTTTTTTTCACGGTTCTCTACATAAAATTTTGGTCACTATCAGTGTTTACACATACCCACACACTCACACACACACACATGACATTTCAGTATTCAGTATATACAATACCCAAAACAAATAAACTTTGACATGTTGACCAGAATTTATAAAAAAATAGAGCCATGGGCTCTGTATCTCATCAGGATTTGATTTATTATCTAAGGTTGAATATCTAAGTTATCTCAAGTAATACATTGTTAACAAGCAAAAAATAGGTTTTAAGATCATGACCCCTGTGACCTGTATTTGGAGTCACAGGGTCACCAATCCTACAATTAAGAATCACCTTTGAACAAAGAGTCTCTACACAACTTTTCAGTTCTCTAGACCTTTTGGAACTGGAGAAGAAGACGAAAATAGGTTTTTGGGGTTGTGACCTCTGTGACCCCATTTGGGGTCACGGGGTCACGGGGTCACGAAATCTACAATTTAGAATCCCCATGGGCAAAGGAGTCTGCACACAACTTTTCAGCTCTCTAGACCTTTTGGAACTTGAGAAGAAGATGATAATAGGTTTTTAAGGATGTGACCCCTGTGACCCCATTTGGGGTCATGGGGTCACGAATTCTACAATTTAGAATCCCCATGGGCCAAGGAGTCTGCACACAACTTTTCAGCTGTCTAGACCTTTTGGAACTGGAGAAGAAGATGAAAATAGGTTTTTAAGGATGTGACCCCATTGACCCCTTTTGGGGTTCCCCGGTCACGAAATCTACAATTTAGAATCCCCATTGGCCAAGGAGTATTCACACAACTTTTTAGCTCTCTAGAACTTTTGGAACTGGAGAAGAAGATGAAAATAGGTTTTTAAGGATGTGACCCCTGTGACCCCATTTAGGATCATGGGGTCACACAATCTACAATTAAGAATCCCCATGGGCAAAGGAGTCTTCACACAACCTTTCAGCTCTCTAGACCTTTTGGAACTGGAGAAGAAGATGAAAATAGGTTTTTAACGATGTGACCCCAGTGACCCCATATGGGGTCTTGGGGTCACGAAATCTACAATTTAGAATCCCCATGGGCCAAGGAGTCTGCACACAACTTTTCAGCTCTCGAGACCTTTTGGAACTGGACAAAAAGATGAAAATAGGTTTTTAAGAATGTGACCCCTGTGACCCCATTTGGGGTCATGGGGTCACGAAATCTACAATTTAGAATCCCCATTGGCCAAGGAGTCTTCACACAACGTTTCAGCTCTCTAGACCTTTTGGAACTGGAGAAGAAGATGAAAATAGGTTTTTAACGATGTGACCCCAGTGACCCCATTTGGGGTCACAGGGTCACGAAATCTACAATTTAGAATCCCCATTGGCCAAGGAGTCTTCACACAATGTTTCAGCTCTCTAGACCTTTTGGAACTGGAGAAGAAGATGAAAATAGGTTTTTAAGGATGTGACCCCCGTCACCCAATTTGGGGTCACGGGGTCACGAAATCTACAATTTAGAATCCCTATTGGCCAAGGAGTCTGCGTACAACTTTTCAGCGCTCTAGACCTT
The DNA here is from genome assembly GCA_936450465.1 of Gibbula magus. Lineage (NCBI taxonomy): Eukaryota > Metazoa > Mollusca > Gastropoda > Trochida > Trochidae > Gibbula > Gibbula magus. The sequence continues at coordinate 28,206,613 of OW388295.1, read as the reverse complement.
TTGGAACTGGAGAAGAAGATGAAAATAGGTTTTTAACGATGTGACCCCTGTGACCCCATTTGGGGTCACGGGGTCACGAAATCTACAATTTAGAATCCTCATTGGCCAAGGAGTCTTCACACAACGTTTCAGCTCTCAGCCAATCGGGCCTTTCAGGCCTGATGAGCTAAAAAGTATACCCCCGCCATCTTCTATCCGTCCATTGAGAATTATAGATGTCAAGGGTACTATGTTTAAAAAACAGCTTCAAGCATCATAATATTGTCCAAAATAATTTTGGGAACTGGCTTTGTTATTACAAAATTTCATTCACCCAGATGTAATATTTTTAAGGTAACTTAATTTTTCCCATTAGAGCATCACACCGGTAATTTATACCAAGTTCAATTACATATTCAAGGGCTTCATAACTCCGAAAAAATAATATTTCGGAACTGGACTGTGAACTCTATGAAGAGTATCATCTGGACTACCTACATGTTAAATTTCATTCACCTAGATGTAATAGTTGCCGAGAAAACTTGTCCCAATTGTCTGTGCGCGATCGGAAGAACATGGTTAACAACTGTACACAGTTTGGTTGATTAGATGGTTTTTGAGAAAATTGACCCCACGGACCGCTATATACCCCCGCTTACTTCGTAGCGGGGGTATAATTAAAGATTTTAAGACAGCATTTCTTCCAAAAGGAATAAGGTCGTGCGTTGACCATATAGACATTAAAGGCGCTGTAGCACGTTTTTTCGCTCAAATAAGTCGATGAAATGTATTTGAAAAATAATGTCACCAATAGTAAAACAACCTTCTCTCTTAGGAAAACCAAGTTACAAATGAGTGTACATGGTTCCGTAAAGCCATGGGAATCATTTTTGTAATACAAAATAATAAATTGTGTTCACAATAAAATGGCCGCCATGCAATTTTTGCTTTATACGCAACATAGTTTTTACCACTACAGATAATTGGTTTGTGTAATAAGATGTTTTACCCTCTAAAGTTAATTCAAATGACATAAACTATCATTATAAATTGGAAATTTGAAAAAATAAATTTTGCAAAAAACGTGCTACTGCCCCTTTAAAAGTTCACAAGATCGTAACATATCTTTGTTGTTTATTTCTATCATATCTTCAAGGTCCCGAGTGAACATTATACCTAAGAGGTCAAAATTATTTTGATCCCAGTTAAGATTAAGCTGAGGACAAAGCTTCATTTTTTATCGTTTCTTTGAGGCAATCCAGAGGAGACGCGTTTTTTCAATGCTGTCTTTAAACCCTGAGAATCTGGCAAATGAATCCAGTACACTAAACACAGCAAAAAGGCATCGTTCGGATCCATCTAAGATGCATGTTATGCTCCCCAGTATGATTTACCTCACACTACAAGTATGCTCCCCAGTATCATTTCTGATGTGTTCTTGTGGGTAACCTGATCGAGTCATTATTTTACCACACACATTTCACCTGTATGGTCTCTCCCCAGGACGACTATGTGTTTTGCAGATGGCCTAATTGCATAAATGTTTACAAAACACATCATGTCTGTATGGGTTTTAATCCTGAGTGAGTTCTCATGTGTCTTTGCAGGTTCCGTGATTCTGAAAATGCTTTACTACAAACACTGCACTTATATGGTCTCTCCCCAGTATGAATTCTCATGTGTTTCTGCAGGTTACCGGATTGTCTAAATGCGTTACCACACACACTACACTTGTATGGTCTCTCTCCGGTATGAATTCTCATGTGTATCTGCAAGCTCCCTGATTCTGTAAATGTTTGACCACATTCACTACACTTGTATGGTCTCTCCCCTGTATGAATTCTCATGTGTCTCTGCAAACTCCCTGATTCTGTAAATGTTTTACCACACTCACTACACTTGTATGGTTTCTCTCCAGTATGAATTATCATGTGTGTCTGCAAGCTCCATGACACTGAAAATGTTTTACCACACTCACTACACTTGTATGGTCTCTCTCCAGTATGAATTCTCATGTGTTTCTGCAAACTCCCTGATTCTTTAAATGTTTTACAGCACACACTACATGTGTATGGTTTCTCCCCAGTATGAATTCTCATGTGTATCAGCAATTTTCCCGATTCTGTAAATGCTTTACTACATAAACTACAATTGTATTGTCTCTCCCCAGTATGAATTTTCACGTGTGTCTGCAAGCTCCCTGATCCTGGAAATGTTTTACCACACACATAACACTTGTATGGTCTCTCCTCAGTATGAATTCTCATGTGTCTCTGCAGGTTACATGATTTTGTAAATGTTTTACCACACACATTACATTTGTTTGGTCTCTCCCCAGCATGAATTTTACCACCAATACACTTGAATGGCTTCTTTCCTGTGTGAATTGTCAAGTGTGTCTGCAGGTCACAGGATTGTGTAAATGATTGATCACACACATCATATTTGTATGGCTTCTCTCCTGCATGAATTTCCATGTGTTCTTTAACCTGAGCTGGTGTAAAAAAGTTCTTTTCACACACGCAACACATGTGCGGTTTTCCAGCTGTAACACTCATTATGTTATTTTGAAAGGTTTTTTGAATGTTTTGAGGAATTTTGTAATCGTTCAAACCTGCTCTTTAAAATTGCGTGGTCTCCATATTCTTGGTCTGAACCTATAACCTACAACAAAGAATTCTGATAATCATACATGATTTTCATGACAATAATATTTGACAGAATGGAAGAAAGTTGTATACAGCAACGGATGCCATTTTAGTTTGAATTTGATTGATTAATATTCAACCAAATGACACTTAAAACAAGAGTAGATTTATATATACCATGCTAATTTAAATGTATGACAGTCATCTCGGAATAACAATATCTAAAAACACAGTTTTGAAAATTATATTCGTTGTAAAATTAGTTCATCATACAATTGATGGTGTTCTCGGCAGGACAATGGCAACGGATAAAGATGCAAATTACAGAGATGTCACATGAGTTAATATCTCGAACGCCAGTATTAAAGAGCAACTCCCGGATGATTTTGCTCCAATTTCTTTCAAGTAACTGCCTATGGTTTACATGCACATTGCAAAGACATGGAAATTATGTGAATCGGTTTATAAACAACAAATTCTCGCATCCCATTACCATTGAAATCATGTGTGACTTTAGCAAATCGTAAAAGAAGTCAGAAAACTGTCTGTTTACGTCGCTTTTTGACGTGTCGGCCATCTTGTTTTACGGAGAACACCGGAAAAATCTCGATTTTCTCCGAAGGAATGTATGACGTCAACTGGAGAACACAAACCAATGCAAATGGCGGCCCCCGTAGCATTAACACTATCAGACTAGTAAACTGCGCGGGCAATAGGAATCAAACCAGTCGACCATTGAATGTAAAAACTTGCCATATATTTGCATATGACAACTTGAAGAGAATCAGAAAAGGAATATACTCAATATCAGCGATAAAGTTTTAAAAATGGTTCTTACTAAACCCGGAAGTAAATTCCCAAATAATTAACCGAACAGCTGATATCATACGTGTTTCAGTGCTGATATATCTGGCAAACTTACGTATTTTAGATACATCATTAATAGTGTATGAATGTAGTTAAATATTTTGTAATTTGGTGACTATAATATAAAGGTTATTTCATTTTTGGCGAAATAACTTTACCGTACCTGCATGGTCACGTGATATCTTCTCCGGATGCAGTGAACTCCAATGCATATCCACACGTTTCGCTGAACTCGTACCCAATTTTGTTTTAGGATGAATAGTGTATTGCAATAGAAATAATTTAATTGCAGTGATATTGTTTCATAAATTTTGAAAGACATTGAAAGAAAGAATGAAAATATTTTATCTAACTGATCTGTATTTTAGTGGATAAAATAAATAAGAATAATGGAATTTTTGGTGATTGATATCTCATTTAAATGATAAGATAATCATTATTCATTTCAAAGTTTACATAATATTTTATGAGTTTATTTGTCAACTATATATTATCTGATCAAATGGAAAATTCAGACATTTATTGATATAATCTGCAATTTTAACTAACCTGTATTTTCAGTTACAGATATATATAAAAAATAAAAAATATACTTCATCACAATGCATATGATTAGTTTTGTAAATAGCATAATCCAAAGGGACAAAGATATGTATTTATATAACATAGATTTGTAACAGCAGGGTTCGATTTAGCCATTAACAGCTTGCACCTGTGCAAGTTAATTTGAGCAATTGCAAGTAACATTTACAAGCAGATTGCACCCAGTGCAAGTAACAATTCACTTCATATATGATGGAAAATATCCTTTTTGGGAGTTAAAATAATCTAGAAAAAATGTTTTTGATAAACACAAATGACCTACGTAAAATCCAGCTGTTGACCTAATTCCATGTTAGGTCATGTGACTTGTCATGTGACTGGCTGGTACACTATACTGTAGGGGTGTAAAGATTGTTGCCTGGAGCATTACAGCTTTTAGTTAGAGCTCCAAATTGTATTATGTTTAATCAAATAAAGACAGTTGTAGTATCTTTCTTAAATAAATACTGGGATAACAAATAAAGGAAACAAAAAATATATGGTTTTGAAAGTTGTGACATTACCACACCCCTACATTGAAATAGATTGGCACAACCCCTTGATTTCCCAGTTCAAAGTCGTATGTTTGACAAGACAGCTGATACAAGAATCACATTTTAATGTTGAGACATGTTTTTCAACATATCCAATATGTTCAAATGTTAATGCTGATCAATAGGTTGCACAAGTACATTCTGTCAAAGTAATGAAATTCCTAGTTATGGTTTATGTATGATCTCCATTTTTTGGACAGCTAAAAATAGCCTTGTGTTGCCAATTTAATCAAAACATTGGCCTTCAAACAGATTTCATCACTTTCGTTCTATTTATAGAATTCTCCCGCCAAACGGACTAGACTATTAGGAATTGGGGAGGCAGGTTGTTAGTGCATTTCTTAGTACTCTGTCAAAATCTTTTTGCTTGATTTAAAAAATTATTTCATGATGAATCACAAAAAATAACTTTATTTCAGAAGTATTGCCCCTAATCCTTAAATAAACTAAGCTCATGGGAACTTTTATGTTAGGTTAAAGTTTGATCACCTATCATCCCTCAAGCAAAATAGATCTGCCCTATCCATATGCCATCATCATTTGTGTACGTCTGTGAGCATGGGGATATTTATAAAAGATTTTTCAAGCAAAGGTTATGTAGAATATTTCCAAATTTGTAGCTTATTGTTAGTCAAAATGATGACTTTCTTGAAACTTATTATTTAAAAATACTTTGTTATAATTCTTCTGTTGACTCAAAGAGACAGTTCTAAAAATAGAAATCTGGGAAGGCCGTAAATGTACTGTCAAAGCACTGAGTTTGTCTGTCATACGTTGTCAGTTGCAAGATTGATAGATTTCCTATTGGTATAAATGGAAAGGTTGTGTCAGTATATTGTATTTATATTTATTCAGTATTTTATAAATATGGTCGGCGGTAATTTAAAAAGGGCAAATTTGAATTTTATTTTTTTTTCAACTTCAGGGTCGGCATATCCGTACAGTAAACCAAGTAAAAAAGTGTGACCTTAGATACACATATATTTAGAGCACATCAGATAAATAATGTCTTTGATATTGAAAGATTAGACATCAACATTATTATATATATTTGGTGCAACTAATTTTGTAAAAGTGCAACTCAGGCAATCAATCAGGTTGCACCTGGTGCAATCTGTTTTAGGCACACTAAATCGAACCCTGAACAGTGTGTAAATACCTATGTAAGCATGACTTGTGTTTTTACATTTGCCTACACCTACCTGCATATCAAATAAACTTACCTTGAAACAGACCTAAGAATTCTGAAAAGAAATTATGTTCAAGTTTTCTATTTTTATTGTGACATTAAAGTCACTTTAGATGCAATATTGCATTTCCACTTTTTAATCATGAATAAAACAACAAATATAAGAGCCAAATTTATTCAACTAAGTATACATGTATTGAACATTATTTTGTGTACATTATTTTGTTTAAGTGTTTGCATTTTAGGAATTACAAAGGAACAGTGCACATGAAATTAATTTTTATCATAAAATTTATTTTTAAATAATTTGGGAAATATTTGATTTTATTTACTCTCATAATTAAATTGAATTTTAATTTGATTTACTATTACACTATTTTGTGAAGTCTTGCTCAAGTTTGCTGCAAAGTTGAATACAATATTTCTAAAACATTGGCACATTCTCATATCCAAGAGAAGATAATGATTTGGATATCAGTTCACACAATCAGCATATATCACTTCTTATGACAATGTTTATATATATCATTTCCTGATATCAAAGACCTTCAGCACCAATATTTTACTGCACATACAGTCCATTCCTAATGGGTTTTTGTTGTTGATGTGTTCTCTTGTATTAGGGACTCCCATCACCTGTAACAACAATAATAAATCTTTCTTGATGCTGCATATGTTTACACATGATTAATTCATAACATGTTTTTGTTTTGGTATTTGGTATAGGACCTTTGATATTTTTATGTCAGACAAGTGAAATAATTCTAAACATCTACAGCCTCAGTCTAATTTCATCACAAACAAATGAATAGTTATCAAACAAATTATTGAAATCTTTTATGGAAAGCCATTTCTTTGAAAATTTAAATATGCATATACATTCATGATCACTAAAAAGGAACGGTGTTCAAATAAGCCTTGTGGCTTGTTCACCAATCCTTATTACATTTTATGAAATACAAATATGTTTAAACCAAGATCACTAACTCAGATGGCTTCTAATTTGTAATTTTTAAATACCAGTAGTAATTTCTACTACATTGTTATATGGATTTGAATTTGATATCTGTCTAATATATTTAATTTAAAGCAAATGTCGATATTTAAAAAAATAATTTCCTGAAGTTGATGACAAATCAATTATAAACGTTTTTTAAAAAGGCAAATGGTGCAAATTAATTACAAGTATAAGTTCTCATAATTGACATGTTAATGAATCTCTGGGCTAAAATTAACACCAGTCATTCAGACCGAGGCTAGTAAAAATTACTATGGTTATCAAAATTTGGATACTGCCATCCCTGTGGGCCAGACAAATTTCTTTAAAAAAATCACTTTGGAAGATTGTGAGCGCGTATCGAAAAATGGATCTGCAAAACACACTCGACGAGAGCCACGATTTGACAGACTGATAATGTTGTTTTCCTCGACTCAAATTGAAAATTCAAGTAATATTTATATTTTCGAAAGAACATGTCCATTCACATAACAAATTATGCATCGTTAGAAGAAAGACATCAAAGACCCACTTACCGAAATCATTCCGTGTCGACAGAGGACAACGACTGCTTCACTAGGCTTCCATATTTGACTTGTCCTTTCGGATCATGAATTCTTCTCATAATTATGTACCAAAACAAATATTTAGCTAATTCCTCGTTGCCATTATACTTTCATACAGCAGATATTCGAATTTCACTCTCAGTCTAACTTTATTTGTGACCAAAATCGTCAAAACGCGATCACCGAAGTGAAGCGCTGTGTTGTTTACATTGTCACGTGGCTGTTACGTCACGTTTGTTTGCCCCAGTTGACGTCACATCCGGTTACATCACCGGAACAAAACGATCGCGGCAAGTAAATGACGCTATTTTTTATAATCGCAAATAATAAAATAATCTATTGTTTTAAAAAATTTATGACCTAACGAAAAATCATATTTAGCTAGATACTATGCATACAGATGCACATTAGTGTACAATTTAGCTTGGTTTAGTCAAACGAATTTTGGTCCATTTTATCCGGGAGTTGCGCTTTAAGGCAAATTGCTGTAACAGGTGTAACAGCTTCTTATTCATGCTTCATTTGAGAAATGACAAAACAAACATTGTGCAAAATGCATAGTGCGGCAAAATTAATTTTAATCAAGCAGTGCCAAACATGTTCATCGCGAGTTGAAATCTACCGAGCAAACACTTTGCAAATACTCACAGGTATCAAAGGTATTTTGAGTCATGTTCATTTACGGTACGTCAATCTTCACTGTTCCATAATGTGACTTGTGTAAAGGGGATTTTAGAATTACCTGCTAAATATTCAGTTTAGCTTTCCGTAACTGTGATATGTGAGTCGGATCGTCATTTTCAACAGAGCGGAAGGGAAACAACTCTTGTACCGTCGTGAGACTCGCCCACAGTCATGACAACACGAAATTGACATGATGCGAGTTCGAATTCGCCGTCCTTACGTTGAACACTCTCATTTGAAAAATGCATTTTGAAACGTATTAAAAAAATTAAAATTAAGATTATGCCGAAATAACAATTATTGCATAAAAAAAGAAATCATAATTATCGTGATATCTATTTTATTGGCAGAAAAAAATATATTTAAAAAAATCATAAACTAAATAGGGCCTACCAATGCTGATCGAAAACAGGACACCAAAACCCTAACATCGAAGAGACACGTTAAATGTAAACATGAGCATATATCCTCTTGTAAGCTAGAAATAATCACTTTGAACAGTCCGTAACAGACATAAATGTGTAGGTAGAGTATTAAGATATTTACCTGCGAGTGTACCATTATCATATTCAATCATCTCTGACTGTTCGTTGTCGATGTTCTTTCTTCCGCCTATCACGAGAGTTACCTCCCTTCCTATAGGCGAATTCGTAATCAAAACTAACTCGTACCAATTCGTAATCAAAACAAACTCGTACAATCAATCTAACAGTTTAATGTCACAATAAAGCGAAAGAGCGATAAAGCGAAAGCGAAAGAGCGATAAAGCGAAAGAGTGATAAAGCGAAAGAGCGAACTAAATCATTTACATCACAGTAGAATACTGGTTTCATTCAATTTCTTTTAATTTGACTTGGTATTTGAATTCACATTTTGATAAATGATTCCACTTTAAATTCCCAAAGGTCGCTGTTATATAAATATAATTAATACATGTTTATTTTTATTAAGAATTTGAATAAACAAATAATGATTTTTCTCTATATAACAACTTACTGTGAATAATTGAGAAATACATGCTAATTAAAACAGACATCTGCAACTATAATAGATTAATTCAAAACACTGACATGAAGCGTCTAAACCTGTACATAAATACTTCAATAGACATACTTTATGGGACTGATTATAATAGATTTAATTGAGCAAAACAAAGTTTATATAAATTTAAATCGGCGCACTCTGATTACTTCTGATATATACTCATCAACATAATGTAAGATTGAAATCTATTGTATACACTGTATATTATTTAGCCACTCACTAACAAATCAAAGGAAAGAATAAAATAATCTATCATAATCAAATTAAAATATATAATTTGTTTTAATGGGTTACATTGTGCACATCAAAACGTATAAAGATACTATTAGACTATATCACAGTAAAATATTTGTGTGACATTGTGTATTAATATGTGCGACAGAAATAATTCTAAAGGGTCTGATTCATGAAAAGCACGTTTTGGGTAAATTTATTAAAAGTGTGAACTCCGCGAATCTCAATGAATAATTAGTATGATGGTAATAAGTTGTATGCATTCAGTGCATTCGAATACGTATTTGAGGTTACAAAATCGTCTCTTTCCCATTTGGGACTCATTCTGCTCATATAAAGAAAGAGTTTTATTCAGAAAGGAGGCCATCGGTCCATGGCATTATATATTGCATAATAGTAAAATACATTTTCATGACTTTTGAGGACATCCCAGTTGTTTACATCTACTTCGCTAAAGAGTTAAACAATTTAATAGATTTTTCATAACCAGGAATTTCAAAGTCGTTCGTAAAATATTGAGAAATGGATAAATAATACAAAATGGTATTCTGACTCAGTGCATGGGATAATACAAAATTGGCAAAGTATTTCAGAGTTACTCTGAGGGTGTTGGTTCGAATCCTGCTTTGGACTCGGCCCGAAAAATTACAAGAATTCGTACTATTGAAGGTAGTGTTGTCACAAATGTAACCTTGTTATATTTGTTCGCTATCTAAATAGCATGTATTTCTAATTAGATATATTCGGATGTTTCTATAGATAAAGAGCAATAGCTACATAGGTTATGGTCGATATATTTCATTCTGTGAAGTCTATTGTTTGTCGGTAGAATATGATGTAACAGTTTCTATTGTAACCATTGGAGATCTGTGTCTTTCGTGCAGTGAAAGGGAATATGGTTGTAGAGGTTCCAAGAGCCTATGTCAATGCTAGTGTCGTTTCCTAAAACTATATTCCATTTAATACAATGTTGATTTCGATTTGTTTTTGTTTTCAATAAAGCTCTATAATACAGTTGGCTACCAGTATTTTGTGTTGTCAAAAGGTTGAGGATATATGGTTGGATTGGGTTTTGTTTGTTTTTGATATTTTCGAACTGTTCTTTTTTGTTTTTATTTTTTTTAACTGCTTTAATGACTAGTTTTCTAAAAGTTTGTTTTTATGTTATATCAAAACTTTCCTTGGATAGAAACTTACCAGTGTCATCAAGAAGTTAAGAACTAAATTAAGAACGAAAGATGTATGCATGCAAGATTGGTTTGCCCGTGTGAGTGAATCTTCCACTTTACAAGTTTAGTGCACCTTTAAGACCATCCTTCGATACGAGCCATACTTAACGGAAATTAAATCAATTAAATTGCGTCGAACTCTTTCCAAATTTCGCTGCTCAGCTTCTGAACTAAAGATTGTATCTTATAGACGCTCCATTTCGTCAATTATTACTGACTCTATGTGCCCGTGTTGTGGGGATGACCTTGAAGATGAATACCAGTCTGATTAAAATCGACCTTGTTCCGAGGAATAAAATTTGCAAAATTTTGTATCTGCCGGGATACGAACAGGTTCTGAAGATTCCTCGCCACAAGGTCTGAGAACACCCCGTATAGGCGTGTGTTCAGAACCAGTTAAGCGCAGCCAAAACCCAGTCAAATAGCTGACCAATCACATCATAGTATTTAAACGGTTGCTGTTTTGAAAGCATTCGGAACAGACAAAAGGATAGCTGTTTGAAGTTATCTGCCCCTAGTTTCTCGCACCGAAAGCATTTGTTGGGCATCTTTGATTGGCTAGCTGAATTGCGCCCGAACACGCTAGTGTACGGGGTGCTTTCAGACGGTTTGGCGTGGAAACCCACGAACGAGTTCGTATCCCGGTAGATGCACTATTTTGCAATTTTTATTCCACGGAAAACCGTCGATTTTAATCAGACTGAGATGAATACCATACTCTATTAGTTTGCCCATTATACATTACCTTACGAAATAAATATATACCAGTGTATTTTCACAAGTATCCATCAAACCAAAAGTTTATTCAATTGCTGTCCAGTCAAAATCCTACTATCATAAATAATTTAGCACTTTATATATCAAAAATGTTTAATATGCGATGTGAACATCTCGCGCTCTCGTAACAAATCAATGATCAGTCTGTATTTATGCAAATGTACTATAGGCCTCACTGGCCATCATTTACGAAATAAAGAGTCTTAGTCTGAGTCTGATATTTTCGAACTGTTCTTTTTTGTTTTTATTTTTTTTAACTGCATTAATGACTAGTTTTCTAAAAGTTTGTTTTTATGTTATATCAAAACTTCCCTTGCAGAGAAACTTACCAGTGTCATCAAGAAGATCGTTTATGAATAATACACCCTTTGCCTGCCAATTTGCATAAATAATAGGTTTCCTATCTATCATAATGTTTTGATTATACCAAATCATTTGGGAAGTAATGTTTGGTTCGGAGTTTATGTCTTCATGTGTAGACAGTAAATCCCACCACGAATTCAGTAGATCGCGATAGAATGCATTGCGCATCAATGAAGTAATAACATTTCTTAGATATTTCTTATATTGCTACAATATTGGGGTTAATGTTACAGAGATATAAAAACTGCAAACTCTGTGCGTGGTCATGATTTATTAATATGATGATAATAGGATGTACGTCTTCAGTGTATGGAGCTTAGCTTACATTAGGATAAGTATTGGAGGTTAAAAAATCACACTATAATACTTGTATGGTTGGTTCACATATATATATTTATATAACTAACTCTGTATCTTCCTCAGATAAAGTGTACATTTGAAGTAGTTGTAATTAGTAGATGAACAACAACTTCAGCAGTAGCAAGGGGCGGAGAGAGTGGGGGTGCTTCCTCAGCGCTCATGCAACTCCCAACCCACGGAAATGTCAATTTCAATGAAGCCAATTGGCCTTCCTCGTCTCATCATGTGTGTTTATTTACATCTTCAATAAAGCCTACAGTCCATTGTTTATCTTCTTACTCCCCCTTGTGTTTGTATTGCAAATCCTCATTGTATACCATTCTCATGCTTCACCCCCATCATGTTTGTATAACAAATCCCCATAGTATACCATTCTCATGCATGTTAATCTCCCTGATTGAGTTTCCTCACTATTGTTTTGTTTGCTATATTAATGTTTATATATTGTTATTTCCTTATATTCCACCTGATGAAGGAGTGAGTATGTACTCCGAAACGTCGTGTATTTTCACATTAAAGAAGTTGTTATCCAGAAAATCTTCCTGTTCTTATGTATACCACTTCTAAATGCCTTTCAAAGACCTGAAGGCATTTAATAACTTAAATGATTTAAAGCTTATAAGGGCTCGAGATATGTTGTTACCGTGTGAATAATGGTATTAAATGTACAAATGTATATGAAAAGTGGGCATTTCGATCTATATTCTTTAAAATGGGAAAATTCTTTTCTTGCGGTACAGATGCTTAACAAATGATGTAAAATTCTACAGCATAGTTAATACCGAGAAGGACTATATGCAGTTTGTAAATGACGAGAATTGTACATTTTGTAAAAAAGAGAATAAAAACATCTCTCACGTTTTTCGAAAAATATGATCATATATAAAACAATTCTGCTGGAACTACCTCTACAACTCTTGGTATTCTCTTTGGTTTTCCTGCTCAATTCAAGTTTTTTTTAACCAATTGAATCTTACTGAGTAAAAAGCACATCGTTTTAAGTAGCCTTAAAGGGCAAGTATAATAATTTAGTTAGAACATTAATAATTTCAGACAAGTACATGCAATTAAAAAGTTTAACTGTAAGAACAATACATAAAATCATTTCATTTGAAAAATTAGTCTTCACTCTCAAATATTCCAAAAAGGTACAGTGGCGCGACAAAGCGAAAGAGCGAAAGAGTGAAAAAGTAAAGTGCATATGTAAACATAAATACACACATACACACAACACGAGACTAAATATTGTCTGTTAAATTAATTATTGCTTTACCTTTATCCATGCGATTTCCTTTTTGTTATTACATGTCCATATGTTTACACATATATAGGGCAGGACTGACACACAACACGCATCCAGTCATCCATCCATCCACCAGGTTAGGTGCTGGGAAACAGAATAAATCCTTTTCTATTCATTCTACTTCCAAGCACTACCCCATCCACCCACTCACCCAAACAAACACATCTACCCGGTTGGACGCACGGATTTACGCATGGACCGGCTACCTGACTAACTGACCGGATTACGGACGGACAGACGAACACAGAGAAACGTTTGTATAGCGCCAATATCAAGCTAAGTTTCTCTAAGGGAATTGTATTTCTCCCGATCATCAGAAGTCAATTTTAATGACACTCTTTTGTTCAATCTCAACTCCACTTTTGAAGCCATTTGACGAATCAAGTGCAATCAACAACGCAAAATGTCCAACATTAGGTAGAACTGAGGTATAGCAGGGTTGACTACGACACATATTTGCGGCATTTTTATCCAATTATGTTGCACCTGCTGTATCTGCAACCAAGTGTTTACACTTATCCATGTGGCGACCATCTGGTCATTTACCAAGGGATTCATAGTTTCATTTAAGTGCACATTAAAGGTAGTAACAGTGCAAGGTTTTTACACAGATGAACTCAACCCTCGTACCTCAAGTTGTGTCCCCGACTCGCGCATCGTGCTCCATTTCATAAATTTATAATTAGGGTTTAGTTTAAATTTACTTCACAAGTTCCGACATTTGTACCAGTTTAACTTGCAACTTTCAAACCGTTTATAAGCCAGTGAACAAACACATTATTAAATCTATTTCTTAAAAGTACAAAAAAACTGAATATTTAATTGTTAACAAGGTTCATTTCAAAAGTTATCTTTTTGTAATGCTAATTCGGTGCAAATATTTGAATTGAAAATCTAAAAGTTTCATATCTTTCTAAAACAAATCTGCAAATATTAAAAATCATATTTCAACTGATGTCAGTATCCAGAAATTTTTTTCCAATTTTTGGCAGATATGAGGTTTAACATTTTCAGATAAGAGCATATCATAGAAAAGTCTTGAGCCTTTTTTGGAAATAATAAAATTGTTATGAAGAGAGTTAATAGCATGGTTATTGGTAAGTATATATCTGTGTTGTTGCTGCATAGTTATTTTCCAAGCTTTAGGTAAATTAAAGATAACATAACCAAGATCCATATATATACCTCTCACATCAAACTAGAGTTTCATCCTCAAAATACATATATAAAACCATGTTCATTCATTTTAATATTCCACATCTTGCCCAATTAACTTGTAATAAAGTGGTATGGGTTTTTAAAATTATTTTTCCATGGTATTTTTAAAACAATATAATTTCCATGCCCTTAAAGCATATTTCCAAAATGGATAATCAATTTTCTGGAAGTTTTCTCCATATTTTAATATCATTTAATGGAAAGTTATTACATTTACACAAGTTATACATTTGTTTTTCTCATATGATTTCTAAGGGTAGATAAGTTCATGGCATTAACAAAAGATCTTATATCAGTCATGCGTAAACCCACTTCCCTATAATCTTTTTTTTAATATAGGCTACTTCATTTGGCTACTTCGAAATGTAAACTTGGATCAGTCTACGAATGTTACAAAGCGTATTTGAGCCAGCAAACCAGTTCCGGTCAGGATTAAAGTGTCATAGGGGATTCTTAATATTACCTCATGAATATTCATGAGGCATAAGAAACCGGGCTCTCGAAATCGAAAACGAGGCTAACGCCGCTTCGAAACCCGGAAGTACCATTCACATAGCATTGACAAGTCGGTAGCTCTTTCAAAAATCACTTAATTTCATTAAATATTATGATAAAATTACTTGGCAAACGTTCAAGATCGATGTATCTGTCGATTATCTTCAATTATCACAGCTTAGGATACTATTTTACATGCAAGGCGATGTTTTACGAATAATTTACGGTGGGACTTCCTCGTCGTGTTTACCGTCATTTTGAACTGTCAATCTGTCAAACTCGTTGTTATTGCAGTGCTCTAATTTGAACAAATACGAATGAAAATTTACACCCTACCCATGTATGCCAAGAAATCATTGTATATGGTCACTGGGTGGGCAGAAACTTTTCAAATCTTAGCCATCATTCGCCTATTTAAACCGTCGCCTCTTAATTGTGACATGCCTACGAGCTTCAAAAGGGTCATTCAGTGCATCTCACTGTAAACAAACCAAATTCTTGTTTAATTTTTCTTTTATTTTGGAGTCTAAATTGATTCAAATTGTTCATTTGAATATAGTTTCAATTACAGTCCAATTAGTACAGGTTATTTTACGTTCTGTTGTTGAAGCAGTAAAGCAGATATTATTCAATCAAATAACATATATATAATCTGTTCTACTTTTTATTTTTTAGTAAGTCATTTGTATGTCTGCAGTAGCAAAATCATTTTTGAACAATGAAAATAACGTTCTTATTTATGTGTAAGAAATACATAAACATCTTTAGCAATTATTTGCAATCTATTGTGGCTTTATTTAATTAATGGTTTGAGGAAAGTTATTCAATAATCAGTCAGTAATCAATGTCATCAATGAAGTGAGGATTCCAGTTTATGAGCACTTGCAGATATGTGAATAAGCTTTGAAAATTAAACAGATGTTTAAAAAAATATATATTTCATAAGAAAAGGATTTCTACTCTAAAATAAACATAGTGTTTAGTTTATGTAAGAAGCTGACAACTGTACACACAATCAATTAAATGAATGGTGGAACAAAACAGAGGAATTACATATTTGAAAATCATGTACATTTGTAGCTAATGATCTGTTATTAAAGTTATTTTAGTAATTTTTTAATTCAAATATACATCTTTATATACAACTAAAAGGAGTGAGACCAATTCAAAAGTTAGGAGATATGTAATTTTTCCTTGTACTTCAAAGTTGAAAAATAATTTTCTAAATGTTGCATGGCTATTTTAAATTACACAAATTTAATTTATTTACTGAATTCTATTCATTTCAAAATAAAGTAACATGTTACAATCTCCCAGTGCTAATGTGATATATTATAACCCATGTCACACATGGCATGAACATTTGAATACCCTATGTAGTATGTACCCACCTGCCTTTTGCAATCAGTGTCCCTTTTTTTACTTTATGAATTATTCTAGATGATCATCTAAGTCAGAATAGAAAGCATTCAGTGGGATTGTGTCTCTTATCAATAATTCATAAATAATTAAAAACTATTGTGCATTTTAATTTAATTTCAATTTTATTTGTATATTAAAAAAAAGATAAACATCTATTTCTCAAACATGACCACCACCTCCTTGAGCATAATCTATCATGTATATATAGATTGTATTGAAACATGCATGTATGCATGTGAATATTGCACATTCTATTTCAATCATTATCCATGATGTTACTTGTTACTTTGAAACATTAACCTCAATTAATTCAATTTAAATTTTTTGTTTTATTTGTTTGTTATTTATGTTTTTTTATTTTTTTTTGTAGTGATGACTATACCTAAGTAAATGATTTAACATTAGTATTTAACAAACAATTATTTTCCTTATTTAAGTTTTGGCCTGCCTTAAATTTTACTCCCATGGTCCTAAAAATATCAAATAGTACCTAAATTATAAAGATAAACTTATGTTTATTC
The DNA here is from genome assembly GCA_936450465.1 of Gibbula magus. Lineage (NCBI taxonomy): Eukaryota > Metazoa > Mollusca > Gastropoda > Trochida > Trochidae > Gibbula > Gibbula magus. The sequence continues at coordinate 28,189,581 of OW388295.1, read as the reverse complement.
AACTTTGATATACTTTATAATTTTCTGTTTAAGATATTTCTGGTCATTAGTACAATTCTGATTGTTATAATTTAATGTTTCCTGTAGTACAGGTGTAAATAATTTAGTTATTCATGTCTATACATAGTTTTTATACACTATATTTAGCTCTTGATTTCAATAATGAATATTAATGATTTATTTGAATGTCTAATTTTTGGAAAAATATTCTGACCATCTAGGTCGATACGAATTTAAAAAGCTGCACTAAGCTTTCAATTAATATTGTGTGTATGAGGGATGGGGCAGCACCTTCAAGAGGTTTAGTGACTGCAGACGGCCACCGACCCTATAATTACAGACATAATTTTTACAGGAATTACATTATTTTAATGGAGATATATTTTGCCAAATGATTACGGAACATTGACATTATTAGCCAAATGAGAAATACAGATCCTCCCGTTTATGGGCCGAAATAAAACTTGAATTTACCACGAAAAAAACTATCCAAAACAAACGTCGTTTACCGCTAAACCTGGATGAATTACCCTTCACTTTGTCGATTTTATTATCAAAAACACTTGTATAAAACCTTGTAATGCTGGAATTCGATATAACCATACCTATTCATTCAGTTCCCGTCGATAGAAACCGAAAAACACATGCAGCGGCACGTACTGCCGATGTGCAGCCATTACGCGAACCAGGAAATAAGCGGCCTTAGCCTAGCTTTCGTTTCGGGAAGGTCATAGGTCGTATGCACGCATAAATATTGAGAATCCCCTATACCTTGTTTATATGTTACTTATGCAGGTATATATTCAGTGGCGGATCCAGGGGGGGGGGGGGGGGGGTCCACCAATTGAAAAGGGGGGGGGGGGGGGGGGGGTCCTAATTTTTCACCGATTGAAGGGGAGTTACAGAGCTTGCATATTCTATCATGTTTAACAATATTTTGCCAGCGTAACGCAAATGAGTACAACGACCAGGTAAGGGAGGGAAGGGAGGTAACTCTTATGATCTACGAAAAGAAATAACTGAGACAAAGAACGCAAGACATCATCGACGTATTCCATACACAAACACTGGAAACAACACTATTATTGCATCGTAGAGTATTATTGGATATCTATCACGGATACAGGTAATTTTAAAACTATACAATACACGTAATAATACAAGACTTAGCATAGACGTTTTTAATCTGTATACACGTGTTTGTCCAGTTTTCGATCAGCAGAAGTACATTGTAATCTTGAGTTCAACAAGGACTTGAATTAAAAAAAAATGTTGGCTATATCTGGTAATAGCCCGGAGCCCGGCCTATTAGTTTTTGGCCAAATACCAGTATTAATTCTCCTCATATTTCATATGGTAACACATTTTCATTTTCCAAAAGTGGCATCGGATAAGAAACAGAATATGATTACGAATCATAATTGTATAATATTACATCATAAATCATGAATCTGATTCACTCATTACATTTTATCATAAATCGGGACAAAGAAGAAATGCACATACACTACATTTTCACTCTAGAAATCACTAAAAACTAATAGGCCGAAAAACGTCTTTTTCTGTGATGGCTGTAAGGCAAATTCGGTGTTTTCCGGCCTATTACTAGAGTATACATAGGGAGACGAACCCTATTTATCATACTGAAAACAACCAACTCCCGGGAAAGGGATTTCCTTTGGGGACTATTAGATACCGAACCGTAGAGGGGACATTTTCCGAGAATTTTTTTCAATGTTAAGTCGTGGCCACGAGTTAATATGTCGTGGCCATGAGATAATATTTCATGGCCACAAGATAATATTTCGTGGCCACGAGATAATAAGTCATGGCCAATAGATAAGATGTCGTGGCCACGAGATAATATGTAGTGGCCACGAGATAAGATGTCACAACAGTGAACTTCTTATCTCGTGGCCACGAAATATTATCTCGTGGCCACGACTTATTATCTCGTGGCCACGATTTATTATCTCGTGGCCACGACATCTTATCTCGTGGCCACGACTTATTATCTCGTGGCCACGACATCTTATCTCGTGGCCACGACATCTTATCTCGTGGCAACGACTTATTATCTCGTGGCCACGACTTAATATTGAAAAAATAATTCTCGGGAAATGTCCCCTCTACGGTTCCGTAATTAGAAGCAAAAAGGGGCTTGGATTGTTTTTTGGGGAAAGATACTAATATGAGCACTATATATATATGCATTTCTTCTTAGTGCTAATTAAATTAAGGCACAACAATACATAGTTTGTTAATTTAATGATAAGTTTTTTCTTATTTTCTGAATATTCTATTAATGCACATGGACATATATTTTCAAAAATAGAGCCATCGGCTCTGTAGCTCATCAGGCCTTTATTGATTTATTATCTAAAGTTAAGTATCTATTCTAAGTTATCTCAAGTTATACATTTACGAAATCAACAATGGGTCTGTTCACAACATTTCACCTTGCTTGAGCTTTTTGTACTGGAGAAGAAGATACAAGATTTTCATGACCCCAGTGACCAATATTTGGTCATCAAATCTACAATATAGAATCCCCATTGGCCAAGGGATCCGCACACAACATTTCATTCTCTGGAGCTTTTCATACTTGAGAAGAAGATGATTGAAAATAGGTTTTAAGGTCATGACCCCTAGCTTTGACCCTATTTGGGGTCATGGGGTCACCAAATCTACAATTTAGAATACCAATTGACCAAAGAGTCTGCACACAACATTTCAGCTCTCTAGAACCTTTGGAACTGGAGAAGAAGATGATTTTTAAGGTTGTGACCCATGTGACCCCCATTGAGGTCACGGGGTCATGAAATCTACAATTTTAGAATCCCCATTAGCCAAGGAGTCTGCTCACAACATCTAAGCTCTCCTTTTGGAACTTGAGAAGAAAATAAAAAAAGGTTCTTACGGTTATGACCCCGGTGACCCCAATTGAGATCACAGGGTCACCAAATCTACAATTTAGAATCGTCATTAGCTAATGAGTCTTCACACAACTTCCCAGCTCTCTAGACCTTTTGGAACTTAAGAAGAAGATGAAAATAGATTTTTAAGGTTGTGACCCCAATTGAGGTCACAGGGTCACGAAATCTTCAATTTAGAATCCCCATTAGCTAAGGAGTCTACACACCTTGTTTCAGCTCCCTACACCTATTGGAAATTGAGAAGAAGATGACAGAAGTTTTAAAGGTTGTGACCCCTGTGACCCCAATTGAGATCACGGGGTCACAAAATCTACTATTTAGAATCCCCATTAGCCAAGGTACACAAGGTTTCAGCTCTCTAGACCCTTTGGAACTTAAGAAGAAGATGAACATAGGTTTTTAAGGTTGTGACCCCTGAGACCCCAATTGAGATCACAGGGTCACAAAATCTACAATTTAGAATCCCCATTAGCCAAGGAGTCTCTTCACAACTTCTAAGCTCTCTAGATCCTTTTGAAAGATGAGAAGAAAATGAAAAAAGGTTCTTAAGGTTATGACCCCTGTGACCCCAATTGAGATTATGGGGTCATGAAATCTACTATTTAGAATCCCCATTAGCCAAGGAGTCCGAACACAACTTTTCAGCTCTGTAGACGTTTTGAAAATGAGAAGAAGATGAAAATAGTTTTTTTATGTTGTGACCCCTGAGATCCCAATTGCGGTCAGGGGGTCACGAAATCTACAATTTAGAAACCCCATTAGCCAAGGAGTCTACACACAACTTTTCAGCTCCCTAGACCTTTTGGAAATTGAGAAGAAAATGAAAAAAAATTCTTACGGTTGTTTTTAGGTTATGAGTCTTTTTAAGGTCGTGACCTCCTCAAATTTTACTATTTCTACATGTACAGTTCATCCAAAAGTTTTAAAGAAGTCAAATTCAATTAGTTAATGGTATTTGTTGTCGTAGACTGCTTTCTGTCAGACTTGTCTGGCTATTCATTATGTTCATTAAAATCATACATGATTCATATGAATTCTATGTTGCAGGTAACTGATTCAAGCAGAGAACTTGAAAACCATGCGATATGAAACGAAAAGAATTTCAAAGGGCGGGTTTGAAGGATTACGAGATGTTTAAGGGCATTAGGCTTATATAGTCAAGTCAAGTCAAACACTTTCAAAGTAACACGATGGATCTCACTGCTGGAAAAACACATATGTGTTGTGTGTGTGAAAAGAACTTTACGTCATCGGTTGTGCTGAAACGACATATGAGACTTCATACTGGAGAAAGACCATACAAGTGTACTGTGTGTGATAAAAAATTTTCACAATCATATCACCTGCAAACACACATGAGAATTCATACTGGGGAGAGACCATACAAATGTGATGTGTGTGGTAAAACATTTACACAATCGAGTTGCCTGCCAATACACATGAGAATTCATACTGGGGAGAGACCGTATAAGTGTACAGTGTGTGATAAAACATTAAACGCCCATCTAGCCTGCAAGGACACATGGAAATTCACAGTGAGGGGAAACCGTACAAGTGTAGTGATTGTGATAAAACATTTACATTATCAGGTAACCTGCAAAAACACATGATAATTCATACTAGGGAAAGACCACACAAGTGTATTGTGTGTAGTAAAATGTTTCAAACATTAAAAAACCTGCAGATACACATGAGAATTCATACTGGGGAGAGACCATACAAATGTGGTGTGTGTGGTAAAGCCTTTATGACATCAGGTCACTTTCGGACACACATGAGAATTCATACTGGGGAGAGACCATACAAATGTGATCTGTGTGGTAAAGCCTTTATAACATCAAGTCGCCTAAAGGAACACACGAGAATGCATTCTGGGCTGAGACCATATACATGTAGTGTGTGTAGTAAAACATATACAGCATCAAGTATCCTTCAGAGGCACATGAGAATTCACACTGAAGAGAGAATATACAAGTGATGTGAATGTGATAAAACATTTACAGTATCGTGGAACCTGCAGAGACACATGAGAGTTTACTCTGGGGAGAGACCGTAGAACGGCTTCTGCTGTATCTCTCAATCTGTTATTGTGTAGGGAAGTATCTGTTCAAATGTTAATGTTTAACTATGATGTGTAGGGCAGACTGAAATTAGCAAGTTATTAGTTATTCGAATAACAGATAACTGACTGGCACATTATTCATAATTAGAATAATCAACAATTAACTGGCAATTAGTAGTTTTTCGAATATGCTGCTGGCTGCTTATTCACCCTTCAGAGTTGAATTGGAAGTATATATTGATATATGTTTAGCTATGACGACTTGGGCTATAGACGAGCCTTCACGCTTCGGAAACGCTTTTTGCTGTGAAGTACGTTTTATGCAATAAACGGAATTATGTTTATATGATGTCAGTTAACCCTTGTCGTGCGTTAATCGAAGGGGTACTTCTCTTTGAAACCAAATTTCATTACATTGTCGTGATTATTATTTTAAATTATTTATCATGTCATCTTGTAGATAGAATGTGACGTTTTAAGTATGTTTTCCAAACATAATTTTGTGTTTAAAACACAATTGATGCACCATCCCAGTACCACGTGTACATTCAAGGTATGCCTTGTTGGATTCTGTGTGTTATATTTACTTCTTCTGTCACGTTTTAGATGCATTCTGTAATGAATGTATTTACAATGTTTCTAATCACATTGTGGTAATTCATTCTTAAAACATCTCATGTGCGTTAGTTCATTCGATTGATCGTAGTGAGTGGGTGATTATTTTGTTTATCTCCATTTATAAGTATGTGAGGTGAGGTGAGTTGGGGTTTAACGCCGCTTTCAAGAGTATGTAGTAAATAATGACCTGGTGCCGAGCGGTTATGGCATATAAACTCGCGAGGGCGTCAGCCCGAGCAGAGTTTATTGCCATAACGCGAGGCAATCGGGTTATTATTTGCCTTACACTCCCGCGGAACACTCTATTTATAAAATAATTGTAAATATGTATTTTAAAGGGGTATTTTGAGGATTTATACGACATGATCAAAATATATCAGTGAAATATTCCCAATGCACTCATTATTGAATTGAAAGGAAGGTTTCAAACTTAATCCTTCATCCCATACACAAATTAGACATAAATTGGTACCTATACATACATATATGTATAGATAATACTAGAAAAGATATTAATACAGCCATGACACAAAAGAACGAACACTCATTGGTATGGATCCTCGGTAGCTCCATTGGTAAAGGCGTTGCTCGACGATATAGAGGTCCAGGGTTCGAATCCCACTTTCGTTACTTACAAAATTTTCATATCTAATTTGACAAAATTTCCAAATTTTACAAGTTCATTTGTTTCCGAAAGTGGAATATCTCATAACCGAGCATGGTGGTTATGAGATAACCAACCTGCACAGATGGTGGTTATGGCATATAACCTGCAACTCAAACAAAAGAAATAACTTCCCAAGGGGTGTAACTACTTATATCGCGACGGCTAGTATTATGGCAGGGAGAAAGCCTGCAACGCCATGTGGCTATGCATTACGGTGTAACCTGCAAGCATCGGCTGGAACCATATATAACTCTGTGAGACATATCAGTAATACTCATTGATGATTACATTGTTCTATCATTGGTTCGTATTGGGTCAAGAACAACTAGAGTTGGGAGTTCTTCTAACACGTTTAATTCCAAATATATAGTTTGATATAATTAAAAATAGGAAAGGCACATTATGGGAATGACTAACCTGTGTGGAAAGTTGAATGAATATGGAATGTACAGTTCCAGAGATAACTGTTAAGTAGTGTTTCCATGGAAACTGCCAAAAATAAAAATTAAGAAACAGGTCTAACTCTCAAAAGGCACATCTAAGCACCATGGTTGACATGTGTATGACGTTTGGTGTAGATAGAATGTATAGTTTAGGAGATATGCTCCGCACAAAATGAATTCCTTACAGAGTCACGGTTTTGGTCATGGTTCCATCGAAACTGCCAATATTAAAATTCAGAAATCGGTCTTACCCTCAAAATACAACTAGAGATCATGGCTAACATGTGTAGCAAGTTTGGTGAAGCTAGCAGACTTAGTTTAGGAGATATGCTCCGCACAATATGACTTCCTTACAGAGTCACTGCTTGGTCATGTTTCCATGTAAACCGCCAAAAATAAATTTTAGAAATCGGTTAACCCTCAAAGGGCACAACTAGAGATCATGGCTAACATTTGTATCAAGTTTGGTGAAGCTACCAGGTTTAGTTTGGGAGATATGCTCCGCACAAAATGAATTCCTTACAGAGTCACGGTTTTGGTCATGTTTCCATGGAAACCGCCAAAATTTAAAATTCAGAAATCGGTCTTACCCTCAAAACACAACTAGAGATCATGGCTAACATGTTTAGCAAGTTTGGTGAAGCTAGCATGTTTAGTTTGGGAGATATGCTCTGCACAATATGACTTCCTTACAGAGTCACTTCTTTGTCATGTTTCCATGGAAAGCGCCAAAAATAAATTTTAGAAATCGGTTAACCCTCAAAAGGCACAACTAGAGATCATGGCTAACATTTGTATCAAGTTTGGTGAAGCTAGCAGACTTAGTTTAGGAGATATGCTCCGCACAAAATGAATTCCTTACAGAGTCACGGTTTTGGTCATGTTTCCATGGAAACCGCCAAAATTTAAAATTCAGAAATCGGTCTTACCCTCAAAAGGAACAACTAGAGATCATAGATAACATGTGTTACAAGTTTGGTGAAGCTAGCATGTTAAGGAGATATGCTCCGCTCAAAGTTTTGTGACGGACGGACAGACGGACAGAATGAACGCTATATACCCCGCTTACGTTGTAAGGCGGGGTATAAATATGAAGCAGGTTCACATAAATCGGATATAGATAAATAAAGAAAAAATGATTACCCTGCCATGAAATATTATATTGGTATATATATATTATATAAATATTATATTATATTCAAGGGAATTAACTCTTGCATGCCCTATGCAAACACTGTTCATATTGACTGAAACACTAGTAAAATATCTCACAGAGAAGCTCTGAACGCTGCAAAGAATGCCTATCATAAATGAAATAAATTGAATTGATATTCTCTAAATTACAGAAAAATAATCCCTAAATAGAGATAAAGTTACTTGTAAAATTAGCACTGCTGAATCCATTGGACTTGTCCATTTTACTCAAAGATTATCTCATGTTGAAAACATATACATTCTCAATGCAAATACAAATTTTGGCATGAAAAAAACTCTTAAAAAGGAGACATATGCATTAACTACACTAACTTTATAAAAAGATATTCACAAACATGAAAACTGCATTACGGAAAATATTTGCGCTACCCTTAAGAATAATAGACTCGCCCAAGCATGAAGTTGCCAGTGGCGCTTTTAAATAGTGAAAATATTACTGTGTAAAAATTGTTAAAGTGAAAATGATACAGAATGAACCTCTGTCATTATATATTTGTGTAAATTATATAAATTTAGAAATACCCGACTCCATTCATCGTGTCATTTATATCGTAACACAGGCCATATGTCCAACATAACTGAAAATCTGTCCACTTGGGGTTACATCATGTAAATTTGGTGACGCTAGGACCTTAAAGGTGCATCCATTGTGTTTCATAAACTTTTATTTGGCTTTAATACTTTCCAACTCACCACATGTGCTGTCTACAATACAAATAAATTCCCTCAGATTGCATATTTATCCCCAATCGCCAAATATATCATAATTACTACTTTCCAATTAAAATTGAGTAACATCATTATGCATGTGCAGAACTCGAAAATGCACGTCCAATTTACATGCACAGTAGTTATATGACCTACTGAACATTATCAACCCAAATCTGTTAGTTTGTCTGTTATAAATAAGATTTCAAAATTACGTTTGACTCATTGATGCGCGTCACGCGGTGTGCATTGTCCGGTTTTCGATCAGAAATCACTACTTTTACCTTCATATCGTCAATATGCTAAGTCTACCATCATCAAAATGGAAGGTTTCGGCAACAGTCGATACTTCTCGATAAAGTAACACCATTTATAATGTTTGGAACCTGGCCCCGAGGAAGATCTGATCCTGAGTGGGCTTCAGGTCCGATTTCTTCAGGTTGATTATCCAGCCCAGGGATACCAACAAGATTGATCATCTCCATGGTGGCCGAATGGTTCAGAGCCTGAGACAGCGCCCTGACCAACCAATCGTCCAGGTAGGGGTGGCAAAACCGACCTCGTGCCCTGGCGACCTGAGCGGGAATCAACATGAGCTTCGTGAACACCCTTGGCGCCGTAGAGAAATCACTACTTTTACCTTCATATCGTCAATATGCTAAGTCTACCATCATCAAAATGGAAGGTTTCGGCAACAGTCGATACTTCTCGATAAAGTAACACCATTTATAACGTTTGGAACCTGGCCCCGAGGAAGATCTGATCCTGAGTTGGCTTCAGGTCCGATTTCTTCAGGTTGATTATCCAGCCCAGGGATACCAACAAGATTGATCATCTCCATGGTGGCCGAATGGTTCAGAGCCTGAGACAGCGCCCTGACCAACCAATCGTCCAGGTAGGGGTGGCAAAACCGACCTCGTGCCCTGGCGACCTGAGCGGGAATCAACATGAGCTTCGTGAACACCCTTGGCGCCGTAGAGATGCCGAAGGGTAGAACCGTGAACTGATAGCATATCCCGTCGAACGCGAACCTCAGATATTTCTTGAACTCTGGGTGCATCGGGACATGGAGATATGCGTCCTTGAGGTCTATCGAGGAAAGCCACTCGTTTGCCTCTACGGACGGTATGACCGACCTCAGAGTCTCCATCTTGATGGAACCTCTATCTTCCGATTGAGATATTTGAGGTTGAGAATCGGTCTGAACCCCCCGTCCTTCTTGGTAACAATGAAGTAGGTGGAATAATATCCACTCTGCTCCTGAGCTGGGGTGACTACCTCTATGGCCGACTTCTGGAGCAAAGCTCGCAGCTCGGACCTGAGGATTTCGGCTTTCTCCGGCACAGAGGGGACTGGAGTGTACCGTATCCCGGAGAAAACCGGTGGCTCGACTTTCCACCGAGGCAGGTGTCCTTCCCTGAGTGTGGACAGGACCCAGGGGTTGTCGGTTACCTTCGACCAAGCTGGAAGGAACCTTGACAGACGCCTGCCTACTGGGATGCTTGGCTGCAGGCAGTGAACCCCCGTCTCCGGCAGCTCTCGGGCTGCCGGAATTTTGGGAGTCACCTCTGGAACTGGGAGGGTAAGGAACCCTGATTGGGCTTCCGGCCCCCCCGAAAAAGGCCTGTTGGAAGGCTTTCCCCCACGTGCCTGCTTGCCGCCCCTTGGCTTCTGGCTCTGGTGGTGGAGCGGTTTGATCCACTCCGGAGCCTCTCCCGCCGACAGAGTCTGCGAAGCCTTGGGCCAAGGACGCTTGCTCTTTTTGGTGGGCGGCGGTTTTGTAAGGAGCTCAGTGTCCTTGCAAACATTCGCCACTTCCACCGCGTCCTTCAGCACCTGCTGTGCCCCCGGGAAGAGGGAGTCCCCCAACCAGAAAGACAGAGCAAGGAGCCGCGCATGGGTGTCCTGACCTGCCGACACAGTCGACAGCCAGAGACGCCGCATGCCCATAACGGCGAACATCATCTGGCTTGCTGCTTCTAAGAGCGTCACGCGCCAGATGGGCCCCGACCCCCACCGATTGAAAAAGGAGAACCACAGAGTCGGACTCGGGTCTCCCAACCTCCCTACCAACTCCGACTGAAGACCCGAGAGGTAGGCCCCATGCACGCACACTCGCACCTGCTGCGCCGCGTTGCGAAAAGAGTCTTCAAAAGACCTGAACGCCGAGCGCAAGTGCGAGGCCTGCTGGGTAAAGGGAGGAACACGGCGGCCTTGCTTACCCAGAAGGGAATTGGTCCCAGACACAGCAAGGGAGGTGAGGGCGAGCACATACTCGTCGACCCCCGGGACCTCGAACAATCCCTCCTCACCGATCTGGTATCTCTTCACCAGATCCGGGCAATCAGCCCGAACCCTGGTGCCGACCAGTTGAGGGGTAATGCTCTCAGCCCCGAGGGAAGGGAGCAGGCTCAGCTGCACCTGTGGTGCCTTCGGGGCGGAAAAAGTATCCCCCGGAAGGTGAAATCCAGTAGAGACCAGGGCCGGGGGCGGTATCACCACCTGAGGCAGAGCAACAGTGATTCTATCGCGCATCTGCCTCAGTGCGAAAGCCGACATCCCGAGCGTCCACCTCATAATCCGCATCGACATCGACCTCCATGAGGTCGTCAAGCTCTTCCTCATCCCTCCGATCCGAGACGACAGAGCCCTCCAAGGTGGGATCGTCGACCGGATCGATGGGAGAGGAAGACCTGATGCGCACAATGGGTGTCAGCGCAGGCTGACCCACGACTTCCGTGACAACCCCCGAACCTGGTCCCGTGGACCCAGGCTCGGTGCCCGGCTCAGTGGCTCGGGTCTTCTGGCGCCGAGAGGCTTCAGGGTTGCTCTCCGAAGTCGACGGCAACCTGGAGCTTCGCACCTTGGATTGGCTCCGAAGGCTCCGATTGGGATCGGTAGCCTGGAGCTTGGAGGTGGACGGCAAAGCAAGGTCGGAGCCTTGGTTGCCGCCGCCACCGGAGCCACTAGGGACTCGGGGCTGCGCTGTAGCATCCGGGTCTGCCGACCTCGGGGCCTGGAACTCCTTAAGAAGCCCCGAGACCGCCTCGGTCAGCATTCCCTTCATCTGCTCATGCAATAAAGATGAAAATTGGTGAATGTCAAAAGGTGCAGTGGGGAAGGGAACCTGTCTCTCTCAGACAGGGGGCGGTATCTCAGCCTCCTCCTCTGATACAAGTACAGAAGGAGGAGGGGAGAGAGCCTTATCTGAGGTACGGCCCTTACCAGACCCTTTACCCTTGTCTGCCTTTCGCCTAACTGTAGAAGGGGGATCCACTTTAGCAAAAGTCGGTCCCCTCCTTGATAAGTTTGAAGTAATACTGAAAGTCCTGATGTCTGGACTTCCTGGCCTTGGGAGTGAAGGCAAGACAGACCTCGCAGCGACTGTCGTCGTGTCCGTCCTCCGCCAAGCACTTAAGACATTTGTCGTGCTTGTCTGCTCGCGGTAACTTAACGTTACACCCCGAACACTGAGTGAAGGACTGAAAATCCAACAATCAGAGTGTGAGGCCAATGGGGAAGGGGTAGGAATGTGCATATGTAAACAACAACAAATGCAAAAAGACCCCCGACAGAGGTAGTTATTTTAGTCCTGCATAGTGAATATAATAAATGCAAGCCATTGATAGCTAAACTGACCAGAAAGGGATGGAAACCGTCGTGCATCCTACATAAACCTATCGTACACCAACATAAACGACCCCAAAACATTTTCGAATTCTGTAGAAAGAGATACGAAAAATAAAAAAGGGCCGCCATGATGGGCGTTTTTTCCCGCCACGTGGCCAAACTGGCCACGTAGACAAGGTAAAAAACGTAATTACGAGGTAAAGAATGCGACAATAAATGGAAAACTCTGCCGAGACAATATAAGAAAAGGTAACCACTCCTACAGTATTGAGATCTTGGTCCATTTCTTAAGAAAGTCTGCGACACTGAACAAATTCTGAAACACGTCTTCTCTCTCGAATGACAGAGGTGACTTGAGAGTTACCTGCCCTTGGCGTGCCTAGCAACCGCCAGGGTTGGGGCCCACTTAGGGTGGTCCAAATGTTTATTTTTTAGTAATTTATTTTTACGGTTATTTTATTAAAAATATTAAATTCTAACTGTCATAACTCAAAAAATAGGATGTTTATGCTATATGTACCCCAAGGAGGATCCCTTCTGAAAAAGAATGTCCTTTGTACCATCAAGAAATAATTCAGTATCATCTGCATATTGGCCTAACTTGTATTCTTTATCATCAATAACAATACCTTTAATCTTTTCATTATTTCTTCTCATACACCCCAAGATTTCAGCTACTAAGGGGAATAAATATGGAGATAAGGGATCATCCTGTCTCCAACCCCTTTCATTTAAAAAAAATAGAGCCACTGGCTCTGTAGCTCATCAGGCTTTATACATTAACTAATTCAAAATGTCAACTTCAAGGTGAGAGGTACAACAAATAGGAAGCACTTTAAATGGAGATGAAATAGGTTGTTACCCCTCTGACCTATCTCTTGAGGCCAGATATAAAATCCCCTTCAAATAAAGACACACTTGAACATCTAATTCATCACTGTTGTTTAATTATCTCAAGATGAAAGTAGCTTTTGCGGTCATGACCTCACAAAATCTGCAGTTTAGAATCCCCATTATCCAAGGAGTCTGCACACAACTTTTCAGCTCTCTAGACCTTTTGGAACTGGAGAAGAAGCTGAAAATAGGTTTTTAAGGATGTGACCCCTGTGACCCCATTTGGGGTCAAGGGTTACGGAATCTACAATTTAGAATCCCCATTGGCCAAGGAGTCTGCACACAACTTTTAAGCTCTCTAGACCTTTTGGAACTGGAGAAGAAGATGAAAATAGGTATTTAAGGATGTGACCCCTGTGACCCCATTTGGGGTCATGGGGTCATGAAATCTACAATTTAGAATCCCCATTGGCCAAGGAGTCTGCACACAACTTTTCAGCTCTCTAGACCTTTTGGAACTGGAGAAGAAGATGAAAATAGGTTTTTAAGGATGTGACCCCTGTGACCCCATTTGGGGCCATGGGGTCATGAAATCTACAATTTAGAATCCCCATTGGCCAAGGAGTCTGCACACAACTTTTCAGCTCTCTAGACCTTTTGGAACTGGAGAAGAAGATGAAAATAGGTTTTAAAACATGTGACCCCTGTGACCCCATTTGGGGTCAAGGGTTACGGAATCTACACTTTAGAATCCCCATTGGCCAAGGAGTCTGCACACAACTTTTCAGCTCTCTAGACCTTTTGGAACTGGAGAAGAAGATGAAAATAGGTATTTAAGGATGTGACCCCTGTGACCCCATTTGGGGTCATGGGGTCATGGAATCTACAATTTAGAATCCCCATTGGGCAAGGAGTCTGCACACAACTTTTCAGCTCTCTAGACCTTTTGGAACTGGAGAAGGAGATGAAAATAGGTTTTTAAACATGTGACCCCTGTGGTCCCATTTTGGGTCATGGGGTCACGAAATCTACACTTTAGAATCCCCATTATCCAAGGAGTCTGCACACAACTTTTCAGCTCTCTAGACCTTTTGGAACTGGAGAAGAAGCTGAAAATAGGTTTTTAAACATTTGACCCCTGTGACCCCATTTGGGGTCAAGGGTTACGGAATCTACAATTTAGAATCCCCATTGGCCAAGGAGTCTGCACACAACTTTTAAGCTCTCTAGACCTTTTGGAATTGGAGAAGAAGATGAAAATAAGTTTTTAAGGATGTGACCCCTGTGACCCCATTTGGGGTCATGGGGTCATGAAATCTACAATTTAGAATCCCCATTGGCCAAGGAGTCTGCACACAACTTTTAAGCTCTCTAGACCTTTTGGAACTGGAGAAGAAGCTGAAAATAGGTTTTTAAACATTTGACCCCTGTGACCCCATTTGGGGTCAAGGGTTACGGAATCTACAATTTAGAATCCCCATTGGCCAAGGAGTCTGCACACAACTTTTCAGCTCTCTAGACCTTTTGGAACTGGAGAAGAAGATGAAAATAGGTATTTAAGGATGTGACCCCTGTGACCCCATTTGGGGTCATGGGGTCATGGAATCTACAATTTAGAATCCCCATTGGCCAAGGAGTCTGCACACAACTTTTCAGCTCTCTAGACCTTTTGGAACTGGAGAAGAAGATGAAAATAGGTTTTTAAGGATGTGACCCCTGTGACCCCATTTAGGGCCATGGGGTCATGAAATCTACAATTTAGAATCCCCATTGGCCAAGGAGTCTGCACACAACTTTTCAGCACTCTAGACCTTTTGGAACTGGAGAAGGAGATGAAAATAGGTTTTTAAACATGTGACCCCTGTGGTCCCATTTTTGGTCATGGGGTCACGAAATCTACACTTTAGAATCCCCATTGGCCAAGGAGTCTGCACACAACTTTTCAGCTCTCTAGACCTTTTGGAACTGGAGAAGAAGATGAAAATAGGTTTTTAAACATTTGACCCCTGTGACCCCATTTGGGGTCATGGGGTCACGAAATCTACAATTTAGAATCCCCATTACCCAAGGAGTCTGCACACAACTTTTAAGCTCTCTATACCTTTTGGAACTGGAGAAGAAGATGAAAATAGGTTTTTAAACATGTGACCCCTGTGACCCCATTTGGGGTCGCGGGGTCACGAAATCTACAATTTAGAATCCCCATTGGCTAAGGAGTCTGCATATAAAATTTCAGCTCTGTGGAGTTATTGGTTCTGGAGAAGAAGACGAAAAAGCGAAAAGTTTACGGACGGATGGACGGACGCCGGACGCCATGCCATGCCATAAGCCCATCGGGCCTTTCAGGCCTGATGAGCTAAAAATTGAGAAAAGTGGCCATTTTGTATCATGTATAAGAACTTGAATGATATGTAAGAACATTTATCCAGCGAATTATTTGCGAACCAAAACCAAATTTATATAGGACTGAATTGATGAAATCTTTTGATACTGTGTCAAAGGCTTTTTCAAAATCAATTAAAACAAGTAATCCTGGCATATTTTGAATATCAATTACTGTTGTGGGAAACAGAATTAAAATAAGCATTTTTTTAAAAAGAAAATAATGCTAAAATAGAGCCATGGGCTCTGCAGCTCCCCCAGAATTCATTAATGTAATATCTAAGGTTGAATATCAAAATTATCTCAAGTAATGCATTGTTAACAAGCACAACATTTATAGAACATATTTGGGGTTACGGGGTCACGAAATCTACAACTTAGAATTCAAATTGGCCAAGGAGTAGGTACATAACATTCCAGCTGCCTAGAGCTTTTCATATTTGAGAAGACGAAAATAGGTTTCTAGGTCATGACCCAGTGACCCACATTTAGGGTCACAGGGTCACCACAAAATCTACAATTTAGAATCCTAGTTGGCTAAGGAGTCTGTACAAAACATTTCAGCTTTCTAGAGCTTCCCATACTTGAGAAGAAGATGAAAATAGACACATTTCCAGCACTAGGTCTAACAATATATTGAAAAAAATATTGAAAGGTTTTTGAGAAATGGTCCGGAAACAAAAGCATTTCGGAATTACGGAAGGGCGAAATAACGGGCGGAGGCGAAAACATTATGTCTCCCGCAAAGCTTTGCAGGGGATATAACAATTAGGTCGGAAACAGTCAGTTTCCATGGCCGCCGTCAGGGAAAATCATCAATCCCAACCTAAAACCAGGGTATATATAAGGAACGCATTCGATACCGTATTAAACATACTAAAATACGCCAGGAGAAGGTTTCCCTTTGGGGACTATTATAAAGCAAAAGAGGGCTTCAAAGTTTTTTGGGGAAATATACTAAAAATGGGCGAAATCGAGATGTCATTTCTTTGGAAACGAATGGGTGGGAAATTGCGATTTTCTATTGTCGCCGTAATGTAGAAGTCGTCATTTCCCACCTAAAAGCAATCTAATTAAAATCGAGTATATAGGCAAGTGCATGTGTGATATTTTCATTATATCACGCATCCGGTGTGTTGTTTACATAACATCATATATAGTGTTAAAGATGGAAAAAATGCACATACATGGGGATTTGTCATCTACTATTTACAGTGTACGATAGCAATGGGACATCGAAGACGTGCACATGCTATACGTAGTGTATACTTTCTGTAACATACTAGCTGAAGTTGTCTCGCCAAATTAGGCTCGTTCACAGGGGCGTGTATCGGTTAGAAATAGAGTTAGAAAGACATATAGCCGTAGGACCTAGGGTAGGGTCTACGTATATATACGGCCACAAATCGAAAGCTGTATCGCTTAGAAATTGCGTTAGAAAGACATATAAATAGTCAGGCAGAATGGTGAAATGATTATGCACTTTGGGTGAAAAGTACCAAACTTGGCACAAAGATAACTTGTGGTATTGTGATTAAATTTGGTCTGAGGGCCAAGTCAATCTCGATCCAAGATGGCCGCCAAATCCAAAATGGCTGTCACTGTTAAAAGGTATCTGCTTTTACATGTTTCTGCATATCTGAATGATCCATTCGTGCTATTTTATTGTTATTCATGCTAGCTTAGAAACCCAGAAATACAAGGATTGATACTGTATTGATTAATCCATTGTTGACGATGGTACAAATTATAAATAGAAGAAAACAATCAAAATGGCAGCCAATTTTGTGATCTAAGTTGATGTTTCTTTTTGTGCGTTTCTACGTGTTTATATCATCAAATTAGACTGTGAATCTTGCTTGTTTAGACTAGAAATACCATGACTGACAATTTATTGGTAATCCCGTTTTTGACAGTAGCAAACATAATCCAAAATGGCGGCCAATTTATCACTGAAGGGCATCCTTCGATAACCTAGAATTGAATGGTCTTCCTTAATCTTATTACGATTCATTTAGTTTGGTATTCTTAGCTTATGGTCTTAAAATAAATATAGTTCAATTAATTTCCTTCCAAGATGGCGGCCAAATTAAAAATGGCCGCTACTGTAAACATGTATCTCTTTTTGCATGTTTACACATATTTAAAGGATTCAATAACCCAATTTTATTAGTATACTTGCTTCTTTTGAAGATAATAGTCTGTTCATATTTTTGCAGGTAGGAAACTTATGTAACTTTATTGTGAACCGACACTATATCGTTTAGTTCAATTGTTTTAAAATACATACATAATACACAGTACTATACTTCTACAAAATATTTGAAAGTACACAATGTGAACTGGACAGTGCTAAGATGCCACATTCACCTTAAGTGTATCCATCGATTATCCAGGTAATATTATTCTTTCATCTTATTGTCATTCTTTTCGGTTTTCATTCTGTTTTCAGTATAGATTTCATATCAGATTAAGTCATAATATAGTTCATTTTTCCAGAGAGAACACTTCGAAGCACGATGAAAGTTTGAAACAAGCATCCACAATGACATCCTCTGTTTAAATTACTACAACCACGTTTCAATAGGTTTGTCCTGCCTGATATACTGATCTCCTTGTGTGTTGAAACACTATATCTGAACTTGATTTATAAGTTAATAACGTTTAACATTTACGCTCTCATGGGAAATTATTGGCATGCACTCATCAATATACCACGGGTTTGCCTTTCTTACTGAGCAAAATGTAGCACTTGCTGGGATACAATGGTAAACATATGTTAGCTCTAGTTTAGGTACGTTGAAATTGTTGATAGTGATATCTCCTAGAATAATTTGATAACAGGCTACTGCTCCATGCAATCAATGTCATTTCTCAATGAAACCAGTGCATCATGCTTTAGGCTGTACCCTTGTTCAGTCAAACCATCCTCGTTGCTCTCTGACTAGCATTTGCTACTGAAACAATAACAGATTCATACAAGCAAATACTGCTACCAAGATCCTTGGATGGTAAAAGATTGTCTCAAACGATTCATATCTATATCTGTTGTGATCTAACCTTATTTTACGACAAATTAAATAACAACGTTGACGTTGTAGAAGCTTTTTTTCAACTCTTGGGATACTGTCTTTTTAAAAAAAAAGGTACCATGAATGAATAATTACAAAATGAGTTTGTTACACTAATTTCCGCGTTTCTGATTGGACGAGAGCTCCTGAAAAACCTGCTGCCATTTCTCGATGAATGCAGATAAAATGTGCTACCATACCTCGTGCATTCGTACCTTGTGACGTCACAATCCATCAGAACAAACGGTCGTGTCAGTCGGTTCTTACAGCTGAGCGTAACGTTTTGATGCAAAATAAGATATACTCATGTCATTTCGTCTTCAAACCTACGCCACTAACTGGAATATTCATTCCTTTTCCGAAAGAGACAATTAATTTCACCGGGAACACTTCATTTTAATCGATACAAGTCCTCAAGCTTGTTCATCCACTAGCGCTTCGCAAACGGTAGCCATGTTTGAACATCGCGTGATATGCTAATGAGGGTGAATCACAAATTGCGTAAACCCGAAAAAAACGAACCCTGATTATATGCATGTGAATGCTGTTAAAACAAAATTGAATCCTCCGCCGTTTTAGATTAAGAATTTCTCAATTTTGCTTCAGCCATGTATTGTTGCGTGTAACAAGCTGCTGCCTCCCGTGATAAATGACAAATATATTAGATTTGTGTAAATATTTAAATAAAAACTTGTCGATTTTATACAATTTGTTGCTGTTATACTTCGATAGAGGCACAACACATGTAAAACAATCCTTAAATGAATGTTTTGCAATATCTGTTTGCCCTCATGAAAGACAGACAATTAAGTTCCTGTGGGAGCACTGGCGATGCTTATAGAGGGTACTTTTCACCCAAAGTGCACAATTACCTTGATTTTCTGCACCATTTTGCCAGTCAACATAGGAATATGTCTTTCTAACGCCATTTCTAAGCGATACACGCCTCTGTGAGCTCGTTGACACCCTGACTTCGCCTTTGTAAACACGATAATACTGGGGAAAGAGGGTATATAGCTACAGTCAGTGGACATAAGTATTCGTCACTTGACGTTATTTCCATAGGCGTGTATGTTAATTTAGTGTAGCTTAAATAATTTTCTTGAGATGAAATCTGAATGGATCGTTGTAAAACTTTTCAGGTTGAATTGAAATCATCTCAGCTTGAAGTACATAATTTCCGTTAAATTTCCGGACTAATAAAACCATGGGAATCGTTTTTGTAATTCGTATTAATAAAAGGTGTTTACATTGAAATGGCCGCCATGCATTTTGGCTATAAACACAATACTGTTCTTACCACTTTACGGATAATTGGTTTGTATTATAAGATGTTTCACCCTCGTACAGCCTTTACAGCCCCTTTATATTATTTTGATTTCTTGTTCAGGTTTCCAAGGACACAATTCGAACTTAGTGCATATGGGGCTAAAGGTCCTTTTCCGCCTGTACCTCAAATATATATTGGGTATTTTTAAATGAGATTAATTTGGTATGTGTTTAAACTCAAAGATGTGATTGGTGTCAGCCACATATCAAACAAGTTCATTTATTCTAATAGAATAACCTTTTTGGATTGTCTCTTGCATAAGTGGCAAATAATGGTAAGATACATAGAGGTTATCATGAGAGTGCGTTTGGGATGGTCAATATCCTGCATTAGGAATAATCACTGTATTTTGTAAGCCTTGGCGAGCTAAATACATAGTGTTTATTACTTATGATAACAGCATAATAACCTCTTTATCATGCAATGTCATTCTTCATTCATTTTGCGCAAAACCTTTTGACATAATTAATTTCAAAGTTGAACTTTTCTTAGACTTCGCTTATTGATATATGCAAATGAACTGTGTGTCCTGTTGATTTCGTGTAATCAAGACTGTGGACGAGTCCATCTTACGAAGAGTGCGGCAAAAGTCGTTTCCCTTCTGCCCGGTTGCAAATGGCGACTAACATATCACACGGAGAGCTAAACTGAATATTAAGCAGCTAACTCTAAAATCTTCTTCACGCAACTCTTATGGGACAGTGAAGATTGACGTTCGGTAAATGAATATGCGACTCAAACTGCCTTTTTTTTTACCTGTGAGTATTTATAAAGTGTTTGCTCGGTAGTTTTTTAACTCGCGATGAACATGTTTTGGCACTGCTTGACCATGATAAATTTTGCCGCACTATACATTGCACTATGTTTGTTTTGTCATTTCTCAAATTAATGTTTATGAAATGAGGCATGTTTATTTACATGAAGCTGTTACGCTGTTACAATTGTTACGGCAATTTCTGTATTTCCATGCATTCGAAATGTTAATGCGAGTGACGTCATTTTCACAATTAAACGCCTCGACAAGTGTCGCAGGGAACTCCATTATGTTGTTTATTGTTTTATTTGGTTTATGGTGGTTGGAAAGGGAATGTATATATTGTGATATGTATGTGATTATGAACTTGACTTGTGAACAGGAAGATTTTCTGGATAACAACCTCTTTAATGTGAAAATACACGACGTTTTGGAGTACAAACTCACTCCATCAGGTGGAATGTAAGGAAATAACACAAATGATACATATATATATATATATATATATAGCAAACAAAACAATGGTGAGGAAACTTAATCAGGGAGTTTAACATGCATGAGAATGGTATACAATCGGGATTTGTAATACAAACATGAGGAGAGTAGGTGTAATTACATCTCTCCAATGGCTACACTGGAGTTTTTATCGCAAGAAAATGCAACCCTTTCCGAAGAATCTAAGACGGTTGTCATTTTTTAACAAGAGTCATCAGAAGATGACATATCCCACCGGTTCCACAAAATTTGTAAAACACATCTTTTACAGATACTTGTGTATCTACTACCGTACTTCAGTTAGTGGGTATTACAGAGTTTCAGGAATGTTAAGGGTTTTAGACTTCTGCTCCAGAAGCAGTCAAAATCAACAACAACCAACATCCCTCTCTCGTTTCTATGGAAACAGAACAAAATTAATTTTTCAGAAAAAATCTGATAATATCAAAAGGCACCACTTCAGTCAATGGGTAATACACATGCAAAGTTTCAGGAAGATATGATGAACGGTTTTGAAGCTGTGCTCCGGAAACGAACCTGTCTCTGAACAAAGTCCAACTTCAACATGTTTCTATGGAAACGAAAAATTTTTTTTATCAGAAATCTGAAAATATCAAAAGGCACCACTTCAGTTAGTGGGTAATACACATGCAAAGTTTCAGGAAGATATGATGAACGGTTTTGGAGCTGTGCTCCGGAAACGAACCTGTCTCTGAACAAAGTCCAACTTCAACATGTTTCTATGGAAACGAAACAAAAAAAAAAAATTCAGAAATCTGAAAATATCAAAAGGCACCACTTCAGTTAGTGGGTAATACACATGCAAAGTTTCAGGAAGATATGATGAACGGTTTTGGAGCTGTGCTCCGGAAACGAACCTGTCTCTGAACAAAGTCCAACTTCAACATGTTTCTATGGAAACGAAAAAAAAAAAAAATTCAGAAATCTGAAAATATCAAAAGGCACCACTTCAGTTAGTGGGTAATACACATGCAAAGTTTCAGGAAGATATGATGAACGGTTTTGGAGCTGTGCTCCGGAAACGAACCTGTCTCTGAACAAAGTCCAACTTCAACATATTTCTATGGAAACGAAAAAAAATAAAATTTTCAGAAATCTGAAAATAACAAAAGGCACCACTTCAGTTAGTGGGTAATACACATGCAAAGTTTCAGAAAGATATCATGAATGGTTTTCGAGTTCTGCTCCGGAAACGAAATTATTACGGACGGACGGACGGACGGACGGACGGGGCGATGACTATATCCCACGGTATTACATACCGGTGGGATAAAAATATTTTAAACGATTGTGAATTATCTTTGTCATATTCATTTGTTATCGGCCAGGCCCAACTCCAAATCCGACACAAACAAAATATGCACCCTTTGCATAAATGAAATGTTATTCTCATTTGTAAACCTCATATGGGAACCCTCATTAAAAGCAATGAAATGGTAAATCACTACAGGCACACAATAATGGTTTGCTAAAACAAACGGGCCCCACAACGCAGCACGCAAAACGCAGGCCCCAGACACACAGAAACCCATAGCCAAAACACAGCCAAAACAATTCACAATCTGGTCAGGGGCGATTACAATGGGGGTATACAGAATCGAGCTGAAGTGTGCAAGGTCGTGACTTAATTGCGATAATTTATACAGATTATATTTTAAGTAATCTTTTTTAATATACGCGCATTTTGGATCATGTATAATTGACTTGTACATTATTTATGTTTTATATCCATGATTTTTATGTGCGTTAAGTAAAAAATATAAATTATTGAATATATAATATATTTAAAATTGCAATTCCAGCTGCTGTAAATGAAATCTTAAGAAATATGAGTAAAAGCACGCGTTTGATAATTTTAAACAAGAGTCATCAGAAGATGACATATCTCACTGGTTCCACAAAATTTGTAAAACACATCTTTGACAGATATTTTTGTATCTACTACCGTACTTCAGTTAGTTGGTATTACCGATGCTGAGTTTCAGGTATGTTAAGGGTTTTAGACTTCTGCTCCAGAAGCAGTCAAAATCAACAACAACCAACATCCTTCTCATGTTTCTATGGAAAAAATCTGAAAATATCAAAAGGCACCACTTCAATTAGTGGGTAATACACATGCAAAGTTTCAGGAAGATATGATGAACGGTTTTGGAGCTGTGCTCCGGAAACGAACCCTATTCTGAACAAATTCCAAATTCGACAAGTTTCTATGGAAACGAAAAAATAAAATTTTCAGAAATCTGAAAATATCAAATGGCATCACTTCAGTTGGTGGGTAATACACATGGAAAGTTTCAGAAAGATATCATGAACGGTTTTCGAGTACTGCTCCGGAAACGAAATGATTACGGACGGTCAGACGGACGGACGGACGGACGGACGGACGGGGTGATGACTATATCCCACGGTATTACATACCGGTGGGATAATAATCAAAACGTTATGATTACTTTAATCAGGGCCTCTTTACAGAGGGATAATAAACTGGGCAGGGCCATTCAACTTTCAACTATTATATAGTTTATATAGTGATTTACTGGATACACCAGCGTGCTGCGCGCAAAACAGGCACCATGCGTTGGACCATGACGAGGAGAGCTCGCTGGGAGAATCGTTCAGTTTCTATAGTCCCTTTAATTAGAGAGTCTCTGCTTTGATATGGCCCGTCGAGTCAGCACGGGTTGTTGTAAACACGTTGCATTTTTGCCTTTTTTTGACTGGCAAAGTTATGACCATGTACTTTTGAAATGTCAGCTGTAGGATCTTCGTAAATGTAAACGATTAAAGGAAATGATATAAGTGAATGTTTAATAAACTCTCACTCTAAAGAAATGCTCATACCATCTGTGTAATATCCAAAGTGAATCGTAAAATGCATTTCATCATAGAGTGCAAAGCCTTGTCAATAGGTTTAGCTATATTCAAAGTTACATATATGTAAATATATTCATAAGATTGTATCTTCTTCTTCTTTTATGTCACTTAAATCATGGTAGTTAATTCAAGTCAGTTTTACTGTTCATCAAAGTAAAAACATTTTCATCAAAGTAATTTGTTTCATCAATATATCTATATTCATCAATATTCAAAGTCAAAGTCATTTTTTCATCAAGAGTCAGTGTTTTCATTGAAGACATTGTTTTCTTGATCAAAGTAATTACTTCACCAGTCCTTCTTGTCATGTCATGAAAGGTTTTCTCTCCAGTATGAATACGCATGTGTCTTGCAGGTTACTTGATGTTGTAAATGCTTTACCACGTGCACATACTCTGCACTTCTGTGGCTCATTATCAGTGTGTATATATATACATGTGCTTTTTCAGTTTACTATATGTTGAAATTGACTTCCAACAAACACTGCAAATTCAAGTCTTACCACAAGAATTAGTGACCATGTGACGCTGTAGGCTCACTTGTTGAGTAAATGATTTACCACACTCGATGCATGTGTACGGTTTTTCTCCAGTATGCATTCTAATGTGTACATGCAGGTGACCTGATCGACTAAATGCTTTACCACACATTTTGCACTTGTGTGGTTTCTCTCCTGTGTGAATACGCATGTGTCTTTGCAGGTTACCTGATGTTGTAAATACATAACCACATACTCTGCACTTCAGTGGCTCATTTTCAGTGTGTATCAACATGTGCTTTTTCAGTTTACTATATGTTGAACTTGACTTGCAACAAACACTGCAAATGAGAGTCTTTTCTGCAGTATGAGTGATCATGTGACGCTGTAGGCCAGATAGTTGAGTAAATGTTTTACCACACTCGATGCATGTGTACGGTTTTTCTCCAGTATGCATTCTAATGTGTACATGCAGGTGACCTGATCGACTAAATGCTTTACCACACATTTTGCACTTGTGTGGTTTCTCTCCGGTGTGAATCCGCATGTGTAACTTCAGATCGCCTGACGCTATAAATGCTTTACCACACTCATTACACATGTAGGGTTTCTCTCCTGTGTGAGTTCTCATGTGTCTCTTCAGGACACCTGATGTCGCAAATGCTTTAACACACTCACCGCATTTGTATGGTTTCTCTCCAGTATGAATCCGCATGTGTAGATGCAGGTGACCTGATGTTGTGAATGCTTTTCCACACACTTTGCAATTGTGTGGCGTCTTTCCTATGTGAATATGTATATGCGTTTTCAGGCCATTAGGTGATGTAAATGACTTGTCACAAACAAAACAAATGTAGGGTTTTTCCCCACTATGACTGATCATGTGACGTTTTAGGCCACTTGATTGAATAAATGCTTTCCCACACTCGCTACACTCGAATGGTTTCTCTCCAGTATGAATCCGTATATGTTTCTTCAGATCACATGATCTTGTAAATGCTTTATGACACTCACTGCACTCGTATGGTTTCTCTCCAGTATGAATCCGCATGTGCACATGCCGGCTGCTTGATTGAGCAAATGCTTTACCACACTCACTGCATTTGTATGGTTTCTCACCAGTGTGGACCCGTAGATGACTCTTCAGGTCGCCTGAGGATGTGAATGCCTTACCACACTCACTACACGTAAATTGTTTCTCTCCGGTATGAATCTGAATATGTTTCGTCAGGGAACCTGATGCTGTAAATGCTTTACCACATTCACTGCACTTGTATGGTTTCTGTCCAGTGTGAGTCCGCATGTGTACTTGCAGGTTGCCATATGTTGTGAATGCTTTACCACAGACCATGCACTTGTGTGGTTTCTTCCCGGTGTGGATCATCATATGCGTTTGCAGATTACTCATTTGTGTAAAATATTTATTACAAACACTACACATGTGTGGCTTTTCTCCAGTATGAATCAGCGTGTGACACTTGAGGGCGCCTGAATGAACAAATGCTTTACCACACTCACTACACTTGAAAGGTTTTTCTCCGCTATGAATCCGCATATGTTTCTGCAGGACACTTGATTGACTAAATGCTTTACCACACATTTTGCATTTGTATGGTTTCTCTCCAGTATGCACCCGCATGTGCATTTTTAAGGCAGCGGGTGAGGCAAATGTTTTGTCACACACACAACACATCTTTGTTTGTCTCCTTGTGTCAGTATGAGGGTGATTGTCCTTCATGTGAATTTGTAGCTGTTTTGACTTTCCATACCTTTTTGGACAGATGTTACACTTAAATGACTTCTCTTTCATGTCTGTGTACAGATGTTTGTCTGCAATGCTATTGGCTGATTTATTAATTGTACTTGATTGTCCATCTATAGACGTCTTTTGTGTGCTAAGTTCGTTAATCTGAAAATATATAAGAGGAAATGGAATTGTGTTATCATTTCGAAAACCACACATTTCACATTTGATTATTACATAAATCATCCTAAAAATAAAAACAAAGATACTATTTAATGACAAAATATAGTTAGGATATAAGTCATTTAGAGGATAACAGTGTCATGTATTTTTACATTTTTTATTTCCACCTTACAGATGGATGAAGTTGATTTGGATTGTATCTGACAGAGGAATCCTGTACAGACTGCACCGTGTCCACGTCCGTCTCTCTTCGAGATCTACACTGTCGGCCAAAAGAAACACCTACTGGATATCTTATCAGATATCGTAAAAACTATAATTAACAGTTTATAGCATAATGAAGTTGCACCATCTGCATAATATATTTGAATTGCAGACGTTCATATCACGAAAGAATTGCGATTGTTGAAATGAGAAAACAATAATTGTTCAGTTGTCGATCAGTACTAGATCAGAAAAACATTTTAAAAAGATTTTCATACAACCATGAGCAACAATACAGGCACGCATTAAAGTGGTGATGACGCTACTGATTTACGTGGTTACGGTGCGCAAGTAAATCAAACCGAAAATAGCAATCTTCATTGGGCGTGGTTTTCATGCATGTTATTGACTCGAATCACATTTTCCCACGATTTCAATGGACTTTCATATTAGTTATTGCTTCAGCATAACGTGAAGACCACCATTAATTATATTTCAGAAATTATTGCATCTTTCATTTCAAGGAAAAATCAATTAAGTAGGCGTTTCTTTTGGCCGACAGTGTAGTCACATCACTCCTATTCTACAGAATCTTCGATGGCTCCCTATCCTTTGTATCGTCTTTCTCTGTCTTTCTACTCATGAACCCGCCCACCTTAGAGATTTTTTCACCATCTATACGATCCATCAATATCCTTCGTTCCTGGTCGTTTCAAGTGCCAGGACAACACGCTATGGAGAAAGAACTTTCACATTTGCCCTCGCTTCTCTTTGGAATAGTCTTCCTTAACACCCCAGAGACTTCAAAATCTCTCCAGTTTCAAATCACAACTATAGACTCACTTTTACAAGACCGCTTTCTATAAATCTTCCCAGAACTTTCATGTTGGCGTTTTGAGCATGCAATATACATGGATAATTAGCGCGATATAAGTATCATATTATTAGTATTATTATTTCAGTTCACATAATTTCATTCAACGACATTCTCTGTCGCCCAATATGTAATATGCAAATCGAGCAACATACTCGTATGTGCGGAAACCGAAACTACACGTCCTATCTACATGCATTTAATGGTCTGTTAATCATGACTTACCTAAATGTGTTGTTTAATCTGTTAGTTTCCAAAATTATATTGACTATTTATGCATTGTCCGGTTTTCGATCTGATATCATTACCTTCACATTTATATCGTCACTATACTGAATCGACTAGCATTACAACTATAATGGTCGGCAATAGTTAGTACTCGATAAGTAACATTGATAATCTTGCGACTTCAACAACGCACTGACTGTCTCTTTAACTCTAAATGTACGACATAGGATGTAGGATATTTCCTTTAGTAAATGAATATATCTTTAGAAATGCTTGCCATTTAGAAAGTGAAGACAAATTCTTGTACTTTTTCGGGCCGAGTCAAATGCGGGATTCGAACCCACGCCAGCAGAGTAAGGCATGTTCAAGGCAAGTATTGAATGTAAAATTAGCTTAACTATCGATTGTTGGACCTTGATTTTTGTCGAGGCAAAATGGTCATGTGATAAGCTGTTGGTACAGTCAATGCTGGCGATAGTTGCCTTACTCTGAGGGCGTGGGCCCGAAAAAGTACAAGAATTTGTACTATTGAAGGTAGTGTTATCCCAAATATAACCATGTTATGAATGTATCTTTCTTGTTATTTATCCATTTTCAGCTTCTAGAGGTCATAGCGCGTTCAAGATTCCATACTAAATAAGCAATGTCAGCAGCATCCTCGGTTACCCATGGTTTTATATATGCTCCGTTACGCTCCACTATATCACCCATGGGAAACCTTATCAGGAGAATCTGTACTCAAATTACCCGCCCTTGGCCGGCGTGACGAAGTCAGTAACCAAAGAAAATACTCAATACGATAAGATGGAAATGGTCAAGGGAGATAACCGGTGACGGACGGCTAACAAAATGACCTCGCTTGCTTTGAAACGAAGTGATATGAATTGTCATTGGCTCGCAGGTCCAAGCTGCGTAGCAGTTTGATTGGCTCACGCCGGCCAAGGGCGGGTAATTTCAGTACAGATTTCTCTGATGAAAATTCCCATGGGTGATATAGTGGAGAGTAACGGAGCATATATAAAACCATGGGTAACCGAGGATGTTTTGCAACAACTACATATGAGATGAGTCAAATATAAAACAAATATGCATTATCTGGGATTATTTGATATATAATTATTTAACGAGTGATGAATATGTATAATTACGTATTTGCATTTATTACCGATAAGGTTTAAAATAACCGAATTAATATTATTGATATATGAGCACATGTACCCATATCGTGTTGCCTAGCAAGCATTGTTTTATCACGACTTCCTATATTTCGTTGTTTTTGACGTCAGAAAACAATTGTTCGTGACGTCACTGTAGCATGCTGTCAAGAGAAGCGGGCGTTTTTACAACGTTTTTTTTTACTTGTTACTGTAAAGAGAATAGAGTGGGTAATAGAGAAATTACTACACTCGAAAGTGTGCCATATGACTTTTACGAAACTCGTGCAAATTTGTCTATAACCCTAGCTCTCGCTCGGGTAATAAAAAAATCATATCTTTTTGTAAAAGCATAGGACACACTTATCGAGTAATAATCTCTATAGATGAAATGTGGTAATAAAATATTAAGGAAATGCATTTCAAAGGGAGTTTACACTCCTAATTTTCGAAGGGACGTCTGATTATTAATCAATGAAGCATGGTGAGACCCGAGTCGGACATTAAATTCACTAAGCGTCCACAACACATTACAAGACCCGATAAGCAGTATCCATAGAAAACGATAACCTGTATTCGAAAAAATGGCGTGACGTATAAAGCGACAGTGGTATCAGTGTGAGAGGTAGATATGTAGGTCTCAATTTAAGAGTTCAGACATCAAAATGGTTGACCTTTCCATCACTGTGCCATATTCAAAACTCTACTCTGAGTGTTAAGGTATCGCTATCAGTCAGATCACTTGAACTACCTTCGAGTGGCCATTTTAATGTGAACACATTAAAATGACCGTTCAATGGGAAATGGACTCGCATGGCTTAACCGAACCATGAACATGCACATTAGATTTGATTGATTCAAGAGTATCATGAAGCCGTATGTATATTTTTTGTGAGAGCACTTTATTTCAATAAGAAAATGCGTACTACAGCGTCTTTATGTGTATATATTTCAATATATATTGGCATATTCTCTGTATTTCTATCATATATATTTACAGATTTGGTAACTTTTGGGTGTCATGGTTTTATGATCTTCTACAGAATGAAAAGTCTTTGTATTGGTCTCTTGGATTATGAATTGTAATTTTTCAAACAATATGTCTAGTTTATTTAAAACCTGATTTTCGACATCTTTTTTTATGTTATTTCAGGATTAATTCTGATCGAACTGAGATATGAATGTTCTTTCTCAGGCTCTGGAACAAGTCAAACTTGTCCACTTTACTTCAATCCTATTTTATTTCCATTTTATCGTGACTTTCGTTGTCTTGTCTGCAAAAATTGAAGCTCATACAGATCCCTTGCAATTACAACTATATGGTCCTGAGTACCCTAACACACGCACTCAAAAATTCCAAATTGTTCCCATTATGGACTAATCGTGGCCTAATGTAAACGCAGCATATGCAGATTAAACATTTTTAATGATTATTATCCGAAATATTAAGAACAAAAGCACTAGGAATATGATACATGCTAACTTTCAACTTTCTCGCTAGTATAGGTCTCTGTCCCTTTCACAGCTAGGACATACTGTCCTTTCTCTCAAAATAAATGATTTCTTTTATAATTCTTTTAAATTTCCGCCTTTAAAAATATGTTAACGGTGTTTATTCGATTCAGGTGCATGTTTCAGTTCAAACACATTTTCAAATGTTCATTTCTGATTTGATCTAGGTACAATTTGGTGTATTTTCTTGACATAAAATCGATTTTTTACAGCCACACCTGTGTCAAGTGACTTTTTTTGGCTTCAAGAGCAAGGTCACGTGACATTTTTGGCTTCCAAAGCAGGTCACGTGACTTTTTTTGGGCCCCAAAGTAAGGTCACGTGACTTTTTTTGGCCCCAAAGCAAGGTCACATGATTTTAAATTTAAATAATGAGTGAAACACACTTTAAACCCCATCCAAAACGACTAAGATTTTCATCGCCAATAAATAGGCAAGAAATATTATATAGCATACAAAACTTAAAGGTGAACAAAGCAGCAGGTGTAAATAATATTTTACCGGAATTTATAAAACACTCGGGGGATATTTTGTTACCTTACCTGGACTTAGTTTGTAATGTAATCTTAGCAACTTCCCATCGTCTTGGACTACTGAAATCATTATCCCAATCCATAAGAGTGGAGATGTAAGTAATGTAGATAAGTATAGAGGTATAAATCTGCTAAGTATTTATTAGGAAAAGTATTCGTCTACATCATCAACAAGAGGCTAACATTCTGGGCTGATACACTAGATAAAATAGATGAATCTCAATCGGGCTTTAGGGCGGGATATAGCACAGTAGATAATATTTTTATATTGCATTCGATAGTTCAGAAGTGTCTTGGTACAAAAGGTAATAAACTATATGCCCTGTTTATTGACTTCAAAAAAGCCTTTGACTCGATACAGAGAATAAAACTTTGGGAGGTAATGGAGAAACATGGCATACGCCCTAAGATGAATACATTGCTCAGGAATATTTATGATAATGTCAAAGTTTGCATCAGAAATAACCATGATAGTACAGATTCTTTTAACTGCAATTCTGGTCTTAGACAGGGATATATTTTAAGCCCGTTTCTGTTTTCAATGTTTATAAATGAATTTGCTTTGATTATTCAAAGTAGTGGTTCTCATGGCATCCAGTTGCACCCTTATTTGACAGAATTGTTTTTATTAATGTTTGATGATATGGTTTTATTTTCTACAAATGTCATTGGGTTAAAACGGCATATAAATGAATTAGAACATTATTGTCAACATGGAGAAAACAAAAGTTAAAGTATTCAAAAACGGAGGTAAGCTGTCTAAAACGGAAAAGTGGCCGGTGTTATAAAGGTCAGCCGCTTTATGTAACAAAATCATATAAATATCTTTGAGTATATTTTTCAAATCGCTTATGCTTTTCAGATCATGCAAAATATTGTTCCACACAAGCCAAAAAGGTTTTAATTGGTGTTCTCAAAAGTATTTATAAACTTGTGGATATTGATTGCAAATCATTTTTCAAAATATTTGACTCAAAAATTCTTCCTATATTATTGGATGGATCAGAGGTATGGGGATTTAAACATTATGATATTATTGAAAAGATACACTTATATACCTGTAAGAAATTTCTGGGAGTGGAGGCAAGCGCACCCAGTAATATGGTGTATGGAGAGTGTGGCATATTCCCAGTTCAAATACTTGCCAAAGCTAGAATGATAAAATTTTGGACACGTCTCTTAAATATGCCCTCTAATAGATACGCGAGGCAATGTTATGATATGATGATTCTGTATGATAAGAGAAGAAAGGCAAATTGGGTATCCAACGTTCGTGAGTTATTAAATACTATTGGTTTTGGGGATATATGGCCGAGGCAGAACGTGGATTTCAATTCAAATTTTGTAAATAATGTTACACAAAGACTGAAAGATATATTTACACAAGAATGGGCTACATCGCTGTCACTTTCAAAGAAATGTTTTTACTATAAAATGTTTAAATCACACATATATAGGGAATATTATTTGAGTATGTTAGATGTAAGGAAATTCCGAAATGCAGTTTCACGTTTCAGGTGCTGAGAACAAATAATATTCCAAAATATTACTATGTACATCCAAATAGGTTAAAATTCATTTTGCTTTTAAATAATGACAATACGTTTCTAATCGAAAGTTATCAACTTTCATCTACCTCAGTCAAATTCTCAGTTATGATGTGACATGTATACATGTTGTAATATATGTTTATATCAGAAGTGAAATGTTACTGTTTAATATGTTCAAATGCTAACTAATGATGATGTGATCCCTGTTAAGGTGTTTTCTATGTTTTATGTGAATTTTTTGCACGTTTTTGTACTATAGGCCTGTGGCTTCTAAGAATTAGAAATAAAAAAAGATGATTTCTTTCCTTTCTCACTCGGCACTTCTTGGTCAACAATCAACCCGAGGCAAAGAGTCTTTGTTATAAGAAAAATGATTGGCTGATATTCTAAGGGGGGTAACTCTTATGAATAAAATAGCGTAAAAGCAAGGGTATGCGTCGTGTTATTTCGTCCACCAATCTCGTAATTTCGTCCACACAGTTTTAAGTATCGGAGAAGCTGTATTATAATTTCGTCCACCTCTTTATGTCCTTTCAAGGCTCCAGGGCGGGAAGGTCGTGACGTAACAGCTTCGTCTCGTTGTATCAACCATTCAACATTGCTGTATGTATCATGTGACTAATATCATGTGACTGCTATTCTTAGTAAGAAAAATAACCAACGAGACAACGATTTGAGGGTAGGACAGGCTGTAAATTCGCCTTTATTTGAAAAGTTGACGAAATATCAGGACTTGACGAAATTGTAGGACTTTACTTTACATATGTGCGTGTAGAAACTACTGTGAATTGTAGGCTCAATAGTCAAGTATGAATCCGCATACATGTATTTCCATTCAGATGACATGATCGATTAAATGCTTTACCACATTCACTGCACGCGTGTGATGTCTGAACAGAATGAATATGCATGTCTCTTAACGTCAGATGTCTGTTATGATACACCACACGTTCGTGTCTGTTCTTCAGTTTATTGTTATGTTGAAAATAAAGAAACACGGTCAGAAGAGCATATTTATGTGCGTGTTACATGTCGTACATAAATAATAAAATGGACATATAAACATAATTATAAAAAAATATATATGTAAAATATTTATAAATAATTGAGGGAGAGAAATGCAGGCTGATGTCGCAAACGTAATGAAATTGGGAATAAATTTAACTTTTCTTGTTTCATTTACAAATCTCACATACATTGAAGAGAAACAAATTCGGGGAGGTAATTGTACAATGAAATCACATCCACACAGTAGTGGTGACACACGTGTGATTTATACATTATTTACTCAAATAATTGAGTGGATTGATAAACA
Source organism: Gibbula magus (assembly GCA_936450465.1). NCBI lineage: Eukaryota > Metazoa > Mollusca > Gastropoda > Trochida > Trochidae > Gibbula > Gibbula magus. The sequence goes on along the minus strand of OW388295.1, from coordinate 28,155,766 downwards.
GGCATATCATCAATACAGCCCCGGTACAAATGATACATAAGTATGATAACACAAAATCATTTAAATCCTTACGCATCCAACGTACAATAATCAATGTGAAATGTGATCCATAATATATCAAGTCAAGAGTTTATTAGGTCAAAAACAATACAAATTCACTCTTAAATTTGCCTGTGCATGTTATGTTCGCACGGTGATTCGGTGAACTACCTACGCAGATACAACCACAGCACACGACTTTACTACAGAACTGCCGGTTACGTCGAGAGGCCAGTGCGCATGTCACTTGGCAGTAGTACTATCATACGACTAGTAATATACAATCACTGCAGTGCACATGGCGAAGTACATGTCTAGACAATAAAACTATGCTATGCTGCAGCAAGAAAAAAAGTTGAAGAACATTTGGTTTGGATAAAATGTTTATGCAATGAAGTTGCATGTGATAAGTAAAAAATTAAAAAAGACTTGATACACTCCTCTCTATAATTATCCTTGTGAAAAATTAATGTAACTGGGCCCGGCTTACCAGGGGAGATATTTTCAACCCTACAACCCCCTCCAGCAAGAATATTTTATTTGCCTGACACATGACGTACATTATAATATGGACATATAAAACATGATTATAAAACAGCACCAAACCCTTAGGCTTAAGAGACGCGGTTATTCTTTAAATATATAAAATTCATGAATATATTAAATTAATAAAAGTATATAGAAAACAAACAATATCTCAAACCCCCAACACATAATTCTCATTCACACGACCCAACACACCTTCCCATTTAGACACCACATATAATCTAATCCTTTTCACTCCCGTACCCCTTTATTCATATATTCTTCAAGCACAGTCACACCCCTTCGCCTTTCGGATTCATTCTCATACTCACAAATTCATTCTCTCGTATACACACATAAAACAACATATTCTAAAAAGAGTTATGATAATATAAATTAAGATGCGACAGTGTGACATACAGCATGCCAAACCTACATACACCAGTACCAATACGCATGATAGAGCTAGACCTGCATTGAGTTCCTTTCAATGGCTCCCAGTTGTATTTTTGTAATATATTAACTGAACTGAACTGAACTTTATTTTCACTCAGAATGCAAACGGCAGCATAAGAGGTACATACGGTATAAATATTTACATATATACAACAAAACATAACATATAAGGTTACAGCAATTACATTAAATAAATATACAATGTGAAGTAATGGACAATATTGTTTGAATAACGACATTATAATTTTACAAAACATTGACAGTTTTCTTAAAGTACCAAGCTTAGTAGTGTTAAAAAGGGAATTCATTTTGTATATATTTGGTTTAATATAATACGATTAATGAATACATGTTTCTCTTTCTAACGTTAATTTGGAGCATTAAAATAAATAATGGATTTCGGCACCAATATCATTGAAATTACACACAATGTACACTTTCTATGACTAACTGGAATTCGTTGGCATCTGCCCGTCTCGATAATTTACAAACCATGCATTTGAGTATGATTTGGATCCTTGAATGTCTAATCACACACTATACTTCTGACTATCTTGTTATCTCACAAAGTACTTGATCTTCTAGACGCTCCACCACCATGCCTACACTCTCCACGAGGCTTTTGCAATTTACAGTTGCCTCACTCACGAGTAAGGTCTCCCTCTAGAATGAATGATCGTGTGTATCTGCAGGATAATTGGTCGACTAAATGCTTTACCACACTCGCTACACATGTATGGTTTCTCTCCAGTATGAATCCGCATGTGAACCTGCAGGTGACTTGGTTGCTTAAATGCTTTACCACAATCATTGCATTTGTATGGCTTCACTCCTGTATGAATGAACATTTGCGTTTGAAGATATCTCAATCATGTACACGATTTGTCACAAACACTACAAATGGGTACAAATGTTTCCTCCAGTATGGCTTCTCGTATGTAAATGTAGGCTATCAACATGAGCAAATGCATTACCTCAGTAACTGCATTTATATGGTTAATCTCCACTGTGAATCAGCATGTGTATTTGCAGGTGTCACTGTGAGGCTTTGCACCGTTATGACACATCATGTGACGCCCACTTGACTGAACAGATGCTTTAACCACACTCCTTTCACTTGTACGGTTTCTTTCCAGTGTGAATTCTCATATGTACATGCAGGTTACCTGTTGTTTTAAATGCTTTACCACACTCACTGCACTTGTATGGCTCCTCGCCGGTGTGAATAAACATGTGCGTTTTCAGACTACTAGATGCTGTAAATGACTTGTCACAAATACAACATACGTAAGGCCTTTCGCCGTTATGGCGCATCATGTGACGCTTCAAGCCATTTGAGTGAACAAATGTTTTTCCACACTCACTACACTTGTACGGTTTCTCTCCAGTATGACTCCTCATGTGTATATGCAGGTTACCTGATGTTTTAAATGTCCTTCCACACTCACTGCACTTGTATGGCTCCTCACCGGTGTGAATAAACATGTGCGTTTTCAGGCCACTAGCTAATGTAAATGACTTGTCACAAACGCAACATACGTGAGGCTTTTCGCCGTTATGACGCATCATGTGATGTTTCAGGCCAATTAATTGAACAAATGCTTTACCACACTCACTGCATTTGTATGGTTTCTCCCCAGTATGAATCCTCATGTGTATTTTCAGAGCACAGGGACTTGCAAACGTCTTATTACACACACAACACGTCTTATGTTCTTCCCTTGTGTCGGCATGAGGGTGATTGACCCTCATGTGAATGTGTAGTCGTTTTGACTGTGCATACTTTTTCTGGCAAACGTGACACTTATATGGTTTTACTCTCATTTCTGCGTACAGGCGTTTGTATACAATTCTGTTGAGTATGGATGGATTCCTCTTGTGTTTTTTTATACCTTTTCAATCTGATTATACACGGGACGAATATAGTACTAGCTCGTTTTGATCCAATGTATCTATAAGCAGTCCCACATACCATCGAACTACAACCTCACTTTCTTATGCTGAAACATAACAGTAAAATGTCCACTCACCATAGAATGTGGTTTTCCCTCATCTCTAAAACTCGTTAGATGTGTCTTAAAGAAGTTCAACAACGGTTTGAATCATGTGTTCATATATACACGTGAGATATTCGCGTTAATATGACATGTTTATTCACATTGCTTGGGGTTAGATGTGATAAAGGAATCTCTTTGACAGTGAATGTCTCATATCTTAATTGACTCAATCTACTAAACAAACACATTTTTCGTTGTGACTGTATTTAAGCTCGACAAGACTGACTCCATGGGAAGTGACGAGCTTGTGTTGTTGTAGCATGCGACTTTAGTTAAATAAGTCTGTATTCTCCTATTAGCGTCACATTATCTACGTGTTTTCAATGTATTTTATGGCTTAAACATTTTAAGAGTCATTGAATTTGATTGACAAACAATCTGAGAGCTTGGTGGATACACGTGGGATCGACAATTTGAATTCGGGAATACACGCCGAATCGACAAGCGGCATGCTTTGATGTAAGGTGTATTTATACAATGGATTAGCCCCAGCGCGTTAATCCCAGCGTGTTGTTTTAGTAGTCGACATCAGCTAGTCAGTCACAGAACACAGTTCACATTTTGATGTGAATTCATTTATGATATCAATTTTACCCTAAAATATATTCACATTTTGAAAGACAGACCACATATAAAATCCAACATAGGTTAAGAGCCAACCGTTGAGGGGTATGAGAGACTACAATATATAAAATACAAGATAAAATATTAATACATTAAAATGGACTATAAAATCAATTAAACTTTATAAAAACTTGACATTGTGAAACAAAATAATAGAGACACACACTGTTGACATATTTCCACACTATAGATACAATTTCTTGTCTAAGGTCTGTATATTGTGGACAATCAAGTAGAAGATGGCACTGATCTTTAACAGCTTTACGAAAACAATTAAAATACTCTTTCAGCTAATGATAAGTTAGTAAAACCTCCCATTTCAACTCATATTGGGGCTACCCCTCATCTGAATTGCGCCATGTATGTATATGTATGCATTTTATAGTATGTACATGTATATGTCTACATGTCTCCATGTCTCGGCGACGTCTATTTGATGATTTGTATCATATACTTGTACATGTTACATGTAACCCGACAATGCAAATAAATTATATGTATTTCACACATGATACAATAAACAAAATAATAAATGTTACATCCCTGTATATTCTTATGTTTGTTGTTTTCAATGTAACAGACAGACATATTATTTTTGAAGTCTCACCTCACATGTTTAATACAGGAATTAATATATACATGAGTACAGGAGAAAATATGAGCCACCCAAATAGGGTTACGAGAGACTATAATATAAGAAAAAATAGGTGTCAACCTGATGTCTACCACAGATACTGTCGACAACTGTTTTCATAAGGGTCAGGATTATCCTTGCGTTAATCCCCCTAAGCCAATCGACTTTTCTCGATTAGGTGAGGTGCCATACACGCGGGATCGACAATATTTTGCCCATTTTTAATCCGCAAACTGAAATTGTCGATCCCACGTGTATGAACCGAGAGCTTGTGTTAATGCCGCTGCAATACAAATTTCAAATGTGAATACATAATATGTATTTATAACTTTACATTTAGGTATAGCAAACTCATGACAGACCACAGGTTTGTGTAGCACGCTAACTTTGCTTTCTCAAGTATACATTTCATTTTAGTTCATGCAATATATGTGTTTAAAGGTTTTTCAATTCACGGGAACTGTGAATAGTGTTATTGCGATTTAAACATATTTCATTTCAGAATGAGAGAACAAAACAATAAGATCATTTGGTCTTCTGATAAAACCATATTGTCACCTATAGGTTGTTTTCAAATGTATTCGCGTGTCTCATAAGTTATTTACTGGCTGGGCCTACAGTCCTTAACATGTTTTGGATATAATTACTTTATATATTGCAGATCGAGTTGTATGGCGTAACACAAAAATAAACATATTCTTCTTCTACGCCTCTCCCGAATATGAGTTTCTTGAAAGTCATATAACCACTTTCGATAATATTTGTTTCTTTTTCACCAATTGAACTGCGTAAAAAAACACATGACGACTGATGGACAACGGCCAATGCCATAAGCCCAGGTGGATTTCAGGCCTGACTAGATAAAACAAATTCTTTACTTGTATTACTTGCCAATTATTTTCATCGAAATAGAACAAATGAAAAAGAACAAAGAGTCTGTTTGTATGTTTAGTTTTTAATTCTGCTTTACCATTTGCTTAGCTTTTGTTAGGTGTTAACTCAGTTAACTCAAGTAATTAAGTAAAGTAATCCTTGTTAACAAGTTTAAATAGTTTTGAATATGCGACCCCTGTGACTTTAGCTTGGGCTCACCAAATCAACAATTTAGATTCTCTATTAGCCAAGAAATGGTAGAAACCAACACCCAATCATTTCACTGCTCTCAATTATCATGAACATTTTCAAACAATATAAGCAAAATATAACCCCATGCAATAATCAAGAATGTTGAGAAACAATACCACCTATGACTAACAGAGACATATCATGTTACCACTGAGGGCTCAGACAGTGCACCTGGTGCCTGGCTCAAGTTACACAAGCTCAACACTATCATTGCTCTATAAGTCTAAAGAGAAGCACAGGAAAGGGCTTTAGGTCATGGTCTGTGAAGTCCTTATGTGAGGCAACAGGGTCGCCAAATCAACAGTTAAGAATCCCCATTGGTTTTATGGTCCTTTTCATCTTGGAGAAGAAGATGAAAACAGGTTTAAGTCCATGGCCTGTGAGGCCCTTATTTGGTGCAACAGGGTCACCAGTTTAGAATACCTTTTGGCCAAAGAATCTGCACACAATATTACAGCCTTCTAGCTCTTTTTGTTCTGGGGAAGAAGATGAAAAAAGGTGTTTAGGTCATGGCCTGCGAGGCCTTTATTTGGTGCCCCAGGGTCACGGTATCTCCCAAGTATGATATCTCTGCAAGTATGTGTCTCTGCAGATGATTTCATGTTGTAAATGATTTACCACACAACCTGAACCTGTGTGACTCCTTCTCCTAGGTGTGAATAAACACATGGCTTTGTAGGCTACCAGGCTTTGTAAAGGACTCGCCACAAACACAACAAGTAGTTGTCACTAAGGTGACATGATCCCCCGCCGCAAATTAATACTTCAAAATTGAATAATAATGTCAAAATCAGCAAAATCGACTGTCAAACATGTCGGAAAAGTCAAAGCTTCACTGTGACCTTGAGAATAATGTCAAGGTCACCAAAATCTAATCAGCACTTTGTCTTCCACAGGAGGTGCTTTGTGTAAGATATGATGGAATTCCGGTGAATGGTTCTTGAGATATCCCTCTGACAAGATTTACATGTACATATTATTATGTCGAAAAAAGCACAGTTCCACTGTGACCTTGATAATCATGTCAAGGTCACCAAAATCAAATCAGGGCTTTGTCTTCCCTAGGAGGTGCTTTGTGTAAGATATGATGGAATTCCGGTGAATGGTTCTTGAGATATCCCGCTGACAAGATTTACATGTACATTATCAAGTCGAAAAGTTCAAAGTTCCACTGTGACCGTGAGAATAATGTCAAGGTCACCAAAATCAATCAGCGCTTTGTCTTCCCTAGGAGGTGCTTTGTGTAAGAATTCCGGTGAATGGTCTTTGAGATATCCCGCTGACAAGATTTACATGTCGAAAAAAGCACAGTTCCACTGTGACCTTGTCTTCCTTAGGAGGTGCTTTGTGTAAAATATGAAGAAGATCCAGCGAATGGTTCTTGAGATATCCCGCTGACAAGGGTAAAATGACAAATGACAAAGTCTCGTTGTGACCTTGAAATGAAGGTCAAGGTTACAAACCTCTGTAGGACATTACTCTTCCTATGATGAAGCCATCTGCAAAATATGAAAAGAACGTCGGACTCTCGGACGTACGTACGCACGGACGGACGCATCCGAATACTATATCCCCCGCTTCGCGCTAAACGCGCGCGGGGGATAGCAAATGTGAGTGTTTTCTGCAGTGAGTGACCATGTGACGCTGTAGATCACCTTTTTGAGTAAATGTTTTACCACACTCAACACACTTGTATGGTTTCTCTTCAGTATGAATCTCAATATGTTGCAGAAGGCTCGATGGTCTTGAGAATGTTTTGCCTCACTCATTCACTCATTTTGCCTTACCACATTCACTGCACTTGAATGGTTTCTCTCCAGTATGAATTCGCATGTGCATGCTAATGACTGTGGTTGATGCAAATGCTTTGTCACACACACAACACATCTTTGTTGTTTCTTTCGTGACCACCCGAGGGTGATTTGCATTCGTGTTACACGTTTCGTTCATTGCTGCGTGCAGATACCTTTTCGCAATACTTTATTGGTGTTTTTATCATTAGACATGTTCTTGCTGCTGTATTGACTGACACTTATGGGTGTTTACTTTGTTGATCTGAAAATATATAAGAGAAAACGTAAGTGTCTTATTACTGCTAGAACACCTTCACATATTACAAATATAAAGTTTAATTAAACTGTTTTATTCCTGATAAATGATTATGACGATAGCCGTATCGTGTTTGTATTTGCAATTTCCCTTCCATTGTCTTAAAAGGGGGGGGGGGGGGGGGGGGGGGGGTTTGTATCGGGGTTTATTTTGTGGAAACGGAGAGGTCATATTCCAGTTTACACATATATGTTATTAATACATTATTAAAATTGAAAGATAGTAATAAAGGTAATATTTTTTATGAATTTATATTTCACAACATGATAAACACAAGCGCACATTTGTTGACACTAACTGAAGCCATTCGTCGGAGCTGCTTCACTTCACTACAGCATAACAGCAAAGTGTTTATTATTATTAGTTTCATGACATGTTACCTGTTAATATGTGAATACTCTATCAGTGTATGTCTTTAGTTATTAAAAGGTTGCAGAATTAGGTACGATATAGCGTGTTTCATTTCACGTAATGCAAAAGGATCCAAGATGGCGACAGAACTTGCCCTTTAAAGAGCCATCAACCATGTTGATGAACATATCGAAAATGTTCCAAAAATCTATCTCTGTGAAATAAATAAACTTAATTTTTTCAAAGTTTGTTCAACCTAAAATAAGCCGAGAAATTGCATTAATTAGTAAAGGTGTTTTCCAGTCTAAATATAGATCCAGTCTATTATTTTCAAGCGCAAAGCATTATGGTCTAGCTCACACACAGTAAACAAAGACACGAAAGAATAAAAAAAATTATGAGCAATGAAATAAATCGAAATATATAATTTTTTGGCGGTCATTTATTTACCAATTCATTTAATTATGTATTTGCTACAGATATTTGAATAATTGTTTTACCCAACTAGGTATTTTTCTTGAATTTTATAATTAATGAGAGTAAAAATTTGTCATAATTTGCTGGTCTTATCTCAATAAAAAGTCCATTAAACAGGCAATAATTTGTATATTCTCATGACATTTAGAAACATTGTTTGTAAAGCAATCGTCACATTCAATAATGTGTGACAAGGGTAACTTGCAAGAGAGACACGTGCAGCACATGGGTTGTTATGGCGACTTGCGCTAGAGACGAGCCTTCACGCTTCGGAAGCGCTAACTGTTTGTGTAGTACGTTTTACGCAAAACAAGGGATTCTGTTTATATGACGTCAGATACCCTTAGCGCGCGCTTCTCTTTGAAATCAAATTGCATTACATTGTCGTGATATGAACATTATTTAACATATGCCATGTTGTAGATAAAAGATTTCTCTGGCGATTGACGTTATAAGTATATTTTCCAAAAATTCCTTGATGGCTCTTTAAATACATTATAGATGAATGTTACTGTAGCAAGTTTTTTTTGCATATTTTGTTTTCTTAAATCATAAAAGTTTTTACAGTTTATTGTTATGCTAGAGGGTAAAACATCTCATTACACGACCAGATAGGCCGTATCGATTCAATACAAAACGGTTATCCGTATTGAAAGAAAATAGTGAAACGTGTAAACAGACAGTGGTGTGGAACTCTTCAGTGTGAGAGGTAGATTTGTTGGTCTCATGCAAATTTGAGAGTTCAGATAGCAAGATAATTGACCGTTCTATCATGATACCATATTCAAAACTCTACTGAGTGTTTAGGTATCGCGACAGCGATCAGATCAATTGAACTACCTTCGAGCGGCCATTTTAATGCAACTGTGGTTGTGAACTGTGGAACATTTTAAACACATTGTAGGAAACAAATTAGCAGTCAAATGCTTTAAATAATACGATGATTTTTTGGGCGCCTATGCAAACCTTCCTTTAACAACTTTGCAAATATAGTTTTGTGCAGCAATTTCAACATCCACAACATCCCCAACAATCTGCAATGATCTGCTATCAATACTCTCAAAATATAATCTAAATTAAATGTTCATGTTGAAAAATATATTACAAAAGGCTATTACCCTCGAAACATGAATAGCGACGAATTGTAAATACATCTGTACATAGTTACGAGGAACATTCATGGATTATGAGAACTTCCTTTAACGCAAATATGTGTCTATACCAACGTGTTCACAACAAACTAACCTATCGTATTCTCTGGCAATTATCATATCTACATCCCGACTTTAAATCTGCCCTTCGAATATGCATACAAATTTCATCACGTGGTAAAATTTGTACAGAGTGCAAACTTTGCCATAAACATACCTTCGACTATGATACTCATATATTGTTACATTGTGAACATGTTAACTGTGACAGAAATAATTTCTTTACGTTTTTGATAGATTTTCTTGAAGTTGAAACGTATGTTGTATTTGAACTACAATATGAAATAGACATGTTAGCTTTCCTTCTGGGGGCATAATTGATTTTAACCGATATATTGAACACGAAACTTGGGAACCATTGTTCTAATCTTATCACTATATGTTTTCTAACTAAGACTGTCGCTCTCTCTAAAAGTCATTAAAAGATGTCTGCAAACTTTTACAGTTTGTAGTTTGAATACTCTTTGATAAACAAACCAATTTATTTATTTTCTTTCTGAAGAAACATTTGAAATGGTTTACATGTACATGTACATCTTATATGTATACAAATCTATATGTCAAAAGCATGAACATGATCGAGCCACAGTGTAATAGGCCTGCAGCAGTCTTCCAAAATATGGTTTGTTGATCCAGAACATTAAAATGACCGTATTTTAGAATTAACAATGGTAAATTCATAGTGTTTATTCTTGGATCGAATATGACTAGTTTGTTACAGAACTTCTGCAAATGGTTTTCAGAAATCGTGTTACTTAATATAGAGGATATTAAAATAATGTTTTCCTTCATTTATACATTAACATGTATATAGTGTAAAAACAACATGAAGATTATTCATGATTCAATACGCTGAACTGTAGGTACCTAGCGGGCAGATAACCTGTATCAGCCCATCGTCAAGGGACTAGTACTTGAACCTCGAACCAAAGGTAACGTACCAGACAAATAGATCAAAATCACGGGGTTGTAGTCAAAAGGGCCGAATGTCAAAAGGGCAATTTGCCATGCCTATTCATGTGCCAAAACCTGCTTTAGTATCTTAACTAAAAGAACTGACTTCTTATATTCTTAATTCCTGTCTACACTTTTTGGTTTTATATTTTATGTACATTTCAATTGTATTTTATGCCGAATGTGAGCTTTTAAAAAGAGAAAGATGTAGATCCCTAAACCACTTTAGAAAAAGTAAAACCACCGATAATCTTCGTGAATACCATACTGCAAGGAACAAGTATAATGCAACTTGTAAGCGAAAGCAGCAGGCCTGTTTTATAGGTAGGAAAGAACGCCTAGAAAAGAGTATTAATAATTCTAAACAATTTTGGTCCGAAATTAAAAACTTGTGCGGCCAACGTACAACAAACGATATAGGCATCAGAGATTGGTATGATTACTTTAAAGATTTATTCTCTTTTTCCGGTAGGACTGAAACTTTAATTGATTCAGAACCAAACGGAGAGCAGGCAGTATCACAAACAGATCCCGATATAATGTTTGCCAATGAAATTCTTGATTCGCCCATTAGCAAAGAAGAAATTATTGACAGTATTAACCACCTTAAATGTAATAAGACTCCAGGAATAGACAAAACCCTCCCTGAATTCTTTAAGAATTCCGCGGATATTTTGCTATCATATTTAGAACTAATATTCAATGTGATCCTGGAAAAGGGAACATTTCCTGAGACGTGGTCCCTTGGGGTTATTGTCCCGATACATAAACAAGGCAATACGCACGATATGAACAATTACAGAGGCATTACTCTACTAAGCATTTTCGGTAAAGTATTCACATATATTATTAACAAGCGACTAGTTTTTTGGGCAGAGACTTTGGATAAAATTAGCGAAGAACAAGCAGGATTCAGAAAAGGTTATTCGACAATCGACAATATTTTCACCTTACAAGCCCTAATACAAAAATACTTATATACCAAAGGGGGGAAGTTTTACGTATTTTTCGTTGACTTTGCTAAAGCATTTGACTCGGTCGAAAGAAACAAGTTATGGAACTTGTTGAAATCACATAGTTTGAGTATAAAAATGAACAGATTATTACGCAGTATTTATGAGAATGTCAAAGTGTGTGTTCGGAACAATAATGAAATTTCAGAAAGTTTTATTAGCCATTCGGGAGTTAGACAGGGGTGCGTGTTGAGCCCTTTTTTTATTCACAATGTTTATTAATGAATTAGCAAGTCAAATTAGGAAGAATTGTACGCATGGTATACAACTTCACCCAGATGTAATCGAGCTATTTCTGTTATTATTCGCAGATGATATTATCCTATTTTCTTCAACTGTAATTGGTTTACAAAGACAAGTCAATGAATTAGAAAAATATTGTAATGAATGGAAACTTACTGTGAATAGATCAAAATCAAAAGTCATGGTTTTTAAAAATGGCGGGAAATTGTCAAAAGCAGAAAAATGGTATTTCAAAGAGGAACTTTTGGAGACAACTTCATTTTATAAATATTTGGGTGTATATTTTAGCAGAAACCTCTCATGGCACAAACATTCCCACCAGGCAGCGACGCAAGCAAAAAAGTGTTCATAGCTATATTTAAACAGACACGTGTCTTAGGTGACCTATCCATCCAGACCTTTTTTAAAATCTTTGATGTTAAAATAAAACCAATATTGTTATACGGCTCAGAAATCTGGGGTTTACAAAATACGGATATAATTGAAAAGGTTCACCTTTTTACATGCAAGAAATTCCTAGGAGTAAAATCAAATACTTCGAGTGCTATGGTTTATGGTGAACTTGGGAGGTTCCCGCTGAATATTTACTCGTCGATAAATACTGTCAAATATTGGCTAAAACTTTTAGCTATGTCCTCCAACAGAATACCGAGAAAATGCTATAATATGATGTTATTGTATGATGAAAATGGACAAAGAAATTGGGCATCCCAAGTAAAGAAGTTTTTATTCTCTATTGGTTTTGGAAACGTGTGGATTGCACAAAGTGTAGAATCTCATCCATTATTCATTCAGTCGTTAACCACAAGACTTAAAGACATGTATATTCAAACATGGTGTGAACACATCTCTTTGTCCAGAAAATGCTTTTACTACTCAATGTTTAAAAATGACCTTTCTACCGAAGTATATCTATCATGTGTTGATATAAAGAAATATAAGCAATCACTAGCTAGATTTCTATGCTCATCTCATGATTTGGCTATTGAAAGTGGCAGAATATGTACATTATGTAGTTTAAACGAAATTGAGGATGAGTACCATTTCCTTCTCGTTTGCCCATTGTATAATTCATTACGTAAAAGTATATTAAACGCTACTTCTATGTCCATCCAAGTACTATAAAATTCATTAGGCTAATGAGCAGTACAAATCAAATTATATTACAAAATCTTGCTATATATGTTCACAATGCAATGTATTATAGAACAAACACTACAACATCTTAAAAATGTAAATATATGTATAAGCCCATGTTATATGCATATGTACTATAGGCCTGAGGCCTTTTCAGTGCGAATAAAGATTGATTGATTGATTGAATTGTATTTTAGTATGGTTTTATTCATAGAATATTAGAATGTATATATATTTTATAGTTATGTATTAATCCATGTTAATGAGGTGAGACGATAATAAAATATCTATCTGTAATTAAGATATAGACCCAACATATAAAATTCGATCAACCATGAATACACGATTACTGATTGATTTAATTAATTAACACGGCCAAATGCTTAAACCCTGTTAGCAACTAATTAATGTAAACAATGACCGGATTAATGAGGCCCTTCTGACTTTTTAATCGGCCTTTTCATCCTTCGGCCCATTTGACCAGATCCAAAATCACGCGGCATTTAGAGTTGTCATCTTTTGCACAGCATACGTTAACCCATTCTCTTCCCACAGAGGTTACTCCTTTCAGATTTCCGATCCTACCCTCTGTTGTTTTCCGCTTGAAATCGAAATCAGAACCAAAGTAGCGGTGGGAAGAGAAATCTCATACCGTATCCCTGCTTCTTAACCAATGAAACCTCATCTTTCAATGGCCATGTAGAGTGACTTTAAAGATCTAAGCATTTTACTCTGAAGGGTATTGGTCATTAGCAAATGTCATTCGAATATGTCTGGTGTAAATAACGCAAATGAACTGTTTTTGGTATTTGTCTCTGATTTGGTCTTTTTTATTTATAAGTATTGTTTATGATCAATAGTTTTCACAAAATCAAATAGCAAATTTCGAGGAAAACACCGAAAACACAGGAAAACGAGAAAACGTTGGGCCTACGTTTATTTTATCATTATGACTTGTCATTGGCAAATGTCACTTTTTCAACGGAGTCGCTGATTGCACAACTAGATTCAATTGCAACCAATCAGGAACCTCCCTTTCTGCCCCCGTTTTCAAGCGTAAAACAACAGAGGGTAGGATCGGAAATCTGAAGGGAGTAACCTCTGTGGGAAGAGAATGACGTTTAACTAAACTCCTCGCAGTGCTTTTACGTCTCTCTCATAGATAAAGGTTTGACGGAGGAGAGACATAATGGCACTGTAAGGAGTTTGCCCGTGGGACGAGGTTGACTTTTATCATGGCGGACATCGCTGAAAACGCCGCAGTTATTTGCAGACCGTAAATGAGTTTGACACCATCATTGCATCGGCAGTTTCCGTAGAAAATGAGGTAAACTTTTAAACAAAAGAAATGGGTACAGAGAAAAAGTGAAACCAAAACACGGTAAGGTAAAAACACATGTGACATGAGAAATTATTCTGAGTGAGATACGGTGTGCATGTGTTGTCATGCTAATTAATAGATTCAGGAATTAGAGTTTATGAATGTTTAACTAATTTATTTTTATTTTTTGGTAAGTGTATATGATAAACATAGTATGATATATGGGTGTTTTCATATCATATCCTGTATCAGCCCTCGACCAATATCAGCCCTCGGACTAGCACATAATGGACGTGGTGGGAACAAGCTGAGACTTTATAGAACTTTTAAACACTGATTTGGCTGTGAAATGTATGTTTTTAAATGTTTGAAGAGATCCAATAGAAAAGCCCTTGCACAGTTTAGAAGTGGAGTAGCTCCTTTAAGAAATGAGACAGGTCGTTACACTGACATGCCATTGAACGAGAGAACATGCACATTCTGCGACAACCTAATAGAAGATGAAACTCATGCCTTACCTAAATGTCCTCACTATCGACAGGAGAAAACTGAACTTTTAGATCTGTGCCAAAACAAGATCATTGAATATTTTTCCAACTGCTGTGATACTGAAAAGGTATGTCTTATACTCTCACACCCGGATGTTTTCATCCATGCGTGCCAATATGTTATACTCCTGATTTATTTGTAGGCATTTATCTTTGAATTCATTTAAAATATGTTTACAAGTTTTGCCGATGTGTTTAATCTATCTCTCATAACCTACCGGTGGGTGGCTCGTTATGTTTTACCTATTATTTTCCATCATGATGTAAATATATTCACTATATAAATGTATCTCTCTATGTACTGACCAGTTCTGTAAGTCGTAAGGACCAAATGAACAAACTTTGATCCCCTAGATTAAGGGTACCTCACCGCAAAACTTCGGGGGTGTAAGGGTTCTGAAGTACAAGTGAAAGTACAAATGTGAAATGTTTACTTGACGACGACGTCGGATGATGACTCATACCTGATTATAGGCCTACCCCATTATAACTACGTAACTAACTCATCATAGATCTATATTGTTTCTTGTTGAAGACTGAATCAGATTGTTCTCTAGATATAGTACAATCCCTTCAAATTCCATGATCAACAAAATTGTTCAGTGTCGGTGCATAAAGAAAACATGACTTGAAAGTACATTTTTTTTAGTAAATTGGCTGTCCAAGTACAACGAACAAATCTTGAAGATAAGGCGACTCTTCCAATTAAAATGGTGCAGACATATTTTCCATATGAAATAAAATGCTGAAGAGAAGAAATTAGATGAGAAATAGAGAGACAGAAAGGGAAGGGAGAGGGAGAGGAGAAGAGGGTTAAACAACCCTCACACTGATGCTGACTGACCAACTGCACCTGGTCAGTGTGTAATATGCAGTTCTGTTTACACATGGTTTCAGCCTAGCATAATATGAGGCCTAGCATAATATATTTTTTTGTTCTTATGACTTTTTACTTAGCACTGCTCTTACATGCTCAGCATGTGTAAGAAAGGTATAACTCACAGTCACTCATTTGCTATCAAGTCATTTATTATCAAAAAGTTTAACAAACAATATAAGCAAAATATAACCCAATGCAAAAACCAATGCCTAAAGTAGACTTAAATGTTGGGTTTATCTCCAGTATGAGTGATCATGTGTTGCTGCAGGCCGCCTTTTTGAGTAAATGTTTTACCACACTCACCACACTGGTATGGTTTCTCTCCAGTATGAATCTTAATGTGTTTTTGCAGGTTACCTGATGATTGGAATGTTTTACCACACTCACTGCACGTGTATGGTTTCTCCCCAGTGTGAGTCCGCATGTGTACTTTCAGGTCCTTTAAATATTTAAACGTTTTGACACACTCGCTGCATTTGTATGGTTTCTCTCCAGTGTGAATCCGCATATGTGTCTTCAAATCACTTGAACGTTTAAACGATTTGGCACACTCACTGCATTTGAATGGTCTCTCTTCAGTATGAACCTGCATGTGTGCATGTAGACCTTGCGATTGATTAAATGCTTTACCACACTCGTTACACTTGTATGGTTTCTCTCCAGTGTGAATGGATTTATGCGTTTTCAGGCCCTCTAATAATGCAAATGACTTGTCACAAACACAACAAATGTGTGGCTTTTCTCCAGTATGGATGGTCATGTGACGCTTCAGTACAGCAGATTGAATAAATGTTTTACCACATTCACTACACTTGAATGGTCTTTCTCCAGTATGAATCCGCATATGTTTCTTCAGGCCACCTGTTTGAATAAATGCTTTACCACATTCACTACACTTGAAAGGTTTTTCTCCGGTATGAATCCGCATATGAATCCGCAGGGCAGATAACTGTCTAAATTCTTTATCACACTCACTGCACTTGAATGGTTTCTCTCCAGTGTGAATCCGCATATGTACTTTCAGGTCAAATGATGCGTCGAATGCTTTACCACACTCGCTACATATGTAGGGTTCCTCTCCAGTGTGAATCCGCATATGTTTCTTCAAATCACTTGAATGTGTAAACGATTTGGCACACTCACTACACTTAAATGGTTTCTCTCCAGTATGAACCCACATGTGTGCGTGCAGGTCACGTGATTGGTTGAATGTTTTGCCACACTCAGTGCACTTGTAAGGTTTCTCTCCGGTGTGAATAACTTTATGCCTTTCCAGGCTTCTAAATAATACAAATGCCTTGTCACAAACACAACAAATGTGGGGCTTTTCTCCGGTGTGAATGGACATGTGGGTTTTTAGGCTTCCAAAACATGCAAATGACTTGTCACAGACAAAACAAATGTGGGGCTTTTCTCCAGTATGCGTTATCATGTGACGCTTGAGGCTACCTGATTGAATAAATGCTTTTCCACACTCATTACACTTGAATGTTTTTTCTCCAGAATGAGTCCGCATATGTTGCTGCAGGCCACCTGATCGAATAAATGCTTTACCACACTCATTACACTTGAATGGTTTTTCTCCAGTATGAGTCCGCATATGTACATACAGGCTACTTGATTGAGTAAATGTTTTACCACACTTGCTGCACATGAATGGTTTCTCTCCAGTGTGAACACGTAGATGATACTTCAGGTCACCTGGTGTTGTAAATGACTTACCACACTCACTACACTGAAACGGTTTCTCTCCAGTGTGAATCCGCATAATATGTTTCCGCAAGATACTTGAATGATTAAATGCTTTATCACACCAATTGCATGTGTATGGTTTCTCTCCAGTGTGAATTCGCATGTGTATTTGTAGGAGACCCGATGCTCGAAATGCTTTACCACACACTCTGCAGTTGTATTGCTTGACTCCGGTATGGTTAAACATGTGCATTTGCAGATATGATGGAAGGCTAAAAGATTTATCACAAACACGACAGATGTGCGCTTTGTATACTTTCTCTCCAGTATGAATGCGCATGTGCATTTTAAGGACTATGGTTGAGGCAAATACTTTGCCACACACACTGCACGTCTTTGTTGTTTCTTTCGTGTCCACGTGAGGATGATTGGCATTCATGTTGCACGGCTCGTTCATGGCTCTGTGCAGGTGCTTGTTCGCAATACTGTTTATTGACGTGCTTATATCATTAGAATTGTTCTTGACTTTGTGTTGATAGACGCTCTTGTGTGTTCACTTTGTTAATCTGAAAATAAGAAACCGTAAGTGTTTATCACTGAGAAAAAACATTGACATATTACAAAGAATACATTCAATTAACTGTTTTATTTTTTTATGATAAATCATTATGCAGTTGCCTCGTGTATTTGATCTTATTAATTTTTTATTCCCCGTCCATTGATTAAACATTGATAATTTCAACATATATTAACCATAATAACTTAGCCATTTTGTCTGATGTAGATATGACATTCCGATAGTAATTAACTAGTAAAAGGGCACTAGCAATGCCATTTTCTTGTTTTCGAGTCACCACTTGCACTTTTATATTGTAATGTCTATATATATTGATCAGACACTGTAACGCGCATATAAATTTGTTTATTTCGCGTTCATTTTGAGAATCCTAAACAAATGTCAAACTGTCAAACGTCATGTAGTGATGAATAGAAATTTTTTTTATTTATGCTTACAGTGCTTGTAAGTGATGGACATCATTGGGGTGCTGTGTTCATACTAAATCCATTTACATGAAAGAATGACGTACGTTTGTCTTAAGAATTAATTCCATACATTTAATGCATGTGAAAAAAGTGTTAACTGTTTACTTTTCCTTGGTACTTTGTATTGGACCTGATCACAAAAGCCAATATCGTGTTTGCTAATCCATTTCGTTTCCACTTTCGATGAGGGATCTGCAACCAAATTTTACAGCAATAATTCATCATTATATGTGTCTGCTCTTCTCTGAAGCAGACAGCAATTGACAAAGACTATGTCCCTAAAAGGAAGTGTCTGTCCTGAACCAGATCTGGGCCAGTATTTAATATAATCTGCACTATGTCTGTTCTGGACACCTTCTTTGTTCAGCCGTTTTCAACACTACCTATTTCCCATTTTGGACATAAGCTACTCTTAAATTATTATTTGCATGTATACTCACCTTTTGATTTCGACCGTTTTTACTCATTATCGATTGCTGGTTAAAGGAATGATATGTATTTTTTATGAATCGCATCGCAAGCTTCAATGGGTGCATTCTCGAAAAGATGTCAAAATCAATCTTATATTTCAGGTTGGGGAAACCCACTGAACGGGATATTATATCCCAATTGGCTTATTATATCCCGTTCGGGATATTTCATTATATCCCAATCGGGATATACAGGTTGGGGAAACCCACTGAACGGGATATTATATCCCAATTGGCTTATTATATCCCGTTCGGGATATTTCATTATATCCCAATCGGGATATATTTGTACATTTTTATCAATATTTCCAAAACGATACATTTCCGAAAAAAAGTGTTTTATTTAAACATAATGAGGAACAGTTAGTGGTCCTCTTCAGCTTGATAACACAAACTTTTTGAGGTAATTTAAAATTATATCATGTCCAGGAAAAGAAACTTTTATTAACATCAGATTATTTGTTACAATCTACTCTAGATCATTGGAATCTGATGACAATGTCATAGAGTTTTGATAACAGTTTGAAAGAAAACAAATTGACTTTTATTTAACTGACATTTTGCAGCTAATATGCAACCATTTTTTTCACGCGACATACATTTTTATAAAGAGAAAAAATAAGAACCTTAGAATATCACAACTTCATTCCAATTACTGTCCTTATGTAGAAATGCACCATGTTCATATAAAATCAGGAAATATATTATTATATACCGATAGGGGTATAATGAGATATCCCAAACGGGATATTGTAGGCCGATCGGGATATACTATCCCGTTTAGTGGGTTTCCCCAACCTGTATTTTGTGGATAAAAACAGCAGATTGATGAGTGATTTTGGAATCTCCGCTGCGCTGAACATGAGATGATATGAGCAAAATAATATTATGAAACGGTAACATACTTCTTTTTTTTAAAAAACCCACAGAAAATGTTACCTGTTAATTTGTTATCTAAGAAACATTTCTTCATTCCATGACAACTGCGCTGTCTTTTTTCTTTGTTTCCGCTCACTGTTAATTAGAGTTACCTCCCATGTTTTGACCGGAGCGATAACCGGGCGTATTCAATAAACATAGTCAAAGACGCTGAATATGCTGCACAGCAAAGCGATCAAGTCTCGAGGCAGACTAAAGCTTTAATTGGGGACGATTACAAAAAGGTGTTGAGATGAAGTGTACACGATCAAGATTTCGTGGCTGAGCTGTACGTGACACCTTTTATTGTATTTTAAGTAATTTAGTTATTATGTGTTCGTGCATTTTGAATCACGCATAGTTGGCATGTACATTTTATATTCATAATTTAATGCACATGTTTTAAGAAATTGTCGTTTTAGAATCTCCTTAGTAAGATGAAATAGGAGAGTAAACAGGACTTTAAGGCTAGTTTTATGACGTCCGACAGTATAGACGCGTCAATAAATTTAAGTCCAATCCAATAATGTTATTGTTGTCGACACAATCTTTAATTAATAAAATTTCTTCATTTTATACATTTTTATTTTAGATGACAAACATTCTTGACAAAACCATTTCTACAGTACCTGGCTAAAAATGAGTCATCAAAACTGAAATTCCAATAGACTAACAATACATGTTAATTAACCGTTGCAAAAATAATTTTCATTAATTAATTATTGACTGAATTGCTTACAAAATGTATCTACAAGTTGAGATATCATCTCTGCTACATATAGTATTTACATTATATATTCGGATGACAATAAAGAAAACTGCAGCTATTTAAACAAAAAAAGTCAGAAAATAACGGCATATTTATCATGTTCAACATGAGCAGCTGTATAAAAAAAAATGTACATGTCGCTTAATCAGTTGCCATTCAAAGACTAATCGACGAAAAGATAAAAGGTAAGTGTGTTTTTGTAGCAGGGATGATACCCTTGGTTTTAAAATATCGACTTTCTCCGGCATTAGTATTACGTTTCGTACAGTGTTGAAGAAGTGGTCACCTTTCATGGGCGCATGAGAGTATTCTAGTACTTTTCATGAATGAATTTGCTCTGGCAATTCGGCATATATACTTGTAATTCTTAACATAATATATATGGTAAAACAGTCGTGTGTGTTAGAATACTTCTTTGACAGGCATTCTAGACGCTGATTGGATGAAGGAGGACAAGTTCTGTGGATAGTCAACTTCTTTATTGCATAGATGGGACGTTTCGGTGCAGATACTAGCACCGTTATCAAGCAAGTGACGTGATACATGAGATGTGAGCATGGTGATTAATACAGAGTGATAGATTGATGTACATGGTGTTAAGACACTGGATAGTTGATTAGCAGCTGGTTTATACAATTAGTAGGTTTGATGTACATGGCTGTGCCAGATGTAAGAGTAATGAGTTTTTGCAAGAGATTTGCATGCGTTTGAATAAATATAGTTTGTTTCTCACAATAACTATTTAAATTTATTTGAAGGTAGTTTAGACTTTCATAAACAAAACTATGTCGACAAGCTGCTAGTGCTTTGCGTATTCGAATAGGAAATGTACATAGCCAGTTAATAGTTAGAAGGACTTAATGAACAATGTTTTATGATTTCGAAAACAGACTGCATCTATATTTACAAGTCAAAGGTTTCTAATGAGATATAATGCACCTGATTGATATTGTTTATTTTCTAGTGTCTTAACTGATTCACTGTAATAAATGTCAGTTGGCATACATTTACTTACATTATACACACATATTTGGGGTCACAGGGTCACTAAATCTACAATTCTCCGTAAGCCAAGGACAATGGCTTTTTATATAGGTCATGACCCCTTTGACCCATATATTGGGTTACAGGGTCGCCAAATCTTCAATTAATTATCCGCATTGGCGAAGTAGTCTGTTCACACAATTTCAGCTTTCTGGAACTATTCGTAATGGTGAAGATAAAAATTGTTTTAGGTCATGAACCCTGTGACCTAAATTTGAGGTCAAAGGATCACCAACTATACAATTAAGAATCCCTATCATTAAGTAGTCTATATGCAACGTTTCAGCTTTCTATAGCTTTTCGTATGTATGAAAACAGCTTTTTCTCTTTCGGGTCTCTTATAAGTGTGAATCTGCAGGCTCTTCTGCAATCTACTTGGATCTGCGAATGATCTACCACACTCAATTACATTGGTTAGGTTCCTCTCTAATACAAAAGCTCACGTGTAAACGCAAACCACACTAAATGTGTATTGATTTCTCCCCAGGATGAGTCCTCATGTGAACACGCAAAGCACCTGATTGAGCAAATGCTTTACCACACTCGCTGCATTTGTATGGTTTCTCCCCAGTATGAATTCGAATGTGTTTCTTCAGAGCACTTGGTGTTGTAGATGCTTTACCACATTCACTGCACTTGTATGGCTTTTCTCCAGTATGAATCCGCATGTGTACATGCAGGCTGCTGGATGTTGTAAATGATTTACGGCACACTATGCACGTGTGGGGCTTTACTCCGGTGTGAATGAACATGTGCGTTTTCAGGCTTTTAGGGCATGTAAAGGACTTGTCACAAACAAAGCAACTGTGTGGCTTTTCTCCAGTATGACTGATCATGTGACGCTGCAGGTGACCTGATTGAGCAAATGCTTTACCACACTCACTGCATTTGTATGGTTTCTCTCCAGTGTGAATCCTCATGTGTTTCTGCAGGTCACTTGCTGCTTTAAAAGCTTTACCACACTCACTACATTTATATGGATTTTCTCCAGTATGAATCCGCATATGCATCTTCAGGCCACCTGACGTCTTAAAAGCTTTACCACACTCACTACATTTATAGGGATTCTCTCCAGTATGAATCCGCATGTGATCCTTCAAGCCACCCGATGATGTAAGTTTTTTACCACACTCACTGCACTTAAATGGTTTCTCTCCAGTGTGCATCCGCATATGTTTCTGCATTACAGCCGATTGAGTAAACGCTCTACCACACTCATTGCACTTGTATGGTTTCTCTCCAGTGTGAATCCGCATGTGTACATGTAGGTGAGTTGATCTTTGGAAGGCTTTACCACATACTCTGCACGTGTGTGACTTCTCTCCGGTATGGATTAACATGTGCACGTGTAGGCCACTAGACGTTGTAAAAGATTTCTCACAAACTTTACAGAAATGCGGTTTTTCTCCAGTATGAATCCTCAAGTGTAACTGCAGGTCACCTGATTGAGCAAATGCTTTACCACACTCACTGCACTTGTATGGTTTCTCTCCAGTGTGAATCCTCATGTGTATTTTCAGGACTGCGGGTGAGGCAAATGTTTTGTCACACACACAACACTTCTTTCTTTGTTCCTTTGTATCACTACGGTGATGATTAACCCTAATGTGAATTTGCAGTCGTTTTGACTGCACATACCTTTTTGGACACATGTTACACTTATATGACTTCTTTTTCATGTTGTGTGTTCAGTCGCAGTGCAGATGCCTGTTGGAAATACTGTTTATTGATTAGTTTATATCATTAGAACTGTAATTGATATTGTATTGTAGGATCTTCTTGTGTGTTCAATTTGTTAATCTGAAAACACAATAAAACAAAAGGTAATCATTTTTTCGAAAACAATATGACGTATTTAAAAAATAGCATTGAATGACACATGTTTACCGTTATTTGATTTGTTATGTAACTGAAATGTCGACATTAGCTTTCTACATATTGCATTTTGTGCATTGGAAAAGAGGATATTTGGGCCCTTAATACGACTCACGATATGCATGATTTGTGTGAGTATTGGAGAGGTATATATATCACAATTCAGTTAAGAAGGTGGTCGCATTTTTATTACGCAAAATACATTTACTGAAAATGGCATTTCTTCCGATTCATTCTGTTCTGCTGCTTACAAGATTCGACGCAATCTTATGATGCAATGACTTTCAAATTGATATTGGTTGAGACATAATAACTCAATTTTAATGAAACGGTTTGACATGATGTATAAAGTGTTATTAGCAGCGCACTTTAAATAACTGTTGCCTTTAAACTGGTCTAAGATTAAACTAATTGTGGTTTTTCTTTTAAATTTTAGGTATAAGAGGACCAGTTCCGACATGATTTATAGCTCGTGGACGACGGAATGCAGAGAAAGAAGGCTCAACGGCAGTAACATGCTCAGCAGAAAAAAACAAACAACCGACGCCAGAAATCCAACGAGCACCACGTGGACAGAAAACCATGCAATTTATTGTGGAGCGAAACGAAACATTCATAATGTATTGAAATACTGCATTTCCAAAGTCTTGCAACACTAGATTAGCATTTGCGGGACACCGCTCTACGAAAAGCAGAGCAGCCCCGAAACTGAAGGCCTTGCCTTTCCCTGTTTCGCCTTCTCTGAAGGGACAATAAAATGTGCATTTGTTTTTATAAATCTAAGACAAAAGACAACTGAACATTTAATTGAAGAAATTGCATGTAATGATGTACAACAAGAACCATTCAGATTTCATGACCGTCACTTGATCGAGTGACTTAACACAATTTTGATTACCGGTATCATTGGAGTCAGTTAAAACAAATTTCAGTATTACTTGAGTCACTTTAAAAACATCATTGGAGTCATTACTCACAAGTTGAATGATCAGACGTCACTTCACACAAGTTGAATGATCAGACATCACTTCACACAAGTTGAATGATCAGACGTCACTTCACACAAGTTGAATGATAAGACGTCACTTCACACAAGTTGAATGATCAGACGTCACTTCACACAAGTTGAATGATCAGACGTCACTTCACACAAGTTGAATCATCACTGGAGTCACTACACTAATAAGTTTGAATCAATCACCTACAGGTCACTACACAAGTTTGTTTTATTTTTAAGCGAAAACCTTTCAAAGTCTAGGTCATTCTCCATAGTTGAGATGTATACCAAATAAGAGCCTGACAGAATGATAGCACAGTTTTTTTTTCAATTTAAGAACTCGTGACCTTGAACTTTGACCTTGAAAATGAACATATCAAAAATATCCCCCAGGGGTATAAGGGGGAAGTTATGTATGAGTTTTAAAAATCTTATTGGAAAAAAACAAAACAAGGCGGCGGCGGCGGCGACGGCGACGGAAGTGCACACTGATTACACACTAATTACGCCTGCAAGTAGTACTTCAAAATATAATTCAAATCTAATCATACTCATATGGACTGCCTTTGATTTCCCACTAGGTAAATAAACAAGTTGTGTAAGCTTGTGGCCTGCAGATGCATAACTACCATGTAGCATAAAAAGCAAGTGCTTACACTTTGAAATTCCCAAAAAAGCATATTTTAAAAAAAATTAATTTTAGGTTTTTGTTATTTTTTCTGTAATTTATTGGTGACATTCGTCAGATATCAATAGTCTTCACAGAGCACAATCTTAACCAATCATTCGATGCTGACTAGTGTAGCAATGTTTATAGTGTCAATTTTTTTTATATTTAGTCATCTGGCATTAGCGTGTCAAGCTTTTGTTAGACAAAACATTTATGGCAGCGCCGTTTTGTCACGGTGGTTTAAGTCTATTCTCTTCTCAGTACAAGTGTGTGAGCAAATCAGTGTTTAGGAAATTGCACAGCAGTATAGACCAGTAATCATTTCGAGTTGACTATTTCGGACATCATAAGTAACAACTTTAAGAGTGAAAATTGTACAAGTGATTCTTTTTTGTGTGTAAACTTACAGTCGAAAACAGAGGTTCAGTCTTCGAATTCAAAAAATAAATTCTTTGAGCTCTATCGGGGGAAAAGGCGCGACTTGTAAACCTTCATTGCTTTCTGATTCACAAAAACCATCTGACAGTTTCTCTGGTACCGATATTGGCTTGCATACAGGAAAGCAACTAAAATCAGAACAAAGTCGTTCTTCTCCGCTGAGCAATTTAGATCCAACCGATGTCAGGGCTGACAAAACACTGAAATACACGTTAACAGACATAAGTGGTGTGAAACGAAAATTTAATCCAACACATCTTGATCACAAAGATTAGCTCCGATATTCTCCTTCCAAAGATGGCGTCATTTGCATACCATGTGCGCTTTTCGGAAGTGACAGCCAAAAAGGTGCATCATTTACCTCGTACATTCACGATTAGGCGAATATCGGGACACTTCTCAAGAAAATCTTTGAACTATAGAACGGTAGTCAGTAATAAACAGGATGGTATTTGTTGTAAACTTTCCAATGCGCACAAAGAAACAGTTGAAAGAAATCGTGCAATTCTCAAAACACTAATTGAGACACTCGTTTCGTGCGGAAGACAGAATATTGCAATCTGACAGAGGTCATGATGATGAGAAAAGTAATTTTGTAGCTCTCTTGCAGTATCGTGCAAAAACAGAATTAGAAACAAATACTTAACACCAGCCATTCAAAATGAGCTTCTTGATATTTGTGCGTCACAAGTGGGAAAACAGTTGGTAAATATCTGTTATTTGCATAAATGCTTTTCACTCATTGCTGACGAGGCAACAGAATCTCAACCAAAGAACAAATTTCTATCTCTGTTCGATACATTGCTGTAAACGATCAGGGTCAAACTACTCTCAAAGAATCATTTTAGGTTTCACTGAGGCTGAAAGCACAAGGGCGGCTCCATTAGCCGAATCCTTTCTATCAGAACTAGACGAATATGGAGTACAGGAAGGCTATATGAGGGGGAAAGGTGATGGCGGTGCCTCAAACATGAGTGGCCATTTGAATGGTGTCCAAGCCATCATTAGACGACAGTATCCTGATGCTTTCTATGTTCATTGCAAGTCTCATTGCTTGAATCTGGCCTTGGTTCATAGTCGCTCCATAACATCCGAATAACATCAAGACTATCATGTCAACAGTACAACCCATCGCCTTTGCCTTTTCTTATTCGGCCAAATGTCTGCTAGCATACACAAAGGAGCTTGAATCAAATGAGAATGCCCAGGAGTCAATGTGGAGAAATCGAAAGATAACTGAACTGTGTGAATCACGTTGGGCAAGTCGTGCGGGTTCGTTATCCACATTCAAAGCATCATTTGATGTAAAAGTTGAAGTTTGACCGCCTTTGAACAGGATGGCGACGCTAGAGCAAGATCTCTCAGATGTTCCATTCAATCTTTTGATTTTTTCATTGGTCTTGTTGTGACTCAACATATCATCCAATACACAGTTCAGCTTTCTCTCATGTTGCAATCTGCGACAATAGATCTGATCCGTTCTTCAAGAGAGGCTTCTGTTGTCATCAGCAGTTTGCGACAAATTCATGAAAACAAGACTGTATGGACGGAGCTCTTCAGTGAGGCATCCGACATGGTAAGCAAATAATACGACATTGCTCCGACAAAACCAAGGTGTGTCGGTCGTCAAACACTGCGCGACAATGCCCCTGCGTCTACACCTGAAGCCTAATGGCAGAGGTATCTGTTTTACCATTTGCTGGATCATATGTCTCAGCAACTGCAGGACAGGCTTATCCGCCCAAATGGCCGATTCGAAGCTCAGGAGTTTTTACCTTCTTCAGTCCATATGACCGAGGACATTGGTATGCGAATATTCGCACAGTACACTGAGTTGAAAGACAATTCATGTGAGCAACAGACGGTAGAAATCAGGCGATGGAAATCACGTTTGCAAGATGTTCGAGCAGATGAGAAACCGTCGTGTTTGTTGGCAACACTGGACTTCGCTAAAGAAGATCTTTATCCGAATATCCATGTTGCCCTCAAAATACTTGTGACAATGCCAGTGTCTAGATCTTCTGCACAGCTGAGCGTTCCTTCAGCGCAATGAGACGTGTTAAAACGTATCTCACTTCAACAATGGTAACGGAGCAGCTTAATGCTCTTGCACTACTTCATATTCACAGGGATTTCAATGTCAACATTGATAAGGTGGTAGATGATTTTGCAGAGGGAAAAACTTGCAAAATGGCCCTTCTAAGTTGATGGCATAGAGTGCACACATCAGTTAGCTTCCTGACTGTTTCAAACAATTCTATAACTGTTCTTGTTTTTGTTCTTGTTCTTGTTCCTTTTTCAACGTTCAATTTTTTACCGTTTTCAATGTTTAAACATTGTTTATTGTACTTGTACTTTATGGGCAAATGCTCAGTATTACCCCCTATATAACGTTGAAAAAGTTACAAATGGTTTCATTGCGTTAGTTATATTCCAGATAATGTTTGTTACAACCTGCTTGTTTGGTTCGTCTGTTCTTTTACTCATTTTGCAGTGATTCTTTAAACACTTTTTAGCACAACAATCGATGTGCTTACAACATATTTTTTCCTAGTTTCGCCCCTGACCTGTCGTGAATTGTGATGATTTAGGGCGCCAATATCTAATCGATGATGCAAATGATCAAACCTTGGACGCCGATATTCTCAAATAGGACGTAACGGTATACAAGCACACTATGAACACAAATATGCAAAAACAATCGCCAATTCGTAGTTACTATTGGATTGAAAGAACAATATACCATAACATAATGGCACACGTTTCGGGGTGTCTATGTTTTATTTATCTTGCTGAAGTTTGTTAATTATATATTCAGCGTTTTTCATCTCTGATGAGAACCAAAATAGCATTGGTGCTGATTTAATTCCACTTAAAATCCCTCAATTTTATCCTCCAATATACACATATATGTAAATTGCGTATTTCAAGCGAAAATCCAAGAAGCAGACTTCCGAGTGCGGAAATCGAAACTGGACGTCCCATTAAGGCGCTATAGCACGTTTTATGCATTATATTTTGTCTCAAATTTGCCATTAATTGTCAAAGTTTATAATTTATTATAAATCATCAATGTCCATACGCGTGTGACATTGATTCACTACTTACGTACATATCCGTGCTACTACGCGAGATTAAAATGTCCCCTCCGAAAATATATTTCACAATGTAAGAGAGACGATCGAGGTTGCTCTTGAATTGTCGGACAATTTAACTGCTTCCTCTGACATTTGATGCGTCGGCACATGTAAGAAAACGCTAATTTCAACTATAGGAAACAAATAAAACAGTTTTAAGTGGAGAAGACAGTTTCACAAGTCACCAATCGGGCCATTTGCTACACACTAGCTAATCTGCCACTTGTAGTGCCTATACTGCCTTGTGGCCCACTTGGGGTGAACTCAGTGAAAATCATCTAACTAACTATATAAGATCAATGAAAGTTGATGACAGCATGGCCATCACACAGGCGCCCGACCCTGAATATATATTTATTGAAGTAAACCTACCTATCTATATGAAACATATAAAGAAGGTTCGGCACGATGGATCCTGCTTTAGTTTCTGTTTCCGCGCGCATTGTCAACTGGAGTTAACTCCCTTGTTTGGATCGGAGCGACAACCGGGCCGGAGCGACAACCGGGCCGCTCTCGCTCGGGGAATACATTTTTTGTGTAAAACACACCCGAGAGAGCAGGCCACGAGGCATGTTAGGGACGATTCCAACAAGTCATTTGAGACGATTGATTAAAAGCACTATGTGACAGCACCCTTTTTCTAATAATGTACAAAGTTTAATTAGCGTAATTCTTCCTAGAATACTCAAAACCAATAATCAAGGAAGCTTGCGTATAAATATTAACATTTTTCAACAGCACGTAATAAGACCACACAATCCAATTAAAAAGATCAAATCCCAACTTATACATGGATTTGAAAAGGGGGGGGGGGGGGGGGGGGGGGTCTGACGTCATATAAACAGAATCCCCTTTATTGCATAAAACGTACTACGCAACAGCAGGGACCTTATAGGCAGGGACTTGTCTCTTCTGCTTATTCCATGATCATTTCTACTGAACGGTGCAATTACACCTCGCCTCGATGCGCTTCAACGCACAAGCGACTGGGTGCTTGCGTAAGCTCTTATTTTATTATCGCAGTATATTATTGTTACCAGAGTCTCCGAGTCTTGCCGACTCGCTCGTGCGTCGATCGGCAATCTTCGTTAAGTCAAGAAACATAAGAGTAACCTTCCTTTGAGACTGTTGATTGTTGTAATGATATATGAAATATACCACTGTGAGAAAAATGTATACATTATTACCCATAAGATTATTATTATTAATGTATAACCCTCGCTCTCGCTCTCTTTTGTGTAAAACTTAAAGTGATATGACACACTTCCTTGGGTAATAATCTCTATATGATTATGATACTATATATATTATATACTATATAATGTTGGGTTTCCTAGTGCTTTGGAATTCTTGATGGTATCCACATGTATTATACTATTATTTTTTAAGTTGATTACTGTTTATTGTCTTGACAAAAATAAATAATACATGAACTTATGAAAAAGGTCTTTGAAGGGCACTTAGAAGTGGTATACATAAGAACAGGAAGATTTTCTGGATAACAACTTCGTTAATGTGAAAATACACCAAATACATGGTGGAATCATCAGGTGGAATGAAGGAGTGAGTATGTACTCCGAAACGTCGTGTATTTTCACATTAAAGAAGTTGTTAACCAGAAAATCTTCCTGTTCTTATGTATACCACTTCTTATAAAAAAAAAAAATATTTATTATTTGTGCTGTTGATACAAAATGACAGAAAGGCCATTCATCAAGGAGTTCATTTCAATTTTATTTTTGTAAACAATGATAACACAACATTTTAAGACTAATTGAAATCCTTCAGATGCAAGTAAAACCCTGCTAAAACAAAGAAATTCAGTACCCTTCGAATCGAATGAATGTAGGAAAAACAGTAACAAGAAAAAAAGTAACCGGAAAACAGTAACACATCCTTCTGTGTCTGTGACGCTGTGAAGATGAATGAGTCAACGCATCACGCAACGGATCTTCAGCATCAGCACTGTATACTTGCAACATCATCTACGGGCTTTCTAACAAATCATTTGCCTAAACAGATAAATTAACATGGACTATTTGTATTGTGGAAAGGGGACGCTACTCTCATTGGACAAACTTTGGAATGAAATAGAAGCCCACGTGCTATTATTTGGAAACATTTTCCCAATAGTAACCAATGGGCTTATAAACGAGAGCGCTTGCTTACGGAAAGTCTCGTTCTACTTGCAGGAATCTGTGCAATGCTGCACGGAGTTCACCTGCTCAACCAGGGTATTTGTATCCGCGGCGGTACTATAATAACTTGATTCCCTGAGCCCTGTAATGGTCGTTGTGCTGTTGGCTGTTAGCATCGCTAAATAGTATAGTATGCAACTTTTCAGTCATTGAAACATCAACATTTGACCGCTGCGCCCTGCAATAATAACTGTAGTTGTGGTATAAGTTGAAATACTCTTGAGGCAACGTTCAACCTTAAATCATCCCATCTCACCTTTCTCTTACAACAAACGCCATGCAAGGTACAGAACGAATAATGGGCTACTGATTATTGTATGCTCCAGTTTATTAACCATTCATATCGTATTAGTTACACTACGTCTTACTGTTTCATCGACTTCTAGGGATGACACGTCCCTCGTGAACTTATTTTACACGACTCAGAAGGTCGATAAATCAGTAATGAACCCCTTTGCACTGAACGTTCCCACAAAGCCGAATTCCATAGGCGAACTTTGACTCCAGTTTGACCTATTTATCTCATGAGCTCGGCGTTACTTACTCCGACCAATCAAAATACGTTTCTCCTATTAAATTGTGGTCGAGTTTGATAAAATCAACTTCACATTTAGACTATCTTCTTGCAGTTTAGATTACACAAAGCATTTCCAATATCTCTTAGCAAAGGAGATAACGTTGCGGTGATGTTATACATACTTTACACAATATCATTGTAACGTCATCCCTACCCCCAATATGCACTAAGTTCAAATTGTTTCCATGGAAACCAGAAAAAAAAATTCAGAATAACCAAAATAGCAAAAGGCACCACTCCACCACTAGGTCTAACCACATACCAAGTTTCATAAAGAAATACTTGATAGATTTTGAAATAGAGGCCGGAAAACGTCCTTACCCGCTATATGCACTAAGTTGAAATTGTTGCCATGGAAACCAGTAAATATAAAAAAAAATCAGAATAGCCAAAGTAGCAAAAGGCACCACTCTATAACTAGGTCTAAGCAAATACCAAGTTTGGTGACAAAATATTGAACGGTTTTGAAGATAGAGGCCGGAAAATGTCCCTACCCACAATATGCACTAAGTTCAAATTGTTTCCATAGAAACCAGAAGAAAAAAAATTCAGAATAACCAAAATAGCAAAAGGCACCACTCCACCATTAGGTCTAACCACATACCAAGTTTCGTAAAGAAATACTAGATAGATTTTGAAATAGAGCCCGGAAAAGGTCCCTACCCCGAATTTGCACTAAGTTCAAATTGTTTCCATGGAAACCAGAAAAAAAAAATTCAGAATAACCAAAATAGCAAAAGACACAACTCCACTACTAGGCCTAACCACATACCAAGTTTCGTGAAAAAATATTGAACCGTTTTTGAGATATGGCCCGGAAAAGAAAGCATTTCGGAATAACGGAATAACGGAATAACGGACGGAGGCGAAAACATTATGTCCCCCGAAAAATTTTTCGGGGGACATAATAACGTAATGACGGAATAACGGAATAACTGAAAACATTATGTCTCCCGAAAAATTTTTCGGGGGACATAGTGAGAAATAGAAGTCGCATACAATCGCACAGAGTGAGGGTGTTTTTTTCTTGTCACGAGTGGCTCGAATATAAATGTATAACCTTTCTATCTCACGGTTTCGTTTCCACAAAAATACCCTCTCTTTAACTGAAAGGCCATGTACATCATCAGAAGCATATAATAAACCAATCAAAACTCATTAGAATATGTTTATTTCTTTATCTGGTGTTATCATATTATTACCATTATGTCAAAAAGTAATGGTTTTCCAGATGAGTCATCACCATGACGACGAAACATATCCAGTACAACATCATGCAAGGTTCTGTAAGCTACATGTACATGGATGTACAACTGATTATTCGCACTCACTCACACATGTAAGCTCTCCTTTTAATGTGTGAACTCTCCTGTGTATCCGCAGGCATCCTGATCGTCTAAACGCTTTACCACACTCACTGCACTGGTTTCTCTCCAGTATGAGTTCTCATGTGTGATTGCAGGTTACGTGATGTTTGGAGTGCTTTACCACACTCACCGCACTTGTATAGTTTCGCCCCAGTGTGAACAAGCATGTGCGCTTGCAGGTGACCTGATTGTATGAAGGATTTATCACAAACACAGCAAATGTGTCGCCTTTCTCCTGTATGGCTTCTCATGTGTACCTGCAGGACATCCGATCGACTAAATGCTTTACCACACTCACTGCACTTGAAGGGTTTCTCTCCAGTGTGATTCCGCATATGTGTTTGCAGGGCTCCTGAATTAGTAAATGCTTTACCGCACTCACTACACTTGTATGGTCTCTCTTCAGTGTGAATCCTCATGTGCCTTTGAAGTCTACTAGATGCTGTAAAGGTCTTATCACAAACACAACAAACGTGGAGATTTTCTCCAGTATGGATTCCCCTGTGTTCTTTTAAGCTATTTGATACTTTAAATGTTTTACCGCACTCACTACACTTGTATGGTTTCTCTCCAGTGTGATCCCGCATATGTTCCGACAGGCTACTTGAGTGAGCATATATTTTACCACACTCACTGCATTTGTAAAGTGTCTCTCTAGTATGATTCCATATATGATTCTTCAAGCTACCTGGATGACCTAACACCATACCACACTCACTACACTTACATCGGTTCTCTCCATTGTGAATCCTCATGTGTTTTTGCAGGGCACTTGAATTAGTAAATGCTTTACCACACTCGCTGCACTTGAAGGGTTTATCTCCAGTGTGAGTCCGCATATGTGTTTGAAGTCTACTAGATCCTGTGAAGGACTTATCACAAACACAACAAACGTGGAGATTTTCTCCAGAATGGATTCCCATGTGTTTTTGCATGGCACTTGATTTAGCAAATGCTTTACTGCACTCACTGCACTTGTATGGTTTCTCTCCAGTATGCGTTCTCATATGTCTTTTCATGACAGAGGGGTAGGCAAACGTTTTGTCACACACACAACATGTCCTACTTTCTTCTCTTTTATCAGCATGGGGGTGGTTGAACCTCATGTGAATGTCAAGGCGGTTTGATTGGACAAACCTTTTTTTACAAACGTGACACAAATATGGTTTTTCTCTCATTGCTATGTGCAGTGCTTGTTTGCAATTCTGTTTAATGTTTTGGTTTTCACAAGATCTTTACTTGAAATGTTATGGATGGACGTCACGTGTATTCAGTTACTTTTTCAATCTGAAAATATAAAAGACAAAATAAATACATTTTCAATTGATTAAATGTGTTATTGGTACAGACAAGCAATGTTATAAGGTTGGTATCCAAATCGGATAGAATACAATTAGGAGATTAAACCAGTCTGATTAAAATCGACGGTTTTCCGTGGAATAAAAAATGCAAAATAGTGCATCTACCGGGATACCAACTCGTTCGTGGGTTTCCACGCCAAACCGTCTGAAAGCACCCCGTACACTAGCGTGTTCGGGCGCAATTCAGCTAGCCAATCAAAAGATGCCCAACAAATGCTTTCGGTGCGAGAAACAGGGGCAGATAACTCCAAACAGCTATCCTTTTGTCTGTTCCGAATGCTTTCAAAACCGCAACTGTTTAAATACTATGATGTGATTGGTCAGCTATTTGACTGGGTTTTGGCTGCGCTAAACTGGTTCTGAACACACGCCTATACGGGGTGTTCTCAGACCTTGTTGCGAGGAATCTACAGAACCTGTTCGTATCCCGGTAGATGCATAATTTTGCAAATTTTATTCCTCGGAACAAGGTCGATTTTAATCAGACTGGAGATTAAACCACCGTTATGTAACGGAATTATCACAGCTCTAAATTTAATTTAAAGTCGAACGCCTAGCGTGAGGCGCCTAATCGATTTTTAGAGCTATAATAATTCCGTTAAATTTCTAAACACTGTATGTTCATCTGTGCAAAAATTCCACGGTCTAACATTTCTAAAGACATGACGTATTTGGTACTCTCGAATGACGGAACTGGTTTTACTACACACGTGATGAACGTACAAGTAATGACAAACTAATCTGTTTTACATAGAGAATACTACACGAGTTGTCCTGACTTGACAGCGTCAGATACCATAGGAAGGTCACAAGTTTCGTATAATTCGTATCAAATGAGACCGAGTATGGTATTTTATATATTACACACGTTTTTCATACGCTGATTCATCACACCACTTAATTTTATTACTTGGACACTACGTAACCGAAACCGGTTTCAATAACCAAATGCGTAATGATTGACGTAAACTGGCCCGAACGCTTATTTACACCTCCTATTGCGTATACCTACGACAAAATAATGTAGTTCATGAGAATCAGTTGAATAATTCAAAAGTGTACTATAAAAATGGTCAATAAGGTCAATGCATATTGTGCAAGGTATAATTTTAAATGCAAATAGTCACATTTATCTTGTAGTCAACTCGCTCGCCTCGCCTCGCAGTTGGTCGGCTCTCCGCTGAAGAGTCATGGATATTGCCAGTGGCGTAGAGGCTAGTGACAACTGACGTTGGTTTTATGTGACGGAATGTTATTAGATATTACCAGTTCCAAGTTCAATATACAATCTACAGAAAGAATGAAGCAACGATGCAACAAGTTTAAAGTTCGGATGAACAGCAACAACCGACGCATTATGACTGTAATCGTGGTACTGTGTAACTGCATTGTTATCTTACACCGTTTCGGGGTTAATTTGATAGCTTTCAGAATTATTAGTCAAGTCATTCATTTGGTGCAATTTTAATCACAACAATGGCTCATTTAAACCACATTCGTGCATTTAAGCATTTGAAGAATGATCGCATTCGTTATCGTTGTAACAAGTGTTTTCTTACACATAGGACGGAGTTAACAGAGCACTGTATATATATAAACCAAATTATACATTTCTCTGATTTTTAACAATAGCCAATCAGAAACGACTATTTTCGACAAGTTATGGTAGAATTTTCAATATGTTTTATCGGGCATCTTATACGAATCCTAAAACGGTTTACATATCATTGGTAGCATCACCGAGATTTCACATGTATTTCTGCTGGACCGAATTCGAAAACAACAAGCAGAGAGAGTCGACTTTATCAATCTACACGTACTGGCCATGCACAAACGTGATGCTTTAAAGAAGGGTTGCATCGGGGAATTTTTTGTGGAAATGAAATTCAAGAGGAAATTCCCGTTTTCACATATATGCTATTAATGCATGTCAAACTGAACGATATTAATTAAGTTAATATTTGTATGACATTATATTTCACAACTTGATCAACAAGTGCACATTTGTTGGAAAATAAAAAAAACAATGAGAACTGAAGCTATTCATCGACGCTGCGAGTGGAGAAAACTTCGCTACGGCCTAACATCATATTGTTTATTAGTTTGATTGTATGTTATGTGTTACTATGGGAATATTCTATCATTGAATGTGTTTTATCATTAAGAAAGTGTAAAATTGGATTAAACATTTTCATTTCACGTAATGTCAAGAAATCAAGATGGCGGAAGCTGCCGATGGATTGGCGATAGAACTTTCCCTTTAAGCCACCTTTCAAAACATAAAGCCATGGGAATCGTTTTTTTAATTCGAAGTACAATGTGTACAATGTGTAATAAAACATTCCGACGGTTTTAGAATTCTTTAATTGTTTCAGGGGTCTTATTTAGCCATTGGTTACACTGTTTATGTTTATTTTCGCGAGAGTAATGGATTTTTAGTTAGAACGACGTGCTATAGTTCCTTTAAAGTGACAAAATAAGACTACTATGCAAACTTATAACCATTTTGGTCAAATAAAATCTAAGAACTCTAATCAATTGCATAGAAATGTCATTCTCATGTCATCTGGTTGTAGTGCTAATTCACTCGACCAGAAACCATCAGGTTGCAGGTTCGATCCCACAGTTCCTCGAACGTATTTGTGATCAGTGTGAAAGTGCCAATTCATCTGCCATCTTATACAAACGTTTGATGTAAATGAGGAAGATTGTCACAGCATTAACATTTTACATCGAAATATGTAATATTTTTGTCTGTGGAAATCGATTTATTTCATAACAACAGTGATCTTTGAGTTTGAATTATGTTGTTTGAAAATAGCCTGCATCATTAGCGTTTTGATAGTCCAGCCGTTCAATAGTAACAGTGTAAGAGATGTTTCCATATGTGTCGACACGATTAAATTCACCATTGATGATGCTGATACCTTTCTATAATGTGTAATAAATGCCTTCAGTGGTATCGATAATTAACATATATAGCTAAAGACATTAACACACTCTCATGGATGTCGTGTTGTTTTACAACACTCGTGCCAGTAAAAATTATGTTTCCCTTGCTCTTCCTCGGGACAAGATAATTTTACAGCCTTTCGTGTTGTAAAAACATTATGACATCCCCACTTGGATATGAATCTCTATTTATTCGATTGTGGAGAACTTGTTTCACCATACCATAAAACAAGGTTAAGATAATTTACAATTACTAAAACTAAAATACCATAAATACTTATAGCTGTTTGCTGACATACTGTCCAAACATACTTGGCTCTATACCTGATCAGACCTTAGATAAAACAATACATTTTCTAAATAGACAATTTATAACCCCTATTTGCCAAGACGACTGTACACATATTTTGGGGCCACACCAGATGTACAATTTATAATCACCATCTGCCAAGCTGTCGACGAAGAAGACGACACATTACAGATTCCAATGGGAAAAAGTCTTAACACACATAAGACAAACATTTTAGACGGCATGCCATCTTTATAAGACACTATTTTAGACGGAATACTGTCTTTTTCTAAAGAGACGGAAAGCCGTCATTTATTCATAAATATATATTTATAATTTAAATTTCAAATAATGATGTCTCCCTTCTGACAATAAAGACGGCATGCCGTCCAAATCATTTAAAGATGGCATGCCGTCCAGAATTATGTTTTTATTAGACGGCATGCCGTCTGATATCACACAATATGCCCATATACTAAAAGAAATTATTCTCTTAATAAAAGAAATGATAAACATGTTTTTGCATATCCCTATGCTGTAATATCTTATCTTTGAGTTAAATCCTAGGCACAGATATTGAGATAATCGATACAATCACTACCACTCCTCACTCTTCTTTTCAATGTTTTTCGTAATTTTCTCTGGTCTGAAAGAGAGTATCCATCTGTTTGTAGTTCAGATCATCAGAGGGAAGGGGGCATTTATTGTTTCCAAAATATTAAGCTTTGTCTGATCCTGTGTTTTCTATATGCTTGAATGAATGGTTAAGCTATATTATAGCGTTTTAGACGGCATAAAGTGGTCAAAGTGTCGGGTGACCTTAAACTATGGTCAAGGTCACCAAAATGGACTGGTGTCTGCCTCAATCACCAATGTAGCCTGGCACCAAATTTGAAAACTCTTAATACAACGTTTCATGAGATATCGCGTTAACAAGAGTTTGAAAATTGGTCAAAGTGTCGTGGTGGCCTTGAAAATAAGTCAAGGTCACCAAAATCGACTGGTGTCTGCGTTTTACCACAATGTAGGCTGACAACAAATTTGAAGACTTCATGAGATATCGCGTTAACAGGAAATGTGACGTACGTTGATACGGACGGACGGACGGACGCCGCTGAATACATAGTCCCCCGTTCCGCGTTGCGGCGGGGGACAAAAAGACCAAATGATTAATGAAGTAATCAATTATTTGTTGAGTGGTATTTTTCTCTACAGATATTGATTTAAATGATAAATGAAACTGAACATATCATGTTATCTCCGAACCATTATTAATAAATGAATGTTCGAATAGTCGATATAGCTTACCAAGTAAACATTAAGGGACCGGTCACTTATTATAGGGGAGGTAGGCCGGTGATTTTTGGGGGTGGGTCACCAAAAAATAAGACAGCATTTTGTGGTGGGTCATAAAAAATTAAGACAGTCTTTAGGGGTGGACCATTAAAAAAAACATCACACTAACCTCTATTGGTACTACAGATGTACATTTCCATATATATGAATGTGAAACATGAAATTTCCTTGATAAGTTCATTAAATCTTTTTGCTCGCACTATCAATTTGTCTGTTTTTAATTTGCATAGTAAGACGTAACAAGCCAGGGATTAGGAGTGCGGTGGACCGTTAACTTGTTTTGATAACCTGTAGGGGATAAGCTGTGTAGGGGTTACCGGTTATGGGCGACTACACTTCTGTAGTTTTGAGGATCTCCAATGGACGGACGCCAGACACCATGACATGTCATTAGCTGAAGAACTATACAACCACTTCCCCCAGTATCAAAGAGCCTATTTTGGCGAAGCAACTGCAACTAGCAATGACAAAAGACCACAGGGCCTTTTAGGCCTGATGAACTAAAAAGGGCATTCGGACCATTAACTACCTCGCTGCCAATCTGTAAACATGTGTACATACGGGAAATGCCATTGGGGTTCCGGGGTGTACATAAATGTAGATCCCATGATATGCTCTATTTACAAATATATACATAAATTTATTTAATATATAATATCATACTTAACAAGATTTTGTGAGTTTTGAGGACTTGAGGGATATGGGATCCTATATGGATTTTGGATATATCTAATATTGTACCTAATTCTTTGTTAAGGACCCTTACAGAATATAGAATTCCACCAGTAAATCACCTCCATATCAACTTCATCGGTAAGGATTTCAACTCCAACAAAGCAAAGGGCTCGAAACTGTTTTATGATAAATTACTCTCTGATAGTATAGTTCATGTTTGCTTTAAATTGGAAAGTCTGGTCAAGGATAATGATTTTGGAAGGGTATTGGATTTTTCATGGTTACCGGTACAGACACAGTATACAAGATATTAAATTATTTGACTTTCAATTTAAGCTTAACATGGAATCATTTATACCAAAAAAAACTTATGATACTCAGGCAAAACACCTTTCTAAATCTGAAGCATGAAACGTAGCATACATAACTTGAACCTTTATACACACATTTTGAAGGACATATTCTCTGTTGAAAGATTCACATCTGAAAGATTTCTAGATTTTTCATTGATATTCAAAGAAATTATCCCCTCTATTCCTTCTCCATTCCAATGTTCAACTTGTTGTGTGTACCTTAATATCTATATAAACATATCACTCATTTGCATTTTTAGCATATCAGGCCTGAAAGGCCCGATGGGCTTATGGCATGGCATGGTTTTTGTCCATCCGTCTGTAAACTTTTTGCTTTTTCGATTTCTTCTCCAAAACCAATGACTGTGTTATCAATTTTGAGTTTTTCTTGAGATAAAGTTTGTTTACATTTTGAATGGTATTTATTTCATATGATATTATACTGTAGCTAAAACCGATTAAGTATTCTATCAACTTTAGAGTTAATCTCATTCAGTAGGAATGCGAACTATATATGTTAACATAAGATTAATATCTACGTTATGGACATGTTCAGTGTGAAAGAGAACTATTGAATAGCCTGGGAACTGAATATTGTGACAAGCCACAATGGAATAAATTGAAGAAGAATTTAGAAATTGTGTGAACTGAATCTGACTTGAGATGAAATGATAACATAAAACTATTTGAAGTAGCTACAGATTGTGACACCACACCTATTTTCATCTTCTCCTGTACAGAAATAAATAAGTGCGGGGAAAACAACATTTAAATTATATAATTCATTGGTTGTGAGTCCAGGGTCCCATTCCCTGGAAGAGAGTTGCGAACGCCTGCAGCTAACTCGTTAGGGCTATTAAATGCAGAGATGTCAGGTTACTTCAAACGTCTGTGCTGTGTTGTAGTTTGTGTGTGAGACTGGTTTACTCTTACTCTTTGATGCTCAAGAGAATTTATTCGAAAAATATCAACATTTTATTGAATATTGTAAAGAAGCCTAGCTGAGAAACAGGATTTTCATAAACACATCGAGGCTCCTTTTCATTAAGTAATAAATGTTGATGTTTCCAGAATACAAATACCAAATAAAACATTAAAATGCAAAGTCTTCAATATTTGTAATGAATGTGGATTAATGTGTAACCACTTTTGATAATAAATTTTAAATTTGACTGACTGGGCAATGTCTTAATATATGATATCTTAATCTTCTCCTTAGAGATAATGAATAACATAATTCCTGATGAGCTTCATGCAGAGCCAATGGCCAATGTCATGTAAAAAAAATTCTACATAAGGTGGGGGTGATTCATAAAAAAAATATGACAGGTATCAGTGGGGGGTCATGAAAAATCATGACAGCTGTTAGCGGTGGGTCCACTATATTTATGACATGCTTAGGAAAAAATACGGGTAGTTTGAGAGATATGCTCTGCACAATGTTCTGTGACGGACGGACAGATGGACTCTATACCCCACTGGCGCTGTACGGCAGGGGTATAATTATAAATAGAAGGTTATGTGAACATGCATGTATACCTTTTCAGATTCAAAGTATTAAACTTCCCCTCACTGTGAGGAAATAACCACACGGTACCCTTGCTGTTTCTGCGCACTGATAATTGGAGTTACCTCCCTTAGCATTCGACCGGAGCAATAACCGGACTGATGACGACGTACAGTTGTAGGCTGACTCTTGGTTATGTTCAAATGTTAACGTGGTGATTTAACATATAAAAGACTTCGGAGAAATGTGTAGCTTTTTTACGCGTAAGTTTTGATATTTCCCGTGTATGCTTGCGTCCAACAAAATGGATGGATATAAGGGTTGTTAATTTGTTTGTTTTTAAATTTAAGAATTACGTTTAACTGTGTAGTATACATCAATTATAACATATAGTCTGAATCTAAAGTCTAAATTTCCGAATTTGCTGACATTTTAAATTATGAATAAACACTTACGCATGATCGTGTAATTGTTAACACTATTTTCTTCTTTTTGAAATTATTACAAAACAAAAATCGGAGGGTTCTGACTGGAGAGATCTTTTGAATTTAGTGATGTTTTAGCGCACAATTGTTTTTTCTCCCTGTCATCATCATAATTAGCTACAATGACCAGTTTTCCAGCACTATCATCTAAGGGGTTTCCAAGTCGATCCCGTTATTCAAATAGAACCCCGTTACACAATCAGAAAACAAACCTGTTGACTTTACCACGTCATATTCGTTTCAAGTGTTGGAAAAAAAACCCATTACCATTAAAGGGAGGGCATCATGTCCAAATGGTCACTTTCATTCATTAACAGGATTCGTTAAAATTGTTGTTTATAATCAATCAATTATCGTATTTTGCAATCTTTTGCAATATTTTGTTATCTATGATAACGATTAAGATTTACCAAATCATTTTGATTTTATGATTGAAGACTAACTGAATATTCCAAATTATGTTATTGATTAATGACATTCAAACCATCATAGTATAATAAACTGGTATTGTGTTATATGTTGCTGGAAATCTTAGTCCTTTAGTCTTAGGTTCATAGCTTTAGCCTACAAAATGTACCCCAAAATCGAACAGCAAACCCGATATGGTCGATCTGGGTACCAACATGTGTAGAATTTATGCGGTCTTGATATGTGATAAAGATGTT
Organism: Gibbula magus; assembly: GCA_936450465.1. Lineage (NCBI taxonomy): Eukaryota > Metazoa > Mollusca > Gastropoda > Trochida > Trochidae > Gibbula > Gibbula magus. Next base: position 28,113,223 of record OW388295.1, on the reverse strand, counting down.
ATTCGATTTGATCAATCAGAGTTTTAAACACCAGAAGACAATTAACATAGATGGGATATATGTAGCGCATGAGTGTCGGTGTACCTCTGAAACGGACTATAGATACACTATGCGTAGTACTACTAGTTGTACTTGAATACATGTTCGTGAGCTTATTTATTAATACACCAGAGGTAAACAAAATACAGCTTACTTACTATACATATAGTCTCTTGCAAAAGTAACGTCACCAATTAAAATACAAGTTATTTCTATCCAAAAGCGTACATACGACTGAAACAGACTTACATCATCTTCAGAAGCCAGCTAAATTAAATTTGAATTATTGAAACATTATCTTCTAATATTTCTGACACACGGTTTGTATACTACTCTTCAAGTGGATCCAGTGAACACTAGCTGAACATCCTCTAGAAAAGCTAGAATATCATATACAGAACTTACGTAACATACCCTGATTACCATGTATGCAAGGCGAGTTAAATGCTCTTATTGTATCCCTAACGAATTACATCAAGAAGGACGATGCAACATCCCTGCCTATCGAGGATGAACTTGGATACATTAGCGACGATGCTGTTCCTCATCGTGTTACCGAGGATTCGTTGGTGAATAAACAGGGGTTTGAGCTTATAGATTTCTGCAACAGAAACGGCATGTGGATTTGTAAACGTCGTTTATGTAAAGGAGAATGCGCGCATGAGGAGCAGTGACCACAATTATTTCTACATATGCACAAATATCTATTCTATTAGGACATTACATTGCCAAAAGTTTGAAACGAAGTTGAATTGAAAAATTGTCTCACTAATGGCCAGTCACAGTGGTTTTCTTATTATGGCAGTGCGACCATTAGTTGTGTATGACGTCACATGGCCAGGTAAACGCTAGAGCCGTGATTGGGGTGTTTTATGTCTGAGGTATTTTGCAGCCGAATATTTACCCACTTTGAACGGTTATATCTTTTTAAGCAGACGTCGCTGCGAAACAATTGTTGGTGTTGTATTAACGTGAAAGTAGTATCTATATGAATAAACGGTTTAACATTAAAAAAAACTTAAGGGGTTATTCTTCTTTAAGTCACTGAAGTGATTTACAGAGATTTTATGAAAGCTTCATTAACATTGAAACACACTTGGCATGTCATTTTACAAAATATATGAAGTTTACATTACAAAATTTGCAATAATAAATCTTCATTTACATTGCAAAATATCATGAAAGAAACTTACACCATTGCGAACTGGAGTTTAACATACAATGCCTTGGAAAATCAAACATTGACTCTTAAAAAGATAATTGACCATAACCATGCTGATAGATAAATAAGATCAACTACAAGGCTAAAACTGAAAATAGTTAATTGTAGCATTTATACCAACATGTTTGAAGAATATAGACAGACAGACAGATTTTTATTCAAAATACTGAATAAAATCTGTCTGAAGAATATATGCCAATTAGAAAATCCTTCAAGTCAACCGTTGACGTAACTCGGTTGCTGTAGGGTACAGTGTAGGTTTTGGTTTCATAAAAAAAAAATGCGAAATAGTCCGGGGTACACTTTTGGCCGATGGAGGATTTAGTTAGATTCTAAACATTTTTATTTTGATCAGAGGTAACATGGTCTGCATATAAAGTCTCAAGCAATGGCTGATTAAGCCTTGCCGTATTTCCTTAAGGTTTTGGTCTAGGAAATCAGAGCCATCTATCTGGGCACGTTAAAGTGAGGGAAATACCCCAAGGCCTAAATCAGCCACCTAATGGAGACTAACAACGTTTATGTCTTGCGTATGGGAGTTGTGAACATCTATAAAAATATCAATAAAACTTAACATCGAAACTAAACACCGACACACTATATGAAGAGCCAAAATATTATACCCAGAGTGTCGACGATTAGAGCTTGATATTTGTGAAAATGAATTTAATTTCTTCTGATTGTTTTACTTACTCAGCTTTAATGCTTACATTTATAGACAATTGTGAACTAACGTCTATCCGTTATATGACAAGACATAAATCTAATACCTTCTAAATGTAAATACATGTGTACTGTTATATACCTTTCGGATTGCAATGTAATGCTTTTAAACTACGAAGGTTAAATATTCAGTACTCACCTATGTAAAATATGTGTGTTGTACATATTTCAACGTCTTTTGTAACAATTGTAGGCCGTTAGGGCCTTTTGCCCGACACTTGTTTTCTCACATTATGTTTATTGTTCTGCTTTGTATACATTCTATACCGTTACAGAGAGTTTAAATCAATTGTATTATATTTTGTCAAACGTTAACCTTTGTAAGATAGGATCAGTCTTTCAAAACCACTTAACAACAATAAGTCAGAAGCTTGAAACGTTTCCACGTATTTCATCAAGTCATAAATTAATGTGTAACCTCTCTACCTACCTACCAGAAATGAAGCTTTTTATCTTCCAAAATTATATTTTACTAAGTCGGGACCGCTATAAGTTTTTGTGCAGTTTCCCCCTACGCATCAGCATGTGGTCGATATATTTTTTTCACTGTTCTATATATTAACATATTAACAAACTTCTTCACAGTTCAAGTGATAGATTAAATCAAACAACTAAAGTCTTGGAATGTTTTGAATCTAACAATTTATGTTTTATTTGATATGTTGTATGATTGTCATTCCAAGCGCACAGAATAAATGTAGAGGCTTTTTAAATAGTACGTATTTCTCATAGCGCGAATAACCTCCCTTTGACCAGTTTCAATATACTTCAATTCCATATGATGACACATACTTTTTCTCCGAATATGTACCGTTTCGCATCATAAACTCTGTAGCGTTGCCATAATGTCAGTTAATTTCAACATTTTTGCATAATCCGTTTAAAAAATTTAAATTACTTTATTTGACAAACGTTCAGATATCTTCCATTACTGAATACATGTAGAAATCCATGCAGCCGATACTGAGAGTGAGGGGCCATAACTCTTGCAAGCATGTAGCTTTACCGGGGTTTAATATTTTCTTCTGGTTTACAACACTTTCCTGTCTTTGCCACAACATACTGTTGATAAACCTACTGACGTATTATTGAGAAAACGCTAAATGTATAGAACATCAGATTGGGGAAACCCACTAAACGGGATATTATATCCCAATCGGCCTACAATATCCAGTTTGGGATATCTCATTATACCCCGATCGGGATATAATAATATATTTCCTGATTTTAAATGAAAATGGTGCATTTCCGCATTAGGACAGAACTTGGAATGAAGTTGTGATATTCTAAAGTTCTTATTTTTTCTCTTTATAAAAAAAATGTCACGTGAAAAAAAGTGTTGCACATTAGCTGCAAAATGACAGTTAAATAAAAGTCAATTCTTTCTCTTCCAAACTGTTATTAAAAATCGATGACATTGTCATCAGATTCCAATGATCTATAGTAGATTGTAACAAATAGTCTGATGTTAAAAGTTTCTATTCCTGGACATGATATAATTTTCAATTACGTAACCTCTAAACAAATATTGTGTGTGTGTATTTTGTAACTTAGAAACGGAGAACAACAGATGCCGTGACTGCATTTTGCTTCCTTGTTCGTAACCGAGGTTCACGGTGATTTTTGTACTATGTCATGTGACACACTTTTTTTTATCTCGTTCCAGGAAGAAGGGCAATTACGATCACGCAATGATCAAGACTGTACATGAAACGTACATTATCGACAAATATAGATGGTGAAAACATAAATGAAGATCAAGCAGGTTTCACCGTGAATGTTTGAGTACAAATGAAGCCGCATCTCTCAGCTCAGATCGAGTAGTCAGTGTAATAAGCATAAGGTATGTGTTCAACTCTTTCGTATTATTTGACTCTGTTATTTTCATGTAGCATTAGGGTAAAAGAGGATGTATAAAACATATATATATTTCCTGAAAATAAAACCTGTACTACATTTGTATGCATTAATTTCTAATAATTATGTTTAGATCAGCTGAGATATTATCTTTGTTACGGTTTATTTAAAACAAAGCTAACGTTTCTCTCAAGATGATTTTCTTTTACGGTTTCATTGCATATTACTGATGTTATTGTATAGATGTGGTGGTACTGTATTATGATTATATGCTAGGTTTATCATTGTTACTCCGATCGTCAGTTCTTCTAGATATGTATATTGTATCTTCCTTCATTACATTTTCTTTGTTTGAGACTAAATATATTCTAATAAAATATATACAATCTTCAACAAACGTGGCACACATGACATTTGCATTAAATGGTTTAGATCTAAATATTGTTTTAAATAATTGCAGTTTCCCCGGAAATATGACTGAAACTGAGTATTTAGACAAAATATGAAAACTTAAAACACATTGCAACCATGGATCGTATAGGTTTTTTGAGGGATATAGAGTTGTGTATGAATTTTATTATTACAGATTTTGTAAATTATCTGTATACTTACTAATGTAATTGAAAATGGTGTTAAATACAATTAATACATTTGTTTAAGAAAGTTTTAAAATCTAATTTTTAAATTAAAGAAAAAATTATATCATAAATCTATGACCGTGTTTGAATTTACTTATTTTCCACCAATCAAAACCTACTAATTTTCCAAAATGGTTTTCTACAATGAAAAACAATAATTCTCTTCTTAACAGAATATATGTTCTCGAGTTGAAAAAATCCCTGTATCCAACACAGATGAAATGGGAGGAGTTTAAAATAATGTTTTTGTATGCGAATTATAACACTTTTGAAAATAATTATTGTACATACGTGCTACATATAATCCAATGACTGACATTGTCTACAGAGATATGAATGATATATACAGATATGGACACACCAAGCTTTTAAAATTTACAGGCAATGGTTCACCCAAACCTTCCTTAAAGGAAAATAGGTGTTACATTTTATTTTATGTAGGCAATGAGACATTCAAAAGAGAATCCAACTCATATTGTTTTTATAGTTTAAAACGACCGTGTTATCATATACTTTACATAGTTTTGTATATGTCTTAATTTTTTTAGCTTATGTCCTTTGCTTTCGGAAAACCTATGTTACATCCTCAAAACTAAGAGCTTCCGACTGAATATAATTCTTTGATAATGTTTGAAAAGTTCTTTAGAAGATTTTAGGCCAAATAACAAATTTAATTGGTGAATTAAAAAATTAGTAAGTTCTCTATGTCCGGCCTAAATAATTTTCAAAAGTGATTTAAGGAGGGCTGCTTTGTTCTAAAATACATATTTAGATGTTTATTACTCAGTTAAAGGTGTTAACAATAGTTCTTGATACTTTGTACTTTTTTACAAAACAAAATTTAGGGTAAAACAAATGACAGATTTTCTCTTTCCGGGGGTGACATCTTGATATAATTGTCCACAAATAATGCATAATTTAACATAATTAAATAAATGCATTCATAATATACATATTAATAGTAATGATGTATTGATGTATTTTGTCTTCTTCAGTTATGATGTATGCTAAATACCACAATTAACTTTTTTAACTTTTGAAAAAAATCTACATTTTAATATGAGTGTGCGGAGATTTTGTGTCCGGACTGTTACCGGGTAACATTCTTACAATACTTAATGTACAATACAATATTTTATTTCAAATCATCTATATGCTATAATTAATCTGTGTCAGTATAATATTTCATAAAGCGATCCACATGATTGTTGTTAATACCTTGTATTTTTATATATGTATATTTATTTGCTACCATCTCACTATCAAACAACAAAATTATAAAATAAATAAAGTAAAGTAAATACAAACAGAATTCTAACATCGGATTGTCGTGATATGAAACTTTTTTTTCATATGCCATTTGCGCATATGAGATTAAATACTTCTAATTTCTATGTGTTGAACAAAATTAGTTAGACAAATAAAAAAAACTCAATATCACTACACATGGATATAATTAATTCGATTAGCCTAACTATTAATACGCCCTAAGACATCAAATACATATGGGTTGTGACTTAAATAGCAGACTGTATCACTGTTTGTAATAAAAATGAACTTATCATAACATATTTAAAATCATATTGTTATATCCCATAGAAAAGTTTAGGGTCTATATATAGGTATGAATGTAAACCATATCGGTAGGGTATTTTACTTTTCATTGTTTCATTAACTATGTTTATTCAAGTGATATCTTGATATTAGAATTGTTAGCTTTAACTGTATGCCTATATTTACAATTCAGTCTGCAAACATATTTGTTTACGTTTTTAAATTTAAAGACTTTTCATTCTAAACCCACCTTTCTCATGTTCTGATCATATTAATTCTTTTAAAATTATCCCTCTTCCAAGATCATATGAAGTTAAAGATGTCTTGTTCAAGTCTATAACAAAGTATTTCGGAGGGCTAGGCAGGGCTGAAGATATGCAATGTTTGTGAGTTCTGTTTTGTGAAGTGCTTTTTATCATGAATGAAAGTTGTAAACAGCCAAGATTGTTATACTTACAAATACAAGTAAGTGGCACCGAAAAAAAAACTATTTTCTTTTTCTTCTTTTTCTTCTACGCCTGTAGTACCTATAGTTTGGACTAGTCTATTAGTGTTGTAGGTGTGGCAGTAATTAACCCTCAAGCTGACTGTGTAAGAAGTGGAGATAACAGAGTGTAAAATATTCATGAGTAACTAATATGAGAAAACCGTCTCAGCTATGCCTGGTATAGACATCTAAAAAGAAATTGTCTTCTAAATTTCATTAACAGCTGTATATGATCATGATATGTACTGGACAATATACTTTTCTGTATAAAAGTTACACTTAAAATGCTTATATAGTCTAAGTTTATCCATACCAGTTCTCCCTTTCTCTCTATTTAACAATGAACTCCACGGGGTAAAAAACTCGCTCATAACTTTATCCTCAACAAGTGGACATAAAACAGATTTGTTAATCTTAACAGGCGGGTCTGAAATGTTATGTAAATCAAATGAAGAAAACTAGTCCAAAATTCCAATTCTTCACACCCCTCAATCCATTATATTTATCTATCCGCCCATATAGGTTTTTGAAAAGTACAAATCAAACGGTCAAACGCAACTCGACTCCAGCCTAAAACTCCTGTGACTTTACGCCATCACTGTAACGTCATGTAACGACTATGAGGTCATTGTATTGAATAAAATCTTGGTGTTTTCAAGTTCAATTAGTTACATACTAACTCAGTAATACTAGTTTATTTTGTTATTTGACAATCTAACGGAGTGTTTCAACCTCATATGTGTCCACACTTGTAAGGAATACATGTAAGCTGATGAAAACTACGGGACATAAATAAAACTTGCTTTTAAAATGTAGAAGGCACGTGCACGTTCTCGAGTAAAGTTAAGAGATTTTATTCAAATACCTCCGGTCGTAGTTTTTTAGCCGATGAAAACGTTGGTGTCTTTAAACAAGTACTAATTTCAGAATAACGTGTAACCACCGTAGGACCTAACAAGAAAAAGATTCCCTGTGTCACGTACAAGGGGCATATAGTATTCGGCTGTTAAGTTTGTCAGGGGGATCGATATCACAAGAATATTTCATTGGATTATCATCATTATCTCCCACCAATGGTTCTTAATGGGTAAATTGAGGGCCAAGTCGATTTTGCTGATCTTGACATTATTTGACAATTTTGAAGTAATAATTTGCGGCGGGGAATCATGTCACCTTAAAGCGGTTCCGAACAATGTTTTATTCTTTCATAAATAAAATGTTTTTAGAATAGAAAAGTGTTTTCTGCAATTTGTATGTTGCTTTCTTTTCATTAACCTTACTTGATAAAATACAATGTCAACAAAGGATTCTGAAGAAATAGCTGCAAAAATTCTGTTCGAGGATAAACATAAATGAGAAATAATTCAAACATGATAAAACTTGTGGAAAATGTACCGCTGAAGAATAATAGAAAATAGCAAATATATGTCACGGACCTATTTTATGAGTAATTTGATGCTGAAGTTGAATATTTATGAAAAGTTTTGGAATAGGGAGATAACTCTTAATTGGAAATGTTTTAATTTTTATTACATAATTCATTTATATAAGGTTGTAAAGCCGTTATTGTTTAACAATAAAACATAAACTATTTCACACACTCATAATATCATTACCTTTCTTTATTAGTATCCAAAGGTAATTTGATTTTTAATGTTTCTCACAACACATGAAAAATTGGCAAAGGGAGATAACACTTCACTGGAAATTTGTATTGTTTAATTTATGACATAATTCATTTATATAAGTTTGTAGAGAAGATAAGATTTTTACCATAAAACATAACCTATTTCACACAACCATAATACCACTACCTTTCTTCATTAGTATCCAATGGTTATTTGATTTTCAATGTTTCTCACAACCCACTGTTGGTGAAAAATGGACCTAAACTATTAACCTCTGAGAGCGAAAATTTGACAATTGGAGATGTGCGTGGGCACTTGTTACGAACCTCTTTAAAGGTCCATCCATTATGTTTCATTAAATTTTATTCTGCTTCAATACACTCAAACACAACATATGTGCTGTTTATAGTACAAATAAATTCACTCAGCTTGCATATTCATCCCAAATCGCCAAATGTGTCATGATTATTAGTTTCCAATTCAAATCGAGTAACATCATTATGCATGTGTAGAATCCGAACTGCACGTCCTATTTACATACACAGTAGTTACATGACCAATTTAAAATTATCAAGTTGTAATTTTGTCTCGTATAAATAAGACTCCAAAATTACGTTTGACTCATTGGCGCGCGTCAATCGCGATGCATTGTCCGTTGTTTGTTGTTGTTTTTAAAAAAATCAGAAATCACTAGTTTTACCTTCATACCGTCAATATACTGAGTCGACTGTCATCGAGATGGTACTTTTCGATAACATTAGGTACTTCTCGATAAAGTAATATAATTTATAACGTTCGGAATATGTTAACCCCGACACAATGGATGTACCTTTAATGACAACTGCGTGTTATGTATATTCAGACGTTTAGCAATCGGTACCCATATGTTAAGACAACATATTAACCTACACACTTCTATCTCTTCACAGTGTCACAATGGCCTGCTCGGACTGCTCCAATGCAATCGTCAGGTTCTACGAAAACATATTTAAAAGAATCGGCACCATGATAGGAAGGTATCCAATACCATTGATAGCGGTATGCCTGATATTGACAGCGGGTCTGAGTTGCGGGATGATAACACTGAAGAGCGAAACGAGCACAGAGGTACTGTACACGCCGATGAACAGCAGAGCATCTCAAGATAGAGCTGTCTACCAGGCGTCGTTTCCTGACAACACAGGACAATATTTTGTCGAGAATTCTTTGACATCTGAAGACAAATTTGGGGAAGCACTCATACATGCAGTTGATAACGATATCTTCTCTGAGCCATCGGTTGATGAGATAAGACAAACTATCGATGCCATTAAAACTATAAATGCGACGTACGGAGGAGGAACTGTGACCTACTACGATGTCTGTGCTTTGAGGAATGGAGCTTGCTTCGGTTCAGGAGAGGATCTGGTTTCAGCGGCGTTCTTGACGGCTGTGAATGCTAGTACCGTTACTTATCCAACTTGGAATGGACAACTGCTTTCACAATCGTTGGGTGGCGTTGAAAAGAACATGGACAAGCTCATTTCTGCATCTTTCCTGAAAGTGACTTTCCATCTCCGCCAAGACTCGCTGGAAATGAAAGCTAAATCTTCTGCATGGGAGGGGAAATTCGTTGAAGTAATGTCAGAGATGTCTCCTTCAAACATAAACATTAATTATGCCTCGTCACAATCGAGGGATGTAGAACTGAGCAAGAATACCGGAGGCGACATTGTCCTCTTTTCAATCACTTTCACTCTAATGATTACGTATGCCACGTTCATAGTCGGCGGTGACATGGTTTCATCTCGGATGTGGGCTTCCTTTGCGGGCGTATTGGCAGCTGGATTTGGCATCCTGTCCTCCTTCGGGCTAATAAGTCTCTGTCAGGTGAAATTCGTCAATATCGTCGGTGTGATGCCCTTTCTTATCATAGGTAAATAGGTTTATTTCAGTAATCGAACTAAATCATTCTGAAACAGCTTTTCGTATATCCACTAACAACTATCTATCTCTTATATGTATCTGCTATGAAAAACCCAACACTTTTCTTTTATTAAGCAGAAGCCTAATCAGCCTGTGCATCTTGATGAAGTAACACCATTAATAACATTTGACTTTATGTGATTCGAACAACAAAGTTAATGCATACTTTTATAGTTTGATAGGTGTTGATGACATATGTTCCTATTTCTTATGTGAACAATGTTGATGTGACTAATTGTTATTTATGTTCAGAGATAGGTGTTGATGACATGTTCCGGTTTCTAAGTGTAACAATGTTGATGTGACTAATTGTTATTTATGTTCAGGGATGACATGTTCATGTTTATTATTTGCAACGATGTTGATGTGAGTAATCGTTATTTATGTTCAGGGACAGGTGTTGATGACATGTTCCTAATTCTTATGTGTAACAATGTTGATGTGATTTATTGTTATTTATGTTCAGGGATAGATGTTGATGACATGTTCCTATTTCTTATATGTAACAATGTTGATGTGATTTATTGTTATTTATGTTCAGGGATAGATGTTGATGACATGTTCCTATTTCTTATGTGTAACAATGTTGATGTGATTTATTGTTATTTATGTTCAGGTATAGGTGTTGATGACATGTTCCTATTTCTTATGTGTAACAATGTTGATGTGATTTATTGTTATTTATGTTCAGGGATAGGTGTTGATGACATGTTCCTATTTCTTATGTGTAACAATGTTGATGTGATTTCCTGTTATTTATGTTCAGGGATAGGTGTTGATGACATGTTCCTATTTCTTATGTGTAACAATGTTGATGTGATGTCCTGTTATTTATGTTCAGGGATAGGTGTTGATGACATGTTCCTTCTCATGTCAAGCTGGGCTGAAACACACAGCGAATCTGGGGATATTCCAACGAGGATGGGTCGGACATTTAAAACAGCTGGTATTGGCATCACCATCACATCGCTCACTGACCTTCTTGCATTTGGTATCGGAGCATCATCAGTCTTCGTTAGCGTCCGAAACTTTTGCATATACACAGGTTCGTATCTTTGACAATGCTACACACCTAATTACATGAGTGTTTTTCTTGTTAAGACAAGAGGATATTTGTCTTTCTTTGACGAGTACCATGTGTGTTTTATCGAGTTAGGTAGAAAGGTAGATATTTCTGCAGCCACAAGTGCATGTTGACTCTTCAATATGATAAATGTCAGTTGTATAAAGGTAGTGGACAATGTCTTCGACGGAGTGATCATATGAGCATTTCGAGGTTTCTTAAATTGTCGATTATATCTGCGCTCTATTGTTTTGTCATATATCTGTCATTATTACAAAGCATATGGTTTTATAATTACAATGCCTAAGTACATGTATATCAGACCGTATATATCTAAATGAAACGTTTTATGTTGAAGTAATTGTGTTGAAGAGGTAAATTGGAAAATGTTACCATTAAAAATCCAACAAACATAAAGTGTTGAATAATATCGCAGTGAGACCATGCAAACAATGTAACAAAATAAAGGTTGTATTCATTTTCGAACGTGATTCATGAAAATGTTACAAATATATTGTGTACGTGACATACGAAAAATAAAAAGTTCAAGTTTATAATAATTTTCCCAGGTATTACATTTTCCGTTGCAACATGGTTGAATGTTAATACTACGAGTATGTATGCTAGAAGAGAATATGTGTTTCTCATGTGAGTTCAAGTATCTTTATTTTGCTGATTACCGCAAGGAAAAGTACAGTATATTTTCTCACCAGGTGTTGCCGTCATCTTCTGCTACCTGTACCAGTGTTTCTTCTTTGGACCCTGCCTCGCTCTTCACGGGCGTCGTGTAGACAAACTGCTCCATTGTCTTACCTGTCGCACAATGTCTCCAAAAGACGACTCCAGCAACAAAGGAAAATCAAAGTGTAGACGCTTCTGGTGTAGTGGATCCAAACCTAAAGATCGTGAGAATGATGAAAGATTCGTTGAAACTTTGCCAAGGAAGTATTTGCCCAAAATGTTGTTGAATCGAATCGGATGTTCTGTAGTAATTGTTGTATTTTTAGGATACATGGCAGCAACAATTTGGGGTATAATTAACTTCAAACAGGGTCTTGAACTAAAAAATCTTGTTTCTGAAAAATCTTACTACCACTCTTATGAGGAAACTCTTGACTCACATTTCATTCGATCATACCCTTTATCGATAGTATTCCAGAAGCAAATGAATTACATAAATGATAGAAATGTTCGAGAAATGGAAGTCCTTTTCAACAATTTCAAATCAGACTCGGACATTGATGACACGTCTCTTCTATGTTGGTTGACTAGCTACAGTTCCTCCCCTTTGTATAACAATGTAACAATGAATAATTTCATCTCCGGCTTAAAGATGTTTCTGAGTAATGTCCCTGTCTTCAAGAATGATGTGATTTTAGACAGCAGTGGAACGTCTATAATTTCTTCCCGATGTTATTTTTTTACTAATGATATCAAAGATTCCAACAAACAAGCAGACATAATGCTGAGAGTCCGTGATCTTGCTAGTGCATCGCCACTTCCGGTTTATGTCTTTCATCCGTCGTTCATCTTCTTTGAACAGTACGTGGCCATCCTCCCGAGCACACTGGAAACCCTGGGTATCTCCCTTGCTGTAATGGCAGTAGTTACTCTCATATTCCTTCCTCGACCGCTTCTGGTCATCCTGGTCACTCTTAACAGCTTGTCCATTATGGCAGGTGTTGTTGGCTTTTTACACATCTGGGGTTTGACTCTAAGCTCTGTGACTATGATTCATTTAATCATGTCTGTTGGGTTTTCGGTTGACTTCACTGTACATGTTTGTTCAGCCTATGCTATTGCGGAAGGAACAAAAAAGGAGCGTGTTGAATCGGCGATAACTGATGCTGCAGGTCCAATTTTTAACGGAGGAATGTCGTCGTTTCTAGGCATCATTGTCCTTGTGTTTTCGAACTCATATATATTCAATTCTTTCTTTAAAGTTATGTTTACTGTTATAGTTTTTGGAATTCTCCATGCTGTTTTCTTTATCCCGGTCGTTCTCTACATCTGTGGATCAGATTTTGTTGATAAAAGTTCCCAAGGATGTATCAGAAACAACTCTGTGAGGCCAGCGACACCCAGGCCATGAAGAAATTACACAAACCGAAAACTCGTTCATTGCTATTTGTACTTGTTACTGGAGGTGCTGAACACGTTTGGTAATGTACTTACGCATGGTATCGTAATAATATATATGAGGTCTGACACAATGACAGTGTCATGTACAGGTAGCTCGATTCTATTGATTTGCCATCACGGACTTCACAACTTTCTTGATGACATTATAAGAGATTGTCCTTAAAGTAGTACTGTAGCAGTCGTCCTTTAAAGGATAAGCATCATGGTGATTCGCTAATCTCGAGTCATCATTTGAATGATGAGATATTTTGAAGTGTGTATTTTTATAGAATTACTGGTCTACATGCCCCACGTCACCTCAACAACACGCAACAGAAAATATCAAAGCATTCGGACTTTCTAAAGGTGATTGGTCAAAAAGATCCTTTCAGATCAACGAAAATTAGAATAAGTGATAAGTGATCTGATATGGATACTTTTGTATTGTGGATCAGTGACCCCATATGGCCCCCAATCCAATGGCTAGGTGATTCATTAGGAATTTGCTTTAAAAGTAACCTTCACTCAGACCAATACATTTATAGGTATATTTAAGTAGCTGTGTGTGTGAGTGCATGACATGTTTTATATTAAACTCCAACCTTACAGTGTAAGCAGGGGCTTTATCTAAGCTTTGTTTAGAACGATTAAAATAAAACTGTATACGTACCTGCAGCACTTTCCTGAGGGAGACAAGCTTCATCTTCAATTTCCAGAACTGAGTGACTGGAGGTGGAAGGTTGAGGTTCTATTAAAAGAAAGTACCAACTTTCTTAATTTCTAAAAGTATAAGCATTTAAAAACCTGTCCTGCCAAGTTAATGTAGAAAGAAATATAGCCATTGCCTCTGTAGGTCATCATAGAGATAAATTAGTGAAACTTATGTATATTCCAAATTTTGTAAGAGTGTCATAAACATAGTATTACAAGTAGTTTGCTATATTGAATATATTAATTATGAGAGTCATTAAATTCAGGAAAACATTCAAAAGTCTAATATCTAGCATAGACAGGCTATCAGCAGTCACCATTAAAAACAACTAAAAAAATAAATAATACTTACCAGTACAAATTGGAGTCTCATCCTCATTCCTCCATCAATTCCTTCAACCTGGCATGTGGGTATGGTTGAAAGTACCTGTATTTAAAGATGATTTTGATTAAACATGAACATTTGGGAAAATCATGAGGTAAATATTTTTGAAAATATGGATTTTCCACTGGCTGCTATTAGTGTGTTAATGATAAATTTAATGCCAAAAGGCTTGTTCTTTATCAAGGCTTTAATGTTTACAGGATGTATGATGTCTGGTACATACTTAATGAAAATAGCACATGGTTTGTACATAAATTAACTACTTTTTGAATTTACACTTTCATATCAATAACGGCTGGGACAGGTAGATCTTTATTAATGTGTTGGAATCTTAAATGCATTGCAATCTTGTTATGAAGAATTACAAAGTATACACTGTTTTATATGAAAGAAATTATAAAGTCTGAAAATAACCCCGCCCCCCTCCTTCCAAGAGAATACCTGGCTAGATTATCATACCTGAGAGTAGATTCTGGGAGCTGGTTCTGGTCACAGCCCTAATATTGATCATACCATCTAGCTCATATAATACAGCAGCCGCAGAGCGGCCACCTCCAGTTTTCCCAGCTTCATTTTTCTGTAGCTGAGCTCTTTTTTTGACTTGACATCTAAAATCAAATATTTCATGTAGTGTCATGTTGTGAAATGTATATTATCCTAAAAATAAAGAGGATGAATAGAGATAATTAACCAATTGTTTTTCTGTATCATTAATATAATATACTTGGAAATAAAACTGTATTATGATATTCTTTGGTTTTGTTGCTTTATCAGTAACACCCTCCATTACATCATAATATTTGTATATGAAATATTGTCATGAAGGTTCACTATCTCATGAAATACTCCCTTTAAGCATACATGATATAAACACTCATTGTTCATAATATTTGATTTTTTGTATGAATATCAATGCTGCTCAAATATGAATAATTGTGAAGATTGGTGGATTAAGGTAATATAGTATGGGTGATGATAAAATGGCTGTTTCAAATATTACCTATTGTAGATGTCAATGTAAATGAGTAAAGTGAAATGATTATTTTACATTATGTCGTTCCACTTCTTGCGGACTTCAGATGCTGACCGTACCCCAGCAGTGTTTGCACTTATTCTGAAATAATGTTTAGTTCATGAACATGTCTCTGTGTATCTATCATACATCATTTGATCATCATGTTCATTTGACATATATTGAAATATTTAGCATCATCCTCTTGATGTTAAATATAACGTTTACCAACACATATCAATGATTTTACACATACTGTACACGTGTAATAATAAATTTATGAATATATTCAAATTGTCATTGTTCTATGTCATATATCTTAATTTCAACCGCAATTTACACAATTTGCTCCTATCATTGTTGCTAAAGAGGAAAAAACAAAGCAAAATGTGATATAAATACATGTAATAAAATAAATAACTGACTTTACTTCAGTAATTTGTTGTTTATTTCGTCAAATTAGCAGGGAAAGGTAGGGCTGAAAATGACTAACATCCCTAAAAATGGCCCATTCTCAAAGGTGTCGTTCCCAGTCCCTGAGTTAGCTTTTTATATTGATTCTTAATGAAAACTGGAAAATTAAAACTCGCTATCATGAAAATATTTCACTTAGAATCAATTCGGTTGCGTCAATCTTACCGACGATCGGAAATGTTTACAATTGAGAATAACCTGTCCATTTTACCGGTGCAAGAAGAAAAGGTTCCTGATAAAATACAATAAATATAATTAGAGCATATTGATGTTTTTCTCAGTCTGATTAAAATCAACGGTTTTCCGTGGAATAAAAATTGCAAAATAGTGCATCTACCGGGATACGAACTCGTATCGTTCGTTCGTAGGTTTCCACGCCAAACCGTCTGACAGCACCGCATACACTAGCGTGTTCGAGTGCAATTCAGGCAGCCAATCAAAAGATGCCCAACAAATGCTTTCGGTGCGAGAAGCTAGGGGCAGATAACTCCAAACAGCTATCCTTTTGTCTGTTCCGAATGCTTTCAAAACAGCGACCGTTTAAATACTATGATGTGATTGGTCAGCTATTTGACTGGGCTTTGGTTGCGTTAAACTGGTTCGGAACACGCCTATACGGGGTGTTCTCAGACCTTGTGGCGAGGAATCTACAGAACCTGTTTGTATCCCGGTAGATGCAAACTTTTGCAAATTTTATTCCTCGGAACAAGGTCGATTTTAATCAGTGAGTTAAGTCATATGTGAACGGAATACATATTTATATATACCTTATGTTAAAACAAGCACCTACTTTATAGCAATCGCCTCCCAGATTAAATCCTTGGATTTCTTCCTGACCCCTGGTCCGAAAGAAGCTGACAAATGAGAGTGGTACTGTACTTCCTCATCTACCAGTAGAGCAACTTCCTCGGCAGAAAAGTTGCTTTTTCTGGCTCTTGGTTTTTTCTCAAATGCCATAGTTGCTTGGTTAACTTCTATCTATTAATAGAGTTTCCTGGTGTTTTGGTGTTCAGCCGAAGTGATGGTCTTGGCCACTCACTTGGAGTACCCACTCTTACTCAGACCCTTCTTGTTACAATCCAACCAAACAGACTGAAAGCCTTAGTGCTCTTGTATGCGACGCTGGTCGGATCCCCCCAAAGGAGGGTCGGAGTCTGCTCAGGGGACGAACCATGTACGAGCGGACCATCATGAGGCTATGAGTATGGGTCTGATGACGCAAGTGCTCTGTGGCACTGCTACCACTGAAGATAGGGTGTCCAGCAGTGGAAAAACATTATGCGTATAAGCCTCCTACTCAAAACAAGAGCGTGTCGAGATCCAAGTCTCCCAGATAGGGGACCGGCAACAACCACGTGGGCAACCAGCGATTCAGAAGGTTTATGAGGGACCTGCTGAAATGGCACCCGCAAAAGCTATGGGTGCAGTTGCCGCATCTGCGAGGACGTTTGTGGCCCCTAGAATGCGGATTGCCCTATGCTGTCAACCAGCTCCAACAGATAGAGTGTGACCTTGAGAAGGGATCTGTCCTGGTCGAGCCTTGACAATTGATTATCCTGGCTTCAACCCCAAAGCTGCGCTGCCCGGAGGTTGATTGAAAGGCGAACAGGTTTGTGTCGAGGTTGGCACTAAGAAACGTGAGACCCCGTAATCGGCACTAGGTCTGACTTGTCCAAGTTGTGAGCTAAAGTTCATAAAGCCTAATTTTGTTTTCTTCACTTGTCACAAAAAGAACCAAATTATTAAATCATAGTAAACTGTTAATAAGCAAAACTGCCGTAACATAACTAACATCCGTTACGTTCCGTATTTAACGCATTCAGAAGTTTTCAGGACGGTTGTGTCCGGTAAAGTCTCTCCGAATGACACATAGCTCCTTACAGTGACATCAGTGATATTCAATTCATTTCAATTCACTAACAGTGACGTCATATGGAGTACTGCCGTTTCACACTTCCGGGTAAACAACAAAACATTTGGCGAATATATTGACAGGTGTGAGCCACCTAAGAAAAGGGCAAAACAAACTCATGAAGAATTTCTTTCTAAACAGAAATATTATGATCAGAACCAGCGGAAACGGTCGTTTAGCCAAAAGAGCCAAGACCAATTTAGATAGTGGTTGTTATTTGATGGTGGAAAAATACATTGCCGTCAATGTCGATCAGCCTACGGCAAACTAAGTGTTCACAAACTACCTGATCGAGGAGGATTTAAGAACCATTCTAAGGGTCCGTTTGTGGTTGGGACAGACAATTTTAAATACTCAACTTTATCTTCACACGCAGGCTCTGATGGTCATATAGTTTCAGTTACTCACATGAAGAACAGAACAGCTGTATCGGGTATGAGTAAAGCTGAGCAATCACGACAAATGTTACAGAAAGCTGTTTTTACAAAACTTGATAAACTTTTTCGAAATGCTCATGCCATAGCCAAAAAAGTAGACCGTTTACTGATTTCATGTGGATGTCAGAACTTGATGTGAGAAAAGTAGTTGAAGTAGGTGAAATGATAAATCTTACAAACAAGTTATTTCGGCAATCAGTGAAGTCGAACGAAAACAAATGAGTTACGAAATGAAAGCTCACAAGTTTCTGACAGTTATAAGTGATGGATCAACTGACCACAGTGTTTGCTAATGAAAATGAAATCACATACTGTCGAACTTCCCGATTGGGAATATAACAAATCTTATTCTCCTCTTTGGAGCATTTTGGAAAAGCTGATGCAGAAGGGATATATAAGGCATGCACAACAACTCTATCCAACTCTTTTGGTGTTGACTCGCTCGGCAAAATTGTAGCTTTTGCTGCTGATGGCGCTTCTGTAAATACAGGTCATGTTGGCGGTGTGAAAGTAAAGTTGCGAGACAGACTATCCCCAAGCATTGTTATGGTAAAGTACTTAGCCCACAGACTAGAACTGGCTTTCCAGAATGCGTACAAAGGGAAAGCGTTTGACAGTTTGCTGAAACTTTTATCTCAGCTGTACAGATTCTACAAGTCTCCACTCCAGCGAAACAATTTGAGACAGCTGTTTGATTCTCTTGGTCTGCCACTGAGAATTGGAGGTACACGTTGGGTGTCTCACACACTGGCTGCTCTTCAAAATCTGTGGAAAGGGTATAAAGAATTTGTTGCTCACCTACAACAGGTTAGTAATCTGTGAAAACTTATTGTGTCACGACTGTCGTCATTCTCTTTAGCTATAAGTTGAAATGCAATATTTTTATATTTTATTGATATTGGTTTATTAAAGTAATATGAAACAATACTTAATACCCAGAAAACCCTCATTTGTAATTGTCTATGGATTATGAATTTATCTTGAACTTTTGAAGAAACAGTTTATGTTGATTTAGAGTGATATATTGACAGCTTTGATGTTTGTTTCAGCTGACAGATTCCAAACATGCTCTAAAGGTTAGAGCTCTCTTGACGCTCCTCCACTCAAAAGCTGTCATCCACTTCGACACTTTCTTCAAGACCTATTGACAACACTGTCCAGGTTTTCACTTGAACTTCAGCACACAAACTCCAGCATCTATTTGGTCCATAAACAGTTGAGGACAACACAACTATCTCTGCAGAAACTGGAACAACGGTACTTTTATTTTGTTAAAATTTAACGAGTGCAAAATAGTAATCTGTTTGACAAGTTAAAATATCAAAAATGAAACTAAAAAATCTGCTGCACATATTGAATAATATTTCACCAAAAAACTTTTTTCACTTTAATACTAGGAAATCCATATCAGGTTGAAATATATGATTAATACATCACCACATCCACAGGCCTGGTGCATTAATTAGTGCCATTATGAATTCCCCAACATTCGACGGTGAACAGCTTCAGGGGTCATTCACTTACCCGAGTAAGTAGACAAAAGATACTCCGATGTTTCTGACATGCTGCTTCCAAGCACTAAGATTGCAGAACTACGAGTATCTTCCTGGCCACTTGAATTCTATAGTGGTGGGTTGAAAACAATTAAAGATTGTGTTATGTTTGTCTTTTTCTTTTATTTATCAGATTTATGAATTTACTATCAACCTTTCCCTTTGTATTGGTTGAAACTGTATTAGGTATCCTGTGGATCTGTTACTGTATAAATACATGATGTAACATTTAAGGTGGATTTTTATATTGATATTTCAGAATTTGGGGATGAGGCTGTGAGAACTCTCTTGGACCACTACAGGGACATTCTAATTGCACACGATTGTGCTGTGGACCAAGTTCCAGGTGAATGGAAACTTCTAAAGCAACCCCTCTATGAGAGGTATGTGCGATTGTGTTCACATTTTTTTATGAAAAATATCATTTTCATCAATGAATATTTAATATAAGCTAATGATGGTATTACAAACAACAAATGAACAATGTTGATTGCTGTAAATTCAATTCAATGTTGTCAAGCTGTGTCTGTTACTTATGGTCATAGAATGATATACTCTAATCAATTATGAACTGATTTGTAACTGACACTTTGAATGTGTTCTTTTGGTATTTTCTGAGTATAATATTATTTATCAAAAGTTTCAGTGAGAACATTTTTGAAAGTACATGGGAAACAGTGAACTCCAAGTACAAGAGAAAGGTGCCAAACATTCTTGATGTGATGGACTTAATTCTTTCATTGCCAGCAGGCTCTGCTGAGTGTGAGAGGGGCTTTTCTGTAATGAAACTTACAAAAACAGGTAACAGCCATGAGAGAGTCACCTGAAATCAAAGACTTTTACCCAAAACCAGCCATACATCAATGGAATGTTGCCCAAATCAAAATAGAAGACCTATGTTTAATGATTCTGATGTTCAAGCATCTTCATCAGCGATGATCATTGATTCAGAGGAAGGCAGTGCAGTCAACTTGGAAACAGGTTTGGAAGTGCAAGCCAGCGCTCTAGCTAGGACTGGTTGGAAAGATTAAAAATGGTCAGATCTCAGATGAATCTGATCAGTCTGGCTATGAAAGTGCAAGTGGCAGCTGACTTGAACTTGATGATGATGATGATGAGATCTTGTTTGACTTTGCCTACAATTTGTAGTAGTTGTATACTGTAGTCTGTTGCACACGTATAGTCACACATCAGTCACCCAGCTACTTGCATTATCTTTCCAGTTTTACCATTAAAATAACATTCTTGAATGACCATGATAACATTTGTGTTTGTTTTCATTTAGAATTTTGTTTGCAGCGCAAAATATTAAGACCCACAGTTTCTTAGAAGGACCCACAGCTTTTCACACATGTTGGTCCTTAAGGCCTAGAGCTAATCAGTTTCAAACACTGGTAACAGCTGTCTCCAGTAAAGTTGGTGACAAATCTAGCCATATAACGTGAAACTTGATACACCCGATACAAGGGACTTACAACATTGTAAGTCCCTCCAGGAGGGTTTACACAGATAGTTGTAAACCCTGTTAGAAGGAATTATAATATGTCGAAACTAACTTAGACTTATTTTGAAAAATGTCTTAAATTTACGACAGAATATTTAACAACAGCAAATGTTTTGCAGAAAGTGCGTTTCCACTATCACCTGGAGTAACTGAGCTAACGTCTTAGTCTACTGCGCCAACGGGGCAGATGAAATTTCACGGTACAAAAGCAACTCATATAGCGTGGCTGTTAACAGGCTGATATCAGCCAGGGATCCTCAATATAATGCCAGGTATCCTGAATATAAAGCGATGACAATTAAAAAGCCTGTTTTACACTTAAAAACGGTTGATAATATGGAGAAATCATTCTACCTAGGATATGGTAAGGTTGTAGACCCTGATAGTCTGGAAAAACCTTTTTCCTTCCTATCAGGGTCCACAACCTTACCATATCCTCGGTATCATGGTTTCTCCTTACAGTCACTTCCTTCCATAATTGCCCTTTATCCCCTTCCCTGGAGCTGAATGATTGCTATCTGCGCGGAAATAGGGCCGGCTGACAAGGTGACATTGGCCACACTGGCTTTCGCCCCGAACCCTCGTTAGAGAGCTGCTGAACCCGCTCCATATCCGCCTCCCTGGCGAATATTGCCATTGCCTGACCTAATTCGCCAAGAACCATGTTCTACTAACGTAAAACGAGAGTCCTTGTCAAGATGCACAAAGCAGGCTTCTGAACCCCTGTGGCGAACAGCGGCCGAGACCCAACGCGACCAGCAAGGGAGGCAAAAGGGGGGATTAGAAACAATCTCCGCGTTGTCCGTCCGAACAGATAGGGGGCGGGAGAAGTCTGTCGGTAACAGACTATGAGTTCCCAAGAAACCTGTGAGGCGCCAGAACCTTGCAAGGGGTAATAGGCAAACCAAAGGCGGCAGACGAAATCCTCCTAAGACACACCCCAGCAAACTCAGTGATTACTTCAAGACTCGTGACTGCATCTAATGACGACCTCAAATCTGCCTCATGCCCCTCTTTCCTGCCAACACCCGAATCATAGGCAGGTTGCTCTAGTCCGAGAACTCCTGAAGGAGGAAATGGAGGGTACGAAGCTGGTGAAGTAACACGGACCACTCTGCGAGAGGGGAGCAGAAGCGTCAGCTGAGGCGTCAATAATGGCAAAAACCTTGTTCTTTTCGGACGAAAGAATCTGGGCCGAGACAGTCTGTTTACTAAGCCGAGTGTGCGCGAAACGCCGAATGTTAATGCTTCCCGGCCTTCAACCTCCTCTTAGGCATCCCCGAAAAAGAATAAAGGAGCTGCAGCCCCTGGGCCGCTTGCTCCTAAGGCGAAAGGGAGAGGTTCCTAGCCTCTGATACTTTTCATATTCTTCCCCGAACTCCCCAGATAACTCATCGATAACCAAATCCACATTGAAAGACTGTGACGTAGGACAACGCGTCGGGAAGAGGTCAAACCCTGGCATCCATAGGGGCATACACCTATTAGTTTCTAAAGTGTTTTCCATGGTATCGATTGTTTGAGGTTGTTTTTTCATAGGCCAAAGAAAAATATGTTTGCCTGGTTAACACCCGCATCAGTTTCAACCCCACGTCTAAGGTCTTTTGTTTTCTAGGCTTTAACAAAAGAAAAGGGCAGATAACTCTAACTCGTCAGCCTCAGAAAACATTGGACATTGAAAATGTCACTCGTTTCAGTTGAGATGGAGTGTAGAGGTGAAATTACTGACCATTTGGAATGAAAATACGTATTTCAGAGTGTTGTGCTTTATTTATATAGATATTTGTGTAAAAAAAATTACCGATGAGAGGTTTGTTTAAATTGGAATTCATCTCTTTATTCTAAAGTCGTAAGTAAAAACAAATCGTATCATTGCATCATTTTTGTCAGCTTGTAAAGACCAGAAACAATGTTTTTTTAAATGTTTTGGGTCCTACATTATGTTACATAAACATTTATCTTTATGATCGAATTCCCCCACACGTGTGCGGTGCAAATCTTTAACCCTTCGACCGATAATGCTTCCATTTTACAGACAGACAGATTTTATTAGTACAAGTTTGTTGAATTCTGATTGGTCAATAGCCAATGCCTACGAAATCCTGTAGTCGGATTTGCCGGGGTGTACCAAAAAACCGTATCAGAAAAGTGTAGGGAAAAAGTTGCTATGGGTATTAGCCGATACACCTATACTTTTTTCTGATATACCTATACTTTTTCTGATATACCTACACTTTTTAAGAATTGAGAAATCAATGGAGCCAATTTCTAATTATACCCCAGTTCCGGTCTCGTTGCTATGGTTTCTTTTGTTACAAGTGTAGGTGTATTAGCCGATACACCAAATGAATAATCTTCGTATAATGCGTGATATAATATCACAAATTTCTGTATCTCTTTTTATAAGAAGAATGTTATTTAATTTTGGGTGCAAAATGTCTTAACATACTGAAAGTTGTTTTTGTTTTCTCTAAATTTGGCCATGTTGATATCAGCCATGCCGTTTACATTTCAGCGAGATGCACGTGCAAAACTGATGCGCGTGCATAACTGCGTTGACAATGCCGTCATTGGGCCATATCAATTAGATTTCGAGCCCCGAACATGGGTAACAATACAACGCAGCACGGGTTGAGCTTACACGGAAGTTGTCACAAATGAGGCGGTATTAGGACTGTGCGTTTCATACACAAACTTGGTTACAGCTGTATTTGTTCATAAATATCATGAAAAAGTTTCCGTTTACACTCGACCGTAAGTGGGGTATAAGACATTTATACCCCACTTCCGGTCTCGTTGCTATGGTTTCTTTTGTTACAAATTTATGTGTATTAGCCGATACACCTATACTTTTTCTGATATACCTATACTTTTTCCGATATACCTACACTTTTCTAATATATCTACACTTTTTAACAACTGAGAAACAATGTAGTCAATTTTCTAAATTTCCAAATTCTAAGTGATGATACTTTATATAATATCAGATTATAAATGAACATATAAGGAACCTGGGATCGAACCCGTGTCCTGTTGCTTTCTGGCCGAATGACCTAACCATTACACCACGAAGCAAGTTGAAACTCTGAAAAAAAAATTCATGATCAAATGAATAAGGTTCTTATAACGCGTGAAATCGTATCACAAATTCATGTTTTTCTTTTTATATAAGAATGTAATTTAATTTTGGGTGCAAAATGTCTTAACATACTGAAAGTTGTTTCTGTTTTCTCTAAACTTTGGCCACGTTGACATTAGCCATGCTGTTTATAGCGTTAGCTGTTCAATTCAGCAAGGTGCACGTGCATCTGCGTTGACAATGCCGTCATTGGGCCATATCAATTAGATTTCGAGCCCCAAACAGGGTAACCATACAACGCAGCACAGGTTGCGTTGTCACAGACGAGGCCGTATTTGGGTTGCACGTTTCATGCACAAACTTGTTTACAGCTGTATTTTTTTAGAAATATTATGAAATAGTATCCGCTTACACTCGACAGTAAGTGGGGTATAAGACAGATATACCCATACTTTTCCTCGTGTATCAAATGATACCCTACACCCTAAACCATAGCAACGAGGCCGAAAGTGGGGTATAAGTTCAACTATACGGAAGTCTTGTCGGCGCGATGAAATGTTGTAATCAAATAGCTTTTAGTTTTACATTTAATGTGCACCATATTTCCTTAAACCCGACTATATCTCACTCTGACATCACTAATGCACAAATATAATCTTTGACATAGCTTGCTATACCACGGGTCGGCTTGTCTTTACGGCATGGTAGATCGAAGCCGGGGATTCTTATAAATGTTGTGTATTCTCTTCCCATAGAGGTTACTCCCTTCATATTTCCGACCCTAAGTTATGTTTATGAAGGCCTGAATTCGCCGGCAAAAAGGCTGATTGGTTGAATTTGAATCTAGTTGTGCAATCAGCGACGCCGTTGTAAAAGTGGCATTTGCCAATGGCATGTCATAATGATAACATAAACGTTAGATAAACGTTTTCTCCTTGTATGTGTTTTCCTCGAAATATGCTATTTAATACCAAATACCAAAACTAATTCATTTGTATTTTTTACATCAGGCATATTCGAAGAACATATGCTAATTAACAAGATAACAAATGCCTAGATCTTTGAAGTCACTCGGTCGACATGGTCGCTGAAAGATACGTTTTCATTGGTTAAGAAGCAGTGATACAATATGAGGTTTCCCTTTCCCCCGCTTGGGAATTTAGTTGGAGCCGAGAAATTCAGGACTTCTAGAACATAGGTAAGGGTCGGAGGCCTGAAGGGAGTAACCTCTGTGGGAAGAGAATGATAAAGGGTAGACAGACATTAATTTAGAAAAATAACCAAAACAGGAAATAAAAACAAACAAAACCAAAACATCCAACCTACAAAATGTATCGTAACAAATTAACGGTGTTCATATTTGTAAAAGCGTATGTAGCATAATGTGATTCTAAAATGAAACATATACAACTGAAAGAGTGGGCGTCCAGCACAAGCTTGCGGTTATCTAGGTCGAGAGGCTCTACCTGCAACCCCACTGGATAATTAGTATGCAACTTCCAAACGCAAGTCATAACTCTTGCCAGTCTGCATTACTAGCTGATTTAACCCTTGCGGTATTTCCCTCGCTTTGTTGTGTCAAGACAGTGAATAGCTGCACCATAAATGCATAGCGGGCCTGGATTTCTAAACACAGGAAGGGAAGTGCTGGGGCGATACTACACGTTCAATGGATACCTGCACTGAATGGTGCATGTTAAAGCGACACACAGTGAGTACAGTTTTGTATTTAATCCTTTACTGAAGTATAGAATTGAGCCGAATCGATTTAAACGTCCTGTTTGCAAGCGAAGGGTTTCATCCATTGCACCAATTTGTTAAGTTAGCTTTCAAATATAAAATAGTTTATATGAATGTATCCAGATACACTAGAGCTAATAACAGTCTCCCTCTCTTAAAATATATTAAGTTTCAAGACGAACAAAAACTCTCATTAAATAATTATTGTTTGATGCTCAAACAATTGTACTAAATAAGATAAGTGATTTTCGCAGTTGTTACTACATTCTTCATACATTGCTTGAACTATCGACTTAGATAATCAAACCCTTCCAAACAAATTTAGCTTACTCATAGTTGAAAGATGTAAAAATTATAATACGATATTTAGATTAGTTTATTCATGGATTCAATTATGATAACATTTTCGGTCCGATTATATAATCTGTTCACCACTATGTTAACGTTACTGCTCACAAGAAGCATAATTCTTATCCAAACTGCAACATAATACAACATCCCCTTTACAGGCCACTTCTATCGCAATATCCAATGGTTTTTGGTCCAGATTGCTCTTCAGAGCACAGAAAGGCTCAAAATGTGTGTAAAATGCCCATAGGCCTATTGCTATGGGTAAGGGCATATTGTAACAGGTGAAAAGTGATTCAAAACTGGGTTCGTTATTTCCCAAGGCCTACGTGTCAGAAACGAGTGCAATTGGCTACGCTGCGCCCTATAATATATTCATGGGATGATCTGATTGTTAATGTGTTCACTGTACTATAACGTGTTTGATCTTAGCGAAATTTTAATTCAAAGTATACTTTCCATCTTTATCTTTATCTTTATCTTTATCAATATAGATTAACTTGAATATGTAAATGCATTTCCTGTAATGAAATGAACACGAACTACGGTGGACTCTAAGCAATCTTTTGTACCGAATCTGTCCCTTATAACATCATGTAAGTAACACCCTCTTATCCGACATGCCTCTATTCCGAATTCTGACACTCAAATCCTGTCCCAAATCACGTTGTCAGTACAAATTATACCAGCAAACATATGGTGTGTATCTATGATCAATGAGCATTTGGAGGAAAGTGACCTGTCTCGGAGTAATAGGATCAACTGTTACCTGTAAATTACTTGCTCATTGTATCCGGATATTGGTAAAGTCATATTACATATATACAACATGTTATTACCCACGTGGTACTTCGTAAAGGGGTTTCATAACAAACTGTTATGACACATATGTGTCATAACACCTTCAAGTAATTTGATTGGCTAACGATGAACTTTGACACTGCCTAGACTACTTTATTCATTCATAAAACGAAAGTAAATTCATTCATGAAATTTCAAGTATTTTATGACAACACTTGTAATTAATATTTATCTCATTGTTCAGTTAATTCAGAAACTCGTACTCACTGCAATGATCGATTTTAATGAATTATTAACAAATACACCATGACTAGAGCAGAGCTTATAAGCATAAAGTTTAGAATGCAGCAAGAGTTTTAGTCTCAATCTTACATTGCACCAAACGCTCAGTATCTCTGTGAAAATATTGTGTTCGTAACGGTGCACAGTGAATTTATACTCACAAGACAAACATAACCGAAAGGAAATCCATTTTAACGGCGATGTACATCTAAAACTTACATTTAATGAGGTAGTTTTAGCTTGTTTACACCTTCCGACGACAAGAAACATGCGAATAGCGGCCGCCATGACATGACGTCATTCAAAGGACGGATAACTCTTATCTCATGTCTTCAAGCAAATGTTATATTACGTACGCTTCCTTCTGCATGACTAGAGCAACTGGCTTCGCCATACCGAACATCACGGATTATAGAATGGTTTGATTTTAAAAGCGTTGATATTTAACGTCGAAATATTTTGAACTTGTAGATGCTGTGACAGGGTTGATATTACCCCGCTGTTCCGTTCCTTTATAGGGACAACAGACATATATTTTAAAACACAATAAATAGTATGAAATACATGTTGGTAATAAATAGCATACATAACTCGTTCCCCTTTCATATAAAGTTTATGTCCCTCGTGAAATAATTTTGATTTGTCTCTCGCCAAGGCTCGAGACAAAGCAAAATTATTTCACTCGGGACATAAACTTGATATGAAAGGGGAGGCACGTTAGATATCCTATAATTATATTACTTTTGTAAATTGACATTGATATCATCTCAATTAAGCATGCATTGATTGTCGTTGCCAATCACATACTTTCTTTTTTTTTTAAAGTCATGATTGTTATTTGTCTCTGATTTGGTTTTCTTCATTTATCAGCATGTTATTGAGCAATTGTTTTCACAAAATCAATCAAAATCCAAAGAGAGCGAGGACTGAGCTAATTTTAAAGCTAAAGCAGAAACTGTAACAGGATTATGAAAATTTTCTCAAACCAACTTTTACTGAATTCTTACTTCCTCATTAAATGTAGTTTCTTTTACTTTAACAAAGAGTTAATTTATAAACTATGACTGCCGCGGAAGTACTTATAGGTCTTTAAGACTTCTGCTTGACCTTGAACTCCATGCTTGACTTTAGGTTATTCATCAATTTCTCTGCTTCAAAATGAGCTATCAGAAGTGTATATATCTATCTTCAGTAGTGTTTTAACAAAAAGTGTCCCTCTGAAATTGGAATAATCATGATTGAGACAAAATGGTTAATATTTTCATAGTAAGATTCAACATAGAAAATTATGTGCTTTAATTTCCACGTGATAAGATCATTTACATTGCATACATGGTTAAGGCATTATGTTGTTCTGAATATTCATGAAAATACTCAAATATCAACTTTTTGAAGAAAGCGTGCAACAGAAAAGATGTTCTTGAATTTGTACTAACGCCGGTGGGAGTAACATTTAAATAGCGTAGTTAGTTAAGCAGTTGTTAACTTTTCAACTTTGCTTAAAATGGTGCTTTTCTAAAAATGACAATCTCCTACGACTTGTCACACGTAAACTATTACATATACATGCTTGAACATTATTATTCCACTTCACAATGAGCTATTAAACCTCTACCTATCGTCAGTGGTTTTCGATCAATAATTATTCAAAGGATATACCCTCGAAAATGCTCAAAATCACAAAATTTTAATTTCCTCATTTCGGAGGAGTAGTAATCATTTCAACATCAAACAAATGGAGTACTTCGAAATCAACGTGTTTGAACGATCTGCAGACTCGTAGAAGATTTATTGATAGTTACGATATACCAAACTCATGGGGAAGCATTAGATTGTTCATGTATTCCAGAACACGGATTGGATAGACGCTGTATTTTAGTTGAGTGAATGATTGTTAAATAATAATAATCGACGAAGTGGAACACCAGTGTATCGTTCCTATTTGGAAGAACATTTATACCAAGCCTATATGAAGACACCTTTACACTTTTTAGAAACACAATCTATCCTCAGAGAAGAAGCAGAAGACGTATACAAAAAGAGAATTGTGCTAACATCGGTAGACGAACGCGAAGTTATGAGACATTAGAAAGAAAGCATACAACACTCACCAAGTTTGAGATTAATATTTTAATACATAGTTTATTCACGTTTTTCTAGGCCCAAAGTACATAACATTTCAAAAATGCGATTACAAATGAAGTGATTCATACGATTTCATAGCATAAAATATATACTTGGACAAATTTATATAAGTAGGTTGATGATTTGAAGACATAAGTCGAACAAACATTTCAAATGAGGGGTTACTGTATAATTTATAATCTATATATTTCTTTCTTAAGTCCGAAAAGGCACAGCATACAAGTATAAAATGATATTCGTTTTCAATGAGGTTAATATTATATTTAAGGCAGTATCTGCACACGCGATTTTCAAAGTCTATGCCAATTCTGTCATCACTTATGAAATCTTATGAAATCTTCCTCAGTTCCTGTCCTGCAATTAAAATCTCCAGTCAGTAGTATTTCTGCATCGTACTTGTTGCTCAGTTCACAGAGTGTTTCCTCAAGGATATCAATGCTGTCCTTATCTTTTCAATCATAATATGCAGAATGTTCCGGTGAAGCATAGATACATCCTAGAATTAAGTCATTTTGTAAGTTGAAGTAGTTTTTCTCCAAAAGAATGTATACTGCATCCTGGACATCGGGCATAATTCTCTTGATTCCTTCACATATAGTTTGGTGAACAAACACACCAATTCCTCCATGTTTACCCTTATTTCTACAGTGAGAATATACCTTATAGGAGGGAAGAAAATCAATGAGATCTGCATGTGAATAACACCATGTTTCTAACATACAAACAATCACGTAATGTGAAAGAAAATTACAAATAGAAATATCACATTTATGGCGTTTTAAAGAATAGCAATTCCAAGAGAATACAGTCAAATTAGTTATAGATGAATGAGAAGCATTTGGTTTTATCTAGCCCTGGCCACACCTCTATTTAAATTCAGTGAGCTTTTTTTTTATCAGTGTTTATATCAAAACGTTTATTGTCTATGATGAGTTTGTCAAAGCGAAGGAAGGCCTCCTTGCTGTCTTTTCTGGCTTCCAACATGTGAGGGATCAGCAGTCTTCTCTTCTGTCTCACACTGAAGCTGTAATCTTCACTTACCCTCACTGTAGACTGTCTGAGCTTTGTCCTGGCACGGTACAAGATGTCAGACTTGGTCTTACTGCTGGTCAGTTTGACCACTATGGGGCGTGGCTTATCCCCAGGGTTCTTCTTACCGACCCTGTGGGCTCTGTCAATTACCATTTTACTTTCATCATGTGCATTGTTGATATCAAGTTTATTTTTCATGACTGCCCTCACCTCCTCCTCACAGACTGCCCAGGTCTCCTTATCCTCGCCTTTCTTCTCCGGGATTCCGTAAAACACAACATTATCTCGCCTAGACAGATTTTCTAAATCGTCGGTTTTACTGTAGAGTTCGTTTGTTTTGGTAGATAATGCTTCGTTCAGTACATCAACTTGCTGTTTCAAAGCTCTCACTTCTTGTTGAAGACTCTTCACTATATTAGCAAGGTCTTTAACAGTTGGACCTGGACCTGGATTGGTCTCGACGTCACCGCAAACAGTTATCGTCAACATCGCCATCACGAAAACTGTGGCCACACACAGTGATACGCACAAAATCGGTATTTTAAACTTTTTTTCACTCTCCAGGTGCTAATATCCACCCCCATGTTGATTTCCGCTGTAGATTGTCTTCTTTTGGGTACTTTTGAAATAAAATTTTATCGGGTTGCTAGATTTCACATGTAACTCGGAAGGGAGGTCACTCCAGAGCTGAGATTAATATCATCATTGTTGAAATACGAATGTCGTGATTATTGAGACACACAATTGAAAAACGATGAGTGGATGAGGAGAATTGTGAAGACCTGTGTTAATCATAATCAGAAAAAAATTGTAAGCGAGGAAATATTTAGAAGGAGCAATTACAACCCTCGTAATGCGGGAGGATTTGGTGGGGCTCAGAAGTTTATTAAATCACTGCAAGCTACGCACCCTAACTTAAAACCGTATAGAGTTTTAAAATGGCTGCAAAAACAGGATGCCTACTCTCTACTTAAAAACCTGTATAAAAAGTTCAAGAGAAATAGAGTCGTAGTAAGTGGAAACAGGATTCAGCTAGATGCCGATCTATGTGACACGAGCGACATCTCGGAATACAACGACGGTGCAAGATATATTCTCATTCTGATTGATGGTTTTCGAGATATGTTTGGTGTGAAATTATCAATTTTGTAAATTATCAAAATATAATTTTGATGTTTGATTATTCCATTTAAATTTGCTTCTGTTATTACAAGAAAAATACTTATCAGCGGTTGGTCTGTCCACATCGAACAGAGATGAGAGCATGGTTGTGAGTGGGAGATGATCAGACTCCGTGCGAGAGACAATCTTGAAATCCTCCACGTGACGGTATAATGATGCTGACACTGCTATGTAGTCTGGTGTGTTGCAACCGTTAGGACCTATATACGAGTAGTCCCCCTCATCAGAGAATCTGCCATTCAACAGGTACCAGCCACATGTTTTACACAAGTCCAACAGTTCTCTCCCGTAGTTATTGACAACAAGATCTTTATTTTGACGATTTGGGTACACAGGTGGGGCATCAAGCTTATCGTATGTATCTCCGTCCAAAGGTAGAAAGTCAACACTGTCATCAATAATATAATCTAATTCCGAACCTGTTCTGCCATTAAAATCGCCACAAATAATAAAGTCACTATCAGGAAATTCTTCTTTCAATGAAGTGATAGTTATACTATACTTTTTCGAGTGTATGAGCTGATTCACCTAGATTCACCAGATTGACGAGGGGGCCTTTCCGAGGTGCCTGCGAGTTGTATTAAGAAAAGTATCTAAGTGTATTGGGTAAAGCAAGGATTTAGATAGATCCTTGGGCAAAGGCAAAAAGTATGATTGCGTGGTCTGACACGTCCGCTTAAAAAAACAAAAGTATCTATGGTGGCTGATATCTGCCATTCGCGTCTTTGCTACTTCGTGTAATTAGAACCTAGGGCAAAGTAGTGAACTGGCGATGCGAACTAGGGAAACGCAATGCGAAGAAGCGAAGTAGCGATAGGAGTAGCGAAATAGCAAAGAGTTTTACTTCGCTTCTTCGCATCGCCATTTCGCTTCTTCGCATCGCTACTTCGCTATTTCGCATCGCCACTTCGCAACTTCGGTACATCGCATCTTCGCTACTTCGAATAATGGCGAATCAGCTAAGTGGCGAAGTAACGATGTGAAGTAGCAAAGTGGCGATGCGAAATAGAGAAGAGCCAACGCTACTTCACCACTTTGCTACCTCACCACTTCGCTACTTTGTAACTTCACAACCTTGCCACTTTGCTACTTCATTACTTCGCTACTTCGCTACTTCGATCTTTGATGCTTTGCTGCTTAGCCACCTCACTACTTCGTTAATTAACCATTGCGGGTCTTCGCTACTTCGCCAATTCGCCAATTCGCCACTTCGTCACTTTACCACTTCGCCATTTCGCGCCTTAGCTACTTAGATATTTCCGTTCTTCGATTCTTAGCATTCATATATATATCCATTTATATGGTGGCTGATATCTGCTATTCGTGTCTTCCCTACTTCGAATATTTAGAACATAGGGTGAAGTAGCAAACTGGCAATGCGAAGTAGCAAAGACATGATGCGAAGTAGCGAAAACGCAATGCGAAGAAGCGAAAACACGATGCGAAGTAGCGATGCGAAGTAGCGAAGTGCCGATGCGAAGTAGAAAAGCAAAAACCTTCGCTATTTCGCTATTTCGCTATTTCGCATCGCTACTTCGCATCGTGTTTTCACTTCTTCACATCGCGTTTTCCCTACTTCACATTGCGTCGTCGCTACTTCGCATCGCTATTTCTCCCTACCTTAGAATAACAGGAAGTAGCGGAGACCCCCTTTCTCTCTCTTATGGTGGCTGATTTCTGCCATTCACGTCTTCGCTACTTCCTGTTATTCTAAGCTGCGGCGAAATAGGGAAGTGGCGATGCAAAGTAGCCAGGTGGCGCTGCGAAGTAGCCAAGCGGCAATGCGAAGTAGCGAAGATGCGATGCGAACTAGCGAAGATGCGATGCGAAGAAGCGATGCAAATAGCGAAGATGCGAAGGTTTTGCTTTGCTACTCTTCATCGCCACTTCACTACTTCGCATCGCCACTTCTCTACTTCGCATCGTCACTTCTCAATTACATATCACCACCTTGTTACTTACCATTGCCACTTCGCTACTGCCCATCGCCACTTCGCTACTTCCAATTGTTAGTTCGCCACTTTGTTACCTGGTTATTTCGCTACATCACCACTCCGCTACTTTGGCGAGGTAGCTAAGGAGCGAAGACGCGATGTAGCGAAGTTGCGAAGTGGCGATGCGAAACAGAGAAGTAGCGATGAGAAGTAGCGAAGTAAAACTCTTTGCTATTTTGCTATTTTGCATCGTTACTTCGCATCGTCACTTAGCTTCTTCGCATCGCGTTTTCGTTACTTTGCATCGTGTCTTAGCTACTTCGCATCGCCCGTTCGCTACTTCGCCCTAGGTTCTAATAAAAGGAAGTAGCCAAGACACGAATGGCAGAAATCAGCCATCATACTCTCTCCTTGAAAGGGGCGAAAATGAGAAACCGCAAATGAGTAAAGCAGCGAAACTGGAATTCTAATTTCGAAAAACTTATAAACTTGTTTGATTTCTTTTATCTCTTAAACTGTTATATTTTACGCTTCGTACATTTTATCCAATATATCACGTTTCAACATCATATATCATAGACATCTTGAGTGTAATTTTAAACAAAATATATCACTCGTGGGATTCAAACCTAAACCAGAACAAGAATAGAACAGACGGTCAAGGCAGTAACCACAAGACAACACATTACCTCCTCCGCTTTTGACTCGAATTGTATTCATTGATTATATATGAACAGAAAGAAACTACTGTATTTTCTCTCTACTTCTATGTCGTTTAAATTGAAAGTAGGATATTCTTTATTATAAAGAATGCGACGTTTCCTAACTTTCGGTGTTGATAGGCCTGCAAAAAAGGCATCTAGTCTATCTATACACAAAGAACTTAATCAAGCACCACCTCATATTTTCAGATTTGTGTGACGATGCCCCACTGTGAAAATCTTGTGAAATTAATGGAAGAAATTGCTATTTTTAGAAACATACGTTGGGTAAACGTTTCTTCTTGTACATTGCAAAACTCGTCGTGTGGTATTTAAATACATGAAGATGTATTATCATAAACATGCTTACTAAGAAAGAAGTCCAAACGCGAGCCAGAAAGCGCTATTTCTTGATTGCTAAATTAATAACGGAGACATTTATAGTTCATATGCAAATGAGAAATACCCTCGTTCAAACAAAGTTAAAAGATTTGAATACAAATCGTCGATTTGAATAAGACTATTATTCAAATTAGTATAACTTGCTTATGGGAAATAGGAACATTTATAAGAGTAAGGCATAATTTGCCAAACGAGAAATCAAATCACAATGACCACATTATGTTTTAAATGTAATTCAGTCTATATATACAGTGTATATTCGGTATGTAGGTCAGTATTAAATATTTGAGACTGTTTAATCGAAATATGATGCCAAACGCGGGTTTTATAAAAACAGCTATTGTGAATCATGAATGGTATTCAAGATTATGACTATTTTAAAACTTTGACAACCAAACGAGTCATGTGCAAAAGTATAGGCGCAACTTATGAATGTATCCAGTTTGACAGTCATCATAACAGTGCGTGCATTACAAAGTGAGAACATGAAATAACACATTACTAAAATTGACTTCTATTAGCATGTGTAACTCTGGAAATTCGGCGTAATGAATTTGTGATGATGACTAAATTGCCTAACTACACCTGTCCAAATAAACTTTGCTACTAGATATTTGATAAGACTAGTTAGATCGTGGGAAGATGAAGTAAAGTTAATTGTTCAGTTAGGATATCCGGATGGTTTTTTGTTAACAGTCAGCTGTTGGTAATGTACACTGCACTATTTAAAATTAAACAATATAATTATATCATGTCACATTTTTTGGCTGATAAACAACACTTTTGCTTACACATTTTTGAATTCTTTGAAAGTTGATTTTAAAAGTCCATTTCATATTGATATAAAAATATCTTCAAATTCACGTCTCTTGTAAGCTGTAATCGAAGAGACGGTGAATGCAGACGAAAGTACTTGTACAGTAATCTAAGTTTGATTCACCTAAAATTGCACAGTTAAGTTGATCTTAAGAAAGTAGTCACATAAGTGTTGCTGTTTATATCAACTAGGCAAAATAAGTTAGGGATAGTTGAATGTTTATTATTCATATTTTGTTAGTTTTTCAATGAATAAATATATAATTATTTTTAATTACAAATTGTACACATATCCTCACCTATTTTACCAGTATATATGTTTACACGTTGGGCTGTACAGGCTTTTAAGTTTTATTTTGCATAAGTCTTGCATACCCTTTCATTACTTTCATCAACACAGATGTCTGTTACATTGATTATAATCTAATCCCTCGAATTTTCAAAACTCAAATCAAGCTTGAGTGTTTTTGTTCTCACAGTCGAATATACTCCCGTGGGAGTAAGTTCATTGAGAAAGCGATGTCCGAGTTGTGAGAGGACCTACATTGCATTCGGATATATATTCTTGATTTAAATAGTTTTTTATTTCCAAATAACATATAACGTGCAAGAAATTATGAGAAGTTAATTTGGAAAAAAGGGTTAGCAAACAGGCTTCACTTGCCTATATAAATGCTTCTCCTAAAACAAACTTAAGACAAATCAGTTTGTAAATACATTTGTGGAAGTACATTAAAGTTCATACACACGTTTAGGAAACTCGTAGTAGTTAAACATAAAAAGCATATGGTACCGAACTTTATGAAAAAAGGTTGGTATCATTTATGAAATTATACACAGATTTGATCAACAATACGTTTTCACTATGTGACAAAGATTCGTTACCGCTTAGAATAGCATGTAAAGTTATATTATTCATCATATATTCCTTGGACGTCTGTCAGTTCGACATTTACTCGGAGTGTGAATACATTTGACTGTATGTACAACAAAAACATCACGGAGACATTAAGAAATTATTTTATTTTAAGCAGTAGCTTTTATGAGAGATATACATATAATAATGTTTAAATGCAAATCATCACAGTAATAAACACTAAATCTTGTCGCCAAACCACTATCTCTGTCATTATTTGGTATATTCCCATCACGTTATAAGCGGTT
Source organism: Gibbula magus (assembly GCA_936450465.1). Classification (NCBI taxonomy): domain Eukaryota; kingdom Metazoa; phylum Mollusca; class Gastropoda; order Trochida; family Trochidae; genus Gibbula; species Gibbula magus. The sequence continues at coordinate 28,076,312 of OW388295.1, read as the reverse complement.
GTGTTACAAATTGAATTGTATCTATTCTTACTCAATGTGACCAGTCCCCAGCTTTCATTGCAAAACGACTAACGCATCATTAATGCATTTTTAAAGATTAAAGCACCCGGCCTTGTCAACTTATGAGGCATCATAATACGTTGGTCATTTATAGATATCAAAGGTATAAAGGACATTTGGTAAAATGATGGACTAGATATGTTGATGTAAGTGTAATCCCCTTTTATAAATCTTAAATAATAGGGCAGCCAAGGGCTTATACAGCGTGTTTGTAAAGTCATGTTTAAATAAATCGATGGTTGAACGTTTAGCATGCATGTTGTTCGCTATCCTTACATAGAAAAACCATCTTAAAATGTTCTTATCAACTAGTTTATTATTGATTTTAAGTGGAAGACGGCTACATATATAGATAATACAAAATGGTGTTCTTAAACATGAATGCGAATTCTGTATACGGGTATTGATCAAAGAGGAGACTACTTTCATCAGAGTCGACGAATAAACACCTGAATATACATACAACAATCACGAGTACACACCCTTGTTCAACCCAGCGAGTCGGAAATTTCGGGCCATAAAACAGGGAGTCAATTTGTGTAATACACAAAATATTTGCAAGTTAATTAAATTGTGACAACTGTATCTCCCACAATTTTGGTAATATTTATCTTACTTGTAATACTTTTGTTTCATGACATATAAATATTTATTTCTAAAACTTTCCTGGTTAGTGTGGCCCAATGAATGTTTAACTTTGTTGACACAAAAGTATTAAGCATATCTAACAATCTCAAACGAGTTGTTTTATTAACTATTTGGAAATTGCATATCTAATATTACTTTAATGTTTTCGTACATGTTTATATTTTCAACAGCATATTCGCTCGCCTGTTGAATCACTGCATAATAAATATTTACTGTATATATCTAGTATGTGTAGGAGAATGTCCGAAAACTGGCCATTAGTTTTGCACGTGGACCATGTTCGAGGCCGTCAGGCCGAAAATATGCTCCACGTTCAAAACTAATGGCCAGTTTGAGGACATTCTCCTGCTTAAAACAAAGTTTAAGTAAACGTGTTCCTGCTACTGAAATGCACGCCACAACGCACCTTATCATGTGCACAACTAATAGCGACTTATGCTCTATATGTATTTCATGATCTTCTCTGATTTGTCAGTCGCATACCCTCTGCTGCCAAGTTATAACATGTAAAATCATCAGGCGTTTTCCTAGTGGAAGGTACGGTTGTAAACATTATTTTTTGAAAGATTAAAATAATAAATGATGAAACGTTGTACTTAAAAGAAAAAAATCGAATTAGAAAATCGAAACCAACATGCATAGTATTTAATAATTCATTGATAAATTAATGGGCAATTCGTAATTTACTTATTTACTTATACCACCATGTTCTATTTCATATTGATAAAATTGATTTTTGATTACACAGATTCATCAACCCTATTAGGACTAGGCCATGCTATTATTCAGTATCGTTATCTTGAAATGTTAAGCACTTGCAATTCAAGATACTAAGTTGTAAATTCATCTTAAAATTTTGAACATTTAATTTAGTATCTAGAAAATTCATCTTACTATTTTGAAAATTAAACATAATAGGGTTGAATATTCCATTTAATATCGTGAAAATTTAATTCAGCTTTAAAACATGAATACAATTTGTAATTACAATTTTGTATCATTGGCATTGTACCTGGTAAGTTAAGTTTAAAAAGTTGAATGTTCAAGGAAGCAAGTTAAATTTTCAAGAAATATGTTGAATTTTCAAGATACAAAGTTATATTTTCAAGTTAATTTTCAAGTTAAACTTTCAAGTTAAATTTTCAAGATTCTATGTTAGAAGATAGGATCTGGAATTTTCGAGTTAGCAAGTTGAATTTTCAAGATAAAATGTGCTAAATAATAGCGTAGCACAAGGGCGGATCCAGGATTTTTTAAAGGGGGGGGGGGGTCCCAAAATAATTTTTCTCCACTCAGTGGGGGGGAGGGGGTCAGGACCCAAATCCCAACAGTGAACTTATACATGGATTTGAAAAGGGGGGGTCAGGATATAAGTTGAAATGTCATGACCTACAAATCTACCTCTCACGCTGACGAGTTCCACACCACTGTCGCATTGTACGTCGCGCCATTTTCTTCAATTTCAGAAAACTGTTTTCTATGGATAGGACTAATCGGGCCAAATAAAATGGCGCTAGAGCACTTGTGAGAGCGGAATTCTTTAATACCATCTCCTTCGATAACAGATGGTGGGCGCATATCGTTAACTATTACCAGTAACACATAGGGATATAGATGTACATGAGTTGCTGTTACAATGAATTGGAGTTGCGTTGTTTATACAATAAAGAGTATTGTGGTCCGAGGTTATATAATGTACGAGTTTGAGCAAATTAATTGGATGTTAGTTATGTCATGTCGAATACTGAGATTGAGAGTGATTGGAAAGTAGATGAATGTTTATCAAATAAATGAGCTTGTTGTACGTGAAATGGATTAGGTAGAAACACTTAAAAAGTATTGATGAAATACACACTAATATGAAATATAAGTATTGAATATAGTTTAGCAAAAGGTGGAAGGCACTATAAACATCCGTCGTCTGTATTTAGAGAGGAAGCTATCTTGTTGATATTTACAGCTTCATGAAGTACAGAGACGAAGGAAAACAAAACTCATGTATATTTAGTTCCTCAAAGTTTCTTCTAATGTTCTCATCATGACTATGCCGAAACGCCGCCTACAGAGAACAAAGAAGGTGTTTGTCAATAAAAACTGTCTCTTCATCATCTTAAGTTATAGAATGTCAATCAATAAATGACAATATTAGGCATACTTGTATTTGGACAGCAAAATGCATACTTTTAGTTTTCTAATATTGGACACACCTTTTTTTTTAGATTGTACGTTGTTTTAAAAACATTATACATTATTTGTAATAAATTCCGAATGTGGTATTGTCAAATGTCTAATAACACTTATTATGGGAAATTAATGATTAAAATTCAAAACCGCACATGTACTACTTTCAAAATACTTTGAATACAACGTTAACTCCAAATGAACTGCAACCATTAATTCATTCCGTTATATGTTTTGTTATTAGAGTGAGAAGTAAGGTGTTGTGGAAGATTAACACGCTCTTTCGATGAAAATAAACACAAGCAATGACATGTATATATTGACTTTCATCTGCTCACGTACACACGGTTGAGTTTACACACAAAAAAACATTTTAGTTTAACTAACATGCGGTTCTTTGCATTATTGTGCTGCACCTATTTTATCGCAAACGAAATCGCTAGAGGAATCCCTATCTTACGTCATATTTAACATGTCTCGAGGGGGTTTCCCCACTCAAACCACATGGAAGGAAAGTGGGTAGGCCTATGTACCATGGGGTACGGGTCAGTTCGTACTAAAACCAGGTCACCCCGGTTAGCTTCGTCTAGGTTGATTCGCCCTAGTAAATGTTGATGTTTGATATAATGAAGTTGTTGTGTGTGTTTGTGTCCGGGTCGCATCGTCCTGGGTCGGTTTGCCCTGATATATTTATACGATAGATACAAAAAAGCATAGCATAGTATACACATCTTTTTTGTTAAAATATTCTGATTCATCTTGTACTGAAACCATTTTAGATCAACACTCTGAGTACATCTACTAGCCATCAAATTAATGTTTTCTCATTCATTCTGTTGAAAATATTTGTAAAATATTTCTTCCCATCTTAATTGGCCAGTTGATTTATCAAATCTTAATCGGTTAAGCAATTTACAACCTTTGTACTTATAAATATTCTTGAAATATTGAATGGTACAATAGGAAAAAACATGAACCGCTTGTGTATGATTAAAATGTTTCTCTTTCTGAAATATTCAGACACCGCTCTCTTAAAACCTTCGTAGGTGAGAAAGTCATATTTACCATTCAATTCTTCCAAAGACATCATATTTCAGTCATCAGTCATAATATTTATGAATCAATAGAAAAGAAAAAACCTGAACATGATTAAAATGTACTGTGGACATGATTAAATGATGCCATGATTAAAAGTGGTAAAAATCATTGACAATGTCTGATTAACATATGTAGGTTAGATGACAGAACTGTTTAAGTTATAATTGTAATATATGAATTTGAATTTTTTTTTTTTTACTGTACTATCAAATCAGGTTGCTTGTTAGCCCACATTCTCTTACCACAGAGGTTACTCCCTTCAGATTCCAGCAAAAATCCCTAGCGGGAGAAGAGCAACCTCATACTGTATCCCTGCTTCTTAACCAATGAACACTCATCTTTCAGATGCAATGTCAACCGATTTGACTCATTTGACTCTTATTAGCATAGGTCCGTATACACTAATGGACTGTTTTTGGTAAGTGTTTCTGATTCAGTCTTCTTTATTTATCAGCATGTTTATGATCAATTGTTGTCACAAAATCAAATAGCATATTTCAAGGAAAGCACGTTAAATGAGAAAACTTTATCTTACGTTTATTATATCAGTATGACGTGTTCGCTGTCGCATTCAGGCCAAGTAGAACAGAGGTTATGATCGGAAATCTGAAGGGAGTAACCTCTGTGGAAAGAGAATGATTAGCCGATTGTTCCCTATTTTCAAGTTTTTTTGAGATGGGTACGATCGGTCAAATTTATATTACCGAACTCACTCGCGACATGCGGTGTAATTCTCTGTAGATTATCTATGAACAAAACTTAAATGACGTGCAATTTTTTACTTTAAATTGGGTAACAAAGTTAATATTTGATTAAATTTTCATTCTGTTGGAATAAGGAGAGTTCTCATTATGGCTTACTTTTCCATTTAAACAGTTGTAACAATAGACCGATCCATTAAGCCCCGCCCTCTGGCAACATTCCCTAGCAACAGACAACCTCGGACAAACATGCGGAAGTGTCTGAATGGCTTTTTGCTGAGAACGACATATTTTGCCGGCGTTTTGAAGCTTTGTCATGACACGGAAACGACTAAATGAAATGAAAAAAAATGATGTCTTTTGATAACCAAACTATACATTTTAGAACACAATCTACGTTGAAATGATATTTAGATCACATAAAAATGGTCTACCGTAACGATATAAAAGGTCAGAAATTTACTTTGCCAAGGCCGAGATTAAATGTTCTTCAACACACGACACGATAGGATTTTCATGAATGTTGAATGTAGAAACAAATTAGAGTTGTTCTGTTTCTCCGTTTGTTGATAACAGTTCCTTAGTAAAGTGTTAAGACACAGACATGTGCATTTCAGACTTATCTCCCTTTATAGTCTCCAATCAATTATATTGTTTCATTTCAGTTTTGTTTACATTTTTTGCAAATAAGCCATCTAAAATATAATTATTCATGACAGTTGTAAATTACTAGCATAAGAAAATATTACACTGACTGACTATGAGTTTTCCACACTAACTGAACAGCTGCAATCATCTTACAAATATTATGTTGAATTTCTAGAGTAATGTTATATAATAATAAATACACAATAATGTATGTAAAGCTGCTTATGTTTCAGTATTGTATGATGAAATCAAGATAAATATGTGCTGTTACATGTATAAATTGTATGTTTAAGAAAATACCATTTACAATAATCATTCAATAAATCATGAAAATATGTATAACAAATTTAATATGAACACTTCAATTCACTGAAGATGATTTACATGTTAACAAAATAACAATGTATATCATTCTGATATGAAACAACGAGTCAAATAATAAACAAATAATCTTTTATGTAGAGTTGCAGAGTTTATTATATTCATGAATATATGAGAAAATTAACAATCAATGAGTACATTTATTATCCTATACAAAAACAACAAATTATGTACATGTTATCATGCTGGTAATTTACTTAGTTTCAAAAGAATGTTCAGCTTGATACTCTCATACATCCTGCAGATTTCCCTATTTCTTCTGATCTTGTGAGTCTGAAAAATTAAATAATAATAGTTACCATGCATAAAGTTTGTGCAATTATTGATATCATTCTCTTAATGGTTATCTTATTGTGAACTTGAAAATGTTCTGGCAAATGTTATAATTGAAAATTAAATTGCATTCATACATTTTATTTGAATAACAGAATGTCAACAAATAATTTACAATTTTCCACACTGTCCAAGTTAGTAAAAGCAATGATAAATCCAAAAAGTCACAGAAGCATATTATTAAATAAATATATTTTTAAAATGACTATTAACAGATTATTCTTAAAGAATCCAAATAACAAATGGTGCACGGTAAATTCATAAATATTTGTATTTGTTGAAATTTATGACAAGACTTTTAATCCAATTTTAAGATGCTGTCTATGGTTTTAATCAATTGTACATATAAGGGAAATGCACGTCCCAGGTTATATATGTTTTAGCTAGTCATAACAATATGATTCATTCTTATCAATAGACATTAAAATTCACCCTTGTCTGACTATTATTATTATCTGACAAATTAAGTATTTTTATAGAAATTAAAATATGTCATGTACAAGAATGTATCCCTATTTGCAAGATGTATTATTGGGATCAAATGTATACATGTAATTGTAAATGGGGTTATATGTTCATACTTACTTTGCTAACCCATAACTTCATTTCACCCCATTGCCTTGTTTAGCCTTGATGACACAACAGTGGCTGATTGAATCTGTTATCCAATCCAGGTGTCGCACATTAATTGGAATATGAAGATATAAAAGCAAATCAATTGACTATGATGATTTCAATCATAATTAAATATATTTTGATCATTATATTGTTTTTTTATGTTATGGAGTTTTCTAAATAGTATATATGTAACAAATTTAAATATTCCAAGCTTACCTGCAGATGGCTAACTAAATTAAAAAGATATTTCATTGATTTATAAATTCATACAAAATTAAAATGATTTTTGATTAACTTAATTTGTGTTGACTGCAGATCAAACTGTAATTGATGTGTAGACCTGCACAGTAGGCATAGAAATGTGTTGACACAAGGCCTCGAAAGATCGAATAAATACAGTCGTTGTTCATTTTACGGTCATCATCGAAAATAGTTTACTGTCATCTTGTTTGAAGAAAAATCTTATATACGGTCATCATCGCGTATATTTTCGAACAGCTTATAAAAACTAGATGAGCGTTTGCGGGACAACGCAAAAGCAGAGCAGCCCCGAAACTTAGGGTCTCGCCTTTCCCTGCTCCGCCTTCTCGTCAGCATCAATAAAATGGGATTTTTTTAAACAAAAGTGTTTTTTTTAATCATCACTGGGGTCACTTTTCACAAGTTTGTTCTTAAAACCTATTTCTGATTTCAAAATTGGATCAAAGGGATAACGTGACCTTAACCAATATCTCATGACCTTGAACTTTGACCTTCATGGTCACGCCATCAAAGATCACTTTTCATTGTGTATAACAATCATGTAATGCTTAAAAGTGTTAATAGCTGAAATAAGGCATGTTTGCAAATGCATGCCTAAGTTGTGACCTCGCTGTGACCTTGACCGTTGATAGATTTTAGCAAAAACCTTTTCAAATCTTGGCCTTTCTCCATAGTTGATATAGACCAAATAAGAGCCTGATAGCACAAATATTTTTCAAGTTATCGTGTTTACAAGGGTTGTTGTAGTAATTTCAGAACTCATGACCTTGACCTTTGACCTTGAATGTGAACATGTCAAAATCAATCACCAGGTTTATAAGAAAAAAGCTATGTATATGAGGTATTTATACCTTCTTGGAAAAAAGTTATTTAGTGATTTCAGAACTGGCCATGGTGACCTTGACCATATATTTCGTGACCTTGACCTTTAACATTCAAGGTCACACAATCAGTGATCACTTTTCATTGTGTATAACAATCATGTAATGATTCAAAGTGTTAATAGTTGAAATAAGACATTTTCGCAAAAGCATGCTTAAGTCGTGCCCTCGCTGTGACCTTGACCTTTGACGGATGTTAGCGAAAACCTTTTCAAATCTTGGCCTCTCTCCATAGTTGATATACACCAAATAAAAACCTGGTAGCACAAATATCTTTCAAGTTATCGTGTTTACAATGATTTTTTTAGTGATTTCAGAACTCATGACCTTGACCTTTGACTTTGAATGTGAACATGTCAAAATAATTCACCAGGTTTATAAGAAAGAATCTAGGTATATGAGGTGTTAATACCTTCTTGGAAAAAAGTTATTTAGTGATTTCAGAACTGGTGACCTTGGCTATATTTCGTGACCTTGACCTTAAGAATTCAAGGTCACACAATCAGTGATCAATTTTCATTGTGTATAACAATCATGTAATGATTCAATGTGTTAATAGTTGAAATAAGACATTTTTGCAAAAGCATGCTTAAGTCGTGCCCTCGCTGTGACCTTGACCTTTGACGGATGTTAGTGAAAACCATTTCAAATCTTGGCCTTTCTCCATAGTTGATATTCAACAAATAAGAGCCTGATAGCACAAATATTTTTCAAGTTATCGTGTTTACAATGATTTTTTAGTGATTTCAGAACGCATGACCTTGACCTTTGACCTTGAATGTGAACATGTCAAAAAGATTCCCCAGGGTATAAGTAAGAAGTTATGTATATGAGTTCACTTCAGAAGACACGATATATAAATGGATGGAAAATGTTATATAACTTCTACATTCTATGCCGACATTATGAATGTTTGTATGTTATATATGTATATTATACACTACTGATGTTATATCTGTAACATCTTGTGCATGTACGCTTGTAATATATGTTGTTATTCTTATAATCGTGTACTATACTCTTGTATAGTATTGTGTATTTTAGTGAAATGTTTAAAATGTGATCAAATATTATATTGAACTGTCGTTCAGTGAACTGTCTAGTTTTAATCCCAGATTAGGTCAAGTTTTGATACGTGTTCATTTCATCATGTTCTGTTATTAATAAACACTTTTGGTTATTGAGGTGATAGTGTTATTCAACTTTTAATACGAGGATGGTACAGAAATCTTAGAGTTAATATAGCCAACGTGTCTTGGAACTATAGTGTAATGCACATTTTCGATTTCTGAGGAACTTTTAAAGGTATATATTCGATTATTTAGATGTAATATATATTGAACAAAAAAGTGTGCGTGCCCCGACTGACATTTTTATTTTACCTAAAGAGAGAGGTGTCGGCTTAAACTATGAAATATAATTGCTAAGATTAAAGTGTTTGTGAAAAGGGTATGACAAATCTCTTCATGTAAAATAGGTGGTTTTGGAAAAGTAGGAGTAAGAATAACTTGAAAAGGTAGGGATAACATAATACACTACTGCAATTACCACTGATTTCAACTTTATTTTGGAAATAAATTCATCATAATGATTCATTCGAGTGACTTGAAACAACAGGTACATGGAGGGACACCCGTGTAAGCACATTGAGGGATATACAGCAGTTTATGACTGAAGGGAAAGAAAATTTAACTTTTTCCAAAATGTAACCGGAAAAATAAAATAATAAAAACAACAAAAACATAGAAGTAGCTTTTGATGAAAGTTACATGAAAACGAAAATGATAGTGTCAACAAATGCCAAACGAAGAAGCAGCCTCACTCATTCTAGCTCCGAATTAGACTAAGTAACAAAATAAATAAAAAGTCGCCAAATTTTTTTTTTAAATCACTTAATCATGTTTCATTTCGCAGTGCACCTCTCCTAGTGGTGAAGAAGACTCGCGTCACATCTGAAAAGGATGAGATAAATAGTTTTTCTGTAATCGATCAGACAAAAAATGTTCAGAATACTACAAGAAAATCGGCAAACATTCATCGATTCGGTTTGAATTTCGCACTGCACCTCTTCTAGTGGTGAAAAATATCTTATGACGGACGTACAGAAGAACGGACGGAATCATTGGTATTACAATATACCCCCAACCGTTGGTCGGGGTATAATAAAGTACAGCAATAACAAGAATATGGTTTTGTAAATGAAATCTTATATGAATTATTATAATATATCCTCATATCAGTATCTAAAGAGGAAAACATGATTGTAGTGATAAATAATTATAATCGTTTCATTTACGATAATACATCCTGTACTTTTTCAAGTGTCTCAATTATAATATATGATTTCTATGATAAATGTTTCCCCTTTCAGGTTGTATTATATGGCAATGATTCTGTTTCACACCAGTTGAATATTAATATTCTACAGACTGCTCATAAATTCATTATCGCATAAACTTTGTTCATTATTGGATGTACATACTCCGTATTTGTTATATGAATTTGTTTCTTGTTATAATGTATGTAACATGTTATATCTATAAATCCTATTGACGTCAATGGGACCGACATTTATGTACGTGTTACACTGTTAGTCAATATCGCTTCTCTATAACATCTGATTTAAACAGTATTTTATTTCCAAATGACAAATAACACACGTTTACGTTTTTACTTTTACGTTTTTACGTTTGGGTGATATGTCTTGATGCTGGTAGAAATGAAAACAATGTCGCATATTTATATTTACTTTGTTCTGGTTTGTATGTATTAAACGTGTATTGATATTATGTTCAAGAGAGCGGCCTTAGCATAAACGTTGTAAGCTTTTTGTCCAATCCCCTTCACAATATATGTACACTATTGTGAAATAAATATGTTTAAAATAATAACACACCAGAAATAATGAAAAAAGGATCAGCAAACAGGCTTCAATAGCCTATATAAATGATTCTCCTAAAATAAACTTAAAACAAATCAGTTTGTTTAGTAAACTCGTAGTAGTTAAACATCTGAAATACCATTTAAATGACATTGTAAAAAAATTATTATTTTGGTGTACTAATCGCTTCTCTCCGATATGGCCATTTGTTACGAGGTGTTTTAACTTCATCAATTTATTATTTCATCAAATTGGCTTGAATCATAAGAGTGTGCTGCATGTTTAGCTTCCTTATATCAGATGACAACGAAACAATCGAATTAGTGATGTTTATGATTTAAACATATTGTACAGTCGATCAGACTCATTGATTGGCATTCAAGATCCCTTGTATGATATTCACGGGAACATCGACACATTCGATTATCGCTCACTTTGAAGAAAGGAATCAAGGATTTATCATATAACCGAACCGAAAATCAACCAACAGGTATTCCTCCGATAATGTAGGGTATTTGCTAGATTGTTGAGACACAATTATAACCCAATCAATCTGACAAGTTTATTTCGTAAAATGCCTTAGGCCCACTAAAAATACAAACTAAACGGTAACAATGCTTCCTCTATGTAATTAGAACAGTTTGTTGTTGTTGGGATGAAGAATTAGTACATTTTAAAGTATATAAAAGGTATTGCTAGTCAATATGATAAGGTAATGTTTTGAATTATTAAGAGCGCAAATCATGATAAACTTTACATTCAAATAGAAAGTGAGGTTCATTTTCTACAAAGTTAGCATTGCAAATATAACAAAGTCTTTGGTGCCTTGGAAGTCCATGAAATCTACCGGTATTTTGGTATATTGGAAGTGCACCGATTCGTAGCTATGTTATTCTACGCCTTGTATCTTTAGATTTCACAAAAGACAAATAAGGTTCAATGTAGGATGTAGTGATCTCAATGCTAACAAACTCAAAAGACATATCATAGATAAAGCGGATTGTTTTTGTGGTTACGCCAGTGAAGACGCACTTCACTATTTCTTTGTGTGTTCAAGATTTGATTATGTAAGAACAAACAAATTTTATTATACTAATGGCTTTTCATTGGAAACAATCCTATTCGGAAACTCTACCTTGAGCTTTGCAACCATGACTGAAATTTTAAAATCAGTACACCGATTTACAATAGAAACTAAAAGATTTGTTTAGTATAACCACATACCAATTCAAACTAAAAGTGATTCTGACTGCAAGCGTCATAAACGTATCGAACCATCATTAATCAATCAAACAATTTAACAACACTGTTGATTATTTGTCAAAACACTTATTATTTCAAACCATGTTAATTTTTTTATCGTTCCTGTCATGACAATGCTTCATATATGTATGTATGTACTTTGGAGCGGTCTTTACATAAGCTCAAGTGAGCTTGTTGACCAATCCGATCCATGTATTTCATGAATAAATATGTTTAAACCATAAGGTTCAAAACAAAATACAGTTTTGATACTTTAATATAGATCCAGCGATGTACATTTGGGCATTTCAGAAAATATGAATTGCTTGTGACAGTCACTGATTCTTATATACAAATTCTTTCAAAAACAGCTCCTCATTACCAACACCTTGAGTTTCCCACACAAAACCAAAAAACATGCTTGTAGAGAATATACAAATATACCCAATTTTTCCTATTAACTTTGTCAAAATTGTGTAACATAATATAGCACTGCTTAGGATATCGATCCCTAGGAAAATGTAAAAGTTTAATGTGATACAAGTGACAAGTAAACCATTTGATGTGATGTTATAACAGTATATGTTATAGCAATTTGACTCTAGCCCCGTATTTCTCAAACCCTTACGGTGGTGTTTTGATTCTCGGAGACAATCCGATTTCAAAGTGAGTACCGCTCAGAGCCATGACACCTGCATCCTAATGAGCTTATACAGTTATCAACTAATTAAGCCTTTGATCAGTGCCGCGCCATTTGAACACGTGTATGACATCTATATGGTTTAAACATATTTATTCAGAAAGAAACTGACAGGATTGGCAAACAAGCACATCTTTGCTTATGTGAATGCCGCTCCCGACAACATACAAACATACATTCAATGAAGATGACAATCACAGAACAATGGAAACAGATCGGACATGTATGTACATTTGCAGGCTTACAGACAAAAGTAAAATTAAGAAGAACAGTTTCGCAAGGCTTCTAAGGAGGTTGAGATAATTTAGTTAAGAAAAATCAGGAAATCTTTTTGAAGAAACTATGAAATTATGGACGGATTTTAGATGTTCGTTATTTTCTTGATGAGTCGAGCCAGAATTACTGTAGAGGATAGATGGTAGATTATAACCTTTTTGGAAGAAATACGTGTAAAGTCTTAATTCGTGGTAAGTGGGACAAATTAGGAAGAAATGGAGCGCATCCTCAAAGTGATGTCCACAGTTGCAGGTAGGGGTATCGGATATATATCGGGCGAACATATCACCGTGTAAATCACTGCAGCCAAGCCTAAGACGGGAATGGATTATCTGACAGAATCTTGACCCATGAAATAAATTGAAATGAATCGGTTTGCTATTGGTTTCCTTTAGATTTCTTTTGAATTCTTCAAGAGAGATAGAATTGACCACATCCAAGGGGAGGGAATTCCAGATATTAACTGTGTCTGGAAGAAACGATTTAGAGTAATTAGCTGTGTTGCATTTAAAGGTTTGTAGGTCGGAGTAGTTTCTTAAATTATATCGACTTGCGCGAGACACTCTGTCGGGTATTAGGTTTGATAAATAATCAGGTACTAGTTTATTTACCATCTTATAAAAGACGATTTTTTGACGATGTCTGCGTTTTTCTAAAGAAGTTATATTAGTTTCTGAATATAGTTTTTCGTGGCTTGTTCCACGAACAGCGCCACAAATAGTTCTAATTGCCTCCAGGTTAATTTTTTTCTAGAGGAATGAACTGCTCTTTTGTACAATTATCCATGATGTGACATGAATAATCGAAAACTGGTAAAATAAATGATTTATACATGGTCTGAAGGATTTTACGTTTAAGGCGATAATTAAAACTTCTAAGGCAATTTATCATTGGGCTTACCTTTTTGATAATACTATCAACATGGCTGTGTCACATGCACTCCTGCTGTAGGATTAATCCTAGATGTTTATGAGATGAAACGTCAGTAATAGGTGTATTTTCCATAGAAAAAACTGGTTTCACAGAAGGGGTATGTTTACGACTGAATTGAATTGAAACGGTTTTACTTGGATTAAAATCAACTTGCCATTCATTAGCCCAGGTGTTAATGACAGACAGATCGTTGCGTGGCTCTGTGCGGCATCATTCGGGTCATTAATTATTACGTAAAGCGATGTATCGTCGGCAAATAAGCGTATATTGCTGTCAATATCGTCGACGATGTCATTGATGTAGATTAAGAATAGTAACGGTCCGAGAACGGACCCTTGCGGGACACCAGCAGAGACAAATTTCAAGTCAGAACTATAACCGCTGATAACAACACGTTGTGATCTATCCTTAGGTAACTTTCGAACCATTGGAGTAACTCGCCAGAGATACCGTAAGATCGTAGCTTATGGATGATTCCCCTATGCCATCCTTTATCAAAGGATATTGAAGATAGAGTCTTATCAGTTTTAAAAATTACATCCGGTAAAATTGTTGGGAATATTGTATTGTTGCCGGTTGATTTTAGGTAATGTTTATGGTTATTGTGTGCAACATTCTCTTTAAATGTGAATATTCTGTATTCTGCAGACTTGATCGGCATCAATATATGCCATTTCATTTCCTTTGAAGAAAATAGTTTTAAAGTAAACTGTATTTCACCGATAAAGGTGTAAAATGAAACATACCTGTACACAGTTAGTACAAATATATTTATTGTAAAAGGGCTATTTGTTGATTTCATATGATTTTACATAAATTGATGATGAAATTATCAACCAGCATATTACATATTTCAAAATGCAAGAGGTATTTACGACAGGGGAGAGAGAAAATTTGTTTATTACTGTCTCATCTCATACATAAAAAATGACACATGGTAAGAGAGTAAAAATGCATGAGCCGCCAAAGTGCTACAAGAGACAAATACACTAAAATGATATTATGTTGCAATAAAATATATTAAAATGGCATAACGTACTAATGTACTAATGAACGGGTATGTGTATGTATGTGGTGTAGACAGGTACTAATGCACTAATGTACTAATGTATGGGTATGTGCGTATATGTATGTATTGTATACATATATGTGTGTGTGTGTGTGTGTGTGTGTGTGTGTGTGTGTGTGTGTGTGTGTGTGTGTGTGTGTGTGTTTTTTTTTTTTCTCCAATTATATGTATTATAGTATTATATGAGATCTTAATGTATTGTCTCTTTGATGTCACACTTATAACGACACAGTGAGGTGGAATTCGTTAGAATCATCTTGGTGGGAAAGTATGACCGGATGATTATTCACACGGTCTCCGCGGTAATAGAAACAGGAATAAACTCCAGATAAACAAACATAAATGTTATTGAAGTTTCAATTTGTGTTGATCCGTAAGAGATATATACAGTTCAATATCTTAAACTATTTAAAAGAAAACATTTTGAAGTTATCAGGTACTAAACTAGGTACGTGATTTAACACTATTTATTTGAATAATGGAATGAACTAGTAAAACTGTTGTATGCGTATGTAGATACCTCTGACATAAAGATATATATATTCAAATGATTTTGCGTACTAGTGAAACACAATACATGTTTGTCTACTATCACAACTCGTTCATTGGCAGATTTCCTTCTTCG
Organism: Gibbula magus; assembly: GCA_936450465.1. NCBI lineage: Eukaryota > Metazoa > Mollusca > Gastropoda > Trochida > Trochidae > Gibbula > Gibbula magus. Next base: position 28,060,776 of record OW388295.1, on the reverse strand, counting down.
TAGATTGCCATCAATTTTGCCCCGTCACATAAAGTATTAACATTCTAAGTTAAAAGACACTTGCTTCATCTTCAATTACCTCATAGTTATATAGACTGTGCGTTCTATCCTCCAAACTGAGCCGTCCGTGTTTCAAGGGTTAGGTCTACTTCTGCCTACGGTGCACTTTGCCCACAGTCAATTTAGTGTGACTTTGCCTACAGTCTATCCTGATTGGAACCACTCGAGAATACACTGCCTCGTTAGGTCTGTATCACCATCTGTAGGTCTGTTGTCACCATCTGTTATATACACCTGAACCATTCTCCAATACCGTATGTTATTCCAATTATCTGTACAGATAACGGAAATAAAGGAATTGAAAATTGAAAATTGTATCGGTAACTTTACATAGTATTTAACTTTGAAGTCTATCCCATGTAGTGTTGTTTCCACTTAATTTCATGATTTCATGATATCTTGTAGTTCCAGGTCTTACTATACGTGACATACATTCATCAGTCCGTATGGCAGTTTTTCTTAAGCTGTATACTTCAGTATTCGTGAACAAATCGTGCATCCTTTTGTGTATTACAAAATGAATATTGTAGTAAGTGTAATGGACAATCTTCTCTAGCATTCACAAACAAACATATATTTTTAATAATTTATCACATTGTGCATACATTACACATCTAGATAGTGGTAATATAAGATTAATATAGTCGATGAAGACAAATATGTTAGGGTAGACAGTGAGAATGTACATATATAAGTGTAAAGAATGAGGGCTGAGTAGTGGGTGAGTGGCAGAGTATGTATGGCTGGATGTTGGGACCTGAATGATGTTGAGTTAATATGAGAGTTTGAAGGGAGTAAGAGTATGTATGCATGATGTATGTATGTGTGTATCTTAGTATGTGTGTATGTATAATGTGATAACGCGTGGATGTGTGAGTATATGTGTGTAGTGTATACATGTATGTACATACTAATATACTAATGTACTAATGTATGGGTATGTGTATGTATGTGGTGTAGACATGTACTAATGCACTAATGTACTTATGGATGGATATGTGCGTATATGTATGTATTGTATACATAAGGCGACCCGATTTTATTATGGAAACTCGAGATTCCATAACTGACCAACATAAATAACATAAGTGAGAAGTTCAAATTCTATCAAAAACCTATTTCTATACTTCAACTAAGATAGTGACGAAAATTCCAACTTTCTACCCCGCACCGTACGTGAGATACAGACACCCTTGCCCATGGGTATGCCCATGGGAAAGATCGCCCATGGGCCGGCCCATGGGCGAGAGGCTGTTCAAATTTGTGTTACACACAAATTATTTTCTAATTTTTAATAATGGGTCTAGCAGTAACACATTTTAGGTATTTATGAACTCCCCCCATGCAAAGGAAATTGTTTTTCCCATGGGCGAGATTTCCAATGGGCGAGACCTCGCCCATGGGCCAGGTTGCCCATGGGCCGTTTAACCATGGGCTAGATTTCCCATGTTCAAATGTTGACTTTGGCAAACATATAATGTTTGTGAAATGTTGACTTTGAAAAAAAAATGTTTGTGAAATGTTGACTTTGGAAGAAATAGAATTTTTGTGAAATGTTGACTTTGGAAATATTGACTTTTAAAATATTTGTTGATTTTGGTGGAAGTGTTACTTTGATAAAATATGGACCTTGGTGACATGTTGATTTTGATACATATTTCGAGTTCTATGAATGGTTGACTTATGAAATATTCATGTTAGTGAAATGGTGTGTAGTTTTAGTTTAACTTATATAAAATGTTAACTTTGGTGACATGTTGACTTTGAAAAAGATATTTTGAAGTTAGTGAAATGTTGACTTCAATCACATATTGACTTTGATGAAATGTTGACCTCGCCCATGAGCCGGATTTCCCATTTTTTCTAGATTTCCCATGGGCGAGACATCGCCCATGGGTCAGGTTTCCCATGGGCCAATGTTGACTATGCAAATATATAATGTTTGTGAAATGTTGACTTTGAAGAAAAAATAATGTTTGTGAAATGTTTACTTTTGAAATATTTATAGACATTGGAGGAAGTGTTCCTTTGATAAAATGTTAACTTGGAAGACATGTTGACTTTGAAAAAGATATTTTGAATTTAATGAAATATTGACTTTGATCACATATTGACTTTGATGAGATGTTGACTTATAAAAGATAGTTTGAGTTAAGCGAATTGTTGACTTTAATTACGTTATGTTAATTTATTGTCTTTGGTGAAGTATGCTTATATCATGAAATATTAATGCTATAATTATTCCATTTTATTGACTTTGGTGAAGTTGGACATGTTGACTTTGATTATATATACTGAGTTTGGTGAAATGGTGATTTTGAAATTGATACCACTTTGGTGAAATGTTGACTTAAATTTGTTATAATGATGGTGAAATGTTGACTTCGGGAATATTCGTTGACTTTTGTGGACGTTTTTCTTTCATAAAATATTGACTTGGGTGAAATGTTGACTTTGAAAAGATATGTCGAGTTTGATGACATTTTGACTTGACTTTGGTAAAAGTTTATCTTTAATGATATGTTAACGTGGTTACTTATTGACTTTGAGAAGATATTTTGAGTTTAGTGAATTGTTGACTTCTAAAAGATTGACTTTTGTGACATAGTTTGACTTTGAAATATTTATTGGCGTTGTTGAAGTTTGAATTTAATGGGATTTTGAAAACACTATGGTCTGCGTGAAGGAGCGCGTTTCAAACAGTAAGTATTAGATCATTTGACTACGCTGTTGCCCACAATACACCAGTCACCGGGACTGATGATTTATATACACAACCAAGTGCAGGTTACAGATATATGATATATTAGACCTGTGTATTTGTGTGTATCAGAACACCATGTCTATGTAACGAGCGTGCCGTGGTATTACGTAACATGTCTATTCGGTCAACTAACCCATTGTTTTCAATTACGAAAATAAAACAGTCGATTTCTTACCTCACTTGTTTGATTCGATTTCGAGCGGTTTTAACCATTTAATAGCACAGAACATACATACGTATATACATACATGTATTTATGGTAGTGCTCAGTTGTCCCTAGCGTCAAAATACTGCATTGCCTCTTTTGAACAAGGGAATACTAGGCAAATATTATGAACACTGATCTAATATATTCATTATTCGTTTGTATCAATAATCAGCGAAAGTTTTACTTTTAGAAATGTAGTGATGTAATGTATTCAGAATGTCCTCATTTTTTTACGTTATCAAATTCGCCAGTACCCTACAAATTTTAATTAATTCGAACTCTTGCAATTAGGTTCCAATTTAGATATTGGGATGACCCACTCACTGTTTGTCTGTTGCCAGCAGTGAAGGGGTACGTGAAAAGTCTATATAAAAGGTTCTAAATCATTTGATTTGTTTACAATTTCGGCCGCTTTCTCAATACTATACAGGGATTATCAAATACATCTTACGATTTTGACGGGTATTATTTATCAAAAGCCTTTTCACACAGTTGTCCTTCCCTTAAAAAATGTTTATAGATATGTAGTCAGTTTTTAAACAGACGTTTCCACAATATACTCTCCGGTTTGCATTCAAATGAAAATAATCAAAAACGAATAAACTACTCTTTTCTAAAATCTCAGAAAATTCCTTAGTGTTTAACCATCAAGTCAGTGAACCGTATCTCCTGAACATCCCAGTGACCATGTGTGTATCTCTAAGTCAACTACACACGTGTCAAAATACTCCGATTGAAATAACAGTATTGGCGACAATACACATATATACGTATTTTTTAATTGGTTTATGGTAATACCCAAACAAACTGCCCCTTCCAATACACACTTATCCCAGAATATCAAGGCTAGCATATTCCATTTAGCCCGTTAAGAGCGCGACTTGGCTCCTCATAGGATGACTAGTGATGGTAATTAGATTATATAGTACTGTACTGCATACATACGGGTTCATTTAAAATTTTATGTGAGAGCTTAATGAACAATTTACATGTTTTTTGTTTTTAATTTTAAGTTGACAATGTTGCATAATGTAACCGTAAATACAGCGTGGTAAAAGTTTGATAGGTTTGCTACAGGACAGTTTGAAATTCAAGTAAAATAGACAAGCAGATGTCATGACATTGTGTAATATTGTGTACGGTTGTGTGAAGTGTGATGATATCTAAATGTCCATGTAGTTACATAAACATTGCTTGCTACACTTTGTATTTTGTATTCATATTGCAATAAATGATTTGAAAGCATACATATTTTCAAGTTATCATACGATACCGAGATGAGTTGAACATGGTATTTGTCAAGAATTGACAGATATTCTATTTATTATATCAATATTTCTGTGAAAATTTCTATGTTGAAGTTGACAGATTTAAAAGTACATCCATTGTGTTGTTGGGGGTCAAATATGACAAACGTTATAAATTATCTTATTTTATCGAGAACTAACAACTGTTACCAAAAACTACCATTTTGATGATACTCGACTTAGTATATTGACAATATGAAGGTAAAAGTATCGATTTCTGATCGAAAACCGGACAATGCACCTCGTGTGGCGCGCGCCAATGAGTCAAACGTAATTTTGGAATCTTATTTAAACCAGACAAAATTACACATTTGGGTTGATAATGTTCTATAGGTTATATAACTACTGCATGTGCATGTAAATAGGACGTGCACTTTCGGTTTCAGCACATGCATAATGATGTTACTTTTAATTGGAAACTAGTAATTATGACATGTTTGGCGACTGGGGATGAATATGCAAGCTAAGTGAATTTGTATTAAAGCCAAATAAACATTTATGAAACACAATGGATGTACCTTTTAATGACATCATACATCACACCTTACATTTGGAGCTACTAAATAACTTTTTCCAACAGCGTATGTATGTGTCTTCTGTGTTGATTTATACAGAACACAATACGATAATCATGTATGATTGCCTATGTACATTGATACGATAATCGACAAACTGTTACAGTACGTACATATACATGATAATTGAAGTTTCATTACTGCCTTTCTAATATCGCATGTTATATAATACTGTGCGTTAGATCTATAAGAACATTTGAACGAATGTTGGCCACCCCTAATGGTCTGGTGGGAGATACACAAACAATTAAGTGAGGGCGGGTACATGATAATTAGTTAATGGCCATTCCCGCCACCTGTAATTACATCAACTAGCGAATTCCCATGGCCAGTGAAGGGTGACGTCCGCTGCTTCATTTACATTATGTAAGACGAGGGACTTTCTAATACACAGCACACTTAGATCGTTAAATCATTATATTATGGCATTAAATTAATTTTGTTACTTCATTTGTCAAAATCACTACATGTCTTTTGCTTGGAATATGTCTAATAAAATGTGATGTTTATTCAATATTTCAGTATGCATCTGATACACATGAGAGGTCTATAACTAGTTAATAACTGTCAAAGCTGTGACGATTTTTTGGGTCTCACATAGAATGCAACACCATCAACCTAGTTGTGATGTCCATGGGTTTGGCATGTTGAAACAATCAGTCTTTGATGTCCAGTTGAAAGTGTTAAACCTTTCAGAAAGGCAAAGACGTCACAAATTTAGATGGATTTAGAAACATGTTTCCTTCATTATATAAGGATATAAGCCAATGAATAGTTTCCAGTCACCAAAGTCAATATCTTAAAAGTCAGCAATTCCTACATGATTTTCTTAGGCATATTATAAATGTTCGCCTGTAACAGAAAGAAAATAAATTCATTATCTCAAAGTTACATAATTTACGTTTGTTACATTTACATTCTCAATAACTAGCGCTATTTTTTTTCCTGGTCGAGAATGTCATCTGATCGCAGATGAATTTGCAGTGTAATGCACACAGATCGGAAACATATAAGTGCTCATGTGGTCACTCTATCGAAATCTTACTGTATTGGCGTTCTCGTCACACAGGGGGCAGGGGAATTGTACCGGTAATTAATTACCTGTCGGCCTTAATAAGTTGACCGAATACTCATGTTACGTAATACCGAGTGGACGCTTGTTCAACAGTAGAGTATTCTGAGAGTCAATACAAGTCTGATATATCACTTAAACCGCAGTTGCATGGTCATATTGCAATTGTTCTATCTTTATATATCTGTAACCTGCAATCAGTTGTGTATAAATAATCAGTCATGGTGACCGATGTATTGTGGGCAATAACACCTACACTTACCGGTACTATTTGAAACACTCGCCTTTAGCCAGACATTAGTGTTCAACTTAAAAAAGTCATTAGATATATACTTCGACAACGCAAATAAATATTTCAAGAGTCAACATTTCATTAAAGTGAATATTTTATAGGAGAGTATACTGTGGAAACGTCTATCCAAAACGTTACTTCATATCTATAAACTCAATATATGTATTTAGGGGAGGGTCATATGTGTGAAAAGGCTATTCATTAATAATATCCGTTCAAAACGTAAGATGTTTGGATAAACAGTGTATCGTATTGAGAGAGCGGCCGAAATGGTAAACAAATCAAATGATTAAGAAAATGTTTAATATAGACTTTGCATGTACCCCTTAACAGCTGTCAACAATCTAACAGTGAGTGGGCCATTAGAAGAAGAAGAATAATACTATATTAACGTGTCACATGTCGTATTATAAATAATATTGCCATAAAAAAAACATGATTGTAAAAAAACAGCACCCAGTCCTCAGGCTTACGAGACACGATAATCATATATCAATTCACACGAGAATAAAGACAACCATTATCCATTATCCAAACACATTATCTCATTCAAACACCATATAAAATAATCCTATTCACTCCCGTCCCCATTCAGAGCAACATTCGTCGTATACACCCCACATCCTCGCCCATCGGTTTCATTCCATACTCTCAAATTCATTCTCTCGTACAAAAACATACATAAATTATACTTATATACATATATTCTTAAAACAATATATGATAAAATACCACATATGAAGATACAAATACTAACATATTTTACAGTTTTGTGTAACATTTTACTAATAGTAGCGGCTAAAGATTAACTGAGCTTATCATTTTGCATTAAGTAAATTACTTTATCAGTTGGGCTAAGTAAAGGAAGTAGAGAGTGACTGCAATTATATTAGTAGATGTACCGCCCCTTTCTGTTAATTAACAAACCGTGACATTCCAACAGTGTTTATAATGATAAATGCAAATGCAATGCAAATCATCCCTGTCACTCTCTGATTCAACCAGGAGCACAAAATCAATCAAGCGTGAGTCTATTGGTCACCGTCAGCACAGTCAAGTTTTAAACATTCGACGGATACCGGACAAATTCAACTTCACATATCAGAAGCCGCTGTGTGTATTGCATTTGCAGTAGTCATTTCCACTTCAACTCCCCAACCCCGACCTCTTTAAATGGATGATTATAAAACTGCAAACATTATTATTGGTGTTATTTTAACTACTGACCATTACTCAAAGTGCCATTGTAAGAGTCATTGTGATAATGTGACAATGGGATTCATGGGTACGTAAATAGTTCCCATTACTATCACTATACAACACGAACATATATGATACTGATTTAACTGAATAGATTTAGGTCTTTGAAGGGCATTTAGAAGTGGTATACGTAAGGACAGGAAGATTTTCTGGATGTCTTTAATGTGAAAATACACGACATTTCGGAGTACATACTCACTCTTTCATCACGTACATTCCACCTGATGAAGGAGCTAGTATATACTCCGAAACGTCGTGTATTTTCACATTAAGAAGTTGTTATCCGGAAAATCTTCCTGTTCTCTGAATAGATTTGTTTGAAATTAAGTTTACTCAAACCAATAACTTTTGATTTTTATTTGCTGGAACAATAAACAGGAAATGGATACTCAAGGCACTAGACCATATGATTACGTGTTGACTACGTCTGTGGACATACTAGGTGTGTATTTATTCGGATCAACGCTAATTAACGGACGGGCGAGCTATTACACAACAAACCGGTCATTGTGATTACGCAAGAGAGAGAGAGAGAGAGAGAGAGAGAGAGAGAGAGAGAGAGAGAGAGAGAGAGAGAGAGAGAGAGAGAGAGAGAGAGAGAGAGAGAGAGAGAGAGAGAGAGAGAGAGAGAGAGAGAGAGAGAGAGAGAGAGAGAGAGAGAGAGAGAGAGATATTATTAAAGTGTCACGTGCTTCTGTCATAAAACTGGAATAGAAGATTTGTCTAAAAGTAGGTATCCCCCAAGGTCTAACGATTTACTCAGTTTCTTAACTCTCTGTTCCCATGTTCTGTTCAGGTTGACCGACCACTTGAGTACTTCGTGCGGGAGTCTTGACGTACTCTCATCCACATTCTGTATACTTCCAGGCGTTGTTTGGTAACACACGAGGTCCAACCCATATCTCCTCTCGTGGCGATATTTGAAAATTTACTGTTAGCTCGAAGAAAATACCGATAGGCTCGATTTTGAACAGTATTAATTACTTTACGTTCATAAAGCCTCCATATTGCCGCTCCGTAGCTGAGAATAGGATGTACTAATGAGTTGTACCGGGCTGTAAACACATCATATGCCATTCCACCTGCATCACAAAACTTAGTACAGAGAGCACTCAGAGCTCTGCCGGCCGATTTTGCCAGTTGATTTCTGGCTAATTTAAAAACAAGATGTTCATCAAACCAAAAGCCGAGGTACTTATAGGAGTCTCAGTTATGCAAAGAAATACCCCCACATGCAAACTTGAATTGAGAACAGCATCGCGATCTGGGCCTAAAGTGTAGCATTTGACTAATAGATCGACCAATTGAAGTAATATTAGTCTTTGAAATTATCATAGTTCCAACAGAAACCTATGCAGAAAATACAGAAGGTTCATATCTCCCATTCTCCAGACAGTCATTTGTCAGCCAGTTCTTAGACAGTAAAGAATCATCGCATTAATTAACGTAACACCCTTGACTGAAATGGAACAATGAAATAGGGCATCCTACTCAGTAGTAGCTTTTACTGATACGGTCTGTCCTCGAATCGCCTTTTATCACATCCTTGTTTCACAATAAATATGACATCAATAACCAGAAAATAACATAAGCGTAAGATTGTAATGTCATTTTTACACTCCATTTCGAGGTAAGAAAGTGCCAAAGCATAATTAACTCTGAATATTTAGGTGAGAACGTTAAAGAGAAGCAGGAAAACACCAAAAGGCATACCCTTAAAAGTTTCTATTTATATAATTACTCCAAGTGCAGATTTTGCTTTTTCGTCAGAAATGAAAGTGAATTACAATTACGACGCTGAAATACACTTAACAAATGTGTATGTACTTGATATAAACGTTTATAAATATATTTACTTTACTAGCGTATTATTAGTGTGTCATTGACACTCATGTATATTCAATTATGTTAATTGATGCACATACTGTTGACTAACAACCCGTTGTAGGTATTTCTTGTTTGAAGGGTCAGTCAAACCATAAATTAAGTAATAAAAGTTGATTTCTGGCTAATTTAAAAACAAGATGTTCATCAAACCAAAAGCCGAGGTACTTATAGGAGTCTCAGTTATGCAAAGAAATACCCCCACATGCAAACTTGAATTGAGAACAGCATCGCGATCTGGGCCTAAAGTGTAGAATTTGACTAATAGATCGACCAATTGAAGTAATATTAGTCTTTGAAATTATCATAGTTCCAACAGAAACCTATGCAGAAAATACAGAAGGTTCATATCTCCCATTCTCCAGACAGTCATTTGTCAGCCAGTTCTTAGACAGTAAAGAATCATCGCATTAATTAACGTAACACCCTTGACTGAAATGGAACAATGAAATAGGGCATCCTACTCAGTAGTAGCTTTTACTGATACGGTCTGTCCTCGAATCGCCTTTTATCACATCCTTGTTTCACAATAAATATGACATCAATAACCAGAAAATAACATAAGCGTAAGATTGTAATGTAATTTTTACACTCCATTTCGAGGTAAGAAAGTGCCAAAGCATAATTAACTCTGAATATTTAGGTGAGAACGTTAAAGAGAAGCAGGAAAACACCAAAAGGCATACCCTTAAAAGTTTCTATTTATATAATTACTCCAAGTGCAGATTTTGCTTTTTCGTCAGAAATGAAAGTGAATTACAATTACGACGCTGAAATACACTTAACAAATGTGTATGTACTTGATATAAACGTTTATAAATATATTTACTTTACTAGCGTATTATTAGTGTGTCATTGACACTCATGTATATTCAATTATGTTAATTGATGCACATACTGTTGACTAACAACCCGTTGTAGGTATTTCTTGTTTGAAGGGTCAGTCATCAAACCAAAAGCCGAGGTACTTATAGGAGTCTCAGTTATGCAAAGAAATACCCCCACATGCAAACTTGAATTGAGAACAGCATCGCGATCTGGGCCTAAAGTGTAGCATTTGACTAATAGATCGACCAATTGAAGTAATATTAGTCTTTGAAATTATCATAGTTCCAACAGAAACCTATGCAGAAAATACAGAAGGTTCATATCTCCCATTCTCCAGACAGTCATTTGTCAGCCAGTTCTTAGACAGTAAAGAATCATCACATTAATTAACGTAACACCCTTGACTGAAATGGAACAATGAAATAGGGCATCCTACTCAGTAGTAGCTTTTACTGATACGGTCTGTCCTCGAATCGCCTTTTATCACATCCTTGTTTCACAATAAATATGACATCAATAACCAGAAAATAACATAAGCGTAAGATTGTAATGTAATTTTTACACTCCATTTCGAGGTAAGAAAGTGCCAAAGCATAATTAACTCTGAATATTTAGGTGAGAACGTTAAAGAGAAGCAGGAAAACACCAAAAGGCATACCCTTAAAAGTTTCTATTTATATAATTACTCCAAGTGCAGATTTTGCTTTTTCGTCAGAAATGAAAGTGAATTACAATTACGACGCTGAAATACACTTAACAAATGTGTATGTACTTGATATAAACGTTTATAAATATATTTACTTTACTAGCGTATTATTAGTGTGTCATTGACACTCATGTATATTCAATTATGTTAATTGATGCACATACTGTTGACTAACAACCCGTTGTAGGTATTTCTTGTTTGAAGGGTCAGTCAAACCATAAATTAAGTAATAAAAGTTGATTTCTGGCTAATTTAAAAACAAGATGTTCATCAAACCAAAAGCCGAGGTACTTATAGGAGTCTCAGTTATGCAAAGAAATACCCCCACATGCAAACTTGAATTGAGAACAGCATCGCGATCTGGGCCTAAAGTGTAGAATTTGACTAATAGATCGACCAATTGAAGTAATATTAGTCTTTGAAATTATCATAGTTCCAACAGAAACCTATGCAGAAAATACAGAAGGTTCATATCTCCCATTCTCCAGACAGTCATTTGTCAGCCAGTTCTTAGACAGTAAAGAATCATCGCATTAATTAACGTAACACCCTTGACTGAAATGGAACAATGAAATAGGGCATCCTACTCAGTAGTAGCTTTTACTGATACGGTCTGTCCTCGAATCGCCTTTTATCACATCCTTGTTTCACAATAAATATGACATCAATAACCAGAAAATAACATAAGCGTAAGATTGTAATGTAATTTTTACACTCCATTTCGAGGTAAGAAAGTGCCAAAGCATAATTAACTCTGAATATTTAGGTGAGAACGTTAAAGAGAAGCAGGAAAACACCAAAAGGCATACCCTTAAAAGTTTCTATTTATATAATTACTCCAAGTGCAGATTTTGCTTTTTCGTCAGAAATGAAAGTGAATTACAATTACGACGCTGAAATACACTTAACAAATGTGTATGTACTTGATATAAACGTTTATAAATATATTTACTTTACTAGCGTATTATTAGTGTGTCATTGACACTCATGTATATTCAATTATGTTAATTGATGCACATACTGTTGACTAACAACCCGTTGTAGGTATTTCTTGTTTGAAGGGTCAGTCAAACCATAAATTAATAAACTATTATAAAAGTCAACATTTCAAACTAAACCAAAGTCAATAAATTAGAAATATTAATATTTCATCATATAAGCAAACTTCGTCAAAGTTAATACATATTTCCAAAGTCAACTTAAGTCAACAATTCGGTTAACTCAAAATATCTTTTAAAAGTCAACATTTCATCAAAGTAAATACATGATTAAAGTCAACATTTCACTAAATTCAAAATATCTTTTTCAAAGTCAACATGTCACCAAAGTTAACATTTTATATAAGTCAAACTAAAACTTCACAACATTTCACTAAAATGAATATTTCATAAGTCAACCATTCATAGAACTCGAAATATGTATCAAAATCCAGATGTCACCAAAGTCCATATTTAATCAAAGTTACACTTCCACCAATATCAACAAATATTTCAAAAGTCAATATTTCCAAAGTCAACATTTAACAAAATTTCTATTTTTTCCAAAGTCAACATTTCACAAACATTTTTTTTTCAAAGTCAACATTTCACAAACATATGTTTGCCAAAGTCAGTATTGGCCCATGGGAAATATAGCCCATGGGAAAACGGCCCATGGGAAATCTAGCCCATGGGAAAACGGCCCATGGGCAACCTGGCCCATGGGCGAGGTCTCGCCCATGGGAAAAACAATTTCCTTTGCATGGGGGGAGTTCATAAATACCTAAAATATGTTACTGCTAGACCAATTATTACAAATTAGAAAATAATTTTTGTGTAACACAAATTTGAACAGCCTCTCGCCCATGGGCCGGCCAATGGGCAGGCCCATGGGCGATCTTTCCCATGGGCATACCCATGGGCAAGGGTGTCTGTATCTCACGTACGGTGCGGGGTAGAAAGTTGGAATTTTCGTCAATATTTTAGTTAAAGTATAGAAATAGGTTTTTGATAGAATTTGAACTTCTCACTTATGTTATTTATGTTGGTCAGTTATGGAATCTCGGGTTTCCATAATAAAATCGGGTCGCCTTACATGTACTAATGTATGTATGTATGTACTAATGTATGTATGTACTAATGTATGTATGTATGTATGTATGTATAATGAATAATTTGATTCGAAAACTGATTCGGCAAAGAAATCGCCAGCATAGAATAGCCAAGCGTAGAAATCAGGACAATGATTGGATAAAATTCAGAAAACTTAGAAATAAAGTAACTTTAGCAATAAGAAAAGCTAAATGATTTAAACAATATTTTATTTCCATAAGTCATGTTAATGATATACAAAACAAAAAGTACAATATACATGGAAAAAGGATTAGCAAACAGGCTAATAAAGCCTATATAAATGCTTCTCCTTAAAACATAATTGTTACATATATTTTTTATGTCATACATGGAAATATAATGCCTACAAATGGTACAATACGTCAACAGTACAATTATGGTATCGGTCGTTTAAGAAAAGCGGTGAGATTCAGTTATAAACTTGTGGACAGATTTTATCATCAGTTCATTTTCTGGCCAGGACAATGATTCGTCGCCGTTTAGGATAGCATTTAAAGTGACATTGTTTTGGAAGAAGTACTTGTTAATTCTACATCTGTCATATATAGGACATTGGAGAAAATAATGGAATGAATCCTCTCGAATATTGCCACAGGAGCAGGCACGGTTGTCAGATAAACATCTATCAAATAAATGGGAGTTTAAGTCACTGCAGCCAATGCGCAAGCGGCAAAGAAGAATTTGGCAGCGCCTAAGACCAAATGATACATACTTTTTGTATTTTAGAGACAACAGCCTATCACAAGAGCTTCTTAAATTGAGATAGTGATTCAGCATTTTTTATATCTATATCTAACAAATTCCATGCTCTCACGGTAGAGGGAAGAAACGAGTTATTAAAGAGAGATGTGCGGCCTGTATTACTTTGGAGATCATTTGAGTTTCTCAAGTTGTATCTGCTCAAGTTAGAAACGTTTGGGGTATCCATATCGACAGATATTGTGGGGTTAAACCGTTAATCATTTTATAAAGCATGCAAAGTTTGTGATGCTGTCGTCTTTCAAACAGCGAGCTATATCCAGTTTCCGAGTAAAGCTTTTCATGACTGGTGCCTCTTACCGCACCTGATATAGTCCTTAGAGCATCTAGGTGTAATTTCTCTAGCATTTGGGCCTGATCCTTTGTACAATTATCCCATATCGTGTCACAGTAATTAAAGATTGGCATTATAAAAGATCTGTACATAGTATCAAGTGATATGCTATTCAACCTGTATTTTAAACTTCTCAAACAATTTATTAGCGGACTTGCTTTCCGTAATATATAGTCAATATGTTTTTGCCATTTTCCATCATTCTGTAAAATTAAACCGAGATGTTTATGTTCTTCAACTTCAGGAATTACCGAATTATTGAGTTGGAGATGTAATTTTGGACTTACGATGATCTTATTTGAAAAAAGCATAGCTTCTGTCTTTTCAGGGCTGAATTTAACCTGCCATTTGCTTGCCCAATCGGAAATAAGTTCAAGGTCACTGTTGAGTAGGGTTTGTGCCTGGGTTGGATTTTCAATAACTAAATAAAGGGAAGTGTCATCTGCGAAAAGTTTCACATTACTTACAATTCCGTTTGTTAAGTCGTTAATGTATATAAGAAATAAGAGAGGCCCAAGGACTGAACCTTGAGGCACACCGGCTAATACAGATTTTGAACTTGACTTACGCCCATTGATAACAACTGATTGTTTTCTATCATATAAATAATTTTTAAACCATTCAAGTAAATTTCCATTTATCCCAATAGATTCCAATTTTGCTAATAGCCCTTTGTGCCAAACACGATCGAAAGCCTTGCTGATATCACAGAAAACAGCTCTGATTTCTTTACCTTCATCTAAAGCCTTTGATATTACATGATAAAGATCTGTTAACTGATATACAGTCGAGTCTCCTGGCTTAAATCCTGATTGATGTACGGATATGATATCATTGTCAACACAAAAGTTGTAAACGTGCTTAAATATACACTTCTCGAATACTTTAGCCAAACACGATGTTAACGCAACTGGTCTATAATTGTCACAAACATGGACACTACCTTTCTTATGTATCGGGACTACCGCAGAAAATTTCCAAATATCGGGAAATCGGGAAGTTTGAAGAGATATATTAAATAACTTGGTAACAGGGCAGTACAGTGCACGCGCCAAAACTTTTAATAATTTATTGCTCAAGTTATCCGGACCCTTGGCCTTCTTTGTATCAAGCGAAAGTAGGATATCAAGGACTTCGCTGTCTGTAAGAGATAATATATCTAGTTTGTTTTCACTGGATGTGGGAGGAGTAGGTTCGATATTAGGTTCGTTAACTTGAGCTTGATCTGTGAAATATTCGTTAAAAGCATCTGCAATATCGTCTGAATTATCTAAAACGATATCATTATGAGTGATTGGAGGGAAGGATTTACCTGAGCTGCTGTTATTTTGAATATACTTCTTGACTAGACGCCACCATGACTTTGTTCCCCGCTCAGTGTTAATAATAGTATCAAGTTTCATGTCGTATGCCCGCTAAGCTTTTCTAACCTCAGATATGATTTTATTCCTAGCAGCTTTAAACCGCTCCCAATCATGGCTATTGTTTCTTCGTTTCGCAAGTTTGTGTAAGCGGTTTCTCTTCCTCATTAAAGAACGCAGAGAGCCATTCATCCATATGCCATCTCGAGGTCTTATAACAACCTCTTTATTAGGGATGTAGGTATTTATTAATCTATTAAGGGTAGATGTGAAGATTTCAGAGGAGCTGTCAATATCCTCATTAAATAGCGAATCCCAGTCGAGTGATAATATACTGTTTCTTAAACCGTCATAATCTGCGCGGTTATAGTCATAAATAGTCCTTTTGTATGAATCTTTCGAGCATTTCCCAAATTTTAAAGAAACAAATATTGGACTATGATCGCTGCAGATAGGAGTAAGGACGCCGGAATCATTGACAATGTCCAGCGACGAGGTAAGTATAATATCAAGTAAGGTACTCGAAGTTTGTGTAACTCGAGTTGGCTCGTCAATAATCTGAACTAGTTCATGCATAGTCAAAAGATTGTTCATTTTATAATTGCTAGTATTAATCATATTAGCGTTAAAATCACCGAGTATGAAAAGCCGTATATTTTTGCTTTTAGCCATTGAAAATGCATTGTCAATCAAGTCCCAATATCGATTGCTTAAGTCAGCTCTGTAAAATGATCCAATAAGAACTTTTCTATTCCCATTTGAGATAACTTCAATCCAAATAGCTTCTAATTCAGGAACATCTAGATCTGTTGCATGTTTGAAGTACAAGTCATTCTTAACATACATCGCGACCCCTCCTCCCCTTGTTTGTCTATCTTTCCGCACTGGTGGATGATACCCGGGTATAATTATATCATCATTTGAGACAAAAGGGCTTAACCAAGTTTCCGATAAACATATTACATCGTAGTGATTATACTCTGCTACAAGAAGATCAATTTTTTCCCTTAAGCTACGAATGTTCAAATGTATAATACTAAGGTCTGGGCCCGGGTTGGGATGCACATCTCCGCAGCATATCAGAAATAAAGATATCAACAAAAAGTAACGGACACCTAAGCATAAGTAAAGTACTATACAAAAACATGTTAATTTGTCAAAACGGCGACTATTTCCTCTGGTCATAATGCAAGCAAACATCCCAACTGCCATCCTATACTGGGTAATATCAACCCCCATCTAACTGTCTTACAAAAATCACAAAGTAGGAGGCAGTGGGTGTAGCTGTAGGAATACATTGCTTAACGTTGTGGATCATAGCTGTATCAGACAATTTTAAAGTACGACTGGCATGAAGACAAAGTAGATATAAGGAACCGAAGTGCAGGAGTAACGTAGGTGTAGGCATTTGTAGGCATTGAAATAAAGAGGACGTGATGCACGTTAACTTGTAAGAAAATAAAGAAATGAGTAAAACTAATAAGGCTCCATAAGATGGAGTAAACATGGGGGAAGCCGAATTCGCGACCTGACCTTACATAAACTTATTGATATAACTTTAGAATTGAACAAAAGTACCTTTAAGTTGAACTCAAAAGGGAAAAGCTAAATCAGACTATTACTCTTAACTTGATGATAAATTGAATACCAGTAAAAACTCTAAAATGTGGTGGAAAATAGTTAGCAACTACCTAAAAAAGAGAAGAAATGATAAAGACATTTTTCCACCTCTCCACCACAATGATAAAATTTATGATGACCCTAACGAAAAGGCAAACATACTTAAAGATCCACAAACCCCTACCATATCACTTTTCGGTTTTTATTCAAGCATCTTCCAAGATGACGAGGATTCCACTTGATATTTGTCAATTCAACCAATAAACACCTTTTATAACGCCTTTTTAGAACGCCGCTCAATTACGCCTCATAAAACTTTAGCCGAGAGCAAATTCCGCGTGTTTGGCCTTGTGACGTAATACACAGGAGTCGCTTGGCGTCTCATGACAGAATCCACTAGATTTAGCCTTACATAACTGCCTAAATAACATATTTACCTGTGTCCTTATACAACAAAATTACATATATACACGCCCCGTAAAACCTACTACAAATTGCAGCAGATGTCAACACTGTTTAGTACTGGATGTGACCATTGCGGGACCCGTAATTCTGCAATTTGTTTTGGAACAATTCTTATCGTTGCCCAATATGGCGGCGGCACGCATGTCAGACGATGAAGATGTTCAAACGTCACAGAGATCTATTACACATTTCATACGAATTATAACGGTGTTAACACGCCTCATTCATGTTGAATAATTTTTGTTTTCACATTCGTCCTTATGCAAAATAACAAAATATATTTTCAGTATTTTTGTTTATCAATGTAGCGATATGTAATAAGGGATGTAGTTGCGTTATTGACACTCTAACTTAGATAAATATTTAATAAGAGGGGAAATCTACTCGACTGAACTATAGCCGGGGTAATATTTTTTAAATTGAGAACCAAACAACACATGTACACACGGCCATGGTGAGTTGATCAAAGTTCTATAGTTCCAATACTTTCATTTGAATTGGGAAAGATATGTTTTCCATATTTTTTATCCGAAGTGATTTAAACACTATTTTATTTCCACAAACATATGAATTGACCATCAAAAACTACATGTAATATAAAATGCAAGGCCTTTTATATAACATGCTAGGAAAATGCTAGTGGTATTACACTGAATCTAAGTAATTGTAAATAAATGTACACGACTATAGATAAGATAGCCCGAATATGTTCTTCTAAAAAGTGTAAACCAGTAACATTGATGAAAATAATAGGATTTTCTTAGTTGTAATGAAACTATTCTATTAGCAAAATTAAGTCACCATAAGAAATATTGACGCAGTAGATTTCAAATTATAGACACTCTTCAAACACAAAATCAAGCACAACAAAAAAACAAACTAATAATGGCGTTTATAATTTAAGAAAAATTGCATGATCTTGTTTATTTTTTAATTGTCAGTTATTCATTTTAAAACATATTGTAGCTTATACGATAACATAACACTCCACTCGATTGGGAAAAGAACAAATCTAAAATCAGCGGTTGAATATCGAAACATGCTCCTAAAACTCCGAAATTACTCCCTACGGACACACAAATACCCATTCTATCGGAAACTTGTAATGTCAAAACGTTCTTATTATGTTTTAAAGGAATTATCAACGGAAATCGACAAATCGCCTAAGGATTTCATTAAGCAACTCCTGTGTATGACGTCACATCGCTAACGAAGGTTATGCTACACTGAGGGGCCGCGGCAAACTGTTTCAAGAATGAGATAATGAGCAGGCTAAATTTACTCACTTTGAAGGGCTATATCTTGATGAGTAGGTGACGTTCCGAAATAATCGTTTGTGTTTTGCTTACTTGAAAGTATTGTCTATATGAATAAACGAATTAACATCGAAAAAACAGAGAGATGATATTATCTTTAACAACTACTTTATTGACCAAGCCAAAATTTACTTCCCAGATAAACCGCTACCAGATGTTGATTATAGAAACCCAAATTCATTAAGTGAATTTGTTCTTACACGAAATGAAAATAAGATATTCTCTTATCAGTTGGCATAAATAAGGCAAGTGGCCCTGATAAACTCAGTAATAAGTTCATCAAGCAAACTGCAGAATCGCTTTTCTTGCCCCTTACATATTTATTTAATAAGTCATTGTTTGAGTGTATATTTCCTTCCAAATGGAAAGAAGCGTCTGTATTTCCTCTGCACAAGAAGGGCAGTGTAAATGAATGTCAAAATTATAGACCCGTAGCACTTACGAGCTGTATCGGGAAGGTATTTGAAAAATGCGTTTTTAAATATGTTTTTAACTTTTTTCGAGACAACAATGTTCTAACAAATTTGCAATTGGGATTTATGCCAGGTGATAGTACTGCATATCAACTAACATATCTCTATGACTTCATAGCAAACGCTTTAGACAATGGAAAAGAAGTAAAAGCTGTTTTTTGTGACATAAGTAAAGCTTTTGACAAAGTATGGCATAAGGGTATAATATACAAATTAGAAGCCTGTGGAATACGTGGTAACTTGCTTGAATGGTTTCGTAGTTATCTTACAGACAGAGTACAAAAAGTAGTTATAGACGGTGAATCGTCAGACTTAAAACATATATCAGCAGGGGTCCCTCAAGGATCAGTCTTAGGACCACTTCTATTCTTAGTATACATAAATGACATCGTTGATGGCACCAAGAGTAATATTCGACTATTTGCTGATGACACATCAGTGTATATATTTGTAGAAGATCCTGACAATGCAACACGACTTTTGGATACTGATTTAAATCGTATTTCTCACTGGGCCGACATGTGGCAGGTAAATTTTAATCCTACAAAAACTGAAACAATATTATTCTCACGCAAAATTAACCCCTCTGTGTCTTCACCCATAGTAATGAAAGGATCACCAGTATCAGACGTAGATTCCCATAAACATTTAGGTGTACATCTCCAAAAAGATTGCCATTGGGAAAAAAATTGAAGAAATAGTAAAGATTGTAAGTCCTATGGTAAATTGTCTAAGAAGCCTCAAGTAAAGATTAACAAGAAGTACCTTAGAATGCATGTATACCTATTATATACTTCCACATTTCGATTACTGCTGTCACATATGGGACAATTGTACTAAGGAACAATATATGATACTTGAAAATTTACTCTAAGAACGATATGCGGAGCTGTGAGAGGAACTAGCCATGAAAAATTATATAAAGATTTAATTTGAAAACCGTTCTTTATGGTATAACAATGACTTATCTGATGAGACTAACTTAAAATTTGTGGATTCTGTTTGCACATTTATTGACTTAAGAAAACGTTTCCAAATTTAGAAAGCACGTGTGAAGTTTAACCAAATGTCATATTTTTAGCATGCAATAGCATACATTTCTTATTTTCAATTGTTGAATGTCCATGTATATAGGTTGTGGTAATTGTTGAATTTACATATTCAGTTTTTGGTATATGAAATTATTTCTTGTTGTAATGTACGTTTGATGTGATTTAAACATATTTATTCCATAAATGGATCCGGATTGGCAAACAAGCTGACGCTTATGTCAATGCCGCTCTCCGGGATACAAAATACATTAAAATAAATGTCATGATGAATGTACAATAAATTGTATTACATGTCTGAAAAGAACAATACACCAATCATTGCTAGTCGTTTGATGTTATAATGTATAAATCCTGTCAACGTCACGGGGAGAGATATTTATATAGGGGAAACCCTGTTTATCAATCCCCCTTTCCATGTACCATCTGGAAAATAAATACCGTTTAAATCATAAAAACAGAGGTTATATACATGACTATGTTAGTAATAAAATTCTCTACCAGACGAAGTCACCAACGCTCATACCCTTAATCAATTCAAAACTATGATAAACCCAACAAAAACTCGTAACTCTTTCAATTTGAACTTAGGGACTAGATTTTGTCAAATCATCCACTGTCGCCTTAAGCTCGGTTGTAGTGATCTAAACGCCCACCGTAATAATAGACACATATCGGAAACGTCCAGGTGTTCATGTGGTCACAATAACGAAGACGTAGTTCACTATCTGTTTATTTGCCGAAACTATCACTACTTAAGTACAACTATATATTTTTATAATCAAGGTTATGACATAACGTCAGTATTATATGGTAATTCTCCTCCTTGAATGACTCAACTAACAGTAATATCTTAAACTCATTACATCAGTTTATTAGTAAAAGCAACCGGTTCCTTTAAAAAAGATCTTGTAGTTAATATGATACAGTTTTGAGTTGCAGTCCACTTCATTATTAGGCACACCTAACAACATGACAACAATCACGTTTGATGTTATACAGATGTTATTTTTCACTTGGTGATTTATGAGAGACTGAAGGCAAAGTATATTCATATGCATAAGATAAATATAAAACTGTACAAAAGTTAAAAAGAGATAATATTGTAGAGAATCAAAAAGTAAAAGAGTAAAATTACGAATATAAAAGATTACGGCGTTTTGATAAGATAAGATTGCATGTCCTGGCAGTGTGTAAAACAATATTACAATAACTAAAAAGAACGTAAAACTTTAAAGCATCGCTAAAGCTAGTAAAATTAGGAAATATCTGGGCACTTTTCCTAAAAACTTCATCTCTCTCCTCGTTATACAGTGGGCATTTAAAAAAAGGCATGGAATTCATCCTCAATTTCATTACAGTTAAAACAAAGACGTTCTTCCGTTGGAATGTTCTCGTAGCGGCCTGTCTCTATCCTTAGAGGGGCTACACCAAAACGGAACTTTGTAAAAGAACTTCGTTGTGATTTCGCTATCGGGGCATGTAGATCTGACTCTGTGCAGAAGTCCTGCTTCAAGTTCTTGTATTTTCGAAGTTTGTTTCGAGGAGATAACACTGAGATGAAAGGGTTATATCTCACTTTGCCGGACAGCTGATGTTATGATAACGGATTAACGGAAGCCTTGCCGGCTATAGTCTATTCCAGTGAGTAGTTGTCAGTAATAAGCGTAAAATAAAGTTTATATTTTACCCATTCCATGTATGTATTTATGTATACCAAATGTATGGTGAAATAATCCCCTATTGTTCATGGATTACCGCGCATCGGTAACTTTGAATGGAGAAGTCGGCTGTCCGGCAAATCGAGAACCCGCCGATGAGAGGTGTAACAAGTAGGTTGTGATAACATGGATTCCAGAGGAAGGCAAGTTAATTAACTTGGAATGGGGGTACAAAGCAGCAGTGAGGGTGACCAATCAGTGGGGGATAACGATGGAAACCAGAGGGAGTAGAGTGGATTAATTATTTGAGAATTAAATGGTTATAAGCTGTTGGGATGAAATAGCCTTGATCCCTATTCTTCCATCTTTATCCCCCACTGATTGGTCACCCATCTATCATAAGGATCTATACCGAAACGTCGCTATTGTTAATTTTCTTTTTTATTCTCTGTATATCCACCGACGGTTGTACAAGAGCACATATATAAGATGCAATATGTGAAGGTCAGTTTACATTTCAGCATTTAAAATAGCAATAAATTTGGATAATCCTTTTAGTACTGATAGTTTTTTTTTTACATAGCAATGATTTCATTTTATGGATTTTGGAAAGGTACATAAATATTCTGGTATATACATGGTTCTTACATTGGTAAAAGCTAAACATTTAAATAAATAGTGGAACTCGTCTGCTATTGATGGGGAGTTACAGAGAGGGCAATTTCTGTTTTCGCGTGTGATGCCTTTCCAGCGGCCAGTTTCAACTGGTAGATAATGGTTACTTGTTCTGAATAGCAATATAGGGTAGGCTATATATTTAGATAGTAAAAGGTATGGTTCAAAAGATATTGAGTGTTTAAAAAACTTATAATAGTATCCTTTAGAGCTGCTGGAGACATCGCATTGCCATCTCTGTATGAATTGATCTTTTAATACACGCTCTACTAATGTTACAATATAATTAATTGAGTAACATATGGGGTTATAAAATAAATTTGTCAATCCACAATGATTAAAAGCGTTTTGATAAAACGAAACCAGGGATTACAAACATTAAGGGAATCATTATATTTCAAGACTATGTAGGTTTGATGAGTATTTCGTTGGGATATCAGTTGTTTCTTGTTTATACCAAAATTTTATCATTTTTAGGACTACATAAATTTTCAGGGGAAATTTTTCCGAGCTCGCCATAAACCATGAAGTTGGGTGTTGATGGTCGTAAACCTGCTGATAACTTCAAAAAATTTAAATGAACTTTTTCAATAATGTCTAGGTTTTCATACCCCAATACTAAAGAGCCGTATGTTAAAATTGGAAGAATCATCACATCAAAAGCTTTAACAAGACAGTCTAGAGGTAAATAAACATTACGTGATCTCTGAAAAAGAGCAAACATAGCCTTTGTTGCGCTCGTTACAAGGGTTTTCATTGCAATAATCATTCTTCTATTCCTATGAATTATTTTATATAATAACTCGTGATATATCTTATGTGTCTTAATGTTTATTTTGTATATACACCAATTTTAATGTGTCTCTCGTAACCCTCAATGGGTGGCTCGTCAATATCTTAAATGTATATATATACATGTATTTTGTGCAATATGGTTTAAACATATTTATTCATGAAAAGACATACAATTCATGAATGGATTGGCCAACAAGCACAGAGGTGCTTATATAAAGGCCGCTCCAAAAGAATTACAATTACAATGTATAATTACTAGTGACGCATACAAATCATATTCATGAGGATTTGAAAGCATATAAACTAAAATTACATAAACGACAATATTCTAGCAAGGGATGTATGTTGTATGAAATTTAGCAGAAATCAGAGAATCTTCGAGAGTAAATTATGAAGTAATGGACAGATTTTAGTAGTTCACTATTTTCTTTATTACTCGAGCTAGCATTTCCGTAAAGAAATTGATGGTAGATTGTAACCTTGAGTAAAGAAATAGGAGTTTATTCTTAACTCATGGTAAATGGGGCAGACAAGAAAGAAATGGAGTGCATCTTCGGAATGATGTCCACAGTTACAAGTAGAGATATCGGATACATGTCTCGCGTACTTATCAGCGTTTAAATCGCTGCAACCAAGCCGAAGGCGGGAGTGGATTATTTGACAAAATCTTGAGCCATTATATAAATCAAAATAAATTGGGTTTGTGTTGGTTTCCTTCAGTTTCCTTTTAAATTCTCCAAAAGTGCTCGAATTGACAATGTCAGAGGGGAGGGAATTCCAGATAGTAACAGTGTCCGGTAGAAACGATTTAGCATAATTACTTGAGTTACATTTTATGCCTTGTAGGTCGGAATTGTTTCTCAGGTTGTAACGACTAGCGTCAGACACGTTGTCAGGTACTAAATTTGATAAATGATCAGGTACTAATTTATTAACCATCTTGTAAAATACATACAATTTTTGACGACGATGTCTCCTTTTTTGTAGAGAGCTAATGTTTGTCTCTGAATACAGCTTTGCATGACTTGTCCCCCGGACTGCACCACATATAGTTCTGATTGCGTCCAAATTTAGTTTTTCGAGAAGTAGAGACTGCTCTTTTGTGCAATTATCTCAGATGTGACACGCATAGTCGAAAACTGGTAATATAAACGATTTGAACATGGTCTGAAGAGTTTTTCTATTAAGACGGTATTTAAAGCTCCTGAGGCAGTTAATCATTGGACTTACTTTATTAACGATACTATCAATATGGTTATGCCACATGCAGTCCTGTTGTAAAATTACTCCCAGGTGTTTATGAGATGAAACGTCATCGATAGCTGTATTATTCATTGATAAAACAGGTTTGATAGCCTGTGTATGTTTACGAGTGAACTGAATTGAAACGGTTTTACTCGGATTAAAGTCGACTTGCCATTCGTTAGCCCAAGAATTTATGACAGACAGATCTTTATTTAGGCCTTGAGCGGCTACATTCGGGTCATTAATTATTACGTACAGAGAGGTATCATCTGCAAATAATCGTATGTTGCTGTCAATATCATCGACAATGTCATTAATGTAAATCAAAAACAGAAGTGGTCCTAGAACGGAACCTTGTGGTACCCCAGCAGCGACTGATTTTAAATCGGAACTATACCCGTTGATAACAACTCGTTGTAACCTATCCTCAAGGTAGCTTTCAAACCATAAAAGTAATTCGCCTGAAATACCATAAGATCTTAGTTTATGAATAATGCCCCTGTGCCAAACTTTGTCGAAGGCCTTACTTATGTCGCAAAAAACCGCCCTTATTTCTTTACCTTTGTCGATTTCTTTAGCTATGAAGTCATACAGATACGTTAATTGATTTGTTGGTGAATCGCCTGGGATAAAGCCGGACTGAAGGTTTGTCAGTAAATTGTTATCTCTGAGATAGTTAAATACATATTTGAAAACACATTTTTCGAAAACTTTGGCTAGGCAACTTGTTAAAGCTACGGGTCTATAGTTGCTGCACTCGTTGATATTACCTTTCTTATAAATAGGTATTACTGAGGCTATTTTCCAGATATTTGGGAATATTGAATTTGATAAGGACAAGTTAAAGAGTTGGGTTAATGGATATGCTATTACTGAAGAGCTAAGCTTCAATAAGCGGTTCGAGGTGAGACCTAAATAAATTATCTGTCTATGAAAGTGTAACAGTCTGACATTTCAATAGATTCATCTTCAAAGTGGAAAGATAATTTGGATTTGGCTGCTACACCCCCTCCAAATATTACAATCTTAGTTTTAGAGATATTTACATCCAATTTCCATTGTTCACAATACTGACGAAAGCTATCTAATGAAGATTGAAGTTTAAGGGGAGTTTCTCCAAGAAGGACGGTATCGTCAGCATATAAAAGTATGAATAGCTTAATACATATATCAATATAATCAGCATTACTGCTGTCGATTGTCACACCCTAACACCCTTGCTGACTCAAGAAATCTTCTAGATCATTAACGAAAATCGAGAATAAGAGAGGGGAAAGATTTTCTCCTTGGCGAACACCACGGTAACTAAAGAAATGTTCAGAGTGAATATCATCTACCTTGACACACGACTTTATATTGGTATACATATTTCGGACTAAGTTAAACGTTATCAAACGCTTTAGTAAAATCAATAAACGCACAGTATAATTTCTTTTTGGAATTCTTAAGAATTTGAGATAAAATATGGAGTGCAAAGATATTATCAATTGTTGAGAAATGTTCCCAAAAACCTGATTGTGCCTGTGATAATATATCATTTGATTCAAGGAATGTATTCAGTCTCCTATTTAAGACTGACGTAAATAGTTTTCCAAAGCAGCTGAGAATAGTTATGGGTCGATACGAGTTGGGGATAGCTGGATCACCTTTCTTTTTATAAATGGGCCTTATAACACCGGTTAGCCAGGATTCAGGGATTTGGCCAGACGATAATATTAAATTAAAGAAAGAGACGTAAAATGATCCCATTATATCAAAAGTATCTACGAGGTATTCGTTCTCAAATAAATCTACACTGCTGCTTTTACATCGTTTCAGAGATTTAACAGCTTTCTCGATTTCTTGGATAGTAATATCACAATTTAAACATTCATTATCATATGACATAGATTCAGTTCCTGGTGGGACATCGTCGTCTGAGTGGCCATTCTCGTTTATTTCTAAAGAATGTATAAAAACCATTGAGACTAGGGTGGGGACCTTTAACAGAGTTATCCTTGCCAGACTGTAATACTTTCCAAAACTCTGTACATCTGCTGATTTCTTAGCATTTCACTTGTTTCAAAATCGTTTAATATGATTGTTCAAGCATTTCTTGTACATTTTCGCATGATATTTGAAGTAACACTGATTTAGTTTATTTTGTGATTTCTTATAGCGTCTTTTCGCTTTAAGATAACATTTTCGTTTTTCTTTGCATTGAGTATTGAACCAAGGTTTGTTTACTTGTTTCTTCCTCTCAAAATGCTGTTTGTGCGAGCGGTTGGTTCTGGTCCCAAACGTATTACACGCTGCGCTACAAAGCACGTGCGTGACCTCATTAGCTAAACAGTTGACCTCACTTCGCAGGTCACCATGACCTCTAACAGCTCTGAGACGCAAATCATTTATCTGTTGGGTATCAACATATTCCTAAATTCAGGTAACTTATCAATGTCATACTTTTTAGGTTTAGTAACATCTCTTGACTGAGTGACATCTGGTATCACTTATCACAGCATTATCGCTCTCTGAGGAGGGGGTTTTTTGTGAGCGAGAAAGTAACTGGTGAGTGTACATAAGAGTAGAGGGGTGAAAATTCAAGAACTTCGAAATTTGTGAATAAAGAAAAACATGTAGGTGATGAAATAACATAGTCGATTGCACTTTTATCATTGCACGTATTTTCCCCCATAAACTTATCCTTGCCTAGTCGGCCGTTGCAGATATAAAGATTTGATTCTTTGCACAAATCAATGAGACCTTTACCATACAGTGCCGGACAAAAGTCACTTCCCCTGTATTGCAGTCTGAAAGTGAAATTACTGCAGTATTATCGCAACGGGAATGCAGTCGGCTCGCAGGACTGACCCGTGATTTCTGCACTACTATCGCAGTAAAAGAGTGGGAGAGTCGCAATACAGGCGACTGAGCGGTTCACTTTGTACCGGGAGGGCGGGGCTTACATGTACGCGCTAGTCATTACTGCGATCAATGCTTTTGCGGCCATAAATTGACATGTGCGTAAGATGGTCCTGGATGGATGATTGACTCAATAAACTAAAGATATAGTGATATTTATCTTAATAACGAATTTATTGTTATTTATTTGTGGGTCTCGAAAGTCCTACATGTACATGTACGCCTGTCCGATTATGTAACAAAGTGAGACAGTTTGTAATAGACTAAATTTCTTATTCACTGTTATGTGAGGTAAACGCGATTGGAGAGAATAGCATTCCTGTAAACACATGCAATTGCACTGGGGAAATTCACTTTATATAAAGTTTGAATATTGTCGTCCACATAATAGTGTATTTAGAATTATATTCAGTTACACAGTGTGTACATATTGTGTAGTGTTTATTATTGTTCTTGTAAAAGTAAACTGCTTGGATATGATAACGGATACATATTTTGTGTAGGTGTTTGTGTGGTGTGGGGAAGTTGTGGGTCGGGTATTCCCCTGAAGCCGGTTTTGAACTCCGGTAAAATCCTTATATGTTGTATATTGTTTTGACAATGCTTGTGGGTAATATTAGAACTGATCATTTTGATGATCCGGAAACGAAATGAAACCTGATTTTCAAAGTGATAAAGTATGCTGTTAAGTTGTATTATACATTGATTGTGTTCATTTAGAATTGCATAAACATATAGAACTGACGGCGGAAGGGTCATTTCCATAACAGCAAATGCATTTCAACTTTATTCACTGCCGATGATATGATCACCAAGCATCTCAGAAACGTTTCGCCGAAACCATAATCATATTTCATTTACATTGAAGAATGTTATACAATAATAATGATTGATATACTTTTATTTATATTTCTATTAACATTATCAATTACATATTTGGTAAGGGCGTCGTTACATTTACATTGTTATATCTTTCTTATAATTTGTCATAAAAACATTAAATTAGGTCTTCTTTCGGGGATGTTTCTTTCTGTATGTTAGTGGATTTGATTAAACTGTTGGCTTATCTAATTTCGCTCCCGTTTATGAAATGTGTAATTAATTATACAGGCAGATGCATAAATCAAAACCGTTAACATACAAGTAGTAATCTCTCAGTGATAAGAAACGTACTTTTAAACAAAACATTTTCAAGATATTGGATTTTAGTTTGAGGTAAATTTGACAGGTTAATCTGTTAAAGACACGCATATATACATTCAAGGTTCAAATATGTATTCCCAAATACATGTATGCATGTCTATAAGATACATGTAAATAACTATTACTGTACATTATAAAGATTTACATGTATGATGTTTATTGCCTATAGATAGATGTGTGACGAATGTAAATAATTTTATCTAGATAGTAGATACTGTATGTTTGTGGACTATTGTTGCTTCGGTTTCTTAATTTGTTTAGCGAATATATTTACACTTCTAAGTGGAATTTTGTATGTATCATCTAATGAATAAACTATGAATTTATATTCACATAATCCCTATGATATTTGATCTAAAATGTACACAACATTAGTTCAGTGTGATTTTATTTTGAGATTTTAAATAGATTGTTTTAAAAAAAAATTTAATACACAGTTGTCATGACCATTTTAATAAACATATATGGAAACGAATATTTATATTAACATGTCACCATACAATTAAACGGCGTTTTCCATTTACATTTATAGCCGGACATGTTATATCCTTGATTTTATTAACCCATCCAGACATCATTAACATAACCGATTCAATAGTATTACTTTAGTATGAGAGCGTACCGCTCATTCCCGCCAACAGAGCACTGCGTGTGTATGAGTTAAAAATAAATCACTAGTGAAGAATTGGGGCTAGAAGAATGGGTGTTTAGGTTGATTAAGGGATTGTTGCTCTCTGACAGAAAAAACCCCGAGATAC